>JAZGTL010000006.1:2507500-3757500 GCA_037349345.1 Oemleria cerasiformis
TGTTCCATGGATGTCTAAGTCGTGAAACCATCTATGTGTTTTGGTCCAATACTATCATCCCGACTTAAGAAAACCCCCGTGTCTAACTGCTAACTAACTAAATAACAAGTTGCTAATATGAACATCATGGAAATCACATGAACTTGGACTAGACTGGAAAGAAAATTTATTAAAGTCCTTGGATACATTAAGAAGAGGGCATAGAAAAAGAACAACGCAAGCTATTTGCCCGCTTGCCTCACAATCACTTGATTAAAAGAAAGGTTCTTGGGCGGCAAACGGGACCCATCTTCAAATTGTCTAGTAGCAGTCTCTACTAGTGGCACGCCTACTTTGAAGGCAGCTAAGGCCTATTTGCTTCCTGGTGAGGCCATTTAAGGAAGGACCATGGCTCGAAGGCCCCAACCCATCCAAATAGTCCACACAAATCATCCACTAAGAGAAACCCATACGAAGCCCGCTCATTCGCTTCACAACTCGGTTCCCGGCGGACACCCACGAAGGCGACCCCGGGCCGCTGTCTCAACTTTTGGGCAGAACATAATCTAGCACGCCCAGTGGGACTCTTTCTAGTGCATGTCCAAGTTCAAATACTTCGAGCGACGCTGAGATGCTAAAGGGAGATTCGTGAAAAGCATTCCCCGAGAAACGGTGCCTGAGTTATCAGTACCAGAAGCTGACATGGAAACTCCCCGTGATGGAGAGGTTGAAGACATCACCAACCAGGAAACAACCAAGGAGGACTTGATGAAGTTCATCAAGGACTGCATGTCCCCCCATCTCTAAACAGATAGAGGCCCCGAATCGACATGTCCAAGAGCTTTCCAAGCAGGAGAAAGCTGAAGAAAAAGAAGCAAACATCCCACCCTTGGGAGTTTCAAGCCCAGACAAAGGCAAGCAGACCACATGATATGGGGTGTCAACTCTTGAACCCTTGATCTCACAGCCTGTCTTCTCAAGGGGTTCTGGGAATGAAACCCCGGAGACAAGCAGGAATCGCGATGGAATGCCAAAGGATGAATTCGAGATATCTTCCAAATATCGACCACCTATGGTCAGTCGGGAAGAATCAAGGGTTAAAATGCCCAAGAATATCCCGACCGGAAGCAAAAGAGAGTTGGAGAACTGGAGGAAATCTGATCCAAACGACATAGGATCAGAAGAAGAATTTGGGCCCAACCAGAGGCCACCTCGTAAGCCAGAGCATCAGGCCATCATGAACGAGATGGCAGAAATAAGATGGATGATGCAAGGCCAACCAGCGCCTCCAAGAAGAGCAAGTGTCATGATCTACATAAAGCCTTACCCGACTTATATAGATAAGGACAACCCATTTCCAAGAAATTTCAAACCACCAACATTTGCACTCTTCAGTGGAGACGACATCACTTCATTCGTAGAACACATTGGAAGATTCTTAGCCCAATGCGTTGCTGTAGAAGACAACTCTTACCTCAAACTCCGATTGTTCAGCAGTTTCCTCTTTGGGGATGCTTTCTCTTGGTACACTTCATTACCAGAAGCATCCATACACACTTGGGGCAAATGGAAGCTAAGTTCCACGAGGAATTTAATAGAATCGAGCAAGAGATCACCATCAGTGATCTAACTGCTATCAGGCAGGGAGAGCATGAAACAACAAAGAATTTCATTGCCTGGTTCAAAAGGCTAAAAATGAAATGCAGATTTCCTATGAACAATGCCCATATGGTGGCTATTGCACAAAGAGCTCTAAGGTTCTCCTTAGAAAGACGTTCGATGACAGTATCTTTTCGGTTCTGCAAGAGATAGTAGTATCAGCAACCAAGTTCGAAAGGTTGCTAGAGAAAGAACAAAGACAAAAGCACAACTCTAAAGTTCCCCCTTTCTACAAAAACAAGATCCTTGTGCATCAAGTGGAGCACAAGGAGATCGAGGAGGAATCTTCAACAGAGGAAGAGGAACATGAACTAGAGGTTGCAACAGCTGAGATCCAGACCACTGGAAAGGGACCAGTAACCCTCAGATCGTTGGTTAAGCCCGCTCAGGAACAAAGACCAATCAACCCGACTGGAAATTACTTCGTGAACAAGGTACCAGTGTTCAACTCGTACTCATTCGACCTTACCAAAGCTGGAGAGATCTACGATGAGTTGGTAAAGGCGAAAGTGATCAAACTCGATCCCAAACAATAATTAACCAGGGGCACATTGCATTAGCCCCAATTCCTAAAGCACCAATGGGAGTATATACTAATCCTTTCCCAATAGCATCAATTAACATGCTCAACCTTCAATGGCCTCAATCTAGAAAGAAGGCCAAGACAATAAACGAGGACTAGCCAAAATCTCGAGTAGAAACTCAGCAACCCGAGAAGGTGCTTGCCACAGTTATAGATGGAGAAGTAATATGCAGCAAGTGCATGGCAGAATGTGTCCTAGGGATCCCGACCCCAGGTGCCAAAATAGACCTGGAACTAAAAAATTCAAAGGGTCGATGAGATGAGGATTTCCTCAAGATCCTAGAAAAAAGCTTTGGTCCACATAGTCCCAAAGGAAAGCTATTGCGTAGCTCTATTTTCCAGAGATTTGGAAACATCAAAAGAAAGCACGAATGTATCACTAGTCAACATACTAGGGGGCAAGTTGGCCAGCAGTGTTGCAATAACAAAGGACATGTTCTTCCAGAACAAGTTGCATCAAAGGAATAGCCCAAAAAAGCAATAATTCGGGAAGGGAAATGGTATACAACTGACAAAGAAGAAAAAAGAGCAAATAACCCATCCCGTAACCAGAAAGGAATTAACAAGTCCTCCTAAAATGGATTGGAAGAAAAAAGACGTCATGGTCAGCAAGCTAAGAACCATATCTCTTACAGACTCCATCTCAGAGACTTCTTCTAAAATAAAGAGGTAGATTGTATTTGGCAGCTTTGTGCAAGAGAACTTTCCAAATAAGCAACCCAAGGATGGAGATATCCCGACATCAAAAAGGGGATCTGAACAAGACATCCAGGAAAACGACGGTCAAGGGATGACCGAGAAGGAGTTAGAAGAATTCGAGAGAGACCTATTGGAAGTCATGAAAATGGATGACTTGTTTGATAAAAAGCAACAAGAAGCTCAAGCTAAAATAGACTTGGTAGTCGTACTACCAGAACATCTGGCGGCGGTTTACCACCAGGTTAACTAGATGAAAGGTGATGTTGTTGCTTATGAGCCATCCCGAGCGCTGATCAAAATACCAAATAATCATGAAGATGGTCAGAACGTCATCTCAGAATCCACTCGCTACAAGGAAAATATGATGTTTTCTAATCCGACTAAAGAAATGGCGGATCACCTACGACTTATCTTTATTACGACCCATTTAGAAGGGATCCCGATTGATAAGATGATGATTGATGGAGGAGCTTCCATTAATGTTCTACCATCCAAGATGTTGAGAAAGCTAAACAAAACCCTTTAGGACTGTTTGCCGACTACGACCATAATGTCTAATTTAAGTGGAACTATCACCAAAACTCACGGGGTTTTACCCTTAGAGATCACGGTTGAATCCAAGAAGTTGATGTTAGCATTATTTGTAGTAGACAACACTGCTAGCTACAACGTGTTGCTAGGAAGGGATTGGATCCATAAGAGTATGTACATTCCATCCATGCTACACCAACATATCGGTATCTGGAATCCCAATGAAGCTACCTTTGAAGGAGGCACTTGGGAGATCATTCAAGCAGACTCAAGGCATTTTGTAGCTAATCCCACAGTTGCTGAAGCCAGTTTCTATGATCCCGAAATAGGAATCATTAAATTGGCTGGAGAAGATAAAAACGGCTGCCCTACCAAGGTGACGGCCCATAAACTTCTAGAGTAAGGACTCCTAACTCATGAGGGGTGGGATAGGCCTTTTCTGAAATGGGAATTCCAGGATGAATAGCACACCCAATAGAGAAACAGACCAAATAGAAGCAATCAGGTCTATAAAAAAGAGATTGCTAGCACACTGGAGAGAACAAAAAAATGTGCATGCCTCCTTTCCCGATAAGGAAGAAAATCAGCTCGAGAAAATATGAGAACATGACTCGAAAGAATCAGCCATCAGCATGGCAGAGTTCATTCGGGATACTGAGAAAGAAGATAAGGAAGACAATATTCCACCCGAAATCATCAAGTTTTGGTCATCGGAAGTGGATAAACCCCCTCCGGAAACTCAAGATCCCTTGGAAGAAGTTAACTTGGGAACCAAGGAATATCCCCGACCAACATACATCAACAAACTATTGGAAGAACCAATAAAGAAAAAGATGGTAACATTAGAGATTGCTTTGCCTAGCAATACACAGAAATGCCGGGATTGGACAGACAACTTGTTGAACATAGATTACCTATTAAAGAAGGATACAAGCATGTTTGTCAACCAAGGAGGAGAATGTCTATCAAAGAAGAGATTGATAGACTTTTCAAGGCCGGGTATATCCGAACGGCCAAATACGTGGAATGGGTATCCAACGTAGTCCCAATTATCAAAGTTAAAACCTAACAAGTCGGGATATGTGTGGATTACCGCAACTTGAATGAAGCTACTCCAAAAGATGAATACCCGATGCCAATGGAAAACCTGTTAATAGATGGAGCTTCCCAAAATCAATTTCTATCCTTTATGGATGGCAACGCAGGGTACAATCAAATCCTCTTGGCAGAAGAAGATATTCACAAAATGGCATTCAGGTGTCCTGGACACTTGGAGGCATTCGAATACGTTGTCATGCCATTTGGATTGAAGAACGTTGGAGCCACATACCAATGAGCAATGAATGCCATCTTCCACGAGATGATGGGCAAAAACTTGGAAGTATACATCGATGATATTGTGGTAAAATCTCAAGATAAGGAGAAACATATAGAAGACCTCAGACAAGCTTTCTTAATGATGAGGCAACATAAGTTAAAAATGAACCCTAAGAATTGTGCTTTCGGGGTTTAAGCGGGAAATTTCTTGGGATTCTTGGTTCACCAGAGGGGATAGAGGTAGACAAGAACAAAGCTAAAGCAATAATAGAATCACCTCCACCAAAGAACAAAAAGCAACTTCAAAGTTTGCTCGGAAAAGTCAATTTCCTCAGAAGATTCATAGCCAATCTATCGGGAAAGGTCCAACCCTTTTCCTCACTTGTCAAACTCAAGGACACCGAAGAGTTCAAATGGGAGGAAAAACATCAAGCAACTTTCGAAGAACTCAAGAATTACTTGTCCAGACCACCAGTTATGATGCCACCCAAGAAGGGGAGGCCTTTGAAGCTATATATATCAGCATCCCTCAACACCATCGGGAGCTTGCTGGCCCAAGACAATGAGGAAGAGAAGGAGCAAGCAATATACTATATGAGCAGGACATTAATAGAAGTTGAAGAGAGGTCCATGACAGTGGAGAAATTGTGCCTTGCACTATACTTCACAGCCGTCAAACTAAGGCATTATATGTTACCTTTCACTATTCGGATAATTGCTCAAACAAATTTGTTAAAATACATGCTATCACGACCTATTCTGAGAGGTCAGATAGGAAAAAAGACTCTAGCCTTATCAAAGTTCAACTTCCAATACGTACCACAGAAGGCGGTGAAAGGCCAAGCTATCGCTAATATCCTAACAGAGTACCCTGACTTAGATATCGAAGAAGAGTTGGTTCCTCGAATCAACATGCTGTACATTTTTCCATGGAAGCTATACTTTGATGGGTCTAAAACTAAAGAGTCAGCAGGAGCCGGAATATGCTTGGTTGATCCCCAATGGGGTTACCATCAATTGTCATTCAAATTAGATTGTGAAAACATAACAAACAATCAAGCAGAGTACGAAGCACTGATCATCGGTTTGGAAATTTTGGTTGAAATGGGAGCACGCTAAGTAGAGATCTATGGAGATTCAGAATTGGTGGTTAACCAAATCACAGGAGAATACACATGCATGAACCTTTGTCTAGCAAGTTACTATACGGCGGTTACAACATTAGCATCGAAGTTCATTACCCCGACTATCGAGCATATCCCTCGGGAAGAAAACTTGGCGGCCAATGAAATGGCCCAAGTAGGGTCTAGAGCCTTACTCCAGGTAGGACAGACGAAGAAATGGATCAAAGTCGAGAGAATGTCTCTACCTTCCATTATGGAAAGAGACGTCGAGTTGGAAATCATGGATATCGAAGTTGAACCTGATGATTGGAGAACACCTTTTATCAAGTACTTGAAGTACCCATCCAACGAAGCCAGGAGCTTTAGAAATAAAGCATGCCACTACACCCTATAGGGACCAGACCTAGTGAGGAAAAATTATGATGGTACATTATCTCGATGTATCGGTCCTAAGGAAGCAATGGTCGTGATGGGAGAAGTACACGAAGGAGTATGTGGAGCACATCAGGCAGGGCCAAAAATGAAATGGCTCATACAAAGACATGGCTATTATTGGCTAGACATCTAGTCGGATTGTTAAGCATATGCCAAGGGATGCGACGCATGCCAAAGACACGCCCCATTACAACATGCACCTGCGGTGCTAATGAACCCAGTATTCAAGCCATGGCCATTTCGAGGTTGGGCATTCAACTTCATCGGGAAGATATCTCCAGAATCATCAGAGAAACATGGCTTCATTGTGGTGACCATTGATTATTTCACAAAATGGGTGGAAACAAAGGCATTAAAAAAATCACAAGCTTTGAATTGATCAAGTTCCTGAAAGAAAACGTTCTAAGCATATTTGGAGTACCGGGGACAATCGTCAATGATCGAGGACCATCACTCATGTCTCGAGAGCTACAAGACTTTGGTGTGCAATTTTCTATCAAATTTGTGCAATGTAGTCCTTACTACCCCCAGGCCAATGGTCAAGCAGAAGCCAGCAACAAAAGAATCCTCACCATCTTAAAGAAAATGTTGGGTGACTACCCCATTGACTGGCATGAGCAATTGATATATACACTCTGGTCCTATCGAACATCAAAGAAAGGAGCCATCGGAACCTCCCCAGCAGACTTAGTCTATGCTCCCAATCGAGATAAATGTCAACTCATTACGACTCCAACATCAATATGTTTTGGATACCAACGAGTACACACAGTCTATGTGCTACGAGTTGGAAGAGCTAGACCAGAAGAGGATAGATGCTCAAAACAAAATTAGGGCCAACAAAGCGGCGGTTTTAAGAGCATACAACAAGAGGGTCAAAGGAAAATCTTTCTAAGAAGGCGTTCTAGTGTGGAAAACGATCTTACCACTAGGATCATCCATACTTGGAAGGGGAAAATAGAGCCCGACTTGGCAAAGTCCGTTCGTAATCCACAAAGTAAATGGAAAAGGTTCATATTATTTAAGAGATGATGATGGAATAGTGGATAAAAATCCTACTAACGCCATTCATCTCAAAAAGTATTAGGCAACACTTTGGGCTTTTACGAGCGGAGTAATTGGTTAAGTCCCGCGGGAAGACAGTGGGACCGCCCTTGAGCAGAAAAGTAAAATTTCATTGAAGAAAGGGCGAAGTACAATAAAAGAAAAGAAACACTCAACGAGAAGATTAGCCTAGAAGACTAATCTACATACAAAGCCATGCAAATGACTACAAAAACACAAAAGCTTGGAGGACCTTCACGTTGCTACTGAGGAGAGACTTGACCAACGACCACATTGAACCAGGACCTGGCCGCTATCTCTGTAACCAACTTTTCCTCAAACCACCCATCTGGGTGAGGACAGCCAGAAGCGTGGGCTATGTATCCATCATCATAGCTGTTCTTGAAGGATACTTGTGATATAGTCTCAATAATGTGGTCACGGGCTTTTACCATTTCTACAAGATCAGAGATTCGAGTCTTTGAAATGGCATGCTCCACGTAAGCTTGTTGGAGCTCCAAGAACTTTTTCTGATAGGTGGTCTCTAGGGTTTGGATTTTTTGCTGAAAGGACAACAAAGAGACGGCAGAGAAATGGAGATTGTTTTGCTTATCAACTTGGTAGGCATAGACTAAGTCCTGCAAATGTTAAATCTATACCGATTGAGCCTCTACCAAACGGTGAAGAGTAGTGATTTGGCTCTCTAGAAAAAAACTACAAGGTTTTGGGCACTTTGGGTTGGAATACTCAGTTTGGGCATTAGTGGGATTGCTAGGGTTAGCCATGTTTAAGGATTGAAGACAAAGAGAATGTTGAGTTGCATGAAAGTTTGTAACATTCTTTATAGGCCAATTATTATGGCTTACGTCATTTTATCATTATTACCACATGCAACTTGAGGTCATCTCAAATCGACACATCAGCAGTGATAGGCTGTAAAACACGGCCTAGGCCTGATGTAACAACCCGTCTCGGTCCCACCAGCACGAATTGTTATGGCCGCCGGGTCCCATCCAGCCAGCACAAAGGTATTGTTAGCGAGGCCCCTGGTCGAAATCCTCTAGCTGCAGCCTTTGAGGATTGAACCCAGGTCAAACCTTTTTATTCCCTTTCAAAGGGACACCTTTCACCAAAGCCTTTCAATTGGTGAAAGGTGTCCTCCTTAAGGGGAATAAAAAGCCTTGGTCCAGGGTTTGAATCCTCAAAGGCTGCAGCTAGAGGATTTCGACCAGGGGCCTCGCTAACAATACCTTTATGACGGGTAGGCTGGTGGGAGGAGGACTCCTATAACGACCGTTGTCCGGAGGATTCCAGGGACGGATCGTTACATAAAAGGTGCATTTTTTGTAACAACCTGTCCCGGTCCCACCGGCACGAATTGTTATGGCCGCCGGGTCCCACCCAGCGCAGCCCCTGGGGACAACCTTGTGCACGTACACCAGACCAAAGGTATTGTTAGCGAGGCCCCTGTCCAAATCCTCTAGCTGCAGCTCAATTGGTGAAAGGTGTCCACCTTGAGTGGAATAAAAAGGCTTGGTCTGGGTTCGATCCTCAAAGGCTACAGCTAGAGGATTTGGAAAGGGGCCTCGCTAATAATACCTTTGGGCTGGTGTACGTGCGCAAGGCTATCACCATGGGCTGCGCTGGGTGGGACCCGACGACGATAACAATTCGTGCCGGTGGGACCGGGATGAGTCGTTACACCTGAACTTAGCCTATGAAAAAAAGTGGTGGAAGGCAAAGGAAATATTATTATATAGTTGGAAGATAAGGTTACAGTAAGATTATAATAATATAGAGTCTAAAAAGAAGGATTACCGATTCAGTGTTCTGGGATGAGACTTCCTAACTCCACAGTCAGTGAAGCCTTGGTCAAACACATCTCGATATGAGGCCAATCTCAACTGCTTGGTCAGCACATCACGAAAAGTAACATCAGCCCTGAGTTGCTCTATCTCGTCCTTCATAGCAGCCACTTCACCTTCAACATACATCAAAGTATCTCGAGATTCCCTGATTTTCTGAGAAATAGAATTGGATTGCAGATGGAGTGATGATCATTTTTGGTGGTGGGAGATAAGGATAGCTTCCTCAGAGACCCTTGAGGAATGAAGCTCTTTCCTCAAATCAATAATGATTTTCAGTTGCTTTTGAGATTGAGCATGGAGGCGTTGAATGAGCCTATCATAATGAGAAATGGGGAGATCATTGGAATCATATCTATGGGATGGCATTTTGTAGTGAAGAAACCTTGCTAAAAGGAGTCAATTTATAGGTGAATGCACTGAGACATTGCATTAAACGCTAATGGTTGGAAGTTAGATATGGTTGAAGATGTTAAAGCAAGACAAATATTTCAAGCTAACTAAATATTTTATTGATATTTGGAAAATGGCGGGAATACAACTTGAATACAAAGTAGTTTCAGATGAAGCCCACTATGTCAAAACCTATGGCAAGTTCACCAGTAACAGCTTCATCCCGATCCTGAGCAGCTTTCTTCTCTGCCTTACGATGCACAGACAAGGTCACCCACAGTTCCCTTGTAAGGACCCTTCCCGAATTCTCCCTCGAAACCCGGAAAGAACCCTTATCCCGTCTGACAGCTCTTTTACCTCAAAATTTAAATACCAGAAATACCCTTTATCCTTAAATAATTTTTAGTAAACCTTACAGGGTTCCCGATAGAACCTCTGTACTTACTGACCACTCCTACCTGTCAGACGCAAGATAGTATACAGGTAAAAGTCAAGACCTCGGAATAGTGGTGGTCCAAATAGGAATACCCTCTGATACCAAATGTCCGTAGGTCAGACACTGCTGACATCTCTAATGGAATACCACAAGACAACTGACTAGTCAGATATGTGTGAACCAACAATAATTCGTCACTCTGGGTCACCGCCCACACCAACCCACAGACCCGGATGACGAAGTATTTCCATAGGCTGATTAATCACATGACAATCGTCGTCAAACCATATTAGAGCCGAAAATATCCTCGGCTATCATATAATATAAGTCGGCAAGTATCCTCGACTGACATATCCCTAGCCACCAGGGTATCCCTTGGGGTGTGCTAGTCCTGTATCACAACTCTATGTACTATGCATAGACAGCCTCGAGACCCGGTGGAGCCAAAACCCCTTGATGCCAAAGTCAGAGCACTCAACGAACCAACGGAGTAAAACTCTCGACGCTAGTCGAAGAAACAGTAACCAATTATATTGAAGGTTCACCGGTTTCACCACCAATAGCGGATCCTAGTCCTATATTCTGGTCCACCTCAAATATGTTTATCTTGGAGATTCACCGGGTTCACCGCGAATAACGGATCCTGGCCCCAAGTCATGGCCTCCCTCAAATCAATGTTTATCTCGGAGGTTCACCGGGTTCACCGCCAACAGCGGGTCCTAGCCCTGGCTCCTGGGCCCCCTCAAAATCGTATTGTTTATATTGGAGGTTCACCGGGTTCTCCGTCTCAGCGGATCCTAACCCCGGCTCCTGGGCCCCCTCAAAACCGTATTGTTTATATTAGAGGTTCACCGGGTTCTCCGTCTCAGCGGATCCTAACCCCGGCTCCTGGGCCCCCTCAAAACCGTATTGTTTATATTGGAGGTTCACCGGGTTCTCCGTCTCAGCGGATCCTAACCCCGACTCCTGGGCCCCCTCAAAATTGTATTGTTTATATTGGAGGTTCACCGGGTTCTCCGTCTCAGCGGATCCTAACCCCGGCTGCTGGGCCCCCTCAAAACCGTATTGTATCCAAAATCAAGTATTTTATAATCACAAATACGATTTCAGCTCAAAATCATGGACTCTAATAATTTCCCCGTCAAAACAATATCAAAACCAAATCCAACAACCATGCCATTTCTCACAACACACTTTCACTGAAATATTGGAAAAACAAATATCCAGCAGTCATTTATAAATTCCAGGAAATCATTACAACCATACACAACAGTATTTAAATCAAAGATATTTATGCATGCATTACAATTTATAAACTAAAAGTCTGGTCACAAACATCATCCAACCCAAAATTCATGGACGCTCTAGCCCAAGGAACACATGCACAATAATGACCCAACTACCTTGACTTTCTGAGCTTAAAACCCGCTCCACGGTCAACCATTACCATTGGGATTGCCCAATCGGGCCCTAAACGAACTCCAATGGCCTCGAAACCAACAAAATCTGATCCGAAACGTCCCAAAACCCTAATCAGGCACCGCCGTGACATCGAAAATAGTCCCACGCGCCGCCACGTGCCACCGGAAGGTCAAAACACGCGCTCACGCGCCGCCACGCGCCCTCACGCGCCGGTCAAGCGCTTGCTATAGTGTTCACGCGCCTGGACCGGTCCAACTCGACCCGACTCGATCTGACCCGATCCAACTCGACTCAACCTGATCGGTTCACTCGACCCTGACCAGTTCAACTCGACCCGACCGGTTCACTCAACCCGATCGGTTCACTAGACCCGATCGATTCACTCAACCCGACCGGTTCACTCGACCCGACCCGACTCGACTGGTCGTCGGAGAAGACGATCGGCTGCCGGCACCGTCGCCGAAGTCTAGCCTGAGAAGATGACCGGTAGCCGCCGTCGTCGCCATCTGGTTTCGCCGGAATCCCCCATTTCCGACCGAAACTTCAAGCTTTTATAACTTCCTCAAAACTCAACCATTTTTCACAAATTTTACGTCTAAATCTATCTACTCGAACCCAGGAATCCAAATATGAGCTCAAAACATCAAACACGTACTTGTGTAAGCCAGAAAATTGATCGTAAGATCCGAAACTTCCTATACTCGGTTCGGCTTCCCCCGTGGTCCTCTCTTTCGATGGTTGGTACGGTTGTGATCGTGGGAAGGAGTAGAATACGATTAGTGGATCAACAATGGAAGTTATGGCCTTGAATCAAAAGTTGACTTTGTGGGTTTTGGGTGTTTTCTCACGGGTTCGATGTGTTTGTGTTTTTGAGAGAGATGAGTGATAATGAGATGAAGATGAATTGAAGTGAAGATGTAATATAATTGGGGTTACAATATCTTCTCCCAAACCAAAATTACCAAAATGCCCTTGCATATCTAGACCTATAACTTTCGTACACGAACTCCGTTTTCTCTGTGCCGCATGTCTACGAACTCGTGAGTTCGAGACCTACGCAACGGTACCCGAAACACCGCCTAATAAGTTTCGAAATAAAACTTGATTTCCATGCCCTTTACTGACCAAGGGTAAAATCATCATATTCTCAAAATAATTAAATTTCTAGTCCACGTCGTTACAAATTTCCCCCCTTCTAGAAATTTCGTCCTCGAAATTTCGCTAACTCAGGTTAAGGAACCCATATCCTATTCATTTCAAGATCGCTAAAGACGTAAACGCCTCGGATGCATCTTGTTAACAGAAATCCTTAAATAATTAGCACACAAGTGTGCGGTATGTAGGAAGTTAACCTAGAGTTCTGATACCACTTGTAAGGACCCTTCCCGAATTCTCCCTCGAAACTCGGAAAGAACCCTTATCCCGTCTGACAGCTCTTTTACCTCAAAATTTAAATACCAGAAATATCCTTTATCCTTAAATAATTTTTAGTAAACCTTATAGGGTTCCCGACAGAACCTCTGTACTTATTGACCACTCCTACCTATCAGACGCAGGATAGTATACAGGTCAAAGCCAAGACCTCGGAATAGTGGTGGTCCAAATAGGAATACCCTCTGATACCAAATGTCCGTAGGTCAGACACTTCTGACATCTCTACTGGAATACCACAAGACAACTGACTAGTCAGATACTTATGACCCAATAATAATTCGTCACTCTGGGTCACCGCCCACACCAACCCACAGACCCGGATGACGAAGTATTTCCATAGGCTGATTAATCACATGACAATCGTCCATATTAGAGCCGAAAATATCCTCGGCTATCATATAATATAAGTCGGCAAGTATCCTCGACTGGCATATCCCTAGCCACCATGGTATCCCTTGGGGTGTGCTAGTCCTGTATCACAACTCTATGTACTATGCATAGACAGCCTCGCGACCCGGTGGAGCCAAAACCCCTCGATGCCAAAGTCGGAGCACTCAACGAACCAACGGAGTAAAACTCTTGATGCTAGTCGAAGAAACAGTAACCAATTATATTGAAGGTTCATCGATTTCACCGCCAACAGCGGATCCTAGTCCCATATTCTGGTCCACCTCAAATATGTTTATCTTGGAGATTCACCGGGTTCACCGTGAATAACGGATCCTGGCCCCAGGTCCTGGCCTCCATCAAAACCGTATTGTTTATATTGGAGGTTCACCGGGTTCTTCGTCTCAGCGGATCCTAACCCTGGCTCCTGGGCCCCCTCAAAACTGTATTGTTTATATTGGAGGTTCACCGGGTTCTCCGTCTCAGCGGATCCTAACCCCGGCTCTTGGGCCCCCTTAAAATCGTATTGTATCCAAAATCAAGTATTTTATAATCACAAATACGATTTCAGCTCAAAATCATGGACTCTAATAATTTCCCCGTCAAAACAATATCAAAACCGAATCCAACAACCATGCCATTTCTCACAACACACTTTCACTGAAATATTGGAAAAACAAATATCCAGCAGTCATTTATAAATTCCAGGAAATCATTACAACCATACACAACAGTATTTAAATCAAAGATATTTATGCATGCATTGCAATTTATAAACTAAAAGTCCGCTCACAAACATCATCCAACCTAAAATTCATGGACGCTCTAGCCCAAGGAACACATGCACAATAATGACCCAACTACCTTGACTTTCCGAGCTCAAAACCCGCTCCACGATCAACCATTACCGTTGGGATTGCCCAATCGGGCCCCAAACGAACTCCTATGGCCTCGAAACCAACAAAATCTGATCTGAAACGTCCCAAAACCTTAGTCACGCATCGCCGTGACATCGGAAACAGTCCCACGCGCCGCCACGCACCACCGGAATGTCAGAACACGCGCTCATGCGCCGCCACTCGCCATCACGCGCCGGTCACGCGCTTGCTACAGTGTTCACGCGCCTGGACCTGTCCAACTCGGCCCGGCTTGACTTGAGCCGGTCCAACTCAACTCAACCCGACCAGTTCACTCGACCCCGACCGGTTCAACTCGACCCGACCGATTCACTAAACCCGATCGGTTCACTCAACCCGACTGGTTCAATCGACCCAACCTAGTCCGACCCGACTCGACCGATCACCGGAGAAGACGGTCGGCTGCCGGTGCCGTCACTGAAGTCTGGCCTGAGAAGATGACCGGCAGCCGCCGTCTGGTTTCGCCGGAATCCCCCATTTCCTGCCGAAACTTCAAGCTTTTATAACTTCCTCAAAACTCAACCATTTTTCACAAATTTTACGTCTAAATCTATCTACTCGAACCCAGGAATCCAAATATGAGCTCAAAACATCAAACACGTACATGTGTAAGCCGAAAAATCGATTGGAAGATCCGAAACTTCCTATACTTGGTTTGGCTTCCCCTGTGGTCCTCTCTTTCGATGGTTGGTACGGTTGTGATCGTGGGAAGGAGTAGAATACGATTAGTGGATCAACAATGGAAGTTAAGGCCTTGAATCAAAAGTTGACTTTGTGGGTTTTGGGTGTTTTCTCACGGGTTCGATGTGTTTGTGTTTTTGAGAGAGATGAGTGATAATGAGATGAAGATGAATTGAAGTGAAGATGTAATATAATTGGGGTTAAAATATCTTCTCCCAAACAAAAATTACCAAAATGCCCTTGCACATCTAGACCCATAACTTTTGTATACGAACTCTGTTTTCTCCGTGCCGCCTGTCTACGAACTCGTGAGTTCGAGACCTACGCAACGGTACCCGAAACACCGCCTAATAAGTTTCGAAATAAAACTTGATTTCTATGCCCTTTACCGACCAAGGGTAAAATCGTCATATTCTCAAAATAATTAAATTTCTAGTTTACTGCAAGCCACGAGAACTGTAATGCTCCCAGTAGCGATTTAACATCGAAATCACAGGAAGAGAGGATGCCAAAGTTGTAGGAGAAGAATTGGAGAAAATCTTCACTACTCGAAATAACTCCCCCAAATCTTGAGAATTACCCCTGGCCATGAAGGACATGATGACATTTTTGGCAGCATGCAGTTCAGAAGAAGTGGAACTCGAGGGCGATGCATCAGCCTGGGCAGACAAAGCAAAAGAGTCTATCTCAGCGTTTAAGAGTTCACGCTCAGAAGGAGGACACACCTGCAAAGCAAATTGACCGAATCAGAAGACGGAGAATATTAGGTAACATAGGGTCAAAGCCAATATCAAAAGGAACTTACCAATTCATCCCCCAATCTCTTATCACCTGAAGGCCCTGAGGCTTGAACTTCAAAGAAATATGAGGTTGGAATGGTTTGGCAGGAGCTGCTGCATACATGCAGATCAGGTTGGGATAACTCAGCCAACGATATGGCTTTCCTCTTTGAAGTCTTTGGTGAAGAAGAAGAAGCTAGAATTGATGAAGTAGCCTGAGAAGTCCTCACATCAGAAACACCTGAATCATCCAAACTTTCCAGCCTATTGAGGACAATGGGATCATATAGAACATCCTCAATTTGAAGCAGAGGATCATCAGTCCTCACCTCCAACAACTTTGCCTTATCATATCCAACTGGACAAAAAGCAAGGTTAGAGGATGTAATGAAGAGCAATAAAGATAGCACCAGAAGAAGACATACCTATGGAAGGAGCAGCATTGCTCTCAGACTTCCGGTGGTCAACAAGAATGGAAGTGGTTAGATCAAAGCTGACTAGCCTTTCCAGTAGAAGGAACATATGGTTCCACACTAACTTAATGGCAGCCCTAAAAGTCGTTTCAAAGTAGGAAGCCCACCACGCAACAAAGGAAGTTGTGCACCCGTAAGAAGCCTCCATGCCATTTGGAAATTGCACAGGCACAACGTGCAGGACATTCCGAACAACAATTACTACCACAACTCCAAAATTTTCAAGTCGGAAAGATGTGCCAGCATTCATACCTTTCACAAATGGCACAACATTCAGAAGATCACGGGTCATGATACATCTCATGAAATCTCTGGAAAATATCCTCTTGCGTGCGGGATGAGCAGGAAAATGCAAGAAACCTCTCTCTCGGAACCAAGGGTACCTCCTGACTACACTAGCCTCCCAATGATCACGAGGGCGAGAGGTTAGCGTGCAAAAGAAGCTTAAGTAATCTTTTGTGGAAAGAGGTATGGGAGACAGAGGCATTAGTAATTGAGCCAGAATGACATTGTCTGAACACTCGATGGCGCGACCTTGGAACTGGGGAAATGACCAATTGAGCCATACTTGAATCATCTAGAGAGGACCATTCAAGGAAATAGGTCTTACAGGCTGAAAAGTAATGGAGTGCAAGAGACTATACAATTGAGCCAAGACTACGTGTCCCATGGCTATGTTGGAACAAGAAGCCAGTGTTTCAGCCAAAGGAATCCATGTCAGACTCCTCATAGCGTTGGGGAATACAAACCAATCCAACCAAAATCGCTAAAATTGGATCTTTTCAAAAGTGGATCCCATATATGAACCCTCAAAACCCAAATCCCCAAAATCGCTTTCAGCCCTAACATGCCCATTACTGTTAAAAGGGCAAAAGGTAGTCAAAAATTGAGAAAGGGAGAACAAAGTAGGAACTTGTGGAGATAATCTACTAATCGAAGGATCGGGATTTGTACCCAGGCAGGATTGGAAGGAAAGGGTAAAATCGGCGATATTCCTAGACGGAGACAACCCGAGCAAAACAAACATATCTAGGAGAGTCGGAGTCATGGGCCTAACACTAAAATCAAAGGAATTTGTGCTACTATTCCAGAAGCACAACGCGGTACTAAGAAGATTAAAGTCAGGAGAAACAAAGAAGGTGGAAAGGCTTACCAATTGGTAAATTCCATTGCTCCAAAGTTCACTAGAGTACCGCCACTACATCCGTTGGACCCACAAAACCCAGAGATTGGCAAAGCTCAGCCTAACCATTGAAGGGAAAAGATATTCCCAATTCGAACAAAGATTCTCCCATGGAAACGATCGCCACCGATAGATTGGGGGAGCTCGAAATTTCTTAAGATGGGCACAAAAAGACATCGCATTGGTTGAAAGAGGACCTTTCCAACAAGGACCCAAAGAAAAATGGTGTTCTGAGTTGATCATGAAACAAGGGCCGCAGATGATCTCGCCATCATTCTCAATAGACAACATGATAGGACCCTTCCCAAATTTTGTCTCGAAATCTGTGAAAAGTCATGCTCATGTCTGACAGCCTTTAACTAGAAAAGTTAAACACATGGAATACCCTTAATCTTTGGAAAAATCAAAAAAACTTTACAGGGGTTCCAACAGAATCTCCTCTGTACCTGATTGACCTTCACCTACTTATCAGATGAAGGATAGCCCAGTAGTTCACAAACTATCTCGGAGGACCTCCTCCGTAATCAAATAAGACAACTGACGTGTCACACTCGTGTGAACTGCCAATGACTCGTCAATCTGGGTCACTGCCCACACCAACCCACTGACCCTGATGACGAAGGTACCTAACTTGGTTGAATTGAGTCTCACTGACTTCCCCCGAGTTGTAACTCGATATCCAAGCTCATCCTGAGCACCCCGAGTCGTAACTCGATATCCTGACTCATCTTGAGCATCCTAAGTCGTAACTCGGTATCCCGGCTCAACCTGAGCACCCCGAGTCGTAACCTGATATCCCGGCTCATCTTGAGCATCTCGAGTCGTAACTTGATATCCCGGTTCATCCTGAAAACCCTGAGTCGTAACTCAATTTCCCGGCTCATCCAGAGCGCACCCCAAGTCATAACTCGATATCCCAGCTCATTCTAGGCACCTCGAGTCATAACTCGATATCTCGACTCATCTTGAGCACCCCGAGTTGTAACTCGATATCCCGACTCATCCTGAGTACCCTAAGTCGTAACTCGATATCCCGATTCATCTTGAGCACCCTGAGTCGTAACTCGATATCTCGACTCATCCTGAGCACCCTGAGTCGTAACTCGATATCCCAGCTCATCCTGAGCACACCGGGTCGTAACTCGATATCCCGGCTCATCCTGAGCACCTCGAGTCGTAACTCGATATCCCGACTCAACTTGAGCAGCCCGAGTCGTAACTAGATATCCAGGCTCATCATGAACACCCCGAGTCGTAACTCAATATTCCAGCTCATCCTGAGCACCTTGAGTCGTAACTCGATATCCCGGTTCATCCTGAGCACCCCGAGTCGTAACTCGATATCCCGGCTCATCCTGAACACCCTAAGTCATAACTCGATATCCCGACTCATCTTGAGCACCCCGAGTTGTAACTCGATATCCCGGCTCATCCTGAGCATCTCGAGTCGTAACTCGATATCCCAGCTCATTATGAGGGTATGATGGAATCTTCCATAACATACCTCAGATCATTCATCAGGATCAAAACCCAAAATCTATATTCGTGGTATAACATAATACATAGAAATACGCATGCCACTTAATCACAGAAACCTAGTCAGTTCATAGTACATCCAAAGTACCAACTCAATAATGCCCTAGCCCCAAGGAATAACCCAGCTTCCTGACCCCCCCCCCCCCCCCCCCCCCCCCCCCCGAGCCAAAACCCATTCCGTGGTCGTCCATATAGCTGGGATTACTCAAACGAGGCTCTAAACGGACTCCAACGGCCTCAAAACCACAAAACTCCACTCCGAAAAGCTCCAAAACCCTATGGGCTGGGAAACAGCCCCACGTGTCGGTAGAAGGCCGGACCACGAGCCACGCACTGGCCACGTGCCCCCACGCTCCCCAAGCACGTCTGTATTGTTACGACGGAATATTCCGTCAGTCTGACGGAATATTCCATCGAACTTGACGGAATATCCTTACAAAATTGGAATCTTCCGTCCAAACTAACGGCGTTACGGTTTTGTTATAATGACGTTAGGGTTCCGTTATAACGTTGTTACCTTTTGACATAATATGCTAACGCCGTCAGTATATTCTGTCAAACTCTGACGACGTCAGTTGACCCAACGGTCAACTAACTGCTGACTGGACGCTGACAGTGTTGCCACGTGGCTCCACATGGAAGCTGAGTCAGCTACTAACTGATCTCCACATGGCACCACGTGGCTGCCAGGTGGCATGCCACGTCAGCCATCGCAGTTCGTACTAGTCATTGAAATACGTCAGGGACGATGATCGGACCATCGTCGTCGCCGGTGGTCAAAAATTGGAAATTATCGCTAAAAATTGCCATTTTCGGTGAGCTTCTAACTCTTCCCAAACTCCACCGATTTCTACGATCCACACATGTAGAATCATCTACACAACGCCAGGAACTTGAAAATGGAGTCGGGAGTTCGAGATCATACATGGTTAAGTTGGAATCCGACCGAGAAGTTTCGGTCCACCTCTCTTCCTTCATCCGCTATCTACGGTGACATTTCCACCTCGAAAATGACACCAGACCGCTCATGAAGTAAAGGGGAAGACTTCCCCAGCCTTGGATTTGGTCGAATTGGTCCCAAAATGGGACGATGAAGGTGAGGTTGGTGTAGTGATCGCACGGGGAGAGAGAGAGTTTTTGTGTGAGGAGAAAGAGAGTATGAGCAGAGTCTCCGGAGAGAGAAAAATATCCCCCACATTTGGACTTTTCCAAAATAACCAAACTGCCCCTGAAGCTTTTAGACCCACAACGTTCTCACCGGGTCTCTGTTTTCTGTGTGCCGCCTGTCTATGAACTTGTGAGTTCGAGACCTACGCAACGACCCAAGAAAAACTTCTTAATGTACTTCCAGACACAAAGTGACTCCCAAACCCCTCTAAAACCGAGGATAAAATCATCATTTCTTTAATTAAATTCTCAATTTAGTTTAATTTTTGGTCCTGATCGTTACAATTTCCCCCCTTGAAGAAATTTCATCCCCGAAATTCCTTGAACTCAGGTCAAAGTACCAACCTCCTGCCTTCAAGTCGTCTCGTGTCACCAACAACACGAATTGGGCCTCAACTGCAATTTCCAATTGAACCTGTGCACCCTGCACATTTCTTTGTTCCCGTCTCGACAACAAACCGTAGGTGAGAACAACATCTAGGAGACATCCTGAAGGTACTAGAATCCATCCAACTCGGAAATTACCTCAAAGTAAGGCTTTGAGTCCGAGAGGTCCACCGCGGGACCTACTCCCAACATGACTACAATTACCTCAAGTCATGACGTCACATGCACGAATATACCTCGAAGTCATGGGTCAGATAAGTACACGTGCATCTAAAGATATCGTGAAGTCATGTAGATCCCTCTACTCCGTGTAGTCAGCTTCAAAGCTTTGGCGGAGGAATACCCTACCACGCCAGCATCAGAAAACATTGACAATCTGGCGAAGGAAAAACCCTACCATGCCAGTTTAGGAGAAACCTCAATGATGTGGCAGAGAATTACCCTCCAACGCCAGTCGGAGAAATCTCAATGATGTGATGGAGAAATACCTTCCAACGCCAGTCGGAGAACACCTCAACGATCTGGCGGAGAAATAACCTCCAACGCCAATCGGAGAAACCTCAACGATGTGGCGGGGAAATACTCTCCAACGCCAACATTGGAGAACACCTTAATGATCTGGCGGAGAAATACCCTCCAACGCGAGTAGGAAAAAACCTCGATGAACAGATGATGGGAAATACCCCTCATCATGTGCCGGAGAAAAACAAACATGACCCTTGGGGACATCAATTCAATGAAAACCAAAATCCATGTTTTGTTAAAACACTCGGTGGGACCCACGAAAATACGAATAATGAAAACATCTCGTGGTCCACAACCCTGCTTTGAAAACCCTCCTCAAAAGAGTTTAAAAATCATGAAACCAACCTGGACACAAAATATCATAAACCTGACTCACCGCTCCCCGAATAGAATCTCGAGCCATAGCTCGCCTCAACGATATGGCGGAGAAAGACCCTCGACGCCAATTTACTTCTTGGTTAGCCCATTTAGGGAAGGACCGTGGCTCGAAGGCCCCTTAGCCCACAACTTTCAACCCATCCAAATAGTCCACAAAACTCATCCACTAAGAGAAACCCACACGAAGCCCGCTCCTTCGCTCCCCAACCCGGTTCCCAGCAGAGACCCACCGAAGGCGGCCTCGGGCCCACTGTCTCAACTTTTGGGCAGAACATGACTATTCTACAATCCATCTTATAAATATAGAGATTTTATTGCCCCATTTGATTAACACGAATTTGAATTATTTATGCAAGATAATGAAAAACCATTGGAGAATGTTTTTCATTTGTCAATGTAAATTGAAGGAATTAAATTTCCATTTTGACGTATTTTTTTTTGTCAGTGACACGCAATATCTCAAAATTTTCAATCAATGACTAATCTGCGTCGGGGGCCAAGAAGACTCACAGAGGCATTTCAGCCTCCTCCTAGCCACGTTTTCAACCAAGGACTAATCTGCGTTGGGAGCCGAGAAGACTCACAGAGGCATTTCAGCCTCTCCCTAGCCACAAGTCAAATGCCAATTTCGTATCTCGAACCCAAGACCACTGGACTACTTGCTCATGGTTTCCATTTTGACGTATTCATTATATTATAATGTGTTATTTGATGGTTTTAAGAGGAAATCATGAATCGTAAAACTTATAAAAAAAATCATACTTTGAGATCTTTGTAACGGTGTATGGAACATGACCTTGTTCATTAAGAGGAAATTTGGTCAATTAGACTTGTTTATAGGGAAAATAGACTGAAATAAAAGTTCATAAGATAAATTGACAAGTGGGTATAAATTTAAAGGAGGTTGGCAAATTACCTAAAGAATACAATAAGATAAAAGGCTAAATTCTATAAATCCTCATTGTGGTAAAAAATTATCAATTTAACTCACGTGGTAAGCTATCTTATCAATTTATCTCAAATTGAGAATTTCATATGGGTCAAATTGTCGTTAGTGTTCAATAAAATTTGACCTCTTATTTATTATTTTTTTCACATCCAATATGTATATGTATATACATATATATAACAACCAAAAATTCTAAAAATACTAATGTTGTTATGCTTCGATGGTAAGATTAATTTTTTATCCACTTTTCCATTTTCTTATTTGCATATCCTCTAAAAAGATTATAGGCCGAAACTAAATCTTAATTTTTAATTTCACTGTTACTGAGAATATGTTGTTAATCATAATTGAACATTATTTGTTGCTATATATATATATATATTGATACCGAACCTTACTATCTTAGTTAAATTGATAATTTTTTGACCAACATGAATCATCTTAAAATTATTATGTGACCGCATGGATGATTTATGTAATTTAGATAAAATACAATCGCACTCTAAAAATAAAATTTGAAAGAAGAAATTGAATTTTACTTCTTCACATTATGCTATAATCTAATGGTATTTATCTTCACATGTTAAGTAAGAAATCTTGACTTCGATTCTCGTGATCAATAGTTTACCCGATAGTTTACCTCAACTTTCCATTGGATTCGACCGTTTTACTCGAACGAAGAAAACAGGAAGGCCGTGGAGTAAGGATGTTGTCATAAGATCCGACGTGGATCCTACGCCAAGTTGGAATAAAAATAGAAAATTCTAGAAACAATTATTTTTTCTTTCTTATCTTTTTATTTTATATTTCACAAATTTTAACTTCTCATTTCAGCCCTCTCAATCTCTGATTCTGTCAAATCCAATCTCGTACGCTCCTGGTATTTTTTCTCATCATTCCATTATCTTTTTATTACTGTCATAATTGTTGTTTTTTTTTATTCATTTTGTATACGATCGGATCGGTATGTATTTGTTATTGGGCGTCTAGGGTTTGATTTGGGAAATTTGGGTGTCGTTGGATTGGTTTTTGATAGAATGCTATAATTGGGGTTTAACAGTTTTAGCTCACGATCTGGTGTTGATTTGGGTCTCGCTCTTTTTTTTTCCTGGTTTTCAGGTTGTGTTTGTGTGTGTGGGTGTTATCATGGCATCTAAACGCATCTTGAAGGAGCTCAAGGATTTACAGAAAGACCCACCTACTTCTTGCAGCGCTGGTATTTGCTCCTTTTCCTTTAACACAATCTTGTTCATGACTTTTATTCACTTTTTATTTTTTTCGATATTTGAAATTGTGTTCAGAATTGTATGATAAGGACTTGAACCCTTTTCATCAATTAAACAGAAAAAAAATGTAATTACATTTAGGGCTATAAATCAGATTGTTATAGTCTGTGTTTGTATTAAGCTATGCTTGCATTTAGCTAGATGTGATCGTAACAGGAACACACCGAGTATGTTAGGCTTGAAAAATTCGTGTTATAATTCATGAGTAGCTTGATTATTATTAAATTTTATTGGAATAAATGACGTTTTGGAAAATAATGTCAAATCAGTTCTATACAAAAACACATGCTCAAAGTATTAGGTGTATCTTTATCTTGAAGTTTTATATTGGCTTTGTAGTGTTCCTAAAGCATAGCGTTTTTGTTTTCAAAGTTTAGGTTGAGAGATAACTTTCTAAATGTCAATTACCCTTGTCTTTGATCTTAATTCTTTGTTCTTATTTTTAATATTAATCATTCAACGTTGCCTAGCCTATTTAACAATCCTTTTATATAAGCGGGAGTACTTATTATTGTCAATTGGCTTGATACAGGTCGAGCTTGAAACTTTTTTAGCTTGTTTGAGCTTGGCTGATAAAAAAAACCCAAGCCAAGCCAAACCAAATCTTGATGAATTTTGAAGTAGCCAAGCTTGACCTCTATGATATTCGGCTTGGCTTGGCTTGCCTCCCTTGTATCGGCTTGTTCAGCTCTTTTAACCCCCCCTTATTACACCCTTTGCTTTATCAATTATGAAAGAATATGGCAGAAAATTTGCCGACGACCCAATTGGGAACAATTTTTCTCCTCCAAAGAGTTGGTCCCCATGTCTAAACTCTAAATACCTCCTCCCTTAATGTTTTAATAATTTATGGTAGGATATTTGTACTGTATCCACTATCTGTTTTACATTTGTCACATGTGCTGGCTCATACATCTTAGCTTTCATATATACATACATAATTTGATCACAGTTTAGCACTTGACATATATTCTCTTTTGGGGTTCTCTTATATGGATTATAGGTCCTGTGGCTGAGGATATGTTCCATTGGCAAGCGACAATTATGGGACCGGCTGATAGCCCATATGCAGGTGGTGTTTTTCTAGTTTCAATTCATTTCCCTCCGGACTATCCATTCAAGCCTCCAAAGGTAAAAAGACAAAAACCCAGTCCTTATATCTATACAAATGTTGCCTTATTCCTGCATAAATATAAAACTTGAAGCATGAGCTTTGTGTGTCATAGAACAGGTAAAAAGCAGACTGCTACAGTTCTTGTGTTTGCACTAATTTTTTAATATTAATTGGTGAAAAGTATAAAGTTTTTTTTATTAATTTTTATGAGCAGGTGATTCTTTTAAACTTCTCCCTTCAGTTTCTTTCAATTGAACTTCTTGTATATCATTTATGGAAATGTAGATCTGAAAACCATCATAAGTTGTAAATGCATATTGGAGACGATTCATGTTTAGTAGATTCCTTTTTCATTAACATGTAGTTGGCCTTTGGATGTTTGAATATTGAATTCTTGGCATTTAGAGTCTAGTAAAGTCATCAGGCAACCAATTGCATTCTGTTCATTGAAAGAACAAACAAGAATGCTCATTGAAGTTTATGGTTCCTCTCCATAAGTCATGGCTTTTGTGTTAAAAATTATGTACAACGTAGTTCTTGTCTGTATTTGACATCTATATTACCTCTTTCTTTTCATTCACAATTTGTATCCAGAAATTGATATTTAGGGATATGTTTCTAAATAGTAAATCCAATAAAGTGAGTGATGTACCATATTTAGATCCAACTTTGTTAGCTTTAGAGAGGCTAACTTAATTGCTTGTGCTTAATTACTTAATAGTTTTTGTTTTTCTGTGATTGTTTCATTGTTTCTCGGGTTCATCTTTGGATACTTAGGAATACACAGGCTAACGTGAGTTATATTTCAGGTTGCATTTAGGACCAAGGTATTCCACCCAAACATTAATAGCAATGGAAGCATATGTCTTGATATTCTTAAAGAACAATGGAGCCCGGCACTAACCATTTCAAAGGTTTGTGTACCTATTTCCTTCTTGTTAGATTTTGTCTTGTGTGTAGGATTACAAGATGTCCAGCTTCAGTCCTCTTACCAGGGTTAAGAGGATTTGTCCTAGTACTCCATCCAAATAATTACTCTTCACTCAATGTCCCTTTCTGTCTTGTGACTTGCCATTGGTGGTGTACAACGTATGCATTATGTGCCTTTCTATCCCATGATCCTACTCTCTCCATGTCCTGTTGTTTCGCACAGGATGGTAACGAGTGATATAGAGAGCAAGCAACTGGGTATGCTCAGCTCAAAAGGGGCTGATATGTTCCATCATTGAATGGGATGGAGTTCAAATACGAAGCAACATGGTATACCCAACATAGGAGGGGAGCAAGTAACATGGTATACCAACATAGGAGGAGAAATATCGCTCATGGAATGGAGTTAAATTTGCATCTTTTTAATCTGATAAAGGACTTGTTTTTATAAATAGGTTGTAATTGTCAAACAAATGAACTTGTTTTTCAGGTGCTGTTGTCCATTTGCTCTCTGTTGACGGACCCCAACCCAGATGATCCACTTGTCCCTGAAATTGCGCATATGTACAAGACCGACAGGGCCAAGTATGAAGCGACTGCTCGCAGTTGGACACAGAAGTATGCAATGGGCTAAAAATTGGAGGAGATCATTTCCAGCATTTGGCAAAGGCTGCAAATGCAACAATTCCATCCTTTAAGTAAACATTGGAAATATTGAAAATTTCTCTATTTTGTGAGACTTAAAACTGATTATGGAACGAACTAGTTCTCATTCTGTGAATATTCATTTGAAGCATTGGAGATGGTGAAACAAAAAACAACTGTAATGTGTTGTTATGCTATTAAATGAATGGTTTGTTTGTTGATCTGCTACTCTTAAATGATTGAAGAAATAATGCATTGAGGCCACACTTGCTTACATTGTTCCACCCCGAAGGTTGAAACAGGTAATTCTCTTTAGTTAGATGAACTTCTTGTGACAAAATTGGGTTTCTATCTGTTTCTCTTTCACCCAACTTTGTCAGTTTTGTGTCGTTCTTTTCGTTTGTGTCGTCCTCCTTTGCACA
Source organism: Oemleria cerasiformis (assembly GCA_037349345.1). Lineage (NCBI taxonomy): Eukaryota > Viridiplantae > Streptophyta > Magnoliopsida > Rosales > Rosaceae > Oemleria > Oemleria cerasiformis. The sequence goes on from JAZGTL010000006.1 coordinate 2,534,181, forward strand.
CAAGATGTTTATTGTTGTTATGGAAGAAACTCTATATATATAGAGGGAAAATTGTCGTCACCGTTTTTGAACTTTACATTAATTTTAGCTATCGACCTTGAATTTCATGTGCCTAAATATGCATTGATAGTTCTTCTGCTGAAATTCTTAATTATTTTTGTTAAATATAAAGATAAAATTGTCTTTTTAAATGTATTTGTAAGGGTAAAATAAGAGTATACTTTGGATTTTATTTATGTTGAATGGAGGGAATTGTATAAACACTTGAAAAGATAATTTTACCCTTATTTTTAACACAAATAGTTACGAATTTTAACGGAATGACTATTAATGCACATATGACTTTGATATAATAATTTTCAAGGACGGTGATAATAATTTTCCATATATATATATATATATATAACATATGGCTTTGATACCAGAGGGGAACTATAGTGAGGAACTGAATAAGCATAATAATTCTTCAGTAAGAGAGCGAATAATTTCAATAATTTGAGGAATCAAATAATAATTTAATTAACATGATAAAATATAAATAATATGAAAGATAATTAAAAATATGAATAAAAAGATAATTGGAATGAAAGATAAAAATATGTTGTTTAAAATCATGATATTTAAATGACATAACTAGAATAAATTTTATTTGAAATCTTACTTGAATGCAAGTGATTACAACTTGAGAGACTTATTGATAGAAGTAGGATACATGAATATCACAATGATTGATATCTCAAGTATACTAAGTCGATATTTTGAAGTCTCTTTTAACTGAGTTGAATTGAGAAAAGAATACTAAAAATTGGATGCTAGAAAACTATGCTCTAAAACATGCTCTGAATTCTACTTGTCTGACTGAAGGAAATGAACTAGCTTAAATAGACAGGGGGAGGCCAACATGGCCGAGAAGATTGCGGAGATGGGAGTGGTCTCCAGTTATCTGATGCCAATTTGATTGCAGCGTGATTTGCGAAGATGATTGCAGAGCTGATTGAGGAAATTTGTCTTCAAAACGACATTATTGGACGCCATATATGATTCACATATTTTACTCTTTTTAACTTTTACTGATAAATAGTAAAAAGTCACTATTTATGAATAGTAACTTGTCTGATGGAATGATTTTTTCAACCATCAAAACCCAAATCATATGGATCTTGAGAATCTTGGAAATCTTCCCATCTTTACTTTCGTAATGGAGATAACTTCGGCTGATTGGATGAAGATGTTGTTGATGAGTTGGGAGAGTCCGGATTGTCCGGAATCTGTTCTTCTTCGTTCTTCATTTGACTTGCTTGTTCCAAGAGTTGTCTTGCTAACTCCTGGATTTCTGATTTAGTTTTGCCCTCAATTGAGAGAGATGATGAAGATACTTCTGAAACTGCGGGTTTAACTTCCCTTTTACCTGATGGAAATTCTTTATTAACCATTTGAATAATTCTATCAAGATCAAGCTTATCCCACCATTTTGTGTGGAACAGTCTGACCACTATGTCTGATTCAATCTTGTATTCCCATTTGATTATCCACGGCACTTTGTACTTTGCCATGAACTGTAACAAGACTGCATGAGTATTATTTTTGGGGTAATTTTTACTGAAATGTTTGACTGTGTCATGTAGTTGATTGGGGATGACTTCCCAGGTGGGGCCATGCGTAGTCCACCATTTCTGGAACCAAGCTGGGAAGCGGCTTTTGAACTTTCTATCAAAATTAACTAACCATGAGTGAGCAAAATTGTCATTTTGGTGCAAGAACACTTTGTACCATGCATCAATGTAATCGTAGTAACTATATGGAATCTCTTCATTTACTCTGGGGAAGTATTTGAGGTTGTGAGGTTTGGTGCCCTACTCTTGCTTGTTAATAACTTGGAGGATGTAAATGGAGTGATAAAGCAATTTTGGCGGGTCATTCTTTCATAAATTGGCTTAATAATGATTGAGTATGTGCGGAAAATTATGGTTGTGTAATATTGGAGATTTTTGGAAGAATGACTGGGGGCATAATGATAATTAGGTGGAAAATAGGCTTTAGCTAATTGTGAGGGTGATTTAAGATGATTGAAACACTCTTCAATGTAAAAGAGTGCATGGCTGGAATTTTTTGGAAAATAAGGTGATGATTGGGGCCTATAATGGGTAATTGGTTGGCCAATGGCTTGAACTGATTGGTATGGGTCATAAGCTGAAACTAAAGCTGAATGATAATTGGGTCGTGACTGGCCACTTGTAGATCCAAGTGTTGTGAATCTATTGGTGAGAATAGGTGGGAGTGCCCTGTAAGGAACAAGCCCTTGGGAAGAAGGGCTTTCTTCTTTAACTTCTTGGTTTGACTGGTGCTACTGGAGTTTTGCTAGCAGTTGATTGATTAGAGAGCTGTCTAGACTCCATCTATATTTCCCTGTAAAAATTCCCTGGTAAGGAAATCAGAAATGCAATTTTGACTGCCTTGAATGTATTCTATGTTAAAATAAAAAATGCTTCATATTGATTGCCATCGGGCAAAAATCTGTTTTAATGCAATGTTTTTAACATTTTTTTCTAAAACATATTTTGCGCTTTTACAATTAACACGCATGAAAAACTTTTGATTTAATAAATCTTCTTGGAATTTGCAAATACATAAAACTATAAATAAAATCTCTTTTTTAATAGTACTATAATTATTTTGAGTAGGATTCCAAGTACCTGAATGGAAACGAACAATTAACTCATGACTATTTGGATGACTTTTCTGTTTAAGAATACCTCCGTAACCAAGTTTAGAGGCATCAGTTTCAACGATTTTGAAAGAATTGATTGTTGGAATGCCAAGACATAGAAGAGTAATAACATGTTTTTTTATTTCTTTGACTATAGAAGTGTGGATATCAGTCCACGAAGGAGGATTATTCTGGAGTCGCTCAAATAATGGTTTACATTTTTGGCGAAGATTTTGATAGAATTCAGCAATATAATTTAGTGACCCAAGGAATCGTTGAAGTTGATTTTTATCAAGGATTTTATCAGGAAATTTATCAGCAAATTATATGACTCTATCAATAGAGGTGATTGTGGATTGATGAATATTGTATCCAAGAAACCTAACTTTGGTTTGAAACATATTAATTTTTTGAGCAAAAATTACTAGACCATTGTGTTTGATTATTTGGAAGAATATATTAAGATGCTTCCGGTGTTCGTCAATAGAGGATGAGAATATGAGGACATTATCAATGTAGACAATTGGGAATTGACTAAATGGATTAAATATGCCATTCATTATATTTTGAAATTCACTAGGGGCGTTTTTTAATTCGAATGGCATTACATTCCATTCATAATGACCAAAAGGAGTGACGAAGGCTGTTTTATATTGATCACTTTCATGAATTTGGATTTTCCAAAATCCACTTTTCATGTCAAATTTTGCAAAGATTACGGTTTGACTTAATCGGTTAATTAAGTCTTTTTTATTTGGGATTGGATACCTGACCCACTCTAGGACGGTATTCAAAGGTTTGTAATTAATTACTAATCGAGGAGTGCCTCTTTCTAATTCAGCATTTTTTTGAACATAGAAGGCTGCACAAGACCAAGGAGATTTACTATGACGGATGATTCCTTTACTGAGTAATTCAGTTATTTCTTTTTTGCAAAATTCCATAATTTCTTGACTCATTTGAATTAGGTGTGCCTTTGTTGGAATATTTGTTTCACTGAAGTTTTTAATATAGGGAAGTCTGACTATGTGTTTCTTTCTATGCCAAAAGGCCGTGGGAAGATCAGAACATAGTTCATTTTTTAATCTTTCTTCAAAATTACTGATTTTCTGTTGAAGAGTTTTATTGGTTAATTATTGTGTAATTCTGTGATGTTTAATTTCCTCTAATAAATAATTAATTTGAGAGTTCTTGCAATTGATCATGTTTATTGATTTTGAAATGGCATTTTTTTTCAAAGTGTTGATATCATTTATTGAAGGGTTTGCTATAAAAGAGAATTTGTCTCTTTCTCCGATGGAGTAAGTAACTAGACCATCATGTTCTGTTGTAAAAGAGTATAACAAGGCAATGAAGGCTAGACCAAGAATTACTTCATTAGTTAAGTTTTTAACTAAGACAACATAAGTTTTGAAACAAACATTATTTTGACAGACATGTGCTTTCGGGATTTCGTAATTAAGTTTCATTTTACTATCGGTGGCGGTGCATAGATTTTCAAAGTATTTACTTGGAATTAATCCTTCTTGGATGCAGTTTAAATCTGCTCATGTGTCAATTAATGCGTTGGTGACTAAATCAAAATCTTTTACCTTAATGGTTAATTTAGAGTAACATTTTCGGATTTTTAATCGACTAATACAGAGGAGAGAGGCTTCATGGGTTTGACGTTCTTCATCAGTGATTGGCTGAATTGGAAGGGTTGATTTTAGAGTTTCAACATCTTGTACTATTTCTCTATTTTGTTGTTTTAATGTTTTTATCTCATTTTTTAAAGTATTTACTTCTGTTTGAAGATCTTGAAGCGTAATTGTTCATTTAACTTTGTTGAACTTTTCAAGAGTTGCGCTAAGATTGATGCTAGTAGTTTTTGGTGTTGTTGAACTACTAGAATTGTTAAGGAGATCTTTTAATTTAGTTAAATACTGAGTTTTAATTTCTGGATCATTTATTTGGTTAATTAATTCAATTAAAAGTTGTTCTTGGTTAGTAAGAACATTAATTGTGTTACTAGTTAGGACATTGATTGTTTTACAACAATTATCTTTGCAACTAAAATTTATGTTTGGAGAATCAGATGATTGATTATCAGTATCTGTGGTAGAGGGTGAACTCCAATTGTTATTGTCTTCTTCATTTTCACTAGAGTTAGTGTTTTTTATTTCAAGAATTCTGATTAGATTTTCCTTGTTTTGATCAGGAATTTGTAATTGATTGATAGTCTTTTTTACTTTGCAATCTCTTGCATAGTGTCCTTTTTTATTACATTTATAGCAAGTAATTTCTCTTTTATCTTTAAATTGTTTATTTGGACTTTAAGGTTTTGTAGAGTTGTATTCTTGTTTTGATAGAATTTATTGGGTTTGAGTTGATTATTGGTTTTGTAATTATGGTATTTATTTTTTCTATGATAAATTTCTTTCTTTTTATGTCTTTGTGATGGTGCGATTGGAGGTAGCCCATATTGTTCACAAAAGTTTCCCATTTCGTATTTTGCTGTTTTCTTTTCATTTTTTATTGTTTATTTATTTTCATATCAATACACATTTTTAAGCCTTCATGTTGAATGACACTTACTATATTGCCATAAGTAAGTCGGTCAAAATTTATTATATTATTTTCATTACTTAAAACGTGTCTAATTTTATGGGCAAATAAATTTGGTAATCCATTAATAAATTTTTCTTTCCATAATGGTTTATTACAATCTTCCCTTAACATGACTCTTGATATGAAGACATCTTTATACCAGGGGAAATCAGTTAAAGTAGGACATCTTAGGTTACTAAGTTGATCATGGAGCCTGGACGCAATGTTACTGGGTGTACCAATGAAATGTTCAATTATTGTGAAAAATAATGTGTTAACTGCATCTGGTATTCCTAATCCGACGGTTTCATCGAATAAGGGAATGCCTTCTTCATCATGTTTTACTGCTTGTCTGATTTGTGATCTTAATTCTTCTGTGAGATATTTATCCCACCAATTTTTTAACATTCCCGTAAATCCTATTACGAAAAGGTCAACAATTTCGGTTTGGCTGAGATTGTGGTTGGTAAGATAACTGTTAGCAACCATCGACATGTGTTGCATTTTGTTTAATATTTCTTGTTCTGATAAGCCATCTAGTTTCCATTCATAGATTTTATCAGAAGAAACTGAAAATTGTTTTTGGGTACCCCTTTCCTCGTACTGGAGATCAGGAGGAGTTGGCCTAGGATACCAATTTTTTGTTAAACTGATTGGGTTTACTTTTTTGTTTGTGATTCTGTTTACCTGAAGATTTTGAAAGGCTTTTTCGATTTGAATTATTTGTTATGAGTTTATTGAATTAGAATCAGACTCTGTGCTGGGATTACTAGTATGAGCGCTTACTACGTTGACTGAAGTGAATTCCTTGTTTATATCTTTTAACATTTGTTCAATTTTGTGGAGGGTTGGTGTTTTAAGATTGGATCCTGGTTTGATTTCTAGAAGTTTAATTAAGGGTTGTTGTGGGGATTGTTGGCTTGGGATAGTATCGATTTTGGTTTCAATTTTGTCTAATTGTTTTCCTATCGTGATTAGGCATTGGTTAGTGTAATTATTTTGTTCTACTACTTTCTTAATTTCATTTTCTTCAGAGATTTTAAAAGGTGTGGCTTTTACTTGGGCATTTAAATGTTGAATAACTATGGTTTCTACAGGGGGATGACTAGAAGTGGCTGTGGTATTATCTGGTTTTTTCCAATTTTCTTTAGTTACTGTTTGAATCATCTTCTCTTCTTGATAGTGTTGTTCTACAAAATCGAAGAAGTATACTTTTGATTGAATTTGTAACATTAATTTTTTCCAAGCAAACCATAGTATTTTTCTTTGTTCTAGAGTGTAAATTTGTCGGTATTGATTTCTTCTTTCAATGTTGTTTTCAGCATTAATATCTTCGGTGAGGTGTTTCCAATTAATTTCAAAGGGTCGAGAGATGACCAATAATTGTGAATCGAATGGTGGGTTTACTTCAAAGTCAATGGTTGTAGGAGAAGGTTTTTTTTCTTCTTCCTCATTTTCTTTATTAGTTTTACTAGAGTGGGCGTAGCAAGGATGGATGATTTGTGAAGATGTGTTAATTCCTTTTAATTTTAATTTAGTTAGTTCATTTTCTAAATCATAGTCTCTTTGATTAGTTTCTTCAGTGGCAATTGATCTTGTGAAGGAATGTCTGGGAGGTTTGGAGGATTGACTAAGATGTTCTGTAACTCGGAAGGAAGGTGGCCTAGGGTGGTTTCCAAAATTAATTGTAACCGTACCATCAAGATATTGTTGTATGTAATTAAGACTGCTTGAATCGTTTTTGATTTGTTTTGGTTGATTTTCGTTAGTTAAGAACCAATTAGAAGGTAGACAAACATCTGACCATTTTATGGTGTGTGGAACTTTAATGTTTGCATCTTCACTACTTTGGATTAATAAAGTTTGATCTCTTGGGATTTTACAAATGGCCTGAAAATTCATGTTGGTACCAGTACATTTGTAGTAAATTCGGTATATCAAGGTCAAAGCTTGGACACCTTTTAACACTTGATATCCAGAAGTTTTAATGTTTAAGGTTACCGCTTTTAACATATGGGGATTACTTAAACTTATTGTGAGATCTGGAAAACAGTCGAAATGAACCGGACCATTACACAGGCTTGATTCGACGATGCCGAGAATACTATCATTGAAATTAGTAAATCGAGCATCTCGAAGACACAAAAGAATAAAGGCATTAAGACCTCTTCTTGTTAAAGGTTTTACTGCTACTTGGATACAACCTATGTGAATGTAATTGTGACCATCTTTCATGTGCTTTTTAATTGACTCAAGATTAAATAATTGACAAGTTTCATGTTCATTACTTACAGCATAAACTTGCTCAACTGTTTTAATATGGTTTCACTTTTAAAAGTATTTATTGACCATTTTTTCTTGTAAATATTTTTACTGGGGACTTTAGGAATATTCCAATCATTAAAATTAACATTTTCATCATATTGATATTCAAAATGTTCTTCATTAACTACGGAAGGTATTATATTAAGACATGATCTGGAAGAACTACTAGCTGAAGAATTTGATCTAAAAAGTCTACTCATTTTTACAAGTAAATGATTATCAAAGTAAGAGGTTTAGAATTTTAACCGTTAATTGAATGTTTATTATTAGTTTTCTCTTGACGCCTGGGTTGTTTCTACCTCTCCGCTCACGTCTCACCTGGGACTTATTGTTTGGACGGGCCTTACTGTTTGGTTTGGAGTTGCACATCAGAAGAAAAGATAAACAAATAATAGATAGAGAATAAACAGTAGGAATATCTAAAACAATAACTGAGATAATCAGCCACTTGGGCGGATGAATAAACGAAATAGATGGAAATGATGTAGATAATTAACTAATAACATATGGATAACTCAACTCTTACGGCTCTAATACCAGAGGGGGACTATAGTGAAGATGCAATATGGAAATGATGGAAATATATATATATATATATATATATATATATATATATATTAAAATGGAGCTAAAATATGAAATCCCAAAAGCCCATATTTGCCAAGATAATGTCTGTTTTAAAACACCTTTTGTCTTAATAAAAAATATAAGTGATCAAATGATTCTAGGTCTCCCATTCATCACGTTATTATATCCTTTCACAACAGATTATGAGTCAATAACCACTTACCCAATGCATCAAAAAGTCACATTCAAATTTCTAGTTAATCCTGCACTTCAAACAATCAAAGTCTTTCAAAAAGATTCCATATCACAAACAATTAATCTAATTAATTGTAAAACCCAACAGTTATCTTATCTTAAGGAAGAAATCAAATTTAAAAGAATTGAAGAACAGTTAAAATAAGAAACACTTCAATCTAAAATACAATCGTTTGAAGCAAGTATCAAAAGTAAAATCTGTGCTGACCTTCCCAATGCTTTCTGGCATAGGAAGAAACATTTAGTGCGTCTTCCCTATGTTAAAGATTTCAGTGAAAGTAAAATATCTACAAAAGCAAGACCAATCCAAATGAGTCAAGAAATAATGGAGTTCTGCAAGACAGAAATAAATGAATTGCTCAGCAAAGGAATAATTAGGAAAAGTAAATCCCCATGTTCATGCGATGCATTCTATGTCCAAAAGCAAGCTGAATTAGAAAGAGGAGTCCCCAGGTTAGTCATTAATTATAAACCGCTTAACTCAATTCTTGAATGGATTCGATACCCAATTCCTAATAAAAGAGATCTAGTCAACCGTCTAGGAAATGCCATAGTCTTTTCAAAATTCGATATGAAAAGTGGATTTTGGAAAATCCAGATTCATGAGAGTGATAGGTACAAAAATGCCTTCGTCACCCCATTTGGCCATTACGAATGGAATGTAATGCCATTTGGTCTTAAGAATGCACCTAGTGAATTCCAAAACATAATGAATGAAATATTCAACCCATACAGTGAATTTTCCATAGTCTACATTGATGATGTTCTTATTTTCTCCCAGTCCATCGAACAGCATTGGAAACATCTCAGTAAATTCTTAGAAATTGTCCAGAAGAATGGTTTAGTTGTCTCAGCATCAAAAGTCAAGTTATTCCAAACCAAAATTAGATTCCTTGGTATTGATATATTTCAATCCACAGTCAAACCAATTAACCGTGTCATTGAATTTGCTGATAAATTTCCAGATGAAATTCTCGATAAAAGTCAACTCCAAAGATTTCTAGGTTCCCTCAAGTATGTCTATGATTTTTATCAAGATCTGCGAAAACAGTGTAAGCCTTTATTTGATCGTCTCCAGAGCAATCCTCCTGCCTGGACAGTCACTCATACCAACATAGTCAAACAAATCAAATTGCATGTCAAGACTCTTCCTTGTCTTGGTATTCCTTCAGCTAATTCTTTCAAAATTGTCGAAACTGATGCTTCTGACATTGTTATGGCGGTATTCTCAAACAAAGAACCACTCAGCGTCAATCAGAACAAATTGTTCGCTTCCCTTCCGGTATTTGGAACCAATCCTAAAAAAATTATAGTACTATTAAAAAAGAAATTTTATCTATAGTATTATGCATCTCAAAATTTCAAGATGATTTGTTAAACCAAAACTTTTTAGTCAGAGTCGATTGCAAAAGCGCCAAGCATGTTCTTGAAAAAGATGTTCAAAATATTGCATCTAAACAAATTTTTGCAAGATGGCAAGCTATTTTAAGTATTTTTTATTTTGAAATATAATATTTGAGAGGGAGTGATAATTGTATTCCAGATTTCTTAACTAGAGAATTCTTGCAGAGTAAACATGTCTGACAAGGCCCATGACAAGCAGTCAACCCGGAGGCTCCCCGCCTCCTTAGCACCAGTCAAACAGGAGTCATTCACTCTTTCCCCCATGGTCCCTACCCTGGTCTTTCAATTCCCATCAGAAACCAATACACTGTCCTTGGTTCTACCTTGGGCCAAATCAGGCCTAATTATCAGTCAGCCCTGGTTTCCAGTTATGATCCTTTTCAATCTCTAGTAAAACCCCAGTCAAGCCCAGTCACTTATTCTTCTTCTTCCCCTTATGTTCCTAAAGATCCTAGTCACAATCTTTTCTTCATTGAACCATCCCTTAATCAGCTCAAATCCCCTGAAGACATTGCTAAAAGCATTTTTCCCCAAAATTGGCACTTTGCCCCAGTTCACCCCAAAAAATCCATCAAGTTTTACATGGAGATCCTCGTCCATACTGCATCTATTCACCTCAAGCCAATTCATGACAAAAACAATCCCAGTACAATCCTTTATCATTCCATTTACATTATGAAAATAGTCAGCCTATCTCAGTGGAAACGTCATCCATATGACAGACAGGATCTCCCCAATTCTGATACCCCTTTCACATATTTTGATTACATTGATGCTTGGAGTAAAGTATTTCTCCACCAAACGGAGACTTTCAGTCATTCATGGTTTATCAACTTCGACAGTAAATTCAAAGGATCCTTTCCTAAATGGTTTTTAAAATGGTGGTCAGACTTTGGACCAATGCTCCGGCTCCTGCCGCCGCCCCTCCAAGACGCAGTCAAATTCTTCACTAAACGACATTCATTCAGTGAAACAGATCGAGAGTTCCCACTACTTTTACACTTCATGGCCAAATACAAGGTGTCGTGGATACTTAAGTGGCGTTATGAGATCTACAATGACATTCTAGTTCGTCACTTCTCAGTCAAATAGTGGGATAAGTTCAACCATGATCGCATCATTTCTCAGGTGCATCAAGAGTTTTCAGTCACAAAGTCACCAGTCAAGAAGGAACTTACAGTCAACCCTTCCAAGCTCATCACCTCATCCTCCTCCACTCTATCTCTGGATGACAAGTCCCCTGCCGAGTTAAAAGAATTGGCCCGAATGCTCATGATTCGTGCTACTCAGTTAGGCGATGAAGGTGATGATTTTGAAGATAATAAAAGCCCTTCACAGTCATCCTCTTCAAGCAGTCACAAATCAACCTCTTCCTCCCCCCTGGGAAATCAAGCTGTTGTTGATCGCCCATCATCCAGTAAAAAGTCACTATCCAGTAAACAGTCAATTCCCTTAAATGATAAGAAGAAGATTCTTTGGTCCGACTTTCAAGATAGTCAAGATCCTTACGAGCCTTACGATCTCAATGAACTCTGAGGCCACAGTACCAGTCTCGTGAAGCTATAGTATTCCGACAATACACTATTCATGAACAGTGTCGCCGCGTGCTGCTTTCTGACAATTTGGCAACATGCCACAGTAAACGCCAAAGTTACTTTTGGTCACAATATTTTACAATAATTCATGTCATGATGCCTCTGCCTATATAAAGAGAGCTCATTCCCAGTTACAAATGACTAGAACTTCATTCTCTTTTCTCTTCTTAGTTTTCATATCTGTTTTTGAGATTTCTAAGTTTTCAGAAGACCTCCAATAAAGCTCTTATTAGTTATTTCATATGTAAGATTTCAAAGTTTCAAATCAGTAAAATAAAGTTATTACAGTCATTCATGATTTTAAGCATAATCAATTTACAAATCATTTTCTTATTATATATATATATATATATATATATATATATATATATATATATATATATATATATATATCGGTGATGTTGAATTCGTCAAATTATTTTGTTGGCTAGTAAAGTTTGTTCAAATTATTTTGTCAAAGTGCAATTGTTTTTGAATTTCGACAACCGGAGGAATCGCAACTATTTCCTGCATTGCAACTTGTGTTATGAAAGAGAATTTATCAACATTGCAATTGCTATCACGTTTTGGAGTTGTTATGCATTTTATAATAGTAAGGTCTCATTTGATTTTAATATTTATCAAATATTATTCTTCTTTGTTTTGTTTTCGAGATGCAGTGAGTTTTGGAGTATTGTGTTTTGGAATAACAAATGACAATTTCATTTTAATATTATAAGTCTGATAAATTTACTTAGGTAAAATTAGCATTGTTAAAGATTATGCATATAAGAAACAATAATAATTTTGATTAAAGTCTCAATTTAGACGAATCTTAACACTGCAATTATGAAAGAGACGATAATGCAACTGTTATTACTTGGAACAAACAGCCGACAGTTGCAGTCCTGTGTGGAAAGGCTGATTCGTGGCACAAAAATAAGTATGGCTATTTTCAATGGGCAATGTAGTACTATTATAGAGTCAAAAGATATTTTTAAAACAATCTTGTATGCTTGAGACCTATAAGGACCTAATAATTAGAAGTCCTAAAATAAAATACATATATATTTCTCAATTTTAACCTTCTCATCTCAGCCCTCTCAATCTCTGACTCTGTTAAATCCAATATCGTACGCTCCTGGTATTTGCTCTTCTCATTCCATTATCTTTTTATTACTGTTATAATTGTTGTTTTTTTTTTCATTTTTTATACGATCGGATCGGTATGTGTTTGTTATTGGGCGTCTAGGGTTTTGATTTGGGAAATTTGGGTGTCGTTGGATTGGTTTGGGCACACGATCTGGTGTTGATTTGGGTCTCTCTTTTTTCTTGGTTTTCAGGTTGTGTTTGTGTGTGTGGGTGTTATCATGGCATCTAAACGCATCTTGAAGGAGCTCAAGGATTTACAGAAAGACCCACCTACTTCTTGCAGCGCTGGTATTTGCTCCTTTACCATTAACACAATCTTGTTCATGACTTTTCTTCACTTTTTATTTTTTTCGATATTTGAAATTGTGTTCAGAATTATATCATAAGGACTTGAACCCTTTTTCATCAATTAAACAGAAAAAAAAAATTGTAATTACATCTAGGGCTATAAATCACGTTGTTATAGTCTGTGTTTGTTTTAGGATTTTTAATCGAAATGCACCTAAAACTGCAACTTTAATTTCACTTTGCGCCCAAAATGCTCATTTGTCTCACTTACCACCCAAAACCCACCCTCCATACAAAAATTTGCACCAATTCCATTAATTCCATCCAATAGTCGTCAATATTAGGGGCAATTTTGTCATCTAAAGCCACTACGTTATGAATGGGGCACTAAATACACATGGCGCGGCAAATTGGGATGGGGTGACGAGTTTTCCCAATTTGTTCATGCCCATCCCAATTTGCCGCGTTATGTGAATTTAGTGCCTCATTCATAACCTCATGGCTTGAGATGACAAAATTGTCATTGATATTGACAACTATTGGATGAAGTTAACGGAATTGGTGCAAATTTTTGTATGGAGATTGGGTTTTGGGTAGTAAGCGAGACAAATGAGCGTTTTGGGTGCAAAGTGAGATTAACGGAATTGGTGCAGTTTTAGGTCCATTCCAACTAAAAAGCCTTTGTATTAAGCTATCATCGCATTTGGCGAGCTGTGCTCGTAACAGGAACACAAGCCTGTTTGCCTTGTTTAAGTACCAAGCCTCGATTGAGCTTAAGTATGTTGGGCTCGTAAAATTCGTGAGTTTCTTTTTTATTAAGAAATTTTATTGGACTAAATGACGTTTTGGAAAATAATGTCAAAATCAGTTCTATACAAAAACACATGCTCAAAGTATTAGGTTTTTCTTTATCTTGAAGCTTTATATCGGCTTTCTACTGTTCCTAAAGTATAGCGTGTGTGTTTTTGTTTTCAAAGTTAGGTTGAGAAAGAGTTCTAAATGTCAATTACCCGTGTCTATGATCTTAATTCTTTATTCTTATTTTTATTGTTGTTCAATAGTAATCATTCAACTTTGCCTAACCTATTTAACGTTCCTTTTATATAAGCGGGAGTACTTATTATTGTCAATTGGCTTGATACAGGTCGAGCTTGAAACTTTTTCAGCTCGTTTGAGCTTGGTTCATAAAAAAAGCCAAGCCAAATCTTGATAAATTTTGAAGTAGCCAAGCTTGACCTCTGTGATATTCGGCTTGGCTTGGCTTGGCTTGCCTCCCATGTATCGACTTGTTCGGCTCTTTTAAACCCCCTTATTACACCCTTTGCTTTATCAATTATGAAATGAACAGAAAATTTGCCGACGATCCAATTGGGAACAAATTCTCTCCTCCAAAGAGTTGGTCCCATGTCTAAACTCTAAACACCCCCTCCCTTAATGTTTTAATGATTTATGGTAGGATGTTTGTACTGTATCCACTATCCGTTTTGTATTTGTCTCATGCGCTGGTTCATTTATCTTAGCTTTCATAGACATATACATAATTTGATCACAGTTTAGCACTTGACATATATTCTCTTTTGGTGTTCTCTTAAATGGAATATAGGTCCTGTGGCCGAGGATATGTTCCATTGGCAAGCGACAATTATGGGACCAGCTGATAGCCCATACGCAGGTGGTGTTTTTCTAGTTTCAATTCATTTCCCTCCGGACTATCCATTCAAGCCTCCAAAGGTAAAAAAACAAAAACCCAGTCCTTATCTATACAAATGTTGCTCTATTCCTCCATAAATATAAAACTTGAAGCATGAGCTTTGTGTGTCATAGAACAGGTAAAAAGCACACTGCTACAGTTCTTGTGCTTGCACTGATTTTTTTAATATTAATTGGTGAAAAGTATAAAGTTTTTTGTTGTGATTATTTTTAAACTTCTCCCTGCAGTTTCTGTCAATTGAACTTCATGTATATCATCTATGGAACTGTAGATTGAAAACCATCATAATGCATATTGGAGATGATTCATGTTTAGTGGATTCCTTTTTCCTTAACAACATGTAGTTGGCCATTGCATGTTTGAATAATGAGTTCTTGGCTTGTAGAGTCTAGTAAAGTCATCAGGCAATCAATTGCATTCTGTTCATTGAAAGAACGAACAAGAATACCCATTTAAGTTTTTGGTTCCTCTCTATCAGTCATGGCTCTTTGTGTTAAAATTATGTACAACGTAGTTCTTTTCTGTATTTGACATCTATATTAACACTTTCTTTTCGTTCACAATTTGTATCCAGAAATTGATATTTAGGGATATGTTTCTAAATCCCATAAAGTGAGTGATGTACTATATTTAGATCAAACTTTATAATTGTTAGAGAGGCTAACTTAATTGCTTGTGCTTAATTACTTGATAGTTTTTGTTTTACTATGATGGTTTCATTGTTTCTTGGGTTCATCTTTGGATACTTAGGAATATACATGCTAACGTGAGTTACATTTCAGGTTGCATTTAGGACCAAGGTATTCCACCCAAACATTAATAGCAATGGAAGCATATGTCTTGATATTCTTAAAGAACAATGGAGCCCGGCACTAACCATTTCAAAGGTTTGTGTGGCTATTTCCTTGTTAGATTTTGTGTTGTGTTTAGGATTACAAGCTGTCCAGCTTCAGTCCTCTTACCAGGGTTGAGGATTTTCCCTAGTACTCCTTCTTAATGATCACTCTTCACTCAATGTCCTTTTCTGTCATGTGACTTTCTATCCGATGATCCTACTTTTCTCTCCACGTCCTGTTGTTTCGCTCAGGATGGGAATGAGTGATATAGAGAGCAAGCAACTGGGTATGCCCAAAAGGGGCTGATATGTCATCATTGAATGGGATGGAGTTAAAATACGGAGCAACATGGTATACCCAACATAGGAGGGGAGCAAGTAACATGTTATACCCAACATAGGAGGAGAAATATCGTTCCTGGGATGGAGTTAAATTTGCATCTTTTTAATCTGATAAAAGGACTTGTTTTTATAAATAGGTTGTAATGGTCATACAAATGAACTTGTTTTTCAGGTGCTGTTGTCCATTTGCTCTTTGTTGACGGACCCCAACCCGGATGATCCACTTGTCCCTGAAATTGCGCATATGTACAAGACCGACAGGGCCAAGTATGAAGCAACTGCTCGCAGTTGGACACAGAAGTATGCAATGGGCTAAAAATTGGAGGAGATCATTTCTAGCATTTGGCAAAGGCTGCAAATGCAACTACTCCATCTCCACAAGTAAACATTGGAAATATCTCTATATTGTGAGACTTAAAATTGATTATGGAAATTCTCATTATGTGAATATTCATTTGAAGGCATTGGAGATGGTGAAACAAAAAAAAAAACCAACTGTAATGTATTGTTATGATATTAACTGAATGGTTTGTTTGTTGATCTGCCACTCTTAAATGATTGAAGAAACTATGCATTGAGGCCACACTTGCTTAGATTGTTCCACCCTGTAGGTTCGAAAACAGGATGAACTTTTTGTGACAAAATTGGGTTTCTTTTTGTTCCTCTCCCACCCAACTTTGTGTTAATTAATTTCGTGTCATTCTTTTCGTTTGTGTCGTCCTCCTTTGCACGCTCGATGTTTATTATTATTGTGAAATGAACGTTATATATTTCGGCGGCGATATTGAATTTTGTCAAATTATTTTGTTAGTCGGTAAAGTTTGTTCAAATTAGGGGTCGTCATCATGGGTAGCTATAAGCCTGTAACATGTGTATTGGATGCAAATGCGTCACACCATTGGACGCTTCTTGTGGTGATGCAACGGTTGGCAACGCATGATGTGCTCTGCTTTGAATTTTTGACCTCTTAAACCACGTGGCCTTGTGGGTGCTTCTCCTTCCAATATCCTGAAATTAATGGATCAATTGTCAATTTGTTGGTCATTTTGATGATCAATTATGAAGCATCACCTTTGAATTTTTGTGCTAAACGTTGCCCCTTAGAAACTAATCCCAAACTAATCCCGCTTTCTAAACATGCCCTAATATTTTTAGGTCACATTTAGTGTTTTATGATTGAATAATTCATATCGACTCTGAAAGTATTTCCAAAATTAAAGAAACGGTTAGCAAAATAGGTTTTTTTTTAGAATCAATTCTTCCCGTTCAATCAACATGAACAAATTTTAGGATTTGGCTTTTATTTTTAGCTTCAATATCTTAGAATACAGGACGTTATTGGATCAAATTTGATGCATAGGATGATAGTTTAATCGTAATATTTGGGGGAGTAGTTTGGTAGGTCATGCATGATTTCACTAAACGTCATTAGAGACTGCTGGAAGCTTGGAAGCAGTAGGTTACTTTCATCTCTTTGACAGTGAAAACTCCATTAATTAAAATAGCTTTGATTAAGTTATCGCTTGCTTGGCAAGCAATGAAGAATTGAAGATTGTCATCACTCATCACTCCCCCCCCTTTTTTTTTATATATATCCCAACTCTAATAATGCTTGATTGCTCTTTGCCTTTGCTCACGTGCTTGACTGATGTTGCCTTTGCTTCCTCCCCAAGCATTAACCAAACTCCAGCGAAACTTTCAACCTTTTTAATTGACTTATTTAATCTCATATAAATATAAATTTAATTACTTTTTTTTTTTAGTTAACGATAACATTTTATAAAATAGAGTTATATTGGATTCAACTATATCCGATAAAAGTTTCAGAATAAAAGTGCAATAACCCAAATCATAACTTTCCACTTAGATCTTGATAAATTTCAAAAAAAATGAATCTACAATCTATGATTAACACACATATGCAAATTCATTATAACCAATATTAATTTTGAAGGGGGTTTTTACTTTTTAGTAAGCAAAATAATGAATGGACCCTAAGGGGTAAAGAAAATTAAAAATGGGACCAGTTGATATGGCCAGGCGTGCACCTGTGACCCCATCACCCATGCGTCGGAAGCTGCACGTCACAGTAAAAAGTAAAAACTAAATATTTTTTTTAAAGTAACTATTTGATTATAATCTAATTTAGCTGTGACAGTAAAAAATAAAACAGCTTCCTAATTTTTGGCGGGAAAGACAGAGTCTAGTAAGTTAGAAGAGGAAACGAGTGTCCGGCATGCTTTCGGACAATTTACACAGAGACAGTTAAAAGGCGGAGAAAAACAATACTGTTGACCATGGTCAACTTAAGCTGAAATTGTGTACAATTTCATTAGATTAGAATATCACTAATTAAAATGGAAAAATGAGTAAATCGTTATTTCGTATAATAATAATATAAATGAAGCAATTTCTTCATTATTTTCGATATTTACTTCCACATATCGCCTAATGTTCTAAATACTTCCGAGAGTTTCTTCTTTCTCGATATTTGTCTTTGACGGACGAAAAATGCTTAATGTGCATTGGTATTGATTCGAAATTGAAAGAAAAAAGAGTCGAGAATGAAACACGTCTCGACAATTTTTAAGTCTCTATCTAAGTTAATACGACATCAAATAAAATTACACATTTATATCTATTGATCAGTCAATACGTTTATAAATTTGAAGGTGGATAACATTATTTGTGTAGCATTTTACCTTGTTGGGATGGAATGTATTTTTTTTTTTTTTGGTCAAATGAGAAATTCATTAAAAGGAGAGAGGGCCAAGCACAGTTACAGCCCAAATAACCTAGAAACAAAGATCAAACTAGAAAGATAATACACACAATCATAATCTCATAAACTAAAAGCCAAACACAAAGAGCTGAAGCGAAACAGCTCCGAAAGCCAATCTCATAAAGAAGTCCTGGTTCTTAGTCTCAATCACGCTTCTTAGTTAGGAGGAGGACAGGGAAGGCCGTCTTTGTTCAGTATATTCACCAGGGAGGATGGGGTCTATGTATATGGAGCTAGACTACCGGGCTCATCCTCGCGGTTGCTAGCGACGCAATAAAGTCAGTCGCTTGATTTCCCTCTCCTGAAAGGCATCCCTTTTTGATCTCCCGCACATCGTTTGGAGACCCAAGTAACTGCCTGGGTTCTCAACTTGCACCACTCCCAACAACTGGCACAAAGTATTCCTGACTTCATTTGGGATGTTATGACTGAAAAAGACACTTGATTTTGTGTGGGATGAAATGTATCTACCATGTAGGACGAACTAACTGTAGCTATAGTATAGTGTGCTATAAATTATGATTTTGAAATAAAGGAGAGAAAAAGGAGAAGGGAAAAATCAACGGCACAGCCACCACCCCAAGAGAGAAGGAAGACTAATTGGAAGAAAAGTTAGGCAATTGGCAATTTGCATTTGGCGGGCCACTTCATTTCTCCATTACTAGTGCGGTGAGACCTCAACTGGACACGTCATCAGAGACAGCTGGACGCAGGTTTCCCGCTTCTTACTCCCGACATGACGTATCGCCCGCTCCTCACTCACGAGAAATGTTCACTGCAATTCAAATATTTTGTTTTTTTTGGTAAGTACACTGCAATTCAAATTTTCAAATCCAACAAAATTAGGCATACTTACTCACGTCTCTATTTGAGACCCATTTGTTGGTCATGAGTTTACTATTGCCATTTACTTTATCCAATGTTCAATTTTCGTATCTGTATTTGTAGTCACGAAAATTATTTAAGACGTTATTCTATTAATTTGAATTAATTATTAAGATACGAAATTAATATAAAAATTACTGTAATTAGAGGTGTAACTCAAGATATTGTTGAAAGGAATAAAATGAATTTAAAATTTGTTCAGTATTTTATTGATGTGAGTTCAAATTTATTTCCCTATCAACTTTGGGTAAGGCATAAAAATCAGCAATGGGATATTAATTTGATTAAACTAAACAAAAAGAAAACGAGAGCAAATTAAGAAATAAAAGACAACAGAGCACAGTGTCCACAGTCCCACTCCTCTGTTTCCATATGCACTATATATAAGCTTGACCCTTTCCATTTCTCTCCGTTTTCTTCTCGCTCTCTCTCTCACAAAAGCTGCAAGGGGTTTAGCTACTACTCTGTTTCTGTATCTAGAACCTTTTGCCTCCGGATTTTGATGTCGCTGAAGAAGAAACCCATATCTCCGATTTCATTTCCTCTGCTTCAAACCCCATGACAAGATTCCAAACCAACCTGTCCGTACGCTCCACGGTCAAATTTTCAGAGGAAATAACCACCATGACCAAACCCATCATTCTTGAACCTCAAAATACACCGGGAAACCCGACCCATCTCCCGCCAAAGCTTGTCCGGATCATAATCACGGACGCAGACGCCACCGACTCCTCCAGCGACGACGAAGACACTGCCGTACGCAGAGTCAAGCGACACGTCAGGCAGATCAGCCTCGAGCTATCCTCGCCTACTTCCTCTTCTTCTTCTCCTTCGTTTTCTTCGGGTCGTTCTAAGCTGTCCAAGAAAAGCCAACGACCCATCAAGAAACCCGGGTCGAAGTTACCCGAATCGGACGCGGCCCGCCGGAAAAAGTTCAGGGGTGTCCGGCGGCGACCATGGGGTCGCTGGGCTGCAGAGATCCGTGACCCGAGCCGACGAAAACGGCTCTGGCTCGGAACATTTGACACGGCGGAGGAAGCTGCCACTGTTTACGACAGGGCTGCTGTCCTGCTCAAAGGTCCTGACGCCGTTACAAACTTTCCTAACGCCGTTATAAAGAAGGAGACTGTTGCTGCTGAGGCGGTGGTCCCCCCGACGGAGGACTGGTACGGGGGTGGGTCTCCGCAGCCCAAGGAGGCTGCGTCATCGCCCACTTCCGTTCTCGGTTACGACGATCCAACCGTGTTTGACGGTTTCCGTTACGGTGACGTTGATGCGTTTGGGTTTGATATCGACGTGCCGTTAGACTTGCCCGATATCATGTTGTCGGGTAACACCTTTTCTCACGACGACTTCGGCGAGTTTGACGTCAACGATTTCTTGGTTGACGTCGTCTGTTAAATCCATCAGTACGTTACACGAGTCCGTTAGCACGAGACACGTGTGTGCTGAGGCGTATTTTGTAATTTCACTTGCGACTGTGCAATGCAAGTGAGTATCGTTACCTGCCCAGTTAGTGTATACGGAGTTTATTTTATACGGAGTAGTGAGAGAGTATGAGTAAGCCGATTTTATAATATATATAGGGCGATTTTGTGAGAATCCCTGTACTTTTAAATTATTGGTGTTTAATTGTAATTAAAGAAGATAATTAATTTTATTGATAATGTCAAACACATTAGAAGTTTGGAGACTTTCGTCGGTATTGAAATTTGTTTTTATTTTTTTGACTGAAGAGTTTTTTTGGTTTTTTTAGTGACTGGAGAGTTTTTATTTAGTTTTATAATGTAGAAACAAATTAACGTAAATTTTCAAATAAAAATGATAATGTAAAAACGGTATTTTAAAATTCTCGAATATATTGTAAATATAAGTTTTGTTGATGAGTGGTTTAGATTGGTGCATTGATTCCTTGGACATCACGCCTAGCGTTGAAAAGAAAAAGGCATAAATGTTATTAATTGGAGTTAATATTGAAATTATTTATTTAAGATTTTGTTTATTTAAATATAACAAAAAGAATATAATATATTTTTGTATGGATTGGTGTTTTTGGTGGGAATGGTATGGAATGAATTTTCTTTGTGATTCTTTTGGGTTCGGTTTAGGCAGTCACTGTTTATAGTGGCACACTTGGAAGCTTAAACAGTGAGACACGTGTTCAAATTGATCATCGGTTTGGGCCCATTGCTGGGCTCCACTATGAAAGGGATTAGAGATTATTAAATCAAAAGACAATATCTAATAGCTTTTTTCTTTTTTCTTTCAAAGCAATCTAAATTATCATTTTATGTTCATAATTGTTGTAGCGATACTGCTATGTGCAAGTGTAACACACTAATGTTATGATTCATAAATATATCGTGAATTTAACCGTTAAATTATTAATACTGACAGTTAGGATACTTTATATATATAAAAAATTTAACGTTAATAATAAGTAAAAATTTGATAGATTTTTTGAGACTTTGATCGTTATATAAACCTTAAAGCCTAAATCCTAAACCCTATGTTTAAGACTCTAAAACCCTAAACCCTACGTATGAGACTCTAGTGCATCTGCTAGCCTAATTTGGTCACACTCTCACACACAATTGATTTATAGGTCCTATAAGAAAAATGGTATTTTCACGTAAATATTTATTTTACATAATGTACTAATTTTTATTTGGTGGGATTATCAACATTATTAATATAGATATTGCACCAAATATGTTCAACAACAAACTTGAGTCATCCTCCCCTTCTCCGTCTTTTAAGGAGAATTGTATGGCGGCTGTAAAGAAATTTTTTTTCAGTGACTTTTCATTTATTGATTTCATATTTTACTGAAATCCCCCTCCCGACTGACTGTACAAGAATATGCGGAGCTCAATATGTCTCAAAGCACAAGAGAACGTTCTTTTGGTTATTTATCTCTCCTTTCTTCTAGAGAAATATTTGTACTACTAGTATATCAATATTCCTAAATCCAATATGGTAGATGATTTTAAATATTTCGAAAATCATAAAAAGCAAGGTTAATACTCTAAGTATATATTATAATAGATGATAATCCTCCTATCCACAAAAGAGTTCAAATGTATTGGTTTTTTCGTAATTTTAGGAATTACACCATTTGCTTGAATAAACGACAAAGACACATGAATATTCAAGCAACCTTAAATTTGTGGCTACAAATATCTTATCTTCATTGATAATACCATGTACAGGTATAGAAAGACTTCCATATAAAGATCCAGATCCAATACTTATATCTCAATTGTAAATAAATAATAATTTATTTTTCAAAATTCGAATTCAAAACATCTCACAAAATAATAAATAACAATATTCCTAAATTAGTAGTAGTAATTAAAAAAAATGTAAATTAAGCTGCATATAATAAAACAACTATGAAGGTTTCTTTTATTTTTGGTCAAAACAACTATGAAGGTTGGAATCCATATAGTCTGGCCATATATATTAGCAATAAGCATAAATCCGTTGAAATTAGAAACTAATTCGATTCAAATCGTTATTGGCACTTCGGTTTGGATTTGACGGGATAAAAGTCAAACAGTTTGAAAATCTAAATCGGTCCATTAGTAATGGTTTGATTTTGGATTTTCATTTTGAAAACCGTTGAATTCGAAACCGAACAGTTAAAGTTCTTATTTATTTATATTTATTAGTTAATATATTTCATTCTATAATATGTTAATGTAAGTGTTCATTACATACTCAACCTCATTCAATCCTTACATATTTTGTGTGACTTTCGAATTTAAATTATATTTAAACATAACCTGTCATATTTCGAAGTTTAAAATGTTGATAATTTTAATTTGTTGATATGTATGAATTAAATATTCAGGAATAAATGGAATCTTAATGTGAATAAATGAAATATTGATGATAATGGTGAAATTTTGAAAAAAAAAAAATTTTGGAGGAGTTTTTCTAATGAACAAATTACATAAAAATTTTATATCTAAATTGTCCAAACTGATCCAAATCAAGTTGTTGATAACAATTTGAACTGAAACAATTTCAATTCTATTTTTTGAAAATTCAAACAATATCAAACTGTTAAGATTTTAACAGTTTGTATATACAATTGAATGATATCCGAATCGATCCAAATTATATATATATATATATATATATATATATATATATATATATATATAAACCAAGATTTGAAAACTCAAATCTAATGTAAATAAAGCATTATCATAAAATAACCAAGTAGGCTAGTGTTTGTGGGGCCGGAGGCCCACATTGAGCCGGTGGCTAGTGACTAGTGGCTAATAATAGCCGAAGAATCTGGGGTCATGATGGTATTTCAAATGGACTCGGTGCAATTGCTCAGTTAAAAACAATAAACATAAAAGTGGCTACCGGCGGCTGCAAAGTTGGAATGGGAATGGGAATTGGAATTAGAATTAGATTTACAATTTCAAAGGGTAATGGGAATTGGGAATGGATGACGGGATTTAGGGGCTGTTTGGGGAGCGCCAAAGAAATTGGGAATTGGCATGCTCTGAAACCCACTATAGGAAGGGATTTGGTGGGTCCTATGGTTGGTGACCAAACAGATACGAAAGTAACAAAAGCCCAAATCCGGCCCATCCACGACAGCCGCCTCCCACTATTTCAAATTATTAATATTATTATTGATGATCAATAATCATTATTTTTATTTTAGATCTTAATCCTAAAATATGACATGTCGGTGCCACTCACCATTGTGCTATAAAAATAGCGACATTTACACAATTCATCCAATGGAATCCCAGTTCTTAAAATTTATTTATTTTATTTCATTGTTTTGGCGATTTTGTTTTCATTTTCATTTTTTATAAATCTCTCTGTGTAATAAAATAGAAATATGAAACAATTTATCTTTATTTTTTAAAACACTGAAATAAATAAACAATTATTTTCTCCCTAAATTCACTATCCTATGTTTTATTTTGATGAACTTTTACCAATTATAAAAGCTTAGGTAATTAACAAACCTTAAGGCCAAATCCAAAGAGAAGATCTCCGTTATCATACACCAATGTTTCATTCGGATTACAAGCTCGAAGATGACTTCTCACAGTAAAAAAGTAAAAATATGAATCTTGGAATGTTGTGAAAACCCTAGCTAAAATATTCATAGTTGGACACACATTTATACTGTCTACTTAAAGGTGTGACAAGAGTCGCAAGTGACCTAGTCGTGAGTGGCCTATATATAAACATAAAAACATCCATTCAAATCAAGATATTATTGAGGCAGATTTACATTTAGGCCCCCACCTGCAAATGGATAAGAACAACGTTCACTGTGTCTGTGTGTGCCGGCCATTGCCACCAAGTATCAAGTATTCCTATTTATAAACACCAGTTACTTATTGCATGATGTTCTTAATTGGAGGGTTGTGTAGTGGGGGCACTTCTCACTATACATTTTTTTAATTCATTTTTCAAAATTTATGGCTGCAATTTTAATTAATATTCGGGCATGCAGCTCGTGACAATGCTGATGAAGTATCTTTTCAAAGACAAAAACCCTAGCTCGATCACTAGTTTCAAGATCGGAGCATCAACGGGTCTCGATTATTGATCTATTAATATTTTTATAGTATCTGATCACGTAACTGTAACATAATATTTTTCGTTATGAGTATGTTTATTTTTAACGGACGTACATATCTATTATGGAGTAGAACGATGGAGGAATTACAAAAAATCAATCTCAATTAAGTTTGAAATTAATTACTCTATTATATTATATATAATAATATTAGTGTTATATAATATTGATCCAGAGGAAGGTATTCAAACAAGCATGCATGATGCCTGGGAAATCAGAGTGCCACGCATATATAGTGATTCAATATTCACCTGCAATATTGATTTTTTCTTGATTATAGTGGTTGGACCCTTTCTAGGGTTGGAAATTTCAAAGCATTTTAATTTGGCCATATTATCATGTGGTATTTCAATTTCAAATCTCAACCACGTAACTTGCTGTAAAAGTCTTTTTAATTAAAATATAATATTTATGTAAATTTGCTTTTAATTTTTGTTACACTTTGATTTCGATCCAGGTCGGAGTGTATCATTTTATATAATTATTTTAAAATCAAACTCGTTTTACTTTTTACGTAACACAATTTTTTTTAATAGAGAATCTCATTTATATTCAAACTATTTAATTTATATATCTGACATCAAACACAAGAGAAAAAAGAGGTGGAAGGTTCTTCGAAGTTGAAACTTGAAAGCATTAGTTTTCGAAATATTTATTGGACTAAACAAAGACCGTCCAATGTGCATTGATCAAGTCTTTCAAGTTCAAAATAAAATAAATAAAAGAAGAAATTTCCAAGCATCCAACAAGAGCTAGGGTAAAGCCAAAATTGGAAGGTGAAATGTTGATGGGAAAAAGCGTAAAAGAAAACAAAGGAAGCCTTATTCATGCTTTGACCTCCACTTAATTCAAACAAACACGAAGTTGGAAAATCAAGGTTCTTAGAACTTTCCCCTATCTTTTTCTGATCCAACAAAATAATTGTTCGATGCAGCGAGCTCCATAGTATGTTGTCCTTTTAGCTTTATCGAGATATGGGAGACTTAATTTTTGACTAATTTGTATTTAAATTCGTTGTTTTAAATCACTAATTTTATAATCATATCATTAAATTGCAGTATGCATTTGCCACATTTTAAATTTGAGAAAAGCTAGGTTAGCCAAAATGATGTAGCAGTATCTTGTGTACTCAAATTCTCATCCCATCTCGTTATAATAAGCAAAGTGATTTTCACATCCCTCTGTTAACTTTTTGTCTAAATTTATTCAATCCGACGATTAGAAAAAGCAGACGAGTGCATGAGGAGTGTGAAAATCAATTTCCTATAATAAAATCTGAAACAAAACCCTCT
Source organism: Oemleria cerasiformis (assembly GCA_037349345.1). NCBI lineage: Eukaryota > Viridiplantae > Streptophyta > Magnoliopsida > Rosales > Rosaceae > Oemleria > Oemleria cerasiformis. The sequence continues at coordinate 2,560,515 of JAZGTL010000006.1, forward strand.
GGTATCGAACTCGGTCCAACCGATTCACATGCCTTAGTTACTTGGCCTTTTTTAAATGACGGGCAAAACTAGAATAGTAGCCACTACCCCAAACAAGAACAATACCCAGCCCACTAGTATAGGCTAAGGCCCAATAGCTAGGCTTGGTGGGCAAGCAGCCAGAAATGTGAGATGTCTGAGGCCCAGTGGGCCTTTTATTTTCAGCCCGTGTGTAAATAGAAATTGACAAATATAGAAAAAATTGTAACAAGCAAAGCGGTTAAACAGTGTACACAAGTAACGCAAGAACGAGCGACGCGATTCGGCAACCTCACGAAGGCACGTAAGTTACTCACCCTTGTCACTGTAATTCTAGGGTTTCCACAGTCTTCAATTTTTCTTCATTTCCTAATCTTTGTTCTCTGAGGTTTTCTTTGTATTTATCTTCAACTATTTCCGGTTTTTAATTTTGCTTTGTTTTTTGGATTTTATTATGGGAATGCATGGATTTCTGATTTCTGTTATATAATGGCTTTTTGTTTATCTGGAAATTGAGCCAGATTTAATTGTATTTTTTAGGTTGTCTATTAGGTTTTTCTGAACTCTAGGGTTTATTGTCTTGAAATAGTTGGAAGGAGGGATTGTGAATTATAGACCTTGCTTGGATTTTGGTTGGATTTATAGATTGATCTAATGTACCTGTTTTGCAGCAAACAACATGACAGATAACAATCAGAATGTGGTGAAGGACAAGGTGGCAGCTGATGTAAGTTTCAGATTTTTGTAATTGCACCTCATCTACATACATCCACAGATTTATTTCTACTTTAATATTTGCTTGTACTCTATACTATCTATTAGCGGTATCTTATAAGCTAGAGGTTTTTTTTTTTTGGAGAATTGAGGATTCTGTTGTGGACTTCTACTTTAATCCTTGTTTGTACTCTATACTATCTAATAGAGGTATCTTATAAGCTTGTGGTTTTTTGTTTTTTTGAGAATTGCTGAATTTGTAATTAGAGGATTCTAGTTAGGATTCCAGCTTTAATCCATAGCTATTAGAGTTGGAATAAGTTCATAGTACCATGGAAAACTGGACTTGATTCCACTTTCGTCTTAGAGAGAATTTCACCTGAGAATAATATCAAAAGTTGTATCTGGTAGCAACTAATTATAGTCCAGAAGCTACATTATCTATTCCCTTAGTTTTTAAATAGCAGAAAAAGGTTTTATAATAATTGAAATAGAAGTCGAGAAAAGAATGATGATAAAAAAGTTTCTGTTGGGACAGTGGCTCTTTATCTAATTTAGCAGTGCCAGTCTTCCATGGTGAGTCCCTTTAGCTGTATAAAAACCCAATGGAAAATAGATTTCACTCCAAAGATTGTACGTTATGATTCCCGTGCTAGATTTGGATGTTGATTATGGTAGTCCAGTTTGCTATACTGAGGTGAAAGTGTGATGCCTCCAGTCTCTTGACTAGAGCTAATTATAATGTTTCTTCAACCTTTGTACAGATTCCTTCTTTTGATCTTACTAAAAAGAAGAAGGTTGTAAATCAGGACACTAGTCATGATTCTGTAGACAAGTTGGCAGAGAAAACCGAAAACATGTAAGGTGGTTTAATGAACAACCATTGATTACTCTCTCTTTTGCTGTTTTCTTTATGGGTATGCTATACATGCATCACCTCTGGAATGACTTATCTTTTTTGTCATTGCAGTTTCTGATGGGCAGCAGGAGAGCGTGTTGTGGTGGATGTGATTATAGGTTGACGCCAGTATCTTGAATGAAGAAAGTGGTGATGCACTGGAAGATTCGAATGGTAAGACTTTGAGCAATACTTTCTTTGGCCTTGTAAAATTCCTGTAACATTTGTCTTAAAGAAAATGTTTGAGATTTCATATGTTTGTTCTTATAGAGCACCTAGGAGAGGATGAGGAAGGAGAAGCAGAAGCAATTGTACTACGGGCTCCATCCTATCCTTGGGAGGGGAGTGATCTTGATTACACGTATGAGGAGGTGTGTAAATTATATAATCTCCCTCACATTTCAGTGATGGTTCTTTGACCTCTACGGATATGTTGCATTTATTTTTTTGATAATGTCTGCAGCTTCTTGATAGAGTGTTTAACATTCTTGGTGAGAATAACCCAGAGCTGGCTGGAGACAGGCGTAGGACAGTTATGAGGCCTCCACAAGTACTTCGTGAGGGCACAAAGAAAACTGTTTTTGTGAATTTCATGGATCTTTGCAAGTCGTAAGTTTCCCTGGTCCGATGAACAAAAACCATTTTGTCAATTAGAATCTCTTTCTGATGGTTTCTCATTTTAAGTTGGTCTTTATGCTTGTAATAGTATTTCTGTGGAAATGTTATTTTTGAAACGCAAATAACTTGTCCTGTTTACTTGCTTTCATTTTTGAAAAGTGATTTTGATTGGTTGTCATCAGACTATCTCAGTTTCCTTTCAACTTTATGGACTTCTGTAGTCTGCACTCTCCATAGGATTTCATAAGTCAAGAGGATTCCAGACTTTTAATCAGAACTCTTAAGATGTTGTGTATTTCAATGTATTTCTTCTCTGATCATCATCACATTAAGGAACGCCTTACTGAAATGTAATGATGAAAAGGGCAATTTTACTTTTGCGGATGCCTTTTGATATCATTTTGTATACAAGTGCTTTGCGTTTTCATGATCAAACGTGTTTACAGTTAGACATATGTGAAGGAGACATATTGGGTCTGCACATTGTTAATGCATGGGCCTATAATGGAAAGATGATTTAATGTTTATGGTACTAAAATCCTTCAACCTTAACATTACAGGACACATAGGCAGCCGGATCACGTCATGTCTTTCTTGCTGGCCGGACTGGGAAAAAAGTGGATCACTTGATGGGCAGCAGAGGTTGGTTGTGAAGGGAAGATTTGCACCGAAGAATTTTGAAGGGATACTCCGGTGATATGTCACTGAGTACCTCGTTCTGTGGTTTGTGTTGTGTAATTATCCGCAGTTATTAATCTGTAATCGTCCGGTTGGAGAGTGGTCTGCATCTGCGAGCTAATGTATATCAGTATATGCACGCCAGTTACGCCAGCCCTTTTTTAATGTGCTATGTGACATTTCTTTCTTTTTTTCTCATACAAATTCTTTTCTTATCTCCTTTAGTTTCAGATGAATATGTCCCTAGAAATATGTGAATCCTAAGATTATATGCTTAATTTAAAATTAAATTGAATATTTGGAATTGCATAATGCTAGGATTATGTACTCCGTTTATTTGCCTAGAAATAAAATTTGAGTTTTTTTTATAGTCTATTTGGAAGTAAACTATACACTGAGTAAATTGCTATTGCTTCATTTGTTGGCTACCATCATTTAGTTTTAGTTTTTATATAATTTTAAAAAGGAAAAAACCGCCATTTTACTATACACATCAAAGGAAAGGAAAAAAAAGGGGGCAAAAATGGTTTTGCACTATTCCTTAACACAATATTTAATTGATTATAAACATGAATTCTATATAAAATTATATATATATATATAAATAGATTTAACATATGAAAAAATGTTCAAAAGATGATTAACTATATAATCAACCCGATAACCAACTCGATTCTTCCCCCAAATGTCTTGTAATTTTCCATTCTTTAATTAAATGAACCTGCTTGCTTCTTCTTCAAAAACATATATAGGTGCGTTTGAATGGGGAACTTCAAAATTTCATAGAATTTAGATAAAATTAGTTAAAATGAGGAACTTGAAAGTACTATGGAATTTGCAAATAATATAATGCAAAACATATAGATGCATATAGATGGGATTTGTAAGTTACGCTTATGGAGGTGTTATTTTGGAAAATCTCTTGTTTGGAAAATCTCTTTGTTTTTTAGTGCATATCTTAATAATATGGTATAAATTCTATGAAACTTTGAAGTTTCCCATCCAAGCGCATCCTAGAGATATTAATATATATATATATATAGCCAAAATAATACTATGATCTACATATGAATATGTTTCATGTCTTTTTCGGTATATGCCTAGCAGCCTAGTGTATATGTAGCAGCATTGTCGACACAACGAGGATAATTTATAAAACATATTTTCGATTATTATTTTTGTTTTATTTTATAAAATTATGATGTCAAACACAAAAACATATTTTACAAATCCGTAAAAAAAGAGGATATTTTACAAATCCCTAAAAAGAAAAAAAAAGAGGTACGAAGAAGACTGTTTTCGTGAATTTCATGGATCTATGCACGATGGTGCATCGGCAGCCAGATGATGTCATGGCTTTCTTGTTGTCGGAGCTGAACACTAGTGGAACCATTGATGGCCAGCGGAGGTTTGTTGTTAGAGGAAGATTTCAACCAAAGAATTTCCAAGGAATACTTCGCCGATATGTCCGTTGCAGTGTGGATCCGGACGATTAGTTCCTCCGATTCAGAATGCTTTTGTGGCTCGATCGTGTTGGTCGAAGGAACGCCGGGACATGATGTTGATCTAGCTCTCATGGCCGGATTTTGAGTTTCACGGTTGTCATCTACGGCAGTAACAATAAACTTTCCTTGGACGTCAACATGGGTTTCTAATTTCTGGTAATCCAGTGTTGTTCATCCTTATGGATTGATCAGTATGGCTGATCTGCTCCCTCGATCCATAATATATATCAAACTAACCAATTATCCCAAACATCGTTGCTAATTCATTACAATTATAGTTGTTCTTGATGAATTCTTATTTTTTGAATTCGTTGCATAATAACTTCGTCATTATACTATTAAAAATATATTTCTAAAAATATGTAATCAAATAATCAATCATCCATAAATTCCCCATTCAGTTGCGTAAGTGATTCTTCACATAATTCATATCAAAAAATAAATGCTTTATACTTTTATTGCAATATTTAGTGTTAGGGTCCATTTGGATGTACTTTTGAAAATGTCAAAAGTGTTTTTAAATGGATAGAAGCATTTTAAAAATTTATGTTTGGTAAGTTTTAAAAAGTGCTTCGAATAAGAAGCACAAGCACTCAAGTAGAAATTTTGAGAAACACTTTCTTTATGAGCAGTCAATAGGTGCCCAATGTATCGATATCATATAAACAATACGTAGTTGACAAACGTCAGACTATTTATATATGGAAATTTTAACAAAGAAAAGGCGTCTTTATGAGCTCTTACAGTTTTGTTCAAGCAATCGTATGCACTTATCCAAGTAGCGAATGGGGGTAGATTTAAATTGTCTGTGGGATCTGCTTTATCTGAAAATCGAACCAAAACATTAGCAGCAGTTCAAAAAGAATAAATAAAATAGCTAGAAGAACACATACTTTCCTTATCGGCAGCAGCATTTTCAAATAATACGAGGAAGATCCCCAACCAGAACCAAATTAACCAACCCAATTCTTCCACCAAATGTCTTGGAATTTTCCATTCTTTAATTAAGAGAACCTTCTTGCTTCTTCTTCTTCTTCCAAAACATATATATATATATATATATATAGCCAACAGAATACTATGATTCACATATGAATATGTTTCATGTCTTTTTCAGTATATTCCTATAAGCCTAGTGTATATGTAGCAGCATTGTCGACACAACCAAGGATAATAAAACAAAGTGTATTTTTCAGCAGACAAAATGAGACAACTAGCTAGCTAGCTAGTTTGGACACTTGTGTTTTTGAGCTGATAAAAACTAGGGTTTCATATATTGTTGAACGACACACTGAAGACACGTATAAATATATACGTGGTTTACTCAAATTGGGCTATGTTATTATTAGGCAATTCCAGTAATATAATAGTATTTTATACATGATACATAGAGGCTAATAAGAGTTTTAGAGAGAGGGGCATTGGTTTAGTGATGGTATACACTTTGTAATCTCAATTTTTTTAGGATGAAAACAAGTTATATTTCAGGTTAATAATCAAATCGGAACCCAGGGGATGGAAGAGAAGAATATTAGTCATCCTTAATTTATAAACTGCAGGACTAAAGACAATAAGATGATGGCCAGAAAAGAACAGAAGGGAAAATCCATAAGCTTAAGCTATATATTTGTTCGTACTGCGACTGATTAAACAATGGATCTAGTGGAAGACTTGAAAGACGACTTGGGTCAAGCCCGAATTCACCATCACAGCCCATCACGAAGGCCTTTATAAAAGGAAATCATCCCTTCATTTTGAGGAGAGCCACCACGAGACACATCCATTACCTCCTACATCTCTCTACAATTCTCATTCTAATAAATTTTTCGATCACCATTTTTTGTCGTCTCATTGACAGCCTGGAAGTTTATGCACCTCATTAATTATTTGATTGGTATAGTTAAATACTTGAAATCCTCTAAACATGAGTACATTATTACTTTGAGATTATGTACTTAATTGGAACTCCAAATTTTAATCACCATTTGATTTTGATTTTGATTTTTTTGATTTTGATTTTTTTGTGACTGCCTTACTATTACGTTTAACTCACCTAATGACTTTTCATAAAGAATGATGATAGAATTTGTATGTCACGCAAAATAGATTATTATGACTTTTGCTACACGATCATTGATCACGATTACAAAGTATATTACTCAAACTAAAATGAGCAAAACAAAAAGAGTTAGAGACATAGGCAGAAGTAATATATTTAAGTGCATATATATTGTTGATTCTTATTGATTATCCAGCTAGAAAAGCTGATCGATCTGCCTCTCTATCTCCATAAATCACAGATCGAGCAGGATGCTGAGGAATAATTAAATTAAAGCTGGTTTCACATATTGTTGAACATTAATTGCTATGAAGGCCAAGGTTGCTAGTGACGCCACAAATTGTATGTACATCTTCTGGGACACCTTCATGCCACTGTTTTTCTTGTATTTTTTACACGCAGTAATAATCTCTAATGTTATCAAACATCAATTGGCTCCTAATTCAAATGACTAATTTTAGATTGAAAAGACTTTATTGTATATAACGAGTCTTTTGATTAGTTACTTACTAATAAATTACAGTTGGACATTTTAATTCAGATACATGCATATGCGTAATTTTTTTTTATAGAAAATAGTAATAAGTAGTTCAGTTTACTTGACATACGTTCGTTTTTGAAATCATTATCCGAACAATACCTGTATTAGTGTTACATCCTTCAATAATGGTTTGATTGAGGACATGAACAGAGGCATTGTTAGCAAACCAGAAGTCTCTTTTGCTCAAGTAGACACATTTAAGCACTTCCAAGGCATGTTTTGCGCACCCTCCCTCACCCTTGCAGTAATCTCCCACCTCATTCGCCGGCACATCCACTATTCCTTTGTCCGTCAGCTGCCCGTTCGCCGAGCAACCGGAAGGTGCCTGAGTTAAACAACACCCGTTAAACACTTATTAGCATCCACGTCAATCCGAGTCATTGATCATGTGAATTCTTATTATTAAAAAAAAAAAAAATCGAGCTCAAGGGTTCTTACTGTTTTGTTCAAGCAGTAATAAGCACTTAACCAATAATCAAACGGGCTTAGGTTTACATTTTCTGTGGGGTCTGTTTTATCTGAAAATTAAACCAAACATATATATATATATATATATATATCTATATATATGTATATATAAATTACAAGTAAATCTAGATAATTGATCAATTATTTTCTTATCCAAATTGAAGAAGAGTATAAATATATATACGTATTTAATTCGGCATCCACATTTTGAAATAGAAGGAAATGCCCCAAAGAGAGCCAGACCAACCCTATTGTTGCACCTAAGCTCTTGTAATTATTCTCATCCCTTGAGAAAACACCTCTTAATTTCGAAATTTCAAAAAATTATTCGGGTTAGTGTAAGAGAAATTTGGTGCACTGTTGAAGCATTTATAACATGAATGAAAGAATGATCATAGGCCAATGTGATCATACGAGGACGATTTCAGTATGTTCTTGAGAATATATTATATGTACAGCACCAATGATATAAACCAACAATATATAGTAACCATTACCTTGATACAAGTGCTTCAGTTAGTGAAACGAGGATTATAGAGATCTTGACTCGTGGAACGATGCGAGATTGTTGGGAACGTCGAAGTTTTATCAATCGTTGACCCACCTAAATCGTTAGTAGTGGAGAAATTATTTTCAGAAAAGTTCAGTGTTGGTTTGGAAGTTTTTTTTCGATATCCCGATAATTCCTATACAAGACATTCAGGAAACTACTCAGGAAGATTCTTATTAATGTGTTGTATTATTTGATGTCAACATACATTGAATTTGTAGAGTTTCAATTGGAGGGCCACATTAGAAGTTTGAAAATAGAAGTTGACGATCTACCAGAGAAACCTAGTGAACCGTTTGGACTTTGTGTGAAGAAAGTTGAGTTTCGTGTTAGTGGAGGCGCGAGAGGACTCGAGAAACCATAGGAAGTTTTATCTTCGACCTACCTCGAGCAAATTTCGAGGACAAAATTTCCTTAAGGGAGGTACTGTTACATCCAGTCCCGTAAACTTGAAATCGGAATGTGAGAATGACCAAATTGCCTCTAATCATCTTTTACTTGGGCCTTGTTTATTTAGTGATTAGGTTTGGTGTACCTTAAGCCCAATTGTGTACTTAACACCTTGGACTTGTGTCCTTGAGCCCAAAACCTTTTAGGTTAAAAAAAAAATGGAAGCCCACTTGAACTCTTGTTGTAAGCCTAAGCCCACAGCCCACAACCATGACTTAACCCAATCGTGCTGATCTCCCAATCTTCCTCTCAATTGCGTCTCTCTCTGAGGAGGAGACTAAAACAAAGACAACGTAGAGTACATGGACGGTTCCTGAATTCGAATTTTAGATGGGCTAAATTTACATGCTGGATGTAGAAGAAATTCGACGGTACGAGTGAATTTCATTAATAAAAATAAAAAGATACACCTAATCAGGGGGGGACGTAATGAACATTACCTTACTCCTAAAATGCATCTATATACATAAATAAAAGCTTGATAATAAGAAAAAAAAACAAATTACAACAAAAATCATAATAAAACATGCAATGCAAGTACAAATTATCACTTTCTAATTTTAAATTGTACCATTCGAGTCTTAAGAGCGTCATTAGGAGACTTTGGACGAGTTTCATCACAAATTTGAGTAGATAAAGACTCAGAAAGCTTGCTACTTGATGATGAATCATTTTTTATATATACTAAGAAAACAAATTCTTTAATTTTGATTTCTTGATATTTCAATTGTGATCCGTCATTGTGAAAGAAAACATATTGATGATGATTAAAAATTCATATAAGCATACATACAAGCAAAATTTATCAACACAAATTATTATAAGAAATCCCACAATGGTAAAAACTAAGAACAAGAAGGCTATGAGTTTATCTACTAGCTAACTAATCAAGGAAACCAATCAAATCAATTTCACCATTGCAACAATATACATATAAAAAAAACCTTATTACCCAATTAAATCAAACATTCAATATCAACAATTAGCAAAAAATAAGCATTTACTAATCTTGCTTCCCACAATAGCAACTAGCATGTGAATACAATCCTCGTAGTCATAACTTTAACTCAATGTCTCAGTTACTTCTACAAAAGCCCCAATTTCAACATTCAAAATTTCAAAAAAAAAACATTCAAAACTCAAAAAAAATCTCTAATCCTCAAATTCTCAAAACCAAAACTCTGTATTCAATTTCTATTTAAAACTAAGATTAGAGAATAATACCTTATGCTTTGAAGATTTAAGAATGGAGAAGCCCAATAAAATTTTGAAGAAAATAAAAAAGAAAAAAATGGTGAGATGAATTTGAAGAAGAAGAAATGGGGTGCACGGTTTGTTGATGCATGCTTTTCAGTTTGAGATTGCTGATATTATTTAATTGTGTGTTGTTGGGTTTTTTTTTTTAATGCCTATACTAATTGGGCTAAATAATTTATTATTGGATGAGCTAGTCCAATAACTACCAAAGGAGGTAGCTTGGGTGGGAAGGGCTATAGCCGTCCCAGCCCAAAGCCACCCCCAGTCCCTGGTAGAGCACCACCAACACGCGAACCCACACCACCATCGAACTAGGGCTCCAACCACCCTCAAAACATCCCTCCTCACGAGCTGAATCAACATAATCACTTTCTTCCTCTCCCTCACTTCATCTTCTTCTCCTTCCCTATCGAAGAACAACGAAGCCCACACCAAGCTCACCGCCTCAAGCTTCGAACCTGGACTCCGATCCTCACTCATTGTCTTCGTCTCGTCACTATGAACTCAATGGGCTAGACCTTGGACCTCGGCAACCACCGCATCTCGAGTAAGAAGCAGAAATTGATGTGAGGACCGAGGCTTCCCAATGATTTTGCGATCAAACCATGTGAGATTGATGTTCTTTAGTTTGATCATTGTGTTAATCGCTTTATTTTACAGTTGTTTATTATAAAAGTACAATATAAACAATTTTTTTAAAAAGCCACATCAATATCAAACTAGCCGAAATTGTCAAGAATAGAACAAAGCCAAACAAAAGAGTTGAGTGGCGGCCGAGAACCAACGACAAATAGTTGAGTGACGGCCAAGAATCAAGAACCAACCAAATAAAAATCAAACAAAAGAGTTGAGTGACGGACAAGAAGTCAAGAACCAACAACCAGCCAAATCTTCAAACACCCCGAAGTCCAAACAAAATCAAAATTAAAAAAAGACATTCCATTAGACTGGATGATGTGCGTGGTTGACCAGGAACTGACCAGGAACGAGAAATGCCGACGTCCAAGGCCCAATGGGCCTTTTCGTTTTCGTCCTCACCCCGTGTATAAATAGCATGTGACTCGCCGAGAATAGGATTATTACAGCTTGCACAAAAAAAGGGCGAATCGATTAGGCAACCTCTCGAAGCCGCAGTCACATGCAGAGAGAAAGCGGCTTTCTTCCTTTTTTTCTCACATGCATTGATGTGCCTCCTTCTTTTATTTATATTAATTTTCCTATTAGAATCTTCATCTGATGGTTTCTCAGTTTAAGTTAATGTTTATACTATTCTTTCGTAGTATTTCTGCGGAAATGTTATTCTTGAAAATTAAAAAAACTCTGCTGTTTACATGCTTTCTTTTTTTTAAGTGATTTTGTTTGGATGCCATCAAACTATCTCACTTTCTTATAACATTTTATGGACTTTGGTAGTCTGTACTCACCATAGGCTTGCATAGTTAAAGGGAATAAAATGCCCATCCGCTCTAACATCCCTGATTTATAGTCTTCCCGGATTTATTTTCTGATGCTATTGTTTGATTCCATTAGTTAGAAGGAACAAAATGTTTTCCCGCTCTAAAACCCTTCTACATTAAAATTGCAGGATGCACAGACCGCCGGATCATGTCATGGCTTTCTTGCTGGCCGAACTGGGGACAAGTGGATCACTTGATGTGCAGCAGAGGTTGGTTGTGAAGGGAAGATTTGCACCGAAGAGTTTTGAAGGGATACTGCGGCGATATGTCAGTGAGTACCTCGTTCTATAGTTTGTTGCAGTGATTAATCTGTAATGGTCCGCTTGGAGAGCCTTATTGATTAAGCATGTGCATTCGCAGTTTCATCTCGGTTTTTGTTTTTTCAGGTGCTAGGTTGCATTTCACACATGCTACTTCTCTTTCACTTTTTCTCATACAATTCCTTTTCTTATATTTCCATCTTCAGATGAATATGACATTTGCATTGGGTTCAAAAGTCCTGACACTAATCTTTCAAAGGAGAATCGGCTCTTCTTTCTCAGATGCGAGAAGGTAATAGTCATAGGATTTTGCATTCTCTAAATGTTAGCTGTCTATGGGTTTCCAAGTTATAGTAGTTGTGGTACTCCTGTCTGATAATTCTTATCTTTGCAGTGTGGATCTGGACGATCAGTTGCTCCAATTAAAGCTGGTTTTGTGGCTCGTGTTGGCCGATGGAATGCCGGGACATGATCTTAGCTTGTCCACTCATGGTTTACTAGCACCGATGCGTTTTTGAGTTGCTTGTGTGACGTTTGGATATTGAAACGAGGAGGTTGTCAACTGCTTCACAGTTGTATCTTTCTAAGTGCGTGTAGACCTTCCTATACTTTGGCTTTTGCTTCTGCTGCACAATTATTTCCTCTTTACCAGTAATTCTAATATATCATCGTCGATCCCATTTTCAGATTTCTGCTCAAAATGAAAATTTTCTTCTCCTGGAAAAGTTTTGCTGGGTTAAAATCCATCTTGAAATCTGGAGTTCGTCGTAATCTTACAATATATTCGTTCTTTTGTTTAGGAATCCAGCTGTGGTCCTGGGAAAAACTAATTTATTTATTTCTTCATTTATTTTTGTTTCTCAAAAATAAGCTAATTGGTAAACATCGCTTTTATTTGAATAATATTTTGTTTAAAATAAAAAATAATTTAATTTATTAAAATTATATTTTAATAATTGTCACATATCAAGTTGTTTAATTTAGATGATTCAAATATTATTTTATATTGATAAAACAGCGGGAATTAAAGCCAATTTATTAGCAAAAATTGTCACCACTCCAATATATGTTTGGTTTTCACTAGTAAATACATCGGGGATCAAAAAGTAAGAAGAGTTTGACTTTTTGGTGGATGCATGTTTTTTTTCTGAGAAGATACCAAAATTTATTCATTTTAAAACTGCACCATACCAATTTTGTTGCTAAACATGATAGCACTTCGTTTTCAATATAAAAAACTATGTAAATTCTAGCTTACAATAAGTAATCTAATTTACTTGTAAAATTGATCATATTTTCTCCTCACTCACCATCTTTCTTTTTCAACACAACGATATTAAGGCAGTGATATATATATATATATATATATATATATATATTAGGTATTATTCTCAAGTGGTGTAGATTTTAAGTAATGTTTAAAACGGTGCTAGGCACTTCTAGGACGGTGAGTAGGAGCCTAGCACTTAGGCGGTTAAGCGGGGGCATAGGCGATATATTTTTTTTAAAGGAAAATTTTTAATAAATGAATAATATAATAAATATTATCAAATAATTTTATTCATTTCAAAAATAATTAAATTGAGTTGAGAATCATAAATATTAAAAATATAAATTCTTTATTTTCTTTATTATACAACTAAGTTCTTTAATTTATTATCTGCGTTTTAATTAATGATTATATTAATTACTAAGTATTTAAATAAATAAACTTACATATAGTCATAACTATATATATATATATATAAGTAAATTACACTTTAGTATCTTGTGGTTTATACTTAATTTTAAAGTTGTACTTAACGTTTCAAATTTTGCATTTAAGTACCTTGTGGTTTATACCAAATTTCAGAGTTGTATATAACGTTTCAAATTTTACATTTAAATACCCTATGGTTTATATCAAATTTCAAAATTATACCTAACGTTTCAAATTTTGCATTTAAGTACCCTGAATTTTTTTAAAAATTACAACTTGGCTCCACTGTTATCTAACGAAATAATTAACAATGGAATCAAGTTCTAATGTTTTAAAATGTTCAGAGTACTTAAATGCAAAATTTGAAACGTTAGATACAATTATGAAATTTGGTATAAATCATATGGTACTTAAATGTAAAATTTGAAATGTTAGATACAACTCTTAAATTTAGTATAAACTACAGAGTACTAAAGCGTAATTTGATATATGATGATGATTCTTAACTCTAAATATTTACAATCAGATTCAATAATTGTTTTTATAATATTATTTTTATATAACTAGATATAATGACAACGAGCTTTTTGACCCGCACCGAACGTTTTCCGTCCCCTCCATCTTTATCGTCATCTTCTATTCCACTTTTATTTGGTACTCCATCAATCGGCTGTCTCGGTCCATTCATTGACCGAGAGAAAATTCGAGAAGACACGCCCTTCGACAGAGAGTCGAGACTCAAGAGACAGTCACACAGAGAAGAAAGGAGAGAGATTCGAAGGAGGCGGAGATGTTGAGAGTCTTGAAACTAAGAGAGAATGAGGGACCGATTGAGAAGAGAGAGGGCGGCGTGATGGAGATGGACGGAGTTGCGATGAGTCGGAGGGGTTCTTCTCAAATTTGGGATTGGTATTTCGATTTTATTTTTTTCCTTGTTATTTCTGAATTTAGATGGTAAATAAATCCTATTGAAATTGCCGCCAGCTTCCTCGGCCGCCCAGACCCGCCAAGGTCCCGCCAAGGGGGCGCCTAATTCCAGGCCGCCTAAAGCAAACGCCTCGCCGATACTCGGGGCGGTTCTTCACCGTCGAGCGCTTAGTTGCCGCCTAGGCCGCCGTTTAGAACATTGCATTCACGCAAGAGGCAGGCCTATGATGATTTGCAGTCGACATCGACAGATTATTATCTCTTATGTATGAAGAGCAGTGGTAAAAGCAGACTGAGGCTTCCTAGTGAATTTTTTTTTTTTTTTAAAAGAATTTTATAGAAGGTTTCCTAGTGAAATTTGAGAGTTGGTTTTGAGTGGTGGACAAGTCTCAAGTGAAAAGCCGAAGCTCTCTGTCTTAATTTACTTAATCGTTAATCAGGGGTTTCATTTCCGATCCTACCTCACTTGTTCTCCTTCATTTTCCGATTCTTCAGTTTGTTCTACTAGCATTTTTTTTATTTTTTATTTTTTATTTTTCAAGTTTTATATAAAACAAAACGGCCTTTTTGGAATTTTGTGATTGTGCGGGTTTTTGTAAATTTATTTAGTTTACACATTTTCTTCTGCAGCAAAAAATACTCATGGCGGACAACAATCAGAATGAGCTCAAGGTCGACGTCGAGGTGGCAGCAGCAGATGTAAGTTTTTAGATTTTTGTGATTATAAATCTCCAAATCGGTTGCGTACGTCAGCGACAAATATGACAGATGACACAAAATTATGACACAAGCCACAAAATTTTGACACATGCCATCAAATTATGACACATGGCATATATGAAAATTTAATCTAAAATAAGATAAGATATTAATTTTTATTATAAATTAAAAAAAATAAAATTAAATAGTATTTTGAAAATATTATATAAGATTTTTACATTATTATCTTTAAGAAAAATAATTCACAAAAAATTTGAAATTTTGTTCATTATTCCTCTTTATTAGAATAACAAAAAATAATATTGAACAAATAATAGTGTCATTTAGTGTGATTTGATGTGCAAAACTTTGCCTCTTGCTTATTGTCCTTGCCTTTAGCACTAGACATGCTTATGAGCCTCCGCCTATATATATATATATATATAATTTATATATGAAGATGAGCAATTGAGGTTGCTAGTGATCAAGTAGTGATTCCTCAAATAAGGGTAAGTACATCTTCTGGGACGCCTTCCTGTTGTTTCTCTTGTATTTCTGATTCACGTTCGAAATAGCTGCAACCATACATTTCCAACACCCAATCAATTAGTAATGTTGTCAAAATCAAAAAGATCATTTATACCTATGCACTTACTTGCATACTAAATGACTTCTTAAGCCAAATACTCGAGTCATTTCCTCTTTACTTGTAAACCACATTCAATTGCCCAATCCGAGAAATCTAAAGAAATTTTCATCAAATTCTAGGGGGATTTCTTGAGTTCTAAGTAAGGATGGGCAAAAATATCCATAGGGTATTAGCTGTATGGGTAAAAATCTGAGCGGGTAAAATATACCCATCACCCGTTCAATCAAATCCGCAGTCGATAGGCACTGTGACTTCGAAGACTATGATGAAGACGATGACGTTGAAGATGAAGAAGAAGATAAGAGTTTGGACCTACTGTTGAGGTTTGTTCAGAATGTCTTCCAGAAGATCTCCAGGCGAGCCAGGGGGACCGTCCGATCAGTTCTCCCCGTCGCGATTCCTTAATTTTTTTTATTATTTTTTTGTTTTATAATTTAATTTTTTTGTTTTCTATTTTATTTATAATTTCCCTTTTCATATATATTTTTTTGTTTTTCATCAAATAATTTTTTCTTTTTACTTTTTGTATGTTGTTTATTATAATGAAGGAGCAAAAAATAAAATGAAAAGCAAAAAAAATGAAAATCAAAAGAAAAAATTAGATGAAAAAAAATTAGAAGCAAAAAAAATGAAAAGCAAAAATTAAATGTAAAATTGTTAAGGGTACTCATTACTTAATGGATAGAATTTGGGTAAATCCTTAAAAATTAAGAATGTGTGTAGATCGGTAAAAGTTTATCTATGCTCTTAATTTTATCTATTTGGCCATCCTAGTTCTAAGGACCATACTATTAGGTTAATTACTAGTAAAATGTAGATATAGAGTACGTAATATATAGAAGGTAGGTACCTGAAGAATTATTGCCACACCCATCAAGAATGGTTTGAAAGAGATCAAGCACAGAAGCATTGTTAGCAAACCAGAAGTCTGTTTTGCACAAGCAGAGACATCTCAGTACTTCTAAGGCATGTCTTGCACAACCGGATGCGGCAGTGCTGCAGTATTCCCCCACCTCGTTTGACGCCACGTCCACCGTTCCTTTGTCCGTCAACTGCCCCTTCGCCGAGCAGCCAATAGGTGCCTAATGTAGTCATATAAACAATAGCATGTTCGTACGTAGTTGATAATTAAACGTCCATTTATTAAAGAACATGCAGATTATATATATATGGAAATTTTAACAAAGAAATGACGTCTTTATGAGCTCTTACCGTTTTGTTCAAACAATAGTATGCACTTCTCCAGGAATCGAATGGGGTTAGATTTAAATTGTCTATGGGATCTGTTTTATCTGAAAATCAAACCAAAACATTAGTAGCAGTTCAAATAGAAATGAAAAAAATAAATGAAATAGCTAGAAGAACACGTACTTTCTTTGGCAGCAGCATTTTGAAAGAGGAAGATCCCCAAGCAGAACCAAACCAACCCAATTCTTCCACCAAATGTCTTGTAATTTTCCATTCTTTAATTAACAGAACCTGCGCTTGCTTCGTCTTCTTCTTCTTCCGAAACATATAGAGATTAATATATATAGCCAATAGAATAGAATCCTACGATCTATGAATATGCTTCATGTCTGTTTCAGTATATGCCTAGCAGCCTAGTGTATATCTAGCAGCATTGACACAACCACGGATATTAAAACAAAGTGTATATTTCACCAGACAAAATGAGACACTTGTATTTTTGAGCTGATAAAAACTAGGGTTTGATATATTGTTATCCATGAAGATAACACACACCCAAGACACGTACAAACATATACGTGCATGGTTTATCCAAATTGGGTTACGTCATTATAGGCCATTTCATTAATATAATAGTGTTTCGTACATGATACATGGGCTAAGAGTCTTAGAGAGAGAATGAGAATAGTTGAGAGATGTAGGAGTGAATGGATGTGTCTCGTGGTGGCTCTAGGTGGTTCTCCTCATAATGAAGGGATAATTTTCTTTTATAGGCCAAGGTCTTGGTGATTGGCTTTGGTGGCGGGCTCGGGCTTGACCTACGTCATCTTCCGAGTCTTCCGCTGAATTCGTTGCTAGGTCAATAACAGTACGAACCCATATATAGCTTAAGCTTATGGATTTTCCCTTCCGTTCTTTTCTGGTCATCATCTTATTGCCTTTTAGTTATGCTGTTCATAAATTAAGGATGACTAATATTCTTCTCTTCCTTCCCTTGTGTTCCGATTTGATTATTAACTTTAAATATAACTTTTTTCCATCCTTAAAATATTGAGATTTACAGTGTATATCATCACTAAAACAAATCCCATTAGTAAATTTGTCAGTCTCCATTTTTTTGTCGTCTCATCGACAGCCTGGAAGTTTATGCACTTCCTTATTTAAATTGGTATAGTTGAAAACTTGAAATTGTTGAATGATATGGTTAGTTAGCTGTTGATATGGTTAGCTGCTAGCTGTCCTGATTAGCTAGTTGTATTGATAGTTAGTTAGTTAGCTTGATTGTTAGTTTTCAACAGATTCAGTTAGGTTGTTAGGTTCTCTCCTTCCTTAGTTGTAGGTTAGTTTCTACAGCTATCCTAAATCAGTTAGCTATCCCTAGCTGTCATACACTGCAAGAACTTGTTACTTGCTGTAAATAATTCCTATATAAGTATTGAAGTATTGTATGTATTAATGTGAGTGAAAATATATGAGAAGCAGGAATTATACTTCATCTCTTCCTTCCTATACACTACTCTCCTCAATCATCTTCTTTTTCATCTTGAATCCTTTCTTTGCTAACAGCAGAATTCCAACATGGTATCAGAGCTTGAATGCTCACAGCTGATTGAATCTGGTGCTTCCTGTGCAAGTATATACGAGATCGTGATTAGCCTATGGTGTTCTTTCTTCCTTTGAATCTGATTCTTCAGGCGTGCTTTCTGCTCACTGTCTGGATCTCTCATGTTGAGATCTTCTGCAAGATAAACGTTTCTGCTCCTCTTCTGCTCACTGTCTGGATCTCTCACGTTGAGATCTTCTGCAAGATAAGTGTTTCTTGCATCTCTTGCTAGTCGAGTACTTAATACTGAGTTTATACTTTTATGTGCTTTTTGTTTCGCCATGACTATTGGTATGGATCTTCTTAAACATGTCACGGACTTCATGTCTATGAAGCTAGATGATACCAATTATGTGTCTTGGAGTATTAAGATTCAGCGTTCGCTAAAAGGTTTCCATCTGTTTGGTCATCTTGATGGTTCTAGTATGTGTCCTTTGTCTACTGATGCATCATTTCAAAATTGGGTTGATATGGATGCTGCTTTACTTAATGTTCTGATTGCAACAATATCTGAAGATGCCTTCACTGAAATAATGAACTGTGAATCCTCACGTGAGGCTTGGCTTACACTACAAGAACGTTTCTCTTCTTTGTCAGAAGCTAACCTCATGCAGCTGAAGACCAATCTTCAGACCATCCAAAAAGGTTCTAATTCTGTTGAGACATTCATGAGTAAGATTCGGTCTGCTCGACAACGGTTGGCTAGTGCAGGTGTGCCTGTGTCTGACAAAGATGTAATCTTGATCACACTCAATGGCCTGCCATCTGATTATCATCCCTTTAAGCCTCACATTCAGGCACGGCCAATTCCTGTTACTCTTACTGAGCTTCAGACTCTTTTGCTAGCTGAAGAAGCAGACCTTACCAAAGTTGCAACACAAATTGCTTCACACCAATCCTTGCTTACCGCAATGGTGGCTACTAAAGAAGGTCAAGGTTCTCAAGGTGAATCCTTGAATGTAACTACCACATCTCAATCAGGAGGTACGGGTTGGAATAACTCGAATTGGCAAGGGAGAGGTTCTAACAATTGGAATAACAATAGAGGTCGAGGTCGGTGGAATAATGGTCTAGGACGATGGAATAACAACTAGAACAACAATTGGAACAACAACAATTGGGGTAATCGTGGAGGTTATAATCGTGGATTTAATCATGGCTATCCTCCGTTTTCTGGTTATAATCAAAGTTCTCAACAAAACTATGGCTATTCTAACGGTGGTAATCAGTCCTATGGCTTCAATCCTTACTTTTCACAGTCACCACATCAACCTCAACAGTCGCCTGGTCACACAAATCCTGGTGTTTTAGGGGCTTCCCCTCAGTACAAGCAAGCTCTCCCATCTCCTGTGTGTTAACTATGTAAGATTCCTGGCCATGAGGCCCTGGAGTGCTCACAACGGGGTCATTTTGAAGTGTCTACTCCACCCGGTACTCAGTCTCAGGC
Source organism: Oemleria cerasiformis (assembly GCA_037349345.1). Taxonomy (NCBI): domain Eukaryota; kingdom Viridiplantae; phylum Streptophyta; class Magnoliopsida; order Rosales; family Rosaceae; genus Oemleria; species Oemleria cerasiformis. Next base: position 2,580,200 of record JAZGTL010000006.1, read on the forward strand.
CTATTCAGCTACTCCTGTTTTTGAGTTCAATGATCCTAACTTCTGGCTCGCTGATACTGGTGCCAAGAATCACATGATCTCTGATGATTCTCACTTACAACAAGCTCACGCTTGTCCCTCTAAATCAGGTATTTCAGTTGGTAATGGAGCTGTTCTTCCTATAGCTAGTGTTGGTTCTCTTACCTTGCCTATTATCGATCATGCTTTTCAATTGAAGGATGTGTATCATGTACCTCGTCTTGTTCATAATCTGCTTTATGTGCAAAAATTTTGTTTGCATAATGGTTGTCAAATGCTTTTTGATGCTCACTCTCTTCGTATTCAGGATCACTCGGGGAGGACTCTGTACACACTTCCTAGTGTTAGTGGTTTATATCCTCTTCCTAAATCTTTATCTTCATCTTCTTCGTCTCCTCACTTGTCGTCTATTGCTTGTGTAGGCAAGACAGTACCCTCTTCGCTATGGCACCGGCGACTTGGTCATCCTGCCCATGCTGTTCTTTCTACTATGCTTGCCCAAGCTCAAATTACTTGCTCTCGTGAGTTAACTTCCCATGTGTGTCAACCTTGTCTTCAAGGCAAAGTATCTCGATTGCCATTTTCTGCTTTTGTTAATAGGTCTTCTCACCCTTTTGCTAAAGTTCATTCGGATGTTTGGGGTCCTAGTCCCTGTCCTTCTCTTCTTGGTCATAAATACTATGTTCTCTTCATTGATTACTGTACTCTCTACACTTGGATTTATCCTTTAATGCATAAATCAAATGTTTACTCTACTTTTGTGAAATTCTACTCTTATGTTCTTAATTTCTTTGAAAAATCCATAAAAGTGTTCCAAAGTGATGGCGGAGGTGAGTTTGTCAACAAAGCCATGACTGAGTTCTTCATGTCTAAAGGCATTCTTCATTTCAAGTCTTGTCCTTATACACCACAGCAAAACGGGCTTGCTGAGAGAAAACATCGACATCTCATTGAAACTACCATTACCTTGCTCCAAACAGCTTCTATGCCCCCTTCTTTTTGGTTCCATGCTTGTTCCACTGCCAATTTTCTTATCAATCGTATGCCAATTGATGTTCTTCATATGAGCTCTCCCTATTTTCTGCTTTTTGGCTCTTATCCTTCTTTACGGTTTTTAAAACCTTTCGGGTGTGCCTGTTACCCTTTTCTTCGACCCTATACTAGTCACAAACTTGAACCCCGGACTGCCCAATGTGTCTTTGCAGGTTACACTCTTGATTATAAAGGATATATGTGTTATCATATTCCCTCCAAGAAAACCTTTGTGTCTCGCCATGTTGTATTTGATGAGAGTCAGTTCCCTTTTTCTTCCTTTCATGCATCCATGAACACATCCTTCGCACATGATCATGGCTTGGTGAACCATCCTAGTTGTACTCCATTGTATACTATTTGTTCTCCACTTGGCAGGGTTTCCTCTCCTGCTGCATCGGGGTCTACTTCTGTGCATCCTGTGGTTCATTTACCATCGTCCTCCTCTCCTGCTCCTAGCTTATCACCAATCTCTACGGCTTCAGACTCTCCATCCGCTCCTGCTCATGCCTCTCCTGGCTCCACGCCCTCTATTGACTTGGTGGTTGATATGACTGTTCCGGTTTCATCTCCTGCTCTCTCTGTCGTGCCTTCTTCCCATCCTATGGTCACTCGGTCTAAAAATGGCATCTCCAGACCTAGGCGTCGTGGCTTTCTTGCTTTGCACGTCACCTCCTCGGTTGGTCCTCTTCTTGAGCCAGTGACCTATACACAAGCTTCCCAGGTTCCTGAGTGGTGTCATGCCATGCACGAGGAATTTTCTGCTCTCCAGCAACAACACACTTGGCGATTGGTTCCATTACCCGCTCATCGTAGTGTTATTGGGTGTAAGTGGGTATTCAAGTTAAAGCGCCATGCAGATGGCTCGGTGGCGAGACACAAGGCACGACTGGTTGCTAAGGGTTATCTCCAAGAGGTTGGGATTGATTATGATGAAACTTTCAGTCCGGTTGTCAAGCATACCACGGTGCGGCTCATTCTTGCTTTGGCCGCTCAGTTCAATTGGCCTTTACGGCAACTTGATGTCAAAAATGCTTTTCTACATGGTGTTCTTCATGAAGAGGTTTACATGGACCAACCTCCGGGTTTTGTTGATTCTCACTTCCCTTCTCATGTGTGCAAGCTGGAAAAGTCTCTTTATGGCCTGAAGCAGGCACCTCGCGCTTGGAACGCTCGGTTTACTGGTCATATGCTTACTTTGGGGTTTGTTCAATCTTTTTCTGATTCTGCCTTATTTGTTCTCCATCAGGGATCGGTTCTTCTTATTGTTTTGCTATATGTCGATGACATCATCGTGACTGGGAATGATCCTGCTGCGATGACCCGTTTGATTCGTGCCTTGGGCACTGAGTTTGCCATGAAGGATCTCGGGGCTCTGTCTTATTTCCTTGGTCTCCATGTGCGTTCTCACACTAATGGTTTGTTTATTAATCAAAGCAAGTATACCCGGGAGCTTCTGAGCAAGGTTGGGATGTCTAATTGCAGTCCTGTTTCTACTCCTTTGGTTCATGACGCTAAGTTACTGCTTACTGATGGTCTCTTGCTTCCCGATCCCACTCTTTATCGGAGCATGGTTGGTGCTCTACAGTACTTGACGTTTACCCGCCCGGATATTGTTTTTGCTGTTAATACTATGTGTCAATTCATGCATGCTCCCACGGACGTTCACATGATGGCTGTCAAACGTATCCTTCGCTATCTAAAGGGTACTATGGCCTTTGGTCTCCGTTATGTCTCTGGCACGCTTCGTCTTCACGCCTTCTCCGATGCCGATTGGGGTGGTGATCCCAATACTCGCCGTTCAACTTCTGGTCATATTGTCTTTCTTGGTCGCAATCCCATTTCGTGGGGTGCCAAGAAGCAGACCACCGTATCTCGCTCTTCTGCCGAGGCGGAGTATCGGGCTCTTGCCAACACTGCTTGTGAACTCCAGTGGCTAACTCACATGTTGGCTGAGCTTCATCTTCCTCTTGCTCGTCCGCCCCTGATCTGGTGCGATAGTGTCTCGGCTATTCAGATGGCCCATAATCCGGTCTTTCATGGCCGTACTAAACACGTTGAGATCGACGTACATTTCGTTCATGAGCGGGTTCAACGTAAAGATCTTCACTTGGCGTATGTCTCCTCTCATGACCAACTAGCTGATGTTATGACTCATGGGCTGCACACGCCTCGGTTTGAGTTTTATCGGGACAATCTCATGCTTCGGGACTCCAGCATCAGATTGAGGGAGGCTGTTGAATGATATGGTTAGTTAGCTGTTGATATGGTTAGCTGCTAGCTGTCCTGATTAGCTAGCTGTATTGATAGTTAGTTAGTTAGCTTGATTGTTAGTTTTCAACAGATTCAGTTAGGTTGTTAGGTTCTCTCCTTCCTTAGTTGTAGGTTAATTTCTACAGCTATCCTAAATCAGTTAGCTATCCCTAGCTGTCATACACTGCAAGAACTTGTTACTTGCTGTAAATAATTCCTATATAAGTATTGAAGTATTGTATGTATTAATGTGAGTGAAAATATATGAGAAGCAGGAATTATACTTTATCTCTTCCTTCCTATACACTACTATCCTCAATCATCTTCTTCTTCATCTTGAATCCTTTCTTTGCTAACAGCAGAATTCCAACAGAAATCCTCTAAACACGAGTACGTACAATAATTACTTATGCACTTAATTAATTATAACTCCAAATTTTATAACGTGAGTATTATTTGATCTTAAGTTCTAGTACCAAGTCCTCAAAAAGAAACCTTTCCGTTTTTATTTTGATTTTTTTTGGATGCGTGAATGTTACGTTGAACTCATTTAATGTCTTTTAATAAAAAATGATGATAGAATTTGTATGTCCTCAAAATAGATTATTATGACTTTTGCTATACGATCATTAATCAGAATTACAAAATATATTCCTCAAACTAAAACAAGCAAAACAAAAAGAGTTGGAGACGTACATAGGCAGAAGTAATATATTTAAGTGTATATATATATATATATATATTGTTGATTCTTATTGATTATCCAGGTAGTAAAGCTGATCTGCTTCTATCTCCATATATATATCATAAATCGAGCAGGAAGCTGAGGAATGATTAAATTAAAGCTCTGGTATTTCACATATTGTTGAACATTGCTATGAAGGCCGAGGTTGCTAGGGATGCCACAAATTGTATGTACATCTTCCGGGACACAACTTCATGCCACTGCTAATTTTTCTTGTATTTTTTACCCACAGTCGTAATCGCTGCATTTCCAACACCAAGCTAATGTTATCAAATATCAATCGACTCCTAATTCAAATGCCTAATTTTAGATTGAAAAGACTTGACTATATATAACAAGTTGATCTTTTCCTGTTACTTGTAAATCACAGTTTGCCACATTTGAATGAATATCCATGCATTCAATTAATAATGTGTCGATCGATATCACTCTCCGAACACAATAATACCTGTATTAGTGTTACATCCATCAATAATGGTTTGATTGAGGACATGAACAGAGGCATTGTTAGCAAACCAGAAGTCTCTTTTGCTCAAGTAGGCACATTTAAGCACTTCCAAGGCATGTTTTGCGCACCCTCTCTCACCCTTGCAGTAATCTCCCACCTCATTCGCCGGCACATCCACTATTCCTTTGTCCGTCAGCTGCCCGTTCGCCGAGCAACCGGAAGGTGCCTGAGTTAAAAAAACACCCGTTAAACACTTATTAATATCCACGTCAATATGAATCATTGATCACGTGAATTCTTATTATTAGAAGAAAAAAAGTCGAGCCTCAAGGATTCTTTACTGTTTTGTTCAAGCAGTAGTAAGCACTTAACCATCCAGCAAACGGGCTTAGGTTTACATTGTCTGTGGGGTCTTCTTTATCTGAAAATTAAACCAAACATATATATAAATTACAAGTAAATCTAAATAATTGATCAAATACATTCTTATCCAAATTGAAGAAGAGGATAAATATACATATACATACTCAATTCGGCATCCACATTTTGAAATAGAAGGAAATGCCCCAAAGAGAGCCAGATCAACCCTATTGTTGCACCTAAGCTCTTGTAATTCTTCATCCCTGCTTGAGAAAATTCCTCTTAATTTCGAAATTTCGGAAAGTTATTCGGGTTAGTGTAAGAGAAATTTTGTGCACTATTGAAGCTTTTATAACATGAAGGAAAGAATGATCATAGGCCAATGTACAGATCATACGAGGTCGATTTCAGTATATTCTTGAGAATATATTGTATATATATACAGCACCACCATTGATATTAACCAACAATATATAGTAAAACAAGGTGTTTTTTCAGAAGATAAATGAGACAACTAGCTATTTGGCACTTGTGTCTGAGATGATGATAAAAACAAGAGAGTTTCATATATATAGACAGTGTAATTTTCTCTTGTGTTCTTATTAATTTGGCCATATTTGTTGTCTTTGTTCGAATTAATTAAACCGAGGTTTTTAACTTTGTTCTTCCCTAGAGATTGAGATTACAACTAGCACTAAATTATTATTATGTCACTAAATTTTTTGTCCATTGCCATTTCTTGGAAGTTTATTATGAACTTCATTGTTTGATTGGCTCGTTGAAGCTAGGTTCAAAATTAATATCCTCCAAATGAACACGTACAATTATTACTATGCAATCATAAACTTAAAAATCTAATCCAAATTATTTTAAGAACAAACCAAAGAGCAAAAAAGAGGTGGAGAAATACGTGCTAAGCTTGGGATATGGTGGCCATCTCTTGATCATAGCATCTAGCTAGCTTGTTGCTCAGGCTTAAGAACATGATCCTGCTTGGTCTTGATGTACACTCTTACCACATCATCATCACCACCATTCGCCGTTCGTTCGGTTCGAGCTCTGGTTGTAATGCCATTACAGGTTCTGGCCTCAGCAGCATTAATGAAGCTAAAGTTGTCCTGTAACAGAAAGGCGAAGTAGGTTTAATCGTTGGCATAAATGAGATGGGCAGTTGTGTCATGGTGGTTCGGTGAGATTGACACTTCATCATGTTAGTTTAAAGTAAAATACAGTCGCTTGTGAAATATTCAAGTGAATATCTCACCAGAACTCACTCATATATATGATACATGATTTGGCGTCGAAAACTCTCCTTCATTAGGACACTATAGTTGGCGGGTGGTCAGGTCCCAACCCATATGTGAACTCGTTTACGTCCCCAAATTAATTCGGACAAGTCAGGTTAATTCACCCTGCTCCATAATATATACAAGAAATAAAACAAATAAAATAAGATAACAAAGTATCATCTAACATCTATCCATATATATATATATGCTTGCTTGAACACTAATTACACTAAGGTAATTAGTTATTCTCAGAAAACCCTTTTGCCAAATCTTGTTATAGACAAAAATGCATCCAGAAGTTAATTAGAAGCATTCTAATTAGGAGGGCATAGGTGATCGATTGTGTTAAGTCGTAGTCAAGGTTGAAAAAGGTGTTCGAATTTTTTCGCCAGCACTCATAATAAAATGTATGAGATCGATCGCATTAAGCACGTCATAAGTTCTTAAATTAAATACACGACTCGACTTAATTATGTATAGGGTAGCAAATAATATCGAAAGAAAGAGAACACAAATATACATATATTTTACCACATATGTATTGGAAAGTGTCATATATATCTATATATCTCTCTGAGTTTTATGCTATATATAGTACGTGTGACCTAGAATTTTTGGTTGCCTCAAAATAAACCGCAGCTCGTTTTGGTCAAATTTTTGTGTGAGTTGAAGTCGAAGGATATGCCGTACGTGTACAGCTTCACATTTTTGCACACAATTGTAGACTTGATGACCATTTTAGTTTTCTATATTCAACTTCAATGCAAAAGTTATTATAGCACCGACTTATTATATATATATTTTTATTATAATATCCATTTAATTTTTTATAAGAACAAATGGGGGAGGCGTCCATGGTTAGTTTAATTAATTAATTAGAGAAACGAAAGGAAGATTATGCAAATACATATTGTTGAAAGAGGCAAAGTATATAAGGAGATGATGATAAAGGGCTAATGGAGTTGACCAAGATGATTAAGAGACACTAATCGAGGCGCCATGAATGAAGACCAACTAATTAATCAGAAGTGTCTCCCTGCGTGGAGAGAATTGAGGGCATGAACTCATCACATGAAATTTCCTTTTAAAATAAAAGCTACTCACATTTTGAACAAGAAAATAAATAGGGAAGAAATAATTAATAATCTTACATCTTTGAAATCTTGATGAGTAGAAAAGACATGCTATGCTCTAACATGGTTGCAGCAACATGCATGGGCATATGTATTGTGTTGGCAAACTTATTCCAACGGTATTTGGATCGGTTTGTAGTTATGTTCATCGATGATATCTTGGTATATTCGAAGAGTGCTACGGCACATGAGAAACACTTGAGGTTGATACTAAATATGCTGAGGAAAAACTAACTATTCGCCAAGTTTAATAAATGTCAATTTTAATTGATCAGTGTGAGATTCTTAAACCATATGATTTCTGCTGAAGGAAAAATGGGATCAGTCAGGCTCATATCCCACAAGTATTACTTATAAATATATAATACCAAATATTAATCCACACAAATTCAATCACTCATGAAGAGAAAAGTTAAAAACAGTACAGTTGTTAATTCAATTAAAAAAATTAAAATATAATGATTGTTCAATTGATAGACATAAATTCAACGTAGATATTTTTGATATGGGATTCATACGCATCCATAATTTAGTAAGTTTTTGTATGTATGTTGGTAATTTTTTAAAATTTATGTTTTTCCGTATACTTTTTAAAGATTTATTAAAATAATTATTTAAAGTAATTGACAATAATCTATCATTTTCTTCATAAATTCTAAAAAATTCAATAAGTTAATCTAATCTCAACACAATAAAAAAACTTGGAAAAAAAACCACAATAAAAAACGAAAAATTATACCCATTGTATATCACTTTTTAAATAATGCCAAATTTCTTAATATACAATAATTGTATGATGAAGAATCTTTATTATTATAAAATTAGAGGGGTCAAAAAGTTTCATTAAATTTTTCTGATAAAAATACCTCTCGATTAATAACATTTACATTTAATACATAAAGGTATAATAGTAAAATTCAATATTTAAAATTTTAAAATTTTAAAATAAACATTTTAGTGGAGTAATGAGTAGTTATTTTTTGAATTTATTTTTATTTCTTAAAATTTATAAAAAATAAATTTAAATAAAAATAATTAACTTACACATGCGTACACGGATGCATGAATCTAATACTAATAATAGGAAGTTCAATGCCGTAATCTTCATATAAGCGCAAGAAGTTTAGTGAGATGAAGCCACAAAGTAAGTATGTGAATGGCAAATGAGTAATCAGCATGGACCAAAAAATTTTATTTTGAATTACAAATGGAGAAGAAATATGTTTTAGGCGGTGAAGGCCGTGGAGAGTGAAGATTGGAGGGAAATATCATATTCATAAATGAAAAGTCTATGTCGACTACAAAGTTATTAATCAAAATAATTAAAAATAGAAAATGAAAAATGGACGGCAGATATTGCCCGACCTATAATGCACAAAGCCTTGCAAGGCTCACATGCTTGTCTGCTCTTCAAACTTGGTCAATTGAAAGCAGGGAGTGCCGAGATAGTGAGATTGACATCCACCCCCACCATGATTTTCTTCCCAAATATGAAGATTTCAAATTAAATTAAATATAGAGATTGAAAAAAGAAAGAACGAGAATTTATGACTTTGTTGAATTCTTAATTCTATACTATTCCCAAACTCGGCTCCATATGAGGAGGAGAGCTCAGAATCAAACATCATCAAGGCAACTAAAAAGTTGTGTTTCTTTCCCATTTTGAACTTTTGTGGAGGGGAGCCCTCAAACCCAAAATTTCCCATTTCCCAAACACCTTTCTCTCTCTCTCTCTCTTTCTGGGTCCGGTGCCTCGCAGAGCTCTCTGTCTTCTTCACCACTGGGATCTGCAAAACCAAAGCTCAAAGGTGAGATTTTTAACCAGTTTTTCATTTTGGGTATTTGATTTTCTTCATATGGGTGACTGCTTTATGTGATTCTTCTGCTGGTTTGATGATTTCTGGATGCATGTCTGCTCAATTAACACATCATTTGTTGGGTTTTCTTGAAATTTTCTCATTTTTCCTTCTTCTCATAATCTGGCAAACACCACAGTTTTTCAGCCACTTTTCTGATTTGAATTTCAAATTCTACCTTTACTTTTCACAAACAAGAATTTTTGTTTTTGCTGAAGATTACATTTTTATTCAATTTTCTTTTTTGGGTAAATATAATAAAGTTTTTTTGTTTTTATATAATTGAGTAATTATTAAATGAATATGATGACAATTACTCACTCCATGGACCACATTTACTCCATTGGAATGGAAGGTGTGGGGCAATTAGCTGGAGCCCTGCAAAGTCCTTCTTCCGACAGATGCGTACACTCAATTCCCGCGGATTCAGATTTACATTTTTTTTTTTGGTCACTTTATTTTAAGGATTCTTCAATCATTCCCAGCGTTTTCCTCGATCTAGAATGTTGTCTTGTCTTAGGTTGGATAATTTGGGCCCTTAACACAACTAGGCCCAACTGAACTTGGGCTTTGTTGCTTAATTTTAGGCTTCATTTTGTTGCTTGAAAGGGAATTTATGGTAAATTGTATGTAACGTCTGATTTTTAAAGATTGGGAATGGTTTTAACTTTTTACCATAATATGCAAATGCAATAATATTGCATTTTAATTTCCTAGTAGAAACTTGAAACCAACTGATTTTAGTGGAAAACTTAATTTGTTTGTGGGGTTTGGACACAGGTTATTGTATTTTTGTATCAACTCAGAGTTTCGACGGCATTGGCAAATGGCTACTTCCTTGGTAAGAACTGAAACTCCAGCAATGATTTTGTAGTTTCTATTATCTGTTGTAGTTTATAGAACCGAACTACTCATATGTGTATGCCATGATCACATTGTCTAAGTGAAATTGAGTTCAAATATGTTTCTCCGGATATAGAAGGAACAATCTGGTATCAACTTCTCTCTGCAATAGATAGTCTTCAGTCTTATTTTTGTCCTTTATTTTGTTTGAACCTTACCCTTTACTAAGGACTTCAGCCATTAACTATAGATGCAAAATAGTTGCTTATATTTCAACACTAGGTCAGATGAATTTTCTAGTTTTTTTTCTTTAATTTGCTCTTGAAATGGACCAACCTTGCAACAAATTTATTTTCATGTGCAAAATCATAAATGACGCGAGTCAAAATAGAGATGGTTCTTAGAATATTGTACATGCCAGCCATAGGAGAAAAAGGAAGACTGGCAGGAAAGGATACTATTAGTTGTACATTTCTTTTTTGTGATTTTTTCGAACATGATGAATGCAAACCCAATGGAGGGACCAAATTTAATGATTTTAGACCCAATATTCTAGCATCACTAGAGTTCATTGTTGAATGAATAGCTAGCTCCCTAGGGTCTTCCATGGTGGTCCTTCACAGATCAGGCATAATATATCGTGTTTTTATATATGTCAGGTTCAGTCTAATAAGACTATGAAAAGGTTAGAATCAAGAAAGTCTCACTCATGGTGGTGGGATAGTCACGTCAATCCCAAAAACTCTAAGTGGCTTGCAGAGAATCTCGAGGGTGAGCAACTTGCACCTCTTTCATTCTTATTTTGTAAGTTGATTTATTAAGAAAAATGTTGCATGCAAAAAACATATGAAAGAGATGGTCCGACAAGGACTTTCTGCCGGATTATGTTTGTATATATTTAGTGACTCTTTCTCATAGAAAAGGAAAATATTATGTTTGGATTTAATAAAAATAATCTGGATATAAGATTTTATTCAACTTGACCCTGCTAAATTTGAGCAAAGACATTATATTTGGATTTGACTTGTGGATTAAGTAGATTTGTTTTACTATTTTTGCCTAATGCTGTTTTTTCTCATTTACCTTTTTCTTGCCCGGTAGGCAAAAATTTAATTTCGAAGTTTCTTTTTGAGAAGAAATATATTTTTGCTATGTTCTTTAACGAAGTTTCTTGCCTTCAACCTTAGATGGGGGCTATAACAGTAGCAAAAGTTTCTTGTTCCACATTCTAAATGAGGGCAAGGTAAAAATTGGTAAAGTGGACCGTGGTTGTATAATTTTAGCTTCTTCTCCTGATCTAATGGTATCGGGGTTATTCGACCCCAACTGCCCAACTGGTGGAGGAAGTTGATTTTCCAAAATATGCATGGTTAAATATCTAAAAAGTTGATTTTTTGGGTCAAAAGTTCTAAGTGTTGATTTCTGTAGTTATTCACCAAAATGCCTTTCAAAATAACAAAACGATCCTTTACCTCAGAGATGGATCGGAGCATCAAGCGGATGTTGAAGCTGATTGAAGAGGATGGGGATTCATTTGCAAAAAAGGCTGAAATGTATTATCAAAAGAGGCCTGAATTGATTTCTCATGTTGAAAATTTTTATCGCTTGTACCGTTCCCTGGCTGAAAGGTACGATCATGTGACAGGAGAACTCCGGAAGAATGTTACCTCGGACCTCCAATCCCAGAGTTCATGCCTTTCTGACATTGGTTCAGAACTGCCATCTGCATGGCCATCTCCTGATGTCCAATCCCAAAGGCTAAGCCGCCGTAAATCTGGCCCTCGTGCTGCTGGCTTTGATTTCTTCCTTGGCCCTGGTGGAATCAGCTCAGATACTTACCAGAAAGATGCTGATGAATCATCTACATTAACTGATTCTGAGCCGGAATCTGATGATTCTTCAGTCAATAATTATTCAACTCCCATGGGAAATGGTGGTGATCAAGGGCATACAAGAAAGTTAATAGAATTGGAAATTGAGCTTCGTGACGTGAAGGAGAAGCTTCGGCTGCAAAAGGAAGATAATGCAGATGGTTCATTCATAGGGGCAAAGCATGATTGTTCTCTAGAATTTTCTTCAAGAATTGCAGAATATCAGCAAGAGCTGGCAACTACAAATGAAAAATTACGGAACTCAGAAGAAGAGATTACAAGGTTGAACATCAAGCTCAACAACTGGTATGAATCCTCGGAACATAATAATGGTTTTGAGGCTGCACTTGAAACAGCAAAGCAGAAAGAGGCCAAGAAGCATGAGGCTGAGCGAAATGTGGAGGTAAATGAAATGTCAAGCGTTGGTGGGCCGGAACAAGTTCAGGAACCAGATAGCAAGATTGAGGCATTGGTGAAGGAGCTCAGAATCACAAAAGATAAACTTAAGAATTCAGAGAATGAGATTGCAAGTTTGAGACATCAACTCGAGAGTAATAAACCATCTGAGGAAATCCAGCGGTTGCAAGGTCAGCTTGAATCCGCGAAGAAGGATATTTCTACATGGAAAGCAAAGTTCAACACAGAGAAAAGAGAGGTGTCGAAGCTGCAGGAACGAATTACAAGGTTAAAAAGTAGCTTATCAGACCGAGATCATGAGGTCATGGATTTGAAAATAGCTGTATCTGATGCTGAGGAGAAGATTTTCCCAGAGAAGGCACAGGTTAAGGCCGAAATATCTAGATTGCAATCAGAAAGGGCACAATTGGAGGAGCAGCTTAGAGACTGGGAATCGCGTGGCCGGTTGTTGGAGGATGAAATCAGACAGATGAAGGCTGGAAAGACAGAAATGGAGGAGAGACTTAATGGAGAAATTGAGCAGCTAAAGGCTGACATTCTTGAGAGAATCAATCAAATGGAGAATCTAAGCAAGAACCTTGATGCTATGAAATCAGAAAGAGATGAGCTTAGCACGAAACTTGTAACACTTAAATCAGAGGTGGGTTCAAGAGACGATCAGATCAATGTGATGGACAAGAAGTTGCAGCAAATACAAATGGAACATGGGGAACTGCTCAACGGGGCTGAAGGGGCACGTAAACTGGTGGGGGATCTGACAGCAAGAGCAAAAGAACTTGAAGAGGAGATTCAGAGGCAAAGAATCATGATCATGGAAGGAGCAGAAGAAAAGAGAGAAGTTATAAGGCAGCTGTGCTTCTCTCTTGAACACTACAGGAACGGATACCATAGGCTTCGACAGGCTTGCATGGGGAACAGCAAGAGAGTTCCAGTTTTGGCAACTTAAGGTAAACATAAGAGTATGTGGTCATAGTTTGTATAATATGTATTTTTGGAGGGCCTTGTTTCTGAATTTAGGTCGGAAATGGAATGGGCGGCTGAGTGTTTGTACTACCATACAGGCAATGCTCTCATGGTTGTATTGATATGTGCGGTTTGTGTAGTATATATATGTAGATGCAGGAGGGTCCTATCTAAGGACCATTTGAGTCACTAAAACTGCCCTCCAAAGCGGTGGAGAGGGCAGAAATTTGTGTGATTATTTTTAGTTTGGTGGGTGGCACAATTGGATTGGAGTTGTGTTTTGCATACTTTTGGCTCGTGTTCAATGCATTCCCAAATTTAGTTTGCTCATTTGGAATTTATGGTTTTCTAGTGTTAGGAATTAAGAAAAATGAAAGAGAAGAAGGAGAAACATGGAAAAAAAATTGAAAGAGAAGAAGAAGAAAAATTGCAAAAAAAAACCAAATTGAAAAAGAAAAATGAAAGAGAAGAAGAAAAATTGTAGTTTGCTCATTTGGAATTTATGGTTTTCTAGTGTTAGAAATTAAGAAAAATGAAAGAGAAGAAGGAGAAACATGGAAAAAAAATTGAAAGAGAAGAAGAAGAAAAATTGCAAAAAAAAAACCAAATTGAAAAAGAAAAATGAAAGAGAAGAAGAAAAATTGTAGTTTGCTCATTTGGAATTTATGGTTTTCTAATGTTAGAAATTAAGACAAATGAAAGTGAAGAAGAAGAAGAAAATTGCAAAAAAAAAATTAAATTGAAAAAGAAAAATGAAAGAGAAGAAAAATTGGAATAAAATAAAATTTCGCGCCAGGAAGGGGTCGAACCTTCGACTTTCTGCTTAGGAAACAGACGCTCTATCCACTGAGCTACAGGCGCTGTTTGTTATGGATGATCCTTGCAATATATAACTCTATCTTTTATAGGCGCTGCTTGTGAGCCTTAAAATTTATAAATTCTCTTATTTTACTAAATATTATCTTCAGAAACTAGAAAATCATCCCTCTAAGATTCTAGGGAAATTGGCGACCTAAGCAACCGATTTCATAATTTTACCCTTGAATTAAAAATATCATCCCTTAAAGATTCTAGGGTGACGACCTAAATACTGGCTTCATAATTTTACCCTTGACTAAAAAAATCATCCCTTAAAATTTTTAGTGAAATTGACGACCTAAGCACCGACTTCATAATTTTACCCTTGAACTGAAATCTTATCATAACAAGGCAATACAATGGCAATATCAAAGTAATCCAAGTTTAATCAAGAATACAATTTCAGAATCGAGGCTATAGCCACCAATTTATCCACAATTTTTTTTTTTTTTTTATCTTTCCTTGTTTATAAATGAAAGGAGACAATAGGTAAAAATATGTCCAAACATTTCTCAATGCCAACAAGATATCTCTAGAGAATGTTTGTGAAGGTAATTGAGTTCAAACTCAAAGCATACAACACATCATCATTGGTGATGATTCCATGGAATCCATCCAATGGTAACCTCGTAAAAAAAAAAAAATCATAAATCAACAAAATTAAAGATAATAAAAAAAAAACCAACCAAAATTGGCCGTTGAACCGTAAATTCATTATACATTCATGGAATCATTTCCACATCATTTGATCATATTTTTTTTCTCCATTTTCTTTACTTATATATGTGTAGAAAATAGGAATTGGCAATATTAAAACTGGTAATCGAGGAACCGAGATGAAAAAGTAAATAATTTTAAGACACAGAGGTAATTACATGAACTAAATGGATTGAACTTGAATCATTTACCTACTACAATTTGGTAAAAGTCTCCTATCATTCTAACAGATCACCATTTTTCAGCGTTGTATCTGGCTAGAACTAGAAGCCCAGAACAAGCTGGAGAAATCTTCAGCACAAAAACGATGTCAAAAATGGAAAATCATATGCAGGTATATAAAACCTTAAAATTCACTTCAAGAACTAAATTGATCCTTGCACTGATATAACAAAATTAAAATGTTCAATAAGACAGATCATAATCTGTTGTTGGCAAAATGGCAC
Source organism: Oemleria cerasiformis (assembly GCA_037349345.1). NCBI lineage: Eukaryota > Viridiplantae > Streptophyta > Magnoliopsida > Rosales > Rosaceae > Oemleria > Oemleria cerasiformis. Next base: position 2,595,449 of record JAZGTL010000006.1, read on the forward strand.
TGCCTACATGGAGGAGCTTACAAAACAAGCAAATTATTCAAACAGATCAAAATTGAAACTTGAAAATGAAGGTGAAAATTGCTTTCCCATGGGTCCAGATCTAGAAGCTCAAATTATTGGCCTTCAGCGGCAGGCTTCTCGAAAAATGTCTTCTTTATCCAATCAAATGGCTGTAATTACATGTTGGCCAAAAGGAAGAGCATCAGAATTCAGAATCCTATAATTAAGTTTTCTTATTTGTTGCTCGAATTGATAGGGACAAGATTTTGATGAACAAATTGGGGATGGGGGATTTGAGGTGGGAATTGAAAGAGAAAGGGGAAACCTACCTGGACGAACCAAAGAGCACCGGTGGCGGCGGCGACGCCCCACATGGCGGCCGCCTGTACATCGGTTGACTGAGGCTTGGGAAACTTCAGGAAACGTGAGGATGCCGATGCGATTCCACCTGCCATTTTTGGATCTCAATTCGCACCAACGCAGAGAGCTCTCAAACCCTATCTAGTCAATAGCAACCTTGACGCGCAGAAGTGAGACTTTCGACAAAATTTGGCCGCTACGTTTGAGGTCACTTTGAATTCTTTATTTTTTGTAGAGTTTTTAAGGCGTCGTTTTTCTTTTATTTTTGGTCAAGGCATCTTTTTTGGCACAAAAAGAAAACGGAGTTTGGAGTACAAGAGTTTGGAACACAGTGTGTACGGTGATTCATATTTATTTATTTATTTTATTATTGAAGGTTTAAAAAAAGAAGATAAAAAATGGAACACCCCCCTGGTCCTTGCTTTAAACCCAAAACTTGATGGTTCTATAATCGATAAAAATCAATGCTTGGGGTTTTGTCATTGCCAATAAAAAATAGAGCCGCAAGCTACTTGGGATGAAGAAATAAGGTGATTCAGAGTGTGTTATGGCCTTATGGGTGGCCACTCTCGCATGCTTCTTCGATTTTGCCTCGTCTAGTCATGTATACACAGAAGCTAATTTTGAGGCAACTGCAAAGCCACGGTAATCGGATAGTCTTGGATTCCCATTATTACATGGGAGACTATCTTTAAGTTGCAGTTTTCCTTGCAAGCGTAAACAACACAACATACTAACAGCATTTGAACCGGAGTTTTAAAAAAACCGAGCCATCACCTGAGACAAAATTATGGATCAAGATTCAAGAAAACCTAGCGTTCTCAGTTCTCACTCAATGCAGAATCAGGATCACTTAAAATTGAACTAATGCTAGCAACAAAATAAGAGTTCAACTATGAAATCATATGAGTTGAGTCAAAGTTAAATTTGATTCAACTACAAACGTCACAAGTAGACTTCCCTTTTAAGATATACAATGCAAAAGCTATGATGAGCCAGCCCTACAATCTCTAAAACCATCAAATCGTTAGTCCTTGGTACAGATACTAGGTAGGTACATTCACGATTTAAAACGACACAACTGATTCATAAGCGGACAACTTACAAGGAAGGAATTAACCGTATTCAACACCTGCATAGTAGTCACAAAGTCAGAAGCAACATGCCCATACGTGAATTCTCCTTAGATCACTAAACTTTACCAAATTTGCATCAACGCATAGGCACATTTACAGCTGACAACGGCCACAAGGTGCGGGTGTGGGCACGAAAGGGAGAGTGGGAGGAGTGCAAGGGAGGGAGAGAGGGAGGTGGGAGACTTCTATCATGGCTTCCGAACAAACTGCTTCTTACCAACTTCAAAATGTTGGAGCCCCAAATGACAAATCATTGCTTGTATTGACTTCACTAATCATCCCAAGCACTATCTGCTGCACCTTCTCCTTTAATGTTCGAATCAGCAATCATGAACCTATACTTGTCCTCAATGTTTACCGATGTGGGTCCCGCAACTGAGCACTTGGATAAAGCAACCCTAGCTTGCTTTTGAGCAGCTGCTGCTTCTCTCTCTTTCCTTCTTGCTGTCTGGTAAACAATAGCAGAAGTGATCAAGCTTTAGAAATGCATGAATCAAAGAGATGATGGTTCATGAAATATCTGACAATCTGTACCTTCCCAGTTGCAAAAGCCACAGCATTCCCAGATCCGGCATCTGCTATTGCTTTCTTTATATTTGCCACGAGGAACTACAGTAGGCCATCAACAATCAAGCATGGAATAGTTATTTTCCGCTAATGGAAGAGATCATAAGTACAAGAAGCAGTAAGAAAAAGTGGAGAAAAACGGACCATATCACGATCAGTGTAAAAGGAAGTAGCTTGTCCCATTGATCCTGCTCTTCCAGTCCTTCCAATCCGGTGTACGTAATCTTCCATGCTCTATATTGAGGTAGCCATAACTGAAGCTTCAGGTTTGCTATTTCACAACAAAATTAATAGCAACTGAAAGAAGGCTAATGAGATGCTATCACACGATAGCAAAAAGACCCAATGATCACAAGTTGAGATTGATAGTATGCTATTCAGTACCAAAGATCACCACCTATCAGATTTGGGATTGGTGCTGATGAAACTCATAAACAAGAATTGCAAAATTTATTTCTATTTTCAGATTATATTATAGGGTGTGTAAGTAGGTTCTCAATATAACCCAACAAAGAGGCCTTTCATTTGCAACCAGATATACCTTTGGAAGATCCAAATTGATTACATGTGCAACTCCTGAAACATCCAAACCACGAGATGCAACATCAGTAGCGACCTGCACACAAGGTATCAATAAGGTGCATGGCAATGGATGGTTTTAAAAGTTCCCTTATATTCAAGCAGAATCAAACAATGATAAACAGAGAAAAAGAAAATGTGAAAACAACAGCAAAAGTAGCATGAATTCTCTCGATCAAACATAGGTGAAGTACCAAAATACTGGTAGTGCCTTTCCTAAATTCACGAAGAGCAGCCTCTCTTTCACTCTGAGTACGACCACCATGAAGAGCAACTGCATGCAACCCTTGTGCCACCAAAGCATCGGCAACTTCGTCACATCTCGTCTACATGCCCACGAGAACAAAATGTTAAATTTCATGAATAAGTCAAACAAGATCAATCTACAAAGCCATTGTCCGGGAAAAGAGTTAGTAAAGAGTGAATTAAGTCGCGCCATATCTAAAAGTATTTATGCCCCCCAGCAAGCATATAAAGCATTCGGATAGAATTTTGCACTAAGATGCAGAAAAGAGTTCACACTAAATTTGTACAAAGGTTTCACTAATTCATGCTTTTAATCTGAACGTATTTCTTCATAAAGCACTCATTCGAACTTGATTACTTTCCATTGTTCAGTTCCCTAATTTAAAATTTTTGGCTCAAAAAATGTGAACTAAAAATTTAGATGCAGATGCATTGTTAGGCATAAGGCACACACCTTTAAACAAAATCATAATGTGTCTGCAAGTTTAGAGATTAAGAAGAGATGCAAGCAATATGCACAGAAAAACTTGTTGATCAATTATTTATACCCCTGGAACTTCAAGTTATAAGCTTGAAATGAAGAAAGACATAATCAAGCGATGATAGGATATGAAGCAGAATGTACCTTCCTCTCAACAAATACAATAGTTAAGGGAAAGGGGTGGCCAGATCTTTCAACCCGAGATGCCTCCTCTACGAGCAAAGCCAAAAGCCGATCAGTCTACAAAAACAAAACACCTTGAGTTAAAAAGGGGTCAACAACTCTCCCAATTATAGGGAGAGACACAACGGAACTACACAGGCAAACAAAACAATGTGAAATATGCTTGTCAAAGATTATAAAATCAGTTTCAAGCACGTAAATACACATGGAACAGAGATGTCCAACCAAATAATACACACAACAGTCCACATCCTACAACTTGCAAGAATTTGTCGGTACAAATACAGAGCAGATCGAAAGCGACTGAGATGAGTAGAGTTAAAAAGCTAATGCAATCCCTAAAACCTCATCCCTACCCCCAAAAGAACGAAAAATAAATGAAAAGATTATATCTCAGACTTTGCGAGAAAAAAAAATTGAAGAGAAATCAATAATGCTTGTTCTGGGTTAACCAACCTTGTCACTCTCAGGAACCTTCTCCAAAATCTGAGATACATTTGCTGTAGGGCTACTCACTTTTCCCACCTTCACTTGCACTGGGTTAGTTAAGTATTCCTGAAATTGGACAACAGAAGCCAGAATAAGTGTTTGTTGAAATTCTTTATGGCAGTCTAAACAATGGAGAGAGATAGTGATGATCTTATTGTTATTTTAATAATTATATTTTGAATACCAGAAAATGACAAACTACTAAATCATTCCAAACTTGGCATAAAACTAATCTGCAGTAAAGCGTAGAATGCATTAGTGGTTATTGAAAGCAAGACTCCTAATGTGTCCATCTAGAAAGCAACGTGATAAATAAGTCTAAACACCTATCTGCCCATTGCAAAGCAAGAAATAATTTGAAGTGACCATCAAACCAAAGGCCGATCATTGTGCCTCTCGAGAAAGATATAAGGATCTAAGACACTCAACGTATAAGACAAAATTAGCCATAGAAACATAAGATTGTAAGGAAAGAAGAGTTTATCAATGAACCACGATGATGCCTTTCCCTTATTCAGTTTACAAGGAGTATGCTTAAGAAATATTTAGCAATAAATGTCAAATTTCAGATCATGTATCATATTACCAAAATTAAGAAATCAAAATATATCCCAGCTTGATCAAAAGGATGCTCTCCATTATAAGGTAACAACAAAACTTAAAGGCAGGGAGACATTCAAGTGATTGATAATATATTAGAAAAGTAATTGCAGCAACACCTAAACTCATAGAAGAAGGTAACTTAGTGGAAAACCTTACCTGGGATAATTCTTCAATCTCTTCAGGCATAGTTGCACTAAAAAGCAAAGTTTGATGCTTTTCAGAAAGGTTCCGCATCACCTAAAATAGCATCAAATGATGTAAAATATCCTTCTAGAAGTAAACAGGGAGCAGATGATTATATGCGTTCTGTGTATCTTTAGTACTCATTTCTGTGTTGTGGAAATTCTTGCAAAATATAGGGTTTAGGAGTAGACAAATTATTTAAACAGTAAAGATACTTGCAATGTTCAGATATACAAATGGCACACAAAGTAGTAAAAAACCTAAAGCATATTCAATAGAGAACCTAAAAGTGAGATGAAGATTGTATATGAGTCTAAATCCCCCTGGGTATTGTTCCTTGAATTTGTGATTCCAGTTGGTTTGCTCCAACTGTCTGCTTTTTCCAAGGAATCTACTCCCTCTTTCTAAATTCCTCTATAGGGTTCCCTATTTTATTCAAGTTTCACTTCTCAAAAATAGACATTCACATTGAGCATAATACTTGATGTTTCTAGTTCGGAAATCATTAAACGAAAGTAATACCCATTTAAGTGTTAGAAGGAAGAAAAGGTTGGACATAAACTGGGAGCCCAAGAAATTAAAACCCCAGGCCAAGCCACAGTGAGGATGGCCATGGTATGGTATAATTTCGAAAAAATAAATTTTTTAAAAAGGCAAAGGATTTACAAATACAAAACACAATCAGGTCAAATTTGAGAGAATATACCTCTCTTATCTGTGGTTCAAAACCCATGTCAAGCATCCTGTCAGCCTCATCTAGAACCACAAATGAAATTCTAGTGACAGAAGTGTTCCCTTGTTGTAAGTGATCTATAAATCTACCAGGAGTAGCAACCACTACATCAACTCCTGTTCGTAGCTCAGACCTCTGTCATTTCATCCAATAGCAAAGCCCAAACAAAAAAGTATTAGCGGAAACTATGAGGTAATGATTTATTGGGTACAAGGTTATAAAAACAAAGAAAAACAATGCACTAAGGGCATATCTCCATCCTAGTCCACACCTAGGCAATATCAAAACACTAAGACAGGACAGGTACTAACTAATTTTCCATGTCAGAACACCTAGAAGATCAAAAAAATCACTAAATATCGAAATGTGAAATAATTGCGCAAAATCAATCACCTGCTCAGCTATGTTGGTTCCACCCACAACTATTGCAGTTCTGAATGACTCAAGAGATTTACTAAAAGCTTTAACCTGTGAAAAAACATTCATAACTTAGCAACTAAGGATAACTATAAAAAAAATATCCAAACCAACAACTAAAACCTCATAAGCTTGTTGTCTTTTGCAGCTTAACTGCATGTATCTTACCTCCTTTTCTATTTGTTGGGCAAGCTCCCTAGTCGGGGCCAATACCAATGCTAGTGGTCCATCACCACGCTCAACAGGAGGTTGAGCCAAGCAATGCTACAAATTGAAAATTAAAATTAAAACAAAATTGCCAAGCAGGCGTAGATTCCTGTACATAAAATTAATTAAAACAAAATCGCCTAGCAGGCATAAATTCCACTACAAAAAAATATCAAACAATGCGACCTCGAACCTGTATCATAGGAATGGCAAATGCTGCAGTTTTACCACTACCGGTTTCAGCACAACCTAATAAGTCTCTCCCACTGAGTGCAATAGGCATGGCTTGTGCTTGAATGGAAGTTGGCGTGGTGTATCCATGGAATGCAATATCCTTCATGATGCTAGAGTGCAAACGCTAAGAATTACAACACCAATGGCCTTGTTAATTATACCCTAAATACACTAATTAAATATGAAAGCTTAAATTCAATTGAGAGGACGCAAAGATGATTTACCATATCTGCAAAAGACTCAATCGGTGCGGGAGCAGGGGCAGAGTCCGGACTGACAGAAACATCCAAATTAAGCCGCATACAAACCTCTTCAATCTATACAAGCATAAAATGCACGTTGACGATAGAAATACACATATAGCCCATCAATAAAAACAAAAATGCCATTACAAATGTAAGATTAGCTATGGCAAGAACCCTAAGTCACTGAATTCAAAAACAAAAGCCCAACGACCAAAAATTTCATAAATTCACAAAATGCAACGAAAGCTGGGTAAGAGTCGAACCAGTTCAGGCTTCATGCGGAGGACGCGCTCAGAGGGCTTCCACTGAGGGACGACGGAGTCGGGGCGAGTTCTGTTGGCCTGAGAGAGATTGCCGGAGCTCCAGCGAGAGGCATTGGAGTGTGAGAAGCTGGAGAAGGCAGCAGTGGACGACTTGTCGTTGTTGAAGTGGGAGTTGGATGATGAGTAGGAGAGTTTGCTCTGATTGTCTAGGGTTCCAGATGAGGTTTCGGTGGTGGTGGTGGTTGTTGTGGTGGTTGAGCTTGACCTCAGGTGCGGAGGGACATACGACATCGTTTAGCTTTGCCGGAAAGGTTTCTAACACTCGGAGAGAGTTGATTTATGCGACGACTGTGTGAGTGGGACTGACTGGAGTGATGCAGTTGTAAAACGAGAGGTTCGTGCTTGGCCAATCTATCTCAATACCAAAGATCAGACGATGGAAATGTTTTCAAACTGTCACTAACTTGCGCACTGTGGATTATGGACCTTTTTGGGCCTTGGTGGGCTTTTCGTTTTAGCCCCTGATTTTGGGCCAACAAAATTGCACCGTTTGCTGGACGTTGTATGCATGCCAACTTCGGTTGGCCCACTCTCATATAAGCATGTAACCTTGGTGATAAAAGTATGAGATTCATATCTTTGAATAATGTATACAAAAATGGTAGATACCATAATAGCCTTCAAATTTCTCTAAAATACTTCTCTATACTAGCTATCTACGAGTCAAAAGCTAGGCAAGTTTCTAGATTACGAGGGAGAACACAAGGCAATCAAATCCTTCCATATTACCATTTTTGAAGTAAAATGGGTGTTTTTTTATACAACCGATATTTTATGTCAAATTAATTCAAATTGTGGTGAGAGGAAGCGGAATTTTAACACACAAGAAGAAGCATACTCACTTTAATCAATATGATTATGCTCATATATATAATAATGAGTTTTTTTTTTTTTGATAAATTACAATAATGAGTTTTACTTTGAGGAAACAATTGCCTTAAAAATGTTATCCAAATTATGGCTAGTATTGCTAAACGAACATAATAAAAGTGGCTAGCAGTAAATTAGTTTTGTGTTATATAAGGTTTTGACTAGTTTTGACTAAGATGGGTGCATATACAATTCTCGAACCACATTTTTTTTATACAATGATATTGGGAGAGGGAAATTACAATATACACATTAGGTATCGATCTCACTTTTTACTATAATCAAATATGATATCTCTCACATAACGTGTGAAGAAGAATATCACTAAATCATAGCACTAAGTATGAATACCTACAATTCTCGAACCACATTGAATGCCCACATAATTTGGCAAGGGTGCATAATTTGATCTTTCTTGCATTTTACAATTCTAAAAACACTAACTGTTTACGTTAATTAATTTTATATATCAAAATAATGTGACACAAAATTAATCTCGGAGTAGCTGACTCAAATTTCATTTGTTGTGAAGAACCTCTTACAATCTCAAATATTTTACTTGAACATAATTGATAAATTTTTTATACGTGATATTTTTTTCTTCGATCATATTAAATAGTTAGACAAAATACACATTATCTTCTTTATCTAATGAATATCAAAATGATGTGAATAAATTAAAAACTAACCTCATCGCAGGCGCTTCACTCCTACAAAAGCATTTCAGCGTGCTACGCGCGACTTTACAACTGAATAATAAATTGACACATGCGTATGCGAAACATTTTCATATCACCACTTTAAACACACTTAAATTTATTGTATACGCTTGTGTCAATTTGCATTTTTTTAATATATAAAATGTGATTACAATTTTAAATTTTAAAAACAAATGAAAATAAAAATAAAAATTAATGTAAATGGATATTGGTAGTTCCATGTTCGTAGAGTTAGATTTGCTTTGGTAACTGAAAAAATTAAAAAAAGTGAATGTGGGTATGTGGAAGAAAATACAACCAAAGAATGCCCCTATGATTAGGACTGAGCATAAATCAATTTAAATCAGAAATCGATTCGATTCAAACCTTTATTGGCACTTCGGTTTGGATTTGAACGGATAATAGTCAAACTGTTTAAAAATTCAAACTGTTCTATTAGTAACTATTTGGTTTTGGATTTTCATTTTGAAAACCGTTGAATTCGAAACCGAACCATTAAGGTTCTTATTTATTTATATTTGTTAGTTAATATTTTTCATTATATAATATGTTAATGTAAGTGTTCATTACATACCGTAATTCACTTAATCCTTACTCATTTTGTGCTACTTTCGAATTTAAATTATATTTAAACATAAACCGTCATATTTCGAAGTTTAAAATGTTGAAAATTTTAATTTGTTGATATGTATGAATGAAATATTCATTCGAATAAATAAAATCTTGATGAGAATGGTGGAATTTTGGAAAAAAAAAAGTTTTGGAGGAGATTTTTAAGTGAATAAATTATATGAAAAGTTTATGCCTAAACCGTCCAAACTGATACAAATAAAACCGTTGATAACGGTTTAGATGGAAATGGTTTCAATTCTATTTTTTTGAAAATTCAAATCGTATCGAACTGTTAAGATTTTAACAGTTTGGATTTGGAATTTGATGATATTTGCATCGATCCAAACCATGCCCATACCTACTTTTATGATAACAATAAACAAAGAATCAGATAATGTTGATTGTTTTGAAAATTAAAAAATGTTACAATAATTAAATATTTATATATTTTTTATTTCATTAATCAGTTGAACATTTTACCCTTAATATATTAAATTGTATTTTCTTTAATATTTTCTTCAACCTAGGACTTTTTTGGGTTTATTGAAAATTTAACCAAAATCAAGTTTTGGCTTTATATATATAGATTTTTACTCTTTAATTAATATATTTTTTTTCATTTTTACTATTTTGACCTTGCTTATTAAATTATTCAATTTTTAATAAATTTTTTAAGTAAGGAATTGTGGGGATTATGAGAAATGTAACCTATATTTACTATTTTGCCTTACTTATTAAATAATCCATTTTTGAATAAATTAGTTTTGCAAGGGCATTTTGGGATTAGGGAAAATTTAACCAAATCAATCAAGGTTCTCCCTTGGGCCATTTTGGACATTATGAAAATTTTACCATATAGCCCGTTGGGCTTTATATATATAGAAATTTAACCAAAATAGTCTTCGCCCTATATATATATATATATATATATATATATATATATGGGAAAACAAATGGGATACAATTTTATTCACATCATTTGAACAATGCAGACAATAATAATTGGGTGTTAGGTGTGGTGTGGTGATGTGGAAAATAGATGTAAATTGACATATAGGTGACGTGGATGGTTTGGTGATTAGAAAATAAATAAATAAGGGAGAAGGGTGGTGGAGCCTTGGGGGTAGCTTGAGATTGAACAAAACAAGGGCTTATTGGTCACTTTTGTTAGAATGTGGTTGTGCCATCCGTTCCACATCCTTATCAATGGTAGTAGGTGAGACCCTAGATCGGAACCGGTCCCCACATGTCACAAATCTGTATCTATCTTCTTCTCATCATATATTATTTGAATAATTAATCTCAAATATGATTGTTTCAATCAATGATCTTATTGGGTGTATTTTGTACTTTGGTATTATCCCACTATAATTATTCTTTCGGCATATTGCATTCATATGCCCTACTGGAGACTTTTACTGTTACGAAGAGCAAATATCTAAATATCTAAATATCTTTTTCATATGTTTCTCGTATATACGAGAGGGTGGATATGCGTCTTCATTCATGAACACATTTTTTTATAAATAAAGTCTCCCGCTAACCTCTATTGGCTCTGACGGTTAACGATTGTCAAATTGTTATGACTTAACAATTTAATGTTACATGTATTACTATTGATCGTGCGGTGTATGCACATCGTGAATTTTAGTCATGATAACAAGCTGCATCTTCATATGCATTTTGTCTAACTAGCAATTATTTATATATAAAATCTCCTCTTTACATGTATTTTGAGCAAATATCTTCTTTTACGTTACTTATAAATATAATAGAGCGATTACGAAGATGTTGATGTTTAATTATTCTTTTTTTTCCTAGTGAAGACTATTTCATGAACATTATAATTGTTTGAAGAGTCTAAGGTGTAAGGTAAGGGACCAATATGTGTTGTGGTAGATGTTAGATTTAGAAATTTGGGAATTGGGTGGTATGATCTATTCTGGTAGGCAGCACATGCAATTAAGGAAAGGTAAATATGACTCGAGGAAGCTACGACGCTAATTAGATTCAGTGCATACTTAAACACCGTCAATTTGAACTTAACGGCGATCTTAGACGGCAGCTATAAGCTTCTAAAAGTCCAAACATGCATTGACTTTTTTCAATTTCAATAATTTACATTATCTTATTTATTTTTATTAACATTTCAATTCTTGAAAAAGAAAAAGTCGCGTGTGTAGAAGCAGGAACAAGTATTGGAATTCTCATGCCTTACTAGGACAAGTTGCTTGGATAGTTGAAAAAAAAATTCATTTTAAGAAAAATATGATTTGCATTTTAAATTATTTTTTGAATAAAGTAGGTGGTGTACAAAAAACGGGTTTTATTTAGATGTTTATGGAAATTGATATTGACACAATGTTTTTAAAATAAAGAATAAGAATATATGCTATGATGAATCTGTCAAGCCAGGTGGGATTGATCAAATTTGTCGAAGTAAAGACGACAATCCATCCCCTTCTATGAAGTGACAATTTGTATGACAACTTTAAAAATTAATAATTTGAATGATTTTGTTGAATCATAAATCAACTCAAAATTATAGAGTTATCACGTGATTCATAATTTCTAAATTGTCCAAATTACTTTTAGTGATGACATTGGTGGCATACAAACGTTTACATATTAGATAATATATTTACCCGTTAAATATATTATTTAATCGGACTAATTATCCAATAATAAATAATATTCTTTATGAATAATAATAATTTATTATTAAAATCCCATTCATATATAATATCTTTTATTAAAAGATTTATTTATTAGTTACGAAACCTCGTAACTTATAAGACCTCTCTATAAATAAAGGAGATCATTTCACTTCCAAAATAATTCACAACTTTGCTACAAACACTCTGTCAGTTTATTATCTCAAAACTGACATAGGTATCGGAGTGTTCTTGGTCGAAGCCCCCACACCGAGCTTCAACATTAATCCGGTTTGTTTTTTTACTGTGTGTAGGGACATCGAGAAGGAATTCTATAAGACCGAGCGATTTCTGAATCAACATCAATTAAACGGATATTATATTTTATAGAAAATAATAACGAGACTTGTTAAAAAAGAATTTATGTGAATGGTTATCACCTCATATTTATGATTTGAGGAATAAATACTAATTTTGATATACTTGGCGTTGTTTCTTTATATTGAGAAAAGAAAAGAAAAATATTTTTCATAAGTTGACTTAAGATTTTTTTATCAAAAAAAAAAATGTTGACTTCAGATTTTCTTAGGAATTAAGGTTAAAAGGATAATGTATCATGGTTGGAGTTAGAAAAAAATATGTTCATCTCCCAGATATTAATTTATGGACAGCTAATTAATTAAGTTCAACGTGAAATCCTATAAGTGGAAGTGGAATAGGCTGAATAGCTACCAACAACATGGTATCCTTTATCTTAGGTCTTAACCTTATTTCACTCAATAAATTAGAAAAATTAAAGTTACGTTTGGTACGTCGTATAAGGAACCGAATAGGATAATATAGTACGAAATCAGTGTTTGGTACTGTTCGTATTAATTAGCCACCGAATAAGATAATACGGTTTAGTACTTTTATACGGTCCACACCCACTAAAATAATATCCTCAAAATTGTCCGTATTAAATAATCGGATGACTATCAATCTTGAAAAGTAATAATAATAATAATAATAAATAGTAATAATAATAATAATAAAAAGAATAATAATACTAATAAATTAATAATTAATAATAATGAAATCCATAGTAATAATAAATAATATCAATAATTAATTAAAATAAATAATAATAATATGCATAATTAATATTTACGATATATATAAATATTTTTTATTAACTAGTATAATATAATCCGGCCAATATAATATAGTCGGTATTTTAATCAGGTAGAGCACCAAACACCCGACTAAATAGTCAGTCTATCTGGTGGACAGATTAGTCTATCCGACTGAAATAGTCAGTACAATACGGCGTACCAAATGAGGTCTAAACCTCTAATTCAGTCACACTAAGGGTTCGTTTGGATAGTTACGAATTTAGATTTGGATTTGGGTCTCCAAATCTAAATTTATCTATTTGCATAATTATTTGTTGCGAGGATTTGAATTTGACCTAAATCTTCTATGAATTTCATAAGACCAAATTTTAAATTTTCAAATCTGTTTTAAAACTAGTCATTTGACAAATCCACATCTTCTTTTTCCTTTCTTTATTTTCAAAAAAAATAAAACATATTTATTTTCATTTTTTGTTCCATCCTTTTTTTTTTTTATCCTTTTTTCCATGCTCTATTTTTTCATTTTTTTTTCTAGCATCTCTTGGCCAAAAACATATTTATTTTCATTTTTTTTTCATCCTTTTTTTTTTCCATCCTTTTCTTCTTTTCATCATTTTTTTTTTCATCATTTTTTTTCCATCCTTCTATTTTTTTTTCATCCTTCTTTGTTCCCCTTCTCTCTTCCCCTATGTCAGCTCATATTTCTCTCTTCTCCACCTTTGTCGCCCATTTCTCTCATCCTCGTCTTCTACCACGGTACCCCTAGTTTCTCCTCATCCTCTACCACCCATGTTTGTCTTTCATCTTCCTCTACTCGCCCTTTCTCTCTCCATCAATCCTTATGTAGGTTATAAACCTTCACATGATGTTCACAAACCCCCACTTCTTCAAATAGCTTTCCAAGCAAATATGACACATTGTTTGTTCTTTCTGAGCATGTACAGTTCAATTCGTAAAGTTGACACATTTACATTAACAATTTTATTGACAACATTGAGCTACTAATACTAAAACTACTTAAACTCCTTCTAGAAACTCGAAATTATGAGCCATAAAAATCTAATAACCTAGGGGCAATTTTTCACAAAAATTACTCTCAACACGTTAAAACAACAAATTCTACTTAAAAAACTAGTGCAAAACATAGGAATAAGGTATGGAAAGTAAACGTAAATATTATCATGTTTCAGTTTCAATTTATATTAATTTTTTTAGTTAACTTAATCTTTTAAAAAAATTAAAAAAAATTGATTTACGCGGTTAACTATGTATTAATGGTTATGATTATTAATAATATTCATTTAGCTAAATAAATAATGAGTCATTTTGACATTATAATTTTCAATTTGTGTAATGAAATTACTAATTTGAAATCCTCAATTCAAATCTTTACAAATAAAATGTTTGTCAAATAATTGATTTTAAATGAAGAAATTTCAAATCCACAAACAAATATTTATGTTGCCAAACATGAGAATTTCAAATTAAGGGATTTGAAATCTCTTCCTTTGAAACCAAATCCAAATCCTTATTCCCAAATGGACCATAAAGTTTGGAGGTTATTATACTTCCATGATGTTGTTGAATATCATCACTTTGGTTTGTAATCACTGTAATTATATTCAAAGTTCGGTGAGCTTCCCTTTAAAGTATTGTTTGATTATTATTAATGGGAAATGATTTTTACACTCAATTTTTTACTTTCTGCACTCATTTGTTTATTTTTTTCTGTTGATATTACTTTAATTTACTCAATCCGACGACTAAAAAAATTGAAGGAGTACATGAAGAGAAAATAAGAGTGTGGAAATCAATTCTCTTACTAATTTCTTCAAAGTTAAAAAATTTGTTTTTTGTTCAAAAGTTTCCTAATAAGAAAAGACAAATAACACCACATTATCTATTTGAGAAGAACTCAATATATTGTTAGATTTTATGGTCTCAAACAATTCAGATACTTACATGTATGGTTTTACTTTCTTTTTCTCTAGTTTGGAGATTTCCGATAAACATTGGTGTCAAACTAAATTTCTGTTTCCAATAAGATAATGAACACCCCATAGGTCGATAGTCCATTCCGAACCACCAAGTATCGAGTACCCAAATAAATTTGTGGCCCCAAATGCGGATACAGTCGGAAAATGAATCTAGATTGACAGTTTCAACCTAAACTGGCATCCACTATACCATCAGTTATGGTCTTTCATCGAATAAGTTAAGCAAATGATAATAAATTATGCTATTTAAAACTCTATAAGATTCACAAAACTAAATCCAAAAATTAACCAATGTCTCAATGTCATTTTGAACATTTTTTAGCACAAATTTATGCATGTTTCAACTACTAAACCATTAAAACTCTTCTACAATTGAAAAACTTAGACAAAAATGCAATAAACACTATAACTTTTTTACGAACAAATTTTGTAACTATAAGCAAAATACGGAGTTCCTAATTACTATACGAGATACCAACTAGCAATGCAGTTTAATGATGTGCATATCTTTTCACTAGTAAGTACGAGTTCTTAAATCCAACTCCACGAATTGTATCAATTACTATAGCTGATTGTCGTGGGACCCTTTCTCGGAGAAATACGACTCAAGCAAGAGATAATATTCGGAAAGGCACTAGACGGCAATTTGGTAATGGTGAAAATGTTCGAATTTGGCAAGATGGGTGGCTTCCAATACCAAATTTGCCAGCAAGGTCAATTTCCTGGGATGTGCATAGTAAGGTCAGCATACTACTATCTGAGAATGGAGGGCACTGGATTGAATCTAGAGTTTGAGAAATTTTCTTACTAGATGAAGCTAGTCTCATTCGCGGCATTCCGTTAAGTCTCCGCAGGCCGGGGGATCGATTAATTTGGAAGGAGAGATGACGGATCTATTTTCAGTAAAGAGTGCCTATAGATATGCTCTAGCCCATCTGGCTTCGAATCAAATGTGGCTGGTAGCTTAGGGGCTGATAATGAGGTGCAATCGATGTGGGAGAACGTTTGGGGGTCATGTGTTCCAAATAAGGTGAAGGTGTTTTGTTTGCGAGCCTGTAGAAAATATCCTTCCTACAAAGACTAATCTACAATGGAAATGAGTCCCCATCGATACTCTGTACAATTTATGTGGTCTAGAGCTGGGCATTCAAGCCCTAAGATACTGCTCGACGGCGAGTGGGGTTTGGATGGTTAGCTTGCTGGGTATTCGACCTTGCACGTTTTTTGGGGTGTCTATGGCAGGTTGGGTGGCCATTATGGCTGCCCAGCTCCAAAATTTTCAGTTTGATTTATTCATGGTGAACCTTTGGAGTTTTTGGCAGGAAAGAAACGGTTTGGTCTGGATCACATATGGAGCTTCAAGATATTTTTAGGAGTATTGAGAGTTGGCTTCTCTAGTTCCATTATCATCACCGGCGGAAGAAAGATGCTTCTTACCGTGAACAAACTGTTTGGAAGAAACCGAACCAGGGATGGTTTAAATGTAATTTTAACTGAGCTTTTGTGGATTCTTAGCACAAGGCAGGATTTGGCATGGTTATTCGCGATTGGAGTGGGCAAATTGTGGCTGTGGTGTGTAGGGTGTCTTGGGGGGAGTCACGTTCGCGCTTCACGCAGAAGATGTGGCTGTCTGCGCGAGGCATTCAACTAGTGGCAGAGCTGGGACTTCAACATATGGAGCTGGAGGGTGATTGTTTGGTCGCAGTAGCAGCCTTATTGCAGGATCAGGAGGACCTCTCCGAGGTTGGGCCGGTGTTGAATAATGCTAGTTTCTTCGCCCAAGCCGAGGGTCATGTGCAGTTTCAATAGGTTCAGCGTGATGCCAATTTCGCAGCCTATTGACTAGTCAGATTGAGTATGCATTAAGTGTCAATGAGCTGTATATTCTGAATTCTCACCAAATCTGATATGGTATCAGAGCAGTCGATCGTGACTGTCTCTTGCCCTAACCCTAAAAAATAAATACGGTGCCCCAACCGTCATATAACCCTAGAAACAACACCACCATCTTCCGCCGCATAAACCTTCTGCCACAAAACCTTCCCGCAACACCACCACTTCCGCACCAAAATCCCAATACCCGCAAAACATCTTCCGCAACCAAACAGAACACACCCCTTCCGCGACACAATCACTTCCGCAACCAAATCCCTTAAAACAGAACACACTTCTTCCTTAGCCAGTCTTCCGCAACACCGACTCGCCCTCATCGTCCACCGCAAACCCACCGACCGGTTCCAGACCACAAACACACCGACCCAACACAATCTGACCCCGACCACAAAACACACTGACTTGCCCTCATCGTCGAGTTCGTTCGCGTTCGGGTTCGTCATCATCGTCGAGTTCGTTCCGTTCAGATTCACGTTCGGGTTCGCGTTCGCGTTCGGGTTCCTCGCCCTTTGACCATCATTTGGCCCTATGTTCTTAATAGGCTAATGCGGTTCCTCGCACTTTGACCATCATTCGGCCCTTTGTTCTTAGCAGCCTAGTGCAACCCACAAAGTCACTGGGTCCCGTGTTCGACTGGCTTGGACGCAGTAGCAAAGCAGAAATACACCAATTAATAAAAAACCTTGGGGTTTATATGTTTCTCATCAATTGTAAGCCAATACCATGGCAAACGTTGAGGGGTCGACAAACAATAATCAATTATTGGTGTCGAGAGGCTCCAACATTACTACCCAAATTGTCACGTTGCAGAGTGACAACTCCAACTTCTCCGCAGACATCAAACTGGATGAGAATAATTATTCTCTATGGCATAAAATCATAGAGATGAAGATAGCTGGGAGAGAAAAACATGGCCACCTCACCGGTGATATTGCCCAACCCGCAACCACAAATCCCATATTTAATAAATGGCGTGCATCAGATTGCCAAGTCAAGAGTTGGTTGTTCGACGCCATGCAACCTAATCAGATTAAACAGTTTATTCGTTATGACACAACAAAGCAAGTCTGGGATGCAATCAAGCAAACCTATTCAGATGGTGCGGATGAAGCCAAGATTTATGACCTTCATAGAAGGTCATTCATAATGAGACAGACTGGGGCATCCGTTGCCAAATATTACAGTGAGCTCATTGAGATTTTTCAGGAGCTTGATCAATTAAGTCCAAGCACCATGGAGCATCCGAAAGATATTGAAACTCGACGTAGAGAGATTGATCGTCTTCGAGTTTATATATTTCTTGCAGGTTTGGACAATAATTTTGATCAAATCCGAGGAGAGATTTTGAGGATGGAGCCCAAGGCAGAACTCGAGGCAGCATATGCACATATTAAAAGAGAGAGTAACCGACAGGGAACCATGTCTAATGCTGGTGTAACCTCCGACACCACAGCCTTGGCTGCTGCCAGGTCCAAACAATCTCGGCCGCACACCTATAGTGTCGACCCTACTCGTCACCGGCCGCCAATGAAGTGTACCAAATGTGGTTTAGATAACCACACAATTAAGGGTTGTTATGAGATCATTGGTTATCCGGAAGGATGGGTCCACAAAGGGCGCAAGAAGGATTCGAATAGAGCTTCATTTGCATCCGCTCAGTCATCCCATGGGCTACATTCGAACCTCCATCATGTACATCTGGCTCCACGTCCTTGGCCACCTCAGGTATCTCTTGCACATCTTCACTTACTTATAATAGATCATGGATTATTGACATTGGCGCTACTGATCACATGACATCTAGTTTCACTGGATTGCACTCTATCAAACCCTCAAGCCAAACACAGATTACCAGTGCCAACGGAACCACCTCCCAAGTCATGGGCGAGGGGTCCTTATCTCTTACACCCTCATTAAGTCTTGATCATGTCTTAGTTGTCCCTTCTCTCGACTATGACTTGTTATATGTTCCTCAGATATTTGATTACCTTAATTGTACCGTGTGTTTTTGGCCATTGTATTGTCTCTTTCAGGATCTTCTCACCAGGGTCGTGATTGGATGTGGTACTAGGAGGGGAAAGTTGTATTATCTGGACTTGACAGCCGACAGTAGTAAGCGATTGAGTCACGCCCATCATGTGCAAGGCGATGAGTCCATCATGATGAAGAAGATTTGGCTCTGGTATAGACGGTTAATGCATGCTTCTTTTGGTTATCTGAAACTTATATTTCCATATTTGTTTTCCCAGTTTCATGAATCAGACTTTCATTGTGAAACTTTCATTTTGGCGAAAAGCCATCGTATTTCTTACCCATTAAGATTGAATAAAAGCTCTATGCCCTTCATGATTGTCCATTCTAATGTTTGGGGACCATCACGAGTTCCCACTATTAGTGGTTTTAAGTGATTTGTGACGTTTATTGATGATTGCACTCGGATGACCTGGGTCTTTCCCTTAAAACAGAAAAGTGACGTCACCACCAAATTCAAGCTATTTTATCAATACGTTGCTACTCAGTTTGACAAGAAAATCATTACACTTCAGTTTGACAATGGAGGAGAGTACATCAACCATGACCTACATAATTTTTTACGTCAACTTGGTATTGTTCATCAAACCACATGCGCCTCTACACCATGCCATCCACACCAAATCTCGAACCACGTCTCTTTGGTTGTGTTGCGTATGTTCAGGTGTATCCCCATCAGCTGGGAAAGCTTAATCCGTGTGCAAGGCGTTGTGTCTTTGTGGGTTATGCTGACACTCAGAAGGGCTATAAGTGTTTCCATCCTCCCACTCACACCATGCACGTTACTGCATATGTGACGTTCAACGAGAGTGAGTTCTATTACTCATGGGGAGTCTCTGAGCATCCTCCGCAAGGGGCGAGCTCTATCTTTGCAGAAGATACTCATATCATCCACATTCAACAACATTCTTTAGGGCAGTCAGTGTCCGAGCAACCAGCTACAGTGGTGCAAAGAGCTTAAGAGTCCCTAGATACTCCAGATACTGGTTCAGACAATTCCCCCTATACAACTCCTACTACAGCACCACCACCACTCATCCAATCAGGTCCTGAAGATACCCCACAGGTAACTGAACATTCAAACTCTATCTCCTTACCTGCGCCAGGTTATCAGTTACCCCCACGCACGACTAGAGGGATTCCTAAACAACATTATGACCTTGACCCTAAAGCAAAAGTTAAATACTTGATTGCTAATCATGAGTCCCTACATAGGCTGTCTCCGTCATGTGCATCATTTGTGTGTCAATTATCCACTGTATCTATTCCAAGTAATGTGCAGGAAGCTCTGAAAGATCCCAAGTGGACACAAGCGATGAATGATGAAATTGAGGCTATCTAGAAGAACTCCACTGGGGAGATGACTATCCATCCGCAAGGTAAGAGAACAATGGGTTGTAGATGGATATATACAGTAAATTTCAAGGCAGATGGCACCATTGAACGATACAAAGCAAGACTGGTGGCAAAAGGTTACACTCAAACTTATGGGATTGACTATGGGGAGACCTTTGCTCCTGTAGCCAAGATCAATACAATTCGGGTACTTCTTTCTCTGGCAGCAAACCTAGACTGGCCATTACACCAATTTGATGTCAAAAATGTCTTCCTGCATGGCGACTTAGAAGAAGAAGTCGATATGAACTCACCTCCAAGATGCAAGATGGGGCCCAATAAGGGCAACATGGTTTGTAAACTGAGGAAGTCCCTTTATGGATTGAAACAATCACCCAGAGCTTGGTTTGGAAATGTCAGCAAATCAATGAAGGACTTCGGATACAAACATAGTAACTTAGATCATACGCTTTTCTTGAAACATAAGAAAGGTAAAGCCACTGCCCTTATTGTATATGTTGATGACATGGTAGTTACCGGAAATGACCCAGAGGAAAAGGCAGCAATGCAGCACCACTTGTCGAGTGAGTTTGAAATGAAAGATCTTGATGCTCTAAAATATTTCTTAGGCATCGAAGTGGCTCGTTCAGACCAAGAAATATTTCTATCACAACGGAAATATATCCTTGACATTTTAACGGACACTGGAATGCTAGCCAGCAAACCAGCAGATACGCCAATGGAATTGAATCATCAGCTTGGTGAATATCCTGATCATGTACCCACCAACAAAGAAAGATATCAACGCCTGGTGGGTAAGTTTATCTATCTAGGACACACTAGACCTGATATCGCATATGCCGTAAGTGTGGTGAGTTAGTTCATGCATGCACCAAGTGAAGCCCACATGGATGCGGTAAACCGAATTTTGAGATACTTAAAGTCAGCTCCTGGAAGAGGATTGATGTTCTCACGACATGGTCATCTAGATGGCGAGGGTCACACTAATACAGACTGGGTGGGTTCTGTTACTGACATGAGATCAACATCTGGATACTTTACCTTTGTGGGAGGCAATCTAGTGACTTGGCGAAGTAAAAAACAGAAAGTAGTGTCAAGATCAAGTGCTGAAGCAGAATATCAAGGTATGGCACAAGGAGTATGTGAGCTACTCTGGATAAGGAATTTGTTGGGGGAATTGGGGGTAAAACTCAAACATGTCATGCAACTGAATTGTGACAACAAAGCAGCAATAGACATCGCACATTAATCCAGTGCAACATGATAGAACCAAGCATGTTGAAGTTGACAGACATTTCATCAAAGAGAAACTCGAGGTATCATTTGTTAAATCTGAAGATCAACTTGCATATATCCTCACTAAAACAGTCACAGACAGAGTATTCCACAACTCACTTAGCAAGTTGGGCATTGACGACATACATGCTCCAACTTGAAGGGGAGTGTCAACGAGCTGTATATTCCTAATTAATTAGGCCCACAATAACATTCATAGTCTCTGTATATATAACTTTCCTATTGAAATAAGAAGTTGAAGTGAATTCTCACTAAATCTGATATTCAGATATGGAATCATTATGGTTCGATGAACTACTAGATATAATTTTAAATGTTTCAATTGATGATTCAGTTTAGTGTATAATCTGTGAGTGCGTGATACATTTTTTTCTTTTATCGGATTGAAAGCCCTAATAAAATTTTAAAGGTAACTTATGTTGCACCATCAAATTTTATACGATTTTTCTCTATTTTAATGGATTATCGTACTTCCCTAAAAAAATTATCCCCCTATTTTTTGGTTATCCCATAAATATATTTAAGAATAAGTAAACATTAGAAATATAATCAATAAACTTTTGAAGGAAGAAATTGAATGAATCAAATTATGGCGGTAACTGGGCACGGATCGTATACATATGCACGCCCACTCGCAGCTCCTTAGAACCAATACTATTTCAGATTAAATGACGTGTCAAATTCCCATTGGCTTTAGTCATACTTGGCGGTTGTGGGGGCTCCACACACGATCAATACAAAATTTGACATTTTCGTCCACCTACCCGCTCGTTTACCTACTCCCTCCACACGCCCACCGTTCCCCCCACCTCACTTTCCGTTAAATCTAACGCCGTCAAATCCCAAAGCCACGCCTTGACGGCTTCACCCACCCCCAGTAGACAGATGACCACGAAACCCACCTAACGTCCGCAAACCCGTCGCGCCTATAAAACCCCAACTTCAAACCCATAAACGCCAGTTCACTCCCATAAGAACCCTCTCCACATTTTGTGCTTTATCCACCCAACAAATCACTCAGCACAACCACACACCAGAATGGACCTCCTCCTCTTGGAAAAGACCCTTCTGGGTCTCTTCTTCGCCGTCGTGATCGCAATCACGATTTCAAAACTCCGCGGGAAGAAATTCAAGCTGCCTCCGGGTCCGATTCCCGTACCCGTATTCGGAAACTGGCTCCAGGTCGGCGACGACTTGAACCACCGGAATCTCACCGACATGGCCAAGAAATTCGGCGACGTGTTCCTCCTCCGCATGGGGCAGCGCAATTTGGTCGTAATATCGTCCCCTGAGCTGGCCAAGGAGGTCTTGCATACCCAGGGAGTCGAATTCGGGTCGAGGACCCGAAACGTCGTGTTCGATATTTTCACTGGTAAGGGGCAGGATATGGTGTTCACGGTGTACGGCGAGCACTGGAGGAAGATGAGGCGGATCATGACCGTTCCTTTTTTCACCAACAAGGTCGTGCAGCAGTACAGGCACGGTTGGGAGGCAGAGGCTGCGGCGGTGGTTGAGGATGTGAAGAAGCACCCGGAGGCGGCGACCAGTGGGATGGTGTTACGTAAGCGGTTGCAGCTTATGATGTACAACAACATGTACCGGATTATGTTCGATCGGAGGTTCGAGAGCGAGGAGGATCCTCTGTTTGTGAAGCTTAGAGGTTTGAATGGAGAAAGAAGCCGATTGGCTCAGAGCTTTGACTATAATTATGGGGATTTTATTCCCATTTTGAGACCCTTTCTGAAAGGCTACTTGAAGATCTGCAAGGAAGTCAAGGATAAAAGGATTCAGCTCTTTAAGGACTATTTTGTTGATGAAAGGAAGTAAGTTATTTTTATTTATCTATTTATTTTTTCTTGGATTTAATTTCCATATTGTCATTCATTCATTCATTTTTGTTGCTTTAATTAGAAATTAGTGACTAATTATTACACCATAACCATCTTACCTGCATGAATGATTTTTTGGCCTCAAGGTAATTTTGTTGTTTGACTTTCCAAATGTGTGACAATGACTGATTTTTATAAATTAACTGTGTTTAATTGGCAAGTAATTTCATTCATCTTGATAAATTAATTAAATCTTAATTAATTAATTAATTATTATTTACGTTGAGCAGGAAGCTTTCAAGCACAAAGAGCACAACAAACGAAGGATTGAAATGCGCCATAGACCATATTTTGGACGCTCAACAGAAGGGAGAGATCAACGAGGACAACGTTCTTTACATCGTCGAGAACATCAACGTTGCTGGTAAGTAGATCTGTGGCTCAAATCATTATTTTTTTTTTCAAATTCTCAAACGTAATATTTTTTTAACATGATCTTGATACATTAATCTGCAAAAATCAAAATCCTATAATTGCATTCTATCTAAAACATTGCTCATTTGATAATTAAGGTTCTTTTATTTGGTGATGGAGTCACTAAATGTTCAAAAGAACATGGTAGGTGTATTCTACGGTTTTCTAACTCCCACGTCTGCCATTGCCTGACTTGTGTGGTAGAGGCCCACGGTTTTTTCATTTTTGTGGGACGCAAAAAATTTTATTTGACTTACGTGTCAATGTTTAGATCCACCAGCTTAGCACTTGTAAAATTTGGGAAATTTTGGTCAGGCTGGTGTGGGATTGAATTTGCTGAAATGTTTCTTTTCGGATTAGGTGAACAAATATGTAGAGCTTTCAGATGTTTGATCTTTGAACTTGCAATATAAAGCCACTCTCTATTGTGTTTCTTTTGCAAAATTAGGTGGCCAAAAACGTGGCTTAAAATATACACTTTGTTGGGTTTCCCTTCTTTTTAGCAACTCCCGTGACATTGACATGGCAACATGATCATGATGAAAATGTCCATTTGTTAAGTTGTAATAGGACTAATATTTTGCACTTTCAGTTTAGTTTGGTTGGTACTTAGTACTGTGGCCCTTTATATATAGACGATGAATTTTTGTTTAATATTTTTGTGTTGTGATGGACAGCAATTGAGACAACATTATGGTCAATTGAATGGGGAATTGCTGAACTTGTGAACCACCCAGAAATCCAGAAGAAGATGAGAGATGAGCTTGACACGGTTCTCGGCCGCGGAGTTCAGATCACCGAGCCGGACACCACCAAACTGCCCTACCTTCAGGCGGTGGTCAAAGAGACTCTACGTCTCCGCATGGCGATTCCTCTCCTCGTCCCCCACATGAACCTCCAGGACGCGAAGCTCGGGGGATTTGACATTCCCGCGGAGAGCAAGATCTTGGTCAATGCCTGGTGGCTTGCAAACAACCCTGACCTCTGGAAGAGGCCTGAGGAGTTTAGGCCTGAGAGGTTTTTGGAGGAAGAGTCAAAGGTTGAGGCCAACGGGAATGACTTTAGGTACCTTCCATTTGGTGTTGGGAGGAGAAGCTGTCCCGGGATTATTTTGGCCCTCCCAATCCTTGGGATTACTTTGGGACGCCTAGTCCAGAACTTCGAGCTCTTGCCTCCTCCAGGACAGTCTAAGCTTGACACGACTGAGAAGGGTGGACAATTCAGCCTTCACATCTTGAAGCACTCCACCATTGTTATGAAGCCAAGGACATAGATGATATGTGATGTTTGGGGTAGGTTTTGATTCAAATGTGAGAAGAGAAGGAGTGGAGATGAATATGGTATGTGGTGGCTTTGTGAAAATGTAAATCTATGTACTTTCAATTAATCAATGGCTTTCAAGACTTTTTCAATAAAATTTATATATTCTTCTTTTTTAGTACATTCTTTTTTTTTAATCGTAATATTTATAATAAATTATTACATAAATGTATTAAGTATTGTCCAAATAATTAAAGAATAACTCGTCAGATAAACGAATCCAACATTCTTTTTTTCTAAATCTCTCTTCGTATTTTAGAAGTTTCATCAATTTCGGTTGTCATTCCACCAACCAACCCACTTTTATCCGTAAATGTTGAACCATAGAGACCACTTGCAATGTCACATTTTCTTGCTTAACCTAACCTACTTGACTACAAAATACAACCAACCCTAATATTGAAAGGTAGAAGAAGAGATTCTAAATAACTTCATCAAGATCCTTGTTGCCTCTTCTATACATAATGAAGAATCTTTCGATTTTAAATGTCATCTATCACATCATTTTGTAGTGCCTAATGCTGAATTTGGGAGAAACCAACATGATAAATCCCATTTAGAGTCTATGAAATTCATCTCGGCATATTTTCATGTCATAAGTGGGGGTCATGCACCTAATGCACTTATCCGCCACCTACCTCAACCTACCCTACCTTCTTAAGTCTAAACCAGTAAGAATCTTAGCATGAATTTGCTCTTGGCCAAAGCTAATATAGGTCATATTAGCGTAACATCCACAAAAACTCCCACCACGCTCGTCCTCGTAACCTCCTGCTACACCATGCCACTAGTGGAACGTCCCGGTGATTTAAAAATCTCCTGTCATCGTCATTTTGCCCAAGTATTGAAGAAGGGTTTATTTTCAGTCCCTTAATTAATATAGTCCCACGGCTTAATTAATATAGTCCCAGTGACAGTATCATGCTTCAAGCTCTCTTAAATCCCCAGCCTCCTTTTATCTATTTGATTGGTTCAGATTATATTAGGATAAACGTCTCACCGTCTTCAATTGAAGACCGAATTATTTGTTGGGTTCCTTTGTTACTTATCATATGCGGCGCATGAATACTGTCATAACAGTACAGATGTTTAGATTATGAAATTTCACAGATGTTGGAGCATTACCAGATTATTTTCTTATTCGCGATCCAAAATTAGAACATAATAATCGAAAATTGATGAAAAATGTGGGTCGTAACCAGGCCCTCAAATCAGAGAGCATCAGAGAGAGCAGACATGCGGACCCAAAGTTGTTCAATTTCCGTGCACATCACCATGCTTCCTTCATTGTTTTTGCATCCAGAGCATCGGCTTAATTGTGCACGGATCTATACATATATATATATATATATATATATATATATATATATATATATATAGATTTAATTCAACCAATAAATCAAACAAAATCACTGAAAAAATCAGAAGCGAGATGCTTATTCAAATGCAAAAACCACCAGAAATTGAATGACGAATAAATTAAATGAACAAAATCGAAAAGCTCCTGAAGAAGTATGCAATTGCACGGCTCAGCCGCTACGAAGGCATCACTCTTCTTCTTCCATTATTTATAGGTGATTGCAGAGTCCAGTCAGTTAGGGTTTTGCGCTATTGAATCTGTGAATTTACGAAAAGACCAGGTTTTTTCTCTGAACTAAGGAGCCCAACCTCACCAGGATCCAATTTTTTTTTGGGCCTAGTCAATTTTGGGTAACCTTAGGCCAATGTTGATAGTGTTGTATTTTTTTAGATAAACTACATAAAAGTACCTAAATTATAGGGGTTATTTTAAGTTCATACCCCAACTATGAAAATTTTCATATAAGTATCCAAAATATCAAAACACAACATCTAGGTACCCACCGTTAGTCAATACGTTAGTCAAACTGTGAAAGTCTGAGGCGGCATTTTTTTTAAAAAAAATTGGCTAACTTGGACTCAATGTAGATCAATTTTCAATTAAAAAATATAATTTAAAAATAATAAAAAAACAAAATAATCCCACCCAATGTCTCCTTCTCTCTCAAGACGACAACCACAAGACGGTGCAAACCAAGACGACAACCACAAGAAAATCGATGTCGAAAGCGATAGCTGTGGGGCGGTGCTCATGCTTGATTACATAGATTTGCTGGTGTTGCCCGAAGAATGCATAGCCAACGTCGTCTCCCTCACCACACCTCACGACGCCTGCAGGTTGTCATGTGTTTCCAGGAGTTTCAGGTCCGCCTCTGAATCCGACGCCGTTTGGGACCGATTCCTTTCCCCCGAGATCAATGGCATCCTAGCCTCCCAATCCCTAAACCTCCCATCTTCATTTCCACCAAGAAGGAGCTTTACCTAACTCTCTACAACAACCCCATACTCATCTAACAAGGCAAAATGGTAAATTCACTTCTATTTTGTCCAAATTTCAATCTCATAGACAAAAATTGGTTGGGTCGATCATTTCGTTGAAGGTGGGAATGGGTGTTCATCGAATTCATACGCCTTCGAACTCGTGCGCGGTGGGGCCTTGCTTGGCCCCTAATGGCGTCGGCATTGGTTGGGTCGATCAGGTCATTGAAGGTAGGATTGGATGTTCATCGAACTCATACGCCTTCGAACTCAGACGCCTTCGAACTCAAACGCCGTCAAACTCAAATGTCATGAAGCTAGGATTGGGCGTTCATCGTTAGCTGAGTTTTGGCGTGAATTGGGAGCGACTGGATTTTAGCTTCAATTATGGGGGCTAGGTTTGTAATTTGTTGGATATGCGATTTGTAGTCAACGAGAATAGTGGGTGTGTGGGGTTTGGGTGCGATATTGGAGTTGGTATGTGGGTTGGGAATGATGGAGGTGAGGCCAGATCTCGACCTCGATGAAGTCAATGACTTCGTGGTGGTTCGAAGTCGGGCACGAGTTTGGATGGTTTAAACCCACAAGTTTGTCTGGGAAATTTTGAAGAGATTGTCGATCATCTACACCACGATATCATGGTAAATTGAGAATTGGGGGTTTCTCTTTTTTTATAATTATTATAAGATGATAATTGGAAGAGGAATTCAAATCTGCAACTGCAAGATGATGATGATGATGATGGTGGTGGTGGAAATTGATGGAGGTGATGCTGGTTGTTGGTTTCTGGGTGGGTATGGTGTCGACTGCGGATATAGGAGGAATAAGGGTAGAGTTGTGTGGGATATTTTTCTTTTATTTTATTTTTCCATTTATTTTAAAATTATAGTTTTTTAATTGAAAGTTGGTATACATGGAATCCAAGTCAACAAATTTTTTTTAAAAAAAATGTCATCTCAAATTTTAACAGTTTGACTAATTGATTGACTAACTGTGGGTACCTAGATGTTATGTTTTGATAGTTTTGATACTTCGATGAAAATTTTCATAGTTGAGGTATGAACTTGAAATGACCCCTATAGTTTGGGTACTTTTATGTAGTTTATCCATTTTTTTTAAAATGTTACACTAGTCCGAACGATGGATACTAAATTAAAATAACATTATTTTCTTTGCTTTTAAAACAGTTGGTATATTCTAATCTTCAGCCCGAATAGATCACAAAATCAAATCTAATAACATTGAATTGATTCCAAATAAGAGGAAGCATTGATCTAAAGGAAACTTATTTATTCATTGCAAGCACACAAAAAAACTCAAAGAAACTGTTACAAATTGAGACAAATTCCAATGACTCCAATGACACACTATACATGTAAAGTTGATCAGAACCCATATTTTTGCTTGAGTTGCAAGACAAAGGCATAGATCTTGAGAGGGTCAGGGAGTGAGTTGGACACACTGTTCCTCTCCATGCACCTTGTGGCCCAAGCAACAAGCTTAGGGCACTCAGCCTCAATGCTGAAATTCGCACATATTTCAAAGGAATAAAACCAGCTGGTTAGGGGAACAAGCACCACATCCACAAACCCTAATTTCTCCCCACCAAAATAAGGTTTGTGTCCAAGCTCACATTCCATGGTCTTCAAACCTTCTATGAACTCCTTCTTTGTTGCCTCTTGCTCTTCCCCCTTCTCCTTCCACACTCTCTTCCCAAGCATGAATATCTGCATTTTATTGCATTGCATTAGAAGTATATATTATTTTGTCCGACAGTCTGACATTGTTAAAATATAAATGCTATGAACAATTTGATTAATTAAAAATGCTAATGTTATATAACCATGCATGTATGATACGGTAAGATGTGATAGCGTCAGTCGTGCGGGCGTGTGATGCTATAGCAGTCGTTGATGACTATGACCTAATATCTATAGTCCTACACTCATCAATAGTTGTTACATATGTAGACTGTCAACATTATATAACTATGCATATATGATGCGATGATGTGTGCTAGCGCCAATCGTGATGTTATGACAATCGTTGATGATTGTGGACTCAAGATCAATGATTCCACACTCATCAACAACTGCGAAAGCATCATGTACTTATATACAAGTGTCGTTGTAGCGCAATTTACGATGTGATATGTCCGATCCGACAAAAAGACAAACCTTTTTGTCGATATAGGCAGCCCAAAACCTTGCTTGTGACCGTTGATAAGGGTCAGAGGAGAGCAATGGAGATGTGTGATGCCAAACCTCGTCAATGTAGTGGAGAATGATGAGGGATTCAGAAATGGGTTTACCATTATGAACCAGAACCGGGATCATCTTGTCAACCGGGTTCATTTCCAGAAGCAGAGGGCTTTTTTGGGCCAAGTTTTCCTCCATGGACTCGTATTTGAGCCCTTTCTCAGCCAAAGCAATTCTTACCCTCATCCCATAAGAGCTTGGCCAGAAATCCAAAAGCACCAGCTTGTCCTCCATTCATAAGAATGCTTCAAAATTCCAGCAATGTGTGTTAATTTGTGTTTGAGAAAAAGTAGTGAGAGTGAGAGTTATTTATAGTATTTGTAGCGCCTACTTAAAACTTTGAGAGCAAGCTATATCTATGATGTCATTGCTCAAGTGTCAATGTGAATGGAATCTGTGGAACAAGGACAATGGCCAAATGGCAAATTGTATTTGATCTCTACTTGCTCAAGATATATTCGGGTCAAACATCACTTTACACCCTAAGATTTGTGGGTTAATTTCATAATGGACCACTAGTTTTCAATTTCATCATTTTACTTAATTAAAACATAAGAGCATAATTAATTAAACTTAATGTAAATGTAAATGGAAATGTAATACTTTTGTAGTTTATTTAAATGCACTAATTTAAAAAAAAGTAATTAAATCAAAATAATTAGTTACTTAATGAAAAATAAAATGGGTAAGAATTTGTAATGAATATCAATAATGCTCTCAATTTAATTGACGATTTAATAGTGAAATTGACAGATGGAATAAATTGATGTAATATGAAAACCACATTGAGTAAAATGATGAAATTGAAACTTAGTGGTCCATTCTGAAATTGACCCAAAATATTGAGGTGTAAAATGATGTTTGACTATATATTTATTATACCATTGCTTTAAGATTATCATGTACAAAAATAATATGTAGTTATAAATGAAATTAACGTGAAATAAAATGAACTAAAATACATGAGAATTTATGTACGTTGAACATGAGATCGATTATCCGATTGAAGTCGGCTACATTACCAAACATTCACTTTCTAGAGTCCTCACCATGGATTTTCGCTTCGAGAGTCCATACAAATGGATGAAAACGTAGTCATTCATATCAAGAAACACATTATGCAAATAAGTACATGAAAAATACATACTTAAAAAGTCTAATTAATCTCTTGGTCTTGATCATCCTTGACTTCCAAATCAAACAATGGATTAGTTATTGCAATATTATACAAAATTTAGTATTATTCGAACTTAATTCATATTCAAAAAGAAAAATATTATTAGATAGAAAACTAGCCTCATTGCACTGTGCCTGCGAGAGGCATTTCAGTGCCTGCGAGAGGCATTTCGTCGCGTTACACATGACTTTATGGCACTACATGCGGCTTTATGACACTACGCGCGACTTCACAGCACATAAATTTGTTTTTGGCTTATTTATTACAACTATAATATTTCAATGATTTTTCTTTATATTTGGTTTGCATTTGATGAAATCAATACCTATGATGAGATCAATTATTAATTGTTCTTTTCAAATTTGTTCTATAAAAAAAAATGTCACACTCATTATAAAATTAGTAGTTAAATAAAATAAAAATAATTATATATACTGTTCATCTTTTTTTTAATTTTTTTTTCGTTCACTCAAAACAATTGATTAAGATGAGTGGTGTTCGTTGTTTTGAAATAGCTCGAATCCGTAGAGACAATCGCAACTTGACGCATGTGCACCTTTTTTTTCTTCTCCATTTGAATGCTTCCCTATAAAGCCATAAAAGATAGAATGTTACATGCTGATTATAACATTGAAATTGAAATAAATTTTGACAGAGTTTGGCATTGTTCCGTTCTTCATTCATTGCGTAGGTCTTTTATATGTTCGACCAAAAAAAAAAACTATTGTTTAGGAGAAAAAACACACTTTTTCCTTTACTGTGATTCGGCTATCTATATAGTTCTTGAGGAAGCCCTCCTAAAACAACTCAATTTCTAAGGAATAACCTGTATTAAAAAAAATGTTCAGAAATGAAAACTTAGTGTTTAAGAAAATTAATGAATAAAAAATAACATAAAATTAATAAATAAAAAATGGAATATAAGAGGGGAGGAGTTGTGGCGGCGCACATTAAGACCTTGAGAAAGACGCGAGCATCTTGGGGCGACTGGAAGTGGTGCAAGCGAAACATCATTCAAAATCACAAAATCCATCTTAATAACCCAGAAACAACACAACGTGATATTTCCCACAATAAAAATGCAATCCATTTCTTATGGCAACTGAAAGAGTAAAAAGAAAATGAAAAAAGCAGAAATAATTTATAAACATTGTCAGCATCAACTGTCACCAAACTATAGTCATATGAATATTGTGAAGCGCTCATATTGTGAAGCACAGAACATACACAACACCCAAAATCTTCAAAACACTAAACGAAACAACTAAACATGCAAACACAATCAACACTAAAGCACACTGAAAACAGCACACCATACAATGTCTAGTGCAGCAGAGTGCACTCATGACCAACCAATATGAACACCAAATGAACCAAATGAACCAAATCAAGAATTTAAAAAAAAAATATCAAAACCCATCAGCCAAATCATCAATAACCAAACAAAATGAAAACAATTTCATGAAGAAAATCTCTATAAGTTTGCAAAGAAAAACCATTGATAGGTAAAGAAAAAAAAATGAGGATTAATAGTTAAAGAAAATCTCTATAAATCTCAATGGTTTATCAACGTTCATCTTCATAATCGGAGAAAAAAAATTTCACTGACCACAACATTATTTCCGCCCCATTGTATCTACAAAGGATATTATATAAGTTTGCAAAATGCCTAATGCTACCATCATGATTGAACACAGAGAGTAAAGGACACTATTTGGTGTTAGTGTCCACCATGGATGCAACAATTCGAGTTCAGATCTATAATTTTGTCCCAAAACGAAAATTCTAAAATAAAATGAAGAATTGGAAGAACATAAGCGTGTCAAAGTTAATAGAACACTAATTGGAATTTTACCTTCTGTTCCATCTCCGGAACCTTCAAGACCTTTAGATTCACCTCCCTCTTTCTGCAAATTAAGATAAAGAAACAAATTGTTAATTCAACCGTAACTGATATCTGCTCAAATTCGATAAATTGCGCAAATCGCAAATGGAGGGAGGTTGACATTTCTCGGACAGTTTGATCGAAGACATTCCTGAAATCCATGACGATTCTGCAAATTTCGGAAAGACAAAAACAAATTGGAAATTCGTGATCAGATTGAAACAGACGGAAATCTCGATGAATCTGAGAAAATCGGAAAATCTAAAGAAAATGTTCAATTGAATAGGAGATAAGAGAGGAAGCACCTAACCCTTCCAAATGCAACTCATAGAAAACATATTCCCTGAGAAAAATTCCACAGTCCCCACATCCACCGTCTTGGTCTCCACCGCCGAGGCCGATCAAAATGAAAACAATTTCTTGAAGAAAATCTCTATAAGTTTGCAAAGAAAAACCATTGATAATTTAACAGTAAGAGATGAAGATGGAATTATCACGTACCAAAATGAGGATAGAATCATGACCAATCTCTTTTCATCGCTTAGATTTGCCTTTTCACGTTGTAAATTTTCTAAATGAGAGAAGCCGGAAGCGTGGAAGTTGGTTTGAGAACGTGAAAACTGAACAACTTCTCTGATGGGGATGAGAACTGTTCTTATCCTTTCTTATTTTATTTCCATTTGTTTTTATTTTTCGTTCATAATAGGCAGTGTTTTAGGGTTTTATCCATTTAAGTAAAAGATTTCTATTGTAATATTTATTTTAAGGGGTATTTCCGAGTCTATAAATTTTTTAGCTAAGATCTTTTACTATTATACCCGCAATTAATGATATTTTTATGCTTAATTTTTCATAGTTAGCAAGGCTGTTTTAGGGATTAAAAACAATTTAATCATTTTGAAGTTCTGACTTTATATATATATAAATGAATTGATATATATATATATATATAAATTAATTGATATATATAAGCTAAGATCTTTTACTATTATACCCGCAATTAATGATATTTTTATGCTTAATTTTTCATAGTTAGCAAGGCTGTTTTAGGGATTAAAAACAATTTAATCATTTTGAAGTTCTGACTTTATATATATATAAATGAATTGATATATATATATATATAAATGAATTGATATATATATATATATAAATTAATTGATATATATATATATAAATTAATTGATACTTAATAATTATAATAGATTTTCAAATTCAGAATTGGAGAATTGGATGATGAAACCTAATTTTCTTTAAGTGAAGTGTTGTCTAGGTTATATTAATTTTAGTTATTGAACCATGCTAATATTGGGCTTTTCTAAAAGAAAAAAGAATATTAGAAAAATAGAAAACCAAACTCTTCGCCGTCGCAAAAAGAGTAAACGGATTGGGCTCAAGTGAAGCAGGATCCAAAATTTCCAGGCCCACCCCGGTTGAGATACCAACAACCCGCCAAAAATAATTTTCTTGAAATTAAATATGAAAATATTGCACGCAGTCCGCCTTCTTCATGTTCTTCCAAAATCAAAAATCAATTGAAATCTCTCCAATCTGCAGAGCAACCAAATCACTGAGTCGGTGCTCGCTCTTCAATCATTTCCGAGTTTTACAGGTAAGCCTTTCGCTGCAAATAATGCAAAACGACTGAACGAAAATGAGCTTTGAGTACTGTAGTCGGATTTTCATCCTCTCTCTCTGCTTGGTTTGAGTTCGATAAAATTCGGAATTTGAAACGCGACGCCAGCAGGAGATTCTGCGGGAATCAAGTTTAGCTCGAACAGTAAGCTTTCTCTCTCTGTCTGCGGATTTCCCCCTTCTTTTTTCCATGAAAATTCTGCCTTTTTATGGATTAGTTGCAAACTTGCAATCGAATTGAGATTAGATTCAAAAAGTTCAGGAGTTAACTTTTTCTGTGCATTTTGATCGTTGATTGGCTCAAACTCACGGGATTTTGTTTTCGTCGCCATTTTTGAATTTCGGGACTTTGTGTACTTTCCTCATATAATGCTTCAGATATTGCCGAATGTTCCATTTTAATCATTGGGAGTGAAACTTCAGTTTGCATCTCCGAAAATGCTGCAATGGATGGGAGGATCGAGGCGCAAAGTGACAACTGTAAGTGTGATTGGAACTTACACATATCATATGACGTTATGAACCGGTTGTGGTCCATTAGCTTTCAACTATATCCGTCGTGCAACTTAATAATCCTTTATATGTCAACTGTGTTGTAACCTTTAAATTCGTTGTTTCAATCAATAATTCAGATGTATTTGAATGCAGTAATTTTTCATGTTTAGCGACTAATTTTTCATCAGTTCTTAGCATATCCTGGGTTTAGAAACGTGATGTTGAAAGCTTAATCTGATGTATAATTGTTTGTTTTATGCATGATACCTCTTGATTGCACCGGGGAAACTTTAGTCGAGGAAGTCTACACAGCAAAGGTACGAAAAAGTTTTCTTTATCAAAATAAATCTTCGCATCACGTGGTTAAGGGTGTTTCATTTGTATCTTGGAAGGTATATAAATGGTTGTTAGGTGACACATTTTGCTATTTGAACTGTATTTTACATTTTTGGTGCAATTTAAATAGTTTCCCACCTTCCCGAAGAATAGTGTTGTGAACCTTTGGTTAAGACTTTAAGTTGATATGCCGTTATATGAAGCAGGTCTGTATGTAGGAACATAATAAAAGTTTCTGACTGTTCT
This sequence comes from Oemleria cerasiformis, assembly GCA_037349345.1. Taxonomy (NCBI): domain Eukaryota; kingdom Viridiplantae; phylum Streptophyta; class Magnoliopsida; order Rosales; family Rosaceae; genus Oemleria; species Oemleria cerasiformis. The sequence continues at coordinate 2,630,970 of JAZGTL010000006.1, forward strand.
TTAATTGTCAAGGCAAAAGCAATACTTCGAACAAAGAAGACGACAACACCAGCGTCAGGGGAAAACAACTGGGTTAGAGAGTTCTGCAGATGGAATAAACATATCTGGGCAACATCACAAAGAAAATAGATCGTTGGATATTCTCAGTTTGCTCGACTTGTCAACAACTGCTCAAGAACAGAAAGCTACTTTCCCCAATCGTAAGTTTCTAATCTCTAAAATATTTAGAAACTACCTAGGAGTAATTTTCAATTTTTCCCGTTACAGTTATTGATAATTGAAAATAAGCTATGATGTAAATTATAATGTTTTATCACTAAAGTGCTCGTCAGATAAGTCTATAAAATAGGTTTTATTATTTCTTGGTGAGATACAATAAGACTTGGCAGAACTCAGAAGTTCGTAGTGATATGGCACTGCAATGAAATGAATTTAGTCTCGATCTTTAGCTGTGGAATTGTGACTAATAAATTCCGGATATTCAGCACAACTTTGCTCTTTTGAATACATCAATCAGTTAATACTTTTCCCTTTGTGTTGTGTTTCCTGTATTTCTGATTCTCCCATTTTCTTTTATGTAGTTTTCTGTAATGTTTCTTCCAAGGGGTTCTATTAATTAAACAATCTTGTTCTCTTTCCCTTCTTTTGTTACTCTTATAACCATGCAAGGAAGGGAAGACCTAGAAGTCAATCCTTCAAAAGGGAAGTGTAATATCACGAAGGATCCACCAACAGTGCCTTCAAAGATGCTTGCTCCTCACAACTCTGTTGAATTTAACAAAGCAAGTATGCCTTCTACTTTATTTTCTTAACTCTCTGAGCCTCTTCTTTCCTCACCCAATTTTTTTCATAAGATTCAATCTCTGTGTGCTTAGTAAGTGGAATGAATTATTTTTATGTGCTGATACAGGAGCTAAATCAGGCTTCCAAGTGGAGATTGCTTCTCCAAAAAAGTGTGTGACCTGTGTATGTTTGTGTACTTTTTGTGGAATATCATCCCTCTCACACATACTCATACTCAACTCATTCCAAAGCCTTATTTTTGCCTGTAACTGACTAAATGAATGCAAGCTACTTTGATCAAAGTGATTTTATATAACTAGTTAGTTGACTTCGCACATATTGACTATGGGCTGTTTGCTGTTAAATTTATAGTAATTTTCACAATTGTGTGCATAGGTGCTTCTAACAGTGATATTTTTTACTAGAGTGCATCTTGTCATGTGGAGAGTTGATATTTTTTTTCGCACCACAGTGTTACGCTTGTTGCTCCTGATATTCATAACAAGTGTTTCAATGAAGTCAAATCTAAACCTGATAACCGGAGAACAGGTACCGAGGAACGTAAGTACAAAAGTATCCAATACAGTCTTGAACTTTCTTCTTCGTTGTATCTTTCTTTACAGATTTAGCTTGCTAAAACAGTTTATGGTTGCAGTAGAACTATCGTGTCTTGAAATTAACTTCCTTCTTTGTCATTATATATACCTCTGAGTACAAACCTCCTTTATAAAAACTTGTTCCCATCTATTTCAGAGTATTCTGTACTTGATTTTCTTGGCGATGATGGGTTGAATGATTATGTGGAAGGAAGTCCAGTTCACGAAGCTCATGTTGCATTTTCAGTTGAAGGTAGGACCTGTTCATTCTATCATTCAGCAATATTTATATTTCTTACCCATCTATACAGCACAAATGGGTCCACCATAGTGTTTCTCCAAGTATTTCTCCAAGTATTGGGATTTTCTTTGTAATCTCAAAGTTTTGGGGTGCTCTTTGTAACTTATGAGTATAGCTCAATTAAAATTTTAAATGGAAGAGTTGCTTCATAATGTACCGTCCAAGTCTCTTGAAGTAGGAAAGATAACTGATAAAATAGAAGATGGAGCAACTCTTAATTAGTTCACTAAATTAGCAACGCTTGTGGACAGAAGAAAGGCAGCTGTTTTATGTTCTAATGTTAGCTTTACATGCTATGCCTTATCAGGCCTTTTGGGCATTACTCTTATTATAGAAGGTGTCTTAGATTGTAGTACTTCTTTACTTGATATTTAAGAAAGGAAGATACTTTTATAATTGGTTGTCCGACCTTTGACCCGATGTAGTTTCTGACCCTTTGTAAAGAAGCTTTTGGGACCATGAAACAAAGCATCTACATGATTTTTTTAGTTTCTAATTTTTTCTGGCATTGATACTTTTCATCACTGCCCATTCTTACTTTTCAGGTTTGGGTAAAATGGGAATGGAAACACCGGTCCATTCACCAAAACATACTGGAAGGTAACTATTCTTGAATGTTGTAAATTACTAAATCAGAATCCTCGGATGCTGCACTTTTCATTTATTTCTTATTTCCCATGAAATGGATTTCACCAATTTCATGGAAAGCTTTTACTTAAGTTACCAACAGAAATGTTATAGCCATGCTAATACTTTTTTTGTCAAATCGGGACTCCTTTGTAAGGTTCTAACTGTATCTGCACAATTGGCGTAATTTTGTGTGATTATAGAACCTTCTCCTATGATTGCTCCCCACCCTTGAATGCTGCAAGGGAACTAAAATCATTCAAGAATGTTAAGCATCTGGAAGACTTTGAAATTGAAATGGTGAGAGGCATCGTTGACTGAATTCTCATTTTGTTATTTCAACTTGTCCATGAACTGTAGTTCATGGTGACTTATTTGTACAGCCATTATTATTTTCCCCCGTGATATATTGACCCTTCTTAAGTTTCATCTTGAAAGAGCTAAGCTCCTGTCTTATGTTTTCGGTCATAAATTAGTATTTTCTAGGAATGTGTCGTTTTGTAATGTATCATTTGGTAACTATCGACATCAGTGTATTTGTGCTTCTTCCCTACATGTGCATGAAGATGATGCATCTAAGTACTAACATTCCTTGAGCCTAGAATCCTCGGACTCTTTTTGATTATGGATTAACACCCATACAATCTAATACATTATATAATATGTGATGCACCTACACCCTCTTGATTTAAGCTTTGAAGTTGCCTAAAATGGTGCAATGCAGTTTTTACTGTTGTCAGTTGGAGGTGGGATGTGGGTTAAGATTCTGCTATTATAAATGGTTAGGTGTGGAGAAGTCTTTGGATATGAAGAAGATCTTTACAAGGTTTTCTTACGAAGTGACAAAGGCTGTATGAAAGACAGGGTTAAGTGGCCAAAAAGGATTTTTCAAAAATGCAATTGTGAAAATTTCATATATTCCCTAAGATGTAGAATCTTTTGGTATATGGAATGGTTTGCTGCTTCGATGTATTTGATTATAACTCGGGAATAGTATAATCTAGATTAAACTTGTTTTTCTCAGTACAAGTACTTGTTTAAGTCTCTTCTGTTAACTAAATCTGTTGCAGACTGTAAAGGTGCAAGGCTTAAATTGTTATGTTACCTATGACTGAGAGATTAGAGGCTGATTAGTAGGGTGCTATATGCAGGACACAATGATCCAAGATGTTAATATCCCCTTTCACAGCAGTGCCTTAGACTTCTCTACTGATTCCATGGATTCATTCCGTAATTCAAAGCAAAAATTATCAAAACATGATGGTCACAGTAGTAAATTAGATGGTCATTATGGAAGCAGGACAATCTTTGACAATGCTGAAAGTTGCAGAAAATATAAATGGGATGGTATATACTTCTTCCCATAGTTTTCCTATGATCTTTATTACAGTTCTTATGACACATTGCAACAGAATGTGATCTCTGACATTCTATCCTTATTTGTTAGCTTATTTGCTGCATTATTGACTTGTTCCCAGCAATTATATGTTGCATGTAATGATCTATTCTAGGTCTCTAGATTCAAGTACATGAAACACTGGTGAATTTGCTTTGGAAAGATGAACTTTGATCTTTCAATGACTAATGAGTCATGGGAATAGTATATGTATATATTATATTCAAACATGATATGAAATTTACTAGTAGTGCTTTCTGAGATATGCTTTTTCTACTTTGTATCAAGGGAATGGAAGTGAGATCAGTTATTTGTCAGGTTTAAATTATTTACTAATTTATAATTGCTAAATAGATTTGTTATCTTTTTTTTTACTCTATTTATGCTGATACAATTAGAGGGATAAAATTTAGGTATGACATGACTTGTTAATTTTCTATCAGGCAGACCTTGCTTCCCAAATGAACACTCTTTTAATGAATGGGAGCATGACTTATCATGGAGCAACTGGTCAAGTGAAATGAACTGTGATCCTGTTGATAATTTGATGCATGGAAAGTACAAGATGTCAGATTTCGCTTTGGAAGGACCCTTTTCACCATTGAGGTGTTTAATTCATCTGTGCTATTTTCATTTTCCTGTTTCGAGAAATTATACTATATCTTCTTCATAGAATTGTGGCGTCTCTACAGGTCTGCTACAGCCATAACAGACAAGTTCGACATCTTAGGTGCCCTGTCTCAAACTCTCAATTGACCGATGTCTGCAGAATTCTATAAATACTAGAATTTTTTCATCCTGCATTTTTTTTAAATTGTCCATCTGCATTACATAGTAGGATTAACTTGTGAGTTGTGACCGTATCTTAGATTTTGCTAGGAAAGGGCTGACATGGAAATGCTGTGCTAAAACTTTGATATATTAGTTTTATACAGAATGGAATTGTTTTCTTTCATCTGTCGATTGTTGTCTTATGCTTTGCTCACTTCTCTCTTATCAGAGACACCTTCATATTCCAAGCACAAAATATCAGAAAATGATCATGATTATATGGCTTCTAACAGGGCAAGGTACGCCTATTGACTATTGAGTGAGCTCAATCTCTATCAGCAATGAAAACAAACTCATGAGTTGTGTGTTGTGATGGTAGACAGACACTGTGCAGTAGGAAGGAATTTCGATTTTGGAGGTCTGACCAGCCAACCAGATTGGTCTTGCTTCATGAGTGAAAATGAATGGGATGATTTGAGCTTGTTGAGGTAATTGGTGGCTTTCTTTTGTTTCACATCGATTTCTTTCCTGCCTCTATTCTGACCATGTCTATGTGTTTCATTACCCTGTCTTTTTGCAGCGAAGAGTCATGCTCGTCAAGTGCAGGTATATTTATGAATCGTTTGAAAATTAATTTCAGCATTAAGTTATTGCCACTTTGCCAGTATGCTACTATTTCTTCATAAACTAAATTGTTCTTTTTTCAACCGTTAATGTTAGTGAGGGACAATGTGATTGATAATTCACTGTCAAAGCCAATTAGTAACCGGAGCAAGAGAAGACATGACAATGCATGTGCTGGATGGGAATATCATGAGAAAATAACTTCTACAGAAAACACACAGGACAGAAGCAGGCATGTTCAACCGGAGAGTATTGCAACTGGGTCAGGAAAATGCACAAAGATGTCAAATTCATCAAACTTAAAACCAGCGCACTACTCAACCTCTCCTTTCCAGGAGAAGCTAACCCCAAACAACAACTGGTTCGCTGAGGAACAATATATGTCGGTTAATCTAAATTCGGGTTGCAGTTCTTTCCATCAAAACTCAGAGACAAAGTGTCCATCTGCAGGCTCTAAGGTTTTGTTTGGAGATCCTTTCGGTGCAAGGCCTGTGTCAGAATTAAATGTTGATGCTAGATCTCCTTTTAAACCCTCTGAACCTGTTGCAAGTTCACCTTCTGGCAGTTTTATTTCTGAGAAATTTGAATTTCAAGATTCTCCTGGAACTCCTAAGGTTGGGTTTGGCTTTGGACAAGCAAAACCAGAGTTTCGATATTCTGCTGGAAGGACACCATCTCCGGATTTATCAGCGGAGGAAAGTGTCAGCAAATGTGCAGGAGGAAAATCAGAATCCCAGCTGAGCGAAAAATCTCAGCAGGACGAAGAGCATTGTCCGTTGAACAACGATTGGTTCACAGAAAACAATGATGCAATAGGTGATTTAACTTCGAAGAACAAGAACAGTGAATGCAAGGAAGCTAAAGAGGCAGCTCTAGGACTGAAGGCAAGTGTAACATCAACCTATTTGCCTGACCATGCAGACAAGACATCAAAAGAGTACGTCACACAAACATTGAAGTATTTCTCTCCCTAAATACTTTGCAAGAGAAAAAACGACCTCTTTTTTTCTATAGCACAACTTAACTGAAGTTTCTTCAGAACGCTACTCTAAGTCTTAAAACCTATCATATATTCGTACTAAGAGGTTTTCATTTGCTGCCAGAGATCACCATGGTTATGAAATCCCTCTTCCATGCCAAAATCAGAACAATGGTATGCATTTTTCTTCTTAATATTCTTGAAATTGTAAGGTTTTGCAAATGTTGGTTTAGTTTTTCACTTTTTCCCCAGACTAATGTGGTTGAATGCTTGGTTCGAATTTTGATACAGAAATTGAAGGTGCCGATTCTCAGGAAAGAAAGCAAGAAACTGAGCGAAAAACTGAGTTCGTCGACTCATCTTGTCAGGTGATGATGCTTCAGAGCTATGTGCAGTTTCTTTGTGTGCAGAAGGTATTGAAGGAGGCAGCTTCACACAATGGCATAAAGAAGATGTAACCGTTTCGTCCCAAAAAGGTAAATTTTCGCTGTTAATACTTAAATTTAAACCTAGTCTTTGTGAGAGCAATCAAATGAAAATAGGATCGAAGAAATTAACTGTTACAATGTGCATCTAAATATCTGACTGATCAAACAGGTTTGAAGTTTATATTGATAGGTATTTCTGTTAGCCTTATCCAATGCTTTTCTTGTATAATTTCTTGTCTTTATAAGGGGGAGATTATCTTCCCATGCAAACCATCCCTTCATCGCTAGGGTTTCCTACCTCCAGTAAATGACATCTCAGTTTTTTAACATCTGATTGCTGGAGAGGCTTCAGCAAGAACTCCTTAGCCCCTTCCTCAAGGCACCTATTCAGGTCAAGAAATTTCATAGTTCAATAAACTGCAACATTTCCTCAAATTTTGAAAAAAATGAAGAAAAAGAAAATTACTTTTCAATTCGAGTAGGATTGTCCTCGGATGATACAACAACTACCGGTATCTCCTTCGCGGTTGGTGATTCCTGTTTAAGTGGAGAATGACTGGATTAGATTAATCTAATCATGGCCAGTTTTGCAATTATCTGTGTTAATATAGTTACATAATTACCTTAATTTTTTTGAGAAGTTCATAGCCTGTCATTCCTGGCATACTGTAATCAGTGATGATCATGTTTACCTTCGAAACCTGCAAAGAAATGTACATTGATTGAGTCTCAGAATACACAGTGATATTTTTCGCAAAAATGAAGGCAGAGATTGAAGAACTAAACCACTCACGGTGTTGTTCATGTTTTGTTGCCCATCTGCAAGCCCTAACAGCTCCAATGCTCCATGTGCGTTTTCTGCTGTAGTCACTGCCCATATCCAAAAACAACCCAAAATAATTTTTGAAAATTAGTCGTCATGCACCTGTCCCCAAATATTATTAATTTTTTTTTTTTGGAACAAACTATTTTAGAGTGCTAATAACAAATAAGAAGATGACGATTGGGTCAGGTCAATGATGTATTTGTTTCTTTTGCACTTAAAGTTTCATTTTTATTCAAATAAATTAGAGTAATTTAGATTATCGTGAAAAAAAAGTAAAGAACCTTTGCATGCAGAGTTGGTGAGCAACCTTTCAATGATTTTGCGGTCCACAAAACTATCATCAACAGCCAAAACATGTGGCTTTTCATCACTAAAATCCGACCCCATTGATGACGCTACACAAGAAGAAGAAGAATTAGAACAAAAGTGTATGTGGGGAGAACATATATATATACATATATTACGAAAAGAAGGCATATAAAGTGAGAAAAAGAAAATCAATTGGTCACAGATATTTCGTCATCTTTTTAGGCGTTTGTGATATACATGAACACTGAATATATTTTTATATTTTGACGAAAAAAAAAAAAGAATATATTTTTATATGATACTGAGATATTGTACCAGGAACATTCTAATATTGATCCTCCCTTTCTTTCTTTTTAATATTTTGTTTGATATGCTGCTAATTCTAATCTCATTCAGATCACTCCTTAGGGATTGATCACAATCCATTGATCCTCCAGCTCATCAAGATTTTTTCTTTTCGTTTTCAGATTACAACCTTATTCTCCTCGCCCACAAAAATCAAGAATATATGATTAGACAGTAGTAATTATGGTAACTGAACAGCATCAAGATTTGGTTTGTTTAATTAGATACTAAAAGGTAATTAAGGGCTTATTTGTCCTTCACTAACGTGTCCAGGAACAACTGTGAACTCCGTTAAGAAATAGTTCTGCATGCGGTTCATAAGTAATAGCCAATGGCTGTCCGACAATTCAAAGTAGAGGCAACTTGCATCGGACGAACCCAAATTTGTCTATTTCAATCTCTATAAGGTGGATTGCCATTAATAATCCCGTCTAATTATATTTCTCTTAACTTTACAATGAGGCGTTTCATATTCCACTCGAATAAAAAATAAAATATCTATCTAGTATTATTGTATATTAAGTTAATTCAAATTTAAGCAAAAAATGAATCGCCTCGAACTCAATTTGAAATCAATTTCAGCATTTCCTAAATTAGAATGGGTTGAGATGCTAATTCCTCTATACTCGACCCACCTTAACCTCAATTCTAGCTAAACTAATGTAGTCTCATTCTAGCTACAAAAAGGGAAAATTCATATTAGCACACAAATAATTTTAATGTTTTTTAATCCCATGTTGATCTATCTGAGCCACTTTTCCATTTTATCTATTCATTTAATTATAAAAAGAAATATGAAGTTGAATGATAATTTTTAAAATTTTAAATTGACTCGAGTCAAATTCAATTCAACTCACATGACCCAAATTCAATCCAACCCGAATTGTGAATGTTGTGTAGATTTTCCAAGCCGGCTCTAACCCCCAACCCAAAGACCCGAACTATACTTGTTCCACACAACTCTGAACTCCCTCCCTCCTCACTCTCGTCAAATTTAACATGGTTTTTAGGATCATTTCTTCTTCTTCTCATTGGCACTGAAGCGGCATCAAGAAGAAGAAGTAGGAGAATTGCTGCAATTGCAATTTACTGTCCCATTATTGGTAAAGACTCTTCTTTTACTACATGTTTTCATTTTTAGAGATATCCGTCATTATGATGTTGCTTTGCAAATAGCTTCTTAATTCTCTTATTTTCACTTTGATTTTGATTCAAGGTTTGAGGTGTTTTAATGAATATTGGTTTATTCTTTCTTTTCCACTTCAGCTGCCTCCATCTTGATACTTGATTGGCTTCTCAAATGGAAGAACCCATAGCTTTTGTGGCAGACAAATTCAGAGGTTTCACAAAATCGACCCAAGAGTTAGTTCAAAACCTCATTCGTAATCATGGGCTTGCTCAATCTTCAGCTCCCCAGCATCCGGTAATTTTCTAAATACTCGTTGATTTCACACTATTTTTGCTTGAAAGAGTGAGCTTTAATGAGTACGAAATTTTTGGAGGCTAGATGAATTATCTTCAAATTGGAGTTTTGGGAGCAAGGTTTTACCTTTTGCTTGATTAGTGGCAATAAACAATGTGAGGAGGCTTCACAATTTACAACCTTTTATATGATGATGACGTGATTTTCCAGATTGAAATATTGAAGCGGTTGCAACGAGAAGTTTTTTCGGATTTGATGAAATTGAGAGATTCGCAAGATAAGGTTGAGAGAATGGTTTCCTTATATGCTACTTCAAGAGGAAGTCCATTCCAAGAAGTCAATACCCTTGTAAGGGGAGAGGCTGATCTCTTGGGGGCTTTCTTGTTCATGCATAATAAAACTATTGATGAAGAGGTTCATGTTCATCACAACTCCGATGATGCTCTTAGACGGGCAGGAATGAGAGTTGGGATTGATTCAAGGTTCACTTTTGAAACTAGTTTTCGGCAGAACGATAGGCTTGTGACAGAGTTTGTGGCCAGTCAAAAGCACAAGAACAATCTTTGTGATCTTTCAGAATGTCCACTTTCACTAGCAAAAGTGTTCTACATGACAAATGTTAGCAGCTGGTTATCAGGAATTGCAATCCCGGTTGGAGGTCGGTGTAGGGATTTTGAGGTTCTTTCGAGCCCTTCCCATCAGGTATCATGCTGTATTTATGTCACTGATGATCCAGATTGTTTCCAGCTGCATTTATCATAACATTAAGTTCATTATTCCTGAATCATGAGATAGTTGTCAGCCCAATGATTATGTTTATTCACTTGAAGATTTTCAAGGTTGTAAATGGTACCCAATTTTTCTTCGTAGGGATGTCGATCCCATTGAAAATGAAAGTAGAATTTTCTGGTGTATAAATATGCAACCCTTTTAGTGTAGTTTGACAAGGTGTTGGGGTTATCATATCATTGATTAAGACTGTTACTTTTGTTGTGGCTTGTAGTTTTCAGTTGAGTTACTTTGTTCTCTTGTGCACAAAGCATACTTTCTTAATTGAAATTTTACAGGTATTGCCAATCAGTCTCCAAATGAATTTTAGTAAGCCGGATTTTTGTTTTTCCTGGCAGGGGAAGGGGCTAACTGATAGTTCATCATATGGGCCGCCTCTCTTAAATCAGCATAATGGCAGTGCAATTGGCTTAATGGTGAAACAACCAAATGCGGTTGCTTCGTTAGCTCAGTTTGTTTCTGGACTGGGAATGCAAGAGGGTTCTGGTAGAGCCGGACGCTTGTTGAGCACTTTTTTGCAAATTGTATGCCAACTTCCCGGAGGAACAAAGCTCGCACTTTTAGGTCTTCACCAAATACCTAAGTTATCAAGCAAACACGCGGATCATGGAACTCTTTTGATTCCATTACACAGATTGAAACTTCTTACATCCCCTGAGACAGTGACCGAAGCATCTGCTGCATCCCCGGGAACAAACTCACGGGACAATGTGGCAACTGGATCCATTGCTGTGATGTTGGAATCGAACATTGATGAGTTCACGAAGATTGGAGGCTGGATTGAGATGAAGCAATCCAATCCCAGGCATTTAGAATGGGCTGTGTCTGTGTCTGATGACTCTGAAGATTCAGATGGATGGGGCATAAGCTTAAGTGGGAAACTTGGAGGTCCCAAAAGTTCGAACCTTATTCAAGTAGAATCATACATGAAATTTAACTTAGGTAAGAAATTCAGTGTAAAGCCTGGCATTGCACATATTGTAAATGGGAATGCCAGAATGACTACACTTATGGTTAGGTCTAACTGGTCCCTTTGATTGCCAAAATATTCTTAATTTATTAATTTATTTTGTCACCTTTTATTATCTTTCTGTGGGTAATGATTGAATCTTTACATGATACATATTGATGGATAAGTAAATTGATTAAAATTTTCTTCACCAAATAATAATATTTCAAAGGGTCAAGATTTGAAAAAAAATATCGAGCTAAGAATTTAACAAAAGTGGTTCATGAATCATAACTCAGCCATGTATGCATTGTACTTGTCATGTCAAGGACACAATCCAGAAGACAAATACATATTTTTTTTCTTTTTTTTTTTGAAAATGACCATAACGTCTTAGAATTTTCAATTCATACGTTGCAATGAAATACATTTCACTTTTAAGGTATGATATCCCTAAGAAATATGTATTTTTCATAACATGAGTGGATTAGAAAGAGCCTAGTAGTTTCTTCCTATTTTTTCTTATTAATACATTTGGGAGTAATTTTCTCTTAAAAGGAGAAAAATAAAGCATGAGAATTTATGTATTTTAATTTGGCCAAATTTGAATATTGTGTTAACTAATCGAAATTTAGTATTATGACCTAGTGATATTCCTCTCCACTTGTTATGTGGGAGGTCTCGGGTTAGACTTTCGTTTGGTGAGGTAGATACCCAATGTTTATATAATGTAATCCCCTTCTCCCAATATCCTTGTATTAAAAAAAAAAAATCGAAATATACATATTTATTTACACTTTTAAGTCCATATGAATGTAATTCACACATTTTTAAAGTGACCATTCACACGTGCATATGGTAAATATTTTTTTTATAAAAACAACAAAAATTGTTAACAAATTAAAATGCAACAACCAAATTGGTTAAATTAACAACGAGTGATAAGAAATAAAATTGAAATCAAAACAAAACATAGAAAGAGTAAAAAAAATTATCTCTAAAACCCTATTAATTATAGGCAGATGTAAATGTAAATTTGCATATTCTCAACTTCAGTTTCTACATTTATAAATGACGATTAATGATTAAAATGGAAATCAGAACAGAAACATAAAAAGAGTAAAAGATAATATATCTCATAAACCAAAATTGTTAACAAAATAAAACACAGTGACCAAATTGGTCAAGCTAACAACCCGTGTTAATGATTAAAATTAAAATCGAAATAAAACACAGAAAAGAGTAAAAAGAAAAAAGAAAAATCTATTTGACCCTATTGAGTATTGATTATAGGCAGATAAGATAATAATGGGGAGATGGCAAGGCAGGATGCAAGGTGAATGCAACGTGAGGTGATTATAGCGCAGTCACTTTCTCTGTATTGTTGATCAACCAACCCTATTCCCTATATCCAATATCAAATATCAAATATTTGACAGGTCAGAGGTCACCAAAGCCCACAACGAAACCGTCGGGTCATGGTATCAGTGTCCGAATAGGAAAAAACTCAAAACACAGTGCATAGTGTCATGACCGAGTAAAAAAGGAGACGACTTGTTAAGCGGTGTGTCTTCAAGTGTCGTGCATGCATTTTATGCATCTGTTGCTTTGCATGCACTCTCTCTCCCTCTCACCCTCCTCTTCTCTCTCTACAAAATACACGCTTTTCTTTCTTGGTCTTACCCACAGCCACAGCAGCCCAAAACCCAACTCGCCGTTACAGCTTACGTTTTATATACGTTTATAAAACGGTAAAAAAACCCGACTGGGTTTGACTCGGTTCTTCTTCATCAGCTCAGTCTATTGAGCTTATCAGTGTGGGTTTCTGCTCACTCTTTGAATGACAAGTCGTCTTCGGGATTTGGGTTTTGCAGATTTGGACGAAACAAGGTTGGGTTTTTGCTGAATTTTTTGTTTGATTTTTTTATTATTGGTTTAATTATTGCCCAATCTCAAATGTCGTGCATGATTCTGTTTAATGCTGGGGTTTCTGTTTAAATTTCTGGGTTTTGGTCAAAAGGGGTTTAGGGATTTGGGTTTTGATTGCTCTGTTTGTTTGATTTGAGGATTTACAGGGGTTGAATTTGGGGTAATGGGGTCCAAGATTTGCATGAATGTTCTTTGTGGAACGGCCCAGACGGCCGAATGGAAGGAAGGCTGGCCTTTGCGATCTGGTGGATATGCCCATCTCTGCACCAAGTGCGGGTAATTGTTGCTCCTCTTTGATATTTTTGCTTGTCAAGTTTTGATTTTTCAGCTATTCAGTGGTTGATACGGTTTCCGGAAGGGCTTATGGGATTGGGGGTTTTGGTTCTTTACGTGGGATTTTATGTGTATTGTCGGTTTAGAAGAGGCAGCCTTTTAAAGTCGTGATTTTTACTTATGTTATTATTTTTTCGTGTTTGGGTTTTGACTAATTGCCATGAGTTGCTTTTGTTTCATCGTAAGCCATGAATGAAGTAATTAAACATGGTCGATGATCCACTCATAATCGATAACGATTGTAATCCACTTACTGAGTTTTAATTTATTTGATGTGATGGAGAATACGGTAGGAATTAGAGAATGTCAAATCATTTATTGGTGTGGAGCATTTTGTTGTGTTCAGTTGCTGTTGTTTCATATGTTTCACTCTTATGCATTTTATATTATTTACAATCTCTTTGAACTGGATATTAATCTTTCAGCAGTTACTGGGTATCAGATGTGAATATAGTGGAAAGAGTTAGCCTTTTCAAATTTGTTTGTTTCCCCACAGCAGAATAGCACCTTAGAATTTCTCATTGTCTATTAAAACTTTTCTGTTCTTTCTGTGTGTTAATTATTATATGCATACCTATTACCTAATAATTCAACTTTTGTATGTATCAATTCTGGTGAAAATTTGTTTCCACTATGCTTAGTGCTTCATGCAATGGATGATGAATTTCATTTATGATCTCTTGTTTATTTGGCAATGTATGTAGAATCCATACAGTCTTGATTAGGGCACAAGTAGGAATGCTGTACTTACTTTATGTTGTAAATACGTCATTTCATTATGGTGGTGTTCATTTGTTCAAACTCATTATATATATATATATTATTTGTATTTATATTTTCCCTGTTAGTTTCTTATACTTCTTTTGCTGGACATGGCATTGTGTGTACTCTAGAACTGCATATGAAAATTTAGTTTTCTGCAAGACGTTCCATTTAGGAGAATCTGGTTGGAGGGACTGCAGTTTGTGCCGCAAGGTTAGCTTTCACTTTGGTCATTTTTTCAAAATCCTCTCTCTCTCTCTCTCTCTCTCTCTTTCATTGATTTGAAATTTATTCAATTTTGTGCAGCCTCTCCACTGTGGATGCATAGCCGCTCTGTCATTATATCATTGCCTGGATTATGGGGGTGTGGGGTGTGTTGGCTGTGCAAAGAGCTGTGAACCTCATGTGGTATGTACAAATTCAGGAATTTCGTTATCAGATATCCATTTAAACAAAATATGCATGTATCTTTATTTGTACTTGCCGCAAATTCATAGCATTGATTCTTCTGTTTTCACCTACTCAACGGAAAACCTATCAAATAAACGGGAAATGCAAAATATTATGGTTGCCATACTGTGCAATGCTAAATAGTCTCCCCATACTAATATCAGATATACTGTATTTAACTTTTTATAGTTAATGGATATGTAAGCAATTAGTTGTTATGAGTCAGACTCTCTCTCTATCTCTCTCTCTCTCCCTTGCTTACATACACACACAAAAGAGCTATAGGATTTTCATGGACTCTTATTTTATCCTGTACAGATTCGGAATGATGATGCTCTGAATGGATTTGGTGGATTGACAATCAGTAAATCTGGTGATCGGAAATCCACTGTTGTCCAGAATGGAGCATTTAGTGATGCTGTTGATGAGGGAAAACTTTTGGCATTGTGCACAGTCATGGAGGCTAATGAATCCAACCTTTTGCCTAAATCTCAGAGAGGTGACACAAATTCATCTCTTGTGCAAACCAAACGAGAAGAAGTCATACATCAAGTGGGGGAAGTTGGCTCAGGATCGTCAAGTTCCCCTCAGCCATCTATGGGATCATTAACATTTTCCAAACCAGACAATGGTAACACAATGGTAGAGGTCAAAGATATGAACTCTGAGCCGTCTTTGAGTATGACTTTGGGAGGCCCATCTGCAACTTCAAATTTTGTTCAACCCTTTACCGGGGGATGCTTAGATGGAAGAGAACAGAGCAAGACGCCTTCTTCCTTACAGCAGGGGCAAAAACCTCGCCATATTTTGCCCAAAACCTTACAACCTCCCGTTCCTGTGAATTCAGAGATAAATAGAGCTATACTTCCTCAGGTGCGTGTTGCAAGGCCACCTGCTGAAGGCCGGGGGAAGAGTCAGTTACTTCCCCGATACTGGCCGAGGATTACTGACCAAGAGCTGCAGAAAATATCCGGAGAGTATCCTTAATTGATTCATCATCTCTATTTTAAATTCATATTTGGTTGAAAGCACTACATACTTGATAAATAAATGTTTTTGGTCAATTTGAATGTAGTGTTTGCCTTAACTGTTTTTAAGTTTGAATTCTACCATTGTGCCACTGTTCGAGAAGGTGCTGAGCGCCAGTGATGCAGGTCGAATTGGTCGTCTGGTTCTCCCAAAAGCGTGTGCTGAGGTAAAACTTAATAAGTTTTTTATGCATTCAAAATTATGTTGTTGACCAATTTTGAAAAGGATGCATTTGGAGATGTTTTTTTCCCTTTCCTTCCCTTTTTCCTTTATTATGTATTATTTCCCCGTTTCCACATGTGTATGAACTGGAAGTGAATGCAGGCATATTTTCCTCCTATTTCTCAATCAGAAGGCCTTCCTATAAGGATTCAAGATGTGAAGGGGAATGAGTGGATATTTCAGTTCAGATTTTGGCCAAATAATAATAGCAGGATGTATGTTTTAGAAGGTGTAACACCATGCATACAGGCTATGCAACTTCTAGCGGGTGACACTGGTATGCTTCATTATATTCTGGCTTAGAGGCTGAGATAAAAGTCTGCATATTTTTCATTCTTCCAGATATCATACTAGCTTTTTCTTCCTTTTCTCATTCTCCCCACCACCACGAAAAGAAAGAAAAGAACTCTCAGCACAGGTCTAGATTTTGATCTGATTTCTTTTATTGCAGTGACATTCAGTCGGATAGATCCCGGAGGCAAACTTGTAATAGGGTTTCGAAAGGCATCAAGATCGGTAGTGATGCAGGTCTAGTTTCATAGTTTCATATTGTGTTAAATTCTGCATCCTTTTACTTTCAGCCTCTTTTTTTTTCTTTTTATTCTGATGGAATTTGACATAACATTTGTGTTCAAATAATCAGGACCCACAGACATCTACCCTTCTGAATGGGAATCCTGGGGAAACTTCCTGTCCTAGTGTTTTTGAAATGGCAACTGGAAGTCTTTTCCAAATGAATACAGGAAGCATGGATCCTCACCTAAATGCTCTATCGGAATCTTTGCATTTGGCTGATGGGGATATGAGTTTGCATAAAAATGAGAACCATAGTCACAGAACAAGTGAGGATTTTCTACAACAGCCAGTATTGAATTCTGAGAAGAAGAGGGCTCGAAATATTGGTCCTAAAAGCAAAAGGTTGCTCATGAACAGTGAAGATGTTCTGGAGCTGCGTTTGACATGGGAAGAAGCACAGGACTTGCTTCGTCCACCACCAAGTGTCAAGCCAAGCATTGTCACTATTGAAGATCATGAATTCGAAGAGTATGATGTAAGTATGTCATACCTCCTGGTATATAAAATCCTGCATGTTTTGAATTGCAGAGTCAATTTGTTAAAAGTTCAAATTCCATCATGTTCTTTGGTGAGTTATTTGATCATTGTTCTTCATTTCTTCTAGGAGCCCCCTGTTTTTGGGAAGAGATCTCTATTCACCGCCTCATCATCCGAGTAAGTATTGTGACATATACTCTGTCATGTTTTTTTATCGTATTGAGAAAGAGGACTGTATTTATGCCTGCCCAGTCTCCTGAAAGAGCATCTGCAAACCTCTTGAATCAATTTTTAAACCATGTGATATATCTATTGACCTTGTTGGCACATGAAAAGAAACACCTCTGTTGCTGAATATCCGGCAATATATTGCAGGAGACAGCAACAATGGGCTCAGTGTGATGATTGCTTCAAGTGGCGGAAGTTGCCTGTCCATGTTCTTCTCCCTCCAAAGTGGACGTGCTCAGAAAATTCTTGGGATACAAGCAGGTGCAACTATACTCTTTACTCTTCTGTCTTTTGTCCACGATTGTAAGATTGATTGTGTTTCTCTTATATCTTCACAGGTGCTCGTGTTCTGCACCCGAGGAAATGAGCCAGAAGGAATTGGAAAATCTTCTAAGAGCAAGCAAAGGTATCACTTTAACCTCGCGTCCTTTTCTTTTCTAACAGAAGTTGTACGAGCTCTTTGTTCATATGGTGTCCTGGCATCATAAGTTAGTATTTTATCATTTTCAAATTTTGTTTCTTATACAACACATTTATGAAACATGCATGCCGCTGTTGTTTTTTAAACACTTCCATCAAAGTTGGCATTGATGCTGATCTAGCTTTTACTTTGGATTGCTGGAGTTCGTTGTTCCATGAGTTGTTGAAATGGACATTTCATGTTTGTATACATGCTTATATGATTTCGTCCCTTTTTTTTTGGGGTGATTGCTTGAATTGAAGTTTATGGCCTGTGGTAGAAACCTCAATACTTAATTCGATTGTTTGGTGCTGCTGTTTACTAAGTCGTCATAAAGAAAGTATGATCTGTAACACTAATGAATTTATTACTGAGTTTTTTTTGGACGTCTTTAAATTTTGCCCAGATTTAAAGAAGCGAAGAATCGTGGAAAACCATAATGAAGCCCAAGACCATGAACCTTCTGGCTTAGATGCCCTGGCGAGTGCTGCCATTCTGGGAGATAATGCATGTGACTCAGGTGAGCAATCAGTTGGAGCCACTACCAGACATCCACGCCACCGCCCAGGCTGCACCTGCATAGTATGTATTCAACCCCCAAGCGGGAAGGGCAAGCACAAGCCAAACTGCTCATGCAACGTGTGCATGACAGTAAAACGGCGCTTCAAAACCCTAATGATGCGTAAGAAGAAACGCCAGTCAGATCGTGAGGCGGAGGAGACTGCTCAGAGGGATAACACCAGCAGCTACAAGGATGAATCAGAAATGACCAATGGGAAGCAAACAGAGATTGAGCTGCATATGAATCAGTCATCGGAGAACGGGTGCAGCCTGAGCATGCCCCAAGATGATGTGGCTGAAAGTTCTAGCGCTGGACAAATCGATCTCAACTGTGAACCCAACCCTAGGTGGCTGCAGGTGTCCGGATTGTCCTTGTTGAGGCTTGCTGACGCAGCTTCCCGGCCAGTAGATAACTTCATGAAGGGAAGTTGCCTCACAAACATGATGTGTGAGCCGGAGGCTGGCAATGGCATTGGCATTGCCTCCTCTTTACTCACACAAGCTACTGGCGAGAGTGAGGGTGAGGCGCCCGTCTAACGGCGGCTGCTTTCCATCTGTAGCAGCCGTGGGATTGTGAGAGTAGAGGCTAGGAAGACTGAGACAATGTGACCACCGCTGCCGCCTCTTTTTTTGTCGGAAGTAAATCTTTATATCTTGTTTTACATTTTAATGGGAAGTGCTCTATATACACATCTCTACCAGTTCTACACGGTCAATGTGAGTATTGGTTCGTCGGTCATGTTTGTGTGGACAATTGCCTTTTCACTCTCTTTGTCAAAACAGACAAATTGATGCTCGTTAAACTAGCTCTCTTGGTATTGTGCACCGGAAAGTGAACTCTCGACTGAATCCCATGATCACTTACCATTTGGATGGATTTAAGGATAGACTTGATCCGTCCCTGGATTGCTTACCATGGATTTAAGGATAGACTTGATTCGTTGTAGTCAACTTAATTATGTCTACATCAGTTAATCCTTAAATCCAATCAATTAATCCTTAAATCCAATCAGTTCATCCTTAAATCCAATCAGTTCATCCTTAGAAGATATCCGGTTAATTTTTTTATGATCAACTACGCGTTCAAGATCGAATTATATTTTACGTACGTGGGTCGCTGATCACCAAGCAAGAGGGAAGACCAATGGTTTGACACCAATAGACAATTTTATTACTGACTTTTTACTTAAAGTATCGTCCGGCCAGCCCACAGAGGTTTTGTTTTATTCTTAGGCCGGGTTGATCTTATCACCGTTCATTTACATGGTTTCTTCGTCACACTCTGCCATTCTTTATTATTATTATTATTTCTCTACCAATATTATCATCAAACATAGGGTTAAAAGATGGATTAGGAGAAACCGCAAGATGAGCTACTTCGATAGTAAAAAGGCTGAATATGAGTTAAAAAAAAAAAATTCGTGATCAACGTAACGTCATTTTTGTATCCTTAATAATATGATTAGTAAAAGACGTATATGAAATCGAGCCTACATCAGATTCAACAAATTAGATACTAATGCTATTAATAAGTTCGATTCTGTTTATACAAAATAACTATCCAATTTGTAAAGTTCAGAATAATTAAGGGGCATATAAGCAATTCCATTCGAAATTTGTGTCATTTTTTTAATGAATCACAATCCTTTAATACCAACCTTGTTTCAATAGAGGAGAAAAGAATGATGTCCAAGGTCTTCGACCGGCCCTTGAACTTGTTTTTTATCACCGTCTTATGTTCTCATCACAACCTATTAAACCCTCTTCCTACCTTGTTAATTTCAACACTAATAATATCCTCTCTTATACCCCATTGCCTTCTCTGTACATCTCTCTCTCTCTCTCTCTCTCTCTCTAAATTACAGTTTGCAGTCATGGGTGACAAGGCGACATTGACAAAGGCAAGAATGGAGCTTGAAGACATGTACCAAGGGATTCCAGATGAGTCAGTCAACCTCACTTTCCAAGACTTTGCTGAACTCAAACTAAACAAAATTTCTTCATCTTCAGGAAAGAATAAAAAACCACCACCACCACCACTAGGGTTGGAACCCATTTCCGAGTTTAAATCCCCGTCTCCGTTAACCAAACTACCAAGCCTTGATTTCAACAGAGCTTTGCAAGCATCCAGACACCACCCCATCAACGAAAGCGATATGGTGGTGGGGCCGTATGCTGGCAGCAGAGGTGGTTATAATCATCATGACCGCCACCATCCTGTCAATATCCACCATGGCCCTGTGCATGGCCATGCCGATCATAATCTTAGTCACAATAATCATCATGGTCATGCAGCACGCGGTTATGGTTATGACAATGATCATAATCTTGATCATAATAATCATCATGGCCATGCAGCACGTGATGATCATGATCATCATAGACTTGATCATAATAATCATCATGGCCATGGAAGCCATGCGATGAATAATCATCGTAAGGATATGGCTAGTCCTGGCCCGACATGTGGCGGCGGCGGGATGAGGCATGGATTGGAGACTAGCTTGGGGGCTTATGATCATGATGTGAGTGGTGTAAGCATGGCTTCTTCCGCAATGTACAACCAACAAGAGAGAGGAGGACGAAGAAGACCGGGGGTTCCCCACTCCAATATATGTACCATTTGTAGCACCTACATCTATATTTTCCGCCATCGTTGCCTGGTACATATTATATTCAAACATACGAATTTACAGTATTTGATACGTTGGTAATTATTTATTCGTAAGTACCGGGTATTAGATAAATGAGTATATATATTAATTATGTGCGCAGGTATGTGGAAGAGTGTATTGCAGACAATGTGTGGTGGAAGGGATGGGAGACATGACAGAAGGTAGAAAATGTGTTGAGTGTTTAGGGAGGCGATTCAGCCAAAGGTACGTTCATATCTCAACTCATCCTACATCATTTTCAATTTTTATTTAATAAGCTTAATATTGTATATATATATATATATATATATTTTTTAAATTAAGATTGATGGGAAGGAAATTCGACAGTAAATATGTTCTTATTAATATGACTACGTTTAATCGTTTACATTTGTTACAGATTATTAAGTTAGATTCAAGGCCGGCCACTAAAAACTATGATACTATACAATAAGTAGTTTAGTATTAAAAATATTTTGGGTCTATATACTATCAATCGTATGTTATGTTCCGTAACGTTCATAGTTCACCAAATTTGGTTAGTTAACATAATAACGTACATAGTCTTTCATAAATATTAAAAACATGTAATTTGAACAAATTTTTTTTTTTAAGTTCTTGTATTAACTAGGGCTCAAAGCTGGGAATTTGAAATCGTGAACTCTCTCAACATTAAAAGAGATGTAAAAAGTAATAATTGGTAGACTCATATGTAGTTGGCAAAAATGTATCACAGTTATTAAAATAACTGATTATTTTTTTAGGTATGTTAACTTACCGTTTTGTTTCGCCTTCTTATCATTCGTACGGATTAGATTTTCCAAAAAAAAAAGTAATTAATTATCATATGATTAAGAAACTTATAATCCCAATAATTAACAAAATTGACTCATACACTTAATGTTGTATATGCTCGAATATCCTTCCTACGAACAAATGTTCTAGGCTCCTAGCATTACTCAACACCTAATGGTGCCAATGGTTGAAACAACTAATAACACGCCAACGACTCACCTAAGAAACAAAGAAACAAAATTAATTAAAAAAACAATTCTTAGATGCCGGCAATTAGGGTGGGTGCATGTCAATTAAGTCAAATGAAGAAAAGACATTTGCAATGCCGTCCTTGATTGGTTCTTATGCTTTGGCACTTCACAACCTGACACTCGCCAAATACATCACCCTCCACGACAACATATTTTTCTTTTCTTTTTTGACAAAATCGATATTATAATTTAATTTAATTTGAATTAATCTGAAGTGACACAACAATTTTTTTATTTTATATGATGACAGAATTTAATTAATTTACGTAAGTGTGTATGCGATTGGCTTTATAGGTACATACAAAGAGCAGGAAAGGTTGGCTGTTTTTCAAGGTATCCTCCCAGCGTGAAGCAAGCAGAGCTGAAGTGGGCCGAGAAAGGGCCCCGAAGAAGCGGCAACGGGGCGTACGGCCGGAGCTCGGTGTTGTCACCGAGATCAAAAAGCCCAGTGACTCCGATAACTCCGAGGACCCCAAATAGAGCGCACATTAGCAGTAGCCCGAATTCTTTTGTCATCAATAGTTCATCATATTCCCCGCATTCTCCAACTTACCGCCACCACCTTCCTTTCTAGAGATTTTGGAAACTCCGGTTTACTTTACATATGAGTTCATCTATTTGCTTTAATATTTCATAAGAAATTATTAGATATGGTATCGTACTCCAAACATTTTTCCAATGTTTTATTTTGGATTTTTCTTAATTAGTTCATTATGAATCTTAATTTTGTATACCATATAGTGCAAAAGCCCAAGACCCATTAGTAGGTTGGAAATATTGGTGCATATTTTTCTTCCTGAAACAACTTGCACTACAATCAACCTAACGTCCTCTTAACTTATTGGAAACACCTCATTCATTGACATATGAAATTAATTACAATTATGGAAAACTTAGAAGTTATCCATTATTCAATAAGTATCGTTTACATAGTGTGTGTGTGTGTAATGTAATACACATTGGTCAATGGCAAGAGGCTTATTTACATTCACAACAAACAAGCAAAAGCATATCTGATGATGAACAATTAAACCTTATAGTAATTAAGGCTTTCTTGGTTTTGTCTTGATTGGAAGACCCGTGGATGGATATGGTGTTGGTTTTCGAGTTATGGGTTCCTCAGGATGCACTTGAGACTATTCAAACCTTGTCACCAAGTTGTCAATGGCAATGAGCGAGTAACTCAATTCTAGCAAACTCGTTTCCAATGCAAGTCGTGTGAATAGGCCTCCTCCAAATGGAAGATAAGTGTAGGGAAGGATTGGTTTTGATGGGTTCTCAAACCTTGATGGATCAAACTCTGTGGGATTTTCAAATATATCTTTGTTCATGTGAGTTCCATGAGCCATCCAAAACACCTGCAAAAGTGCTTAGTATAAGCAAAACTCAAAAGAAATTTAGTCGTGGTTATTCAACAACACAACCACCTCTCGTTCATGCTGATATGTATTTTTACAACGGCTAAAGCGCTTTTAGATAGGGTTTTAGTAACCCTTGGAAGAAATTTTTTTGCTTCTTGGTTATAAAAGTACTAATAAGTAAGTGTCTGATAGTACTTTAAAGTTCTTTATAACAAAGCACATGAAATTTTAGTAAAATTTTAAAAGTGATTCGGATAAAAGTGTTTATTCATTACTACAAAAAATAGACAATGTGACCAGTTAATTTGTGACACCTATAAAATCCTCACATTTGGGTATAATTTGTGAGGAATTTTTTGAGTCGTCACTTATAAGTAAAATTATAGATAAACAATTTGGGAAACAACTAAATTCGTCACAAATAATTTAGTGCTATTTGGCGGAATTGGGTTTGTGAACTTGTGAAAAAACGGGCGTCACATATTCTTCTGTAATTCGTCACAAAAACTAAAAGAGGGAATACACAGAAAAAAGAAATTAAACAAGCGGGAAGATTTTGGCGCCCCAACTTTTGGTAGTAGAGGGAAAACAATTGTGACGAATTAAGAAACGAAAGTCTCAAGTCTCTCGCGCGCGGCAGTATATCTCCTTCCCCGCTCGCTGTAATTAGCCCTAATCGAAGTTTTCCCTCTCCGCCTTCTCTAAAGTCTCTCACTAATTTCCCAAGCTTAGCAGCAGCACCACCATCCCCCCCTTTCAGTTTTCCATCCATAGCAATTAGTCTGAATTCTCCTTGTCTTGGCCGACCAAACAAAGGCCAGGAATAAAAGCCTCTTGGGCCAATTCCAGCTTTTCCTACTCAATCTCTTTTATAGAAAGAGCACTGGGCAATTTCTGGTTTTTGAGGTCGCATAAGGGGGAAAACAGAAGGCAGGCGTTTTTATCGTAGCATATCGGTAAGTATTTTTAATTGGGCTTTCAATTTTGGTTCCAAATTTTGATTTAATTTCTGTGTTTAGGCGATATGGAGATTTTTTGTTTGATTTAAAGGATTAGCTACATAGCTGGAAATTTTGAATCTGAATCGTTAGAGTTTTAAAGATGGGGACTTTGGAGGGTCGATCAAGTCGACCTCTGATTCTCACAAGGTGTAAATCAGAACCAGCAAGAACAGCAGAGAAGCTCGACCCAGAGTTGAGTTTCTAGAAAAATTACTGGTTTGAACAATTACTGGGTTTATAGTTGTAAAAGAAGTTTAGTTGAATGTTTTATTTTTTCTGAAAATGTTGTGTACAAGATTCTATCAAATTGTGGATATATATATGAAGTAGGTCTTGGGTCTTCCTGTTGGATAGTGCAATAGCATCTTATAAGTCATTAGGCAATAGCACAAAATTTCAGAGCATCCTCAATTCCGAGTAGTCATTCTTGAATACTTGTCAATTACCTTTTAATCAGTTTAATTTGCTAGGAGGTGGAGGAGAATAAACTCCCGTGTTCAGTTTTGAAGGCACTAAATTTGAGTTTGGCATGTAGACTTTGCATTGCATTGTACTTGGTTTGAACAATTACTAACCCATTGCCTCCTCAATATCAATCCATGAAACTGGCCGCAGCAGCAGCAGCAGTGGCACTATCAGAGGAATCAAAACAGCAGCTACCAGCATACTCAGCGGCAGAGATCAGAACCACACAACCATAAGTCATTAGGCAAGATATTCAAATTTTGTTGGGATAAAAGCTGGAAGTTTTACTTGTTACCTTAATTTTATATTAATTTGCTCTTCTTTTGTTTAATTGATTGTTATATTATAAACGTTGCTCCATCAATGCATATGATTTATATAAGAAGGGAATAGATTTCTTCTTCTGTTTTATTATGAGTTATATATGTTAGAAGTGCTGCCTTATGTTGTATGAATCAGTGTCAGTACATATTCTCTTAGTAGAATTGGCTTTTATCATATGCTTATACATATTTCTGAATAAATGAAACAAACATTGGACATGTCTAAACTATCTTATGACTTAATTGTATTATTTTAAACCCGCAGTTTTAATGATTTGATATCTAGAAAGTTAGGTTTAGTTTGACAAGGAACAGTTTGTGGATTCCGAAGTGTATGTTACGGATAATGGGTCAATTTTTATATGAGGAATATGGGTAGACAATTTGTTTCCTCAGTTGTTGGAATAACACAGTTCACATTGATAAATGAGGGCCTTATGGGGTTCTCACAACATAATTTGAAGTTCAAGCTCTCTACTAATTAGTTGGTCCTGATTTTATGTTATTAGTGTCTGTTATGTGTTTTTTTAAGCAAAAAATAAAAATAAAGTAGTTCTGTAACGCATACAGCTTCCCTAATATTGACCCGACTAAGGGCATCATTGCCTAAGGGACATGCTTTATAGATGCGATTACGTGTTTTAATTACAAATTAGGCATTGATGAGAAAGGTCTCCCTCACTTTTCAGTCTTCCTCTTTCTTCATGTTCTGTTTGCAGTTTTTCTTTGATTCAAATGGTTGTTTTCTTGCATAGATTAAGCTGACTACGCTTGCTCTGGACATCAAGCCTAACCTTATTCTTCAACTTCATAAAGATATTCCCTCAAAACACTTCATAAAGGTATTTGCTCTAATTTGGACAACTTATGTTCGGTTTGACAAATGTTATTTTGATTTTTTTTCATATGTTAGTTTGACAAATGTTTAATGGCTTGGATCGTCAGTTTTGAATAATTTGAATATTTTTATAACGATAGTGTATACGTGGTTTAGTTCACTCGTCCCTTGGTGTATATACAAGTTCACTCACTAGCACAAACTAGTAACAAAAACCAAGGAATTAAATGGAAAGCTATCGCAGGTCTAATTAAGAAAAGGACATCTGATACACACACAACACCAAAAAGTAATACTACAAATTAAATGTTCATAATGATACGAATTTATAAACTAGTGCCAATTGTACATTCTTTCTATCATTTCTCATTATTTGAAAGACATATCAGAGATTCAAACCCCTATGACTTGGTGGAGTTTTGAATGGACTAAATCATTCCTTCAGATAACATAGCTTTGTACAACTTTTCTTAGAGGACCATTACCTTGTACAGGTAGTTCAAGATGGATAGGCAATGGATTACAAATTGTCGTAATCGATTGAGTCCTGAGTACAATTTACGGGTCTTGCATCTAGTTTCAAAAATGTGCAACATGAGAATGCACTCTTAAAAAGCTCAGTTGCTCTTAGTTTTGCAGGGATCCAATGGATTAGAGAATCCGAGTCTAAGAGCTATGTTGGAAACTTTGACATTTTCATCAACAATGACACCTTAAATTGATCATAGATTGGCGAGTGAAACTTTATAAACTTCTTCTCTAGATGCTTTTGGCTGGTTATTTGTCTTACAAATATATGCAACTGTGTAAACATTGTGATTGCAAATCTTTAGGATTTTAGGTTTATTTTTTTAACATATTATTGAAGACATAGTTTTTTAGTTTGAATTTTATAGCTGAATGTTATACATTTTATGTTAAGTACTTAATTTATTATTTCAAATGATGAGATTATTATTTAATGTGATCCTAAATAGAATCACTTATTATTCATTGAGACAATTGTTTACGCATCACATACTATTTAATGTGTCGAATGATTATGTATCTATACCTTATGTGATACAAGAATAAGAATCACATATTATAATCTTGTATCACATATTATCTAAAGTGACTAGAAAATCGCCCATGCATATTTACTATTATGACGAATCATGAACCATCACATATTATAAAATGTGAGGATTATCAAACATCACATTTGACTAAATGTGACAAATAAGCAAGTTTCACATATTGTTATATGTGAGGAATATCAGATATCACATTCGAGTAAAAGTGACGTGCAAGTAAGTTGTACATATTGTTAAATGTGAGAAAATGTAGACATCACATTTTAGTAAAAATGACACAAATAAGCTTCATTTATTCCTAAATGAAAGAAATACCAAATATCACATTTGAGCAAAAGTGACACAAATTTAAGCCTCACATTCTTTATTGTGACGAACACATTGTGCGTCACATTTAAGTATAAGTGACGATTTGATACGTTCGTCACATTTGATCATCTGGGAGGAGTCTAATGTGACGCACACTCAATATTCCTCACATTTGTACTTTTGTGATGTATTTTATTCAAATGTGGGGAATAATCTGCCTCACATTATCCATTTTTTGTAGTAGTGATTCCAGCGTAAACACTATGATAACTAGAAAATTTACCTGCCAGCCTTTGGGAATGTCATAGCCACCATATTGAGTGTCTTTCACTGCTGTTCTAAAGGTCTCAAACAAGGCGGAATCATCCTCATTAGCTCTTGTGCAACTCTCTATGCGTATTTCATCTTTTGTATCTCATCACCCCATGTTACCCTATCTTCTGCTCCCTCCTCTCTCTTCCTTAAAATCTCCATTTGTTCTACAAGCAAATGAAATATAAAGACATAAAAAGAGAGATACAAAATTTAGCATAATTAATTGACGACAATTATATATTATTGGTACTCTCAAAAAGTCAATCTGCACTCATTTCAGGAGCCGGAGAAGAAAATGTAAGTTAGTATTATACCCTCAAGAACTTTGTTGTAGATCTCAGAGTCTTTGGACAACTTCCAAATCACAAGGCTCAAAAGAGTGGCTGAGGTGTCATGGCTGGCTATAATCAAGGTGAAGTAATTATCTATGATCATGTCATTAGAAATTGGCTGATGATTTTCATCTCTCACAGTTAGCAAGCAAGTAAAGATGTCATTTGTATGGCTCAACTTCCCCTTTGCAAGCTCCTCTCTTCTTTGCTCAAGTATTGGCAAAATCCGCTTAACAATTCTTGACCTAGCTCTTAGGCCTCTCCAGTAAGCTGTGCCTGGGATGTTAAAAGG
This sequence comes from Oemleria cerasiformis, assembly GCA_037349345.1. NCBI lineage: Eukaryota > Viridiplantae > Streptophyta > Magnoliopsida > Rosales > Rosaceae > Oemleria > Oemleria cerasiformis. The sequence continues at coordinate 2,659,155 of JAZGTL010000006.1, forward strand.
GAGGGTTGGGATTGCTTTGAAGGCCAAAGCAAAGTCATCAGACAAAGCCTCTGTGATTAATTTGCTCATCTTTGATTCCCAAGAGGAGGTTTGATGCTATTTCAAATGTGAGTTTCTTCATGGTGGCCACCCCTTTTATGATGTCTTTGTCTTTTGTTTCTCTTAGCAATATAGTTTTGATTAAATCATACATTGGCTTGATGTTGCTCTGAAGAATAATTTCTGGTTTCAAGAAGCTCATCATTGCTCCTTTTACCAATTTGTACCTGTACTTCATACATATACATATAGCTCATTCAATATGAGATATCTTGTATGTTATGTTATTAGTCTGTTAATTTCGGTCATGTATATAGACTAAAAACTACTATAATTAATATGTATGCTCTAGATTGCAAATCCTCTAATTAATATTGCATGACAAACTGTATAACAAGAAAACATGATCCCTATAGGGGGCTAATACTTACCTTGACGACCGAACGTTCGAACAAAAACATACCCTAATATATATAGTCTAGATTGACGATGTTGAAATAGAACGAGAGTGAAATTATATGACAAGAAAACATTTCCCTACCAGTTGAAGAAGGCTCTTATTGTACTAAAAGGTAATAATTTTGGGTTACATACGATTCAGTTCAAGATATTATGCATATGTTACATTACTAGATTGTCGATTTCGATCGTTCATATGAACCCTAATTAATGCTCTAAATTGACAATCTTGTAATATATAATGTATCAAATTGTGTGACAAGAGAGCATTATCACTATAAAGCGCTTATAATTACCTTGACGACCAAACATTTTAACAAAAACTTACCCTAATATAACGAGTATATGACACGAAAATATTTCCCCACGAATTAATTTAAGATGGCTTATTATACCTTGACGGCTCAACAATCAAACAAAAACCGCTACATAATGAGTGATCTAAATCGACAATATCTTACAATATAATATAATATGTTAAACAATTTGACAGGATCGATCGAGAAGGTACCTTCCCATCCAAATTGAAGAGAAGGTACCTTGAGCCTTTAAGGTCAAATATGTTTTCCTTTCCAAAAATGGTTGCTCCGGTGGCAGGTTGCTTGGTAGCAAGAACATCATCTCGAGCACCAAGTACAAACTTGTTGCCTGCTTGACCAACTACAACCACCGTTGGTGAAACTAGCGAGGAGGTTTTGAAAACTGGTCTATATTTCGATGCTCTCTCTTCGAACCATTGAGGGCCTTGGTTTTTCTTCTGTGCTTGACGAAAGCTCAAGGACTCTCCAAGTAAAGGGTACCCTAGAGACCCTCCTGGTAGATTTTTGGTCTCATGGCCATTAATAAATAGAAAATTTGAAAGGAAGAAAGCTATGATCAAAGTGATTGCAATTACTAAAACGAGAGCCATGTTTGTAAGTGTGATTGCAAACCTTGTTTTTTCGGACAGGGAAATATCATGTATTGAAAAGAAAGAAAATTAATGAAAAAATAATTAAAGGACTCCAATTAGGTTTGTGGTACACACCAATAATGAGGGGACTGATAGTGACACAAATTTTAAGAAAAAGAAAAAATTGATTCTGTGGTCCTTTGAATGTATGAAAAAAATTGGTATCTGCCAAATACAAGAGTAAACTCCATATTAGCAGATGTGTCAGTAATTAAGTACAATAATTCTTTTATTTATTATTTAATTTATTAAATAACATGTCTTTTTGCTTTTATGTACATTTTCCAAGCAGTATGGGTAGGACGTCCATATGGGTATGCATATATAATGTAAATTACATTTGTAATCATGTAGTGTAAGGAGTTCGCCGTGCCCTAAAAAAAACGTTTTTGATCATCCCTAAACGTAATGCATGTTTTTGTTTAATAGAGAGCAACATTTCAAGGCTGTCTCAGAGGCTACTCAAAGCACCTAAGAGACTAAAGCAATTGCTCAAAACAGCAAAGGAATAAAACAAGGCGCCTAAGACACTAAGGACAACCATGAGAACGCCCAGCTAGCATTGGATTCGGTGGAGTAGAATATGCCTCTCACATTATAACACGCGTATTTATTTATAATTATTGTACAATAGAAGTCTTTTTAATCATAAAATTGAGTTTTACTCGAGCAAAACCACTAACAATATCAACAACAAAACACACATATGTGGGCATAACAAGCCTGCTTGTCCTAATTAAGGGTTTTTCTTGGTTTGATCTTGATTGGGAGACCCATGGATGGATATGGCGTTGGTTTTCGAGTTATGAGTTCCTCAGGATGCACCTGAGACCATTCAAACCTTGTCACCAAGTTGTGAATAGCAATGAGTAATTCAATTCTAGCAAACTCATTTCCTATGCAAGTGTGAAGGCCTCCTCCAAATGGAACGTAAGTGTAGGGAAGGATTGGTTTTGATGGGTTCTCAAACCTCGATGGATCAAACTCTGTGGGATTTTCAAATATATCTTCGTTCATGTGAGTTCCATGAGCCATCCAAAACACCTGCAAAAGTGCATAATATAAGCAAAATCCAAATAATTTAAAATGTCAATTGTGATTATTCAAGATTTTCGAATTCTATTCAACAACACAACAAACTCACAACGGCAAAAGCGCTTTTAGTTAGAGTTCTAGTAACAGTACGTCGAGAGAAATTTTATTGCCTCTCGGTTGTAAAAGCACGAATAAGAAGTGTATGATAGTACTATTTGAAGTTCTTTATAACAAAACATAAAAACTCAAGTAAATTTTATCGCCTCTTAGTTATAAAAGCACGAATAAGAAGTGTATGATAGGTCTTTGAAGTTCTTTATAACAAAACACAAAAAACTCTAGTAAATTTTAAAAGTGATTCGGATATAAGTGTTCATTCGAGTGTAAACACTATCATAACTAGAAAACTTACCCGCCATCCTTTGGGAATGTCATAGCCACCATATTGAGTGTCTTTCACTGCTGTTCTAAAGGTCCCAAACACAGGAGGAATCATCCTCATCAGCTCTAGTGCAACTCTCCATGTGTATTTCATCTTTTGTATCTCACCCCATGTTACCGTATCTTCTGCTCCCTCCTCCCTCTTCCTTAAAACCTCCATTTGTTCTACAAGCAAATGAAAATATAAGGATATAAAAAAAGGAGATTATATTGAACGGGAGCTGCTATTGACAATCTGAAAAAGGTCACTCTGCACTCATTTCCGAAAGTCGCTGAAGAAATGAAAATTACCATCATACCCTCTAGAACTTTCTTGTAGATCTCAGAGTCTTTGGACAGCTTCCAGATCATAAGGCTGAGAAGAGTGGATGAGTTGTCATGGCTGGCTATAAGCAAGGTGAAGTAATTATCTATGATCATGTCATTAGAAATTGGCTGATGACTTTCATCTCTTAGAGTTAGCAAGCAAGTGAAGATGTCACTTGTAGGGCTCAACTTCCCCTTTGCAAGCCCCTCTCTTCTTTGCTCAAGTATTGGCAAAATTCTCTTAACAATTCTTGACCTAGCTCTTAGGCCTCTCCAGTAAGCTGTGCCTGGGATGTTAAAAGGGAGGGTTGGGATTGCTTTCAAGGCCAAAGCAAAGTCATCAGACAAAGCCTCTGTGGTTTGCTCATCTTTGATGCCAAAGAGGAGGTTTGATGCTACTTCAAATGTGAGTTTCTTCATGGTGGCCACCCCTTTTATGATGTCTTTGTCTTTTGTTTCTCTTAGCAATATGGTTTTGATTAAATCATCCATTGGCTTGATGTTGCTCTGAAGAATTTCTGGTTTCAACAAGCTCATCATTGCTCCCTTTACCAATTTGTACCTGTACTTCATACAGATAGCTCATTTAATTAGTACGAGATATCTTGCATATATATTATGTTACTGGTCTATCAATTTTGGTTACACATATGAACAAAAAATTACCTTCATTAATATATATTTTAGATTGAAAATCCTGTAATTAATATAATATTTCAAATTATACAACAAAAGAAAACATTATCCTTGAAGGGGGCTAATACTTACCTTGACGACGGAACGTTCGACCAAAAACTAACTCTTAAATAATGAGAGTCAAACTATATGACAAGACAACATTTCCCTACCAGTTGAAGAAGGTTTATTAAACTAAAAGGTAATAATTTCAAGTTAGGTATGTTTTAGTTCAAGATATCATGCATATGTTATATTACTATATTGTCGATTTCGATCATGCATATGTTATATTACTAGATATCATGCACTTGTAATATAATGTGTCAAGCTACGTGACAAGAAAGCATTTCCCTACAAGGGGGCTTATAATTACCTTGACGATCGACCAAACATTTGAACAAAAACTTACCCTAATATAACGAGTCAAATTATATGACACGAAAACAGTTCCCTACGAATTGAAGATGACATATTACACCTTGACAGCCCAACAATCAAATAAAAACCGCTACATAATGAATGATCTAAATAGACAATCTTACAACATAACATAACATGTTAAACAGTTTGACAAGATCAAACAAGAAGGTACCTTCCCATCGAAATTGAAGAGAGGGGATATGTGTATATATTGTTACCTTGCGCCTGTAAGTTCAAATATGTTTTCCTTTCCAGCAATGGTTGCTAGGGTGGCAGGTTGCTTGGTAGCAAGAACATCATCTCGAGCACCAAGTACAAACTTGTTGCCAGCTTGACCAACAACAACCACAGTTGGTGAACCCAGCAAGGATGTTTTGAAAACTGGTCCATATTTCGATGCTCTCTCTTCGAACCATTGAGGGCCTCGGTTTTGCTTCTGTGCTTGACGAAAGCTCAAGGACTCTCCAAGTAAAGGGTACCCTAGAGACCCTCCTGGCAGATTTTTGGTCTCATGGCCCTTAATAAACAGAAAATTTGAAAGGAAGAAAGCTATGATCAAAGTGATTGCAATTACTAAAATGAGAGCCATGTTTGTAAGTGTGATTGCAAACTTTGAATTTATATACTAAACAACCATGGCAGGCACAAAACTTGGAAATGTTAGGAAATTATTGGATCTTAATTAGGAGATTTGGATATGACGAAATTGAAAGTGATGGAATATATATATTGTAATCAGTCTACTAACAAAAGTAACCAATAATACATACAAATGGCTACAAAATGATGAGCTCATTCCATTCCATGATCATGATTTATCTGAGGAGGTATCTGTTCTTGAGTAGTTTAGTAGTTAGGACAAACTAATTGTGTTTGTGTGCTTCACAGGTCGTGAATTCGATTCTTCTTGGAATTAAACCAAGATATAAATAAGAGACCGTGGCGGTTGATTGTTCCACGAGTCTTCAAAAATTTTACTTGACAATAATAAATTCAATGTGACTCTAATTTAAATTAAAATATATATATATATATATATATATGTGACGTACTAATTAAAGATTTATGTATAGAATCAATATAGATATATCATGAAATATATACCTAATCTGAAGATTTTAGTTTGTTTTTTTCGAGGGGGAAATGTTACACCCTACTTCGGAAATCCAACAGGGTACCAGAGTGACGGGTGCTGGCCGACACCTGGATGCTGAGTCCAAGTGACAAAAGCCTATTTTAAACAGTGCGTTTTAGGAAGCCTAGTGAAAGGTAAAATAGTAAACGCTAAATTATCATTCCCCGCACCAGCAGTAAGCCCGGGGGATTCTTAAATCACGTGATTGATGATCATAAATAAAGCTTCGAATGCTTAACCGACCATTTCATAAGCACACCTTCCAATTGTAGTGTCAGAACTGTCACAGCCTATGACTTCCTCCTCGTACTCACGAACTTTCTCTGAAACCTGAGCAGTGCACACAATGTGATGTAAAACACACTCAAACCCCCTCAGCATGTAACACATTGACAACACATACTATAACCTCGTAGTACAAAAAATGAGGTACAACATTCAAATAATAATATAATAATCAAATAACCCCACAGGGTTAGCAATCACACACATTCAACATCTAGAGACATTTATCACAACAATCATAGCAAATCTTCAAACGTTGAAGATGACACATCCAACTCGTGGATAACTAGAAAAGTAATATCTTGTTCTCGTTGTCTCTCTACGAATGATAGCGGTATACTCGACGTCGTACTCCCGTCGTCTCTCTACGAACGGTATCGAACGTCTCAACTTCGCACTCGTGCATACGAATCAAAATTTCAGCAATCGGGGTCACTGACCTCACCATAACTGGTCACCACGATAACAGACATTAGCCAGCATAACCCTCAGCTGGTATATCTCATAAGCCGGCATGTCACCTCGGCTATCATATCACGTCATCAGCCGGCATAACCCTCGGCTGGCATCAACCGGCATAACCATCGGCTGGCATAATCCGGCATAACCCTCGGCTAGCCTCAGCCGGCATGTATAATCGGCTGGCCTCAACTGGCATGTATCATCGGTTGGCCTCAGTCGGCATGTATCATCGGTTGGCCTCAGTCGGCATGTATCATCGGCTGGCCTCAACTGGCATGTATCATCGGCTGGTATCAGCCGGCATGTATCATCGGCTGGCATCAGCCGACATGTATCATCGGTTGGCATCAGCCGACATGTATCATCGGATGGCATCACACACAAGTATCCCAATGGCACTATAGCCGCACAAGTCACGCGCACGTGACCGACTACCCGTCTTCGCTCGTACCACGACCACGTGAATGGCTGGGTGCAAGCACCACCACCACAAGTTCCCCTAGGAGTTTGCAACCACAACCACAACTCACAAGGCTCGGGAACAGGACTGGCGCCATTTAATTAGTATAGAGCAGGCGCAGGTGAACGATCACGTGGAGGCTAGTCTGTGGCCTACAGACAGGTACGACACCAGCGGCCACCATATGGCATACCAACATTTGACACCAACATTGACACACGTGATATGCCGACATAACTCATCGGCAATCATCGCACCGTCATATGGCTCATGTGTTATGCCGTCATGAATCCTCGACAATCATCGCACCGTCATATGACTCATGACCACACAACTGACACATGTGCTATGCCGGCATGAATCATCAGCAATCCTCGCATCACAATACATACTCATGTACTATGCCGGCATGACTTATCGGCAATCCTCGCATGACAATACATACACGTGTGCTATGCCGACATGACTCATCGACAATCCTCGCACGATAATAGGACTCATGACGACACGACTAACACATGCGCTATGCCGGCATGACTCCTCGGCAATAGCATCTCAACCGTATAATCTCTCTCTCGAGTATCGTACACGTCGTAAACGTCGTTATCGTATTGGTCTCTCCGTAACTCACGATTATCATCGTCTCACATATCTCGGAATCGACCCTCGAGATATCCTAAGAGTAGTAGTTTATACTCATTCCGGAATATTTCCTTCCATCAATATACTAGTATAAGTCTCGAAGTTCCATCTTCGAGATCTACCACTAACGTATTAGTTTATACTCTTTTCGAAGTAATAACATTCCATCGGGATTAATATCCTAATCTCATTTATCAATCATATGCCAAGCTCTAAATCTAGCCCATGGAATCGTCTATGATTTCTGACATCAACCAATCATACTAATCAAACCATACATTTTTAAGCATCACAATTGAAACATTCATCATCAACCAACCATAAAAACGGCATATCAAATTATAGATTTAGGAAAAGGAACTCACTCACATAATAGTTTATAATCATAGGTTGAGAGGAGAGATCCACTCACAGTACGTCGGGGAGAAATCACCCGACCGGATCCACTATTGCACGTCCTTCGAGACGTTCGTTCTCGAAGTCTCCACGAGCTCTGTCTCGATCCATATGATTCTTCGAATTTCCCATTTACTTGTTACCTCGCAAATCAGGTAATTAATATTAATAAATCACAAATTGTCTTTTATATCAAAACCCTAACCCCAAAAATAAACACATTATAATAATAACCCCGTAGCTTATTAGGACATCCAAAACTAGTTCTAACGAACTCCGATGGACATGAAATATACATCATCAGATCGGGAGCGTCGAAAGCATCGAAAACATGAGTAGTTGGAGGCCACGCGCCGGCACTTTCTCTGGGGGTTTTAGGGTTGCGACTGTGGGGTTCAGTCGCCCTTATGGCTTCGCCGGAGCCTGACTGGAACCGCCATTAAATGGCCGGTTGAAGCTTTTCTGCAACTTCTCCATTTCCTCGCCATGAATCGCGACGTCGATTTGGGTGGGTTTTTGTGCGTTCTCTGTGAAGAATCGCGGGAAGGAGAGAGAGCAGAGAGAGAAGTGAGGGTTGACCAATCGGAAGAGGAGAGAGAGTGTGTTTTATAATTTAAATTTTTTCAAAATTATCACTACGTTCCGATTGTTCTAAACCCATAATTTTCTCTTTCGAGCTTTGATATCAACGTGTCACCTGTCTACGTACTCGTGAGCTCGAGAGCTACGTAATGGTGCAAAGAAACTTCCAAAAGGAGTTTTCGATCAAAAAGTGACTTTCGAACATTTGAAAATTTCAATGGCAAAACGGTAATTTTGTAATTCCAGACTTTCATTTACTGCCCAACAACCTTCTTTGGGTCTTCTCTCAAGTCCATCTCCATACTTTAGTCCAAGTTCAAACTTTAATCTAACCCGTAACTTTCGATTATTTAATTAAATTAAATTTCTATTTTTAAATTCTGGGATAAGTCGTATCAAGAAATATCAAGTATTTAAGAAAAGGAAAAAAATATAATTAAAGGACAACAATTAGGTTTGTGGTACACACCAATAATGAGAGGACTAATAGTGACATAAATTTTAAGAAAAATAAAAAATTGATTTTGTGGTCCTTTGTATGTAAGAAAAAAAATTGATATTGACCAAATACATGAGGATACTCCAAACTTAGTCAATTAGCAGATGTGTTAGTAAGTACAATAATTCTTTTATTTATTATTTAATTTATTAAATAACATTTATCTTTTTGTTTATATGTACATTTTCCAAGCAATATGGGTATGTATGTATATATAATGTAATATATGTATTTGTTTTTACTTTTTTGTATGAATAGTTGAGAAATTGATTCGGGAACTCTTTCAATATTAGAAATAATGGAATATTCTATGAAATAATTAGTATGTATAAAAATATAAAGTTCTAGATCTCAGACTAATTCTTAAATGTATCTAAAATATTGTCACGTGATGTTATCATTTTACTTATATTATAACACGTGTATTTATTGATAAATACAATAAAAGTCTCTAATCATAAAATTTGAGTTTTACTCAAGGCAAACCATTAACAATATCAACAAAAAAAAACACATATTTGGGCATAACAAGCCTGCTTGTACTAATTGAGTAAGGGTTTTTCTTGGTTTGATCTTGATTGGGAGACCCATTGATGGATATGGCATTGGTTGCCTGGTTATTGCTTCATGAGGGTAAACCATTGACCATTCAAACATTGTCACCAAGTTGTGGATGATAGTGAGCACTTCCACTCTAGCAAGCACATTCCCTATGCAAGTGTGAAAGCCTCCTCCAAATGGAATATAAGCATAGGGAGGGATTGGATTAGATTGGTTCTCAAACCTTGATGGATGAAACTCTGTGGGATTCTCAAATATATCTTTGTTCTATGTGAGTGCCATGAGCCACCCAAAACACCTGCAAAAACCCCAATTCAAATCTCAATTCTCATATCTACAAGATTTTGAATTCATGAACAGAAATATAAATTTTCTGTATTGCGATTATATCATGTCAACATGTGTCGTGTATGGAGAAAAATTGCTTCAAAAAATGGAAGTTAAACGTGAATGGACGAAATTTTGATTGCAAAATTTAGAGGGAAATGCATGTTGTGCGTTGTACCTGCCATCCTTTGGGGATGTCATAGCCACCATATTGAGTGTCTTCAAGTGCTTTTCTGAAGCTTCCAAACACAGGAGGAATCATTCTCATCAACTCTTGTGCAACTCTCCATGTGTATTTCATCTTTTGTATCTCACCCCATGTCAGCCTATCTTCCGCTCCCTCCTCCCTCTTCCTCAAAACCTCCATTTGTTCTAAAAACACAAAGAAATTAAGTGGGATTTGAAAGAAATATAATTAATATATATATAGTCCAAAACTACACACATATATATACCTTCTAAAACTTTGTTGTAGGTTTGAGGGTCTCTAGACAGCTCCCATATCGTAAGGCTCAGAAGAATGGCTGAAGTGTCACGACTAGCTATCATCAATGTCACATAATTATCGATGATCAAATCATCAGAAATAGGCTCTTGATCTTCATCTCTTAACCTTAGTAGCCACGAGAACACGTCGTTTGGTATGGCTTAATTTCCCCTTTGACGTCTCCTCCCTTCTTTGCTCAAGTATTGGCAAAATGTGGTTAACAATCCTTGACCTAGCTCTTAGGCCTCTCCAGTACACAGTGCCTGGCAAGTTGATAGGAAGAGACCAAACTGCTTTGAAGGCTAAGGAAAAATCGTCACACAAAATATCCCTAGTTTGCTCATCCTTGATCCCGAAAAGGATGCTTGATGCTATGTTGAATGTGAGTTTCTTCATAACCATCACAGCTTTGAATGTGTCTTGGTTTTCGGTTTCTTTTAGTAACATGTTCTTGATCAATCCATCCGTCTGTTTGATATATAGTTTTGAAGACTCTCGGGCTTTAAGAAGCTCACCATTGCACCCTTTACCAATCTGTACCTATACTACGCGATATGTTATGTTATTAAACTGTCAATGTAATTTAAATCTTGGAGGTGAATCCAGATTAAGTTGGATTGATTTTTACCAAAATCACAAACCAATCTGGGTTTGACGGAGTTTGGTATTTTTCCCAACCAAAATTGACCCATCTCAAAATGAAAGCACTCAATTTGATAACCCGATTAACCCGGTTTGAATCAATTTATTTTTTATTTTTGGGCTACAACATGTATGACAATACACCCCCCAAACTACGGATTTATATACTAAACAATATTTTCTCATTCAAAGTTTTGATGGGTTTTGGATGAAAAAATTGTCAATTTAAATCCAATTCGTTGGCTAAACTAAATTTTATCCTCAATTAAACCATCGATAACTTATTTGATAAAAGAAAAGACCATCTATAACTCTATGTAACCATATCAAAATTATCAAAATAACCATATCGTTAATTATGGGTATAACTTATGTAAACAACGAATTATGTAATGCCCCATCAAAATATAAATAAATATTTATCCAATTCAAGTTGAATTATCAGGAGTTTTAATTAATTGTCTAAAACGCCGCAAACCAAACTCTCTCGGCCAATTTGGTTCGATTCTAGCTCTACACCAACCGATAAAAAAAAAAAACAATTTCGAACCAATCCAATCTTTTTTATCTAATTAATTTCCGATTTGAACTGAATAGTCAGACTCACTTGCACAATCCTAGTAGATCCCACATTGTTCAAACAAATCAAAACAAATTGAAGTCGGGCTTAATTAATTAGTTGAATATTAATTACCTTGAGCCAGTGAGTTCAAATATATTTTGCTTCCCAGAAATGGCCACAAGGGTGACAGGTTGCTTGGCCGCAAGAACCGAAAGAATTCATGGATCTTTATTCAATTGAGGTTAAGTTAGTGTATCAATGGAGTTTAGGTACGAATGTTAGTGATGAGGGAACAAGATTCACGGATCAAACAAGATAAGGAAAAGAGAGAAAGTTGTGAGAGTAAATTTGGGTATTTTCATTATGTAAAATGTGTCAATGATAGAGTGATTCTCACACTCACTTACTATGTATCTTAACTATTTATATACCGCAATAAACCTAACAACATACAATATCACAATACAATCTAACCAACACCAATACTTATCCTTATTCAATATATTGAGGTTAGATTAGTGTATCAATGGAGTTTAGGTAAGAATGTTAGTGATGAGAGAATAAGATTCAAGGATCAAACAAGAGAAGGAAAAGAGAGAAAGTTGTGAGAGTAAATTTGAGTATTTTTATTATGTAAAATGTCGCAATGATAGAGTGACTCTCACACTCACTTACTATGTATCTTAGCTGTTTATATATTGCAATAAACCTAACAACATACAATATCACAATACAATCTAACCAACACCAATACTTCTACCAAGAACATCATCTTAATTCGGCGCCGAGGACAAACTTGTCACCTGCTTGACCAACAATAACCACAGTTGGTGAACCCATCAACGAGGTTTTGAACACTGGTCCATGTTTTGATGTCCTTTCTTCGAGCCATTTGGGCCCTCGGTCTTGTTTCTGGGCTCGAAGAAAACTGAATGTCTCTCTAATTAAGGGGTACCCTAGAGACCCTCCTGGTATATTATTTTTAGTCCTACAATTACTGTTTAACAGAAATTTTGAGAGGAAGAAAGCTACCACCAAGTGATTGCAATTACTCCAATCATCAAAACCATGTTTATTTGTGGAAAAGGGTTGATACTAATAGATGCAAGTGTCACAAAAAAAAATTGTATAGTAATAGATGTGGCATTTTAATTTATTATCTCTAGAGAAATGGGCCATCGATGCATATATGTATATACATATTTTTTATTTTTTCGTTTTTCATACGTACATAGATTAAAGATTCATTGAAATATATATGTTCGTTCTTTATTATACATGTATGTAGGCATAAATCAAATTTAATACACATTTTCATATAAATTTGAATATTAAGACACGTAAAAGTTACATATTGTATACATAGTTTTAATATATCGTTGAAGAAAAATATTTATATATAATTGAATAATATTAAAATTTTATTTAATAGCCTAATTTTTCACTTTAGTAATTAGAAAATTTTATTACATTATATATTATATACGTACATATTTTTCATGTGTTATATATCTGTCATGTATGTTATTAACTATACGTAGAGGTTAGATAATTTTCAATCGTTGATGTGTGTGGAATACTTTTCCCTTATATTACTAACTTCGAACTATATACATGCAATTGAATCAAATAATGTGAGCTATTTATGTGTATTGACAAATGCCTTTATCTAATATGAACGAGAGAGTGACCTTTTGACAACAAGAAATCATAAATGAATTTGAAATAAACGATGATCAATCGTTGATGTATCGATCGATCAGTAGCGTACTGTGTCTACCTAGCAAAAGCCTCGCCATGTTGGCTTATATATATTGATATGGACCCAATTGCAGGAATTTGACCCATTGTGACCCATACACGTGAACAATGGTCCAGTCAAGCTCCGACCACCATGCATGGCGAGCTGGCATTTCCATGATTTCAATTTTTTTCTTGTCAGCTCAGCTAACTATGGATGGCCGGCCCTATGGATAAAAGTAAAACTACCTGGTGGGCCTTATCACTGCTGTAAGATTTTCCTTAGTTAAGTCAGTGGGTCCCCCACTGCGCACACCAGTAATTTTCAAACTTAAAACTATAATTTTGAAAAGAAAAAAACAGTAAAACTATGATCAGTCTTAGCTTAGGCAATGAATTTGACTAGTAACCCCAATCTAGTAATGAGTCCCCTAGGTCAATTTTGGATTTGACACTTTCCTCTAATCAAGGCTTTCTTGATCGGTCTGATTCGCGGGTTTCCTCTGCTTGATCATGGTCCCCAAGTCAACCGTTTCATACGAGATGTTGGACTGCCGGATGATTATTTTTTTTTAATATGTTTTTTTATATGTACGTGTGAGTTATAATTTAATTTTTGGTTGTTAATGAATTTGAGTTTGATATTATTAGTTGAGAATTTTATACATAATCACGTGTACTAACGATAATAATTCTAATGCATTTCATTGGTCAATAGTTCGAGACGGGAAAAAGAAGGATTGAAATTCTTATTGAGTTTAATGCGATAAAACTCGAATTTAATACACGGAATTGAGTTTGAGTTGATCTCTCAACACCATTTTATCCGACTTGCACTCCTAATCTCATGGCAATATTAGCCAACCTTAACATTACTTGGCATGCCAAGGATGTTGGTTTTTCCATTTGTCACTTGGAAATAACGGATCCATAAATCATGTCAATCAACAATGGAAAAATAACAATATGTTATGAAAGATTTGTGTGTTTATTTATTTTTGAGAGAAATTGATTTGTGTGTTTATTGAATTAACACAAACATTAAAACTCCTTAAACAAATGATTAGTTTGAAAAAAAAAACAAAAGAAGCTCAAAAAGAAAAACAAAATAGAAAGAGAGTGAATAATTCCTCGTGACACAAAGGGAGCGAAACACATGGGAGGGAGGGACACACAAAGCCACAATGTCCACAGAACCATGGTCAATGCAAGATCCACAACATCAATCCAACCCTAACCGTAATTTCATCTCCATCAACCGAAACGAATCCAACCCCAATTCCAACTCAATCCCATTTCCCAGAAGCATTGGCATTGGCTCTGGACTAGCTGCCACGTCATCGTCTTCAACCTCGTCCACCACATCCACATCGTTGAGCTTGACAATGCTGGGAAATTCAAACAACAACCCTTTCATCAGGGAAGGCGCGGATGGGTCCCACCACCATCAGAATCAGACCAGCGGCCACAGGAGGGCCCAATCGGAGATGAGCTTCCGGTTGCCGGAGGACATGATGGATCTGTCCGCGGTGGATCGGTTCAACGGAGGGTCGTCAACGGCGAGTCTGGAGGAAATGGGATCGGAGGAGGACCTGTTCTCCACGTACATAGACCTCGACAAGCTCGGTGGCTCCAATTGCTCGGATCACAGTGGCGGTGGCAACAATGGGCCCAATGAGACTAATGGTGGTGGGCCCAATGGGAATGGCGATGGTGAGGAAGGAGAGAAGAAGCCGTCGAGGCACAGGTATAGCAGCTCGGTGGATGGCTCTTCCACGTCGACCGGTGTGTTTGGGGAGGTCATGGACGCTAAGAAGGCTATGCCTCCTGATAAGCTCGCTGAGCTCTGGAACCTTGATCCCAAGCGCGCCAAAAGGTCTGCTTTTTCTTTCTTTCTTCCTTTTCCTGGGTTTGGTTGCCGTGAAAATGCTGGACGTGAAAATGAATCTTGCTTGCCTTTTTGGGTTGCTACGAAAATCACTAACGTACATAAATCCTGAATTTGAGAAATTGAAAAACGTCTACTTTACACGAACCATGCTTGGGTTTAGTTACAATTGGAAACTTTTATCCTGTTATTAAATACACATTAAAGCAGTAGTGGTAGTGATTGGTGTTACCAAAACACAAGCCCGCTATTTTCTGATTAAAGGCGTTGCATTTGCTAGAATTCACTTCTAAAGGTCGATTCTTTATTGGTCTTCACCCCAATTACTCAAGCTGCGGATTGAGATCCGTGTTTACTAGAATTAAACTGCATGAAGGTTGGATTTATTTGGAGACTAAGAATTGCATCAATTTGGAAATGTGTATATCTGTCAAATCGAAATTCCATCATTGTCGTACTTTGACATTCATTCATATGCATCATAGTTTTCCTCTTCTTATTCCTAGATACTATGTTTTTTTCATGTTCTATGCTTTTCCATGCACGAAATGGATTGGATCTCTCTGAGATTGTATCAATGATATTTTCAAAAGGAAACCTTTCAGATTGCACTGCTCTTTCAGACTTGTATGACTATAAAATTCTTGAAGGGGACCTCCTTCTCACATTTTAATTGTTATATATAGGATACTGGCAAATCGGCAGTCTGCTGCGCGCTCAAAAGAAAGGAAGGCCCGGTACATACAAGAACTTGAGCGCAAAGTTCAGACCCTGCAAACAGAAGCAACCACTCTTTCTGCCCAACTCACATTATTCCAGGTGGGTGCTGGGTTTTAGCCGCTTTCTTCAACTTTACTTATTGTACAACCTGTTTGGCATCAGTGTGCACTAAAGTATTTCCAAAAGTGATATTACATTGGAAAGAGAGAGTATTTTCATCAATCAAAAAGGGTTACTTGGAGGAAGATATATTATTAAGCTATTGTTGGGCTGTTAATTGTGTTTTTCGGGACACTTATGAAGTCTACTCACATAATCACATAAATGTCTGTTAATTTGTTATAGGATTATGACTTTTAGTATTCTTTTGTGTCATACAGAGAGATACAACAGGTCTGAGTACTGAAAACACAGAGCTTAAGCTTCGGTTACAATCTATGGAGCAACAAGCTCAGTTGCGGGATGGTAAGCTTGTTGCCAACTTGTGCCATGTTTGATGCTTGAAAAACATACTGTTCCTTAATTACATCAAGAAGAATGATACATTCTGTCCTAAAGGTACTGATTTAGTTTGAAATTCGTCTTCAGCTCTAAATGAAGCACTGAAGAAAGAAGTCGAGAGGCTCAAGGTTGCCACAGGGGAAATGATGAACCATTCTGACTCATTCAACCTGGGAATGCACCAAATGCCATACAACCACCCATCAGCTTACTTTCCACTTCAACAACAACAACAAGGGCCTGCCGGTCACCAGAACATGCAGATGCCGCAATTCAATCATTCCCAATCTGGTATGCCAACCCATCATCATCTGCATCAATCAAACTCTCGTAATAATCTTTCAGATATAATGCAGAACGGCCCTGTTGGTCAGTTACAGGGGCTTGACATTGGTACCAAAGGAGCTCCTCTTGTGAAGTCGGAAGGCCCCTCGCTTTCTGCAAGCGAAAGTAGTACCACTTTTTGACACAAAACAAACTGGCCGCTGAGCTGCTGACCTTCTTTCTGACTTCTCCTCCACGGCACAAATCTATCTGCTTTATAGATTATTCATAGATTGACATCGGATTGCTTAGAGAGTCTACTCTATATTTATTTTATCATTTATTAAATTTAATTTGTGTCAAGGATCCATTCTTCATTGTTTATTCTTAGGGTTGTGTCCCCAGAAAGGGGAAGTACCCTTTTTCATCAGTCTGTTCAATATTGGTTTTATTGGGGGTGCTAGAAAATCTGGGAATGGGTATGTCATTCCCATTAGCATATAGGGAGATGCTATCAGGACAGCTTTCCCTTTCCTTTGTAATTTGTATCATGTTTTGTTAATCACCATGTAAACTTTTGTGCTCTGCTGTATGTGATTGTTTTATCTCAAGAAATACAAATGCCCATTTCTTTTCCTTTCTTTTTCCCTTTTCTGCCCTCAAACTTTTCTGATTCAATTTTGATTCCCAGGGATAATGTGTTAGGCCATAGACTCAAATCATGTGCATGTCAACTGAAACATAAAGGCATGAGGGAGACTTGTGCCCATGTGTTTGTATGATTGTGCATTAATCATGCCTATACTTTTCCTTCTCAATGTTAGGGTTAGTCGTTCACATACGGGTTGCTTTAATATAATTTGTTGGGAAAGAAAATCAACCATTCATGCGCGGGTTGTTTTGTTTTGAAATCAGTTTAGTTTGGTATCTCAGTTGTCAAAGGCCGGATCTGAGTTGTGCCATGGTTAGTCACTCACTACGCGGTTACGTTAAGAAAATTTGTTGGGAAAAAAAACTCAACCATTCATGTGAGAGGTGTCTTGTTTTGAAATCAGTTTAGTTCGGCATGTCAAACTCAACCATTCATGTGAGAGATGTCTTGTTTTGAAATCAGTTTACTTACTCAACAATAAGTAAAAATACCACTAAATAAGTAATACGAGCGATTCACATATTTCCGGAATCAAAATTCAATAGTTGACATTTATTAAAAAAGCCGAAGCGTTTTATTATCCACTTAGTAGATCATAATTTGGATTACAAGTAATCCACACAAAATCATTGTGTGCTTAAACAGCTAACACTTCCCAGAAGCTTTGTTCCTTACTATTACTATCACACTGTCTTGCAGGCTTCCACACCTTCAGCTTACCCTGAAAATCAAGTAATTACATCCACGTATATAATCAGCACGGTTTTGATTCATCAAAAACCAAAATCAAAATCAAAAAATTTGGTACTAGTATATATTAAAGTCATGTATAAGTAAGCAATTAAACATATTATAAGAGAAAGCCGAAAGCTTACTGAGAACAATTAGTAGAGGGGTAAACTTTGTAAGGACAAGGAGAGCCACAGCGATCCCCGAGAGTGTTAATACGATCGTAATTAATCCCGGGGATCACAGCACATCCTTGTTGAATGCAACTGCAAGCAAGTCTTCGATCTTCAGTTGTGTTTTGTGCAGCATTCAGGCCTTTGATGCCTTCGCAACACTCTGGAGGCACTGGGCCTCCAAGTACACCAAAGGGTATGCATGGAGTCAGCAAACCTACCACCTCAACGCAGCTAATGGTGGCATTCGTGACATAAGGAGATGTCACCAATAGGCATGCTAGTGCTACAATAGCAACTCCGTACAATACTTTTGCCATAGCTAGCTGCAAGCTTTTGAATTTTTTTTTTTTTTTCTTTTGGGTTTGGTGATGTGAAAAACAACACATGTTTTGAGGTTTATATAGAGTGTGATGATGGGCTATTGGAGGGTCTAAATGATCATAATCATGAAAGAAATTCATAGGACTGATGAGTTACAACACATTGAGTAGTTGACTAGTAAAGTCTTAATTCAAATTCGTCACGTGTTACATAATTTTTATGGCAGATAAAATTATAAAGGACGTTCGTTCTTACTTGAAATATATCTTATTGGGTTATAAAATGTTATTTTATAGGTAACTTTATATTTATGGAGCCAAACATCCGCGACAGGCTAAAATGAACACGGTGATTCTATACCACAATCAATCAACCATATAAGTTATCAATATCCAGTTACAAAATTAAAGAAAATTGAGTAAACAAACGGACTTTGTGTCCGGAAAAGAACAAAAGAGGAGTTGATTGTCGAGAGAGTCATGGGGCTGCCGCTAGAAAATTCAAATTTTGAGTGTACCAATGGAACAAGGAAGATAGTGGGAAGCAAATGATTCAAAGGGTTCTTGAGGCTTCTTGTGGAAATTAAAGGGTTCCGTGAGGGAGAAGTTAACTGCTGTAGCCATGAACACTAGGCGAGGAACTAATTAAGGAGCTGATTAAGTTTCATTTGCTAATTACATATATGACATATGCCAAATCAAATCCAAGTTTCTGGCGTCGATCGCCAATGTTATTAATGTCAAACATATCTGCACTACCTGATGGACTGTTTTGTTCTTTTCTTCTTGACTTTTCTGATATTGAACAAGACTGGTTTTATCTTCTTTCCACAAAAACCTACCATTTGGATTGCGATGTTGATTTCTAAACCATATCTCGTTTTGAAATTCTTAGGTTCGGTTTGTTTAGATTGAGATGATTTAGATTTGATAAGAATGTTAAATTATTATTGAATGTATTTGAAATAACTAAATGTAGTGCATGGATACAGGTTTCTTGGCATGCTTTCAACTTTTGTCAATAGAGTCGATGAAAATGTGAAAAAAGAAAGTGACATACACCGACCCGGATAGTCCAAGTAGACTCCGAAATTGAGGCATGCTGGTCGTCACTTAGACTCCAAAATTGATTTCGGATTCCAACTAGACTATTAGGTAGCAGCGTGTCAAGAAAGTCATTTATACTTTTTAAAGGAGAAAGTCATTTATACTTTTGAAATGAGAAAATCATTTATGGCTGAGAAATAGATAAAAGGAGAAGGTTAGGCCCAGTTTGATAATTATTCAAGTTTTAGTTTTTAATTCGTATTTTTTGTGGTTGAGATGTGATCGAGGAGATGGATACGGGAAGGATATGGTGGAAGAGATGAAAAACAAATATAGAAGAAATAGTGGACATAATGAAAACTAAAAAACCAATGTGTATTCCTCTCAACATGTTATGTGGGAACTCTCGGGTTCGATTCTTATAAAAGACGAGATCGATACATAATGTGTATAATGTACTCTTCCATATTATTGTATATAGAAGAAAAAAAAAACCAAAGACCGAAACATATTTTATGTGACTCACTTTTTAGTTTTTTTTGTTTCATTATTTATTGTTTATTTTTTTCGTCTCTATGCCACCACTATTGTGCATTCCTTCTACCTCTACTATATTTTTTGATGATTCATGCACAAAAGATGAAAACTGAGAAGAAAAATAAACAAAACAATTATCAAACGGCCCTTAAATTTTCGCATTTGATCTCAATTTTCTTATCAGCAACTTCACAAATGTGTTAGCGTAGAGCAGTTGGGCAAGGCAGAGTGCACTCGAATGTGACTAGTTTTGTTGATTCATCATTTGAGTGACTAGATTATTTATAGAATATTACAATGAACAGAATTGGGTGTTTTCTTGGCTTGGAAGTTTCTCGAACAGTACTTGAATATGGAGAGATTAGATCTAAAATTAACAACTCAGATTTTATTGGATGATGATGGTAAATTGGTAATACATGTCAACCGTATACAATAATATCCCCTTCCTTTCAAATTACGAAACACCACAACATTAAGCATTGTGCTCTTCCAGTGACGGTCTTCCCAGAAGCTTTATTCTTCTTCTCCAAATCGCACTAAGAAGGTGAATCAATTTGATGTTTTCATTTTACCCTGAAAAGAAATTAGCCATAAATATAGTTAGTTATAGGAATGCTATAGCTACGTACAAGTCAGGATCAACCAGAAAAGAAAATGTTATTTATGTACAAAATTCAGAAGGCGGCTTACTCAGAGCAATTAGTGGAGGGGTAAACTTTGTAGGGGCAAGGAGAGCCACATCGATCGCCAAGAGTGTTGATCCGATCATAGTCGATTCCAGGGATCATTGCAGCTCCATTTTGAATGCAACTGCACGCAGTTTGGCGATCCTCTGCGGTATTCTGTATATCATGGAGCCCTTTTATGCCAGCACAACAATCTGGTGGCACTTCCCCCCCGAAAACTCCAAATGGTATGCAAGGAGTGAGCAAGGTGACCACCTTATCGCAAGTTACCATGGCATTGATGACATAAGGAGTGGTCACCAGCATGCATACTAGCATCGCCATGAATGCCACCCCACACAATGTAGACCTGGCCATAGCTGCTATCTTTCAGAAAGTATTAGGTACTTAGGGCAGAAGCACATACCTTTATATAGAGTGGCAGCCAACTGTGGAAGGTCTTGGTCTTCACTCTCTACAGGTTAGCCATCAAGTATGTGAGAAATGCCACAGAACAAAACAAGGTCTAATTTGTCTGCCACCATTGGTGAATGGACAGCAAGAAAATTCAACTTTCCATGTACCAATGGCTGGCCGAAAATTTAAAGGGTCATGAGGCAGTGGGCGTTGTTGTGGATAAGGGTTTGTGAGTGACTAAAACATGGTGAGGAAGTCGTCATAGAGCATGCCAAAGGATAAGAGAGATCAGACTTTTCCCAAAGAAGGAAGCTCCTCTCCCTCTTGGTTCTCCTCTAACGGCAGAGAAAATTATCAGATGATGATCACCATAACATCAGATGCAACGCCTTTTCATTGGATAACATGTTCGAAATTAGTCTAGGCTCCAACAACCACAAGGCTCCAATTACAGCACCCTTATCACATGGTTAAAGAAAATAGGGAAATTATCATTCATACCCCCTTATCACAAAAAAAATTCATCAATACTCCTTTTCTTGTATCTTTACAATCTAAGGTAAATGAATTTTGATATTTGCAATTTTGATCCAAGTATAAATATCCATTAAATTTTACTCTGTCCCCACTTATTTACTTCTCTTGAAAAAAGAAAAGAAAGGAAATGAAGAGAGAGAGCCATGGTTGCAACGATATCCGTCTTCCGAGGACAAGCCCTCATCACCGAAATGGCAGAAGGTGTTTGTCGGAGAAGAAAAATCTTCTTCTTTACCACCACCACCTCCTTTCTCTCTATCTCTCTCTCATTACCCTAAAAACTCCAACTCTGACTCTACCTCTATCTCCTTCTCTAACACTAGCTCCTCCGCGTCTCTCTATCCCAACCACACACCACCATATTCCTTTTCACTAACCCACTCATTCTCTCTCTGCGTCTCTCTTCTTCCTCTCGCTGCTTGCTTTGCTTCCTTTCTTCTCTCCGAAATGAAGTTGAAACTAAACAAGTGTTTTATGATATGCAGGTATGGATGAAGCCTTGGGAATTTTGATTTGTTACAATGGAAAATGGGTGAAGAAATGAAGGAATTCTATATACTTGAGAAACAATAAGGATTTTAATTTTGGATAGTATTAGTTATGAGAAGCTTGAGGAGCGAGTTTGTTGTAATGCTCACATACATTTTACTTTTCAATTTTGTTGTAATGCTCACATACATTTTACTTTTCAATTGCTTATAAGTTTCTTACAATCTTTGCTTACCGACTGAAATGCTATGTTAATGAAAACATGCTACATAATGCAACGAATATCTAGAATACACATAAAATAGATTTCATTGACAATAGTAAATTGTACAAAATGTTCAAATAAACAATATATTTTTCAATATCTTAAGAGTACAATTTAGCCAAGAAAAAATTTAATCTAACTAATTGGAGAGTTTTGTGCATACTATAAGTCTAGCGACAACTTCTGTTCATGAACTTCCAGCAACCGAAGATGACCAACATAATTATTTCAGTTAATAATTAAGAGGGAAGACAGTCCTTATGCCCATCACGTGATATGAATTGAAAGACCTACAAAGAAATGGTTCCAAATTGTGTATGAGGAGCCTGAAAAGCATAATCAGAAGGTACCAATACAAAGAAGGACAATAAAGATATTGTGATGTGGGCAATAGTGAGACCAAATATAGAAATGTGGTGCCGTATATCCTTACATATAGAGTCATGAATAGACTCAATTTTCTCAATCAGTCTATAGAAATCAGGTACAGTCATACTATAGAAAACATTCCTCTTCATTTACGAATCAATGTTGTTCAAAGACTCCGAATCTTCAACTCCTCCGGGTCCGAGTGTTTCTACTTCTTCTTGGTCCTCTTCTTTGGCATCATTGATACCCTTTTGATAAAAGGGCTGGAGAGCAAAAGTCTCCACTTGTTTGACTAATGGGCACCTTCTAACATGTCCTTCAAGATTCTCTTGAAGTATAGAGCTATTCAATCACATAAACAATATATAAAATCTAGTTAAAATGAATGAAAATATTACCATTCTAGTCATCACTTGCAATCAGGTTCAAAGGCTCTTCATGTTCAGAGCTGTCAAAGATAAAGAATATTACCATCTGGTGTGACTCAGTCATGTGGTAAGCATCACATGTGAAGCTTCCACCAAGAAATTCTGCATAGACAGTAGCACCTTTTTTCTGAAGAAAAAAAAAACATTGATTGACTAAACGATCAGGACCTATACACAAACACCATATCTCATAATAAGAAAGAAATCTAAAATTACAACATGGGCTCATGAGACTTCAGAGTTAGGAGTAAGCAAAGTTGACTATAAGTCATCAAACATAACCCAAGGTAAGTAACAACAGAAAGTGATGGTTAATTTGAGAGAACTTCAGAATCATATCCTGATTGAACTCATCACTT
Source organism: Oemleria cerasiformis (assembly GCA_037349345.1). Taxonomy (NCBI): domain Eukaryota; kingdom Viridiplantae; phylum Streptophyta; class Magnoliopsida; order Rosales; family Rosaceae; genus Oemleria; species Oemleria cerasiformis. The sequence goes on from JAZGTL010000006.1 coordinate 2,682,631, forward strand.
CTTGACAAGTTAGTAGAGATAAAGAAACTACAAGACAAAGCAATACAAATCTTTACCAACTGAGTAGTTAACGAAATAAAGAAGATGATCCACTGTCTCACAACTGTACTAGACATTGCAATTTTGCACATTAAACAGAAAACAATAATGCATATATGACATTTCCTCAAATTTTCACAACTGTACTAGACATTGCAATTTTCTCCAATTTTCATCAAATCAAGAATTCCTTATTATAACTCATTTAATTCTTGATTTACTTATAAAACGAAAATATCCCTGGAATAGAATGCTCTTTTATGATAGTTCACAAATTATATCTTAATCGTTTTCTTGTCAATTATTAACTTTCAAATTTGAACTTATCAGTATAATTTGATCGCACATAGACACCAATACTAAAACTTACCCACAAACAGAGACAGACAACTTAACAACAATGTCATAACTCATAAATTGAAAAGGTACATTCTAGGAAATTCTAGAATTTTAAATCAGTGCATCCTTAGAAGGAAAAAAAAAAGATGCTCCACATAAACAGAAGAAAAAAGATCAGAGCATACACTTCTTCAGGTTCTCGAACATCAATTAACTGTGCCTCATCTAAGATACTAGGATCTTTAATTTTCAAGATCATACACGTATGAACCAAGGTATCTGGTCAAACTGAAATGTGCTTGCAAAAAGAAAGAAAATTAGAAAACATGGGTACAATATGTAGGATTTGAATCTTGATTCCAAAGAATGTAGTAGTATACAAAACCAGACAGCATCATAATAGCCAAGCCACCATAGAAGCCAAATGAAAGGGAATTTTAAAGAGATCAGAAATTAGGGCTAAAACTTACTTATTCATACTGCCTCCATTAGCAGAATCACAGTATCGTTTCATCCATCGCATGAACTCCAGATTATCAGGCGGCCTTCCCTTCACAAGCTTGCTCACCTCTGTGCTAAAAATCCCCAAAAAAACACACAGAAAAATAAACAATTAAAGCACAGAAATTCAAGAAAATCTTCATATCCAAATAGCCTCAGTTAAATTTAAAAACAATAGTTGAATTAATTGAAAGAAAAAAATAAGTAAAAATTGGACCTTGGTGATTTTGAGTTTGTTAAAAACGTCTTGAAGGACCTTGTAGTTTGGATCATCTCGTACTCGCTCTTGGCGTCGAAGTTGACCTTGTGCATCGGCTCTATACCGTTATGAACTGCATCCATGAGCTGGCAGTGAACCGCACCGGAACACGCCTGAGAAAAACAGAGCGGAAACAATCGATGACTGAAATCAAACAAAAGAAAAAATATTTCGAAAGGTAAAGGTTAGGGTTTGGGGGAAAAACCTCTTCGACTTTGCTGAGATTGAGATGCCCTCTCTTCGTTTCGCTAATTCGCACCCAGCCGCCTCCCTCTCTCTTGGTTTCCCAACAAAATCGCTCCAACCTGCACGTCACTTCCACTACAGCGTCTCCCTCTCTCCTCGTTTCCCACCTCGGCCCAACTTTTCTCTCTCGCTCGTCTCCTGTTCTTTTCTTCTTCACAATCCAAAGTAACTAAATGGGTGTTACCTGATTACTCACTCCTTTATATACTTGGGCCAAATTTGCAAATACCAAAACTCAATTACTTTGGATTGTAAAGATATAAAAAAAGGAGTATTGATGAATTTTTTTTGTAGTGTATATTTCCCAAGAAAATATCTCATTTCTATACATTGAAACCAGAAGCAATTATATACAATAGAAACTAGAGGTAAGTTATTCCTCACAATATCAGCCACAAAAAACCCATATGCTAAGCAGCTTGAGTCTTACTAAACTGGAACATCATCTTAGTTCTAATGAATTAACAATCAGGACTACCTCTAAGTAGTGCTTGTTCACATAAACCACACAGACAAAATATCCAAATACACACATACATGCAAAAATAAGACAGTAATTTAAGGAATGCAAATCTATCTGAATATTATGATAACAAATTTCACTCACTTTTCCGATCATTCATCTCTGAGGCAACCCATTTTATTGATGATTCACTGCACAATGTTAGCACAAAAAATTAGCGGCGAAACAGAAATTAACAGATTAAGTAAATGAATCAAATTAAATAAAAAGAGAGGTCATATAGAAAGGTTGGCAACAGTACCATTCATTTCCAAATGTTCTCCTCAGCCTAAACCCAAGGCTCACCACATTCAAGATTCAACTACTACAACTGAATACACACACAGTGCTTAGCTTGCTTAAATCTTGAGCAAACTAAGTGGACTTCGTTTGTAAAGCAGAGGTAGTTGATAGCTGAAGTTGCTGATGTCCCAGGTGTCCTTGGGAAACCCCATTATTTGAATTCCTTACAGAAGTAACTAGCCATATACAGATTCCCCAAGTATATACAATTGCAATATATTTTCATAAACTGACTGTTCATTAGAAAACACACATAAAGGCAATAACTTCTAAAGTAGAAAACCATAACAGAGTGAGTGACCAACTTTCTTATGTCACCCCAATGCAAATGGTAATAGAAGAATAAATAGGCTATAAACAGTTAGAATCATTTCATTGCGCTTGGATTTAAGCCATTTTGTCTATGTAAGCTAGCATGGGAACATTTACACAGATACTTACTGAAAGATCATTCACAAATCCTACTCTGGTAAGCTGATAAAGGACGCTACAAAAAAACATCTTTCATTGACATCCAGTAGTTGTACAAAACAAGCAAAAGCTAACATACAGTTCCAACAAAGTCCCAGGCGAGCAAAATACAACTGAGTAGCAGACTATTTCACAGGTGCCTCTACCGTGTCATATTTCTCCACTTGTCCTTCAGATCAACCTGGACATAGCAACCTCACACATATTAGTTAAAATACAAACTGATGAAGTAGAAACATTTCAGAAGAATAGAAAAGCTTGGTTACAGAATTAACTTGCGTACAATGCTAAGAGACCTTGAAAATATTACAAAACTTGGGTACCTCAGTTCTCTCTTCAAATATATCACGGTAGCAATTCAAGATAAATTTCCAGTTGCCGGCGCCATACCTTCATAAAAAAGGATCACAATAATGAGACGCAGAAGCATACATACTACTCAGTAATATTAGATCCTACTTATTAGTCAATAGAACTATCTAGTAAGTTGTAAGGATATGGAATTCTCTTTAAATTTAGTTATAATAGGTAGCCAGAGTAATAAGCATGAAAGAGATTAGAAATAAAACAAGCCTATTACAGATAATCTGTCAAGATCTACCCAATGCTCATCTATCTGCAACCCAAAGAATTTTAATCTGTTTTTGTTTTTAAAAAAGGAAATAAAAAGACCCCTTTCACAAGCAGAAGCTAGAAAAAGGATAGCATACTTGTTTACACCATTTCTTAAGGCATCTTCTTCCATTAAGGTCCATCTCTTCACTTTTCTTCTCTTAGGAACTCTCTTATCCTCGTACTTCTTCAATGGAGAAACAACATTCCTCTTTGGGTTAGGTAGGTGAATCTTGCTTGTATCTTCCCTTGTTCCTTCTTGTGACGTATCTATGGAGTCTTGCCACTGCAAAAACAATTGTCAACATGCAATTTGAATTTATAAGCAATGAGAGCCACAAAATTGTAGGAGGGAATCAATCAGAGGATAAACAACTGAACAAAACTACTACCACTACAGACTCATAGATTCAGCATAATGTTTACGAAGAATCTGTTATGTTTCCCTTACAAACACATAGTAACATGCATATACAAGCAAATTTAGGCCATCATAAAACAACAAAAAAACATGAACAGACATACCTCGTAAGTATGGGCAGTAGTATTACGTTCAAACAAGCTAGGTCGACAAACATTATTCTGAATGATCAAAAGCGGATTTCGACGATTCGCATTATCAATTTGAACAGACTCAGTGCCTTTTCCCTGGTTGACAGGTGGATTTGGTATATCCTTTTCTTTTCCACTAGATTGGGGACCATCATTCCGACTGGAGAACATATTTCCCAGACTATAATTATGAGATTGAACAGGCTCAGCACCCTTCTCAACAGATGAATTTTCTGCACCTGCATGTTTTTCATTGACATCATTTGACGATTTCGTTGCCAAGTCAGATCTTACAATATCAGCCACTCGTAAACAGTCTGGAAGTGGATCTGTCACTACTGCTTGTAGCACCAAAGTACTGGATTTAAGTGCTTCTTGAGCTTTGCTAACTTCAGGGGTAGACAAGAAATTACATTTTCTCTTTGATAAGTCTTCGTCCAAATCTTCAGCATCCCTAATCTTAACCCGTCCCCTAGTGCGTTTATGAGCAAGGTGCTTGTGTCTAAGCACAAAACTCCTCTGAACTTCTACAAGAAAAAAGAAGGACTAGGATAACAAATATGATAATTCCAAACTAAGCCTGTAAAAATTACTATATATGCAGGAGTATACATTTGATCTTCTAAACGGGGTTGAGAGCTTGGAATAAAAGACAAAAAGTTGTAAATTTGGAATAACAACCCAGGCAACAAGGACGAAAATTCCGCAATATTTAAGATGATGGAGCATATAAACCCAGGTACAACAATACAGAGCACCTCTCAACATCTATTCACATAGATTAATACCTGTATGTCTACAAATGAAAATAAAGCATACCTCTCTCTTTAGGTGTATGATCAAAACAAAGAGCCAGTTCCCTACTCGCACTAGGCAAAGCCACGCCTGTCCCATTCAATTCACTACGAGCATTATCATCAGCCAACTTGCGTGCTTCACTGTTCCTGAATCCAGAATCCATTTCAACAAAATTGTTGGATACCAAGCCCCGGCCCACAGTAGGTGAGGAGCTTCCTGCCCCCACTTCCTGCAACTCAACTCCGGTCATCGGTTCTGGACCTAATTCAGACCCAAAACTCACATTAGCCTCCTTCAACATTTTCCCCTGAAATTCACACCCAGGTTGCGCATCCAATTCAGGCTCACCAACGACACCAATCCCATTCGTAGTTTGCTCTTCGAAATGAGACTCATTGCCCACATTGGTCCTAATAACATTCTGGGAGTCCTCCAGTTGAGACCCATCACCCACATTAATCCCATTAACCACCTCCAATTCAGACCCATCACATACAATAGCCTCGCTGACCATTTGTGCCTCTTGTACAGACTCACCTACTGCATTAGTCCCATTTGTAGCTTGGACTTGCAACTGAGACCCATCGTCCTCATTAGTCCTATTAACCATTTGCCCCTCCAGTTCAGACCCATCACCCACTTTACCTCCTTCAGACATTTGCACCTCCAATTCAGACTCACCACTCACATTAGGAACATTCGCCATTTGAGCTTCCAATTCAGACCTATCACCCACATTAACCATTTGCCCCTCCAACTCAGACCCATCACCCACTTTAGCTCCTTCAGCCATTTGCACCTCCAATTCAGACTCACCACTCGCGTTTGGACCATCCGCCATTTGAGCTTCCACTTCAGACATATCAACCAAATTTTCCACATTCGGAATGTGCGCCTCCAATTCAGACCCAAGACTCAAATTAGTCCTATTTTCCATTGGCACTTCCAGTTCAGACCGACCACCCACATTAGCCCCATTCCCAGTTTGGTCCTCCACTTCAGACCCACCACCCACATTACACACATTCGCCACTGTAATCTGATCACCTTCAAGGTCGGCAACTTCCTTAGGCACACTCAATCTAACTGCCCAAGTAATAAACGGTGGTCCCATTAACGCTAAAGCTTCCTTCACATAAAGCGCAACCAATCTCAGCGCATTATTCCTCGTGTTCATCCTACACAACTTCTTCGACACTGTCAAGTCCCAAACTCCGGCCTCGACCTCCTCCATTTTCTGTCTCAATTCTGCCGATACCAGCTCGCTCGTCCCGGACCGCTCCAAAATTCCGATCCTCCCTCTCCATATCCGGTCCACGGCGTCCACGTACTTCCCGCTCGGCTTTCCCATCAAACCCACTAAAAACTTGACCGTACACTCAGTGGCCACAGCCAAGTACGCGGCTTTCATGGAGTCCATAGTGGAATTACCTTCACGGATATCCAAATCCTCAATACATTCAAGCGTTTCGAGCATCGTTTCCGTGACAGAAGCATCGTAGACATCGCACTCGATGGTTCGGAGGAGTACGGTCTTCTTCAAGCGATAGTCTTGGTCCGATAATGGGGCGGCAGCGAGGACTCTCTTGGCAATGCACTCCTTCTCGCGGTCTCGGACAAAGAGCTCGATCACCCACCGGGAAACATCGACGTCCGATCCCATGACTAAGGAAAACGGAAACCCTAATTTGTGAAAAAGAATTACCAGAGATATTTTTTGTTTTTTGATAAGAGATTACCAGATAGATTTAAAACAAAAATATTATTTAGAATAGATTTTAAATAGGAAATTGGGGTTTTGAAGCGAACCGCTTTCCGTTTCCTAATTTGTGATTATCGGAACCTTACTATAAGGATAATAATTCTTCTCGAAAAAAAATTAATAAGCTAATAATTGGACCTCATTCTTTAATTGTTCCCCTATTTTGATTTATCTCATAATCATAACTGTTCAATTTCTCATTTTAAATTGATAATAACTAAACGGCTTCTAATCTTATTGATTTTTTTTTAAGATAATTTTGAAGTGATGATTCATAAAATAAATAATTCTGATTATGATATATATGAAAAAACAATTCGATAAATAGGAAACGTGGAACCGAGGAGGTGTTAAGGACGGATGCAAATATTATCATTTAAGTAATAGTCTTTCATTTTTATAACTCTTTTAAGTTTTAATTACTTAATTGAGAAATTTTGATATACCAAAATATTATAGTTTAGAAGAGGAAGAACTATATTGTAGTTTAGAAGCGGGAGAATTGGGTTTTTTTTTTAGATTTAATGGTGTGAGGATTACATTATATATATTGCGTATTGACCTCGATCTTTATAAGAGTTGAACTCGAAATTTTCTAATAACGTGTGAAAATAAATACAACTAGACCATACTAGTAAGTTGTGAAAATAAATACAACTAGACCATACTAGTAAGTAACGAAGGATAACTAGGTGAAGATACATAATGGATCACATACTTTAACTCATATTAGGGATTCTAAGGTCATCTCCAACTATGAGCTATAAAACCAAATTGTAAGAATTTTTGGTAAAAAAATTATCTTCAACCATAAGGTCAAGGGACATAGACAAATTTTGGTCAAGAGTCAAGGGCCAAACATTTTCTCAAATTTGTCAAAAAATTTTGAAAATTTCCTATTTCCTAAATATGCAATAGGGCCCAATCTTTATTAAATAATTAGTTTCCTACCATTTGCCCACTTATTTTAATTGTTACATGTGCTACCAAATAGTGGCTATCCAGCCCATTTTTCTTTCTTTGGTTTTTTTTTTACCGTGGGTTTTGGTGATTCCTTGTGATCGTTGGCAAGAACGGTTATGATGACACAATTACCATAACATGTTGACATGTGGCAGTTTCAAATCTTATCGTAATATTATGAGATAGAATGATATGCCACGTAGACATTTTTCTTATTGAATATTTAGACATTTAATCGCATGATGACACATGGCACTTGAATATCTTGCCTAAAATTATTCATGTGCCACATAACTACTATATAATCGAAAATATAGATATTTACTCATGTGTTGACACGTGTAACCTAAAAATTTTATCACAAAATTATTTTGCCCACTTCAAATCTTATCACACAATTATTTTTCCATAACAATATATTTTGTTCAAAAATGTTATATTAGTTTAATTAAATTATCTTTATATTTAAAAAATATAGAAAATAATGATAAAATATTGAAATAGTAATGGCATAGTCCTAAATGGTTGGAGATGGTAAAATATAACCATGCACTGTTCATTAAAAAATTATTATTTTTTAGGGCTAAATTTTAGCATAGCCCTCAAAATTTAGAAAATTGTTGGAGATGACCTAACATTCTTATTTTTTGATAAACTCTAGAACTTACTTTTTATTACATCAACTATACCACTTACTTTATACTACATCAAGAATACACACATTCATTTCGGTTCAATAAACCTAGATTTCAAAATATAAAACCGGCTAGGGTTCAATTTAACTTCGAAACCAATATAAATCAAGCCCTCAATATACAAATGACTTTTTTACTTGAAATGCACCCAAAATTGCACTTTTAATCTCACCTTGCACCCTATATGCCCATTTATCTCACTTAACACCCAAAATCCACCATCAGTAGAAAAAGTTACACCAATTCCATTAGTCTCACCTAATTCCGTTAATTTCGCTTTTGTAGCAGTTAAGTGGTAAAACATTAAAGGGTAATTAAGACATTTGACAAACAATTAAAATTTATAAAATTTATTTTAACCTAACAGAGCTTCCAGGCACCCACCCAAATCTCCAACTCAATCAGAGCCAAACTTCGCCGGCGACAGCTTTCTTATCTCAGACAAAAGCGTGCACTTTGACTTCTTCCAAACAAACCTTAACTTTTAATTACATATCCAAATCAATAATTCTCCCAAACAACACCATTTTACACAATCACAAAAACCCAGACGCTTCTTCACTCCTTTTTTCCCCTTTTATTTTGACTTCAATCAAATTTTAAATTTGCAGAAAGGTGATGAGTCTGATGACTGATAATCACCCAGTTTTCTCTGAACCCATTTGAAGATGATTATCAACCAAAAACATTTGCTTTTATTCGTTTTCGTTACCATTCTTATCATCACAACCTCCATAGCCGCCATAGCTGAAGCTCATAAGTCTTTCGCATACCCACATGTGGATTGGGAAAATCAGCCAAGAAGGTTTCGAACCCATTTGGGTTCTCACACAGATGCACAATCCTATTGAAATTGTTATGACCAAAACGGAATCACAATTGACTGACGACCACAGATTTGAGAGATATGCGAAATTGGGAAGTCAATGGGGCTAGAAGACTACAGATTTGAGAGAGAATGGAGAGAAAATTTTCTTTGTCGGGTTCCGAGGAGGTTACAAGGGAGAGGGGTGGTTGCCGGCGCCGGAGTTTGCTGACTAAGTTTCTAGGGTTGGCTGGGCTGGGAGGAACTTGCTTCGGCAGGTGTTGAGTTTTTTTGATGTCAATTGGGTTTTACTTTTTTCTTTGTGGCAATTGTCTTAATTTCCTTTTAATTTTGAATCTTTTGGCTGAGAGAAATAAACGGAGTTGGATAAAGTTAACAGATTTGGTGTAATATGTTATATGAAATGTGAATTTTGGATGTTAAGTGAGATAAATGGACATATTAAGCATAAAGTAAGATTAAAAATATAATTTTGGGTGCATTTCAAATAAAAAGGCTATACAAATGTATAAACAAGAAACAAAAAATACAATTCAAACCAATCTTCCTGATTTTTAGTTTGGTTTGATTTATCAGGTTCAATTGCCAAGGATTAGGTATAGCAGACCAAGGGAATAAGGGAAAATCCCGTCCACTACCCCAAAGAAAAGAGTAAATTCCGAGGGTGTCCTGCATATATATATAGAGCTCTCTCATCTCCTTCAATTAAGTTGTTCGAAGATCCCTGGTCTCTGAGTTGGAGAGAAAGAAGAGGGCCATAGAAGTGGAGGTGGCAGTGTTCCTTGAGCTTTGGTACCCAGCTGACTCTCTTTGTTCTTCTCTCCCTCCATCCCTCTTTCTCTATTTGAATCTCATGGCTCGTTGTACTTTCTCGTCGGATGATATCGTGATAAAGTCTCCAAATGACAGACGATTATACAGATTGATTAAGCTTGAGAATGGCCTCTCTGCATTGCTCGTTCACGATCCTGAGATTTACCCAGATTGCCCACCTGATCAATCCAAGTCCCTTGAGCACAGCGAAGCTGAAGAAGAAGAAGAGGAAGACGAGGAAGGGGAAGATAGTGAAGGAGAGGATGAAGAGGACGATGAAGATGGTGAAGATGATGATGAAGAAGATGAAGAAGATGACGAAGATGGTGGTGAACTGAAAAAGAAGGGAAAAGGTGGTTCTTCTCAGACTAAGAAGGTTTGTTGGTGATTTAAATTGAAAATCTGCAAATGCCCATCTCGAATTTTAGTTTAATATTGAAAATTCAGTTGGAGGAACTTGATAAATCAAAATTGTATTGATTAAAATTGATTATGGGAGGAAAAAATATCAGATTTTTGTTTGCTTGACTGATATCAAATTACAGGAACTTCAAAATCACTCATCAGTTATCCAAGTTTTAAACTTTTACTTGGTTGCTATTTGAAGATTCCACCATCTTTATTTCTCCGATAATCTATCATTACGAAGTGCTTGGCTTCGAATCAAACATTGTTGTTATTTGGTCATTCTGTTTCCAAGTGAAATTACTGAGAATGACAGTGATCTCTATTCTACTTAATGATGAGAATTATGTTTACTCAGCTCAATTACAGGAGTTAAATTATATGGATAAATGTCTTTGCAGGCAGCAGCAGCCATGTCCGTAGGAATAGGCAGCTTATCTGACCCAGTCGAGGCACAGGGGCTTGCGCACTTTCTAGGTTTGTGTTATACATGCTTCATCAAAGAGCGCGATGGGTGTTGATACAGGCATTACTAACAAATTGAATGTTTTGCAGAACACATGCTCTTCATGGGGAGTGAAGAGTTTCCAGATGAAAATGAGGTTTGTACACTATTTGATTTAACTTCCACTCAAGTTAAATGGGAGAAGCTTGTATCTATGTTTGTGGCCACTTGTTTTTTACTTTTCTCTTTACTAGTATGATAGTTACTTGTCCAAACATGGAGGGTCATCAAATGCATTCACAGAAGCAGAGTATACCTGCTACCATTTTGAAGTAAAACCCGAGTTTCTCAAGGGTGCCTTGCAAAGGTAAAATCTGCATGATTTGAATCTTGAAAATTGTAAAACAAAGTCCTTGGTATTGAATATATTTTTGGGGTCAGTGTAGCAAAGCTGTAGTTTTATTCATTCTTCGTGCACTGTAATTGAATCTTGTATTTGCCTCAGCATTTGTAGTTGAAAAATGTCTATGATCGTCATACTTAAAGTTTCAGAATGTGATATGACTATAGAAATTGTAGTTTATAACTTTAAAATACTTTTTGTTTACATATTTTATTTTATTTTGTATTTATGTGCTGCATACACGCTATGCATATTACTTAGCCGTACACTCACCCGTATAAAAAATGTTGGAATGGAAGTGAGGTTTCTGTTTTGGATCTATTAGATCCAGCAATTTGTTCCTTTTGGTCCCTCAACACCTAACTCACCATCATCATTTCATGGAATAATCAAATGTAATCGTTTTCAAATGAATATGAATGTAATTTGTTCTGTGCTCCATATGTTCCTATCGCAATATATTTATCTAGTTGCATGTATGTGGCCCCTAGTCTGAAATTCTCTAGTTGTATTCTTCTCATTTTAAATTTCTATTTCAGAAATTGGGTTTATATTGATTTTGGTTCTTTATTTTGTCAGATTTTCTCAGTTCTTTGTTTCACCTTTAGTGAAGATTGAAGCCATGGAGCGAGAGGTGCAGGCTATAGATTCAGGTGCACGCAAGTCTTTTCTGAGTTTCTTGATTTTCTTTTCTCTCTAAAAATTCTCCAGCTTTGCTGCTATAGTAGTGCTGCCTACAAATTTCTTATTGCTGAGTGGCATTGTTTATTGTTAAACAAAATGGAATGCAGAATTCAACCAGGTATTGCAGAATGATTATTGCCGACTTGAACAACTTCAATGCCATACATCCGCCCCTGGGCACCCATTTAATAGATTTTTTTGGGGTAAAACTTGAATCCATCGTGATCTCTCCCTCTCTCGCTCAATTTGTTTTTTTTTTCCTTGGGGTATGAAACTATATATTATTTTATGTATGATTGAAAGGAAATAAGAAGAGCTTGGCTGATGCAATGGAAAAGGGGATCAACTTACGTGAACAGATACTAAAAATGTACAGAGATTATTACCATGGTGGACTAATGAAGCTAGTTGTCATTGGTGGAGGTGAAAATTTTCCTTTCCCTTCTGTTCTTTATTTGTTTTCTCTGTTCTTTTATTTTACCGTTGTTTTTCAGGGGTTGAATATTGATTGAAAAATATAATTTTTTTGTTGTGTACCTCATATGGCGTGCTTGAATTGAAGTACTGAAGGAGTTTCAATTTGGCTGAGTTGATTTTGATCATATTTCAGATTTGAGATGGATTTAATTATCTACTTAGCATTTCTGTTTTTTGGATGATTCTGTTTGATTCTTTAAATTGGCAAAGGTTGACAAAGGTGTAAACCAATTTCGTCATTTGTACTGTTTTATTTGTGATAGTGATGTTTTGGCAATATTTATTGGTGAAACTGACTAGTAGCAATTAAGATGGGAATTACAGATGCTATTAGCTATTGAGTGGTTTGGTGGTGTCATTTTTGATAGCCTAAGGTTTAACTGCTGTATGAAATAAAAATCCGTTTCTGTTCAGTCATTTATGATTTGTTAAATCTATGTTATGTTAATTGTAATAGTTCTAATTCCTGCAGAATCTCTTGATGTACTTGAGGATTTGGTTGTGGAATTGTATGGTAATGTCAAGCAAGGTCCCCAAGTAAATCTGGAGTTCAAGGTGGAAGGTCCTATTTGGAAACCTGGAAAAATTTACAGGCTACAGGCTGTTAAAGATGTACATATACTCCATCTAACTTGGACATTTCCAAGTCTTACTCATGAATATTTGAAGAAACCAGAAGATTATTTAGCTCATCTCCTTGGGCATGGTAAGACTATTCAGTATTAGCTAAGTTTATGTTGATTAGTATTCCTCTGCGGAGCGCAAAATGTTGCTTACAGAAATAAAAAAAGGAAGTTACGTCTTGAAATGTTAGTTCAGTTATAACTTCTTAAAGTAGATCTCTATGGAAAAAATTATAGTTAGATACTAGTTTTATTTTACTCTAAGAGAGAGGCTTGAAATCTCCAGTTCCTTCTGCCACTTTGGTTCTGAGTGATAATTTTTTCCCTCGGAATGGTCTTGGGGTTCTGACTTTTCCCGCTTTAAATTTTATTTCGTTTTCATTTCAAGATTGTTGTCTAGATTGTTTTCCAGCTACACATTTATAAATTGACCTTAAATTCTGAGCACTAAGTTATGGATTTTCCAGAGGGCCGGGGAAGTTTGCATTCCTATCTCAAAAATAGGGGATGGATAACATCTTTGTCTGCTGGTGTTGGGGATGATGGGGTGCACCGATCTTCTGTGGCTTATCTCTTCCGTGTGTCCATACACCTCACTGACTCAGGTTTGGCAAAGGTACTCTCTCTATTTTATTCTTTATAGAATCTTTTGGTATATAACATAACTTTGATTATCCCGTTGATGAGCTTTTCTGTCATCTTGGGAACCTACCTTAGTTTTGGTTTGCTTTCCTACCCTAAGCATCAGTGTGGAGCAAACTTTGCTTTAACTTTATTAATTCTCATGCTATCTGTGATGCGTCTCTGGCAGGTTTACGATATAATTTGCTATGTCTATCAATTCATTAAGTTACTGCATAAAGTGTCTCCACAAAAATGGATATTTAAGGAGCTCCGGGATATTGGGAACATGGAATTTAGATTTGCGGAGGAGCAGCCCCAAGATGATTATGCTGCAGAACTTTCAGGTTTTCTTTTGTTAGAAAAGTCCACATCTTTCCTTGATCATGTTTTACCTAACTGAAAGCATCCCTGCTCTGTAAAAGATTTTAAAGATACCTTTGTTCTTTCTTTATTTAGCTAAAAGGGTCCACATATTCATGTCTTGTTTATAATGTGAAGTTTTCTTGTTGCAGGAAATTTACTACTTTATCCAGCAGAAAATGTTATCTATGGGGACTATGTGTACAAGACCTGGGATGAGGAATTGGTAAAATACGTTTCTGGTTTCTTCACCCCAGAAAACATGAGGGTTGATGTGGTATCAAAGTCCTTAAATAAGTCTAAAGGTAAACCTCGTACGCCCTTCAGGCAGAGAAACAAAAGGATAGAAAAAGATAGAGGAATGATACTTCTTGTCCATCTTACGGAATCTTACTATTTGTTTCTATATCTTAGTTTAATATTGAATTATTATAGGAAGTGTCTGTAGCAGGTTTGTTGATGCTGTCTCCTTGTTCCAGTTGATGTGTTATCTAACTTTGACCTGAACTCTATTCTCTTGTACGGTTCCAGATATCCAGTGCGAGCCTTGGTTTGGGTCGCATTATACTGAGGAAGATATAGATCCATCCTGGATGAAATTGTGGAAGAATCCTCCAGATATTGATGCCTCATTGCATCTCCCTGCAAAGAACGAATTCATTCCTTGTGATTTTTCCATCCGTTCTGATAACTCGTGTCTTGATCCTGCAATTATATCTTCGCCAAGATGTATAATTGATGAACCATTGATGAAGTTCTGGTACAAAATCGATGATACTTTTAAATTTCCGCGGGCAAATACTTACTTCCGCATTAATCTGAAGGGTGGATATGCTGATCTGAAGAGTTGCGTTTTGACTGAGCTATATATTCTTCTTCTTAAAGATGAGCTGAATGAAATTGTATACCAGGTTCGTGTCTTGTCCTTTATAACTAAAAATGTCTGCTTCAGTTTAGATGGCTGATGAATCTTTTGTAAAATAAGTTTTAGGGGAACAGTACTTGTATTTCATTCAGTTTTAAGTCTCTCTGCAGTAAACTTTTTATATGTAGATCAGAAACCCCAATTGTGTTTTCTTATTCAAATCTGTAACACTTGGCTGTTTTCTCTTCAATCTCCAATTTTCAAAAGTTTTAAAATATCTTAACAAAAGTTCACTCATTTTAATCTTCTCAATATTTAGCAATTCAGTTGTAAAATTGTAATTTATGCTGCCAGCATCCCACCTTGTTTAACTCAGTTTTGACCAAGAAAGGCATTGACCAAGGCCTTTCTAAGGGTATATTTATTTAGTTGATACTGTTTTCATTAATATAGGTCATTTCGTTTTGAGTGACTTTGCGGCTGTTCTGTTGAAGCAAATATGCTTTTGAATTGTATACATGAGAGGAACTTTTGTTCTGTCCCTGCAGGCCAGTGTTGCCAAGCTGGAAACTTCTGTATCTTCGTTCAGCGACAAGCTGGAGCTGAAGGTCTATGGTTTCAATGACAAGCTTTCAGCTCTCTTGTCAAAAGTTTTGGTAACAGCCAAAAGTTTCTTCCCAATTGGTGATCGTTTTGAGGTATCTGTGTTACCTTTCATTTCCATCACTCCATTCTATGTCTGGTTTAAGTTTGATTTGCATATAGATTGCTGGTTTCTGGCTTGTCCATTGCTAATTGTCACTATAACAGGTTGTTAAAGAAGATATGAAGAGAACATTAAAGAACGTCAATATGAAGCCTCTGAGTCACTCATCATACCTGAGACTGCAAGTTCTGTGTCAGACCTTCTATGATGTGAATGAGAAGTGGCGTGTTTTAAATGCAGTGTCTTTTTCTGATTTGAGGTCCTTTATTCCCGAGCTTTGTTCCCAGGTACACCGTACACTACATGCATGCATGCCATGATGGACACTTGTTATATGATACTTCAGTCAACTCATCAAACTCAACATCATCTTCCAATCATTGTCTTTTTTAATGAGAAAACCAATGCTGCCAAATGTGAATCAAATAGTTGATTTTGGGCTGTTTAAGTAAAAATCTATGTTCTATATTGCTTCTAGAATTAGTTTAATTCAGGCATTTTCTTACAGCTTACCTTCTCGTCAATGTGTACAGCTATACATTGAGGGCCTTTGCCATGGAAATTTATTGGAAAAAGAAGCAAAGAGCCTGTCAAAAATATTTAAAATGTATCTTTCTGCACAACCACTTCCTATCGAATTGAGGCATAAGGAGCATGTTATTTGTCTTCCTCCTGGTGCTAACCTGATTAGAGATTCCAATGTGAAGAATAGGATGGAGGCGAACTCTGTCATTGAGGTAACTCAAAATGGCTTAATTTCGTTTTCTTTTCTACATATGAAGATGTACTTTCTCTTATATGTTGGTGTTCTCTGTTTGTTTTGGCTTTCTATTGCAGCTGTATTTTCAAATTGAGCAGGAAGCGGGGATTGAGTCCACCAGATTGAAAACATTGATAGATCTTTTTGATGAAATTGTAGAGGAACCATTTTTCAATCAGCTAAGGTGATTTGATATAAGGCTGAAACTGTTACTTAAACAATGACTAGCTAAAGAATCCGAATCTGACATTTACTTTCATCTTTCTGTCTGTCTGGAAGGACGAAGGAGCAGCTTGGATATGTTGTTCAGTGTAGTCCACGGGTAACATACCGTGTTTTTGGCTTTTGTTTCACGGTTCAGTCGTCTGACCACGACCCAATCTACTTACAAGGGAGAATTGACAACTTCATAAATGGTTTGGAAGATTTGTTGGTAAGCAATCAAGGTTCCTTCTAAGTGGCTGCTAGTTTACGGTCTTCCCCCGATATTTTTATAAACATTGCATATGGTATCTTGCAATTTGAGGTTCCCTATTGATTGACATATAAACCGTTTATAGTTTTTGGAAAACTTCTCTTGTATCCGATATCGTTGTTTTAGGTCTACGTCCATGATTTAAGTTACATGATTTCTATTCCTGCATTGGAATTTCGGTTTTTGAGTATCTGTTGGCATTTGCAGAGAGGGCTTGATGATGATTCATTTGAGAATTATAAAAGCGGGCTAATGGCTAAGCTTTTGGAGAAAGATCCATCCCTCACATACGAAACCAATAGATATTGGAATCAAATCATTGATAAAAGGTGTGCTTTTAATCAACCGGATTTTGTGCCATATTTTTGGCTAGATATTCAGCCCATCATTGTTCTAACCCCAGTCGTTCTAACCCCAATCATTGTTCTAACCCCAGTCGTTCTAACCCCAATCATTGTTCATCTGCAGGTACATCTTTGACTTGTCAAAAAGGCAAGCAGAAGAACTCAAAAGCATTCAGAAGGAGGATGTTATCAACTGCTTCAAAACATATTTGCAGCAATCTTCTCCCAAGTGTCGTAGGCTTGCAATTCGCGTATGGGGTTGCATCACTGACATGAAAGAGGCTAAAGCACAGCTGAAACCTGAGCAGGTCATCGAAGACCCTGAAATCTTTAAGAAGTCATCCAAGTTCTACCCTAGCATGTGTTGAAAATATTGATCTGCTTCCATTACTTGTTAAAAATTGAACCTTGAGAAAGCCCTCGGTCGATATAACCGCCTTCCGAAAGTGAAAATCAAGAACATTTACCATTATATTGGATTTTCAATTTACAGATGCATTCATGTCAAATTACGTTCATTTTAAGATTCTTAAATCTTTGGTACAGTGAATTTCGTAAGAAATCTAATTATATTAGAATATCCAGGGCATTTATGTCTTTTTAGTTTTTACTCGCCGTTTTAGACTGTAAAAAAGTTCTTCAGGGTAAAAAAAACGAAGGTGTTACTTTTCCAATTTCTCATCTCATGGACCGCTGTACTTTCTCGTCGGACGACATCGTAATATTGCCTCCGAATGATAAGACGATTATACAGATTCATAAAGCTTGAGAATGGCCTCTCTGCATTGCTTATTCACGATCCGGAGGTTTACCCAGAAGGGCCACCTGAAGACTCCGAGTCCCTAGAACGCAGCGAAGCCGACGCTGTAGAAGTAGAAGAGAAAAATGAGGACGGCGACGATGGCGCGAAAGGGAAAACTAGGGAATATGAAGAGGACCTCAAAAAAAATGAAGGTGAAGAAGAAGGTGGAGATGGGGATGGTGAATTTAAAAGGAAGCCAAAGGTAAAGGGAAAGGGAGCTGCTGGCAAGACGAAGAAGGTTGGTCTGTGATTTACATTGAAAATCTGTAATGCCCATCTCGCATTGATGAAATTAGCATGAAAATTGTAGATAAGAAAAGAAGATTACTTTGTGCTTGTATCAATGATAGTATAAATGAAGGTGTTTGATCTTTTTTGCAGGCAGCTGCGGCAATGTCCGTCGGCGTAGGCAGCTTCTCTGACCCTTTGGAGGCACAGGGGCTTGCTCACTTTCTAGGTTTGTGTTACTCATGCCCCACCGCCGCGCGCCCCCCCCCCCCCCCCCCCCCCCCACACACACACACACATTGTTCATCAGAGGATGTGCTGAATGTTGATGTTCAGGCATTACTAAAAAATTGAATTTTTTGCAGAACACATGCTCTTCATGGGAAGTACAGAGTTTCCAGATGAAAATGAGGTCTGTTTAAAACAAATGTCTGTTTTGTTCACCTTTTAGTAATTGTATCAGGTAGTTCTTAAGTTGTTTTCGGCTCATTGTTTAAGAATAAAAATGATATTTTAAATTACACGTTGCTGTTAACCTCCACTATAGATAGATAGGAGAAGCCTGCATGCTATGTTAGTGGCCAATTTTTTTTTCACTCTTCTTTTTGCTAGTATGATAGTTACTTGTCCAAGCATGGAGGGTTTTCAAACGCACACACAGAAACGAGAGTTTCTTAAGGGTGCCTTGAGAAGGTTAAGTCTGAGCTCTTCATGCTTTGAATATTAATAACTGAAGTGCTTGGTCAATGTAATGAGGCTCTAGTTTATATTGAATCGTCCTGCATTCGCATTTAATCTTGTATTGACCTCAGCATTTGTGGTTTAATATATCTATGTTTGTCATACTTATGTTCCGAAACAAATGTGATACTATAGGAACTGTAGTTTAAAATAATAAATTACTTGTCATCTACTTTTATATATTTCTGTGATGCATGCTTGATAAGGATATTACTTACTGGTACACTAAGATCCGACAATATGTGTTTTCTTTTCTTTTCGGTTCCTCCACATCTGGCTCGCCATAATATTTTTAATATATTCAAATGTATATATATTCCTTTCAAATCAACATAAATCATTAATGTTCTGTCCTCCATATATATATATATTCCTTTTGCAATATTTATAGCTAATTGCATGCATTTTGCCCTTTGTCTGAAATTCTCTAGTTGTATTGTTCTCTTTGAAATTTGTATATCAGTAACTTGGTTTATATTCATTGGGCTCTTTATTTTACCAGATTTTCTCAGTTCTTTGTTTCACCCCTTGTAAAAATTGAAGCCATGGAGCGAGAGGTACAGGCTGTAGATTCAGGTGCATGCAAGTCTTATCCAAGTTTATTGATTTCAGTTTTCCCTTACAAAAATCCCCCAGATTTTTTCTTAAAGTAGTGCATTATACAAGTTTCATATTCCTGAATTGTATTCTTTAATGTTGAAAAAATTGGAATGCAGAATTTAACCAGGTTTTACAGAAAGATGTTTGTCGCCTTGAACAACTTCAATGCCATACAGCAGCACCTGGTCACCCATTTAATAAGTTCTTTTGGGGTAAAATTTGAATCCATTGTGTATTTCTCCCTCCTCTGCTATGAAAATATTTAAACTACATTTTATTTTATGTGTGCATCAAAGGAAATAAGAAGAGCTTGTTAGATGCAATGAAAAACGGGATCAACTTGCACGAACAAGCACTAAAATTGTACAGAGAGTATTACCATGGTGGACTAATGAAGCTAGTTGTCATTGGTGGAGGTGAAATTTAAAGTTTCCTGTCCTTTCATTTATGCTAAACATTGATTTTTTACTTCTTTTTTCTACTGTTCTTTTCAGTGGTTTGAATGCTAATAAACATCATTCTTTAGTGTCATGTTCCACATATAGCATGGTTGAATGGGGGTAATGAAAGAATTCCAGTTTGACGTAGTTGAGTTCAATCAAATTGCTGGCTTTTGAAGAACTTACTTATCTACTCATCCCTCGGGGTTTCTGTTTTGTGGATGATTATATTGGATTCTTTAATTGATAGAGGTTGATATTGGTGTACACAAATGCACAGTAGAGTTTCGTCATTTGCAATGTTGTGATAGTGATGTTTTGGCAATGTTTATTGGTGAGAATGACTCTTGTAGCAATGGAGTTTGAATTATTGGTGCTATCAGCTATGTAGTGGTCTGATGGTGCCATTATTATAGCTTGTAGTTTTAACTCTTGAGTGCTGTATCAGATAAAAATTCATTTCTGTTCAAACAATTATGCATACAATTAACAAACCAAGTAGAATCATTTCTGCTGCTTAATTTTCCAATATTTGTTTTGTTAATTGTAATAGTTCTAACTGCTGCAGAATCTCTTGATGTACTTGAGGATTGGGTTGTGGAGATGTATAGTAGTGTCGAAAAAGGCCCCAAAATAAATCTGCAGTTCAAGGCAGAAGGTCCTATCTGGAAATCTGGAAAACTTTACAGGCTTGAGGCTGTTAAAGATTTCCATATGCTGTACTTAACATGGACATTGCCCTCTCTTCATCAAGAATTTTTTAAGAAACCAGATGATTATTTAGCTCATCTCCTTGGGCACGGTAAGATGATTCATTACTAGATAATTTTATGTTACTGATTATTCCTCTGGAGAGCACCGAGATTTGTACAAGAAAAAAGGAAATTAAGTCTTTGAATTGTTAGTTTTCTTTTTACGGATAAGCAGCAATTATAACTCCTTAAAGTAGAGGTCTGGAAACTTTGATAGTAGAAGTAGCTCAAATGCTTCAGTTCCTTCTCTTGTTTTCCTTCTGAATATTTATTTTGTTCCCTTAGGTTTGTACTTTTCCTGCATTGGATCTTGTTGCTGTTGTATGGCAGTACATTGCATAAAAAAAATTTCACATTGCATAAAAAAAATTTCACATTTCATAACGTGTTTAGTTATCTGGATTGTTTTTCCGGCTAAAGAATGGGTTTAGTCATCTAGATTATTTCCAATCACACAGTGATAAGTTGACTTCAAAGTCTGAGCGCTAAGTTATGGGTTTTCAGAGGGCCGGGGAAGTTTGCTCTTTTACCTAAGAGATAGAGGGTGGGTAACATTTTTGTCTGCTGGTGTTGGGGTTGGAGCGTTCCACCTATCTTCTGTGGCCTATATCTTCGACGTGTCCCTACGGCTCACTGACTCTGGATTGGAGAAGGTAGTATCTCTATTATCCTTTTAGATAATCTCATTGATGAGTTTTTCTATCAACTTGGAACCTACCATAGTTTTCGATTTCTTTCCCTAGAAAGTTTGGCAAAACTGTATGATTTCATAAATTCTCTTTACCACATGCATAGTTACTGGAAAGCATCAGGAATTGTGGAGCAAAGTTTTCTGTTTTTGTGACCAATAAGAAAAGTTATCTTTTTCATCATTACTTCTCATTTGCTATATCTGATGCTTACCTTGCAGATGTTCGACATAATTGGCTTTGTCTATCAATACATTAAGTTACTGCGTCAAGCGTCTCCTCAAGAAGGGATATTTAGGGAGCTCCAGGATATTGGAAATATGGAATTTAGATTTGCTGAGGAACCAACCCAGGATGATTATGCTTCAGGACTTGCAGGTTTTCTTTTGTTAGAAAAAATGCACACCTTTCCTTGTTTATGTTTTGCCCAACTTTAATTATCCCTGCTCCATAAATTATTGTTTTGAATAAATTATTTTCTTATTTTTTCAGCAAAAAGGGTATTCCCATATCCATCTCTTGTTTTCTATTGTGACATCGTCTATGTTGCAGGGAACTTACAAGTTTATGCAGCAGAAAATGTTATTTATGGGGACTATGTGTACAAGATTTGGGATGTGGAATTGATAAACTATGTTCTTGGTTTCTTCACACCAGGAAACACGAGGATTGATTTGTTATCAAAATCCTCATTTAAGTCGGAAGGTAAATCTTCTATGCCGTTCTATGCTAAGAAAAGAAAAAGAAGGATGTGAAAAGAGAGAGGAAGCATGCTTATTGTCCATCTAACTGCACGTTATTAATCTGTTGTTTTTAATCTTCTTTTAATATTGAACTATCATATGAAGTGTCTCTAGCACTTTTTTCTGGTACCATCCCTTATTCTCCTTGTTTATGATAAGAACGTAACCATGATTTCTTTGACTTGAGCTCTATTCTCTTAAACTTCAGATTTCCAGTGCGAGCCTTGGTTTGGGTCACATTATACCGAGGAAGATGTATCTCCATCTTTGATGGAGTTGTGGAGTGATCCTCCAGAAATTGATGTCTCATTGCATCTCCCTTCAAAGAACGAGTTCATTCCTTGTGATTTTTCTATCCATTCCGGTGACTCGGTGTCCTGATCCTGCAAATATATCTACTCCGAGATGTATAATTGATGAACCATTAATAAAGCTGTGGTACAAGCTTGATGATACTTTCAAACTTCCGCGGGTAAATACATACTTCCGCATCAATCTGAAGGATGGATGTGCTAATACGAAGAATGGTCTTTTGACTGAACTGTACATTCGCCTCCTTGAAGATGAGCTGAATGACATTTTATATCAGGTTCATGTCTTGCCCTTTGTAACTATTTTTTGTGCTTCACTTTAGATGTGTACTTAAATACTTTTGGGGGGAACACCATTTGCATTTAGTTCAATTTTGAATCTCTCTAAGAATGCACTTATTCAGTTGATGCTGCATTCATCCATATAGATCATATTTCTCTCAGCGGCCTAGGAATTCATAGCAAAGATGTTGTAGAATGTAACACGAGAGGAACCGCTGTTCTGTTCTGTAGGCCTATGTTGCCAATTTGGAAGCTTGTCTAGGTACTGTTGCTGACAAAATGGAGTTGGCGGTCTGTGGTTTCAATGATAAACTTCTAGCTCTCTTTTCAAAAATTTTGTCAACAGCGAAATGTTTTTTGCCAATTGATGATCGCTTTAAGGTATGGCAGCTACTCCACTCAATATCTAGTTTAAGTTAGATTTTGCATATAGTTGACAATACCGTCCTGGTTCCTGCTTTGTCCATTGCTAAGTGACACTTGAACAGGTTGTTAACGAAATTATGATCCGGAAGCTAAAGAACACGAACATGAATCCTCTGAGTTACGCATCATACTTGAGAATGCAAGTTCTGTGGCAGAATGTTCATGATCTAGAGGACAGGTTGCATGCTTTAGAAGGATTGTCTATTTCTGATTTGACGTCATTTATTCCCGAGCTTCATTCCCAGGTACGCTGCACTAGTACATGTCATGATGAATGTTTTGGTCAGAATCCATAAGTTTAGTTCAGCATTTGCTTACAGCTTACCTTGTCCTCAATTTGTACAGGTATACGTTGAGGGCCTTTGCCATGGTAATTTGTTAGAAGAAGAAGCAATTAGCCTTTCAAATATATTCAAAATGACTTTTTCCGAACCACTTCCTATTGAATTGAGGCATAAACATCATATTATTTGTCTTCCTCCTGGTGCTAATCTGATCAGAAATGCTACTGTGAAGAATAAGTCGGATACAAACTCCGTAGCTATGGTAACTCAAAATGGATTGATTTTGTTTAGTTTCCAGATTTTTAATTTCTGTCTTAAATGTTGATATATCTCTTTCCTTGGTTTTGGCTTCATATTGTAGCTGTATTATCAAATTGAGCACGATGTGGACACCAGAATGAAAGTCGTGATAGATCTTTTTTATGAAATCGTATGGGAACCACTCTTCAATCAGCTAAGGTGAGTTCGTTTGAATCCGAATCTAATGATAAGAATTAATGTATATATACAATATATTGTATATTCATATAATTTGTCTGTATTTCTTGAAATAGGACGACGGAGCAGCTTGGATATACTGTTGATTGTAGCCCAAACATAATGTTGCGCGTTTATGGATTTGGTTTCAGAGTTCAGTCATCTGAGTACAATCCTATCTACTTGCAAGACAGAATGGAGAACTTTATAAATGGTCTGGAAGACTTGTTGGTAAGCAATTCTAGTTTGAGGATATGATTGATATCAGTGTTGTATGCATGTAGTGGTGCAACCCGGGTGGGTTGGAAGGTCAACCCAACTCTAATTCAACTTTGACCATATATAGGTTTGGGTTAACTTTGGTTTATGTGGATTCGGGTTAGTTCGGATTCAACCTATAAGCTTAAATCCACGGGTTTAACCCAAAAATTCAAAATATATCTTTCAATATAGGTAAACACTCTCCACATTCCTTATTGATTAGAAGCTCAAATGTTCTCAACTTCTCATCTCAGACAATTCTTTCATGAGTATCATAATTATTGCAATCCGTGAAAACAAATAGGTTGGGATCAATCAACATAGGTTTGAAGAGTATTAGAATAATTACGTATATTGTGAGTGAATGCATATGTGAAGTCCAATAGGCTTAGAATTACATTTGTGTTTAAATGAATTCTTGATATAAAATCGAGTTGGGTTGAGTTAGTTAGAATTCGAGTTAGATTGGGTCGGGCTTAGGCGGCGGGTTAGGACTTCAACCCAACCCAACCTGACAAATCCTTGGGTTGTAGTGAAGTTGGGATTGAACGGGTTTCTGCTAATTTAAATTCGCCCCATTGAGTTAAAACTTAAAAGTCGTGCATGCCTAATTCGATGGTTTAAGTTACATGATTATTGTTTCTGCATTGAAATTTCAGTTATTGAGACTCTGTTGGCATTTGCAGGACGGGCTTGATGATGAATCATTTGAGAGCCATAAAAATGGGCTAATCTCTGAGATGTTAGAGAAAGATATATCCCTCACACACGAAACATGTAGATATTGGGCTCACATTATTGATAAGAGGTGCTCCTCTGTGATTGAACCTCATTTTGATTCACAAATTAAGATCATTTTGTTAGTTATAAATGGCCGGACTTTTGTGTCATAACATTGCAACTGTTGATCCTTCATCTACAGGTATGAATTTGAGTTGGTGAAGAAGGAAGTAGAAGAACTCAGAAGCGTTCACAAGAAAGATGTAATCGACTGGTACAAAACGTTCTTGCAACAATCATCTCCTAAGTGTCGTAGACTTGCGGTTCACGTTTGGGGTAGCAGAACTGACCCGAAAGAGGCTGAAACTCCACCGGAGTCTCTGCAAGTCATCGACGACCCTGCAACTTTTAAGATGTCTTGTAGTTCATATCCTAACCTCCGTTGAAAATGAAAACATAAATATTTACCTATACAGTATATCTAAGGGATTATACAGTAGATGGAAATCATGTAAAACTTCATTCATATTAGTAAAGGGAAATTTGTTATAACAATCCTTGCTTACCCTACTTAATCCTTGACCCTCAAGGCATTCCTACAAGTCCACTCTCATATTTGAGAAAGGGGTGGATTTGGCCTAGGTTACACAACCGGGCAGTTATAACTAAATATCAAACTTAGGGCCTGTTTGGGAACGCTTTGAAAGTCTTAAAAGCATTTTCTTGAAGAAAAAAAAAACTGTTAAAAGCAATCCCTGAACTTTTTTTTTCTTGAAGAAAAAAAAAGTTTCTAAGCAGCGCTTCCAAAAAAAGCACATGTCATGTGTTTCTTCATAAACTCATCCGGACATTCATGTTCATACAAAATAAAAGCACTTTATTCACCATATTAAGGCTTATGAGCATAAGTGTTTTTCATAAAAGTAGTCTCAAATGATTTCCTAACATACGTATAGACGTATAAATCGTTTTTATCGTCATTCATATGAGTCGAATATGATACTTCTCATTCATAAAAAATATAGAAAAATTACTATTAGACGGCGTTAGTCGCCCGGCGGCGGCATTTAGTCCAAATTTGTAAATTTTGGTTTGAAATGCCACATGGTAGGGTTTTGGGTTTGTTTAATTCAGCTGTATCTAGGAGCTTATAAGATGTTTGTGGGGTACCAATACTGAGGTGTATGATTAAGACCATGTTCTTATTTTGCCCTACCAAAATCTGATATGTATATATGGAGGTCGTCATTATGTTACCCTAGAAACACAAGACAAGTCCTTGTGAAGGGCACTTTCAGAGACTCCTAACTATATAACTGTACATATATATAATAGATAGATATATATATATATATCATATAATCTAATCCCTAATGCCCCCTTTGTCCATCTGCTTATCACTAATCCTGTTCCTTCCCAACTTTTGCTCAATAATTATAAGGACAATGACAAAAAATTATAAATTAGAAAAAAAAGAAAAAAAATGTGTGTGTTATATGTGGCTCAAGCCTATGATTATTTCTGTTGGGTGTTACATCAAAAAATTAAGTGGACAATATTAAAGATTTATCGTGATTGGCAACCTTACATAAGTTTTTCTCGTTTTCTTTTATTGCATGCATGCATATGGGTGTCCATTAAATGATTTGGTGACACATATATGAAGAATGTAAGACAATAATCCCGCAAAAATATATGCAAAATCTGCATTGAAGATTGTTCTGGTTCGATATCCCTGGAGGGGTTGCTAGGTAGCTGGAAAAGTTAATTAATTAACCACAAACAGTACTCATATATAATTATTCTTTTTCAGGTGTGGACAAGAATTACATTGAAGCCAAGGGAGGAGGCTTTTGACACGAGACATGACCGGTGGTTTAAGATGCTTCCCCCATTTTCATTTTTGGCTAGGAAACTACACAAATATTTATTTAAATCCAATGATAAACTTATTGAAAACGAACCAAATTGACAGAAAACCCATATCGATCGATCCATTTTACATGATAATATGATATGACTACATACGTGCATATTTAGTTTTATATAGCTAATTAAGTATATATGCTGTAAATCTTGGGCGCCGAGGGTGTGTGGGATAAAAAAACCTTAGTTTCCTCTCCAAAAGAAATTTTTCTTTAAAAAATTTTTTTTTCGATTGATCTTTTTCGGGTCCAGGGGGGCTTTCTCCTGGTATACTCATAGAGATGTAGTGAATAAACCGGATAATCCAACAGGTCTTGGTGTCGATTTTACCGATATTTGTTCGTCTTCATACTTCATTTTCTCGTCTATCGTCATGGTGTCGATCATGGTCACAGATTTTGACGTCCCGACGGATCAAGTTGTCGGTGAAACTCTTGTCTTCAGGAGTCTGATCTGCCTTCACAGGATTTTGACTCGTGATGCGGCCTAGTGGGTTTTAATCCAGCCATTGCAGTCCTCCATTGGTGGCGTGGTGTCATTCACGGTAAATTGAAACATCTGCGATATAGAGGTGGACGGTATCCTCGTCGTCTTTGGAATTTCGCGGAGGCGGCAATAACGGAAGTGATAGGTAGCGACAATAGTGGAAGTTGCCAATTTGTACCTTTTGTTGGAGTATTTTTTGTTCCCTTTTTAGTTTGTTTTGTGCAAATAAGTCTAGCGGCTCTTATTTCGGGTTGACTGTGTTAGGTTTTCCCTTTTGTGGGATTGGAAATATTAGTCTAGCGGCTCTTACCCATGTTTATCGTCAAGTTATTGCAATCTAACTTGTCTTTATTTTATATTTTTATTTAATCAATGAAATTTCATAATTTTCCAAAAAAATATATTTAATTTTATATATTATTAATATAGACAATGAAAGTGATGCATGAACACTAAAGGCAGGCCGCAAAGATGGAATTTTGCATGTGCTCCTAAAGATTGCAGGACCGACATGCATATATACGATCGACATATCTCCAACCTCAGACTCAATTTCTCATAGATAACATACAAATAAATAATAATATTTCGTCTTTGAAAAACAAATGAATAAATAATAGCTTTATCTTTTTCTCACACAGAAATAACAGCTTAATTTATCCTGCAAATCCAAATGAACCCAACGACAAGTAGAACCTAGAAAGCCTGCAAGAAACAGAACCCAGAACACCAAAAACTAAACGATAATGTATTACGTGGTGGTACAAGAATTAATTTAGGTTAGAAACAACCCTTTACAAAAACAGTACTAGAGATATTTTTCGATAATAAACCACCGAGACTGGTCCAAGTGGGGAGGGCATAAGTTTGGGGTGTTTTAAATTTTGAATTCGAATTCTCTTGGGTTATTTTTGTGTAATCATTCTCATGGACGGATGCTTGTTTTGGGTCGGGAGGGCTATAGCCCTTCCCAATCAAGTTAGGTCCTTTAGGATTTTGGGTTTAGTCCAACCCAATTTAATTAACCCAGCACAATTTAATTAATCCATTATACTTTAAGTTTTAAAAAAAAAAGGCAATCTCACACACACACACCCCCGAGCAAGACAGAGAAAGCAGCAAAGAGAGGAGAACCGCACAATTTCAGCCTTTCTTCTTTCTTTTCTTCACCTTCAAATCTCACAAATCACAATTTTCTTCTTCAACTCATTTCTCTTTTTTTTCTTTAAAAATTTATTGGGTTTCTCTATTCTCAAATCTTCAAAGCATAAGGTATTACTCTCTAATATTAGTTTTAAATAGAAATTGAATGTAGAGTTTTAGTTTTGGGAATATGAGGATTAGAGATTTCTTTTGAGTTTTGATAATTTGAAATTTTGAATGTTGAAATTGGGGCTTTTGTAGGAGTAATTGAGTAAAGGATATGACTATGATGTGATGAATTATAAAGAATTACAACATAACGGGTCTTTTCATATATGAGAATTATAAAGAATCAACTTCGAAATAAAATAGGTGATGAATTTCTTGCTGATTGTATGACCTCCACATTAAAAGTGACTTTACTTATACTATCAGTAATAAAGAGATAATGGAGGATTTTGACGCTATTAAGACTCGAATGGTACAATTTGAATTAGAAAGTGATAATTTGTATTTGCACTGTATGTTTAATTATGGGTTTTGTTGTAATTTTTTTTCTTTTCTTTCTATCAAGCTTTTATTTATGTATATAGATGCATTTGAGAGATAATGCTTATTATGTCCCCCTAACTAGGAGTATTTTTTATGTTTATTAATGTAATTCACTCGTACCATCGAGTTTTTTTTACATCTAGTAGGTAAGTTTAGCCCATATGAAAATTGGGTTCAGGAGCCGTCCCTGGTCAATCTCTAGAGACGTAGAAGGTTAGTTCGAGGGAAGAATTGGAGCATGTAGCTGTAAATGCATATATAAAACATTCTCGAATGCTTTGTGAGTCTTGATTAAAGATATATCTAATGTGGTGCGTGTTTTTATTTCATATGAAAGAGGTGATGGTTGATTAATGGACCACTTTATATATAAAATTATAAAGCTGGGAAAATGAAATTTATGTCACTAGGTTAGAGAATTTCATTAGTTATATATAATATTGAATTTTAATAAGTAATTGTTATATTATTTATTTTTGATAGTGTAAAATAATATTGATGCACTTAAAAATAAGTACAAACAATAAACAAGAGAAGCAAAGCAAACTTTAATCATTTAATAATATCGAAGTAATTTGTATATACATATTGATATACATCCATATACCTATAATAACGTACGTAATTATTACATTATAAACTCCCTAATTTTATATATGATTGCAAATTTCATATATTCATTTTTACATAAAGCGATTCATTTAATCCGATTATAAAATAAGATACATATAACATTCAAATACAAAATAATTTACATGTCAATATATATTGGCCAGTTTATAATTCTCTTAATTTTGTTAGATTTTAATTATTCTAATATTTCGTTGGAAAGTTAAAAGGCTTGTAGAGGTATCTGTCTCATATTATTCTCTGCAAATCGTTTACAAATGAACTGCTACATTAATTATCTGTTTAAAAGGCCCTTGTCGGTAGCTTGAAGTAAACTAATTATGATTATTGCCATTTGTAATTATGAGGATATATATTATACTTCTTGTCGCTCTAAAGTACTACAAAGGCAAGACAGTTAGCATAAATTTATGTTGTTAATGATGGTGCGCGCATGAACGTTTAAGATTGTTACCAATTTTGTTTCTGTTCCATCTCTTAATTAATTCCTTAAATTAACACCAATTTAGTAACTAAAAACCAGCCCCAAAATGATATCTAATGGAGTATTAGCAGATTGTGGTGACACCTGTAATTGGTGCTTTGTGTGTTTGTGACTTGTTTTCACTACGTAGACACGTGTCTGACAATGATATTGCAGATTAAGTTGATAACAAATTAAATGCTTGCATGTTCTTTCCCCCAAGTGCGACATTGATAAAGACAGTCCATAATACGTCAGAATAAAATGTAATTAAATTATGGATAAATTATTAACAGCTCCTTGACAATTCTGTTTTTTCCTCAAAAACTATGAAGCGTAACTCCGTTAGTTGGGACTTTTGCACTTGCAGGTCCCTCAAAGCAGCAAGGGCGTGATTCTTTTTATCATACCACAGCTTCAGCTTGTAAATAATTAGTATAATTACCCACTTATATATTTGCAT
Source organism: Oemleria cerasiformis (assembly GCA_037349345.1). Lineage (NCBI taxonomy): Eukaryota > Viridiplantae > Streptophyta > Magnoliopsida > Rosales > Rosaceae > Oemleria > Oemleria cerasiformis. The sequence goes on from JAZGTL010000006.1 coordinate 2,712,902, forward strand.
GTTTATATATTGACAATGCTATATATTCACTACCTCTTGGATTCAAGACATTGGAAAATTATGCTAAGTTCATAACTCAATTTTATAATTAAATTTATATATTACAATTGACTTTTTTTCTTTGAAATCAATAATGAAATCCGTGTTATATGAGGTTTAATGGTAGGGTATAGAAAGTTTTAAAGAGGGGGTAGGGGTGTCTGGGTAGGGGTGGTGGTGGAAGAGTTTACGACTTAGGGTGAGTTTAATTATTGAACTAAACCCTAAATCATAAACGATTAATCTAATATTTTAATATTAGATAATGAAGATTTTTCAAATTTGAAGTTTAAAAATATTTTTGAAGAATTCTTGCTCTTAATTGTCGATTTTTAAGTTGGATTTTTCTTACAGAAAGGAAATAGTTTAGGGATTAAAAACTTTAAATGGTCAATTTCATTGTTTGAGTAATTATTACGATGGTCAGTAATTAGAAAGTTTAAAAAATATGATTAGTGGAGTTTTAAATAAACATTGATATTATAAAAGACTCATCAACGGATAACCTTTAAGTAATTCACTAATTCACGGATTCTACAATCTGCACAAAGGTTCATATTGTTTGATCAATTTTGAGTGGCCTACGTCGTCGTTTTGGTCTGAAGCGGTCTAAAACCTAAAGTTTTCCCAGTTGCATATGCCTTAATTGGGCGGTCCAAAATTCAGGCACGAGTCGGCTCAGCCTATTCAATGTGAGTCGGCCACCCATGTGACCAAACGCCCCAACAGAAAGGGGACATATACTTCTTCATGTTCCCCATGCCCACTTAACACCTAACGTAAATCTTTTTCATAAATAATTATTTATTTATACCAAATTCAATTCTCAATTATTTATTTATTTATAAATAAATATTTATTTATACCAAATTCAATTTTCAATATATATATATATATATTGTACAATGAATTATATACAACGAAGATTTTACCGTGCGTGAAGTTATAGATTCTATAAATAAAAAAGTAATATTTTTAACTTAAGAGAACAAAAATGGAGCCCAAATCAACTTAGAAGTAGGACTAATTTACTTTTCTTGCCTTAATTAATTAGTGCGATGTTAGCATTGAAGGGATAAGAGATTTATGTGGGGCAATGATAAAACATAACACATGCATTACCCAATTGCCACATTCCACCATTCCACCATCCCACAATGAACATGAAGATCGCTCCAAGCTGCATATATCATTTTCAAAATTCCGATGATTAAGTTATACGACGTGTCAAAAAATATAAAATTATTAGACCAAAACAATGGCGATCGTGATTTGTATTATCTTTTTCTTCTATTCTTACAAAGATATCGAAAACGACTCCGGACTAATCTGCAATATGTATTCTTGTTATTACAAAGAAAAATGCTCAAAGGGTTTGGTGCGTTGTTGTTCACAATGACTTGAAGAAAAGGATCGGAATGTCTGATTAAAGAAAAAGAAAGGATCAGAAAGTAAAAAGACTTGAGAAATCCATGTTTGCATTAAGAAAAAATTTGCCCCCATGTGCAAAGATACCATTATATCTGTTAAGACTACCCTACCATTGATTCAACAAAATACGAGAGCATTTTCAACTTTCTTGGGCCCCAAACTAAAGATTACGCCCTATAATTAAATATAACTTAATCACCCCCAAAACTAAACACAGAAACAATAATGCTATATATTCACTCTCTTAATTTCTCATTCTCTAAGCAATTTTTCAGTGTAAGACAACCAATTGAAAGTGTAAAGAACAGTTGTGTAACGTGAACGAATGACGCTGCTCATATTTTTAATTTATTATGTTATAAAACAATAAATTCAAGTTTAAAACAACAAATTAAAAAGAAAATTAACAATTACGTAACGAAGAATGAACAAAAATGAGAATATAAAATTGAGAATAAGAAATCTATGGGTGGGAAATTGCATGTGGGGAGGTTCGGCCCACAGGCCTAGCGGTTGGTAATCCCAACCACAACCAGTTGCATGTGCACTTGATTTCCTCAATCACTTGGTTATGGCCTTCTCTGAATTATGTGCAAAATTATTGTGACCAAAAAGAGAATAATAAAATAAATAAACTCACTCAATTCAGTTGTCTCATAGTTTAATTTCCTCCTTATAAATACAGCAACCCTCGTGCACTCTAAGCACAAAGCAACCCACAACCTCCCTCCTTTACAACTCTAAGCCTCCTCTCTTCTTTCCCATTCAAAATCACATCAACAAAAGAAAACAATGGCAGCTCAGGCATTGTCCCTAGCTCCTTTAGCCCTCTCTCTTCTCCTCTTCAACCTTCATTTTTATGGCACTTTTGCCGACTACGGCGGCTGGCAAGGCGCTCACGCCACCTTCTATGGCGGCGGTGATGCCTCCGGCACAATGGGTAAGTCCAAAACTCAATGCCACTCTTATAGTTTGCAAAATAAATATCCACAAAGAGTTTTCATTTTTAACGCAACAATATTGTAGAAAGAGTTATCTACGTTATTAAGGATCGATTTCGTTAATATTACTAAACTGTAATAACAGTGACATGTGATTTTTCAATTTTTTATATTCATTTAGCATAAAAATCGAGTTTCAATAAAACAATTCTTAAAAAAAAAACTAGCAACGGAATGATAACTCGGAGAGTGAATAACATTTTCCAAATGGCCCTTTTTTTTTTAATTTTAAGATGAGTTGGGATTTGATATTTGTTTTGGGGTTTAATTTTGCAGGAGGAGCATGTGGGTATGGGAATTTGTATAGCCAAGGGTATGGAACCAACACTGCAGCTTTGAGCACAGCCTTGTTCAACAATGGCTTGAGCTGTGGCTCATGTTATGAAATGAGATGCAACAATGACCCTAGATGGTGCCGTCCTGGTTCCATCATTGTCACAGCTACAAATTTTTGCCCACCTAACTTCGCCGAGTCCAACGACAATGGCGGGTGGTGCAACCCTCCTCTCCAGCACTTCGACCTGGCCGAGCCCGCTTTCCTGCAAATCGCCCAGTACCGTGCTGGAATCGTCCCGGTCTCCTTCCGAAGGTACGACATTACAGAAAGCAGACGCAGCTCAAAAACAACCTAACATATCAGATATCTAACCGATTATTAAATTTGCACTTAATTAATGATTTTGTGTTGGGGTTTTGCAGAGTGCCATGTGTCAAGAAAGGAGGGATCAGATTCACAATCAACGGCCACTCTTACTTCAACCTGGTGTTAATCACCAACGTGGCAGGTGCAGGAGACGTTCATTCAGTTTCGATCAAAGGGTCCAGAACAGGTTGGCAAACCATGTCAAGAAACTGGGGGCAAAACTGGCAGAGCAACTCTTACCTCAATGGCCAAGCCCTCTCCTTCCAAGTCACCACTAGCGACGGCAGAACTGTCACAAGCTACAACGTGGCACCCGGCAATTGGCAGTTCGGTCAGACATTCTCAGGCAGTCAATTGTAGAGTGTTGCTACTCCGGCTACTACATAATTGGTAAAAATTTGTATATCTATAATCTGTCTGTGCTTGTTTTTGCCACAAGGATAAAAGTAAAAGTAAAAGGATAAGAGTTGTTGTGAAGTGAATAGGTTTGCTGAGGTGAGCTAAAAGCACCCGCTGGGCCTTTCCACGTTTGAGTTTTCTGGAGGAATGATATTTATGAAATCAAATTTCTTTTATATGTCCCGAATTCGTGATTTTGACACTTTCAATTTTAACATTTTATAAAGACAATTCGATAAATCGAAATAGTGATATGAGGAAGTACCACCAGGATGAGATGCAAATATCATCTATTAAAAAATGCTTAATTTTGTCATTTTAACAATGAGAGCGTAAAATTCGCTGCTCGAAAACGGAGAAAATACAATCCTATCCATGCAATCAGTTCCATAGGTTGTTTGCCTTTTGGTACCAACTACCAAGTTTCAGTTGGATTTTGACGAGGGTGTCTTTTAGTGTTAGAAGTTGGTCATGTATATTTTTCAGCAATATTGAAACTGCTTACATCTAACAAACACCACAACGTGTGGCCACATGGGGTACGTGGCTATGTGCTGAATCAGTTCTTTTTTCTTCTGGAAAGCTCATACTGTAGTTAATATTGATTAATACGCAATTAATCGATTACTACTTAGACTTATGTTAGATTAATGATCACATTCTATACATAACTCCGGCCTATCTATATAAAATGAATTTCATTTCGACTATATGATCAACAACGTGATATATGTATATAGAACGCACCATTTAATTATCTATAATAAATGGCATACTTGATTGAATATTGTTGATACCATATTGACCGACCATCAAAAGGAAGATCAATATTATCACAATTGTCGATATATCGCGACAACCTACCAAGTTAGTATCGGTCGGCCCTCCTCTAGTCGGTCATTCAGTGTCCACCCTCAAAGCCAATCTGCAAGGATCCAAGGCCACATCGGTCGACACCATTGGTCGGCCCCCTCTGAAAAATGACAGCAGGAGGCCCATTGCCACCTGCTCATCATCCTGAATCCTCGAGACACGTGGCAGCATCTCATGAGGTGGCTTGAACCCCACATCATTAGGGTTCAATCACCATATTCATTACCACTATAAATACAAGTCAAACTCTCTCACAAAGGTAACAACTAAACACACTTTTTGCCTCTATGCTGCCTACTTCATATCAGATCTCCCTCTCGCTTACTAACTTAAGCATCGGAATCTGTTAGGCCGGGACCCCATTGGTGTCAAGTACTCTTCTTGTTGTCTCGCATGTCACCCAGAATACGAGAAAAAGACATACCAGCAGCAAACAAGACCATATTCCGTTTGGTCCATTTCAGGATCAAACATTTGGCGCCATCTGTGGGAAATCTGAGTAAGTACTCCCACTAGCTCAGATACCACTATCTCACATTCCTACCGATTACAATGTCGGCATAGCAAGATGATGGAGAGCTAGGATCAAACATTTGGCGCCATCTGTGGGAAATCTGAGTAAGTACTCCCACTAGCTCAGATACCACTATCTCACATTCCTACCGATCACAATGTCGGCATAGCAAGATGATGGAGAGCTAAAAAACACTCATCTCTTAAGAGAGCGAAACAGAAACAGATCAGATTCAGCCTCAGAGGCAATGCTCAAAATGATGGAGAAACTCCAGCAAGAAGTAATCAAACTCAGAAATAGCAACGCTGCAATCGAAAACAGAAATCACATCTAGGGAGACCAACATCAGGGCACTCTCGCTCTACTCCAATCCACGAAGGAAGAGCTGAGAGTACAACGAGCAACCACTGAGAGGGCACTTGCTGGCCGAGCCGAACAAGAACCACGCCGCTCAAAACACCTCCGATCGGAACCTTCTGGGAGAATGCTCATCCGCCAGACCGATGGCACTAGCCCTTCAGGAACACAGATCTTCCGCGACGCTCGAGGGCTACTTGATAGGAGACCACCCTTTATCGAGCCCACTCGATTGACATACCCAAAAAACGATCTCAGGATCGAACAATAGCCTCCTCTCCCCAACTTCTCACAGCGAGGCCGCACTCTATCAGGGTCAGCCTTGATTAGAGCAGAGCGGCAAAAGGGACCCATGGTACTAGCAGAAGATCAAATTCTGCAAGCAAACTCACAACTCGTAAAAGATGTAGTTGACTCTACCGCAGCCAAATCGGGCGGAAAAGCAAAAACAGCCGAACGACCAGGGAAGAGCGCAAGAAACACCACACGTCGGCCCATCGCCCAGCGACTGGGACATCCACATGACCCTCCCAGAATAGATAATATCGTTCGGTAGCTCTTGCAAAGAATCCAGGAGCTGGAAACCAAGGATGGCAAGACCAGGTCCCCAACAAAGATCAAGACCAACACTGGTCCCTTCACGGAGCGTATTTTATAATATCTCCATGAGACGGAAGTCAAACCTCTCAAGATCACGTCTTACAATGGAAGGGGTGATCCAATAACACATATAAACAATTACAAATCTTCCATGGCTTTCAAGAACCTCTCAGACGAGGTACAGTGCCTGATCTTCAGCTCTACTCTCACTGAGGCCGCACTCAACTAGTTCTATCGTCTGGAACCAAGAACAATCAACTATTTTGATCAACTCCACACGGTCTTCTTGAACTAGTTCATGATTCAGATATATCGCTTGTTAACCACGGAAGACCTAGGGTCACTAAGGCAAGGGATACTGAATCCCTGCAAAAATACACCGCCAGGTTCAGCCTTGAATACTCAAAATGTCAAGAGACTGACGACAAGGCCGTCTTCAGAGCATTCTATGTAATAACCCGGAATTTTAATTATTGGGTTTATGCAATGATTTTTGTAAAATGACGATTTTACCCTTGGTCGACAAAGGGCTTGGAAAACAAGTTTTGTTTCGAGACACTTTTGGTGGTGTTTCGGGTACCATTGCATAGATCTAGAATTCACGAGTTTGTAGACAAGCGGCACCCAGGAAACGGAGTTCGTATACGAAAGTTATGGGTCTAGATGTGCAAGGGCATTTTGGTAATTTTGAGTTGGGAGAAGATATTTTAAACCTCAATTATTTTACATCTTCATTCCATCTTCATTTCATTATCATCTCATTCTTCTATCTCTGTGACAAGCATAAACACAAAACCATTGAACCCAACCCGTGCGAAAACACCCGAAGAAAAACCATAAAGTCAACTTTGATTTCAAGGCTTTAGCTTCCAGTTTGGATCAACTAATCGTATTCTACTCCTTCCCACGATCACAACCGTACCAACCATCGAAGGAGAGGACCACGGTGGAAGCCGAACCGAGTAAAGGAAGTTTCGGATCTTCCGATCGATTTTTCGGCTTATACAGGTACGTGTTTGATGTTTTAAGGTTATATTTGGATTCCTGGATTTGAGTAGATAGATTTAGACGTAAAATTTGTGTAAAATGGTTGAGTTTGGAGGAAGTTGTAAAGCTTGGAGTTTCGGTCGGAAATGGGGGATTTCGGCGAACCAGACGGCGGCGGAGGTGGCGGTCCGGTCATCTTCTCCGGCCAGCCTCTGGTGACGGTGACGGCAGTCCGGTCGTCTTCTCCGACGAGTCACCGGTGACCGATCGGGTCGAGTTGAACCGGTCGGGTTGAGTGAACTGGTCGAGTCGAGTTGAACCGGTCGGGTTGAGTGAACCGGTCGGGTTGAGTTGGACCGGGTCAGGTTGAGCTGGACCGAGTTGGATCGGTCCAGGCGCGTAGGTACTGTAGCAGGCGCGTGACCGGCGTGTGAGGGCGCGTTGTAACGACCCGGACCAGAAATTAAATTATTTTTTAGAATTGGACAATTTTACCCTCAGTTTTGGATGAGTTCGGGAGTCACTTTTTGACTGGTAATACTTTTGAGAATTTTTCTTGGGTTGTTGCGTAGGTCTCGAACTCACGAGTTCGTAGACAAGCGGCACGCTGAAAACGGAGATCCGATGAGTTCGTTACGGGTCTAGAAGCTGCAGGGGCAGTTTGGTAATTTTGGAAATGTTGGAATTATATAACAGATATTTTTCTCTCTCCTCGGGAGATTGGTTGATGCAGTCTCGGTCCTATCCGATCCCTCCCCGTGCGAACACCGAAGGCCATATTCATCGGAGGGACTCCGGTCCGATTCGAACAAAACCAAGGACGAGAGGATCTTCCCCGGGACCCCACGAGCATTTTGGGGTAGTTCTTGGAGAGGGAGCACCACCGTAGGCGACGGACGGAGGAGGGAGGTGAACCGAACATTCTCGGCCGTTTTCCGGCCAAACCAGGTACGATCTCGGAACTTTGACCTCATATTTGGATTCCTGGTGAAAAGTAGATGAATTTACATGTGTAGATCGTGAAAAACGGTTAAGAAATGAAGAAGTTAGAAAACCTTGAAGTTCGGCCGGAAATGGGGGATTCCGGCGAACCAGACGGCGGTGGAGGTGGCGGTCCGGTCATCTTCTCCGGCCAGCCTCCGACGAAGGCGAGGGCCGTCCGGTCGTCTTCTCCGGCGAGTCACCGGTAACCGGTCGAGTCGAGTGAACCGGTCGAGTCGAGTGAACCGGTCGAGTCGAGTGAACCGGTCGAGTCAAGTGAACCGGTCGAGTTGGACCGGGTCAGGTCGAGCAGGACCGGGTTGGACCGGTCCAGGCGCGTGAACACTGTAGCAGGCGCGTGACCGGCGCGTGGCAGCGCGTGGGCGCGTGGCAACGCGTGGGCGCGTGTTCTGACTTTCCGGTGGCGCGTGGCGGCGCGTGGGACTGTTCCCGAAGTCACGGCGGCGCGTGACTGAGGTTTTGGGACGTTCTGGATCAGATTTTGTTGGTTTCGAGGCCATAGGAGTTCATTTAGAGCTCGGTTGGGCAATCCCAGCGGTAAGGATTGACCGTGGAGAGGGTTTTGAGTTTGGAAAGTCAAGGTAGTTGGGTCATTATGGTGTAGGTGTTCTGAGGCTAGAGCGTACATGAATTTTGGGTTGGATGGTGATGGTAAGCGGACTTTGATTATAAATTGTAATGTATGTATAAATATCTTCGATTTCATTACTGTTGTGTATGGGTGCAATGATTGCTGGATAATTGTTATTCCAATATTTCAGTGGAAGTGCGTTGTGAGAAACGATATGGTTGTTGGATTCGATTTTGATAGTATTTTGACGTGGTAATTATTTGGGTCTATGATTTTGAGTTGAAACCGTACTTGTGACTATAAAATAATCGATTTTGGATCCAATACCGATTTGAGGGGGCCAGGATCTGGGCTAGGATCCGCTGAGGCGGTGAACCCGGTGAACCTCCGAGATAAATATTGATTTGAGGGGGCCAGGATCTGGGCTAGGATCCGCTGAGGCGGTGAACCCGGTGAACCTCCGAGATAAATATTGATTTGAGGGAGGCCAAGATCTGGGCTAGGATCCGCTGAGGCGGTGAACCCGGTGAACCTCCGAGATAAATATTGATTTGAGGGAGGCCAAGCTCTGGGCTAGGATCCGCTGAGGCGGTGAACCCGGTGAACCTCCGAGATAAATATTGATTTGAGGGAGGCCAAGATCTAGGCTAGGATCCGCTGAGACGGTGAACCCGGTGAACCTCCAAAATAAACAATACCGATTTCGAGGGGGGGCCAGGATCTGGGCTAGGATCCGCTGAGGCGGTGAACCCGGTGAACCTCCGAGATAAATATTGATTTGAGGGAGGCCAAGATCTGGGCTAGGATCCGCTGAGGCGGTGAACCCGGTGAACCTCCGAGATAAATATTGATTTGAGGGAGGCCAAGATCTGGGCTAGGATCCGCTGAGGCGGTGAACCCGGTGAACCTCCGAGATAAATATTGATTTGAGGGAGGCCAAGATATGGGCTAGGATCCGCTGAGACGGTGAACCCGGTGAACCTCCAAAATAAACAATACCGATTTCGAGGGGGGGCCAGGATCCGGGCTAGGATCCGCTGAGACGGTGAACCCGGTGAACCCGGTGAACCTCCAATATAAAAGGTGAATTTGCAGAGATTGTGGTAGAGTCCAAGTAGTACATATTCTAGCACACCCCAAGGGATACCCTGGTGGCTAGGAATATGATAGCCGAGAGAGTTATGATACGATATGATAGCCGATGATATTTTCGGCTCTTATATGAACCAGACGACAATTGTTATGGGCCTAATCAACATATGAAAATACGTCGTCATCCGGGTCAGTGGGTTGGTGTGGGCGGTGATCCAGATGGACGAATTATTATTGGTTCACTAGTTTGTTGTCCTGTGGTTTTCCAGTAGAGATGTCAGCAATATCTGACTACTGACTTTTGGTATCAGAAAGTATTTCTATTTGAACCACCACTATTCCGAGGTTTTGGTTTTGACCGGTATTTTATCCTGCGTCTGATAGTAGGAGTGATCAGTAAGTACAGAGATTCTGTTGGGAACCATGTAAAGTTTAATAAAAAATTATTTAAGAATAAAGGGTATTTTATGGTAATTAAATGTTGAGGTAAAAGAGCTGTCAGACGGGATAAGGGTTCTTTCCGGGTTTCGAGGAAAAATTCGGGAAGGGTCCTTACACGCGTGGCGGCGCATGGGTGCGTGTTCCGACCTTCCGGCGGCACGTGGTGGCGCGTGGGGCCGAGTCTGAGGTCAGGGCGACGCGTGGTAACTAGTTTTCGACGTTCTAAATATGTTGGTACAAGTTTCAGGTTGATCGGACATCGTTTTGGGTGTCCGAAGTTGCTGTGTTTTCTAGGAACATCATGGGTAGACTTCCCGAGGTTTAGGAAGTTGTTATATAAGAGTCTTATTACTAGCCGGTAATCCCGATTGTGTTTTTGACATGCGATATTGTTCCGGGAACCTCAGAGGAACGAACGAAACGGGATTGAGCTAGCTTGAACAGGTTTGTGAGTGAACTTTGTTTTATAAACTGAAATGCATGCATCAAAATATCTTTGTGTAAATACGGTTATGTATTGTGGCATTGAATTTCTGAATGTTAGAAATGATTACTAGACACATGTTTTTTACTATTTCAGTTAAAGTATGATTTGAGAAATATCATGGTTTTGGACTCGGTTTTGATAACGTTTTGACGTGGAAATTATTGAGTCAATGATTTGGGTTTTGACCCTGTTGTATGAGTTTATCGGATTTGGTCATATTTGAGGGAGGCTAGGACTCGGGACGAGGATCCGTTATTAGCGGTGAACCCGGTGAACCTCCAAGATAAACATTGATTTGAGGGAGGCCAGGACTCGGGACGAGGATCCGTTATTAGCGGTGAACCCGGTGAACCTCCAAGATAAACATTGATTTGAGGGAGACTAGGACCCGGGACGAGGATCCGTTATTAGCGGTGAACCCGGTGAACTTCCAAGATAAACATTGATTTGAGGGAGGCTAGGAACCGGGACGAGGATCCGTTATTAACGGTGAACCTCCAAGATAAACTCTGATTTGAGGGAGGCCAGGACCCGGGATCAGGATCCGTTATTAGCGGTGAACCCGGTGAACCTCCAATATAATTGATATGATATGCCAGTTGAGAGATATGCCGACTGATGCGATATGATAGCCGAAGGTTATACCGGCTAATGATATGATATGCCAGTCGAGAGATATGCCGACTGATGTGATATGATAGCCGAAGGTTATACCGGCTGATGTTATGATATGATAGTCGAGGATACTTGCCGACTGATGTGATATCATAGTACAGAGAGTTGTGATACATGACTAGCACACCCCAAGGGATACCCTGGTGGCTAGTGGATGTGTTGAGAACAGTGGATTTTAGAAATTATGTGTCTAGGTTGAAATAAATGATTTTGAACTCCTTTGAGGATGATTTTCAAACCAGACTTTGGACCATAATGTGTTTTCCTTATATGGATTTTGTGTGAGTCCTACTAAGTGGTTTTAAAGAGAAATGGAAATGCCGGTGATTTAAAGATGATGTTTTTATAACATGAACTGTTTATGTGATGCATGCATGATTTTATAAATGGAGGGGGGGAAATGTAATATTCCTTGGAAAACGATTTATAAACGATTATTTTTGTCCACTCACAACTTTTGTGTTTAAACCCCCTTCAGGCCGTAGAGTTGACGCAGACATTATCTCGAGGCAGAGGCATTAGCACTTTCGACTACGCTGTGTAGTTGTACTTGAGTAGGATATCTAATTTGTATCTTGATCCTACTTAGACGCTATGATATTATTGTATTTGGTTGGTATTTACTTACGGGAATTTTAAGTGCTTAAATCCCTTGTCTGACAAGAGAAAGTATTTATTATTATTATAATTTTATAAGGACGGAAGGGTATTTGGGAACCTTTCCTTAGGTTGTCAGACGGGATCAGGGTTCTTCCCGGGTTTCGAGGGGAAATTCGGGACGGGTCCTGACATTCTACAACGGCTTAAAGGAATCCACCTTCAAGTACCAAGCCTTCACCCAAATATAGGAATACTACAATGAACTGATGAGACAAGCAGCAATCCATGCCAAGGCTGAATAATTCAACGCTCCATGAGCGGAGACCAAGCAGAATGTTGCTTCGGTCTACTCTTCAACCCCCCCCCCCCCCCCCCCCCCCCTAAAACAATCAGAACACCAAGTCTCACCATGACTCTGGTAATCATAATAAAAGCTATGGAAACAACACTTACTCAGGTAAGAAAAAAGGTTCATACGATAACAACTATAAGGGGAAGAGGGAGAAGCACTATAATTAGAATCAAGGACATAAGAACAACAATCATCGTCCATATGACAAGCCTTACACAGGTCCAACCTCAAAATTCGAAAATTACACAATCCTCAACACTTCTCTAGAGAATGTTCTGACAAATATTGAGGGTATGATTGATAAACCAAGGCCAAGACCACCAAACGACAGACTACCCGTCGCTTCAAATTTATACTGCTAATACCACAAATTCAATGGTCATACCATTGATAAGTGCGTGGCTTTCAGAAACATCGCGGAATGCCTAGTCAGGGAGGGGAAGATAAACCAGTTCCTCCAAAATGCGCCCCCAGTCGCCGATCGTCCACATATCAACACTATTAGTGTCGGACCAACGATCTCCTCTACCTACACTTCCAACAGAGCGAAGAAGAATTTCATCCGAGCCACCTAGTCCAACAACTAGGTATTCAACATTGAATCTAGTAGGGCAACAAAGGTCGGCAAGGTAGGCTGGACAATCATCACCTTTTCGGAAGAGGAAGAACGAGGCGTAATCTTCCCTCATGATGACCCCTTGATCATCCAAGCGAAAATCACCAACTTTGACGTAGGTCAGATCCTTGTGGACACAGGTAGCTCAGTCAGCGTCTTCTTCATGGAAGCTTTCAAAAACTAGGGATTGAAGAAAAAAAGCTCAACATAGCAGTAACACTATTCTAAGTTTCTTAGGAGACTCAATGATGCCTATTGGAACTATCTCCCTACCAATCTCGGTAGGCACCACACCACGCATAGCAACGGAGATCATCACCTTCCTCGTGGTAGACTGCCCCACGACATACAATGTCATCCTTGGCAGGGGACTACTCAACCAAATCAACGCGGTATGCTCCACCTACCTATTCTTGATGAAATTTCCAACGGTCATAGGGACTAGCCAAGTGAGGGGAGACCATCTCTCAGCCCGAACATGCTACCAATCAGCCCCAACCAAGGTCAACTCTAGTGCTAGCAAGGAGACGATGATCGTCACAGAGTCAGCATATGAGGCTGACCTAATCGACCCAGAGACCGCTAAGCATATCCAATCTAGTCCCCCAACAGACCCAAGAGATCTCTCCACCATTGAGGAAACCGAATCAATCACGCTCAGCATCGAGCAACCAAACCGACAGGTCAAGATCGGAACCAAGATTGCAAGGGAGACTAGGGACGCACTCATCCAATTCCTCCGGAAGAATAGTGAAGTCTTTGCATGGTCATACGCTGATATGCTTGAAATTTTCACTGACGTGATCTGCCACATATTGACGATTGATCCCTCCTTCAAGCCATTCATGCAGAAACAAAGAACATACGACGCTACACTGAGCGCCAACTTGCCATGCAAGAAGAGATCACAAAGCTGAGCACAATCCACTTTGTGCGGAAGGCCATCTATGTTGCATGGCTGGCTAACGTTGTTATAGTGAAGAAGCCTTCAGGGGCCTGGAGAATGTGCATCGACTTCATTGACCTCAACAGAGCATGCCCAAAGGATAGTTTTCCCCTACCCAAGAAAAAAATATGGTAGGATTTCTAAAAGAAGAAAAATATAAGGGAAATCTACAGGGGTGCGTTAATTTGGAAATTTAGAAACTGAAGAAAACTAGTCCATATGGAGGAAAAAAAAAAAACAGTTCATAAAATAGGACAATCTACAGAAATGGGCCCACCACCCCACCAATATAAAAATAAAAATGTTCATAGCATATGCTGATGTGGCGTAATAAGAGACCAGTCGTCCTTGAATCCCAATCATAAAGTCAACAAAGCCCGGATAAATGAAATATATAATACAAAATTTCATTTTCTTCAATTTTCAATTTTCAATTTTTGTTGTTTTTTTTTCCTAATTTGGCAATTTGTATTTGATTATTGACGCAAGAATTAAAACCAGAGCATGCTGATGATGCCCGCCATCACTGCATCACACCGATTTAAACTCTCAACACCTGCAATCTAAAACCGTAAGCGACTGATTGATTGATCGATCGTCGTCTTCTGTCGATTTCAGCTTTCGCATTTTCGTTTTCGTAAGGTAAGCCTCTCTGCTTCTCCTCCTGTTTTTTTCTCTGCGATTTGGTGTTTCTTGTAAAGTAGCAGATCTAGGGTTCACGGTGGTGTTTCGGTCGTTTGGATCTTCGATTTTTATATGTTTTCGGGTTTTGTGTGTTTGCCATTGTTGCAGTTTGAGCTGCTTTGCGCCGTAATGATCTCAAATTTTGGATTAGTGGGTTATAATGAGGTACGAATTGAAATGCTTATTTTGGTTAATTACCTCGCTGTATGGTCAAATATGACAATATTTGTATGTGCTGTTACTGGGAATGGCTGGACATTGTTTGAATTATGGTGTTTGGGATTGCTAGATTCATATAAACTTGGGCTGTGAATAGAGCAAGACTAGGACAAGTCAGAAGAGTGTGAAAATGGGAGAGAGCCACAAGTTCCAGCTGGGGACCATTGGGGCGTTGAGTTTGTCAGTGGTGTCATCCGTTTCGATTGTGATTTGCAACAAGGCGCTTATCAGCACACTTGGGTTCACTTTTGGTGAGTATGGTGTCTGGTACACTGGTTGGTACGAAATTGGGCTTAAGTTGTTGGTTTAATGGTATATAATATTGGTTCGCTGCATTGATTGAGTAGTTGGATTTCTTCCTATGCACATTGTAGGACAGGCTCAAATAATAAATATAGGTTGCAATTTTTTTTATATTTAAATTCATGTGGTTTTAGCATTGAAACTATTCTAGTGATTTTGGCTGGTGCACTAAAAGTATGAATGCCGGATACCAAAGGGATGGTTTGTGATAAATGTAGAAATGCATTTAGGTTATTTGACCAAGGAACTATAGATAGGTACAGCCATGTTGGTTGAAAACAGGTCCAGTGGATGGACATTACGCAGTTGGTAATATGGATACATTCATTTACTAAATTGAACTGGCTTGCATCTTGTCAACGTTTCTTGGAAGCTAAAACTTCAAAACCATTGAAAGTCATTAATCTCATTCTTGCTATTTGGATCTTATGACACCAAATGGCTATAGTATGCTTGTTGGGAATTATTTCTCCCTTTCCCTTTTGTTTACTTTCATTTTTCTTTTGAATCAATTAATTTTATCCCATAGTGAGGCATGCCTTGTGGTTTAAAAAGGTAAATAGCATTGAAAACCACCATCTGTTAGCAACAATCTTGTGATTAAAAAAATTATATAGCATTTTAGAGAATGCTAAAATCTTGATATTTTTTTTATAAAATTTATCTGGTAAGAGCTTTTAAGTTATTTGTTTCTCATTATGTTTCTTTAAATTAACATCATGATCATCAACATCATCATATCTGACTCACTTTTCTAAGATTATTCAATATACTGATTCACAATCACATTATGGGATACACAGCCACAACTTTGACAAGCTGGCATCTTCTGGTCACATTTTGTTCTCTTCATGTTGCGTTATGGATGAAATTCTTTGAACACAAGCCTTTTGATGCTAGTTCTGTAATGGCATTTGGAATTCTAAATGGAATCTCTATTGGACTTCTGAATCTGAGCTTGGGTTTCAATTCTGTCGGTTTTTACCAGGTAAATTTCTTGTTAATTTTCATGCCTTCTTCAACTTATGGTTCACTTTCTCATCCCTCCCAATCATGGACACTACAATTGCTTAACTAATAATGTTTTGACATATCATGCATTTGTAATGTCAGACTTGAATGTGGTCCCATTTGTGCTTTGTTGTTTACTTATTTACATAATGATATCACACACTCATTCTTAAAATCCGCCAGGCTACTGTTCAGCAGTTTATTTCATACGAATTATCAATTTCTGAAGAAATTTTATGTTACTTATCTAATTCAGATGACAAAACTTGCGATCATCCCTTGCACTGTTCTTTTAGAGACCCTTTTCTTTAGGAAGAAGTTCAGGTCAGTCTTCAACTCTTTATCATAGATCAATACGTATTGCCTTTTACCTTTGTGGATATATTCTGTTTGATGTACTATGCAACTGTTTTTTCATCCAATACAACTGTATACTGTCCCTGAAACTCTTTACCACTATAACAGTCGAAGTGTGCAGTTTTCACTCAGCATCCTTCTAATGGGAGTTGGGGTTGCAACAGTGACTGATCTTCAGCTCAATCCCTTGGGATCATTTTTGTCCCTGCTTGCAGTTCTTACAACCTGTGTTGCTCAGATTGTATCCTAAGCTGGACTTAGATTTTATTTTTTATCTGATGCACTGTTACATGTTTCATGTTTCATTTTTAGTAAGAAAAACAAGCAAGCAGAGAAATAAGACATCTGGATAATTTATTGCTTCAAGTATGACATTACAAATAGAATGTCTTGTTTTATACCTTAACAGCTGTTCAGATGACCAATACCATCCAGAGGAAGTTCAAAGTTTCTTCAACCCAACTGCTGTATCAGTCTTGCCCCTATCAGGCATTAACCTTGTTTGTCATTGGTCCATTTCTAGATGGACTTTTGACTAATCTAAATGTTTTTGCATTCGACTATACCCCTCAGGTGCTGGTGAGTATTCAACTATCCCTGGCCTTCCTCTCTCTGGGTATCCTTTATTTCTGAGAGTAACCGTAATATTATCTATGTTGCAGTTCTTCATTGTTCTGTCCTGCCTGATATCTGTCTCCGTAAACTTTAGTACATTTTTGGTTATTGGAAAGACATCGGCAGTAACCTATCAGGTCCTTGGACATCTGAAAACATGCCTTGTTTTGGCATTTGGCTACACTCTACTTCGGGACCCATTTAGCTGGCGCAACATTCTGGGGATATTGATTGCTGTAGTTGGGATGGTACTCTATTCATATTATTGCACTGTCGAGACCCAACGCAAGGCTAATGAAGCATCCCAACAGTTGCCTGTGGTAATTCAAAATTTCTCAAATCCCACTTATCACTCTCTTTATACTATATAGTTCCTGTTCATATATTACTTCAGTTCATCCTGTTAATCCTGTAGTATATTTGGATGTATTGTGTTGCTAATAAGATACCTATATCGGGAATTAAATGTTTGCAGACGAGAGATAGTGAAGATGATCCTTTATTAGTTGTGGAAAATGGGAGTGGGATGCGAGGGGAGGATTCAAGAGGTAGTTCATGGAACTCGAACAAGGACCTGCGTGCTTAAAGCCTTGGCAATGTCTTTGGGTTCATTGGCAGCAGATCAAATTTAAAAGGATGCAAATGAAAGCTGTTCTGGCGATGAAGATGTTGCTGGAAATTGGATGCGGTTTTCTCTGTGGCACACTGGCGTTGTATCGAATCGGCTTATAATTTCTTTTGTAGAAGTAACAATCAGAGTCAAAGAAATTTCCTTTCATTTTTTATTTTTTTATTTTTTTTATATATATAGCAGTTTTGGTTATTAATTTTGCTGAATCAGGAGGCTTGGCAAATGAGATTGATACCACAATTTGGTACTTCAGATGTAACTCTTCTGTTACTAGAAAGCATTCATAATTGTTTATTTCTTTATCGTTATGGTTACAGGTTACGAGTAGTCTAGTGTATAGGAATCAAATTCAATTTTTTTGATGGATTACGGAGGCGTGGCTAATGGCCCGTTTTATTTTCTGATTAAGACTCAACCTACTCAACCGTTATGCAAACTTGTGTTCCAAGAAAACAAAAGTACCAGTTAGGGCAGTGAAATGACTCAACCTACTAAACCGTTACGCACACTTGTGTTCCAAGAAAACAAAAATAACAATTAGGGCAGTGAAATTTCCGATGTATGAATTTCTAACCTTGTTTTGGCTAACTTTAAATATTCCTAAATACAATATTACTAGGTACTATTGAGATTCGACTCACTCTAAGTGGGGTCGATATCGTATAAATATAATTAGAAGTTAACTTAGTTGGCATATCTTCCTAAGGAGGTGGGGGATGTGCTACGTCATCGTGCTTACGTGGTGAATTAAGCCTAATTATGGTAAAATAGTGTGTTAAATTTTCATTTTCTATTTTCCATGAACAAAAAAAATTAGTTTTCACTAAAAATTGTGGATGTGCCACGTTATCGTGCTTACGTGTCTCACACTAGTTTTTGCGGTTAGAGGCTGTGTGACCAGAGTGACATCTTCTACTGAGAGCTAGCGCCTGGCCACGTTGAAGAAGAGATAGAGATGGCTCTGAGAAATGTGATCGGAATGGAACATCCCAATCGGGTCTGAGAGGAAATGTCGGTGGCTTAGGGTCAGGGCTCGCCATTGTCCGTGGATTGAAGACCTTCACGCTGCCGGACCAGCCCTACGATTATGGGGCACTGGAGCCCCACATTAGCGGAGAGATCATGGAGCTTCATCACAAGAAGCACCACCAGGCCTACGTCACCAACTTCAACAAGGCACTCGAGGACCTCGACGAGGCCGCCGACAAAGGCCAATCATCCACCGTCATCAAATTGCAGAGCGCCATCAAATTTAACGGCGGAGGTTTTCTCTTAAATCTCGCAATTATTGTTTTAATTCGATTTTTTTTTGTCAGTAATTAATGAATTGATTTTAATTTGGAAGGTCATATAAACCACTCTATTTTCTGGAGAAATCTGACCCCTGTTCGAGTAAGTCATATTTCAATTCCGAATTTTGTATTAAATTATGGTTTGGAATTCGAAAATGTATCATAAAATGAATGGGCAGGAAGGAGGCGGTGAGCCTCCAGAGGGTTCATTAGAAAGGGCAATTGAAAATCAATTTGATTCTTTGGACTCACTGATTAACAAAGTGAATGCAGAAGGTGCTTCTTTGCAAGGTTCTGGTTGGGTGGTAGGTCTTTTTGCTGCTTCTTTGCATCCATTCAATTTGTTTTATTTTTAGGCTAAACCTGAATTTTACCATAATTTTAGCAACCGTTTCTAAACTTCAATATTAATATCCCTGTCCCTGAATTTTATCATAATAGTTCAGTTAATCTCTCCGTTTAAATGTCAAATAGAATCCCTTAAAAATAAGGGCAAAAACGTCCATTTTGGTGGTTTGGTGAGCCCATGTCCACTCCCTCACTATCTCTTCATCCTCTCTCTGTCTCACCCTCATTGGAACTCGCTCTCGAAGTCGACCGAGAAGACCACCAAAACAGAGCCACCGCACCACCCTCGACATCCGGCGAACCAACCATCACGGCTACTACCTTCGTGATCGCCGTGAGGAGACAAAGACAACTCTACCATTCTTGTGCACCGACGACTGTTCGAATCCATGGTGATCAGTTAGAAACAAAGCACAAGACTGAAAGGTTTTAGAGAGCAAATGAAAGAAATCTCAATACTCTTGATATTTTCACACTTGCTAATCTATTACACTGGTTGTCTTTTATACAACTCACTAACCCCTAACTCAATGTAACTAACTTAGTAGCTGGCACACAGCTGGCTATAACAACCTAACTAATTCCTAACAATAAGCTAATAGCCTAACGACTAACCACCTTGTTCAACCCTATGTCTAACATTCACCCGCAATCTGATGCGAGGATGACGAAGGAGCAGATTGTCACGAAAGACTGTGAACTGAGGAGTATGCAAGTCGTGCGCCATCAGATCAGCAAGTTGATCAGCAAATCAAATATGGGCCAAGTGAAGGGAACGGCGCTGAACTTGTTCACGGATGAAGTGAACATCTATCTCCACATGCTTAGTGCGTCCATGAAACATAGGATTGTGAGCAAGCTGAATGGCCGCGATGCTGTCACGCCAGAGAAAAGGGACATGAGAAAAAGTGAGGTGAAGGTCAGTGAGCAAATAGGAAAGCCATAAGAGTTCACAAGCCGTGTTGGCCAAGGATCGATACTCCGCTTCAGCAGTGGAACGGGAGACAGTAGTCTGTTTCTTGGCACCCTAGGAGATAGGATTTTGGCCAAGGAAAACAATGTGACCAGATGTAGACCGTCGGGTGTTAGGATCACCACCCCAATCGGCGTCGGAGAATGCCTGAATGTGTAAAGGGCCCGAGATGTAATGCAGACCTAGGTCGTGAGTACCTTGAAGATAACTCAAGACACGTTTGACATCAATCATGTGAACATCCGTAGGAGTATGTGTAACGACCCGGACCAGAAATTAAATTATTTTGAGAATTGGACAATTTTACCCTCAGTTTTGGATGGGTTCGGGAGTCACTTTTTGACTGGTAATACTTTTGGAAATTTTTCTTGGGTTGTTGCGTAGGTCTCGAACTCACGAGTTCGTAGACAGGCGGCACGCTGAAAACGGAGATCCGATGAGTTCGTTACGGGTCTAGAAGCTGCAGGGGCAGTTTGGTAATTTTGGAAATGTTGGAATTATATAACAGATATTTTTCTCTCTCCTCGGGAGATTGGGGGGATGCAGTCTCGGTCCTATCCGAGCCCTCCCCGTGCGAGCACCGATAGGCCATATTCATCGGAGGGGTTCCGATCCGATTCGAACAAAACGAAGGTCGGGAAGATCTTCCCCGGGACCCCACGAGCATTTTGGGGTAGTTCTTGGAGCGGGAGCACCGCCGTAGGCGATGGACGGAGGAGGGAGGTGAGCCGAACATTCTCGGCCGTTTTCTGGCCAAACCAGGTACGATCTCGGAACTTTGACCTCATATTTGGATTCCTGGTGAGAAGTAGATGAATTTACATGTGTAGATCGTGAAAAACGGTTAAGAAATGAGGAAGTTAGAAAACCTTGAAAATCGGCCGGAAATGGCAGTTTCCGGCGAACCAGACGGCGGCGGAGGTGGCGGTCTGGTCATCTTCTCCGGCCAGCCTCCGGCGACGGCGAGGGCCGTCCAGTCGTCTTCTCCGGCGAGTCACTGGTAACCGATCGAGTCGAGTGAACCGGTCGAGTCGAATGAACCGGTCGAGTTGGACCGAGTCAGGTCGAGCCGGGCCGGGTTGGACCGGTCCAGGCGCGTGAACACTGTAGCAGGCGCATGACCGGCGCGTGGCAGCGCGTGGGCGCGTGTTCTGACCTTCCGGTGGCGCGTGGCGGCGCGTGGGACTGTTCCCGAAGTCACGGCGGCGCGTGACCAAGGTTTTGGGACGTTTCGGATCAGATTTTGTTGGTTTCGAGGCCATAGGAGTTCATTTAGAGCTCGGTTGGGCAATCCCAGCGGTAGGGATTGACCGTAGAGAGGGTTTTGAGCTTGGAAAGTCAAGGTAGTTGGGTCATTATGGTGTAGGTGTTCTGAGGCTAGAGCGTACATGAATTTTGGGTTGGATGGTGATGGTAAGCGGACTTTGATTTATAAATTGTAATGTATGTATAAATATCTTCGATTTAATTACTGTGGTGTATGATTGTATTTATAAATTGTGATGCATGTATTAATATCCTCGATTTAATTACTGTTGTGTATGGTGATATTTATAAATTGTAACGCATGTATTAATATCCTCGATTGCTGGATAATTGTTGTTCCAATATTTCAGTGGAAGCGAGTTGTGAGAAACGATATGGTTGTTGAATTCGGTTTTGATGGTGTTTGGCCGTGGTAATTATTTGGGTACATGATTTTGAGTTGAAACCGTAATTGTGATAAATGATAAACAAAATATATACTTGATTATGGATACAAAAAAAACCGATTTGATGGGGCCTAGAAGCCGGGCCTTGGTTCCGTGTTGGCGGACTCCCGGTGAACCCCTAAATTAAACAAAAACCGATTTGATGGGGCCTAGGAGCCGGGCCTTGGTTTCATGTTGGCGGACTCCCGGTGAACCCCTAATATAAAAGCGATTTGATGGGGCCTAGAAGCCGGGCCTTGGTTCCGTGTTGGCGGACTCCCGGTGAACCCCAATATAAAAGGTGATTTTGCAGAGATTGTGGTCGAGTCCAAGTAGTACATATTCTAGCACACCCCAAGGGATACCCTGGTGGCTAGGAATATGATAGCCGAGATATATGCCGACCGATATGATATGATAGTAGAGAGATGCCGACTGATATGTTATGATAGTCGAGATATATGCCGACCGATATGATATGATACATATTCTAGTACACCCCAAGGGATACCCTGGTGGCTAGGGATATGATAATCGAGAGAGATGCCGACTGATATGTTATGATAGCCGAAGGTTATACCGGCTGATGATACAATACGATAGCCGAGGATATTTTCGGCTCTAATATGAACCAGACGAAAATTGTTATGGGCTTAATCAACATATGAAAATACGTCGTCATCCGTGTCAGTGGGTTGGTGTGGGCGGTGACCCAGAGGGACGAATTATTATTGGTTCACTAGTATCTGATTAGTTGTTGTCTTGTGGTTTTCTAGTAGTGATGTCAACAATGTCTGACTACTGACATTTGGTATCAGAGAGTATTTCTATTTGAACCACCACTATTCCGAGGTTTTGGTTTTGACCGGTATTTTATCCTGCGTCTGACAGTAGGGGGTGATCAGTAAGTACAGAGTTTCTGTTGGGAACCATGTAAAGTTTAATAAAAATTATTTAAGAATAAAGGGTATTTATGGTAATTAAATTTTGAGGTAAAAGAACTGTCAGACGGGATAAGGGTTCTTTCCGGGTTTCGAGGAAATTCGGGAAGGGTCCTTACAGTATGCATAAGTTGACACACAATGTTGACAGTAAATACAATGTTTGGTCGAGTGAAGGTTAGGTACTGAAGAGCACCTACCATGCTGCGGTAAAGAGAGGGATCCGAGAGTGGGACTCCAACACCGAGAAGCAGTTTATCATCAAGAACCAAGGGAGTGGAAACGGATCCACAGGTGGACATTCCAACCTTTGCCAAAAGATCAGTAACATACTTGGACTGATGCACAAAAATATCAGCATCTGTGTACCCAATTTGAAGGCCTAAGAAGTAGGACAAGGGACCGAGGTCTGTCATATCAAACGTCAGACCTAAAGCACGGATAAGGGCAGTAATGGCCGAAGGACTAGTACCTGTAACAATGATGTCATCCACATACACAAGAACAATAAACAAAATGGAATCTTTGTGGGAAGTGAATAGAGCATAGTCGGAAGAAGACTGAGCAAATCCCAATTTCAGCATATGGGAAGTGAATCGAGCATTCCATGCACGTGGGGCCTGTTTCAGACCATAGAGGGATTTCTCCAGCTTGCAAACATGATTAGGATAGGTGGAGTTGACAAATCCAGGAGGCTGATCCATAAACACCTCCTTACTTAAAAATCCATGAAGGAATGCATTCTTCACATCGAGTTGCCGTAAGGACCATCGGAATTGAGCTGCAAGGGCAAGAATAAGATGAACAGTAGTGTGCTTGACCACAGGGCTAAAGGTTTCCTCATAATCAAGACCAGCCTCTTGAAGATAGCCTTTAGCTACCAATAGCTACCAAACGTGCCTTGTGTCGAGCCACTGAACCATCTGCATTGCGCTTGAGTTTGAAGACCCACTTACAGCCAATGACACCACGATGAGAAGGAATAGGAACCAGCTGCCAAGTCTTCTAGTGGTGAAGTGCATCAAGTTCGTCTCGCATAGCTTGATGCCATTCAGGCTCAAGTAAGGTTTGTTTGTAGGACACATGTTCAATCAAGAAACCAAGAACAAATGAGGTAACGTGTAAGGCAAGAAACCCCTTCCTGCTAGGTTTAAAGATTCCACGCTTAGACCTAGTAGTCATAGGTTGAAGTGAAGTTGTACCACTTTGAGGAAGAGAACTAGATGGATCAGCCATAAGTTGAATAGGTGCAGCATTCACAGAAGCATCAGTAGAACGCGGAGAACCATGTGGTGCATCAGACAAGGCAGGAGCCACTGGTGAGACATGAGATGAGTGTATAGGTACATTGGCAGTTTCTGAAGGAGAGATGGATGAACAAAGGTTCCAGGAAGAGGTATTGGTGCCAACAGATAATGGAGTACAACTAGAGACTGTTACATTGCCAGAATGAGGAGAAGAAAGACGACAAGGAACCAAAGAAACACCTTATTTCGAAACAGAAGATAAGGGAAAGTAAGACTCGTTAAAAATCACATGTCTCGAAATATAGGTTTTCCTAGATGGGATATGATAACACAAGAAACCCTTATAGTCAAGTGTATAACCTATAAAAACACATTGAGCAAATCGGGACTCGAGCTTATTCGAAGTGTAGGGTCTCAAATATGGATAACAAGCACAACCAAACACATGAATAGAATCTACGGAGGGAAAAGAACCAAACAGACAGGAAAAGGGTGATTGCCTATGCAAAGTAGGAGTAGGCATTCTGTTGATGAGGTAGTTGGATGTGGAACAGGCATGAAACCAGAACAAAGATGGCATGGAAGCAGCTCGTAGTAAGGTGATGGTGGTTTAAATTAAATGTCTGTGCTTTCTCTTAGCCAAGCCATTTTGCTGAGGGGTATAGGGACAAGATTTAAAGTGTTGGATACCCTTACAGGTAAGAAACTCAATCATGGCCTTGCTAGTAAACTCTCCTCCCCTACTCTCTCTGGAAGATTTTGATAGATTTTTCAAAGAAGGTTGTAACATAGGCATGAAATTTGACAAAGACTGAGTAAACATCTGATTTATGGAGCAAAGGATATATCCAAGTATCTATGAAAAGAACATAGAATCGAAAACCTAGAGATGAGGTACAAGGGCTAGGCCCCCATACATCAGAGTGTATCTTATGAAATGGGACATATGCCTTATGAGCAGAAAGAGTAAAGGGAAGTCTTGAAACTTTGCCTTGAAGACAGGAATCACAAATGTGAGACGAGGGCTCAGGAGGTGGAGAGATTTGAGCTTGTTTGAGCATAGAAGCAAGGATGGCATTAGAAGGATGTCCAAGTCTTTGATGACAGAGAGAAGAAGAAACCTTCTGCCCTAAGTAACCAGCACCAAGAGTTGAAACCACAGAAGGCAGATTGTTGGGAATGGGATACAAACCAGCAACACTAGGAGTTTGGTACAACACTCTCCCCCATTGTGTCCTGAATTCGAAGGGAAGAAGCATCAAAAAGCATTTGACAGTTATTATGCTTACAAAATTTGTGGACAGACAGAAGGTTGTGTATCAATTTAGGGACATGACATACTCTAGACAAATCAAAGACATGACCAGACACAGGAAATGTAACAGTTCCAACTCTAGTAATAGGTAAAACAGCTCCATTACCTACAACAATACCTGAGTTTGGAGGGAAAGGTTTCGAATGTTGAAGTTGAGAGGTATCTGATGTCATATGATGTGTTGCTCTTGTGTCAGCAAGCCAAAAGTTGGGATCTGAAAACTCAAAACTTGATGTAGCTGAGTAAGCTTGTGGTGAAGGGACTTGCTGAGGTGTGGAACTCCGGTGACCCCTTTGAGGACATCCGGGAGCTTCATGACCAGGAAGCTTACAAAGT
Organism: Oemleria cerasiformis; assembly: GCA_037349345.1. NCBI lineage: Eukaryota > Viridiplantae > Streptophyta > Magnoliopsida > Rosales > Rosaceae > Oemleria > Oemleria cerasiformis. The sequence goes on from JAZGTL010000006.1 coordinate 2,738,491, forward strand.
TGGCATATGTATGATTGTGTTTGTGGAGATGGGACATAACCTAGCACCCCAGGATTAGGAACAGGAGAGGAGCCTGTGTATGGGTTAAGGCTTGAAGGAGCACTACCTTGCTGTTGTTGATTATAACCTGAATTGTAGTTGGGATTATAGCCATTGTAGCCAAGATTGGGACCTAAGTTGTAGGGTGGATTGTAATCAACATAACCTTGATTCTGATAGCCATTATAATTGTTGTAGTAGTTGTTATATAGACCTCGATTGTTCCTACCACGATAGTCATTAAATCGACCTCTTCCACGATTATTTCTACCAAACCAGTTGGAGCCTTGATAGTTATTGTTACCTTGATAGTTATTGTTCCCTTGCCAACCAGAATTCTGGTTAGAGTTAGAGTCTTGCCATTGAGATCCCTGAGAGGGTGGTGCATTATAGAGTTGTGTCTGAGACTCAGGTGTGGTCTTGGTTGCAACCATAGATGTAAGGAGAGACGATTGAGCCTGTACAGATGCCTTAGACAAGTCTGCTTCTTCAGCAAGTAGGAGTGTACGAAGTTCTGGAAGGGTGATCGAGACAGGCCTTGCTCGAATGTGAGACTTGAAGGCATGATATTCTGAAGGTAGTCCATTCAAGGTAATCAAGATCACGTCTTTTTCTGACACCACAAGTCCAGCACTGGCCAATCGTTGTCTGGCTAACCTAATCTTGACAAGATAACCTTCAATAGTATATGATCCCTTCTCTATAGTTTGAAGATTGGTCTTCAGTTGCATCAGATTGGCCTCAGACATAGATGAGAATCTTTCTTGCAGTGTAAGCCACGCATCACGAGAAGTTTCACAAGTCATGATTTCGGTGAGCTTCCTCAGAGATTGTTGTGATTAACATGTTAAGTACTGCATCATAGTTATCAATCCATTTTGAAAGGTTTCACTAGGTGATGACAGATACACGAACCATCAAGATGTCCAAACAAGTGAAAACCTTTTAACAATCTCTGAATCTTAATACTCCATGAGATATAATTGGTATCGTCTAGCTTAGCAGATACAAAATCAGTGGCATGCTTAAGTAAATTCATAGCTGAAGACATGATTATAACAGTGTGTTTGAACAATTCAAGATTTACACATAAAACTTCTTAGAGAGAAAGTTTCTAGAACACAAATTCCGCGATTCAATTTAACAAGAGGAGGTCCAAAGAACACTTATCTTTAGAAGAGGAAGAAATATAGGAATAAGAACTCAGAATGGTGGTTGATCAGAAAGGAGAGGGTGAAGAAGTCAGGACCTTCAAGAATCGCAGCGCCTTTCACCGATTTTCATCTTAACTGCTTCCATGATTAGCAACGAGACTGAAAGGTTTTAGAGAGAAAATGAAAGAAATCTCAATACTCTTGATATTTTCACACTTACTAATCTATTACACTGGTTGTCTTTTATACAACTCACTAACCCCTAACACAATGTAACTAACTTAGTAGCTGGCACATAGCTGGCTATAACAACCTAACTAATTCCTAACAATAAGCTAACAGCCTAATGACTAACCACCTTGTTCAACCCTATGTCTAACAACAACCATCGTGGTGGGAGATTCGACAGGAGAAAGCTCGACGGAGAAGTCGAGAACACCACACCACGGTCCTCATAATTCGACGAACTAACACTCACCTTCAGCACCTCCTTGATCGCCTCGACGAGACGAAGCCAACCACAATAATCTCACCCTCCATCGACCACCTGCTTGTACTCGATGACCTGCTGCATCGCCCGCTGGTATCTTCCTCCCCACACTGACCCTCGCCAGTACTAGTAGTACCTTTTACCGTGCACCATCCGTCCAACCCCACAACTCCGTCGTCTAGCTCTTCGTCTTAGCCGTAATTTCCGCAGCACGACTGGGCGTTGTCCATGAGCAGAGACTTGACCGCTCTTCCAGATCCCAATTTAATTTTCCAATTTGCTCAATCTCTTCCTTTTTTCCTCTCAGCCTCTTCACCATCCCAACCTCAATCGCCTCCATTATTCTCCTCTCTCATCGCTTCCTCTTTTCCTCAACCTCCAATCTCACCTTCTCCATCTATAAAATCGAAAAATAAAAAAATCCCCACAAATCAATAAAATTCAAAATCAGAGATCACAGAGTTGTACGTCGGTAGCAGAGCCTCTACCGCGTCGCCTCCATTTTCGATTGGCACTCCGTACCCAATCTGGGCACCGTAAATATGATTCCCGTTCCCCTATATTGGGTTCATCATGTCCCTGTAAAAATTGCACAAAATCAATCAATAATCTGAAGAACACCAACATACCCACATCGTTAAATCGAGAGATATAAAGATGAGCAGCACACACGTACCTGGTGGGCATGAGTTGGGGAGGGAAGAGATTGAGATGGCGAGCTTCAACAACCATGGATGGTGATGACGATGACGAGAGTTGCGATTGAGAGAAGGACGACGTCGTTTCAATTTAGAGGATGAAAAGTTTCTTTTGCCCTCAACTGTTCAGTCACGTGCATTTCACGTGCCTTTTTCTTACGGATTCCGTTTGAATTTTTGACGGAGGGACGAATTGAACTATTATGGTAAAGTTCAAGGATGGAGGACACTAATATTGAAGTTTAAGGATAGTTACTAAAATTATGGTAAAATTCAGGGACTGTTGCTCCAATTTAGTCTTATTTTTATGTTATTCTGAGAAAATGAGTAAACCCAAGTATTTTTTTTTTTTGTCATTGATACGTAGTATCCCAAAGCTGACAACCAATGACTAATCTGCGACGGGGGCCGGGAAGACTCACACACGCGTTGCAGCACACCCCATGTATAAAGATTGCATTTTTATTTCAATTCTTGATAGTGGCTTGCTCTTGACAAAGATCAGAAGAAGCTTTATATCGAAACCACATTCAATCAGGTATGGTTTAAGCACTTCACTTGAGCTTTTCTATTCAAGTATTGGGTATAGAGTAGACCAATTCGCTTCACGAATTTGAAGATGTGATTCGCCGTTTTTGAGTTTTAAATCTATTGCTTTTCACATTTGAGTACTTTCGAGTTTTGATGTGTTCCCTGTCCTGTGAAAGCTATATGATACACTGATTCACACACCTTTAGTTTCGTTGAATTTGCTTCCCTTGTTGGTAAATTTGTATTCCAATTCCTGGCAATGCCGCGAATTATGTTGCCTAACATAAACTTTACGTAGGATCCACTTGTGACCAAAGCATCAAGTTACGTTCCTTTGTTGGGGATAGCTGTGTGGGAGCATGCTTACTACTTGCAGGTAAATTTTCCGGATATAGGGTTTCTTCATACAGGGATAGTTTGTTGTGGTTGATTCATGGCTAGTCGGCACTTGACAATGAACAGAAGTACAAATTTAGACTGTATTCGTTGTTCATATTAGTAGTTTGGTAGAAAGGTAAAGTCAGTAGAAGAATTCTCCTTAGTTTAATGTATTCTTTGATGTGATGTATCAAACTGAGTTTTTACACACCCCTTAAGATTTTACCAGATTATTATACTTAGCAATTCGAATTGTTGACATCTTTGCAGTACAAAAACGTGAGGCCGGACTATCTGAAGAATATATGGAAGGTCATTAACTGGAAATATGCCAGTCAAGTGTATGAGAAAGAGTGTCCTTGAGCCAAAGCCACGGTCGCCATAAGTTGTAGCTAGCTAGTGTCGATCTGTCCAGTTTGTGCAGGAACAATAAGCATCTATCGATGGGAGTCCAACATTTGTAATGAGCTAGACTTGTCTTTTTTGGTGATGCATGGTGATTTAGAATGGATCTGTTTTCATCTTCTTTGTAATAAACCCGCCTGCATTCCAAAGTTCCAAACAATGTTTACTTAAGTTTGATGGTTAAGCATGGAGCTCCATTGTTTACATCTTTTTTCTCATTTTGATTTCTAATGATCTGTCTTCCTATGGTTTACTTGACTAACCTCCATTGCCCTCAATCTCGGTGTTATTTTGATTTTCACATATAGGAAATCAGTGAGTCATTACCGAGTTATAAAGTTATCATACATTTCATTCGGTGACAAAACAATTCGGTACCGTGGCACCGAATTTATTAATTACAGTCGACGGTAATGATCGCAAACATCGGTTATAATTATTACTCTACCATCCGTTGGATGAGATTAGATCCAACGGCTGGCCGTTCCCTTAGGTTCCAAATACTTACCTGACTAGGAATTGAAGTAGGTCGTCTCCTACAGGCCTTCGGAATTCCTATATATACACTCTCACAGTCTCACTGGTTATAAATACTAAGCGATCTTTTAGCTACTCTTTTGTGAATTTTCCGATTAAAACACAGAGAAATTAAACAAGAACTTGTTCTTCATCGACTATTTTCTGCTCCGATCAAAATGTCTGATTCTGATCCTGTCGTGCCTGTGGGTTACCGCTTCGTCCCAACTGACGAAGAACTCGTCGGTTGCATTCTCCAGCAGTTACTGGTGAGAAAACAGCCGTTACCGCCGTTATACAAAAACTTTATCCATGCATGCAACCTCTTCGGCAACCAGCTAGAGCCGTCGCAGATTTGGGAAAGGTACGGAGGAGACAACCTCGACCGCCAAGATTTGTACTTATGCTCCGAGCTCAAGCGACTGACGGCGAGGCGCATCGATCGGAGCGCTGGACGTGGAGGCACATGGAAAGAGAAAGAGATCTCCAAACCGGTGAAGATGGATGGAAACCCTTACCCTATTGGACGTAAGAGAAAATTTTGTTACGTGAATGGGAAGTCAAAGGACCATGAAGATTGGCGGCTGGATGAGTACAGTGTTTTAAAGCAAGATCGTTCCAAGGCTCATGACAATGGTTATGATTTTGATTTCGTGATTTGCCGGCTGAGGAAGAACGATCGATTCGGGGCGAAAAAGGCAAAAAGAGGGCATCCAAGGACCGAGGCACCAATTGTGGAAGATCCACCAAGAATGGAGGCACAAAAAAAGGAAGAACAACAACCAAGATTCGAGGCACAAAATATAGATGTGACGAATAAGATTGAAGGTGATGATGAGAGGAAGAGGTTGATGATGATGTTGAATGATCAGGTTGGCTATGGTGGTCCGGCGGCCGGTGATGACATAATTAATAATACGTTTTTTCTCATGGAAGAGCCATTTCCTGAGGACTTCGAAGCGACGCCGTCAACGTTTGAGATGGGCGGTACTGATGGAGGAGCAGTGGTAGCTTGGAATCCAAGTAATGAGAATGTGGGCAACCAGCTGCGATCCGACCATTAATCGATTATGTTTTGAAAATTTGTACCAAATTGATTTTGATGGATCGATCGGTTTGTTTTAATTAGGTTAAACCGGTGTAGCTAGTTTCCACTGGATCTTCGATCTTTCCATATAGAACACTAGTATATACGTAATTGTGAAATCTAATTGAAGTATCTCAGTTCATGTTCTATTGTTCTATTTGTTTTTAAATGATTTTTTGTAAGATAAAACATAATTCATAATGATTATTGTAAGAACCCTAGCTAGCACAAGTGTATGAAAGTTAATTCATTGTTACTCATTTACCAACTTATATAACCTTTTGGAAATTGGAACATGTGTTGTAATCCCTTCATCTTGACCAAATTGAAAAATTGAATCCTTTTAATTAAAGAGGGTAATGGAAGAGTTTAATTTTTATTGATTTTCATAAACTCATATATTTACAAAATTGATAATAAATTTCTATAAAATTCTATGACTGGTATTTTGCAAAACTATTTTGACTTGTTTAATAAATCAATCATTTGTTTTTATTTACGATATATGAATTAGAAATTTTCTACTACCAAACTCAATAAACAAAATAATACATATAATCAACCCCATTATATATATTTTTTTATCAACGATATCAAGATCGAGGATGAGAATATAAAACCGGTTTACTTACAAAATGAAGAGACAGTATATTAATCGTCAACGGTCTCATTGGGTTTTAAGTTTGTATCCCGTTCCTATGATTATAAAAAAAATAGAACACTTTTTTTTGAAAATATATTAGGAGAAATTATTGATATAATATGGAGGATTTCAGATTCAAGTATCGTAAAAGACACGTTCAATACCAATGAATATAATCTCCTTTTCGACTTTCATATCATCGGTGTGTATAAAAGTTAAAAATTAGAAGAAAAAAAAAATATAAACCTTAACATAAAAACTAAGACTACAAACAAATTTAGCGGGCCGGGCCCGGGTGGATCATTGTACCCGGCAAAGCCTGGTTAAAGAGCATATATATAAATGGGAATATGCTTCTATAAGGCAAAACCCTAGAAGGCCGCCGCCGAAACATTGGCAAGTAGAAGCTCGACGGCTTTCAGCTCCCGGACGGCAATAAGTTACCATGGTAAACCTCATCTCCCCTTAGTCTCCATTCTAATTAGCGTTTCCGTATTTTGTTTTAGCACAAATTTGTACGCTTTATCGCCGTTCTTATCTCTCTTTAACTCTGAATTTCACGGTTTGCAGACTTTCAAGAGGAGAAACGGAGGGAGAAACAAGCATGGTCGTGGCCATGTGAACCCCATTCGCTGCTCCAACTGCGGCAAATGCTGCCCTAAGGTGCTTTAACTGTTCCATTTCGTTTTATCACAAATGTTTAAATCTTTAGAAAGTGCATGCTTTAATTGATTTTGTGCAATATGAACTTAAAATTATAAGTGGGTTTTTGTTTTTGAATTAGTTTTGGGATTAATTTTGAATTGGGTTTGTGTGAAAAAGGACAAAGCTATCAAGAGGTTTCTGGTGAGGAACATTGTTGAGCAAGCTGCTGTTAGGGATGTGCAGGAGGCTTGTGTTTATGAATGTAATTCTCTTTTCTTTCTGTTCATTTTTTGCAATATATGTAATTGTCTTCCACTTGATCTTTGTATTTGATTTTGATGGTTCTGATATTGTTTTGGGAATTTGTTTGAAGCCTACACTCTTCCTAAGCTCTATGCAAAGATGCAGTACTGTGTTTCCTGCGCTATCCACTCCCACGTTGTGAGGGTGCGATCTCGGGAGAAGAGGAGGAACCGTGAGCCTCCTCAGCGGTTCAGGCGCAGGGTAAGTTCTAAATTTGTCATGGATGTTATATCTATTATTTGGTTTTAGGCTCTGCCGGTATGCAATTCAGTGTAGTGTTCAGTGTGAGATTCACTTTCTTTGGTAAATCCTGTGATTTCTGTTTGTTCAACAGTTTGTTTTTACCAGAGTTGTATTTAGAGTTGAAACAATATACATTATATTTCAGTGGAGGAGTCTCTATTTGTACAAATTTGATAGCCTTAGGAGCTAAAAACCCTTTACCAGTATGAATTTCTTAGAATAGGTTCAAATTTACGAGCTGAGACTTTGTTTCCAGCGTCTTGTTTTTATAGAAATAATGTAAGATTGCGTAGTTAATTTTTTGACTCAAATGCCTTTGATTTGAGGTTATCAAATTTGCAATTGTTTGTACTAATAATCTTGGTGTGTGGTTTATAAGCACTTAGAATGAAACTTAGTTTGCTATATTTTCTTCCTTGTTCTCATTTTGATCATGATGAAGTTGGTTTAATATTCAAAGTTGGCAAGATGTAATTGGAATTATCCGGTTTTAGAGCCCATGATATTGAGGAGTGTGAAAATGCATGACAAATGATTTTTGGTTTTAATATTTCAACTTAGTTTATAACTAACTATTTACCACCAAAGTATTTTCTCCTGATAAAGATTTTTTACATGCTTTGATATTTGTTTTCAGCTGCTACTTTCAGTATTGATAATAGGTTTTTATTTGACTACATGTAGATTGATTTTGGACAGCGGTATTTGTGCTTAGTTAACTATTCGTACGGTCAGAAACCTAATTTACTGTAGTCACGTTAATCTCCCCAATCATTTTCCTTGTCTGGATAGTTGCATCCTACTTTGAAAGCAAAATTTGAGATAAACAGGTTATTTGAGTTCATAGTAAAGGATCTTTTCCCAAACACTGCGGTTACATGGCCTAGGAAAGTTTCAATGCGAAAAAGCTAACCTTGTAATGTCAAAATCTCATTGTGATTGGATTGATTGTTTCCACCTATGTTTCCTTTTTCATTTTCTCGTAGTTGACCTTGCTTTTCGTTGTGTACGTCAGGAGGATACACCTAGGCCTGGGGCACCTGGTGCTCCTGGGGGACCTGGTCAGGCTCCTCGCCCTGCTGGAGCGCCAACTGCTCGTCCATGAAAAGACAGTCGCATCTGATGCTCTTCCATTGCTTGAGGATGTGCATTGAGGATATTAATATTAGCTGCTGCCTTGTCATTTAGATTTTATCTCTGTATGCGTTATCGACTCCCATTATGACTTGTGTATTAGCTTTACTCTTATGTCAGTACTGTCATGTTGTGTTCAAAATAGGGGTACATCTATGTTTCTGCTTTAAGAATATGATTTTTTCTGGGCATTTCTGATAGTATCAAGTGTTATTCCTATTTTGGCATTTCTAAAAAATTATTCAAAAAAATTATTCGTATTTGCAATTTGCACCCTCCTAACTCAAGTTGAACAACTCTCAAATAACTCAAAAGAAACCTTTGGGGTATTTCATTTATTGAGTAGTCTCTAATCCTTTTTATCTGTCTATTTTATAATCTTTATAATCTATTTTGATTCTTCATTCTTATCTAAGGAACTTGGCAAAATAGCCTTGTAACTTCAGGAGAAGAGCCCTCACAAAGGGGGTTGCAGTGACCAGGCTCGGGTGACTATTTACTAAAAACACAGGTCTCCGCAAAGTCGCAAGACCATGTATGGGGGTTGACGCCTGCCCATTGTCGGAAGGTCAAGGAAGTTGGTGATCTGATGACAGGGGGTTGTCATTAATCATTTTGAGATAGTATTTCAGTACTATACATATACGTATGTATATAGGTTTATCCTTCATCTTTTCTGAAGTTTCGATATAAGGATTCCTTTGCTAACACAATGCAGCCAACTCCATCTGGGTCAACATCTTTTCAAATCGTTAATTTGAAAAAATTGAAAAGAATAAGACATGTATTGGGATATTTCTCTTCAACTCGACAAAAAATTATTATTTTTTTGACATTTATAGTTGAAGCTAATTTCATGAAGATAAAATGGATTATGGGAGTGTGTGACTTGAACTATTGATCGGTCCTTGCAGATATATGCCCTTATCTATCTGTCACATTTGAATTCACAACAAAAAAATGTGTCTTTGTTCCAACCACCGCGTAAGCCCCATACAGAAGATAGGCCAGTTCGTTCGAAGATAATCTTTTATATGATCAGACCCGATCATGTCGTGTATGATATGAACAGTCTCTGTAAGATCCAGTAGAATAAATGATTGGCATAATATGGATTATGTTTTATATATTTCACTTAGTAAATAGTATAGAAATGTATTTGGGTCGTCATTAATCATTTTGAGATAGTATTTCAGTACTATACGTATACGTATGTATATAGGTTTATCCTTCATCTTTTCTGAAGTTTCGATATAAGGATTCCTTTGCTAACACAATGCAGCCAACTCCATTTGTTAGAACAGCTTCCATTGAGTCTCTGCACCTATCCCCACGGGTTTTTCTGGTCCAAGTTTATCTTGTTTTTACCATGAATTATTTTCCTTGGTTAACGCTAGTTGTAGTTTTTCCAATATTCACGGGTTCCTTAATTTTCTTTCTCCCTCATTGAGGGAATAAGGTAATTCGGTGGTATACTGTACGTATATGTATAGTGGAACTCCTTCTAACAACCTATGCATTCTAACAAATGGAGTTGGCTGCATTGTGTTAGCAAAGGAATCCTTATATCGAAACTTCAGAAAAAGATGAAGGATAAACCTATATACATATGTATACGTATAGTACTGAAATACTATCTCAAAATGATTAATGACGGCCCGAATACATTTCTATACTATTTACTAAGTGAAATATATAAAACATAATCCATCTTATGCCAATCTCTTATTCTACTGGATCTTACGGAGCTTGTTCATATCATACACTACATGATCGAGTCTAATCATAGAAAAGATTATCTTCGAACGAACCAGCCTATCTTCTGTATGGGGTTTATGCGGTGGTTGGAACAAAGACACATTTTTTTGTTGTGAATGCAAATGTGGCAGATAGATAAGGGCATATATCTGCAAGGCCCGATCAATAGTTCAAGTTACACACTCCCATAATCCATTATCTTCGTAAAATTAGCTTCAACTATAAATGTCAAAAAAATAATAGTTTTTTGTCGAGTTGAAGAGAAATATCCCAATACATGTCTTATTCTTTTCAATTTTTTCAAATGAACGGTTTGAAGACCTATTGATTCTAACAACTGATTGCAAAGTTAATCATTCGAACCTTTCAGTTCATAGATGTGGATCTCGGACCTATGAATGGAGATATTCCCGGAACTCACAAAGAAAAAAGGAAGTGAGTTAGAAAAAAAGAGAAGAAACTTGGACAAAAAAAGAAGTAGCTTGGACAAAAAGAAAGGAAGTGACTTAGACAAATCATCCGCCAATATGCCCAAGGTACCTGTTGCAATATGATGAGAGGCTATTGCTCCCGAAACAAAAGGATCAAAACCCTCCACACCCCACGCTGGATTTACGGATTGTACCCTTCCGGTTAGTCCATAAGGATCGGATACCCTTATTCCAGGACCATACAATCCTGTTACATGACAAAGGTGGAGTGTTAGAGTATTTCTATTGATCAGTCATGTCATATAGGCCCGAGTCGGACATCCAATTGCTTCGATTAATAGATTAATGAATAGAATATTAAATCCGGTAAGAAGGTAAAATCCCAAATCACGAATTCGTGTGGGATTACTAATCCTTAACTTTTCGAGGAATCCTTCATCAGTGGTTGTGAATGATTGATTTTTCTCAATCTTTTCGACCGAACTAGCATTCTTATTGAGACTATAACTCATAGGGAAGAAAATAGATTTATGGATGGAATCAAATATGCAGTATTTATAGACAAAAGTATTCGGTTATTGGGGAAAAATCAATATACTTCTAATGTCGAATCAGGATCAACTAGGACCTCGACCCTTTGCCTTAGGATTAGTCAATTCTATTTCTCAATGGGGGGCAAGGGCAGGGATAGGTAATTGGAAAAGGTAGAAGGTGGCTCAAAACCTTAGTTTTCATATGAAGTATTAGTTTTGTTTTTTTCGCGTACTTATCCTTGATCTTGATGTTGGGATGAGCTTCATGATCGCCATGTCAAATGAACCTATCCATGGAACTGTTGTGTCTTGTTGACGATGCATTGAGTGTCAAAGCTAATGATGCTTTGTTAGGCAGTTTTAAAATGAGGTGTTTGGCATGGTGGCGTCTGAAATGGCAAAGGCAGCCAAATGTGTCACTTTCAAGCTTTTTGTCTTAAGGGGATAAGGACTAGAAGAAGAAGAGCAAGTGCAAATGATAAACGCAAACGTGTGTTGTTCGGTTGTTTTGTTGCGCCAGTAATCGGGTGGTGAATTGATGAACAAGCTTCAAAAGGTCTAAAGTGTTGATGGCCCAAGTCCATGCCTGCTGAATATTCAAAGAAACCATGTGCCCTGCATCCAAGTCTACCCACAAAGTAATAATGCACTCGTCTGCTTTGGTGCCGATCTTTTTCTTTGCTAAATAACCCTTGTTTCTAGCTCTATCGGTCTAATAGTATTCTTACCAATTTATATTAAAAGGTCTTAAGTTTAAAGTTCGATATGGGTAAAAAAGTCTTAGGTTTAAAATTTGATATGTGTAAAAAAAAAACGAGAGTGATATGTATAATTTTTTCCCTAATATCGATGTATAAAACTAACCCTTATTTTTATGTTTGAAGAATTTTTCGAAAAGCCAAATATACATTTTGAAGATAGATCTATATTTTGTATTGAGTTGACATTTAGTAAATATAATTGATTATATGAGTTAGTCTAAATCCGGCCTTCCTAAAGTAGATTGGTGTAAAGTCAAATCTTTTTGCCTAATTGAAATGTTTGACTCTTACCGTATCATATCAATAAATCATATTCTTTTAAGAGGAGAGTTAAGGAGAGTACAATGTATAAGATTCGTTCCGATAATTTACAATTTAAGATCACTTGGAGTTAAACAAAATATATTATTTTATAAAACTTTTTTGTGTGAAATCTAGCGTTAATGAAAAACATTGAATAAAATCGTATTTGGTCAAACACACATATAAATGAAATTTTTTAATGCTAAGGATAATGATATCGATAATTGACAGTCATTTTATATGCGCATGAGTATCATTACTCATTACGAATGATGATTATAATATACATATTTAAAAGGAATGTGTAATCTTGTCAAAAACATAGTCGGAAAGAAATTAAAAAAAAAAGAATAACATTTGCCAGAATCATATTTACCAAAACCTGCAGTTTAAAAAAAAAACTAAAAACAAAAGGATGAGGACATCATCAAGGTGTTAGAAAACCAAGCCCTCAAACGACGACGTTAGATGCGGGAGGAGAAGACGGACGAGAAAAAACGTTTATTTGCGTCATCGTTGTTGCGGTGTCTGCCTGGCGTAGCTTTGCCGCGGCACATTTGATGCGGCCTTGCGTCGCGTCGATTTGCGCCAGAGACTACTGAAAATCCCCAAAAAAATAAATTGGAGAAATTTCAAAAATTTATAATTAATAAAAACAGAAGAAAACAGAGAGAGAGAAAGAAAAGGTGGAGACTTTTTGCCGCTTTTGCGTTTGGGGTTTGGGGGGTTTTAAAAGGTTTTTCCTTTAGTAACAAACAAAACGAAACTGTTCTTTCTCTCTCTCTCTCTCTCTCACCATTTCTGCAACCTCCTCTGTTAATCAGTCTCTTGACGGCACCGTTTCGTTCTCTGAAAGCCCCATTCATTCTTTCTTCTCTCTCTCTCTCTCTCTCTCCTCAATTTTGGCTTCCATTGTTCAATTCCATGGCTCATCCTCGGGTCTGTTCGCCGCAGCTTAACGGCGATGTTTTCAGGGAAGATCGGCCCTGCCCTTCTCCGCCATCGCCGTCATTGCCGACCACCAACCCCGATCCCTCTGCCGTAAGCGCTGAGTCTTGGGCAAGAGCCCAGGACACCACCCAGGAGATAGTCTCAAAGATTCAGCCCACTCTGGTGACCCACCAGACCAGGAAGGAGGTTATTCAATATGTACAGAGACTCATCACTTGTAACGTCGGGTGTCAGGTGATGAATTACAATTGTATCCATTTACATTTCTTGCAAAGTTCCATTTTCTCAATCTTGGTTTTTGTTGGTTTTGCATAATTATTCTGCAATTTGGGTGGAATGGCTATGTGGGTTTAGCTGGTAATGTCCGGTTTCATGTTTGGTAATTGGGGAATGAGCTATTCGTCTAGTCTCGCAGTGCATAACTTACTGAAGGGTCTAGATTATTGTTCTTGTTTTTATGGACATTTTAAGCTAATATTACTTGTGATGTGGTTGTTGTTGGAAAATGCCTTAGCTTTCTAGCACAAGGACTTCAATAAGGGGAGTGGAGTTTCATTCATCGGCTCAAAGTATTTTAAACTTAACAAAGTTAATAGGGTTTTTATTTCAATCTTAATTTTGAATGATGCAATGTTGGGACTTGTAGAGAACTATTTAGCAATATCCTGTTCTAGTTCATTTTATTTGAGGCAATGATGTTAGTAATGTTGTTTATGAGTTTCTCTATTCCATTGGCTTGCTTATAAGTTATCTCTGCAATTTTGTATTGTTAATCTCACAGGTTTTTCCTTATGGGTCAGTTCCATTGAAAACATATCTTCCTGATGGAGATATCGATTTGACGGCATTTTGCAATACAAACATTGAGGAAGTCATTGTGACTGATGTTTATGCAGTCCTGAAGGGAGAGGAGAATGATGAAGATGCTCAGTACCATGTGAAGGATGTCCATTGTATTGATGCCGAGGTTCTTCCCACCTTGATGTCTTTACTTATTCTGGTTACCTTCATTTGAAAACATTTCCAATTCCATATGGTATTAGAGTTGATCTTGCATGTAGGTATTATCTGTCATTTTTCTTTTGCTTGCATCAACATACAATACTACTATTTATCTTCTCTTTTTTGTTTTGGTGGATTTCTTGTTTTCTAGAACTTCAGCTTCTCATTTGTGGTAATGTGGCTTTTGGAGACTTTTGAAATTAATGTTTTTTACTTTGATAAATTTTTTGCATACTTACTGTGACCTTTCATGAGGGTATAATAAAATAGATATTAGTAACCAGGGTTTTAAAAAAAAAGTATTTTTGCTAAATGTATTAAATTTTTTTGTGGAGTTTCGTTTCTTCCTTACTCTATCTTGAATTGAATTCAATTCCTTTACATGTTCTAAAGTTTGGAGGTTTTCATTGCAGGTTAAGCTTGTGAAATGCATTATACAAAATATTGTTGTAGATATATCCTTCAATCAGTTAGGAGGACTTTGTACACTACGCTTTCTTGAACAGGTATGATCAATTCAAATTTTAATCTTTAGCTGCGATTGGCACTGTATAACTGAGTAAGAATACTCTTTTCTTGTTGTAATAATTTATGTACTCTATCAAGGGTATGAAAATTCTGTCTGGTTGATTTTGGGTCATATTTCTTGTTATGCAGGTCGATCAGTATATTGGCAAAGATCATATTTTCAAACGCAGCGTTGTTCTGATAAAAGCCTGGTGCTACTATGAGAGTCGTATTCTTGGTGCCCATCATGGTTTGATCTCAACATATGCTCTGGAAACATTAATCCTATATATTTTCCATATATTTCATTCTTCTCTAGATGGCCCTTTAATGGTGAGTACTTGCACAAATCAACTATGAGTCCAAATGCATAGATTAGTTCAAGCACTTACTTTTGTTTCATTTTTATAGGTCCTTTATAGATTTCTGGATTACTTCGGAAAATTTGATTGGGAAAACTGCTGCATAAGTTTAAATGGTCCAGTATGCAAATCATCCCTGCCTAATATAGTGGGTAAGAGATATCTTTTTGTGTTTTCTTGCTCTCTCTCTCTCTCTCTTTCTCTCTCTCTTTGGATATCTTATCACTACCTCTCTCTCTCTCTCTCTCTTTGTATATTTTATCGCTACCTCTCTCTCACTCACTCATCTACACTGCAGCTGAGGTACCAGAAAATGGGGGAGGTGATCTGCTACTAAGTGAAGAATTCATTAGAAGTTGTGTGGAAATGTTCTCTGTTCCATCAAAAGGTTGTGAGACAGACTTGCGAGCTTTTGCTTTGAAGCATCTTAATATAATTGATCCGCTGAAAGAGAACAACAATCTTGGCCGTAGTGTCAGTAGAGGTATGGATCCAAACACCCCACCCCCTGCTCCTTATGTTGTGAAGTTTTAGGAGTAACAAAACCAATAGCTAAATTGGCTTTCTACATCCTGTGTGTGTGTATGTGACATGGTAATGATGGATGGGTTTTCTGCAGGTAGCTTCTATCGAATTTGCAGTGCTTTTAAATATGGAGCTCGCAAGCTTGGTTGGATTCTTTCATCCCCAGGAGAAAAAATGGCAGATGAGCTGAACAAGTTTTTTGCAAACACGTTGGATAGGCATGGAAGCAACTGTCAGGCTAATGTGCAAAATACTGCTTTGTCTGGAGAGTCTGAAGCTTTGAACTTTTTGTTGGATCTTGGTGGAGATTTTGACAGTCACTGTTTGAACCTGCAATATGGTTCATTATGTCATGGGCCTGCTACATCACCTCCTTTATTGCCTAGCCCTCCCTTGTCACCTCAGCCATGGAAAGAGAATCCATGGGTAGTTGCCTCTGAGCCCCTTCAGTTCCACCAGAATATTAATGGTGTTGCTTGGGGAGCACATGCATATCATGCCAATGATTCTACTTTTTCCGTTGCCGCGTTCACAGGAGAGAAGAAGAAACCGCGAGGGACAGGGACGTACATCCCCAATGCGGTAGTGGCATTTTTGTTTTCTATAGATTAATATTATTCGGGATGCAATGCTGTAATCGTTATTTTTTTTTGTTGGGTTTTGTCTTTATTTGGAGTCATTCACAGTGGGGGACTACTGCCCCGTCCAGTTTATTATGGTTTTCATAATCTCATGGTTATCGGCTTGCAGTTTTTTCAGAGTTATCGCCCCTACAAGGATAGGTTGGTGCCTGGAAGGGGAAGGAAACATGCACCAGGAAATGTTTTTCCATTGCAGAGGCACGCTTTCAGTTATGGCATCGCTGCAGCGCCTCAAGACTTGATCTCACCTACAGAATACAACCACGAGCTCTCAGAAGCTGAGTACCCAGTTCTAGGCAGTGGAAACTCTGCAATATCAGACTACCATCAACCTCACCTTTCAATCTGGGAGTCTTTCCATGACAATGGCTTCTCCAACTTGCCAGAGAAACCTGAGTGTAGATCCTCGTCCCCTTCATCATGGGAACTGCCCGTGCCAGAAGTAGAGAGTCAATCAGAGCTCTTCGGAGCCAATGAGGACAACAGGTAGCTGGATTTAGTAATTAAAAAACACAGGCATGGTTCATTAGCTTTTCGTGTAAAGCTAAAGTTCTGTCTTGCTGTTTGCATGCGTGCGTGCGTGTTCAGGATTGAAGAGCAGTCATTCCATCTGAAAAATGACGACGATTTTCCCCCACTCACCACTCAAGTGCCGTTGAAGGAAGGATTGTGCGTTGGAGAATGAAGACGCGTATAATTGTAGGTGCTAACATACTACAGTGAGCTTCTGGGTCATCTGTTGTTGCTTAATATGTAGATTACACATACTGTGTACATTCTGGTTCGTTTTTCATTTTCGGTTAGCTGCAGGCACATTTGTGTGCCTTTTTTTCATTGGGTTGGGTGGATGATGTATATATGGGGTGAAGTTTGCCCCTCATTTCGCATTCCCATCCCAAAAGTTTCGAAGAGTTGTAGACTCGGCTTTGTTTGGTGGTATCGTTTCATTTAGATACTGGTTCGCAGAGTTTACTTAGTACACACATGATGAAATGAAAATCTATAGATTTAACAATGAAAATTTTGGTTTATGTTGAATCTTCTGTTTTGGTGTAAGTTGAATTTGAGGAATGCTTGTATTTGTAGAGTAATGCCCATAAAACTTAAGTGTTTGGCTAAACACAGAAAGAGTGCTTTGTATTCACAACCAAGCAAAGGTCGCTCACCTCCAATCAAAACTTTGCTGGGTTTGAATACAATCTCTCAACGATAGGCTCGGGGTGCCACTAGTACTACTAATTTAAATCATATTCTTATATACTCCAATATGCAATAGGAGGTTCCGAGTACGAATCTCCGTAAAAGATGAGGTTGATATTGAAACGAATTTAGTATTCGTCACAAAAAAGTTCCTCGAACCTCCCTTCCATATTTCTTTGGTTTGATTCTGAAGTATTTCTCGCTAATATTAACGGTTGGAAAGGTGACACTGATGAGGTGAGGAATGTACTCACCCTAGCACCACTTTGTTAATTTTAGAGTTGGCAAAAGATTCGTCAACAAGCACCAGTGGTCTAGTGGTAGAATAGTACCCTGCCACGGTACAGACCCGGGTTCGATTCCCGGCTGGTGCAATTGCTCTTTCATTTTCCTTTTTCGATACTTTTTTATTTGATTATATTGATTTTTTAACTTTTAGTAATAGTTTTTTTTTTTATACAAAGATATTAGGTCATTTTTTCGATATTTTTTTATTTGATTATATAGATTTTAAACTTTTAGTAATAGGTTTTTTTATTTTTATTTATACAAGGATATTGGGAGATGGGGGACTACATTATATAAACATTAGATATCGACCTTACCCGACGAGAATCAACCCACGATCTCCCACATAACAAATAAAGAGGTATATCACTAAATTATAACAAATCAAACCCGTGACTTTTAGTAATGGATTATCCACTGCATGTATGCCAACCACAGATCTCCCACTAACCACCACGTGGAAATTGAAGCTTAACATAAGACAAAACTGGAAACAGATGCATCACAAATATGATGAGCTTTTGAAAATAAATAAATAAAGAAATTAGTCGTACTAGGGAGGCACTAAGGAAGGAGGAAAGAAAGAGTAGCTAATTAAGGGCACGCTAGTTGCTTTGGATTTGACATTACTATTAATTTATTATTATTAATTACAATTAATACATTTAACTGAAATGGCTAAATTCATTTGATCTGTCAATTTCATTTCTTCGTGTTTTCGCCTTCCACCTTCGCATCACACCGACTCAGAAGACACCTCCTCATCATAATCTCAAGCTCTCTCGATCACCAGATACCAGGCTATGAATAATTGAATTTCATGACTAAATCAACAAAATCTGGGCGGCATAACTCAATAATATTTAACCAAATTATTGTTGTCAAATTAATTATGTCATTCATTTATATTCGAATCGAGTCGAATTGAGCGCTATTATCATTATTTTTAACGTATAATAACAACAACCCTCCTTTATTACGGAGATTTATTACAAAATTTCTAATGAATCGCCTTAATAAACCCAATTATATTATAGAGATCATTTCTGATTTTGCTAATAACAACGTAATCCAATAGCATCTACAGTTTCACGTATATTGATTTTATCTATATATATATATATATATATATATTACGTACGTGCTCTTCTAGTATATTGAAACAATCCGGCATTTATATATAAATTAAATATGGCATATATTTATTAAAATATTGCACACGTTCATCGAGTTGGACCATATGAACATATATATGTATCTTTATTATGAACAAAATCAAATATATAGCTCCAAAAATTAAAGTGATAATCACATGTTTAATTCAAAATTTAATCATTAGTGTGCTGATAATTAAAATAATTGTTTTTTTTTCTGTTAAAGTGTGCTGACTTGCATTGCAATAAACAAATCATTAATTCAATATTGTGTGATTCTGACATTATTGTTCGTTGTTAATTTGCTCACTACCAACCGTGAATTAATAAACCCACACCAAATGCATACTCGATCTAGCTATCTAGGTTAGATTTGATCTTGTTACTACGATCGACTAGTTTCTTATCTTAATCCAAAAAAAAAACCTAGTTTATCGTATTAATCCAATGTTAAAAAAGGCACGTATACAAGGCTGATATCCTCACTCAACCACATAAAAATAAATGACATTATTGTTTATTGTTAATTTGTTCACTACCATCCATGACTTAATAAACCCACACCAAATGCATACTCGATCTAGCTATCGAGGTTTTCGTATTCATATTTGATCTTATTACTATGATCGACTAGTTTCTTGTCTTAACCCAAAAAAAAAAAACTAGTTTATTGTATTAATCCAATGCAAAAAAAAACACGTATGCATGACTGATATTCTCTCTCAACCACATAATAATAAATGACATTATTCTTCTATGTTAATTTGTTCACTACCAACCATGAATTAATAAACCCACACCAAATGCATACTCGACCTATCTATCGAGGTTTTCAAATTCAAATTTGATCTTGTTACTATGATCGACTAGTTTCTTATCTTAATCCAAAAAAAAAAAAAACTAGTTTCTTGCATTAATCCAATGCAAAAAAAGGCACGTATGCATGGCTGATATCCTCACTCAACCACATAATAATAAACTTGTATTATCTTCTTCCGAAGTAGGTAGGTGATGATGAATCGTAGGCCTCCCAGCCTACTCACATTGTCATTTACGATAGTCAAATTCGAAATCTCTTTTAATTATTACAAAAATTATAATTACTTACGATATTAATCTCAGTAACTAGTACGTGATTCATATGCATATATTTGTGGCTTACGAGAAAGATGATGTACGACACTATATTTTTTTTAAAAATGTTAATAAAATATGCTGATTTAAAGGAATGGGTCCAAATATAAAGGAAGAAAAGATTAAGAAATGGAGGATAAGAATAGAATAGGTGGAGTGGAGGGGACCCTAAATGAGAATGCAAATGAAAGAATACAAAAAAATAATCATAATCGAGAGGATGATTGATTTGTCAACCCACCACTAAATACGAGGGAGAATGAATGAGTTGGGTGCTCTCATTAGTGAATCCACAAAACCCATCTATACCATGCCCCATTCAACAAGTATCAATATACATCAAAATTAAAAAAAAAATATTGTAATAAAGGTGAAAATTTTATTTTATTTTATTTTATTATTTTCAAATTTTAACTTGTTTTTTTTTTTTGGTTTTTAAGAAAGGTGAAAAAGTGCAAATATGTCATTTATAAATATCATGGATGAAAATACATCAAAGTGGTTTTGAGTTCATAAAACATTTTGGAGTCTCTTGTTAGATTTTATACTGTGAGACACATGTTTACGTTTTCATGAAATTTAATCCATAGTTTTATGTAAAATGGACTAATCCTTGACTATATAAACAAGTCTTAATTATAAAAAGTTCAAAGGATATAATAATGGTACATCCATCATACGTTTACATTACTAAACGCAAGTCCAACTTACACAAAACCTTACATTAATCTCATCATCGATTTTATATATTTGATTAAACTTGACTTTATATTATTTAAAAATTAGTTAATTTTTAATACTATTAAAATCTGTATTTTCTGTATTTTAAATAGAAAAGTTGAAATTTATCCGAAACTCTCAAAGCATCATGCTCTTTAAATTTTATTTTGGATAATTTTGACCTAAAATTTGTCCAAACATCAAAAGAGCTCTTAATGTTAATTTGACCTAATGAAAAATAGCTGATTGTTTGTATCTAGTCATATGCATTTGGTTAAATTCGGCCTTAAAAATGGAAAATCTACTGGATAACTATCTGATATTTATTCAAAAATCAAATTTGAAGAGCTGCTGCATATGAGTTATGTATACACGTTGATTAATTCTAACCTTAACAAAATCCAATAACACAACTCAGAGGGAAATTTCCACCGGCTCAGTCATGTAGGGACCACTTCTTACGTCTGCTGTTGTTGTTGAATGATGTACTTATGATGTGTTGGCTGTCTCTATATTTATACTAGGGAGCTTGGTCCTCCTCTCCATTGTTTCTTCTACTCGAAAAAGAGCTGAAGAAAAAAAATTCATTCTTGTTTTTACCCACAAGAAGAACGAGTAAGAAGAGAAAGAAGGGTTGCTTTTGGGATTTTGGTTCCTCCTATTTCCCGCAAATGGTACCAACAAAGTTTAGCCACAGATTCTTCAAGTTTCGTACCCCATCATCCATCCTTTTGCATTCAATCTCCTAATTCTTCCTCTTCAAATTTGAATTTCCCAAACTGTCCCTGCCTCCTCTTCCACCCCACCAGTTATTCTCCCTCCCTTCAAACAAACTCAAAACCCAAATGGTTCCCAACAAGTACGAGGTGGTCTCACGCGCTGTGGTCGTGGGAATGGGTTGGATTATGCTCAGGATTGACTACTCGAGGCTTTTCTGGCTCTTGTTTGGTGTCTTCTCCTATGAAAACCACGAGGGAAAGCCTCGGATTTGATTTCCAATTCCCAATTCCAATTCAAATCCCTTCATTTTCCCACCTTTGATTTCATTTCTAGCAATCCTTTTACTCTTTAATTACTTCCCTTCTCTTTCTCTTCTTCATTGTTCATTATACTTGTTAAGCATAATCAACCAAAACAAAAAAAAAACAATAAAGGTTGGATTTTTAGTCTCAATTCAAACATGGCCAAGACAGACAAGGCTGCTGGTTATGTTGAGATGGATCCTTCTGGTCGCTATGGTCGGGTATGCATGTTGCTACAACTTCCATTAATTCAGTCTTTACTATCTTCTTTATTTTTTGTTTGAAAGTGCAAAGCTTGCTTTTACTTTTTCATGAATTGATGATTTTTAGCTCTTCATTCACCAAAGTTAATGACTTTTTGTTTCTTTAAGTTGTTTTCATTGATGGGTATCGAGAACTAGCTGAAACCATGGAAATGATCTTACACTTTTGAATCATATCATCTATGTATGTAAGTATCCATGCATGTGTGTGTATTGGAAGGATGGAATAGTTTATTTGGTCAATCTTGTGGTATTGATTTAATTGGGTGATCCACTATTTAATCCTTGATTAAGTATTTTAATCCTCCAGTTGTCATCTGGGAGATATTTTAAATTTCAATTTTAATTTAAAATATTGTGCAAGACTATTGGCCATTAATTTTGATGACAATTAGTTTTGAGAAGGATTGTTAGTTTAATACAAGATGACAATCATCTCTTAATATAATGGTTTCATTTTCTGTGAGCTCTTTCCACTTTGATTGATGGTGAGTTGAGAAAGTTGGGGAATAAAGTTGATTATTTAAGGTGGTGCCTCATTACTTCATTGGTTTAGTTTCCCCTCACTAATGGTTTAGATTAGTCGATGTGTGTACATGTCAATCTAGCGGCTTATATTGTTTGGTGTATTGGTCCGCCATTGTACTGTAGAACAATCAGCAACAGAAAATATTTTCTTGGCTTACATAAGCACCTTGCTCAAATGTTTTCCTTAAGTGGCCATATGATTGTAAGGTGCAATTGTGATTGTAAAGTCTTGCTTAAGGCAATTGTGCTGTGTGAGTGCAAAGTTGTGCTTGAGGCTAGCTATCTGAAGGGACAACCTTGTTTAAAATCCTTTTATGCCTCTGAATAGTCTTAACAACTTCGGCATTTTGAGTTTTATACAAAACCCTAATCACTTGATTGTTCGGATATAATGATTGAGAATCTTGTTTACTGCCTAAGTTGACTGTTAGTGAAGTAACTAGTTCTGGTTTTTGTATGTGAGTAAAACCAAAATGAATGATTTTTTTTTTATGGATCCTTGAAGTGATCATAGCATTTTCTTTGTGTTGAATAGTTTGACGAAGTTCTTGGCAAAGGAGCAATGAAAACAGTGTACAAGGCAATTGATGAGCTCCTGGGGATGGAGGTCGCGTGGAATCAAGCAAAACTTAATGAAGTGCTTAGCTCACCTGAGGATTTGCAACGGCTCTACTCAGAAGTTCACCTCCTCAGCACTCTCAATCATGACTCCATAATTCGGTTCTACACCTCCTGGATCAATGTTGATCACAAAACCTTCAACTTCATAACAGAAATGTTCACTTCGGGGACCCTAAGAGAGTAATTTCCTTCCTAACTCATGTAGCAAATTAGCAATAAACCCTATTGTAGCACCCTCGAAAGTCATCTACATTGAAACTTTGGTTAATGAGGATGACAATGTGATCTGCAGACCCTTATACATGTATTGATTAACTACTCTATCTTCCATATTGTAGGTACCGGAAGAAATATAAGCACGTAGATATCCGAGCCATTAAGAACTGGGCCTGCCAGATCCTTCGGGGTCTTGTATCCCTGCATGGCAATGATCCTCCAGTAATTCATAGAGATCTCAAGTGTGACAACATTTTTGTCAATGGACATCTTGGGCAGGTCAAAATTGGTGATTTAGGGCTTGCAGCAATTCTCCGTGGATCCCAATCTGCTCATAGCGTCATAGGTACTCCTCATCCATTACTAGCACATATAAACTAGAAACAAAGAAACATAGTTTCTCCACTAAGAAGTTATTCTGTCTTCATACTTGTAGGCACGCCGGAGTTCATGGCACCAGAACTATATGAGGAAGATTACAATGAGCTAGTTGATGTGTACTCATTTGGCATGTGTGTTTTAGAAATGCTTACATCTGAATACCCATATGGTGAATGTGTCAACCCGGCACAAATCTACAAGAAAGTGACATCGGTAAGGTGAAGTTTCGAAGTTGAGATTTCTATATTTCAGTGAACAAGAACCTTACCCTCTGCCACTATATTTCTTCAGGGAAAGCTTCCGGGAGCATTCTACCGGATTGAAGACTTGGAAGCACGACAATTCGTTGGAAAATGCTTAGTGAGTGCTCCAAAGAGACTGTCTGCCAAAGAATTATTGCTTGATCCATTTCTTGAGTGTGGTAAAAATGAAGCGTTGCTTTTGGGAAAGCTTGGGCATCCAAAGCCGTTTTTAAATGACAAAGAAATGGAGAAACTGCAATTGAGTGACGATGATCCAACTAGGACTGACATGACGATCACAGGGAAGCTAAACCCTGAAGACGATACCATCTTAATCAAAGTTCAGATTGCTGATAAAGACGGTACTATTTTAAAGATATTTTGACGTTCTTTCTTGTAGCTCAAACAAACTAGGGAATCAAATTTTAAAGTTTGTTTTACTGTTTTCTCATGCAGGTTCTCTTAGGAACATATTTTTCCCTTTCGACATATTAAATGATACATCATTTGATGTTGCAACGGAAATGGTGAAGGAATTGGAGATAAGTGATTGGGAGCCATTCGAAATCGCGAATATGATTGAAGGGGAGATATCTGCTCTGGTGCCAGATTGGAAAGCTGAAGCCTATCATACATTTAATTATCAAGATGATGATGATGGACCTCATCAGCCTTCACACTCTCACTCCTCTTGCTCATCATCCCACTCATCATTATCAGCCTTGATCACTTCTCATGGGATTCATGGAATGCCAAATGGCTGTGATTGGCTCCAAGGTATGGCTCATAGAATTTACTAGTATTTTCAGTATGCTAGCCTTACCTTTGAAATCTCTCCTGTTTTTTTGGGCCTCGAAGGCCTATGGTTGAGGTTGGACAGAGGCACTTGAACATTGGGATGGGTGGGTAGACTAGGACTGTGGGCCAGTTGACCAATGTTGTGTGCTAATTAGGAGTGCAACTCGGGTGGGTTGGAAGGTCAACCCAAACCTAATCGAGCCTTCGGGGTTTGGTTTAACTCAAGTTTTGACTGCTTCAACCCAAAAACTCAAAATATACTATTCAACTAGGCAAACAATCTCAACTTTTCCTTAATGAATAGAAGCTCAAGTATGCTCCTCATAATTATTGTTACACAAGAAACAAATATGCTAGGATCAATCATGATAGATTTAAAAAGCATTAGAATTACATATTTTGTTAGTGAGTACATATGTGGAGTCCAATAGGATTTGAATTACATGTGTTTAATTGAGTTCTTGATCTATTATTTTGGGTTGGGTACTTGGGTTGTGCTAGGCTAGTTAGAATTGAGGTTGGGTTGGGTGAGGCTTGGGCAGGTTATGAATGTAACCGAACCCAACGTGACAAATGCTCAAGTTGAAGTTAGGTTGGGTTCGGGCAGGTTTTTTCTTAGTTTAATTCCGGTCGACTGGTTATAATTCGGGTTGGATATGAACGGGTTTGGGTTGGCCCCATCCAGGTTGCACCCCTAGTGCTACTCATGAATCCTGATCTAATACATGTATGATGCATTTAGTTTGATAGGCAAGGGTTACATATTTTCTGCTAAAAATTATGACAGGGAGGATGCAGCAAGCATCTTCTTAACATTTTGAACTGTTGATTTCAATTGCGAATAATTTTTCTGTTGCAGATGATTTTCTTGACGAGACCAGCTCGCAAAGCTCGTCACAGTCAGGAACATATTCCCACTTAAATTTCATTTCTGGAAATGAGCATGGGGCTAATGTGATCTCCACAGGAGGAGACAAACATCCAATGTCAAAATGTCACAAGTCTACGAGGTTTGGCCCTGAAGAAAACCGTAAAGCTGGGCAGTCTATGGCCAAAAGATACTATGACAGATGCAAGGCGTTTCTAGAATCCGGTGGTTCAAAAGATAAAAGGAGCATAGATAGTCGAAAGTTGATGAGGAACAAGTCACTGGTAGACATAAGAAGCCAACTACTTCACCGGTCTTTGGTCGAAGAGGTCAATAGGCGCCGCTTGTTTAAGACCGTGGGAGCCGTGGAGAATATTGGGTTTCAAGCACCTTGTGAAGTGCCAAAAAAGATGTGAACTCGATCCGTTAGTTTAGCTGTACGTAAGAACCACCCGAAATGACAAGTCACGGATGACAGAGACAGCGCATGAAACGGGGTTCATATAAGTTTTCCTCTTTGCTTTTTCTTATCTTTCTTATCAATAGTGAAGTGAGTGACAGTGGGAGGAGAAAATCTGAGTCCCAATATGGAGATACAAGAAGTGACAAGTTATTGGCTTGATTGGCTCCTGATATGGTGGGAATAGTATTGAAGCCTAAAGGCAAGGGCTACTTCTACCAATGGAGCCAAAGGTAGGGGATCCATGTCGACCACTTCAGCAATCTGGTGACTTTTATTTTGTAAATATTTCTGTGCAATATATTGTAATTATGCCTACATTACAATATGTCTCAATAAATGGCTAGTTTGCGAGGGTTTTAATCTAATTGTTTTGATTCCCTTTTCTTTTAGTGCTTGACATAAAATAAAAGATGAAGTGAGAACCCAATGACTACACAAAGCTTCGAGTTCCACGGCTCGTTTGAGTGTTTCTGTAAGACGCTTTTGGTTATAAAAAAGAAATCGGTTTGTACTTATTGTTGAGTCATATATGAGGTGAGTGAGAATCTCATCTGCAGGAGGATGTTCTTGTCTTGACTTTTAGCTATGCCTATGAGTAGTCTCTGCCTTCAAATTTTCACAGGAAACAAAAACACTGATGCATTTAAGCATGGGTTGTTTTTGCTTTTTGGATGGGAACTTACATAAAAGAATTGTGGCTAGAAGGTTGAATTATTGAAGAGGGGTCCAAGTAAGGTAGCTGGTTTGGGAAAAATTCCTTTGATGAATGTGTTTTGCTAGTTTTGGATATGTGAAGGCTATTGTCTTGTTGATATGAAAAATCCATGTAGTCCATGCTATTGGCACCGTGTGTTCATAATTCGAAATTTTTGACAATAGGTTAATTAGGGTTCATGTTCATGAAATCATAATTAGGGACCCAATTTTGGAGTTGGTAATGAGTTGTTATGATGATGAATGATATGATGCAGCATGCTGTAATTGAAAGATTCTGTCTTCAATATGTTTGATAAACAATCATGCACTTTTATTAAGAAAAATTCTAAATTCAAATCTCATAAACGAAAATTTACCTGCTCTAATTCTACTTTTTTAAAACAATTCTTCCTAAGTAGTTTGTAATTGAAAGTAACAAGTCATGGCAAGATCAAGGGATACATTCCCATAGAAGATTATGACTGTCCCCTAATTAGATTTGTTTCCTCAATTTTCAGTGGGGTCCTCATGTTACAATGTGTGGTCTTTACCATTAAAGATAACCGAAGTAGTGAGTTTGAGTGAACAAGAGCTACTATATAGTTAGTACATTTTATGACAACCAAAAAGATATTTTTTGCTGAGAAGCTATTTATTCTTGGGTAAGATTTCATAATGATTGTCAGAATTTGGGTGGTCCTTGTATTATCTACCAAAAAAATGATCACACCTCAAAATCAACCTATACTACGATGAAGGAATAGTCATATTTTGGGGATCAACAAACAGTACCAGTAGCCCCAATTCTAGTGAAGTAAGGTGAGAATTTATATGAACCCTAACACCCTATGCTTTTGATTATGTTAAAATCTTTTAGTACAAATACACTAAAAAAATGAACCTTTTTGCCATTTTCATCCAAACCTAAATACATAGACCATAGAGAGCTGCCACACAATTCCAGCTTGATGAGAAGTAGACTGATAGGACATTGAGCCATGTGAAGGACCCTCGTAAAGCATCATCACATAGTCTTGTCACACCCTAACTGAACATCCGTATGTATGTTATATTGTTAGATTACGATTGAATTTCTGAAATTGAATTTTATTTTTGTTTTTAAGGAGAAAAGTAAAGCTATTTAATTTGAAAGTCGGAGAAAACTTTCAACCGAACTATGTAATCCTAATATATGACATATTTCAACTATACGAAACTTTTATTTGAAAGTCAGAGAAAACTTTCAACCGAACTATGTAATACTAATACATGACATATTTCAACTATACGAAACATAAGAAGTCTCGTACGGACGCTTTCTATGCATGTTTTATTTTACTACAACGTGCTATATATACAAAGATTTTTCTGAGATATTTGGTGCTTTTTCATGGCTTATCCAACCTAAAATTGTGTACTTTGTTAGATGTGTCATGGCTTTTCATGAGCCTAAGGCTAATCAGTTTTCTTGTCATCTTTTACAATTATTGCTAACGAGTTTTGATATTCTTGCCACAATGGATGAAAGAAATTCAAATTGAATTAAAAATTACCATAAATTACATATCAAAGTGTAAGCAAAAGATGATATTTCCAGTTACTTCAAAGCTCAGTGGATTCTTGTAAACTAGTTGGGCTTGTTTCCAGAAACAAACCTAGGTGGAACAATAACCTTTTCTCAAAATTATCCAGACAAGAACCAAGCCACAACCCTCAAACAAGAATATATGTATGCTATTCTGACATGGCATGAGGCCCATTGTTTTGTACCCCATGCAATTTTTCATGAGGTTTACCTTCAACTTTTAAATGTACAATAACACATTCGACTTTTAAAATATAAAAAAACTGAATTCGATCGTAAACGTAGCTGCATTGAAACAAATCATTGTCTAAAATTTGTAATATTAATTAAGAAAGTAGTATTATTCATAGGTCATAACTTAATTGAAAGATTTATGTACATGCATTGAGATTTAACAAAGGGTCTAAGAATTATTGATACATTTTGATGTGAGCAATGTCAAACCAGATTTGCTCAAAGGCCTTGATAATGAGATGATGATATTCATTGGAATTGAGTGAGAGGTAGCAAGCAAGAAGGTCTTCCAAATCTTTAGATGCCCTTATGTTGTTCTCCACAACCATCTCCATCATTGACTCCCTGAAGTCTCTCTGTGGATCAACTGAGGACTTGACAACTGCAAAACTCTCCGAAATTCGTCTGTTTTTCGATTTCAACCTTGCTGATGATGATGATGACAATGTTGAACTTGAAACACTCTTTCTTGAAACCCTTGGAGATTTGCCTCTAAGTCTTATACCAGATGATGTTGAATTGGGAGATGATTTTCGACCCGAATTTGAATAGGGTTTTGTTTGGTTACCTTTATTTTGTGTCCTAATGCTTTCCTCCTTGACAATCTTGACAGTGAGAGAACTCTTTCCTCTTATTTCCTTCATTTTAGATGAACTTCTTCTGAAGGTGGCCTCATTGGCTTTATGATGCTCATGATCTAATCTCATTGGCTTTGTCAAGATTGGAGGCAGCTCCATCTCTGAGATCTTATCAAACCCATCAACCTTCTGATCATGATCATCAACTGTGGGTGTAAAGCTTTCATCTTTCATGTCAATGATGGTATCAGAAGTTGAAGAACTAACCCTACAATTATAAGGCATGTTCCCACCACCAAATTGGTCTCTTTCAAACTCTGAAGGGATCAACTCTTGAAAGTCAGGCTCACTAGAACTCTCACTGGAAGAGCCAAAGTAATCAGGAGATTCAACCATTGCATGAATTGTGGCATGGCAATTGCAATTGAGTGGTGAAGAAACAGAAGAATTAGAGGCAATAAATTTCTTAGGAGATGGCTTGTAAACAGCTCTTCTTTTGGGTCTTTTGGTTGATAATCTTCTTGGGTTTTCAGGAAAGTGTGTGTCTGAGGCTTTGGGGTTTATAGGTGAGTTGAAGAAGTTGTTTTCTTTGGTGGGTTGTGTTGTGATGTAGTAAGAGTATCTTGTTGTTTGAGAAAGGTGGGATTTTTTAGGTGGGTTTGATTTTGATTTAGATGAGGTTGCTTTTTTGTTGGTGTTGGTGTTGGGGTTTTTGGTTTTGCTCATGTCTTTGAGCTTGTATAACCAGGCAACTGGGATCATGTCTGACAATCTGAACCTGTAATTGCCCATCTTCTCTCTCTCTCTCTCTCACTGACTCACTTTGGGTGTATAAATCTCTCAAAGATCTTATGAAGTTGGGTGTGGTGAGTGAAGATAACAGCCCAAATAGTTTAAAGAGCTCAAAGTTTTGGTCTTTATAGAAGGTTGGAACTGGAACTGGGGTCCAGTATGCTAAGAAAAGTTCAGTGAGAAAAGTCTTAAAATTTCTGTTGAAAAACATGGGTGACTAAGCGATGAGATTCTAATTTTCTCTTAAATTCTGTTATTATTGTAATTAATAATTATTAATGGATGGAGGGTAATTTGTTTATCATGGTGATGATAACTTCCAAACCCCAAGTGATGTATTTCATCAACATACCAGTCACTACTACTTCTGCAGACTGATAGGATTTTGAGCTTAATTTACTATGTTAAAAAATTGCCCTTTGTTAAAACTTACTGTCCATTTCCTTTCTATTACACAAACCAAAATAGGAGATATCTGTAGATAAATCTCATGTCTCTTTCTTTTCTTTTCTTTTTTATTTGATGCTGTTTCTTTCATCTTTGTTTCCCAGCTTTAATAGCCAAAAACAAAAGCAAATGATACTAAAAAAGAAGAATCTTTTTAATAGTTGTCAGTGGCCTTCTAGATTATAGAACGTAAATTGTGTTCAAAAGAACCAAAACTTCAATAGTAAAGTTGTTTTGAAGGACTAATGGTTGGGATTATTTAGTACAATTTAAGCTTGCTGAAGGATTTTGTTTTCTGTTTTACTTACATTAAGAGATTATTATACCTTCCACCATAAACAATGGAGCATATTAAGCTTCATTTATTGAATATAGGAATTAGAGTAATTATATGAATTGTAATTATTTTCCTATTTGGTCTCTTTGACCTTTGTATTGTCAAGTTATAAATACCTCATAGTGAGAAGAATAGAATTATTCAACTCCAATTAAAACCCTAACTCTAGCCGTCTCTTTGACATGGTATCAAAGCGGTGATTCCAATACCGCTGCGTTTTTCCCATGGAGATTGCCTCGTCGGTTGCCTGCGTTTTGCCCTCGGAGATTATTCCATCGATTGCCTGTGGTTTTGTCAATTATCCCACGTGACTAGTCATATCCCGTGTGACTAGTTACGACCGCTATGACGAATTCCATACCCAAATCTAAAGCCGTTCCAATCTTTGTTCAATCCGTGAGTCTTGTTCCAGATCCCACGGTAATTCCCTTTGGCGTGAATTTAAATGGAGCGAATTACTCCCTTTGGTCACAAGTTGTCGAGGCCTTCGTTGCGGGTCGAGGAAAATTGGGATATTTAATTGGGAAAATTAAAGCACCCACGTCGGATGATGATTCGTTTGATAAATGGAGCATGGAGAATGCTCTTGTCAAAAGTTGGCTCATCGGTGCTATGGAACCCGATGTAATGATTTTGTTCGTCCGTCTACCCACGACGAAGAGTATATGGGAGGCTGTATCTCAGACCTACTATGAGGGAGCTGATAGGTCTGTTATTTATGACCTTTCTCGTCGAGTTATGCAGTTAAAACAAGAGGGTAAATAAGTTTCTGCATATTATGCTGATTTGCGCGTAATATGGCAGGAATTGGATTACAGGAAGCCGATTGCTTTCAAACAGCCATATGTGATACATGCTCGACAGAAAGAAATTGATGGAGAACGTCTTTATATGTTTTTGGCTGGTCTTGATGACGCGTATGATCGTGTTCGTAGTGATATCCTTCGAACTGAACCTCTCCCTAATCCAGAGGCAGCCAAAACTCCTTTGACCCAGAACCGGCATGCCTACTCCAATGCTCATGGGGTTAGTCAAGGTGGTTGCACTCATTGTGGCAGTCCTAAATATGTTGTTGAGAAGTGTTTTCAATTGCATTGATATCCATATTGGTGGGAAAGCCTCAATGAAAGAAAATCTCGTGAAGGGCGTGACTGACGTAGCAGGAAAGATGGAGATAAGAAGGAAGATAAAGTTACGGTGATGGTGTCTCCTACAAGTGCATCACCGGTGAGTGTGACTAGTCACAATGCAACTGTGACTAGTCACGAAGCCGATATGACTAGTCGTCTGTCAGGTAATATTGGACTTGCTCTTGTTACTCCTGCTTCCACTAAAGATAATGGCTGAATTATTGACTCAGGTGCCACTGATCACATGACCTTTGATAAATCGCTCCTGCAAACTAGATGTACACCGCATCGGTCACATGTATCTAATGCTAATGGCATGTTCTCTCTTGTGTCTTGTGCAAGCACCATTGTGCTAACTCCCTCTTTGTCTTTGGAACATGCCTTACTTGTTCCATCACTCTCCAATAATCTTTTGTCTGTGCCGCAAGTAACTGAATAATTAAATTGTCTAGTATTAATGTATCCTCGTTTTTGCCTTCTTCAGGACCTCAACAGCAAGGGAATTATTGGGCGTGGTACTAAGAGAGAGGGGTTGTATTATTTGGATGACGTGTGCTTTGGCAGTGTCTTAACTAGTCAAGGTTCTTCTTGTGCTCATAAGCATCAAATTTGGAGGTGGCATCATCGGTTTGGTCATGCTTCTTTTGGTTATATTAAATATTTGTTTCCTTCCTTGTTTACGGGATGTGACCCCTCAGATTTTCATTGTGATGTTTGTGTTTTAGCAAAAAGTCATCGTACTACTTATCCTTTGAGTTCTAATAAAAGTTCTGAACCATTTTCTTTAATTCATACTAATGTGTGGGGTCCAATTCCTGTCTCTACCTTGCTTGGCTATCGGTGGTTTGTGATTTTTGTTGATGACTATAGTCGTATGACTTGACTTTATTTGCTGAAAAATAAAAGTGATGTGTCTGACTGCTTCCGCGTATTTCATACAATGATACAGACTCAATTTTCTGCTAAAGTGAAAGTTCTGCGATATGATAATGGTGGTGAATTTGTTAATCATATGTTACAATCTTATTTTCAAGATCACGGCATTATTCATGAGACAACATGTCCCTATACACCTCAATAGAATGGGGTTGCCGAACGGAAAAATAGGCATATTCTTGAGATTACTCGTGCTTGTCTGATTGGTGCTCATATGCAACCAGGTTCATGGGGCGATGCTATTTTATATGTTGTTTATCTTCTGAATCGTGTGCCTATTAGTGTTCTCAATTTCAAAACACCTTTGGATGAACTTTCTACTCATGTTGGTATCCACTCTCACCTCAAATTAGCACCGCGTGTTTTTGGATGTGTTGTCTTTGTTCACCTACCTAAACATCAACGTACGAAGCTAGATCCGTGTGCCTTAAAGTGTGTGTTTGTTGGGTATGTACCTCACCAAAAAGGCTACAAGTGTTATCATCCTCCTACTCGCCGCTCCTATGTGACTATGGATGTCACTTTTTCTGAAACTGAACACTATTTTTCTCCACATGTATCCACTTCTCCTCTTTCGGGGAGACGAGTGTTAAAGAGCTGAATTGGATAGATATGTTTCATGATCCTGGTGTAGTTTCTGCTGCAGAC
The DNA here is from genome assembly GCA_037349345.1 of Oemleria cerasiformis. Classification (NCBI taxonomy): domain Eukaryota; kingdom Viridiplantae; phylum Streptophyta; class Magnoliopsida; order Rosales; family Rosaceae; genus Oemleria; species Oemleria cerasiformis. The sequence goes on from JAZGTL010000006.1 coordinate 2,771,812, forward strand.
GTGACTGGTCACGATGGTTCTGATACTGGTATGACTAATCCTGAATGTTCTGATGGTCCTAATATTGATCATAGTATGGCTAGTCACGATCACTCTGATGTGGATTTGACTAGTCACCATCTTGCGGCTCTGAATGATTCAGTTTCTACAAGTCCTATGTCTACACCAACAGTACCAACCAATAATCTTCATGATGCTGATGATTCTGAGGTATGTAATAGTTTTGAGGTTAACACTAACAATGTAATTATTGATCACATGTCAGTTGTATCTAGTGATGGTGACATGTATTACCTACCTCCTCGGAGCACTCGGGGCAAACCACCGGAGAGATACTCACCTGACAATTCAAAGATGGTGAAGTATCCTATTGCAAATTATGTCTTTACAGGGCACTTACCATGTGCTATTCAAGCTTTTGTGAATCAAATGTCAGTTGTCACCATTCCTACAATAGTACATGAAGCACTCAATGATGAATACTAGGGAGAAGCTATGAATGAGGAGATGAAAGCACTGGAGAGAAATCAAACATAGGACATTATGTCCTTACCAGAAGGGAAGAAACATGTTGGCTGTAAATGGGTGTTTACGATGAAACATAAGCCAGATGGTACAATTGAACGGTACAAAGCAAGGTTAGTTGCATGTGGTTTTACTCAAACTTATGGAATTGATTATCAGGAGACTTTTGCACCTGTGGCAAAGTTAAATACTATTTGGGTTTTATTATCCATTGTTGCAAAATTTGATTGGCCATTACAGCAGTATGATGTAAAAAATTCTTTTTAACATGGAGATCTATCTGAAGAGATCTATTTGAGTATGTCACCTGGGTATAGAACTTCTGGTCATTCAAGCTTGGTGTGTAAGTTGAAGAAGGCTTTGTATGGTTTGAAACAATCACCAAGAGCATGGTTTGGAAGATTTCCGCTAGCCTTGAAGAAGTATGGCTACGAGTAGAGCAATGCAGACCATACGTTGTTCCTGAAGAAACAAAATGGTAAGATAAATGCTCTTATCATTTATGTTGATGATATGATTGTTACTAGTGATGATATAGATGAGATGACTAAGTTGAAGTCTAACTTGGCATCTGCGTTTGATATGAAAGATCTTGGTGGCTTAAAGTATTTTTTGGGCATTTAAGTTATCCGGTCTAAGAAAGGGATATGTTTGTCACAACGAAAATACGTTCTTGACTTATTGGAGGTAACATGTATGATTGGTTGTCAGCCCATTGATACACCTATTGAGCAAAACCATGTCCTAAAAGAACTTTCGGATCAAGTTCCTGCTAATAAGGAGAGATATCAGAGGCTAGTTGGTCGTTTGATTTACTTATCACACTCGACTTGATATTTCTTATGCAGTTCGTGTGGTAAGTCATTTTATGCATAATCCTAGTGAAGTTCATATGAATGCAGTTGTGCGAATTTTGCGGTATTTGAAGTCAGCACCAGGAAAAGGCCTTATATTTTCCAAACATAATCACACATATGTTACAAGTTACTGTGATTTTGATTGGGGTGGGATAGGAGAAAGACAACGTTCAACTACTGGGTACTTCACATTTGTTGGAGGTAACTTGGTAACTTGGAAGAGTTAAAAACAGAAGGTTGTGTCATTATCTAGTGTTGAGCCAGAATATCGAGCAATGGTTAAAGTGATACAAGAACTATTGTCGCTGAAACGGCTTATAGGGGAGCTTGGCTTTCTATCTAATAGAGCTATGAAGTTATACTGTGATAATCAGTCAGCTATCATGATTGCAGAAAACCCAATACAACATGATCGAACTAAACCTGTGGAGATTGATCGTAATTTCATATACGAGAAGTTTGAAGAGAAAATTGTTGAAGTCCCATATGTGAAGACTACTAAACAGTTGGTTGGTATTCTTACCAAGGTCATGTCCAAACAGGCCTTCAATGACTCACTTGTCAAGTTGGACATGTTTGATGTTCATACTCCACCTTGAGGGGGAGTGTTGGCGTAAGTCATACCTTTTAAATATAGGAATTAGAGTAATTATAGGAATTGTAATTATTTTCCTATTTGGTCTATTTGACCTTTGTATTGTAAAGTTATAAATACCTCCTAGTGAGAAGAATAAAATTATTCAACTCCAATTAAAACCCTAATCCTAGCCGTCTCTTTGACATATATATATACATATATATGTATTTATGTATTCTCCCTTTGAAGGATTGGCAAGGTCCTTATCTAATCTGGAGGCTCCTTTAGTTTAGGTAAAGCAGGCAACATTAATGATGAATTTAGTAAACAGGGAAGACCCATTTGTCTACTAAGTGCTCTATAATCTATATCTTCCCATAATTCCATGCTTCACAAATGATGATATTCCTTGCCTTTTCCAAGTGCTACATTTTCCACTAGGCCCTACCTGCCCTAAAGCCCTAGGCTGGAAAACCTCTGCTTATTCTTATTCATTGCTTGCCAATTATGGCATAATTTGATTTCCACACTACTAGGGTAAATCTCAGCTGAGCTGAGGAAAGGCTTGGTGGGTTGGTTATGAAACTATACATTAAAAAACTTAATTAGGGTAACAAAATAATTGAAGAAAGCTCTGATTTTATTACTGTTAATGTACGTGAGGTTCACAATGCATCAACGGTCAGAATTCGCTCACGCATGTGACAAATTATAAACTACGAGTATTTACTTTTCCTTTTTTTCCATTATGTATGTGGAGTTAATATGCTTCAAGCACCCTTTCAATTCTACACACTGAACACAGAAGTTGACTTCCGATTCAATTATTAAGACTGATACCAACTAACTTTAAATTTAAGTGGTATTTTTCATCTTATTATTAGAAGATATTTCAAATCCGACTTTGGCTTTTCATTGGATTAGAAAAGTAGATTAAGATTGATGCATATATGAATTGAATCTCAGCCTCACATTCCTAGAGAGAGAAGAACAAAGATGGGTTCCAAAGATACATTACTTAGCTAGTCCACAAGTTTCAATTGACTAATCAAAATACACATGCAGTGGCACAAACCCTAAAGTTAGCTTGAAGAACAGACCTAACACTAAACTGATATGATATGTGTGCATTGAATAGTTAGTATCAAATGAAGGGGACAGAGTGAGGTGATTTGAGAAGAGAATTGTGAGACAATTAATATCAGATAATGAAAGGATTGAAAGAGACAAATAAACATTCTGCTAACAATATATCTTAAGGTTAATCACATCAAACAATTGGGACCAGGAAAAACATTAAGGCATGGCTCCCAACTTCAAGTATGAGACAGACACATCTTCTTTCAACCAACCATTTTCCTTTGCCACTAATATTATTAACATTGATTTTTATTGTGCTGTTAGAAATTTCGGATTCTAACTCTTATAAAGAATAAGGTCGATACTCGAATTTAGAGTTTCCTGAATAATGTAATATCTCACACCCAGTGAATCCTTAATCCTTTCCCTTTTAATATGTATAATCTCCTTCCTCTTAATAGCGTTATTTCAAAAATCGTTCTAATTTTTTTATGTTTTCAATTTTTTTTTTTTTTTTTTGAGAAGGTTATCTTTTCAAATTGAGGGTTGGAATAGGCATAGGCTTGTGAAATAGGTCAGAGCAGCCCATCTCAATTCTCAGACTGCAAGGCCCACATTTTACCTGGCTTTGGGGCATTTCGGCCCATTCTAGTTTGGGCTAGACTGGACCTCAGCCGTAGGATCTGGCCCCTAGTACTAGCTCCCTATCACTTTTTTAAAGACTGCGGTGAGAGCATACCGATAATTATAGCTACGTTCAGCTTCAACTTCAAGTATCGATACGTCCATAGCTTTAAAACCCACATCAAAATGTCGTTTTGTCTTTTTCTTTTTTTTTCCTAGATCGTGAACAATGTCTCGTGTCACAAATATATACATCTATTATATCTAGCTCTTCCGTCATAGCTCACATTGGTGGAGATGTTTTTTAAAAGGGTAAAATTCTCTCTAAGTCTCAACACCCTTTTTCAAGTCCAAAGGCCACCACGCGTTTACATCATTTCATTTCATGGCATGCCACTAACTTCACTCCAAGACGTGAACCCCAATAACCTTCACAACCACAAAGTCTCTCTCTCTCTCTCTCTCCCCCTCCCTCCATGTGTCTCTCTATGTAAACAAGCACAAACACTCACCCAACAACAACAAAAACGAAGACACAAACACAAACACCTTTTATATTCTCTCCATTTGTTACACCAAACGTTGTTGCTTCACTCACACCCTGCTAATTCCCATCATTAGAGATGAGGTTGAAAGCATCATCAATTGCCTTGAGATCCAAGCTACTCCACCCATGCAAAAGCATCTTACAAATTTTCAGGTTCAAACTCAAAAAACCCTTCTCTATAAGATCTCTTCATCTCCGTCCCAAATACACCAAAGTAGAAAAGTCTAAAACACCTCCTCCCAAGAAGAAGAATCGGATAACTTCGTTCCTATCAGGTTTCCGTTCGGTCAGGAAGCCGAAAGGGATGGACAGACTAGCAGCACTCAGGAGCTTTTCAGAGAGAGGGGGTGGTGGGGATGGAAGGCATTATACGTCACCTCTTACACCGGCTTATTTCAAGGCTGTGGCCGGAGAAAGGGAGGCTGATTCCGGCCACGAAGAGGTGCAAGACGCTTGCAGGAGCTTTGAGAACTATTTGGTGGAGATGATCATTGATGAAGGGAAAGTGAGGGATTTGATGGATGTGGAAGAGCTTCTCTATTGCTGGAAGAACCTTAAGTGCCCTGTCTTCATTGATTTGGTTGGTAGATTCTATGGAGAGCTTTGTAAAGACTTGTTTTCCACCAGCAGTGATGAAAGTTCATAATGTTCTGCAATCAAGCTCATTTTTTTTCTCCTAAATTCTTTTGTAACATGAGATCTAAATGCAAAAAATTATTCATTCAATATCCAAAATGTCAATTTCGTTAGCAGGTGGTACAATCTCACAAACAAAATCCAAAAGATTTGAACAAACTGGCAACGTGATGGAACTTCAAGTAGATATCTATTTACAGTGTAGAAAGTAAATTAACCAGATTCTTGCAGTCTACCATATTCCTATAGATATGCCAAAACTTGAAATATGGAAACTACAAACTAATCTTCAAGGGTTAAATTGATCAAACTTAAACCAGCTATAATTCCGATATTTGCTCATGGCTAAGTTGAACTAGCTATTAACATCTTCATAACAAATACTAGGTTCAGCTGAATTACCAGTTAGTCAGTGAACCGTGAAGATTACCAAGGGAAGACGATTACATTTTTGTTTTTGAGATATACACGCGAGACTTCACGACTGACTTTCCAATTCTAAATCCAGGCATGACCATAAACTCAACTTGTGCTTCATCCGAGACAGCTGCAGCTTCCCCTTCTTCGTCCACAGTCCCCATGTAAACATCTGCGAATTTGCTTCCTCTTTTGACAGAAAATATTTTGGCTTCAGAATCAATCGAAGGTGCAATTCCATGTAAAACCCAGACCCACATTGCCATTCTCGCGAAGATTTGGTAAAATGAAGTCCTTGGATGCTTGCCACTCATTACAAGGGTCCTGTGGTCCAGATGCCCGAAAAACCAAGCTTCCATCATTGGATGAACAACTAATAGATACTTTTGTCTGCAGAATCTGGCAAAATCAGAATCTGGGTTCTCCAGCAGGGCATCGATTGGATCATCATATTTCATAATGCCATCCACATCATAAGATTTCAATGGTATCCCATAAAACATTCTCCTCGAAATGTAGGCTTCAAAAGCATACTTCTTGTGGGACCTTTTGGAATATGCAGCTTCAAATTCCACAGCCTTTACTGCAAGATCCAAATCCCAGCCTGAGGCTTTCATCAAACCAATTAAAGGCTTTGCAAAATCATGAATGGATTTCGAGGCAGCTCTGAAAGCATCCTGAAATGTGGTAATGTTCCAAACCCTTGCATTATTCTTCCTTTGTAAGCTTATCAGCCTAACCTTCTCACCCAAAGTTGCATTCACCAAATCCAAATCCCGAAGCTCTTGCTGCAGGCAGATTATGTCATTGTTCTTAACTTCCATTTGAAACTTCAACTCTTCCAGCAGCTTCTCATTCAGTTCAACCTTCTTCACGATATCAGAATCAAACTTCGGCTTCATAAATTGCTTCTCCTTATACGAGTGCTTCAGCTTGCACAGCGCTTCAAGCTCAACCATAAACTGTTCATCCGCAGCTACAATCTTTTTCGGATTATAAGGTACATGAGCCTTCTGAAGCTGAACATAAGCTAATTTCAGAGCTGAAACAATGTCAAACAACTTGGATAGCTCAGCATCCCCACTCACATTGCTAGTCACCGTAGCTTCCACGGGCTGTGGATGGATTTTCACACCATCACAGTCTGTCTCCTCAGTTGCATCACTGCCATCCTCACCCAAATGGACATTACAATTGTTGGGAATATTGGGTTGGTGGTGGTGGTGATGGTGATCTGGGTTCTCGGAGGCAAACACACCAATGGATCTCAACTTGCAAACTTTGGCAAACTTTGAGACAATATCAGATATGTTTGAGGAGGGTTTAAGGGGTTTGGTACTAGCATACTCCATTTTTGTCCTAAAAGGTTCAAAACCTAAGAAATGACTCTGCAGATATAATAACAATGGCACCAAGCTCACTTTTTCTTCCACAAAATTAAAAAATACCAATTTGATGTAACTTGTCTCTCAAAATGGGAATAGCAAGTCCATGAAACCCGGCTAAGAACCGGCCCCACTAATATAACACCAAAAAGGCAAAACCTCCACAAGAAAATTAAAGCCCCTTTTGAGGATCAAAAACCCAAAATCAAACTAAAACGAGACTAAAATCTTAACAAGAACAAGCCCACCATTTATTCAGCACAAACACAAATGGGCAAAGGCAAAAACTCAAAAAGGAACAAGCTTTTACAAAACCCAGAAGCCAGACAGCAAGAGAAGCGATTCTAAAGCAGCAACAACAACAAGAGCATTTGGGATTAGCAATGACTTACAAAACGACGACGTTGAAGAGCTACTCTGCTGGTCTCCAATGTCCAGTCTCAGCAAATGGGTCGAGCCTTGAAGGGGGTTTGGTTTTGTATAGATGCCATAAAATCATATTTTAAGCATTCATACAATACAAGTACAAAATTTTTGGAAAAATGTGAAAAACTTTGAGAAAATTATATATTTTATTTCCTGGGAAATGGAGCTGAACCCAAATGGGAATCTCTACTGTTTCACAGAAGACCCTGCTCCTGCCACCATTTTGAAACTCCTGCTCACCGTCGCTATTTTCTTTTCCTTTTTGGATTTTTATTTTAATATGCTTGAGATTTTTTAGAGAAAGAGGCGCACGTAGTTACCGAAAAGTTAATAAAAAAAACAAGGAACCGCACGCGAGTTTCTTTTAACTTCTGTGTCAGAATCTCAGAGCGTCGTCACGCATCCCAATGGACGATGAGAAAGCTTTTCACGCTGCTCTGGATTTTCCAGATTGAATCGCAGCCGTTCAAATGCGTGTTGCGGAATGTGTAGATTGCAACTGAAAGAATTCAAATTAAAAAAGCAAGATTTTGACAAAAAATAAAATAAAAAAAACAAGATGATGAAAATGGCTGAAACGACGTCGGTTGAAGAGTGCACCCACCCTTGAGTTATGAAAATTAAATACATAATTTTGTCATATAGTCTTTTAAATTTAAAATCTCTTTTTCTGTGTACGATTCTTCAAATGATGTGGGTTTGAGATTTACAAGTTCGTAATTTTACCTCCAAATTTAGATTTTTTTTTTTCTTTCACTTTTTCGTTATATTGAATTAATAAGCTTACTTAAAATATGATTTCTAATTTCCTCCATAGAAAATTAATCAAGCTTAGAATTTCGTTTTGCCACTTTGTTCATACTACTTGAGCAAAAACTCATTGTCGAATTTTGAATTTGAGTTATTTTTACGTACAAAAACTAATAAAAAAGAAAGGCTTGTTTTTTGGAATATATTATATAGATGAGTTAAAATGCATAATCACATGACCAATCTAAGATGAATAGAGAGTAGGTAATTGTAGGTTTAAAAGGGACAAGAAGTGAGTACAATTTTAGAAAAAGGGAGAGAGACACAAGCAAAAGACCAAAACTTGAAAACTTTGAATATTTTGAGTTGAGAGTATGAGAGACATGCATGATGGATATGAAGATGAAGCCAAGCTCATGAAAAATTATATAAATATGAGGAGGAAGGAGAAGGGAGTAGGGGGGGGGCCTGTCTATACATATCTTCTCACATGTCTCCTCCTAGGATCCTATTATTCCCAATGTAAAATATATGTATGAAAATAGTGACAAAATTTCCAACATCAAATCTTTGCTACAATATGTAGCTTTCAAGACATATTATTACAATATTACCAATACAAAATCATAAGATGAGATGGTAGTGTAGCTAGTGGAGATGATGTAAATAACATTCCTACGTGACTTTTATTTTGATATTTAATTCTTTAGTTACGAGAAAATAGTGGGATATTCGTATTCTTAATTTGTATTATTGCATTTTTTTAGTTTCCTAGCTACGAAAGAAAGTGGGATATCTGCACTCTCTACTTGTATTATTGCCACTCAATCAAGTTAAGAAGTGCAATGATATATGTTTCCTTACTTACGAGAAAAAGATTGGAAGATCCACAATATCCACTTGTATTATTGTATTGATTAAGTTTCCCTAATTATGAGAAAAGAGTGAGATATATGTACTCTCCACTTGTATCATTGTACTCGATCAACTTAAGAAGTGAAAATAACCGTTTTCATAATTGATTCCCTAGTTGCGAGAAAAATCGTGGAAGATCCGCACTCTTCACTTGTATTATTCTAGTTCTTAAGTTCCCCTAGTTACGAGAAAAGAATGGGATATCCGCACTCCCCACTTGTATTACTGCACTCGATCAACTTAAAAAGTGCAAATAATGCAGTTATTACAAATGCTTAGTAGCATATTAAAGTAAGGAATATGTTTAAGGTATCAATCTCGTTATTTACGAATGTAAAACGCGAAATCTAAGATCTTCAACTATACAATTGAGAGTAATATTACTACACCAAAATCCTAGTAACTAAGTTTGTTATAAATTTTATGAAATGTGACTCCGTCCCTAATTACGGAAATATTACTCAATTAGTCATGCTAAGAAGTTTATAAAAAAATGTAGATTTTAGATGAGTCACATACAACAAATTAGTCTAATGATTTTATCCCAATAACTTCCAGTATATATTGTCGATGCACAAAATGTACCACCTTAGGGATTGTCCTCTGTCCACTTAGTGTGTGTCACGTGCTCTTCGGAAGACCTGTAAAAGGAAGAGTGGTTGGTCATCGGTTAGGGATAAGCATCGGTGTGGTGCCAGCTTAAATGGTCTCTGACGCCCAATTCAGTGTTTGATCTGTGTTCGCAAGAGGAATGTGGTAAATAGTAATTTTGATAGAGTAAGGGTAATTAGTCAATCTTAGTTACATTTTTGGGAAATGTGTTTCCCTTTTGTATTAATGGTTGATGGAGGTTTGATGAATAATTTCGATGTGAGATAAATGCAATTCGGTTGTGGTGCTGACACGTGGCACCTCATATGGGTGGTGGATATGTGTACTCTTGTCAGTGTATTGTTGGTCCTTGTTGGGCTCATTTGCCTTGTGGGCTTGGGTCCATTTAGTGTTTGGGCCCGTTTGTTGGGTTTGAACTTTATTTGTGTGATGCACTGAATCTGTTCCAATATGGTGTCAACATATATAATTATGGATTAACATGTAATTTGACCTCAATATTTGAATGATTCTTTAACGGGAGGAACAAGATGTTTGATGAAATTCCTGACTCCGTGAGTGAGTACATATAGAGGGAGTTTCACATTGTCAGATAGCATATGTTGGAATTCAGTATTGGATGAGTTGGATGGTCAAAATAAACAAGTAAAATTCATTGCTGGCGGGTTCTTGCCTGTGAAAGACAACGAGTTAAGTTTTGGCATATCCTTTGTGGTCCTAATTTCTAATAGACAAGATGGTACACATTCTTAAAACCAATTAATATCATGATACCATGAAACCCTAATGTGGACCAAAGGAGACCATAACACCTCGGAGAAAAGAATGTAGGCAAGAAATATGTTACGGATAAATTGTTCACGTTTAAGTTAACGATTTTCAATTGTACATGCAACATGAATTAAATATATTGAACATGTTAAAAGTGAATTGTCTGGACCACTGTCTTGTCGTAGCTATTTCTTTGATGGTAATTTAATACCACACCATTCATGGGCAGCAACCATTCATTGAAGCATGTATGACACCAACTAGATTTAATGAAATCTAGCTAATGTTATGTGTCCTCGATCTCATGAAAATTGTTCATGAATTGATAATATCAGCTCCAAGGGAGAGTCCCCATGTGTCAAAATCAGAAAATAGGGTCTGTCAGATTTGTTCAAATAAATGTGAGATGCAGAGGGCCTGTCCACACATATTCAACCTTATACATTTCTCATCTCTCTATCAAAACCCTAAAGCATGTGGTGGGACAAAGGGGTCAATTTATTTCAAGTATGAATTTCCCATATGACTGAGTGAGACACTGACTCTTGGACTTGGTTGCTACAGGCAAAGAGGAATGCTCTTAGCTTCATAAGAAAGCAAAGGGCATCAGAGCCCTATGGAGCAGAACCAAATGCATAGAAACAATAGGAGGTAGGGTTTGCAAAATTTGCAGAGACTTACAAGTTAATTTCCTTTTCGATCTCCATTTTTCTCATTCTGCATTATTCACGCTTGCAACAAACAAACTACTTATTTATTGTAGAGGACAATTAGGGTAATAAAGTTGAACATGTGTTGTTGGTGTTCTGCTTTTTCAGTGTCTCTACTTCATGCCACAAGAATCCACTCAAAACCCTACTCTAATAGTGTACATGTTTTGCCCCCAACTCCAACTTGTAACCCAATTGCTCTCCTGGCTTAAAAATTAGATTAATAAAGTTCAACTTCTGTTCTTACGATGTATCTCACTCCTCAAGTGGTTGGCCAAGTGAAATATTCATGGAGTACTTTTCGCTTATCAAGTGACATTTCATTCATCAAATGGCCGGTATAGTGACACACCCGTGTAGTACATCTCACTCATTATGTGACTAGCTCGCCTAATGAGCGAGATATCCAATCACAATAGTGTATACGACCTTTTGACAATTAGGGTTTTCTTTTATTTCGAAAGCTATAAGTGATTTATTTGAAATGTTGATGTTTGCAAAATGGAAGGTTAATTTGGTAGGATTGGCTGGAGATTAGGTAATAAGCTGGACAATAATGTGTCCATGGCCTCTGTCATTGTCTATTGGCAATTCATGTTAGGAAAAAGGAAAACACAGAGGTCTGTCATTTCACTATCTCCCTCAAGAGTACATAAGCTAGCTTATTCCATGAGAGAAGATAAGAGATTTAGCTTCCAAATAGAAAATTTTACTTTTTTTTCCATATAGGGTAAATGATCATAATTAGCAAAAATAACCTTATAATGCTTCAATTATCTTCTTGAAATGTCTCATAGATGAGCAAAAGTAACTTTTTCTTTATATATAAATATATATATATATGTTCTTATCTTATTATGTTTGATATTCATGTTTTTTTCTTTTGGCTTATTACTCAAAATGCTCTCTGAATCAAACATCGAGTCTCAATTTGCTCCCCGAACGCGAAATTGTAACAATGTGCTCCAAGAACCCAGTTATGTCAGTTATGTTGCACCAAAAGTTAACAGTGTTACTAACGACGATTAGAGTATACGTGGCAGTAAGGGATTGGATGTTTTATTCATTTTTTAACAAAATATTAAAACTAAATATTAAAAAAAAAAAAATGAAGAAGAAGAAGATGATGAACAATCTGGGTTTCTCAACCCATTCCCAAACCTCCCAACCCATTCCCAAACCTCCGAATCCAAATCCTCCAAGCCTACCCCAACCTACCCCAATCACCCACCAACCTCTTCAACCACCACCACGTGCATCTATACGCATTCATCGCCTTCCTAATCGTCGCCCTCGTCCACCAAACCTTCGTTTCCTTCGACGTTGACCCACTGCTCAAGGGCCTCACCCCTGTTCATCGATTCATTTCCCTGCAGTCTGCTGCCTCCATCTTCTTGTTTTTGCTTTTGACGCTGACACTGCTCCTCTCCGAATGGGCCCCCTCGGTTCTGCCGCTACCCTAGGGTTTGGTGTTTGGGCTGGCTGCGGCTCTCTTCTACCTCCAGTCGATGGTGTCTTGGGGGGCAGCATCGGTGCAGCTATCAGATCTTCAGGCCAAGTGCGACTCAGTATCGGGTAGAATCTCGATGGTGGCGTCAGGGCTGTGCATGGTGCTGGCGTGCCAGCCGAGGGTGTTTGTATCGGATGTGGGTTTGGGGGCATCTATGTGCCTATAGAGGCTTTGGGTCTTGCAGACGGGCCTTTCGATGTACGTGGAGGCGTTCATCCCTGAGGGGTGCCACAAGCTGCTGGATGTGGTGAACGGGGTGGAGGGTTCAACCAAGTGCGACCTGGACGAGTCCCGGTTCAGGTCCGTGGCGATTTTGGATCTGGTGTTCGTGGTCCACGTTATGTTCATCTTGCTCATTATCATGGTTACTTACGCGGTCGTTTCCATGTCTGTTGGCATCAACATACTGGGTTCTTACGAGGCCTTGCCCAACGTTGCCCCCTCATCCGACCACAGCAACCATATTAAGATGAAAGCCTTGAGCGGCAATTAGGCTTAGTTGTTCACAACTGCATCAACATCCAACATTTGCATTGGCTGTTGGCATTCTGGAGGAGAATCAGCGGTACCATTTCCATTGTTAGATTTTTGTTTTCTTTTAATCACTTTACTACTCTACTATTTGTGCTGATATCTTGGATCGAGAGATGGGTTCGTAAGGGAAGTTGGGGAAATTGAGAAGGAGATTGGCGTAGGTGGTGATGGTGGTTGCAGAGGTTGGTGGGTGATTAGGGTGGGTTGGGGTAAGCTTGGAGGGTTTGGATTCGGAAGTTTGGGAATGGGTTGAGAAACCCAGATTGTTCATCATCTTCTTCTTCATTTTTTGTTTTTTTTTTTTAATATTTAGTTTTAATATTTTGTTACAAAATGAATAAAACATTCAATCTCTTGCTGGCACGTAAGCACTTTAAGAGTCGTTAGTAACACTATTAACTTTTGGTTCAACGAAGCTAACAGAACGGGAGTTTTGGGAGCACATTGTTACAATTTCGCGTTCATGGAGCAAATTGAGACTCGATGTCTGATTCTGGAAGCATTTTGAGTAATAAGCCTTTTCTTTTTCAAGTATTCTACTTGATAGGGATGCTTGATGGTAATTATTTCATTGAATTAACTCTCTCTAGAGTTCAAAAGTTTTGTAAAACTCTCTTAATAAAAAAATTTTGAATAAAAAGATCCCACATAGTTCAATTTGGTTCATGATTCTAAGAAACAATGAGGACATGTGTTTTTTGTGATACTCCAACCCTTTTGTGAAGGGGAATCCATTTTCCGAAAGATACAGGGCTATTTTATCGTGATGTTTAACTCAAACGATAAACAAATTAATTTACAGCACATGTGATCATTTGGTTTCACACGCAAATTAATTTATTTCGATACTATAAAGAAACTTGAGATTTCGTCTCATGATCAATAAGGATAATAATTCAACTCTTTATAAATCATTTTTATAAAATGAACCAATTTTTCAATACGAAATTTTAACACGATAATGATTGCGGTATGATGTGAAAGAAGAGCAAGTAAAACTGTGAAATTGAAATTGAAGATGCCCTATTACCATGTTGTTTGGTGCATTGTTTGGACAAGTTGTCCAGACCTGATTGCCTTTGGAATCTACAAATCTCTGATGGCATTCATTATTAGGAGTGTCCTGGGTCCATGACATGCCATCTCCCATCCTTTTTGTGGCAGAACAAGTGTCACACATTAACGGCTTGGGATTGTTCTCATCACAAACACCAGTTATTGATTATTAGATGCTAACACTTTAATCTCATCATACAATTTCATTTCACCCATTAGGGCTGTTAATTGATAAAAAAAACCGACCAAAAAACCACACCAAACCGAACCGTTCTGAAAAATTACCGAACTAATAAAAAACCATAATCAAACCGAATCGAAATGGATTCAGTTCGTTTCAATTTTCAGTAGTCCCTTATTGAACCGGATCGGACCAAACTGCATACCCTACATTAATTGAAACTACGTCGTTTTGGGCCTTTTGGTCATTAAATTTAGTCTTCCTCTCCACTTCGATATTATCAAACCACTTCATCTTTTTCACCTCAATCTCATTCTCACGCCGCACCCGCACCAGCCCCAATCTGTAAACGCCTCACCAATCACCGCCTCACCTTCACGGCCTCACCAGCCTCCTTCACTTCAATCTCACGCCTCACCAATCACCACCTCAGCCCTAATGTTCATTTCTCTTCCAGTCATCTGCTACTAAGCCTAAGAGAACCAAACCCTAACGCCGTAACGCCTCACCACCGCACCGCACCCTTACGCCTCAGTCTCAGACTCTTAGTGCCTCATCACCTCACTACATCACCCTCAGTCCTCACACCTCAGCGCCTCACCGTCTCACCCTCACGCTCACACACACTCGACCTCAAGTCAAAACCTTTCGCACTAAATTGCAGCGGCCAGCCAGCCATAGCCTCAAGCACACTCGATCTCAGCCATAGCCTTAAACTCGAAGTCGAAGTCGTTGTCAACCTCAAAACCTCCCTTTCCGATCACCGATTCACACCATTACATGTGAAAGACCCAAAAAACCGGTCCCGAACCAAACCAATCGGTACGTCCGATTTTCAGTTCAAATTGGGAATCTAGCAAGTATCGAATCGGTACCAATACCATTCACCCCATCGGTTCGGTTATGATTTTGGCAACATACCAAACAGAAAAAACCGATTAATAGCCCTATCACCAATTCACCAATTCCCCTATATAATGTCCTTTTTTGTTTTCGCCAAAGGTCCAAAGCAAATTGGGTGAAAAAAGAATTGGTGACCTAAACAAACACGTCGAAGCCATTGAAATATGGTTGGTGCAAGATAGAAGTTTCAACCATGTTTTTTCTACAGTGTTCAACAAAAAAGGGTTACAAAAAGCAAGAGGGTCATTACTAATTTTTCTTATTTAGGCTAACATTAGTGAAGAGGATTCAAGACTCCTTTATGCACGTACAGCATAAACCTAACCCATTTATTATAGCTGCCTAATTCCCAATAATATATTGGTAAATGTCAAATTCTTCGGCTAGCGATTTCACACTTTTGTTTTGTACATTTACATTCATTATTCTAGTTTTATGATTTTGTTTAATTGTTTCTATCCGCCATGATTTAGTAGTATTCTTATCCAACATTTAGATTTTCAAGTACTAATTTTTAATAAACGTAAAAACATTCCGAAGGAAACTTTTTCTAAATCAACATGTTTACTCCCATTGCCAAAACATGATTGCATAAATGAATGAATCCCAAAATGATAATTATAAAGGACTTGATTAAGAGAGACATCTTATGTAATGACGAGTATGAAATGTAAGTAATTTAAGAAAAAGGAATCATATGCAATCATCCCATGCATTAAAGAAAAAGAAAATGAGAGAATAAAAATACAAACAAGAAACAGTTTAAAAAAAGGGTGTGTGGGGGGAGTGAGAGAGAGAGAGAGAGAGAGATTGAAGAACAGAAAAAAGCAGAGGGGAAAGGAAGAGTGTGTAAAAGTGAGTGCAGAAGGGCAGCAGAAGCAGAGTAGTTGTTTTTGCATTTCTGGGTTTGGGAATTGTAGAAAGACACTAAACGAAAGCCTCCAAAACAATCAACCACCCAAACATGGCAATGCTTAGGAACCCACCATTTTCATAGATTCACTTCTCTCTCTCTCTCTCTCTCTCTCAAAAACCCATCTGCTTAAATACATCAATATTCTCTGCACTTTTTCAACTTCCATCACAAAAACAGAGCAAAACAGAGAGTGAGAGAGATGGGAACGGGGGGGCTTTAACAGCTGAGATGACAGTTGGAAAATGGGAGCCTAGTTGATCTCAAAAAGGGTTCTTGGAGATAATTGAAGTTTATGTTTTTTGTTGTTGTTTTGGGTTTTGAGATTTGTTCTTGTTGTTCATGGAGGGGAAGAGACTTCACAGACTAATTAGGTTTACCACCATCAGCTTCTTCTCAATTTATGCACTTTTCACCACCTTCAGCTTCTCCACTTCTACATGTCCAGGTAACACAATCAAATCAATTTTCCACTTTCTTTTTTAATAACAAGGCAATAGAGGATTAGAGGAGCAAAACGATTTTCCTACTTCTTTTGAAATTTTGAATTATGTTTTAATTTGAATCATTATTTAACCAAAATTGATCCGATTGTTTTTGTAAAATGCAGATAGCTGGGGTGCCTTGAGTGCTAAACCAGATGACCCATATTGTCAGGTTGGTTTTGGTAAATTTGGTTCATCATAGTCTTTTCTCTTTATGCTTCAAAACATGAATGTGAATTGACCAATTTTGACTTTACCTGCTGGGTATGATATATATATAATCCATGTTTTATATTTATTTCTCATTATTATTGATCAATCCACCCTGATGATTGAGAAGCCCAGTGGTCCTCCTCTTACCCTCTGGTCCATCCTCAGAAAGAAAGAAAAATAATGGTCCAATCTAGCACACAGAACCACCGGCTTATTTTAGCATGCAGCGGCGCACTTTAGCACAAAGCTAATTTCCTCTTATTTTCAGAAGAATTTTTCTGGTTGAATGTCGTGTTCTGAAAATTCTAATGCACATTGGTAACTTGCCCCTGCTGCGCTCAGCGCCTAACCCGCGCAAACCATGTTCATTAAATACTGCAAGGACTCCCGTGAACAAATTGTTCTTGGGGCCGGCGCACGTTAGCATTATACAGCTATATGTATAGTGACTTCTCAGTGTACGTTAAAAACTGTGTGTCTAGAATTGAGGGTTGGTGTTAATTGTGATCTAGATGCTAATTATTCGGAGATTAATTGATTAATGATGTGCAGGGATTTGTGGAGCAGAAGGATAATTATATGGTGGGAAACATGAATGTGAGGGAGGAGGAGAGGCTGAATAATGTTCCTTTGAGATTGGCAAGGAGGTACTTGAGTGGACCGGGGTCGTCGCCGCCGCGGTGTACGGCCAAGTGTGGGCGGTGCACGCCTTGCAAGCCGGTTCACGTGCCAGTGCCGCCTGGAACTCCGGTGACGGCGGAGTACTACCCCGAGGCTTGGAGGTGCAAATGTGGCAATAAGTTGTACATGCCATGAAATTATATAGGCTATGATCTTCCTCATCATGCTTTATATTTATAATTATTATTATTTTGTTTGTGTTACAACTTAATTAAGCCTCTACTTTCTTGCTGATCATGGTTATTGTTCATCAGAAAAGAAATATTAATATATAGGACTTCAATTTCTGTAAAAGAATATATATATATATATATACCTTAACATTGACTAAGTATATATATTATGGTTTTTACGTTGGAATTTTTTTATGTTTAATTTGCTTGAAATCTGAAAATTCATTGTTGTTTTCATGGCTTTTTCTTGCAGCTAAGGAAATTTTGATGATTTTTTGTTTTTTTCAAAATTTTGATGATTTTTTCGAGAGTACATTATTAACTGCTCATGATAATTAAAAAGAAGAACAATAATGGGCCTGAATTTGCTTGGGCCCTAAATGCTTGGGTCCAAGCTCAATTCATAATGAGTGGCTCAGGCTACTTGCAGGATTATCCTCCGAACTCTGTAAGAAGATGAGCAATTTTCCAATCAACCAAACAAACCTCCTCCTCGTCATCATCATCATCTTTCCCAAACCGCCACTCAAATGAAACTGATCGCTCTTCCTCTTCCACTCCCATCATTTTCCCCAACCCCAACCCGTCTTCCCTTCAAATTCAAACACCAAACATCTCTCCAAACAACTCTCAATTCCCCCAAATCCCAATCCCCACAAACCCCCAATTCCCCTGTCATAATCGTAGGCGGCGGCCTCGCTGGCCTCGCTGCCGCCACCCACCTAAATTCTCAAAACACTCCTTTCCTCCTCCTCGAAGCCTCCGACGCCGTCGGCGGCCGTGTCCGGACCGACCTCGTCAACGGCTTCCTTCTCGACCGCGGCTTCCAAATCTTCATCACAGCCTACCCCGAAGCCCAGAAACTTCTCGACTATCAATCCCTCGACCTCCGAACATTCTATTCCGGCGCCCGCATTTACTACGATGGTCGCTTCCACACCGTAGCCGACCCGCTTCGAAATTTCTCCGACTCCATCAAGTCCCTCGCCAACCCGATCGGATCAATTGCCGATAAACTACTCATCGGATTGACGAGACTCCGGGTTTTGACGAAATCCGACTACGAGATTTTTTCTTCAAAAGATGAAGTTTCGACGATGGAGCTGTTGAGAGGAATCGGGTTTTCGGATTCGATCATCGGGCGGTTCTTTCAGCCATTTTTCGGAGGCGTTTTCTTTGATAAGGATCTCGAAACCACTTCTAAATTGTTCGATTTCATCTTCAAGTGTCTGGCGCTTGGCGACAACACTCTCCCATCCAACGGCATTGGCGCCATCCCCCAGCAATTGGCGGCAAATTTGCCGTCCGATTCCATCGTTTTCAATTCCCGAGTCGCTTCGATTGATTTCGACGGCGGCGATGAGTCTTCCTCAACAACGGTGAGGTTAGAGAGCGGAGAGGTTTTGAGAAGCGAGCTTGGGCTGATAGTAGCTGTTGAGCAACCGGAAGCTAATAAGCTTTTGGGGGGAAAGATTTACGAACCGGTTCAGACCAAACCGGCTCGAAGTACTATTTGTTTGTATTTCTCTGCAGACCGGGCCAACATTCCGGTTGAAGACCCGGTTCTGTTTCTCAATGGGTCAGGCAAGGGCATTGTGAATAATATGTTTTTTGCGACGAATGTGGCTCCATCTTATGGCCCTCCCGGTAAGGCTTTGGTGTCTGTCTCGCTTGTGGGAGGTTTTGACGGTGTGAAGGATGATGATCTAACGGCTGAGGTTGTTCGGGAGGTGGCGGGTTGGTTTGGAGGGTCAATGGTGGGATCATGGAGACACTTGAGAACGTACCGGATTAAATTTGCACAACCGAATCAGTGTCCGCCGCTTGATTCGGGGAGAGAGCCTCGGGTCGGGTCGGGTGTGTACGTGTGCGGTGATCATTGGACGACTGCCACATTTGATGGTGCTTTGGTTTCGGGAAGAAGAGCGGCAGAAGCTTTACTTAGAGATAGCGCCTTGACGCGGGTTTCTTAGGCTTGTGATTTTATTTTCTAATTTATCCAATAATTTCTTTTGTTTGTGAGGAGGAAAAATACTTGTATTTTGGGCTTTTTCTTCTTCAAGAATGTGATATCATTTTTTGATAAAATTTATGAAAAAAAGAAGGACGAAGGTTTTTTTTTTTGATATAGAAGGACGAAGGTTGAAAAATTCAGTATTTTTATGAATTCAATTTTCTTTATTTTTCCTAATTATTCATTATAATTATTGTCAAAATAAAACCTCACTCAAAAAATAAAACTCTCAAGGCCCAAGGCCCATCTGCTTTACATTGGCTCATCGGTCCAGCAACAACTCATCTTACTAGTCGATTTCATCTTTACAGCTTTGAGAATTTGAGACAATTGGTTTATATACAAAACCGGTTTCTGCTTCAAACCAAGATTAGTTTTCGGGTCATATGTACTTTCTCCAGCAGTTGACGGCCCTTCAAGAATTTTATGTTCGTTATTTCGACATGTACAGAATTTTTAGTGAAATTTGTTCAATAATTAAAAAATAAAGTTATCAATTTCTAATTTTCTATAATTAAACAAAATTCCTTAATACGTTTTTTCCAATTTCCCGCTAATTTGCTTCATGAGGTGATGTAGGAACTTCAAAAGGTCATAGACGTTTCGCTTGGGTATCCGATTATAGTCATTTAAAAAAAAAATTATGTCACTTTTCGAGATTCATACCATCCCAAAATACATAATACCGTTTAGAAAATTAGAACCTCAAAATCCCCAAAACTTGATATTTTCATTCCAAACTAAAGATTACGAATTTAGAATGATGCTTGAGACATTTTTTGTGTGGAAATAGAGGATAAAAGCTAAAAGAAAGGGATTGGGACGTTGCTTTGTTTTGTTCTCGCTTTGTAAATCACGTATAAATTGGATGATATGATTCACATGAAGTTGTCAATTGTGTGCCATAACATAGGCATCTCAAGACAAAATCAAGCTTTGGTCCTTAGCCATTAAACATTCACACTCTTGGGGCCAAGTAATTGGCGCCTTCACGATGGTCCATACACACCACACACATATCATGTTCAAAACTTCAAATATTGTGGCTACCTGGCTCTTAGAGTACGTCCTGCCTAATTAATTACTAATTTGAGAAAGAAAATAGAGTTATTTACACAAATACTCCTGAGATTTTTTGTGTTTTTATAAACACCCTATCAGGTTTTTGATTTTATACAAACATATATTCATATTCAAAAAATATTACACATAATCTATAAAATATGAAAAAAATTTAATTAAATGTTACATTTTAGTATCCTGTGGTTTATACCAAATTTCAGAGTTATACCTGACATTTCAAATTTTACATTTTAGTACCATGAGCTCTTTAAAAAGTGACAACTTGATTCCAGCGTTAATTTTTTAGTTAAAAAATCTATTAAGTGTTGATGTGTCATATATGGTCTACTTTTTTAAATTTTGATTTGCCATAAAAAAATCAATCAAAAAAATCAAAATTTTTTATTAACTCAAGTCATTCACACAATTGAAATTTCTTCATCCAAGAAAAGTAAATTCCACAGAAACGAGTTTCTAAAGAAAAGGGCTTTGGCTACCCAGTACCCACAAAGTCACAAGCATAGTAGGTTTCTAGAACGACCGTCATCCAGAACTGGCAAATCACTATGATTTTGAAGTTCAAAGGGAAGGAAAGCGTCGAAACATGAACCTAGCTCTTGGCAGCCTTGTTGTTCTCTAGTTCCGTCCTCAGCTGCAGGGAGAAGTCGTCATTGAAATCATCATCATCATCATCATCATCCCAGTAATCCTCTCATTGCTGTGTTGCATCTTTTCCTTCGTCTTTGTCATCCCACTCTTCATTGATGTTGAATTCTTCGAACTCGTCGTCGTCTTCGATTTCGAACAAATCTATCTTCGGGTCTTCGGATGCGACCTTGGATCCTTCTCCATTTGACAAAGCCAACAACCTAATTGGATCCTTCTCAACTTGTGTGACCCACCGTTAATCTTCTCCTCCTTCTTCTCGTCGTCTTTCTTCCCACAAACACCAATCCATGGATATTTTAGAAATTCTGAGG
Source organism: Oemleria cerasiformis (assembly GCA_037349345.1). Taxonomy (NCBI): domain Eukaryota; kingdom Viridiplantae; phylum Streptophyta; class Magnoliopsida; order Rosales; family Rosaceae; genus Oemleria; species Oemleria cerasiformis. The sequence continues at coordinate 2,793,349 of JAZGTL010000006.1, forward strand.
CCACTAACTAATATAATAATTGATTAAAATTAAAATAAAGAATCAAAAAAATCAGAAAGTTTTGGAAAATCTGAAAAACATATTGAATGTCTATGCATTTTTGGTTACTAAAAGCTGAAGAGCACCATTGGTTACTAAAAGGTGAACAGCATCCCAACGACCTCTTTTTTTGACGATGTTCATCAAAATATTCGTCACTAAAGGTGTTTTTAACCTTTAGTGACGAACAATGCATATGCTTTTAACCTTTTTCCAGATTATTTTCAGAAATTTCAGATATTTTTATCCTTTCTTTTAATTTTAATCAATTATTAAATTCGTGACCTCGGGAATTCCAAAATAACCATGGGTTTTTGCTTGTGTGAAGAAAAAGGCAGAGGAGAAGGAGATGAAGAAGACGAAGAAGGAAAGAAAGAGGAAGGAGAAGAAGGAGGAAGAATTAACGGTGGTTCACAAAGTTTTGATTTTTGATTTGATTTTTTGATTTATATGGAAAATCAAATTTTAAAATGTAGGTTTCACATGCAACACATTAACACTTAACGGATTTTTAATGAAATTGTTAACTCTAGAACTAAATTATCACGTTTTAAATAGTATATGGTACTCAAATGTAAAATTTGAAATGTTATGTATAACTCTGAAACTTGGTGCAAACCACAGGGTACTAAAGTGTAATTTGATCTTAAATATTATATAAGTTATGTAAATACAAAAATGCTCTTATTGTTATTTGGATACATTATTATTCTAATTCTGAAAATATTACTGTAGAATGTCAATTTTTTCAATTTTTAGGTTAATATCAGTTTTTAATTGATAATTAACAAATGAGTTTATATGTAATATTTTTTGAACCTAAAAGGGTGTTTGTGTAAAGTCTAAACTTTGAAGGGGCGTTAGTGAAAACACAAAAAACGTCAGGGGGATTTGTGTAAATAATTCAAAGAAATACTAATATCAATTTGAAGGCGGGAAATATGAACCACGTGATTGGTGAGTGGTGAGCAGTGAGTAGTGAGTGGTGATGGCGAAGTAAGAAACAATCAATTAGTTTCATTGTTCATCAACAACAGCTGGAGTTCCGAATGTAAGATGAGTATTGGGATATAGAATGCTTTCATGTCAAACCCAACAAACATTCCAGTCAATTAAATATTGTGGAGATTGTCGGTATTATCTTTAAGTGCATAATATATTTTTTCTCGTTTAAGTTATAAAACTTGACAAAATCTTAATGCGACTGCAAATATAGAATCATGTCTATATCAACTGAAGACAAAAGAAAAAAGAAAGTTTATTTTAGACAATATTAGTCAAATGTATATAACTTCTAAATTCAATTAGGTATAGTTAAAATCATAGTGGAAGCATTACATTTTGGTGGACATTGACATGGTACATATAATTCATATAAGGTTTATTACTTAAAATGCATAAAGAACACGCCACTTATTTTCAAAATGCACCAAGAATTGCAATTTGCCTCAGTTTTCACCAGTAACAGTAACACCGTTAAAAATATTGTACAATTTCACCAACACAGTTATTAACGCCGTTAAGGATGGTTATGTGGGAGGGTATTTTAGTCATTTTTATCATTAGCTCATTCATTCATCATCTCAAACAAATCTCAAGAAAAAGATTATGAAATGGGCATCATCATCTCTTCCCAAATCATCCTCCTACGTGCACAATCTCTGCTCCACTCGCTTGTCTCCGCCTTACAAGCACCACCACCACTTCCACTCCTCTTCAAAACGTCACCGTTTCGTGCCGCACCCCAACCACCAAGACCTACTCAATCTCCGACCAAGGCTTCCTCCTCCACCGCACTATCTCGAACCTGAACCTGGACCACCTCAACAAGGTCTTCGTGGCTGTTGGGTTTCCGAAGCGAGACCCGAATAAGTTTCAGACCGCGCTGGAGCACACTGACTCGATGTTGTGGATGGAGTACAAGAAGACGAGTAGGTCGATGGCGTTTGCGAGAGCGGTGGAACGGTAAAAATCCATTTCGCATCCTTCAAATCCCAAAATGCCTTCCAACATGTCGGCATCAAAATAGGCTCCTTCGTTTCCGTCAACTTCTCTTTCTTTACGACCATAACCTTAACTTCTTCTATGTCGTCATCGCAACGTCGTTTTCTCTCCACGGCCACGACCGGCTCGGCCTTCCCGGCTTCCAAAGGGAAGTTAATGATGGCTTTCGAGTCGCGGAGCTTGAACGCTGATCGATCGTAGGCCTTGCCGGCTTCGATTGCAGTGTCAAAGGTCTCGAGCCAGACCCGAGAGGCTCTTTGGTTAGGGTCTCGGATCTCCACCGCGAACTTGCTCCATGGCCTTTGTCAGACCCCGTGGTAGTGCTTCTTCTTCTCCTGAATCAAACTCGTTTTCTGAATCGGTGCCTGCGGGACCTGGTCCGAACTTGCGAACTAGATCCACTTGGTTTTGTTTAGGAGCAAGATGGTAAGCGCGGGTTTTCGGGTCGGGTTGAGTTTGGTAACTACCTCCTCCAATTATATTTGGGGCTTTTGTTCGAATTGGAAAGATGTTTCACTAAGTTGAAGCTTGGAATCGAATTCAAAGGAACTTTGAGAGCTCAAATTTTTCGATTTCGGGACAAGTCACTGGAATCCAAGTAATCAGAGATTTCAATAGAGGTGGAAGACTGGGAGGAAATTGAAGCGGATTGAGACCTGGAGAGGTCGTTGGAGTTTACCACAGCGCTGCGTTGGTTTTGTGTGAAATTGGAAGAAGAGCCGCTTAGCGGAGTGAAGAAGCTTTTGGCTACGAGGGATAAGTCACCAAGAAGATGGTTTTTGATGAGCTCGAGGGCCGAGATTTGGTCTAAATCAGCCATGTATGATATTCACAAATTTTAAGCAAATTTTTAACCCTTAATAATTTGATTAAAAAAAGTGAAATTTTTTTTTAAGTGGGTTTGTTTCCATCTGCCTACATTTATCATCTTTTTCTATGATTAAAATATCCTCTCACATAATCATTCTTAACGGCATTAATAACGGTATTCATGAAATTGTGCAATATTTCTAATAATATTACTGATCTTGATATAAACTGAAATAAATTATAATTTTTAGTATATTTTGAGAATAAATAGCGCGTTATTAATAAGTTACATGACAAACCATATAAACAAATGTTTAAATATGAACCGTCTTGTCAAATCACCGTCCTGTCAAATCATCATTATTTTGGTGGCCACTATCAACCCATATGGCTAAGCCTAAGCCTAACACCAAACAAAACCTACATCAAGACAACCCTTTATTTTTGCTAGTTGTGAAATTATCTAAATTAAAATATAATCAATTTATAAAAACAAATTATAAAGTGCGGAAGAAGAAATCATTTTTCATATGGCAATTGCAGATAAAATTGTCATTAGACAACCTCTAAGTTTAAATTGAAAATTTTCCATTCGTTAAATCACTCCACAGGCTACCTAATTAAAACTTATAATCGTGAGTAATTTGTGAAAATGCAATTGTGTTTATAATAAAAGTAAGGTAATCATATGAACCAAAATAGATTTAGTTCAAATAAACCCTAGCCTCCATTTTCTCTATTCTTAGTTCCAAAGAAAAAATAAACTAAGGGAGAGGAGGGAGAAGATCATCATCTTCTTCCCACCTCCCCTCAACCGTTTTTCTTCTTTTTCTTTTAGGTTAGTAATAAGAGTCATTTTATGATTACTATATGGTCTGAGCCATGCTCATATTTGAGTTCCCCATCATGTTATTTTACTATTATTTCAATTCATCATCTTATCCAAAATCTTCCTTTAAAATCTCTTATTTCTCTAAATCTTATTCTACCTAACTGTTTGAGGAGTTTACCGCAATATCTCCCATTGATTTTGATCACAATAATTAGATTGTGACTTTTTGTCCTTTATTCGCTTTTATGCGCAATTGGATCGCAGGAGATCAAGTCTTCCTCATATCCGTCTTGCTCTTCAAGTTCTTCAAGATCAGATGTGATGAGTTTGACGACGGTGACTGTTTCTTTTAGTGTAGGTAGTTTATTTAGGGTTATAAGCAACATTAGAGTTTTGATTGTTTTGGGCTTTGTGGGTTTGATTGTAATTTTATATAATTTCAGTGATGTGGATTTGTTAGCTGTTAGTGTGACTTTGTTCGCTTTAGTATTGTCATATTGGCTTGTGGATTTTACTGTCATAACTTGATTTTGATAGTATGATTGTACTATTTCTTTATAATATACAATGATATCAATTTTGATAAAAAAAAATATAAATTTAGTTCAAATTTGTTTTACAATTTAAAACAGAAAAAGTATAGTGATTGATGCCCTAATTTGTGGCCTTGTGCTGCTCAATTTAAAAGAAAAGAACAACATTGTAAATCAAGGATGAAGATCCTTGATGGGGTAGGGGACAACACTTTGAATTGGGTGACGATGGATGATGCTGAAATAGGAAAGAACCTCGAAGCTTCTAACATTCTAACTATGAATTAAATAAAAAATTAAATAATTTATAGTTAATGCCATTAATTACAAATTTAATGTAATTATCTTTTTAATATTAAAAGAAAATTTAAATTTAAATAATATAATTTACAAGTTCAAATTACCGCAATTTACAAGGTCTTGCGTAGTTATGCTCTTGCTTCCTAAACCACACGTACGTACATCGAAAATGTTTTGTGAATCGCATGCCATGCATTTCCAAGACAAACCTGGTTTTGCTTTTCTTAGTTATAAACTAATAAACTTGTAATTAGCAAACAAGGGAACTATAATTACTTACTAACAACCAATATCTACACGACACGTAGCTAGTGAACCAATCCGAATATACTAATTATGCTAAATGGCTAATCAACTTAGCATATAGCTGATTACCGTCTATAAACAAAAAAATAAAATAAAATAAATATTTGGAGTATTCTTATTACAAGAAATATATATATTTGGACAGACTATATGCATAAACAAAAGCCGACATCTTGATCGATCTAGTAGCTAATTAAACCTAAACGTCCAATCAATTAATTATTATTATTGAGTGTGTCAATATTAATCCCACGACTAAATCGTCTCTAATAGCCTGCAGAATATCAGTTTAATTACGTAAGTGATGGAGATTACAAAGCTAATTAATTAAAATGAGAGTCAATTAATCATGGTACACTAGATCTATCTACCACGCTATATCTACAGTTCCACGTGGCGGCGCTGCAGCTTGTGACCGGTTGAGGGACGGATTCAAAGTAATTTAGAATATGTTAATAAAAAAAATTACATTATAAATGATTAATAACTAGTTACAAATTATAATAAATTACTAAACAAATTCTTTCCTAATGACTCGTCTCAAGTAGTCATTTGTCTAATCATTTGCAATCTTTCCATCTAATCTTTTTACTTAATTAACTTTATAATCTCCATAAAATAAAGTTCTCAAATCGATATCGATGTATGAGAAATTTTAGTGAGTAAAATATTATAAATATTTGATAAAATTTTATACATTAATCATAAGAAAATTGATAAATCATGTATGGTTAGAATTTTCGGGACACCATTATTTTAAGGAATTCGCAACTATTAAAAGAATGTGTATTGAAAAAAACTGATAAGATTTTCTACCTTAATTATAAGAAAATGACAGATCATGCATGTTTAGAATTTTCCAGACACCATTATTTTAGGGAATTCGCACTTATTGAAATTAAGGATGGTTTTCCATAAGGATGGTTCTGGATTAATTTTTTTGTTTTGTTTTGGTAACAGTGAATAATTAGATTACTTAACTATAGTATGGTAATTTTGGACCAAAAAAAAAACCATGTTTTGGTAATAATTTTGGTGAAAATTTAGCAATGTGCACTAGCATACACCAATCAGTCGAAATATTATTGTGTGAACATTTCTAGAGATGAGGAATGGCCAATAACAAGTAAATCTAAATTCAAGATATTTTACCATGTTTTTATCATTCTTCCGTTCTCACATATATGGTAGCTAAATTATAAGGTTACTTTTTCTGTGTAGGCAATTAACCTTGAAACCAAAATTAAAGCACTTTCCTCACACACACAAAAATAAAAAATAAATAAAAATTACTGCTTCACTCCCCCAGTCTCCTACATACAATCCCCAAATTTCCTTATGTTACCCAATTCATAACTAACACAATCATCATAAGATCATAACTCTCGGGTTTTGCTCCAACGAGACAACATTTATATTTTAAAGACATGATGCATGCATTATGGAAATTATTAGATTTTTTTCCTTCAATTTTGATACTATTTAGTAATGGGGTTAATTAGTTATTTAAAATCTAGAATGATATTTTAGAAATTCAATTTTTAGAATTTAACTATCAAATTTTGTACGAAATTAAAAACGAATCAAGACAAAACTCTTTCATTTGGCTATTTTTTTTTTTTTTGCAAGCTTTCATTCGGCTATTATTTCTCTGAAGAGGCTTTCTTTTGTTGATTTCTCTGCTTTTGTAGTCAATGTTTATGAAAATAATCATATACATTCATGTCGGTACAATATTATTCTATCATTTTTTGAGTAAATATTTTTTCGTATAAATGGCTAAATTATTTTCAGTTTAATGAGTTTTTTACAATTATGCTATAGGAGATGGTTTCTGATTAAAACAAATACATAAAAAAAAAGAATTCTAAAATAAAAAAGGGGAAAAGAAAAGATTTCCTCCAATGTCATACGTGTCCGCGAATGAGTTACATTTGTTACTTCAACCACTGGCATTATTCACGTGCCGCGGCTCTGAGCAGTTCACGTACAACCGCGGACGGGACCGCCGTGTGGTTCTCGTCAACCCCCCCGTCTCTTTCATCACAACTATTGCCCAAAAAGCCACCATCATGTGGGGGCCAATCACTCTTGCCTTCCACATGATTAAATTATTAACATTTTAATTTTAAATTTTCATTATTCTCTAAAACGAAATAAATAAAATTCAAACCAAAAAACCGTCATTTTCCTATTTTATAATTTTTGGGCACGCAGCAGTCGCATAGTTTTTATTTAATTTATTTAATTTATTAGTCTCTCCCGCGTATAGAAATTAGAAAATAGCTCCTTTTAAAACGCAACAGCAACACACTCAACCTCCACCGAAGCTTCAACCGAAAAACGCTCCAACTTCTCAAACCTATCAAAACTCTTCCTTCTCTCAATTATAACTCCCTCCCTCTGCGAATTCTCCAATTCCGATCGCCTCCTCCTTTCAATCTCTCTCTCTCTTTTTCTAGTTCTCTCTCGCTCTCTTTTCAACCAATCGAAACCCATAACCCTGACCGACCCGATTTTCCCCGGTTCCGTCTCTGCTCGGCATTCCGCGATGCCGCCAGAGAGCGAACAACAGCAGCAGCTGCCAGCGGTGGTGCAGCCTGTCCCCGACAATGCCCTGTTTGGCAAGTACGAGCTAGGCAAGCTCCTCGGCTGCGGCGCCTTCGCCAAAGTTTACCACGCCCGCAATGTTCGCACGGGCCAGAGCGTCGCCGTCAAGGTGATCAATAAGAAGAAGATCACCGGCACCAGCCTTATGTCCAACATCAAGCGCGAGATTTCCATCATGCGCCGGCTCCGGCACCCGAATATCGTGAAGCTCTACGAGGTCCTGGCCTCCAAGACCAAGATTTACTTCGTCATGGAGTTTGTCAAAGGCGGCGAGCTCTTTGCTAAGGTCTCCAAGGGCCGATTCTCCGAGAATCTCAGCCGTAAATACTTCCAGCAGCTTATCTCCGCCGTCGGATACTGCCACTCTCGCGGTATCTATCACCGCGATTTGAAACCGGAGAATTTGCTCGTCGATGAGAACGGGAATTTGAAAGTTTCGGATTTCGGACTCAGCGCCGTGACGGACCAGATCCGACCCGACGGGCTGCTCCACACCTTGTGTGGAACGCCTGCTTACGTGGCGCCGGAGATTTTGACGAAGAAAGGTTACGATGGAGCGAAGGTGGATGTGTGGTCATGTGGCGTCATACTCTATGTGCTAAACGCCGGGTATTTGCCGTTTAACGACCCGAATCTGATGGCTATGTATAAGAAAATTTACAAAGGCGAGTTTCGGTGCCCGAAGTGGATGTCGTCGGACCTGAAGCGGTTCTTGGGTCGGCTCATGGATACCAACTCGGCGACCCGGATCACGGTCGATGAGATTTTGAACGACCCTTGGTTTAAAAAAGGCGGGTACAAGGAGATCAAATTCTACGAGGAGGATTATTCCATGGACGACAACAAAATGGGCGGCGACCAGGAGGATCAAAAGGCTGTCACGAGCTTGAACGCGTTCGATATCATATCGTTCTCAGCCGGCTTGGACCTGTCCGGGCTGTTCGACGATTCGTACAACTCGGTGGAGGACGGCGAGCGATTCGTGTCAGAGGAGACGGTGGAGAGGATGGTGGAGAGAGTCGAGGAGTTCGCCAAGGCCGAGAAGTTGAGGGTGAGGAAGAAGAAGGATTGGGGGTTGGAGATGGAAGGACAGAACGGTAATTTGTCATTTGCTGTCGAGGTCTACAAATTGACTGATAATCTTGTGGTGGTTGAGGCAAAAAGGACAGGTGGCGACGCCTTGCCGTACAAGGATATGTGGAAGAACAAGCTCAGGCCTTACCTGACGTGCCCAGATGAAAACGTCATATCCCTATCAATCCCTTCTTCTTCTTCGTCGCTTGCCCCGTTAGTTGACTGAACGCCTGGTGACGATGTCCCAAACGACAGGTCGTTTTTTTAATAGTAAATTAATTTTAAATATCAGAAGAGAGAAAAAAAAGGAAGAAATGGAGTTGGCGTGGGAAGTTTGTCGTGTTTGTATTGGAGAATAATAATAAATGATTACTAGACGAATTTGTAATCTGGGATATAATTGGAATTTAGAGGAAAGAAGATATATATTATAGTCAGAAGACATAGAGGATATTGTACAAGATGTTGTACAGAAACTATATGTGTAAGTGATGAGGGCAACAGAGGATGACGGGTTAGATTTAACTCTAATCAAAACTCTCGACTCTTTTTGCAATGCATCTTGTATTATTGTTTCTTTTCAACAACCCATGTTTGTATTTCAAAATGTAAATGATTTCTTTTCTGCTAGAATAAAAGTTTCGGATTTGAATCTGAGTCGGATTTGATAGTGTTTGTTGATGTGAACAGGCTGGGGATTGGATGGTATGGAGTATTATCGATAGTGGAGCAGGTGGGAGATTTCTTACAAGATTTTTAATGAATTGGTCTATGAATTAATAAACATCATAATGATATAAAAAATAATGAATGTGATAATATGAGAACACAAATAGGTCTGGTTGTTGAGGAATGACCGCCGCACATGATTTTTTGTGTTAATTATTGAATTAAAATGACAATAATGACGACCGGTTCATATTTATCCTATTTGAACCGGACATTTATTTAGATTGTGTTTGGGTTACCTGGATTATAGGGGCAGAATGATTAAAATACACATGCAGTAGGTAAGGGTCAATAATTGATTTGTTTGGTCCAGACTGGTTGGAATATTTGCCAATTTGCAAAGATGTTGTGGATTATATTAGAGACTCTATGATGAATTTAAATTCCAAGTGACAGAGTCCTCTCCTGCATTTTTTAGTTGCAGCAATATTGTTATCTTTATAATACGTTGTTTTAGTGTCAATTACTTTAATTACGGAACATCAGAAAGTGATTTGCTCAGCAAGCAATTGTAGGCAATCATACATGAAACTCCAAAAGACAAGTATGAGCATCAATGATAGAAATAGATTCGTTTAAGTAAAGAAGAAGAGATTACTTCGGGAGAATGTAGAGTTGGGAGGAAGCTAGCTTTAGATTCCTTTGATCATAGAATTTGAAGCTTAGAAGTTAAGACGAGTCTTATAGGATGAACATGTAAAGCCGTACACGTAATATTTGATAGTAAAGTCGTGCCAAGTGCATTCAAAATCGTTGATTGAACCGAGCAAACTTCATTCGATGTGATACAGGTAGCAAATCAAATCATGAATTGGATAAAGAAGAAGCTTTGTGGTTGTCCTTGTCTTTTGCTTTTGTGTAGCTTTTGTTGCTTTTAATCTGCATGGAATGATGAGTTTTTGGCTTCAAAGAGCTCAATACTAAACCTAATTTGTATGGCCTTGGATAAAGCTTAGTCAATTCAAATATTATATTAAGAATTTAAGATGTCGTTTGATGTTTAAAATTTAATTAGATATAAAAGAATTCACTTTTTAATTATGTTGAAATTGAAAATTGAAGAGGAATTATGCACAAATGAAAAACTTATCTCTCCGTGGACCATAACTAATTCCTTCAAATTTTAGAAAATTCTAACAGGTGGCATGAACGAGCTATTAAATTAGATGCTAAACAAGAGATGTTGTTTAAATTAAATAAATGAGGCGTCTAGTTACGAAATTGGTTCCAAACACGAAATCAAAGCTACCCAAATAAGTGAAACTCCAATGGAGACAAAGAATGAGCCATTTGATGTAGCTGGAGCCTGGAGTGGTGACTGAGGGTTGAATACTTGATTGAAAATGAAAATGAAATAGAGAGTATTTGAGCTTTGGAATACTTGTCCATCCAAGCCGAAGCTTTGGGACCTAAGCCCAAAGGCCACTAGGGGTCCAGCCCAAACTACAAACCTTAAAATCTAGGGAACTTAATTTCAAGTTACCTCCCCAAAAGGTTTTATTTCTATTGTCATGTAAGACAATCCACTGCATTGTGAAGTAGAATACCATTAAATGAAAATAGTAGTAGCCAGTGGTTTATTTTTATTTTTTTGATAAATACTACGAAGTGTCCTCACATATGAATAGTGGGTCTAATTCTCGCTCGGAGTGCAGCTTGCACCTAACTACAAAGTACTCTCAGATAATAGTAGTAGCTAGTGGGGTGGGCCTAATTTCGGCTCGAGGGCAAGGGGTGCAACTTGCCCATAGCCACAAAGTGTTCACATATAATAGTAATAGCTAGTGGGGTGGGCCTAATTCCCGCTCGGGGTGCGGCTTTCCCCTGATTACAACGTGCTCACAACGAGTTTCGAACTTATACCAGTTAGGCACTAGGAGATTCACCATCTGAAGCTGACACGCAGTATTTCAAAGCTGACAACCAATGACTAATATGCTCCGGGAGCCGGGAAGACTCACACACGCGTTGTAGCGCATCCATGACCATAATCAGGATATAACCCAGGGGGAATCGAACCCATAACTAACCGAGAGCATACCGGACCTATGAACGCCCTAACCACCGGGCTAACTTATTGGAGTTGAAGGTATCAGTTTGCTAACTGTACCATAGTTTGTGATTAGCTAGTTGTTTAATTTTTACTAAATAATATCTTGTCTATACTGTAATTTTTTCTTTTCAATATCATTATATATAAAAAAAATTATTATCAATATTACAATTTATATTCAAATTTAATAAAGAACGAGATCCAACAAAACTTATTCGAGAGCGTTAGTTTGGAATTCCACTCACATAATCCCATGGATAATAAAATGAAAGTTTTTGTTGGAAAAAAGAAGGAAAAAAAAATGATTATTTTTGGCAACCGAAGAAATGAGTATTTTCCTGTTATGAGGGTTTAGGGTTTAGGGGTCGATGGCAACACTCTTTGTTTTCCAATAGAGGGGAACTGGTGCTGATTTCTCAAGGACTGCTCCAATCCCAAGTTCACAATTAGGGTTTGCAGTGATAACGCTACCTTTTCAGAGGCTTCAGTCTTGCGGCTGCCGCGAGGTTGGAAGAGGAGCCTTGTAAGTGCCAAATGAAATTTCCTTATCTTACCCAATGTGATATTTGGCGCATTTTGATATATGAATATTATGCGAAAAATGATATTAAAACTGTGGATGCGGCATTGGGAGGACCCTATGCAATCCCAAATCAATGGAAACTAACAGAGCCTCTGCTTGTATTGCAAATGACTTTTCTTTTGTGAAGATAATGATTTGTGCCTATAACTTATGTGAGTCTGCTAAAATTTATAACTTTTGATGCTTAAGTTTTGAATTTGTGCTGGGTTCAGTAGTTGTATAAGGCTCAGTGGAAAGGAGGTCTCAGTGTACTTGTCTAAAATATGCTTTTGGTTTAATGTGTTGGCTTCTTGTCTGTTCTTGGTTTTCATATGAATCAACTGTACCGAGGCTTCGAATTTCTGATGGGAATATTTTTTCTTTATGTATTTTGTAGGTGGGTTTCTGATAGCTTGAATCACGTATCTTCAGTTGGTGAAGTATTTTGCAAAATAGGAAATTTGCCTTGTGAGTGGACACTTTAGCTTCAGAATCTTTAAGTTATTTCCAGGTTTGTTGTTATTTTGAGAATTCGAGGTTTTAAAACGGTACTAGTGATTAGAGAATGTCTGCAGAGGCAAAGTTAAGGTATAAGCTGAATAAGAAACTAAAAGTAGGGGTTGGAATTTCTAAGTTTTCTAATAATGGGAGAAAGAAGGATGATAATACTTTCTATGAGAGTGAGAAGGGTAAGAATGGGAACTTTAAACCAAGAGAATTAGGTAGACATCTTCATAATGCTGAAGAAGGGAGACCAAGAGTTCTTGATGGAAGGGAAAATTTTAAATCCGTAAGTTCTGATATGAGAAGAAAGAGAATCTATGGTGCCGGAGACAAAGCTCGGGACGCAATGTCTTATAGGAATGGAGACGCAACTTATAAGAAGACTTTCTCTAAGAAAGGAGAGAATCAAGTAAAGGATGGCTTTGTTAATGAAAAGAACAGCAGTAGATCTCTTCTGCGTCCTCGTTCTAGGTGGGTTTCTAATGGATTGGAGAACGCTGCGTCTGAAACTAAACGTTTTTCTCCTAGAAGCGCAAGAGTTCCCAATAAGACCAACGGTAATGATGGTTTTGTTACTGAGAAGAAAGGTAGTAGATCCCCTTTGCGTCCTCGCTCTATCTGGGTTTCTAATGGACTAGAGAATGCTACTTCTGAAACTAAACTTTTTTCTGTAAAGGATAGAAGTGCAAAATTTTCAAATAAAAGGGAGGTCGGTAAGATGGAATCTTTCAAAACTGATGGTGGACTGAAGAAACATAACAAATTTAAGCCTGACTTATCTAAACGTTTGGACCCAAGTCATGAAAGTTCACCACATACGTCTTTCTCAAATTCTTCCAAGAAAAAAGTATGGGACAAGAAAATCTTGGATGAATCATCAGAGCGGATAGATGATCAGCCAAGGAAGAGGAAGCGAATTCGATTAGATCCACATGATATGTCAAATAAACGATTTGATGATTCCATTGTTGTTAATGGTTAGTTCTTATCAATTACTTCTTTTTTTGTTTTTCCATTGTACTGTCTTTTGTCATTTAAATCTCTTTTTTGGAGGGAGTTGAATTTTCAATAAAAAATTTGAACTAAATGTAGATGATTTTCATTTTCTTACACCTATCTTTTATGTTTCCTAGAAAGCAAAACAGAGAAGGAAAAAGATGAGGAGGAAAAAGACGAAATCTCAAATAATGCCCAGTTTCGTGCAATACAACCAAGTTCCTCAATCCTCTCTTATGTGGAAGATAATGTAATTTGTATGCACAGGTCTTCTGATGTTTGGGATATATGACTGTCGATATTTTTCCTAAACATGCAGGTCTTCGAATGTTTTGGCTATATCTCTATTGAATGCTCAATTCTTGACATATGAATCTTGTTTATTATTTATTGACAGTTGTTGGGCCGTAGGCGCATGATAGATCTGAAGAGGGCAGGCTACAACATTGAGCTTTCTGCCCCATTGGATAATATTCCTTTCTCTACCAGCTCAGAAAGAGAGGGTATTGAGGAAAATGTATGTACGTACATGTCTAGATAACTATCTCCGTGTTCATTCTATTAAGTATTTTTTTTTCCGGAACATTCTTAGTTTAATCTAGTGGTAGGGTGAGTCTCTCTACTGTTCTATACGAAATGAAATTAGTGCTAACCCTAACTAATTTTTTACAGATATTTAAGAATAAATTGACATTTTTTGCCGCTGCAAAAGTTTCATCATCATTTCCACCTCGTGATCTTCCAGAGATTGCATTTGCAGGTGTGTATTGTTTGTTTATTATCGTCGATGCAATCTAATTGCCTTTTATTTTCATTTTTTAATCTTTTTTTAATTACTGTCATAGTATTTTACTTCTGATGTGTTTTATGAGTTCATAATATTCTTTTATGTTCAGTTTTCCTTTCCTGGTGGCCAAATAATCTCTTCTCTTATTAGAAAAGGTTTTTGTGCTGGGCTAGGCTTTTTCACCGTGAATGATAATTTGAATTACGATGAACCTCTTCCTCTTACTTTGAGGGAGAACTAATTTGTGTGCTTATGGTTTGTCACTTATTTATGGATCTCTTGTTCCTTCTTGCCTTATATGCAAGACTAGACTATCCCTTCAGACCATTAGGTTCATAAAGTTTACTGTTTGAATTTTCCGATAAAATATTCTTAAATGAGACAGTAAGTGATATATTTGGCTTCTATTGCATTTTCAGGAAGGTCAAATGTTGGGAAATCATCGCTACTTAATGCACTTACCAGACAATGGGGTGTAGTAAGAACATCAGACAAGCCTGGCCTTACTCAGGTTATAAAATAGTCGTTTTTCCTGTGATTTCATTATCCGTTCACTGTTCAGTTGGTTGATGACAACTGTTCTTCTGCAGACTATTAATTTCTTCAATCTAGGGTCAAAGCTTTGCTTGGTTGATTTGCCCGGATACGGTTTTGCTTATGCTAAAGAAGAAGTTAAGGATGCTTGGGTAGAGCTTGTGAGTATACAACTTGTTCTACTTTTCTTTTCTGGAGTGGAATTTGGTAATTTAATCTGGGTTTTAGCATATGACCAGTGCTTTTTTTTTCTTTCCCAGAATGCTTGTGAGTTAATCCAAATATCTAATTGTGATATGTGCCAATACAATTGTTTGCTTGGACAATTCTGAATTTGTAGGTGAAGGAGTACGTTTCCACACGAGTTGGTCTAAAGAGAGTATGTTTACTTATTGATACAAAATGGGGAATGAAGCCAAGGGATCATCAACTCATCAACTTGATGGAAAGGTACAGGAAGGAACTCTCGTAAAGCTACCGTTTTTAATTTCTAATGTGTCGGAGTTACCTCATTGGTTGCACGGTTCATGTAGTAAATAATGCAGACCCCTCTATTGGCTTGTTCTTAAGTTTTATGATGTTCATTACTTGATTTACAGAGCTGAGACTAAATATCAGATTTTGTTAACGAAGACGGATACAGTTTTCCCAATTGATGTGGCACGTCGTGCACAGCAAATTGAAGAGGTGAGTTCGGCTTATTTATACTCACGATATATATTCTAAACGTCGCATTTTCTCCAGTGACACTAACATTTTAATACAAATTGATTTTGCAGACTCTGAAAGCAAATAGGTCTATCGTCCAACCTGCGGTACGGAGTATACTTTTACTTGACCAGTTGATATACAGAAGCACACAACTATGTGTATGATTGTTGAAAATGACCTCATCGTTTCGGATGCTGGTTCTTGTTACAGGTCATGGTGAGCTCGAAATCTGGAGCTGGCATACGAAGTCTAAGATCAGTGCTGGCGAAGATTGCACGAGTTCCCAAAGTACTCTAATGTGCCGTTAGGTAAATTTGGCTTGGCAAATGGCATGATTCTATGCAAGCTGAAAGTTTCAAGTTCTTAGAGAGATGCCTTTTAGTGCAGATTTGTTAGCCTGGATTCGTTGACCTGGAATTCTAATATCATCATTTGGAATATAGCCAGGCTGTCATTGATTGGCAGGATGAGAGCTAATTTTGTAAGTTCTAGTTTATTTATTTATTTTTATAAAAAATTCTCAAATTGAAGGTTTTGTAGATTATAGGACCATTTGATTACCGACATTTTTGTGATGGCGATAAAATGCAGCCACGACTCATATATTTTGAAGTTGGTGAAAATTCGTTTGTTCATTTTTTTAGAAAAAGGAGTGTGATAATATTTTTAAGATGAAGAAAATTGCAAGACTTTTTCTGGTTTAGTGGTTGTTGACTTGGTAGTACATTCATGTGAATGTTAGTGGGATACCAATACATATGCATTGCACCATGGACTTTTTCTATTGCATGATGTTTTATCTTGGAGATATATAAAAAGAAAAAAGAAGAAAAATAGATTAGTCTTTGTTTGGCAATCGCGGCATAAGAATTTTCATATGCATGATTAATGTCTAATCTAAGATTTATGCTAAAGCATAATATTGAGCATGTTAACAGACCGGTAGATTTCAACCTTGTTCCTACATAACCCGATCAATTCGATCAGGCACTCGCCATCTATTTACATTGTTCAACTCTTTGAACAAAGATGAGTTGTATTAGCGATAGTTGTTAATGGGTTTTTATTAATGGAATCTGAATGTAAACAAGGTAGCTCAGGTCCTAGTAGGGAAATCTAACACAAAGACTTAAACTTTTCCTTTCTTAAGTACAATGAAAAAGAACCAAAATTTTAACCTAATTTTAACCTAATTTAATCCAACGCTTCCAGCTCGTTTTCCGACGCAATCCCATCACTTAAAAGACTATTATACTTTGACAAAGAAACCCCAAATCCCATTCTATCCTTGGCATATTCCTCTTAAATGAACCCCAATTAGCGTAACTTACTAAATAGTTTAATCACAATCAAAACCAAATCTAATAGCCCAAAATGCACCCAAAAAAACAAAAAAATTTATGTGGATGTATTCGATTATCTCCTTACTTCCATTGTTATGTTCGATTCTTTCATCGTTCAAAGTCTTGTGTTCGACTTACTCATATTTCAATATCATTTATATAAAAAAAAAAAAAATGAAAGAAAAAAAAGTCCACTCAATACTTGTAAATTATAAATTTATAATGTTTATCCCAACATTCATGTTCACGCATGCATGGTGGAGGTGAAGAATTATAAAAATGAATTTGGGGCATGTGGGATTGGGGATAATCGAATTAGGTTAGGTCAAATGTAACAATCGCATGCATACAAAATTCCAAATCAATCTCTCACTTTAATTATTTCTATATTTTAGTCATGACCTCATTTCCATAACCAAAATTGACCATTCTTCAACTGCACCCTTCCTGCTCCTTTCTTTTCATCCCTTCCACATAAACAACACACATTTCTCAATCTCTCTCTCTTCTTCTCTCTCTGTGTATGTCTGAGATTGAGAAAGAGAAATGTGTCCCCTGAGACTGATTCTCATATTCCTTTCAGCCACTCTCGCCGGCTTCTTCGTCCTCAGAAACCTCAAATCCGACCCCCAATTGGACACACCCCAACAACATGAACAAGAAACCCACCTCCACCAAAACCCCAACAACTCACCAACCCGGTTCTCCAAGGTCCCCAATCCATTTTCACCTTCAATTCCGATTCGATTTCTGTTTTTTTCAGCTGGGTTTTTCTCTGTTCTGACATTTTTGCTTTTCTATGTGTTTTTGCAGGTTTGCTCAGCCGTGGAATCTGGGTTCTGGACGGTGGTGGACATGGGCAGTGGACGCTACCTCTGGAGGCAATTGGTCTCTCCGTCCCCGAAACCGTCAAATTGATCTCCTTGGGGCACTTGCCATGGCCCATGGCTTATAATAACACACACGTTCAGGTTTGAGTTTGACTATGTGGTTTATGTTCATGTTGTAATTTTTTTAGACCCAACTGAAATATCAAATGTTGTATGATGATGCTTGCAAATGGTGCTGTAGCTGTAATTACCATTCAGCAACAATATCCATCCAATTGTATTGTAATATTGCTACTTCCATTTATCTGGTTTCTGTATTATCTATCCAGTGTGATGTGTTTTATCTTATTTTGGAAACCTTCTGTATCCAAATTATATGCTTTTATACATTAAACCTTACATTGTTTAGTAATTTTATTTATATAAAGGCATTGTTATCAGTTTTATAGGAAAGTCACTTGCTTGAAGTTTCACGCCATTGTTATCAGTGTAATCCATTTGAATGTACATTGATCGATAAGAACAAATACTACACCTGATGTTAATGAAAAGGCCGAGAAAGGGATATTATGAATCGGATTTAGAATGTAATAGGTTGGGATGCACGAATATAAACACTTGTGGCTTATACTCGTGTGCACAAAGATAAGTACTATATGTCTGTGTGTGGTGAGGATTTCACATCTCTTTCTTGGTTAGGGATAATGGCAATTGTTGTTTCCACGGCTGCTGTATTCATGGTTAGTCGAGTTTGGGATTTGACGCCCCGTAGAGTCTCTCTCACGGATGCACACATGTATGGGCAGCATATGTGGTTTGATTTCGTTGTTTCCTGTGAATCAAAGTGGATAGGTCACTTAGTTGTGCTGGACTTCATAGGCTTGGTTGTTGATATGTGTTGGGCCATCTTGAAGGGCGTGTTGTGGGGGAATCCATGGTACTGCTATTTAAGATGTAAGCAGATGTGGGTTATTAAGTCTCTAGTAATGGTAGTTTCTTGTCCATGGTTGCTAGACCTGGCCCAAGATTCTACATCTCTGGTTTTCTGATTGCAGTCTGCTAATGCTCTATCCTTGTTCCTGTAATCTTTTTCATCAGATGGAATTGAAAAATGATGCTTTTGGGAGTTAAAATGGTTCCTGGTTAGTGCTTCTCCCATTCTCTCTGGTTTTATGTCCGTGTTGCTTGAGCACAAATCTTGTAGATGTTGTTCCCTTAGTTGATTTCTTATATAACAGAACATTTGGAAAAGTTCATGTCTTGTTAGGTACCTCGGTCAAATTTTTATCTTCAATTATTCATTAGGTAGGAGCATGACTTGGGATCATCTTACAGTTGAATTCTTAAGACTACTTCCATATTTTCAGTGATTGCCAATAAGCTTGCATATTGTCAGTCGCGGTTTCATTTCATTACATTAGTAATAATGTAGATGAGAAGGAGTCGGATGATGAGAAGGAGTCATATTTTCTTCATCTTCATTACAAAACTGGACTTTATATCGTAACTCCGATTCTTGGCACATTTTGACAAGTAATAGATGAGAAGGAGTCAGATGAATTTGATGCAGTTTAAGAACATGAAGAACCAAGTGCACAAGACAAGCTTGAGGATAATGTTCAACGTAGTTAAGCGCTACTGCTAGAGATTGGTCTTTGCATTTGTTATCACTAACATGATCTCGTTATTTTCTTTCACTCTTATTCTTCGAGTCTGGCCTCTAAATGGATTGTGTCTTGGGATTTGTATTACCTGGATTTTCGTTTGTGACCCCAAACATATGAACAAATTGAAAGTTGGGTTCTGGCATTGCAGTGAACTCATGATCTACCGGACATTCGAATGAACATCAAGTTTTGTGGATAGTCTTTGACAACCGTGAAATTTCGGTTTATTCCTTCACCAACTATTATTAAAAAATATTGGTGGTTTCTATCAATTTATGATGTGGTACAATAATGTAATATTTTTATTATTTTTAAATAAATTATGATTATAAAATGGAGTTCAGAGAAAAATAGAATCGATAAAAGAAATTAGTGATTTGTGATCAATCTATGTTGCTAAAACCTAAGGAAAATGGGGAAGTGAGGATCAAAATTTCTTGCTCAAAGAAGATCGTCCAACCTTATGACTTATGCAGTGGTCTATGGACTGCGAGTTTCTGTATTTAGTTTGTACGCATTTACTTAAATTTTGACCATTATATTAATCCAACCGTTTAAAACATTACATCTTATCAAGTCATGACTCAATTATTTTTTTATTTTTTTATATTTTTAGGGCTCATTTACTTTCCAGGAATAATAATAGTGGGTAATCGGAGAATGATGCAATGGGAGAAGTGGGTAATCATTCTAATTGAGGTGTTTACTAACTATATAGAATCAGAACATTAATGAGAATGATTTTCATTGTCATTGTTTACTAACCATTATGAATCAGAATAAAAATTGATTGATTACTAAAATGCCCTTTCTTTTTCGCAGTTTTCTCAATATCTCGTTCTCTTGTCTGATCACCCTTTCTCAAAACCCATTTGCTGAAAGATTGGATTCATTACAAAATAAATAAAGTTTTCTTCTTTATTTTCTGAAAGATTTGATTCATTAAAAAATAAATAAATTATTGAGTGAGGTGATGGATCGAGTTAAGGATCGAGTTGGATCTCATTTATAGTTTAATAATACAGTGAACCAAAAGAAGACAATTAGAAGATAATTAGGGTACGCTTAAATTTATTGTGGTTGACCTTTGTAATTATTGTAAAAGTTATAGGGCAATTTTGGTACATAAAAAATTAAAATAGGTTATGAGAGTCATTAACACCTCTCCTAATCGGTAATGACATTAAGGATTTCATGTGGGGCCAAACTTAAAAAAAAAATCTGATTTTGCTAGTAAACCCTAAAGCCTAAATACAGGAGTACTCCGTAATGGGAATCATTACTTTTGATTTGATTTCCATTACCCCTAAGTAAACACGCCCTTAATACTCATTAAACTAACGGAAGTTAGGTCAATTAACATTAATTCCTTGGTTTATATTTTTCTTTAACATTTTTCTCCATCTATCCCCTAATTAGTAAGTGTTCTTCTTCAATGAAAAATCTTCCACTGAAGCTGATTTTCTGCACCTCCCAATGCTCTGATATATTGCATTCACCCTTCTTCCGTAGTTTTCCTGGTACTCTTTGGTCATCAGTTATAAAAGAAAATCAAGCACAGGGAGAGCTTTCCCAGAGGAGTTCTCCAGCCATCAGCGCGCAACAAATCAATAAAAAAGAAAAAAGTCAAATTACAACAATTAATGGGGAAAGCTATTTATCTAATTGGGTTATTTTGAAGACTCTTCGAGGAGCGACAGGATTTTCATTGAAGAAGAAGACTTGGTGACCGTAGACTTGGGGACCCTTGATTAACGTTAATTAATCTAACTTCCGTTAGTTTAATGAGAATTTTAGAAAATATAAAATAGAAAAATTTAGACTACTCACTTGATGAATTGTAATGTTTAGAGATAATGGTTTTTGGTTTTTGTTTTGTCATTGGCACTTAGCATTCAAAAACTGACAACTAATGACTAATCTACGTCAGGGTCGGAAAGACTTACACACAACTGACAACCAAAGACTAATCTGCACCGGGGCCGGGAAGACTCATACACAGCTGACAACCAAAGACTAATTTGCACCGGGGCCAGGAAGATTCACAATCTGCGCCGGGGCGGGGAAGACTCACAATCTGCGCCAGGGCCGAGAAGACTCACACACGCATTGCAGCGTACTTCTGGCCACAA
This sequence comes from Oemleria cerasiformis, assembly GCA_037349345.1. Lineage (NCBI taxonomy): Eukaryota > Viridiplantae > Streptophyta > Magnoliopsida > Rosales > Rosaceae > Oemleria > Oemleria cerasiformis. Next base: position 2,814,705 of record JAZGTL010000006.1, read on the forward strand.
TCAGACACACACGCATTGCAGACGCACACACAGCTGACAACCGGGGCCGGGAAGACTCATAATATCACAGCTAACAACCAAGGACTAATCCGCGCCGGGGCCGGAAAGACTCACAATCTGCGCTGGGGCCGGGAAGATTCACACACAACTGACAACCAATGACTAATCTATGCCAGAGCCGGGAAGACTCACACAAGGACTAATATGTGCCGGAGCTGGGAAGACTCACACACGCATTGCAGTGCACCCATGGCCACAATCAGGATATAACCTGAGGTGAATCGAACCCAGGATTAGCCGGAAGCATACCGGGCTTGAAAACGCCCTAACCACTAGGCCAATCTGTTGTGGTTGATTAATATAATGGTTTAGATTTAATAAAATATGGTTAAATGCGTGTAGGTTAAATGAAGAGAATCGCAGTTCGTGGTCTATATCTAACTAAATACTAAAAAAAAGACAAGAATGTTAGCTGGTGGCACAACCTTATGCGTAGAAAGGAACAATACTCCACGTGGCAAAATCTCCGTTGCTATCAAATGGCACAGAAAAATCATGACCGTCCAAACCCGTATCTCAGTCGTAGAATTCAAATAGAATATGAAGTATTATATTCCAACGGTCACATTTTAATTACCATCGTTTTAGATGTACGAATCTTAAGTCTGTGATCGCGAGACGACACACCGACAGAGAGAGAGAGATGAGGCAGAGAAGAAAGGTTGGATCAGAAAACCCAGAAACTCTAATGGCGGAGGAGGAAGAAACAGGAGAAGGACGGTTCTTCGCGTGCTATCTGTTGACTTCTCGCAACCCCCGCTTCAAAGGCCACACCTATATTGGGTATCTTCCAATTTCCCTAATTCTATTTTTTTTCTTGTGAAATTTTCAATCAGGTTAGATTTAATCAGTCTATTCTTGATTCAAAAAAATATTTGTCATCCAAAATTCATTAAATTTTGAACTTTCTTGTTCTTTCTTTAAGAGATTGGACTAACAAGTGAGCCCAATTTGACTGATGCAGATTCACGGTGAACCCACGGCGGCGAATAAGGCAACACAACGGCGAAATATCGCAAGGAGCGTGGAGAACGAAGCGGAAACGTCCATGGGAGATGGTCCTGTGCATCTATGGCTTCCCAACTAACGTTTCTGCTCTCCAGGTCCCTACAATTTTTAACCTTTCTTTTCAAATTTAGTTTCTGTTTTCAGTTATGATTACTTGGGATCAAATTATACTGAGAATCATATCTATCAATTTGTCGTTTGAGCTTTTTTCCAGTTTGATTTGAGTCCACATTGAATTGGCTCCAAGTTTGGAATCAATTTAGTTTAATTTTGATTGGAATCAAAGTTTTTATTTTGTTTTATTTTTTTAGGATTGATATGAATTGCGATCAAAGTTTATCCCTTTTAGTCTGCTATTGGTTGGGAACTTATGATGATCAAAGTGTTTTTTGAGAATTGATATTAATTGAAATTTGGGACCTTCGATTTGGAAATTGCAGTTTGAATGGGCATGGCAGAACCCAACTGTTTCAAAGGCAGTTAGGCAGGCTGCTGCAAGCTTTAAATCTCTTGGAGGACTTGTGAGCAAGATCAAACTTGCATACACAATGCTCACCCTTCCTCCATGGCAGAGGTATCGTCTTGTTGTTTTACTTTTGATTTGTGATTTGTGATTGTTGTGAGTCGATGAATGCATATGGTAAACTTTCTTCTTTGTTTTCATCAGCTTGAACATCACTGTAAACTTCTTTTCGACACAGTACACCAAGCATTCTGCTGGCTGTCCACGTTTGCCGGGCCAGATGAAGGTCAAAATTTGCCCAATGGATGACCTCCCTTCTACCATAATATCTGACGACCTCTCTGAAAATGAAGATGAGTCATTTAATGAAGAAAGGGAATGTCAAGGAGACATGAACACCAGTACACAACAGGAAGAAACATTGCTAGAATCCATAGTTCAGAATTCAACAGATGATGAGCAGAATGATGCCGGTAATAAAATTTATGAAGTATATGGATGCGGTAAAGAAGTAGGAGAAGAATCAGAAGATGAATGCCACAATCAAGGAGAATTTGAAGAAACATTATCAGAGTTTATAGCTCGTATTTCAGCATATGAGCAGCAGGTGGGTGAGACTGAAAAGAGAATTCACGACAACGTATACAAATGCGATCAAGAAGTGGGAGAGGGTTGCAAGGAGAAATCACTAGTGGCAAGTACGCCATCTTCGAATGTCACTGAAGATGATGATATAGGTTTGCCTGCATCTGTTGACGACGGTGGTACTATTGAACTGAGCCGACATGAAAGTGAACAATTGACAACTGTAGTTCAAGATGATGATGAGTTGTGTAGCAGAAGCTATCTCAGGCCTTGCGGAGGAGGTGAGGTAATTGACTTGACGACTCCATCTCCTGTATGCAGAAATGGTTTATGCGGCAAGAGGAGTAGAGTTACTACCGCATATCCTCAGATTATTGACTTGACTAAGTCTCCCAATTTCATCCAATTATAGATTGTAAGACTATTATGTCATCTTTGCCTGATGGTATATTGTAATCAATCTGGTTCAAATCTTACAGTTTTCAATGGAATTAAAATCATATTCACCAACTTGCTAATTTGATCTTTTCTTTTACAATACAGAATCCAGAGTTAAAATTACAGTCTCCAATTTTCCATCATTTTCTCTAGGGTGAAAATTATTTACCTCCCTCAACTTAATTAGGACTACTAGAAGCATATGAAAAAACACCAGAAGACAACAAAGCACAACACCAGCTCTTATCTCCCATGATCTAAATAAGTAAGCAAAGCTCAAATTTTGGCAAATCAAAAGTGAATTTACTGGACAAAAATAAGTGATTGGTATGAGCTCAAGTAACTAACAAAATCAGAGAATTAAAGCCGTGGATCAAAATTTTGGTACAAAGATTCAATGAAGAGAAAAAAAATTAAGCCCACAAGTTATCCATAAACAAATTGTAGCTATTGTCCAGTGGCTGGTTCCACACATCCTCGAAATTCCTTGTATTGCAAGCTTCCACTGCTCCTCCATTGATGTCAGTAACAAAATCGTCAACATTGAATTTTTGAGAATCATTGTTGCCCAACAATGTCGCAGAATCATCTGCATTATCAGTCACATTCATAATTTGTGGCTGTGTGACATTCGAAGCTTCCACTGTTCTTCCATCAGCACCATGATCCGAAGTTGACAAAGGCAGTTCAATGATAATTGGACTCCAAGCTTCCTCTGCTCCTCCATCAGGACACAACTCCAAAATCGGCGTGGAAAGTTGATTGCTTTCAGAAAAAAAATCATCAACACCGACCTCCGAAATCGTTATAGGAAGCTCATTGACATGAAAAATCATATCATCAACATTGAAACTCGGACTGCCCACCAATGTCGAAGAATCGCTAGTATTATCAGTCACATTGGTAATTTGAGACTCTGTTGATGATGAACCACCTTCAATAATCATATCATTGACATTGAAGCTCGGACTGCCCAACAATGTCGAAGAATCGCTAGTACTGTCAGTCACATTGGTAATTTGAGACTCTGTTGATGATGAACCACCTTCAATTTTCATCTTTTTATTCGCACCAGTCTTGGTAGATGAAAAAGTTGACATCTTTTTCGTGCCAGCCCTGTCATTCTTCCTCAATCGACAGATGACAGAATCAAAATCATACGCAGTATCGTCACAGTGATTCTCTGAGAAAAGACTATACTCATCTATAATCCAATCGGTATGATCCTCCGACCCTTGATTCACGTATCGGAATTTTCTTTTTCGCCCAATTGGGTTAGGGTTTCCGTTGGCCATGACCGATTGGGGCACATCCTTTTGGCTCCAAGTGCCGCCGCGACCGTCCTTGCGATCAATTCGCTTCGGAGTTAATTTCTTGAGCGGGCAGAAAAAGTAGAGTTCTTGACCTCCGCCATACGTTTTCCAGATCTCCGACGGTGACAATTGGTTGCCCAAGAGGTTGTAATCGTGGATGAAGCTGTTGTAGGGTGGTTTCAGCAGCTGCTTCTTTACGAGTAGCTTGTGGAGAAAGAAGCTGACGAGCTCTTGGTCTGAAGGCTCGAATCGAAAACCCACCAACACTTGATTCGCTGCCGATGCCATTGCCATCGCCATCTCCATCTCCAATCTCCAATTCTCAGTCAGTTTATGATTTATCGCAGAATAAGCTGTAGGCGAAGAGTGTCGTATTTATAAGGACGAGGTTGGTTCTTGAAGCCCACGAAACAAAAATTTGGAATCGCTCTCAACCCTTGGATCTAGTCTCATCCAAGGGCTGGCTGTCCTTTAAAATTCAAAAACTTATTTACCATATTTTATTTTATAAAAGCAGTGTCAATCGCGTGGAGCGCAGTAAAAGCCCTCCCAGTTACCGCCAAGACGGCACTTCACCTCTTCCGCTGGGCACGTGGACTGGAGTCCTCTCAAATTGGTCCTCTATCTGTTCGGATTTTGACCAAGTTTTGACTAAATTTTTTTCTGTTAGTTCTGTGGACCCCAGTTATGAAATTTAATGGTTTTTGAATTAACTATTGGGTTTCGATTGGAATTTAGGTAGTTGGTCATGCGTATGTATTGTTGGATTAATTATTTGTTAAATGTTAGAAATATTTTATTTTATAATTAAAGAAAAATTCAGTGTCAAAATTTGCGATTTTGTTTGTTTGTTTTTTAAGAGAATTACGGCTGTTATTCCAAAGTATAAACTTAATTCTTTTTATAATTATGATTTTTTTTGTTTATTCTTAACTAAATTAAGGGTGTTAGTGTTTTTACATTTTTTTAGAAAAATTGTGATTTTAATTTTTTTCTTTTTAAGAGAATTATGACTTATATTATTAAGTGCAAACTCAATTTTTTTTAAATTATAATTTTACTTGTTTATCTTTAATGGGTATTGTTAGGGTTTTGAGGGGTTTTCGAAAATTTTAAGGAGTGGGAGGGGAAGGAAGTATTTGGGTAGGAGTCGATATGGAAGAGCTTATAGTTTTGGTTTAATCATCGGATTATGGGCTCAGATTTAAACTTGAAAATTCTAATAGTGAAATAAGCAAATTATTATTTTCAAAACATACAAAATCAGGAAGACATACAGTTAAAAAAATTGGATACAAAATATTCAATCCCAGTTCCGCAACCAGAAAAAATTAAAATTACGCCAGCTCACTTCTCATCCGTCAACGGATTGTACCAGTAGCTACTTTGATCCAATGGCTGGACGTTCAACACACCGTCGAAATTACTTGGATTCCAAGCTTCCACTGCTCCTCCATCACCACCACTGAACTTCGAAATCGGCAAAGGTATTTGTTCATTGATACCGGAAATAAATTCGTCAACATTGAATAAACCCGGATATGTATCATTAGCATTATCACTCACATTCTCAACTTTTGACTCTATTAATGATGCTCCTCCGCCGTTTACTGGTGCTACTCCGCCTTTATTTTTTGACGGCTTCTTCGTCCCCGCCCTATCGTTCTTCCTCAGCCGACAAATCACGAAATCGAAATCATAACGAGTGTCATTATAATGATTGTTGGAAAAAAGACTATACTCATCGATACGCCAATCGGTATGATCATTCGACCCTTCATTCACGTAACGGAATTTTCTTTTCCGGCCGATAGGGTTAGGGTTTCCTTTGTCCATGACCGGCTGGGACACGTCTTTTTGGCTCCAAGTGCCGCCGCGGCCGTCCTTCCGGTCAATGCGCTTCGGGGTTAGTCTGTTGAGCTTGCAGAAGAAGTACAGATCTTGACGGGCAAGTTGATCTCCGCCGTACATCTTCCAAATCTCCGACGGCGAGAATTCGTTGCCGAAGAGATTGCAGTCGTGGATAACGTTGGTGTACAGGGGGTTTAGTGGCTGTTTTTTAACGAGTAACTTGTGGAGAAAGAAACGGAGGAGCTCTTGGTCTGTTGGCTCGAATCGGAAACCTATCGGCACGAAAATTTCGTTAGCTCCCGCCGGCGCCATTGTGATCGAAGCTGTTCTTAATTGTTTCTTGGTTTGTTTGATTATTGTTTCTGAATTTCGGACAAGAGTGACAAGAGCTACATATTTATAGGACTTCTAGATTCCTAGAAGGTCAAGGAATGACAGAAACTCCTAATCCTGTTTGGAGAGTTCAAGTAAGTAACCTTTTAAATGAATTCAAATTCAATCCTCCTAATCCAATAAGGATTTGTTAGAGTTAATCATTGCATAGCTGATATTTTTATTCCAAAAACTTATTAACTTCTCTTTTGCTCTGTTTTTATTTTTTTTGTCGGAGTTTAATTCCAGATAAGGATATATATAATTTTTGTGATGGTTAAAAAAAATTGACCATATATTCATATATCAAACTGTTCAAAATTTTCAGGTAATATTTTAACTATTTTACACTCGTGTAACATTTGCATGATTCCTATTATTTCATTCTACGCTGTTCTTTCATTTTTAATGAATATTGGTAACTTTGTTTTAGAAATAAAAAATGATTTATTGACGGTTTGACAAAATAATAATCAATTGTGATCAAAATGATATTTGAGGTATTTGCCACCAAATGAATGACACGAAGAAATAATATGAGCATTAAAGCAAGAGTTTTGGATAAGAGAGTTCTAATAACACGGTCTGAACATAATATTCATGTATTAATGTTAACAAAAAATAAAGTCTTATTACCACTTAGAGTTATGACCTAGTTGTATTATTCTCTACAGGTTATGTGAGAAGTCTCAGATTCGTCTTTCGTAAAAAAACGAGATCGATACGTAATATGTACAATGTAATCTCCTTCCACACTTGGAGTGCAGGACACGAAAAGGGTCCCAAAGTCACAAGCATCCCGCCTCAAACAGGAAAAAGTCCCTCTCATACTTAGCAATTGGCATTTCTAAAATAATGCCACTATCCCACATACTCATATTTTATCATTCCTCTTATTAAATTTGGTGTTTTTGGTAGACCTAACTCTTGTTGTATCCCCCCTTTTTTCTTTGGAACATGACAAGTTTCGTAAACTTCTTTGATCTTTCTTAACATATCAGTACATTATTTGACCAAAAGAAAAAAACATATCAGTGCATCAAGGAAATTTAGATATTGGACTGAACATATCAGTGCATCAAGAAATTTAGATATTGAACTGTTTTAAGAAGAAGCAAAATTAAGATGAAAATAGGAAAAAACATTTAGAATTTGATATAAGCTTTGTATGTATACACATATAGAAGAAAGACAACAAATTTATTAGAACAATCATGGCACTTGCAAGGACAAACACAAAGTTGAAAACTTAACAGACTGTGGAATGTACAAAGAAACACAAAATACCGTTGGGAAGCTGGAAATCTGTTACTATTGCGGCGGATCTTGTTGAAGTTGCTGTTCTTGTGGCCGCATCTGGAGTTCTTGCTGTTGCTGCTGATCATCTTGTAGCTGTTGATCTTCCTCACCTTGCCAAACCCAGACTATATCGCGCAGCGCGGGCCTTATGTCCTCCAACATCTTCTGGTATTCCAATGTGTCTCCATTTGATTTCTTAACCTCGACCAGATGAAAAGTTGGAGTGATTTCAAATATCTCTGCATCTATGGACAAAATCCCCGTTCTACCTTCCCTCAGTCGATCCATTTTCAACAATCCGTCATCCTTCTTCTTCACTTTCAGCTTCAGCTGCTTAGCCATTTCTTCTAACTTGGAGATGATGACCGAGGCAGGTTCTCTGGAAGTGAATCTTGCTTCTCTGTTGAGAGAATCCTTTTCGAACAAGCCAGACAGATCAAACCCAGCAGAAAGGGAGATAATATCGAAAGCATTCAAGTTCGAAGGCCTAATTGGCTCTTGCTTTCCCTCAACAGCCATACTATTCTCACCGGGACCAGAAGCTTCAGTGCTTGTAGGAGCCACATCTTTGCTTTCTATTTCGGATTTCATATTTCTGGAGTTTGATCCCTTTCTGTACCAAGAACTTTCCCTAACTTTGGCTAAGGAAACCCTACTGTTGGGATCGGGATCCAACATCTTGTAAAGTAGCCTCCGTGCTTCTGGTGAGAACCAATTAGGGCATTTAAATTCTGCTTTGCCGATCTTCCTGTACATCTCCATCAAATTCGAATCATGAAATGGTAGATAACCTGCCAATAAGACATACAAGACCACCCCACAAGACCAAGTATCAGCTTTCACACCATCGTAGCCTCTCCTGTTGATAACTTCTGGAGCAACATAGGCAGGAGTACCACAGGTAGTATGGAGCAGCCCATCTTGGCGCTTGCATTCAGCCAGGGCACTTAACCCAAAATCAGAGATCTTCAGATTATCATTCTCATCTAGCAATAGGTTCTCTGGCTTTATATCCCGATGATAAACACCCCTACTATGACAGAAATCAAGTGCATTGATTAGCTGCTGAAAATATTTCCTTGCAACTTCCTCCTTCAGCTTTCCTTTAGCAACCTTGTTAAATAGCTCACCGCCTTTAGCATATTCAATGACAAAGTAAATCTTCGTTTTGGTGGCCATGACCTCGTAAAGGTGAATAATGTTAGGGTGCCTAACCAGCCTCATAACAGATATTTCTCGCTTGATCTGATCCATCAGCCCAACCTTCGTGATCTTATCTTTGTCAATAACCTTAATGGCCACACCCTGATTAGTTATCAAGCTCCTTGCATAGTAAACCTTGGCGAAAGTGCCTTTACCTAGTATTCTCCCCAACTCGTATCTTTCCATCAGAATATGTGATTTATTCTCCATCGACCTTGACCTTCAAAACCTAATAAACAACCAACAAAAGACTTACCCCTGCCAATATGATCTATATGATCTACAATCTACGGAGCAGGAGTCTACTATGGAAAAAGAACCTCAACCGTCTTCACAATGGTCATGCATTAACACAACCGGCACTCCATACATATTTTCAGGCCCAAATTGCTTCTGGGAACCAAGAGAAAACCAACAAGGATCTTTTGCCCCAGCATCAGCAAGGATAAAGAAGGGCAGTGCCACTAAAGACTGTGAGGCAGAGTCCTGACCGCTCAGGCACATCTTTCAGCATTCCCTGGACTTTTACTTCCAAAAGAATGCTCAAATTATGCAAGAACAGAAACACAATGATCTGCAACAAAATACATTAAATTCAGCACAATTTTGTGAATTGAACCCATTAAAACACGAAAAAGCAACCACCTTTCTCACTTTTCACTGAATCGAAACGAACCCTTTGGAACAATTACACACACTGACTCATAACAAGCTCAAATTCAAGGGAAAAAAATGAAAATTGAAAACACATACAGCATCAAAATTCAACTTTTATATCAAAGAAATGAGAAAGAACCCCATAGGAGCAAATTATAATGAAAAAAAGCTAGCAATTAACAGTTCTAAATGCGTTAATCAAATAATAAGCTGGCGTAGATTCTTAACTGGAAATCCCAATTCCTTGATGTTTCTATTCTTAAGAAGCGGTTAAGAAAATTGGAAAAAAATAGAAAAAATTAGAAACCGTACCTTTTGGAAGACGAAGAGGCTGATGATTTGGGATGTGGATCCACAAAATCAGAGGCGGAATCGGAACGAAAAAGGCGAGAGAGAAAAAATGAAGTAGGACCAGTAGGTGCTCAAATTCAAACAAAAAAAAATCACATTAAATTTTACTTCTTTGGGTTTTTATATAATTATATTACCTGAACGGTTTGATCAAAATAAATAAATATTACCTGGCGCTGGACTGCTAGAGAGCCAGATACCAGGTAGCCAATATGTGGGCCTGCAGTTGACGCGGGAGCCCATGCGCGAGAAGTAGTTCGAGTGTGTGCGTGCCCACGCTAACATTTGTGGTTTTTATATTTATATATATATTTTTGGTTTGGGCAAAACTCACTTTTAATCGTTGTAATTCACTCAATTTCATCCTCTAGTCTATATAATTTCAATTTAACCGATTTTAACTTTATAATTTCAATTTAAGGATTCATCCAACTTTTCATCCAATTATTAAATGAAATATTCTTATACTTTACTTATGAAATGATATTTTCATCATATTACAATTATATTTCTTTTTTTTTTTGGTAAAAAACATATCATGGTTCTTATTTTCCTACTACTTGATGCTTAAAAATCGTTTTGTAATTTACGTTGTAAAACAAGCATGTAAATATGAAACACGAGCATGAAAAAAAAGAATAAACGATATACATAACTCTAATCTAAATGAAATACCCTTTTATGTGAGGAGCATGTCCTTATTTCGTAATTAATTTGATGGAAATTTGGATGTATATATATCCTTAATTGCAATGAGTATGAAACTACAATGTTAAAATTAGTCAAATTAAAATTATAGGAACTAAAGTGGGAAATTGAGTAAATTGGATGGGTATTAGGGGTTTTTTTTTTGGGGGGCATGAGAATCATGTCGGTGCCAATCCATTATCCACACATCATAGTCAGTCTCACTTGTCAACATTATCTTAGGATTGTATATCAAAAAGTAGTTGCTACCGCCTACCTTGTGGCTCAAGTCAAGGGATTTTTTTGAGGCTCTCACCAACCAAACTCAAGCCCAACAAAAATAATTTGTAATTGCATCTGCTATTTGTTGTTTATTTGGGATGCAAGCCCAACATTGTTTCATCATGAAAAATAGGCCCAATGCCTCGATGAGTCAATGGCAATGCAACATAAATTGTTGGGGGGAAAGAGTGCCTCTTTCTCTTTCTTAAACAACATTTAGGTATACAATCGTATGATTGATTGAACTTGAACCTGCAAATGAGAGATTCCATATGGCTAAGGGAGGATTCTTAATTAGTAAGGGTCATACTAATTTGGTTTCATTATGTTCATAATAATCTAAAATATGTTAATTAAGTTGGAAGAAAGAGTTGGACGAGTTAACATATTTTAAATTATTATTAATTTTTTAATTCGTCAAACTCTTTCTTCCAAGTTTTCAAAGCATTACCAATCAAGTAATTTGAACTGGTTTTCGTAATTTAATTATTTGGGTGTATATATAATATTAATCAAAAGTAATTTGAAATTTCTGTCATTCACATTTTATAAAGACAAAAGTACATATAATTAAACTTATTTTTATCAAAATTCAAAAATACGCAGCTCATTGAAACTATAACCTTAGCTTATTCAATTCTTAATCTCAAGTTTTCCAATCCAACTAATTTAATGGGTAAAAATTATTTAGAAGATACTGCGTACACCGGTGTATTCTGATTCAATTTTCTTTGCTTCTATTGAAACTAGTTATTTTCAATCACTCTAGTGCATTTCCAAGTTGCATTGCTCCAAACACTACAACTTTCTGAATTAATATTCCTATATATATTGCTCATGATTAATAGGGATTGTATTTAAAAACAAAATGCATTTTCTTCTGACCGAGCAACTCGCATGATCTAAGATATTCCCAAATAATTTGAAACAATGACTTGGACATTAATTAATTGTATGTCAATTCGAATTATATATTTTTTAACACAGGTTGACTTACTAATTAATATACTAGTCTTCTTTATTTAATTCAGTGGCCAATAAACTGAGGTTGATTAGTAGATCCCCTTAATCGCCGCTCTTATGGCAATAATTTTAGGAAACATGTCTCAAAGGTTCTTTAAAGGCCACCCAAACATAAACAAAATTATTTTCAGGGGCCTCGATCGATCCCTCTAACTATTATATAAGCAATGCCGCAAGGCACATGCTGGCACCTGCATGCAATATAATACTGTTCTTGTAGAATAATATATGTATGAAGTTTTATATTTTCAAAATGCATTTGAGTTAATGGGCATGCACATAGTTATAAATTTCAAGTCACATATATATATATATATACCTATATATTTGAGGTATATATAATTTTAGAAAGATTAGCGCATTCATCAATTTACGGCCATATCTTAGAAGGAATCGAATCCATAAGAATTAAACTCACGACTTATAAAGCAACACACAAATGCAAGTTTACTCTAACCACGTACTAAGCTCCTTAAGAGTGGCTGGTTTGTCATATAATCTTTTATTAACAAGGGAACTCCTTGAAAATTGGGTTATATTGGCCTTATCTCATGTCAGGTAAAACTTATAGAAGACTAACGCAATTTTCCGCCACACGTCTCCCACTCAAATCTTAGTTTAATAACAAGGAGAATCAAATTCACAAGCTATGAAACTACAAACTAATAGAAACTCAACTTGAGTGATCGTTTCCGTATACATTTTAACAAGATGAAAGGAAAAAGAAATAATTAAGCAAGTAGCTAATTAGAATATGTATGTAGAGTTGACATTTACACGTACCCATACATTTACATTGAAGTCATCAGTTGTATTAATAATCCAAAGATCAAATAAACCACTGACATTTGATTATTAGGTAAAATATATGAAAGAAGACATATCCTTGTAGTCAGTGACTCAGAGCTAGGATATACACACAATGTATAATCAGTTCATTTAGTTAAATACAATCTTTAGTTTACTGGGTGTCATCCAAATTGCCTAAAAGCTTTTTGTAATAATCATCGACGAAAGTTAAAGTTGGGTAAAATATACATCATCTAAAGAATTTCGTATAAGATAAGAGAAGAGATCGAATGTCAGTTAAAATTTTATTAAGACTTTTAGCACGAATAAAAGTATACTATCATAACACTAGTTAAGATTGATTATCTACTAATAAAGTATCAACTATTGCATCATCATGGGTTCCTCAAATCAAACTAAAACTTGAGCACCTAAAAGGCCATAATATACGAAAGAAATTGAGAGAGTATATCACGCACCGCTAGTTAAGATTGACTAATAACCTCTAACAAAGTATCAACTATTACATCATTATATATAGGTTCCTCAAATCAAACTAAGCCTTGAACACCTGAAAGGCCGTAACATGCGAGACGATGAGCCGCCCAATTAATTTCTATATATATATATATATATATATATTTAGTTGGCGGCCAGTCATGGTCTTGCTTCATAACAAATTCACAAAATTATATATATTTTTTATATTCCAGCAACAAAATTTATTAGAAACCCCAGTTATTTTATATAAAGGAACCTAATCTAAGTCGTACCAAGCATGTTAGAGAATCGCACATACATGATGAGAATTCTTCCCACTCGATCACCCTCATGTATATATATTTTGATTAGTCATACGTACCCTTTTGATTTATTGAAGCAAAAATAATATTGCTTCAATTCCACTCCACCAAATCACAAGAAGAAGAAAATTTCCATGGCTGAAAACTTGTCATCATCAATATCATTACTTGAAGATCACTACCATGGAGGAGCTTCTGCTTCAGTTTCAGTTCCATTCACATGGGAATCTCAACCAGGTACCCCTAAAGCCAAGTTCCTCCAAAACCCTAATCTTCCTCCTCTCACCCCCCCACCTTCATACTTTTACTCAAAGACCAAAAGGCCCTTGAGAAAAAAGTCCTCAAGCTCTCTTCTATTACAAAATATTTTCCCCAAAAAGCATAGTGCCACTCAAACTGCTACTTCAAGAAAAGTATCACCCTCTTCTTCTTCATCGCCAGCCTCCTCACCATCTCTTTCTTCTTCTTCTTCGTCCTCGGCGTCTTCCACCGCGCATTATTCAGTCCCGTCTTCGCTGGTAACGCCGACAATGTTTCGGGTCCGGGGCAGATCGATGTCAAGCCCTAAAGTGTTGGTTGATTCAAGGGTTCATTGTCATGATCAGTACGAGTGTAGCAGAAGATTTTCAACTAGAGGTTGCTATTTAAACTTCATTAAGGTGTTTCTTAGGGAGTTTCGTTAAGCTTTAATTTGCTTCTGCTAGCTATAGCTGTAAGATCACCAATTGATTAATCGCTTAATTAATTATCAGATTGGTACCTGGATGAGTGAAATATTAATTCATGCATGTTTTTGAGCTGGTATATTACATCTTTTAATAGTACTTTTTCCCCTTCTTATGCATGCATGCCTACATCAATTCTTCGCAATATGATCCTTAAACGAGGACGTACATACAAAACGAAAGGTTATATTTTGATATTATTAATTTTATAAATTAGACATATTTATATTGTATTATAGAATTAATTAATTGATACTTAATTGAGAGCTCATATATATATATATATATATAAACAAAATATATAGAATGTTAGGGATTGGGGTGAACATGGGGTACGAGTTGCTAGCCTTAACGTGGAGAATGTCATCAAAGCTAAACAAAAATGTATGGTTTCCTTTTTCTTGCATCCTAAGTTTACACATGTTGCTTAATTACGAAAACTAAGGACACATTAGACCACGCCACCCATCACCACCAAAGCCGATTTTTCAACCTTCATCCTCTTCCTCTCTCCTTTCTTCGCTGCCTAAACCCAAACCCCAAACTTCCTCTTTCTTCCAATCCCCCAAACAAACCCACACAAAACCATCAAAGTTTGATGATGAAGAAGAAGACTATCAAATTAATTCAAAACCCACCTCCAAACCCTCTGTTTTCTCCTCTCTTCCTCCGCCCAAATCCCAAAATCTAAACCAACCCATTACTAATTTCTCATCATCAAATCAAAAGCCTAAAAGGGTCGTCCAATTCAAGCTTCCCATGACCTCAATAAAGTCCTCCCAACTCGATGACTAAGATTATGATGATGACTTCTCCCAAAACCTCCTGAAATGGTTGCGTCCAATAGTCTATCCCAACCCATCGGCAATGACGGCTCCGATCAACCCTCGACGCACCACCACCAAAGCGTCGTCGACATGCGCCACAACGATCGCATCGACAACTTCGAGCTTTGCTGGGTGGCACAGGCACCAAGGCTGTGGGACCCGCCAATGATTAAGGAGGGCAAGGTTCGTGCCTTCTGCATGATTAAGAAACTCTGATCGGATCTCGGATTCAGAATCCATTGTGTCTTCGTATCGCCTTTCGTACGATGTGTCGAGACTGCTTTCAAAGTCGTCAAAGCTCTCTCCACCACTGAAGACCCTTCCGTTGAAATTGCTTGCATCATAAAGCTCTCTCCATCCCTCTAAACTTATTGAAATTGCTTGCATCATAAATTCCCCATGCGTTGGGTTTCTGGGATTTCATGGAATGGGAGGTGTGGGGAAAATGACTATGTGAGTTGGATTTCTGTTGTTTTTTGTGTTTTGTTCGTTTCTTCACCAAAAATGGTAGTCATGCCGGAGGAAGGGAAATGTCTAGTGGGATGCAAATCGAGTCGGGGTATGTTTTAGGAAGGCCAGGAAATAAATTGGTGTATTTTGGAAAGACAAAAATACCGTTGCCCAAAGCGGCGTCTAAGACTGCATCAGTTAAATGGTGCAACGTTTTTGACGTTGTTACTGTTCTTAGTGCAAAGTGAGTAAAATTTCCGCTCTTGGTGTATTTTGAGACTGACTGACATGTTTTTGGTGCATTTTAAGTAATAAGCCAATTAATAAAGATGCACGAACCAAGTTCAAATAAAAAAATGTGTAGTTGGAGGCTTTTAGAATATATTAAGTAAATAATAGAATCAATGAATAAAAATGAAATGAATAATGCATCCAAAAAATAAATGGACAATCACATTTTTCTTTTTGCTAACAATGAATCATGCTATATATTTATCATAATTAAGTTTCTTATATCACCAAAAATTATGTGTCAACTTGGCAAAAAAGTACATCCTAAAATAATCTTTTTGTGGCAAAATAAAGAAGTAAAAATCGAGAAATATTAAGCATAATGAGAATACTTTAAAATAGATGTAGTGTTTCTAGTATATTTTTAAATTACTCGTAATTAACAGCTTAAATGCAAACAATGATTGAAGGAAGTAAGGGAGGAGCTATAATGGAGGACCAAATAGTGTGGTCTCACAATTTGGGATGTCTTTAGTAGTCAAACATATCAACCGAGTTAAATTTTACATTGAATAATTTAGTGAAATTATGTAAAAATTACCCCTAACCAACTCCTACCATCAACATCAACTCGTAGGGACTTTTCATTGACATTGTTTGCTCCAAAGACAATGGTAGGTAACATACTCTCCATTTGTTTCACTTCACGAGTAAAGAGTGAGAGTTAACTGGCGGGTGTAATTTTATTAACTCAGTTTTACACTAAAACACTAAATTCAATATAAATTTTAAACTTTGATAAATTTGGCGACTATTACGAGCATCTCACATGATAAAACCACACTCATAGGATCCTCATTATTGAAGGACCCAAGGAATAGCCCCTCCAGGGACCTCATTAGAACTTTTCCTAGTTTGGATGTGACAAATGACTTACCAATTTCAACGTAACAAATAACTTACCTATAATTCGACGTAATAAATAACATGCATTTCACAGACGAGACAAACAATATATACTTTTTACAGATGACACAAATAACTTACCTTTTTTTTCTGACCCCGTAGTGTTTGAGCGTAGCCAAAAGGGCTCAGCGAGGGATTTACATAAATTGATTTTCTTGCATCATCGAAAGTATATGCAAGTTTAAATTTTCCGACCAGTCAAATTAAAACTCTTCCACGGGCCTGTAAAAACCTCTATCTAAACATATATCCACAGGTACTGATCAATACTTTGAGCTCTCAACCTATTATTTTAGTTCCAATTATTCAATTTGACAAGGAAAAGTCCTTCATCTCTATAGCACACCGGTATTCGTTCACCTTCGAGATTGCTCTTCTTTGCAGGTTACAATCGTAATATCCGAAATGGTGGAAAAAGGTCATTCCTGGGCAATTGTTAAGGTGAAACATCAACGTACGTACAGTATATATTAATGATTAATTTTTTTTTTGGAAATCTAGCTCAAATTTTAGAGTAAATTGTCGAATTCTCCTCTCATTTTTTAAATTCTCTCCGAACTTGGTCTTTCAAAAAACATGTCCCCTTGAACTATTAAAATTTTATGAATCTCCTCATAACCTTAAATTTCCTCCCATTTCGATCTTTGTTAAAAACATAACTAAGGTCTAATGTAGATAATTAAAACGGTAATAATGGATGATATGTGAAGAAATTTAACGTCAGGAGGTAGATCTACTAGGTTTAATAATTCAAGAGGCAATTATATTCTAATGATAAAGTTTAAGGGGCAAATCATCAGGGACCTTTGTGATTGGACAATTTCACTCAGTTTAATTATTCTTATTTTTAACATATCTTAAAATTTTAAATATGGATTGGATTGGTTATTAAATATATGCCAATTTATTTGAAATTTAGAGTATTGGGAATAATTTCAGTAGTTTTATTCTTTTCACTAAGAGACTTTATATACTGTTACAACGCTAGTTACAAGTAATCACATGAAATCTTTCTAAGGTAAAGATACCTAACTTTTAGGAGAAGATAACCTAATTATCTAAGTTCATGAATCTTGCAACACTCCCCTTCAAGTTGGTGCATATATATCGCACATGCCCAACTTGTCTGAAAACTTTGAAAACAATATTTTTGAAACAACATTTGTGAGGATATCAGCTAATTGGTCTTCTAATCGAATTCCAGGTACTTCCACACTCTTTCATCTAACTGCTCCTTAATAAAGAACCTATCCACTTCGACATGTTTCGTTATGTCATGCTGAATTGGATTTTCTGCAATGCTACGTGCAGACTTGTTATCACAATATATCTTCATAGACTCCTTGGGTGGATAACCCAAGTCTTGTAACAAGAGTTTCAACCACAGTATTGCTTGGATCCCAAGCGCCATTCCTCTATATTCAGCTTATGCACTAGACCGACAACAACATTCTGTTTCTTACTTCTCCATGTAACAAGATTGCCCCCTACAAATGTAAAATAACCAGAGGTAGACCTTCAGTCATCTAGAGCTCCTGCCCAATATGCATCAGTGTACACTTCAACCTTCAAATAATCTTCATTCTTAGTAAATAGAATTCCTTTTCCAGGAGAAGCTTTCAAATAGCTCAGAATATGCATAACAGCATTCATATGTTTTTCTCCTGAATTGTGCATGAACTGACTCACTACACTTAGAGCATATGCAATGTCTGGCTGTGTGTGAACCAAGTAAATCAACCTTCCCACTAGTCTCTGATATCTACCTTTGTCAGTAGGCACTTGATTAGGCTCTATTGCTAGTTTCAGTCCATCTTCTAGAGGCATACTTGCAGGCTGACAGGCAGACATGTCAGTTTAATGCAACAAATCTAAGGCATACTTTCTTTGAGAAAGAAAGATTCATTTCTCTGACTGTGATAATTCAATTCCAAATAAGTACTTCAAGGGACCGAGGTCTTTCATCTCAAACTCCCGAGATAAATAGTTTTTCAGTGCATCTCTTTCCTCATGATCATTCCATGTGACCACCATATCATCAACATATACAATGAGTGCTGTGATGTTACCATCTGTTTTCTTCAAAAATAAAGTGTGATATGATGAATTGCTCTCTTTATAGCCAAAATTCTTCATAGACTTTGTGAACCTTCCAAACCACGCTCTTGGAGATTGCTTCAATCCATACAATGATTTCCTCAATCTGCACACCTTACTTTTATGCTTAGGGGCTACTTCACACCCAGGAGGAAGATCCATATGAGCTTCTTTTGTCAAATCACCATGTAGGAAGGCATTTTTTACATCAAACTGTTGTAACGGCCAATCCAAGTTCACTACTAGTGACAATAGCACGCAAACTGTATTGATCTTAGCTACAGGCGCAAATGTCTCCAAATAATCAATCCCATATGTTTGGGCGTATCCTTTTGCAACCAGTCGAGCTTTAAAACGCTCAATTGTACCATTTGCTTTATACTTTATGGTATAAACCCATCGACATCCAACTGGTTTCTTCCCCATGGGAAGATCCATAAGCTCCCATGTTTCATTTTTCTGTAAAGACTGCGTCTCTTCATTCATAGCTGTTTTCCACCTCGAATAAGCCAGGGCTTCCTGCACATTGTTAGGAATAAATACAGTAGATAATTGATTCACAAATGACTTATTTGATTCAGACAGACGATGGTTAGAAACATAGTGACTCATGGGGTATTTCACTTTACTAGAGACGTCAGGTTCATACGTGACCTTGGGAACACCTCTTGTGACACGATGAGGTAGTTGTCTTCTTTGAGGCTCAAGCACATCCTCAACTAACGATTGGTTATGTGTATCAGGTATTGCAGGCACGAGGGACTCATGTGATGTCATTTCTTCCATTAAGTAGTATATGAGGATGAGGGCAACGTGGATGTTGAGGTGACATCCAAGGGATCTGGGCGCTGCGTTTGTGACTAGTCACGTGGGTGCTGCAACTGTGACTGGTCATGACTTGTTTCTGGTGTAACCAACCACAACGTCTGATGAATGTCATAATCTAAAGCTTGAACTACCTTCTGGTACTCCCCCTGAAGTTCAACAGCATGAGGAAAAAACATATCCTCTTCATGAAACACAACATCAAGTGTAACATACATCCGTTTTGAGGGAGGGTGATAACAACAATATCCTTTATGAGTAGAGGCGTAGCCAAGAAAAACACACCTTAAGGCACGCGGTGTCAACTTATTTCGCTGATGTTCATGCAAATGAACAAATGCTGCGCATCCAAATACATGTGATGACATATTGGGTACAGAATGAGCACAAATTGCTGACGTGAGAGCTTGAAAGGGTGTCTGAAACTTGAGAGTACTAGAAGACACTCGATTAATCAAATAAGCTGCAGATTTTAGGGCTTCTCCCCAATAAATTAAAGGCATATGTGTTTCAATCAAAGATGCATGAACAACTTCCAACAAATGGCGATTCTTTCTCTCCGCGACCCCATTTTGTTGGGGTGTATAAAGAAAAGTGGTTTGATGAACAATTCCATGTGTCTCTAAATACTTTTGTAAATATGCACTCATATATTCACACACCCCCCCGCCCCCCCCCCCCCCCCCCCCCCCTCATTTATTAGAACGAAGAACTTGAATTTTGGATTTGTATTGAGTACTGACCCTCTTATGGAACTTTTGAAATAAGGAGTTCACATCTCCTTTCGATTTCATCAGACACACCCAGGTCATCCTGGTACAATCATCAATAAATGTAACAAACCAACGTGATCCACCTAGGATAGCAATCTTAATGGACCCCAAACATCAGAATGAATTATCATAAAAGGAGTTGAACTTTTATTCAAACTATTTGAAAAAGAAGCACGATGGCTTTTTGCAAGTTCACAAACATCACAACGAAAAACACTAATATTAATTCCAAAAAACAAAACGGGAAAAAATCTCTATAAATAACTAAATGAAGCATGTCCCAAATGCCGATGCCATAACAAGATATCAGACTTCCTTTTCTCCCCCTGATGACCAGTCACTGCCATGGTCTGAGTTAATTTTGTTGAACTGTCAAACACTAGGTTTAAGTAATACAGCTTCCCTCGCCTAACACCATAACTAATCATCGTTCGAGTTTGAATGTCCTTAAAAACACAAAAGTAAGGCCAAAAAATCACAATACGGTGTAGAGCAATAGTTATTTGGGCAACTGATAGAAGATTATAATCCATAGATGGAACGATTAAAACAGAATCCAAATTCATGGTATTAGTGAGGGAAATGTTACCTTCTCCAATTATTGGAGTAGACGCACCATTGGCAGTAGAAACAATATTTTGGGTAGATGGTTTGAGGGATGAAACATGTCTAGAATCAAAAGTCATATGTTCTGTAGCACCCTAATCAATTATCCATGTACTATTAGAAACAGTAGCAGATATTTTTAAAGGTTTAGCATGAGTACCTGCAGTTGAAGCTAATGCAGAAGCATGTTCGACCCCATCACTCCCCCCATTAGGCTTCGTCTCAACCATGGCGGCAATCAAACTCTTATTATAATTTTTCTTCCTTGGGTCACGGTTATGATCCCACCAGTCAGGGGAGCCCATAATTTCATTGCACATATTCACGTCGTGACCAGATTGGTTGCAATGCGTACAAACACGGTATGAGGAGGGACGAGAATTACCCTTAGAACCATTGGACTTTGAGGATGACCGGTCACGTGACTGGTATGTGGATGACTGGTCACGTGAACTATTCTGGTTGGATCGATTATTCCGAGCCACCATTGCTGAGGCATCCACATTTTCTGCTTTGGAGTTCATGGTTTCTGGACGTATAGATTCACGCCGAACAAGTGCATATGCCTCTCCCAATTCAGGTACAGGTTCTTTTTCGCAATATTTCACAACAAATTTGTTTAAATTCAGCGTCCAAGCCTACAAGGAAGATATGGACCCTCTGTCGGTCGATAGACTTCCTGTAGGCTTTAACATCATCTTCATGTTGCATGACCACCTTATCACGATGATCCAATTCACTAAATATCTCGGTCAACTCTCCATAATAGACAGAGAGAGATTCTCCACTTTGTTTGGCAGAAAAAGTTTTTTGGTTCAATGAAAAAATATGTATTTCGTCTGTTCCATCATAGAAGGCCTTAGTGAGGGCACTCCACACATCCCTCGCGGTCGGTAGGCACATTTAGCCCTTCATGATGTTTGGATTCATAGACATCAATAACCATCGCTTCACCTTCTGGTTGTCAGCATACCAGTGTTCATAATTATCATCGTCTTCTGTGGATGCATGGTTTATCTTTCCCACGAATGAACTTCAGTTTTTATTTTTCAACGATGAGCATCACTACCAGTTGAGACCCTACATCATAGTTGGATTCAGTGAGGGTAATCCCCATATTGAATGTAGATCCATTGAATTGAATGACAATTGGAGAGACGGGTTTGGTGTTAGAAACTCCAGCGTCATCCTTTGGTGGTGGAGGAATTTTTGTCATTGGCGTGACTGGTCACAGAGATTTAGGGTTTCAGGGGTTCAAGCAAGAGGCGGCGTTCTTGTTTTTTCAAGCAAGAAGAACGGCCCCTTTTCTTAGGGTTTCAAGGAATTCAAGGGTACAACTCAGATACCAACTTGAAATTTAGAGTATTGAGAATAATTCCAGTAGTGTTATTCTTTTCACTAAGAGTCTTTATATACTGTTACAACCCTAGTCACAAGGAATCACACGGAATCCTTCTAAGGTAAAGATACCTAACTTTTAGAATAAGAGAACTTAATTATCTAATTACATAAATCTTGCAACAAATTTGACACTGTTGTACTATGAAATTATCTCTGCTATATGTGTTGTAGCAGAAATCTCTGTTGTAAAAATAATCATTTTTGTATTTTTAAAATTTAAAAAAATTCAGTGTTGTACGTCTTTCTCAAATAGTTTTGTTAGCTTAGTTTTGTTAGTTTTTTGTCTTTCTCAATACATGTGATTCTAGCTATAACGTTTACCAAACACAGTTGATTTTCATGGACTATTAAAAAAGAAATAAAAAAATCATTAGGAGGATCAAATATAATTCTCTGAACTAAAAAACTGTCATACTATCATATATATAAAATGGTGGAATAATTAAAGTTAGAGTTATCACACATGATCGACAATAGAGTAAAAATAAAAAGTAGAACCAAATCTTTGGATGCTATCTATATCACCGACTTGGAGAATATAAATATCAGATTCTTCAACCATTTTATCATTTTCCTTTGTTGGTTTCTTATAATTAACATTATTTGACCTACAATTGGCTACAATTCCCAATTTGCCTTGCCTTATAAGCACTATCTTCCACCATTCTCAATCTTTCGTTCTTTCTTTCTCCTCTCCCTTTCCTCCCCAGGCCACAACTTCATCCAGAGACTACATGTCCAGAGACAGGTATTCTTCTCAAAACCAAATCACACCTTTCTCTTGTTATTAATTTCTATTTAATTATTAATTGGTATAATAATTTTGCTCAAATCCTTTTATAGATGACTTTTGAGCTAATTTCAATTTCTTATGTTGTTTTCTAGGGAGATCATAACATTGGAGGAGATAGGAAAGAAGATCGTCACCAGGAGAGAAAGTGATGCGTCTGTTGATGATCAAATGGGAATCATGAACATGAATAATCGACGCACATCATCAACGTCCTCGGCCCCATTTGGTGTTCCTCATCCTCATCATCAAGGAGGGTTGATGTTGATGAACGCAACAACTTTGAACACAGTCACACCTTGTGCTGCATGCAAGCTCTTGAGAAGAAGATGTGCTGAAGAGTGCCCTTTCTCTCCCTACTTCTCCCCTCATGAACCCCAAAAGTTCTCAGCTGTCCACAAAGTCTTTGGTGCAAGCAATGTCTCCAAGATGTTAATGGTACTAATTCTTCTCCAAATGCACATTTTCTAATCGTCAGATTCGAGTAAATCAAAGCAGAATTGAGAGATACATAAAATAATCCGAGAAGTTCGGTTTGAGAATATGTATCAGTATGAAAATAATTTCCCTGTTTGAATTATCCCAATTAATTTTTTTAATTTTTTTTTAATGTAGGAGGTGCCAGAGAGCCAAAGGGCTGATGCAGCCAATAGCCTAGTTTATGAGGCAAACCTGAGGCTTAGAGACCCAGTTTATGGGTGCATGGGTGTAATTTCAGCCTTGCAGCAACAACTGCAATCAGTTCAAGCAGAACTTAATGCAGTAAGGACTGAAATATTGAGATACAAATATAAAGAGGCCACAAGTAGTCACAATAATATTCACCATTCTGCTTTGGTTTCTAATTCTGCTGGGATGGTGTCCATTGCTGCGCCGCCACAAACAATTTCTCCGCCGCCTCCGCCACCACCTCCAACGCTGTCAGCTCCTCCGACGTCCGTTGTATTTTCTTCGTCCTCTTCGTCATCAGCTTCTTCTTTATACAATCCGTCTACAAACACAACGGGCTATAGCTCCATGTCAAGTGACAATATTCCATATTTTGATTGAAATGGTCTAGTTATGTCGTTACTGCTTGATTCATTAGCCCATTTTTCTTTATTGAATTTCTCTGGGTTTAGATATTCATTTTCATGTTAAATTGATAGAGTCGACAATTCCTATTTGGGGTTGTGATGATATATATAGTTTCCCTTTCCTTTTGATTGAGGAATTCACATTATATTATAAAGAAAGTATGAAACATTAACTTGGAGTCTAATTACACCAATCATTCCAGCACCCCAAGTTTTATACGTTAGCTCTTTCAATGCCTTTCTTAATTAACAAGGCTTTTCATATTTTGTGGGTTATTTGCTATAATTATTTGGGAATGCCTCGACAAACACTTGTAATAGGAACATATTTTACCTCATTAATTTCATGATCATATATCTCATGTAAACTCTTGATTGATCGATGGAAGTAGCAGTGAGTCCTTGATTATAAGGGATTGAATCCAACACATTAGGGTTTTGTGAATGCTTTTATTTTATTTTGGAAGAACTTAAAAATCCAATATTAGATTGTGATTGAGATCTAAAACGCATATATATAATTAAGGCTTATTACTTGATATGCACTCAGAACAAGTCAACAAATCTTAAAATGCACAAAAAACTGAAATTTGCCTCAATTTGCACCAAGAACATGCATTCCGTTACCTCCGTTGCACCATCCATCAATCTCTGTTACTAACGCCGTTAAAAGTGCTGATGTGGCAGTAATATTACAAAATTTGTAGGGGAAATTAAGACATTTGCTATATTTTATTAAATTATATATTAAAATTCTTTTTTTTAAAATTAAAACTAATTTTATTACCCAATCTTCCCCAACCCACGCACCCGATCCTCGTCTCCCTCTCACGCACCCGATCCTCGTCTCCCTCTCTCCCAGCTTGTTGGAGAAAGCCCAGAAATGCCTGATGAACTGGGCACCAAATAACTGGGCATCATCATCTCTTCCCAAATCATCCTTCTACGTGCACAATCTCTGCTCCTCTACTCCACTAGCTTGTCTCCGCCTCACAAGCACCACCACCATTTCCACTCCCCTTCAAAACGTCACCGTTTCGCGCCGCACCCCAACCACAACACCTACTCAATCTCCGACCAAGACCTCGACTCCTGAGGCTTCCTCCTCCACCGCACCATCTCAGACCTGAACCTAGACCACCTCAACAAGGTCTTTGTGGTTGTTGGGTTTCCAAAGCGGGACCCGGATAAGATCCGGACCGTGCTGAAGCACACGGACTCGCTGCTGTGGATGGAGTACAAGAATCCGAGTAGGCCGGTGGCGTTTACGATTTGGGGCTTTTTTTCGAAGGGCTTGTCCGATGGAATGCTCGTAGTGTCCGGTGGGGGAGGCGGTGGAATCGGCGGTTTTGGCAACAGTGGCTGAGTTAGTTTCCTTTGCATTATATGAAACCTTCCCCAATCACCTCGGTGGTGGGTGGGTGGGCGGTGAGTAGGTGGGCGGTGGGGGGAGGTCTAGTAGAGGGAGAGAGGGAGACGAGGATCGGGTGGGTGGGTTGGGGAAGATTGAGTAATAAAATTAGTTTGAATTTTTAAAAAAGAATTTTAATATATAATTTAATAAAATATAGCAAATGTCTTAATTGCCCCTACAAATTTTGTAATATTACTGCCACATCATCACTTTTAATGACGTTAGTAACAGAGGCTGACAGATGGTGCAACGGAGATAACAGAATGCCTATCCTATGTGCAAACTGATGCAAATTTCAGTTTTTGGTGCGTTTTAAGACTTACCAACTTATTCTGGGTGCATATCAAGTAATAAGCCTACGATTAATGAAATAAATAGACGAATTGTAATTAACGAATTTTTAGCATGAATATCTAAATTAAGAGCCTAAGGTGGAGTGTGTAGTTTGCAATTAGGGTTTGGCAGGTGAAGACAATTAATCTGGAAATATTGGGCTTTGCACGTGTGGGGAATACGAGGGCTTTGACTTCAACCATAAATTAGGTCTACATTGTACATGGCTACACATGTAATTCGGTGCAACTGAAGATTTTGAACCTGCAGTAAACCTTATTAAATTACTTCCAGGGAGACAAAAGGTGTAAATTGTCTGTGAATCCCCATATATCAAGTTTCAAACTTTCATCATTCCATTGGAAAAACAAAAGTTATTTGAAACGCAATTGGTTTAATTATATGCTGACCGGTCAAAAAACAAGAACTTGATAACATGTTACATAAATTTTGTATGCAAAACACATTTTACCGACGAGACATATAAATTTCCTTAATTAATTAAAAGTCTAATCTTCATATACATGCATATAATTATAAGTACATGTTCGATGCAGGGAAGCATGAATGAGTGGGAGACAGGTGTTACCATTTTTGACCCATTGACAATATATGGCATAATGCAGACCAATATATATAGTAACATATAGCAGTAATATCTAAAATATAATATACATATATGTCTCTTTCCCTTAAATAATGAGATTATTAGGGTGATGTTTACCAAGATAAACATGTAATGCCTTATGCCTGCACACGTTCTAGCTATATATTAATGTAAGAGTTTATAATAATTAAGTTATCCTGGCGTGTGGAACTTAAACTCATCAGGGAGGAGGCCGGCATCAAATGGGTATAAAAAATATTAATTTGCAGCAAGAAATTTCGTAAAAGAAACAATATATATATATATTCTCATAATTAGCCTGCTACGTACAGAGTTGTGATGGAATTTGGATTCGCATTTATAGGTTGCTTGAATACTTACACTGCCTCCTGGTTAGGTTACGTTGAATCAGCTTTTGTGTGTACGTTGTCTTTATAAGTTAAAATCCGGTGCTTTTAGAATCAGATTAATTAAGATTTAATTTGGAAATCATAAGGTGAGTTGTCGCGTTAGTCTGCTTAATTAAGATTTTATTTGATAATAATGAGTCCAATATTATGAGAATTTTCTAAACAGTTAATTTAGCAACTCAACAAAGATTAAATGATATAATTACTCATTCAACAGTGGATGAATTAACAATTGCGGTGACTGATCGATACATGTAGCCTTTGACTGCTCCTAACCAATAAATTAGTTGGATGTGAACATCAATCTACTTCAATTTTATTAGGTTTCCTAGATTTACACAATAATCTCAATCTATTTTTATACTTAGTTGAAGAAGCAGATGTCAATCCAAAGTTGCATTGTTCTACTTCATTTGAAAATAAGAGAAGAGAGATATCGAAGAGCTAGCTACTAATGAATCCATCACTTCAATTGCACAAGTTACTACCACATGCCTTCACACTATTTTCTTCCTCAAGACATGTGATGTTTGAACCCAGTTCATTTTATATGCTAATAACAGTAATATCACACATGCATTCACAAAGAAACTAATGGCATAACTAAACCATCCATCTGAAACATATGTAATTGTTGCTAGGGGTATTATGGTAAAAAAACAAGGCTAGCTACTCTAATTAGAGGCGTACGTACGTAATTGGGAATTAAGTTGAGACGGAGCAGTCTTTTATAAAATACTTAAAACAAAAAAATTTAACTTTTAATAAATACAAATTTAACTCATAATGCATACCACATTAATCTAATGGTTAAAATCAACATATAATATATATCAAATTAACCAAAATATCAAAAATATCATATCATATTATTAAATTATTACATTAATAGTTATCTTCGACGAGTTCTCATTTTTGAAATCATTATACCTCACTACAAGAAATTCGAGGTTGCCCGACAAAGTAGTTTTCGCCGCCTAAATACATTTTGCTTTATTAAAACGAAGGCTCGCCGGGTAAGGTGTTGGCGAGAAGAACAAGTTGTTGGCGGGTAAAATAGGAAGGGTTGACCCGACGATCTGTTTTATCAGTCAAGCAAGATGCGCTCTAACGACGAATATTGTTCGTCGGGTAACGCTTGGCGTTGACTAAAGTTTGCCCGACGAATCATTAAACTTAGCCCTGTGAATATGTTTCGTCGGGCAAAAGTCTAAGCACACTAAATAACCCAGACACCCCTTTCTTCTTCTTCCTCTCTGCCCATTTGATTCCAGCCTCTCTCAGCTCACATATCTCTCTCTCTCTCACTCACACACTCTCTCTCTCTAGCTATACAGCATCAACAATCATCATCTCATCACCATTTTCACTGCCAATCAAATATATTTCTCTCTCAATCACCAATACCAATTTTGTGGTTGATTTGAAGGAATACTTATAAAAAGGTATGTGTTTGCCTCTCAATTTAATTTTGTTAAGAATTTTGGATATAATTATGTTAGGAAAATGTGTAGAAATTGTTTAGAATTTGTGGAAATTTGTGTAGTAAATTAGAAAATTTGTTAGGAAAATATGAAAATAGAAAATATGTTATGAAATTAGGGAAATAGAAAATATGTTAGGAAATTAAGAAATTAGAAAATATGTTAGGAAAATAGGAAAATAAAAAATATGTAATGAAATTATTGAAATTATAAAATATGTTAGGAAATTAGAAAATATGTTATGAAAATAGAAAATATGTACGGAAATTAGAAAATTGTAAACTCTGTGATATGCATAATTAATATACGTTGCCCGACGCATGTTCGCCGTTTTTAATTTGGCCCGACGAATCCAAAAAGTTGCTCGACGAATCTGTTTCGCCGGGCAATACTGCTTTTCTTGTAGTGTTTGTATTTGTGAATTTGTTGTGATATTTTTTGTAAAACACTTTATGTAGTTCCAACGGAGTGAAATATGTTCATATTTCATAACCGTCTATGCGAAGTTAATCAGGTTGATTAACTTCGTATAATGAAATTCAATGAAAAACCTTAGACCTGTTTGAGAGTCAGTGAATCAGGTTGATTGATTGACTCTTGAAATGTCCATTTATTCGGACAGTTTGGGGGTGCTCAACTATGTGTTGTGTAGTTTGCGGTCTACGAGGTTAGGTTTCGATTGTGGGAAATTCGGTTTGTATCCCCTTAATGTTCTCTGAATGCATACTAGATATTTGTTTATAATATCTACGTCGTGCATTTGGGGAACTGTAGGGAGATGCCGCCCAAATTTCCCTCGATCGAAACTGAGCCTCATAGGTCGCAAACTACACAGCACAAAACGTGCACTCTCGAATGGGATAAGGCCAAATCACTAGAGGCATAAGGAGACGAGCTACTTTTGATATGAACTTGTTCTAATTACGGGACAATGTTAACTCAATTACTTACGTTGATTCTATTTTGTGAAAGCAGACATAATGGATAGAGGCTGGATGCAAATGTTGGATAGATCTTCCTATCAGTATTTGGATGGGATCGACAGCTTTATTGCCTTTACACGTAGTCATTGCAGTGATGCAAGACGTATCAGGTGTCCGTGCCGTAAATGTAACAACTGCAGTTGGATGCCGTTAAATGCGGTCCAAAATCATCTGGAATGGAATGGGATCGTACACAACTACACTAATTGGATCTATCAAGATGAAGAAATATTTTCTACATCGACATCTTCGGTTCTCGGGACCCATCGGGACGAAAGTGCTTTGGATGGACGATGCGATAATGATCAAGTCATTGAGTTATTAACCGATGCTTTTTTCTCCCGCATCAGATGATATGGACGATGACGCCCCCAAGTTTCAACCCGAAGACTCTGAGCTCCATTACGAGAGATTGTTGAAAGAAACTCAACGCGAATTATACCCCGGTTGTAAATCCTTTTCGGTTCTAGGGTCAGTTGTAGAGTTGATGCACATGAAAGTTGAGTATAATCAAAGGTTCTACAAGTCATCCCACACAACCAGTGATATGAGGTGGCACAAGGATGAACGCATTGATGATGATGTACTTAGGCATCCGGCAGATGAAGAGGCTTGGAAGGAATTTGATAAGATGTATCCCGAGTTTTCCGTGAAGCCAAGAAATGTCAGATTATGGCTCGTTACTGACGAGTTTAATCCGTTTGGGGGTTTTACAAAGCCCCATAACACTTGGATGGTGGTTATGGTTGGCTGGTGGTTATGGTTCTGTATAACTTGCCTCCTTGGAGATGCATGAAGAAAGAATTCACAATCCTCAGTACTTTGATACTGGGGCCCAAATCGCCAAGTAATTCCATCGATGTTTATTTGCGGCCGTTGATTGATGAGCTCGTGGAACTGTTGGAAAATGGTGTTCGAACATACGATAATTGCAGTGGAGAAATGTTCACTCTACGAGCGGCCGTAATGTGGACAATTAATGATTTTCCTGCTTATGGTATTTTGTCAGGGTGGAGCACCAAGGGTTATCTTGCTTGCCCGACATGTGGACCAGACACAACGTTCTTTTCGCACGCATCGACGGTATACTACTTAGGTGTGAGACTTTTCCTGCATTGGGATCACCGATGACGAATGTAATCTGAATCATTTGATGGCAAATCAGAGTTACGAGCTTGACCAAGGGATATTCCAAACTGAACATTATACATGATTTTGTCACACGAGGACCGAAACTAGCTAGACAGGAAAATTGGACGATAAAGAGCATATTCTTCCGGTTGGCGTATTGGTCAAACTTGAAAATCAGAAATATCATGGATCCTATGCACATCGAGAATAATGTTGCAGAGAGTGTTGTGGGAACGACTTTACCCATTGAAGGCAAGTCAAATGACACAAAAAGGACTCGTCTGGGTATGCAAGAAATGGGGATTCGGCCTAATTTGTGGCCAAAAGTCGTCAATGGTAAATATATCATGGCTTATCCAAGTTATACATTAACGCCGGAGAATAAGAAAAAATTCCTGAAGTGGTTGCAGAGTGTGAAATTTCCCGACGACTACGTTGGTAATATATCCTGAAATGTTTGCACCATGTCTGGTATGAAGAGTCATGACGATCATATTTTGCTACAACGACTCATTCCGATTGGTATTCGGCCCTTCTTGGAGCCTGGTGTTGAAGGCGGACCTCGAAGCAATTAACGAGGATATTTTCTACATATGTGCCGGCTTGAGCAAATATATATATATATATATATATATATGCATTTTTTGACGTAATGGTGCACCTACTAATACATATGCCGGATGAGGCAAAGCTAGTTGGTTCGGTGTATTATCGTTGGATGTATCCAATCGAGAGGTATAACTTATTCCTGCCTTTTGATAATATTTCCTTACTATCATGTATATATGTGAATCATAATGTATATTTCCTTGAAGAATGTTAGGTACGTACAAGCGGTACGTCCGCAACAAGACACGTTCTGAAGGCTTTATAGCGGAGGCGTACATTGCAAAGGAGGCACTGCCATTTTGTGCAATGTACCTTCAGAATGTTGAAACTTCCTTCAATAGGGTCTCGCGCAACGACGACGGTGGTCAACGTCCATAGACCCTATCTGTATTTGCCCAACCTGCACGTCCATTCGACACTGGTCCAGTGTCGGAGCCGTTCACCATTAGCGACATGGAGATGGCTCATTGGTTCATACTGAACAACTGTGATGAAGTCTGACCCTTCCACGAGCAGCACGTGCGTTAATGAAGGCCCAATATCCTTCGAATTGGGAAGAGATGGACAAACAACTGTTTCCACGTTTGTTTTCCGAACATGCATGACTGGACCCTTCCAGAATTCCCCTCAAAATATGAGAAAAGCCTTGCTCTTGTCTGACAACCCAAAATAATTCCTAAAATACCCTTATTTTGTTTATAAACAAGTTCCGAGAATTTTACCGAAAATCTGGCAGAATCTCCCCTATACTTTGGTTGAACCGACTTCCACCTGTTAGACGAAGGATATAAAATAAAAATAAATCAAATAGAGTTACACACAGCCTTGTATGTTCGCAACTGTAACCTCGTCTCGCAACTGTATCCTTATCGGCCCGGTAGGAGGATTGGCGCATCGCTAGGTCGATGTTCCTGGAGGTGGATGCCTGGGGGCAAGTGTACGTTGGCCGGGGCAACCAGGAGACTGATAATATTCACGTAAGTTTATTTTTTGCTGATTAAACATTAATTTTTAATTTGATAAGTATATTTCTAATTAATATTTATTTGAATTTGTAGGCGGCGATGAAGCAAGACATCCAGCAGACACAGGATGAGCTGACACAACAGCATCCCGACGTGCTGTTAGAGCAGCAGCTACCGGATCCCGAGAGGTCAATCGCCATTTTGGAGTAACGACTTGGTAGGCATCCAGGAAAGATTGTCCGGGGGGCGGGCGACGGGATAGTTCAGGATGTCTCCAGTCACTCTTCAAGTTCTTTCCGGGGAGCCAATCCCGAGGTGATGTTGGAGCTCAAGAGAAACTTTGAGACCCTCCAGGGCAAAAACGCGGAGATCAAGGCCCAAAACGCGCAGATCCAAGCCCAAAACGATCAAATCAAGGCCGCCCTCGCTAAGGTGCTTGACCGCTTGGGTGAGCGTGGGATGGATGAGCTTCTGTCACAACCTCAGCCCCCGGCCCAATAGCCCGCTCAGGACCCCGACCACCCTACCCGTCGCCGAGTAGTTAGAACTTAATATGTAAAATATTACTTTAGTTTTAATTATGTAAAAACATAACATTAATTTTTATAAATATTTTTTTTTATTTTCATTTGATTTGTTTTATTATTTTAATTGTATTTTTTTAAAATATTTTCATTTTAATTATATATATATTTAATTAAATAAATTATTAATTATTAATTTTTTATTATTAAGCTTTTGCCCGAGTAACAATCATTTCATCGGGCAAAGTAAGACAATTCGGTGCACACCTGCTGAATGTCTTCATCTTTGCCCGGTGAAATAAGTTCGTCGGGCAAAAGTTGTTGACTTTTGGATTGCTTGACAAATAATAGGCGACGAATGGATCCGCCGAGCAAGCTTTCAATTGCTCGACGAACTCACTGTTTTCATCGACTAACATCAAGCCCGACGGCGGTGGCCTGACGAACGTTGCCTGACAAAGGTTCACCGGGTTTAATGTTGCCTGACGAATTCTGAACTTTGCTCGACGAATCTGTTTCGACGGGCAAGCCTACTTTTCTTGTAGTGCCTCGATCAACATTTGCTTTTCTTTTGTGATATTTTTCCATAAATGAAATGGAAATAGTGAATCAAGATCTAGATGGATCCCTATCTTTATCCGATTCACCGAAACCACAAGTGTTATCAAACATATTGACTTAATTTAAATGCAAACAATTTTAATAGAAATCCATACATGTAGAATATAATAGGAGTAAGAAATCACAAACACAAAGTTCACCGTGCAAAGATTAATAAATAAATAAATTTAAGGATAAACTATATAAAAGTACCCAAACTATAGCGGTCATTTCAAGTTCATACCCCAATTATGAAAATTTTCATCTAGGTACCCAAACTATCAAAATATAACATCTAGGTACCTACCGTTAGCAATCTGTTAAAAAAATCTGTCAAATGTCCAAGTGGCATTTATGGGGCCCTTTTTTTATGCTGACATGGATCCATGTAGATAAAAGATTAATAAATTTATAATTATAATAATCCATGTAGGCAAAAATAGTAATAAAAAATTCTTTTATGAAAATAGAAAAAAAATAAAAAAAGAAGACAAAAAAAAACTAAAAAATAACCAAATAAAAGAAAAAAAATGGCAGAAGCAAAAAAAGATAAAAATATTGTTCTCCATCTTTGACAACCATCACTAGCGCCCTCTCTCCCTTCCTCTCCATCACCTTCTCTCTCTCTCAAACTGACACCAATTCTGCAAACCAGACCCACCGCCTCTTCTTCTTCTTATTCAACATCATTCCATCTTCACCCTTCCCCGTGATCCAGACTCTCTGCCAACCTCCACCTCAGGCATTGACCTTTCCGAAGGTCGACGAAGATGTTTTATAAGTATCGCAGCTGAACCGGTGAAATGTTTGTAGGTAATGGGTCAGGTTGACTGGGATCACATTAAAGTCGCGACTGTTAGCCTTGATCTGCTCGATCTTGGCCACATACGACGGCTTCCTAGGCTCCGACGGCCGCATCAACACGCAGTCCCCAGCTATTCAAGTTAGTGAGAAATCAAATTTACAGTGAAATTTGAGCGAATTGAGTTTGAATTTGAGTAATTCTACCTCTGATGGTTTTGTTGATGGGCTTGACAGTGTAGGAGTCAAGTGTTTGTCTGGGAGCCTTGGGTTTGGCCATGGCTGATCATTGCAGAGATTTATAAGTTCGTACAAACTGGAGAAGCACGCATGCTCGTTCAATTTATTGACGCTTGGGAGAGAGGAGATCGACAAAAGCAACTCGTTGGTGATAGTCAAGAAGCTCGAGAAGATTTGATGCAATGCAGTGTGAACCGTCTGATGGGATTACTCTGAAAATTTGGTCTATAAACGCCGCGTCAGCCACTGGAATTTTGGGGTATTCTTCCTCTTCATTCTGATTTTTCTTCTTATTCTCGTTCACCATGGTCATGTGTTTCTCTCAAACCCAAGTCAATACTCTTCTTCATTCCAATTCTTCTTCTCTTTTTCATTCACCATAGTCCAATTTGAAGATGATTGTCCAATTAATGGGGGAGACTAGGGCTCGGAGGAGCTCCACCATCGTTGGTTTTGGAGACGCCGGTCGCGATTTGGATTTTGAGGGAGAAGACATTGGTCGGTTTTGGATTTTGGATTTTGGAATTTGGTTTGGATTCGAATTTTGAGAACTCCACCATCGTTGATTTGGGGATTTTGGAATTTGGTTTTTTTTGTTTTTTTTTTTTTGTGTTTTTGGTCAATTTTGTACACTTAGTGTTGATGATATTATGGGTTTTTCATTGGATTGATGATATTCTGGGTTTTTCAATGGTGGGTGTTTTTTGGGTGGCTGTTCGAATTTGGACGTGGGTGTGGATTTTGGAGGAGGCGTTTAATATTTTGTTTTTTTAATAATTTTATTTTATAATTTTATTAATTATTTTTAATAATATATTAAATTTTTAATTATTCTTTTATCCACATGGACTCCAACTCAGCACAAACAGTTGACCAAAAAATGACAACTCAACAATTAATGGTTTGACTAACATATTGACTAACGGAGGGTACCTAGATGTTGTGTTTTGATAGTTTGAGTACCTAGATGAAAATTTTTATAGTTGAGATATGAACTTGAAATGACCCCTATAGTTTGGGTGTTTTTATGTAGTTTAACAAATTCGAAATTGTAAAGGAAAGAAAAATACTTACTTGAATTAGAATTAATTTAACACTTACTTAAACAACATATATTATATATTATCTCTATTATTATAAAGTCATGAGGGTCAAAAGGCTTCACTAATTTTTCTGACAAAAAGTCTCTTCGACTAATTACCTTTAAAAAAATAAATCATTTAATAAATAAGAATAAAATAGTAAAATGAAATATTAAATTTATAAATTATTAAATATTAATGGTTAATGGGAAAAGTGAATGGATAGAGAGCTCAAGTAGTTATTCCTCTTATTTCATATATATTTTTTAATTAAAAGTTTATTTTATTTTATTTAAAAATTTTCTAATAAAAATAAAAAAATAAATTAACACACGTGTAGTAAGTGTCCGAAGACTAATATTACATATAAGTGAGGAGGGTTCTAGGATCCCCTGAACCCGGCTTCCTTCCGCCCTTGGCCCAAATGAAGGGCTTTTTATATAACACGTTTAAATCTATTTATGTGATGAAAGAAGTAGACATAAAATTTAATATCTTCCATACAACGTAGTTTGATAATCACAATCAATATATAATCAACGTTTTGCATTCGAATTTAAATATTACAAATATGATGTTGGAATTGGTGATTAGAGCATTTTCCTAACCATATTACTCAAAACTTTTTGCAAAGGAAACGTTTGAAATCTGGTCTATTGATCGGATCTGGTGGGCTTTGAAAAATTAAACAATTGGGGCATCGAGTCGGATCAAGAAATGAGACCAAGCCCAATTTGTATTACATTTGGATTCTTTTTCTTTTGCATTTTATTTTAGTTTATCGATGTTTGAAATAGTGGATTAATAAAAATAGGAAGGAAAAAGTATATATATAGCATTTCCATTGTTGTGTAATATTGATTATTATTCTTTTTAAATAAATTTCTTTTCGTCCAAGTAGATATGTTGGAGTGTTGATCGAGCTCAAAATCTCTTAATCAAAGCGATAGACATCATTATAAACCATCAATTTAGCACGGTTTAGTTTTTTTTGTTGAGAGAATAAAGATAATATTTTCTTTTTGAGAGAAAATATATGAATTTCTTGCCCAAAGTAATTAAAAACATACTTTTACTGATTTGAAATAATAAAATACAGTATTGAGATTAAAGCTCCAGACAGATCCGAAACTAAGGGATCCAAAGAGGATCCGCTTCCTGCATAAACTCTCTCACTCAACAAACAATATTTTTTTTGTTTTGTTGAAAAACAAACAAACAATATTACATAACCTTGATTATTACAAAGAAAGTAATATTTCTCCCTAACTTCTGGGATATATTTTACATATATATTTATATAATAATTAACCTCCAAGAATTTTGTTTATTCTTGTTGTAGAAATTAATGTGCGAATTTGATCCAGCAGTACTAATTAGGCCTCCTACAGTTGAGCCTAATCTCACCCTTGGATCCAGTGAGCGGCTCATTATCTCCCATCTTGATCATTGCCTTGACAAAGTCAGAAGTGAAAGTATTAGCACTGCCGCTGTATTGTTTTACCAACGAATCGGTGGCGCCGCCGTTGAACAAAATTTGATCGGAGTGAAGCAGACCCTTCCGGTTGATGAGGTTCTTGAAGTACGCAGTGTCAAAGGAGTCGGGAGTTTGGACGTCGAATGGTGCAAGGTTGTTGTCTCCTGAGCCAACAGTTCGTGGACATCTGTTTTGTCTAGTCTTGGCGAATGAAGCATCGATGTTGGTCTCGTTGTATATGCGGGCTCTGAATGTTGTGCATCTTGCTCGCCCTATTGTGTGGGCCCCTGCATGCATCGATCATACAAATCATTAGATCGATAATCTGACAAGATAATGCGTCATGTCTTATGTAGTCATACAATATACATCTACACCTTTATACATGCCATTAATTAACTAAAATATTAAAAATTTAAAGTCGACATCCCATTTGTTTTAATTAACTAAGCTTATGCATAAAATATCGAACTTTGATATTTGGAGTACTTGAATTAAAGATTAAAATTTAATTATTGAAAAACTCGATACATTACAAAAGATTTAATTAATCAAGAGTCGAACAACTCAAATTTACAAAGTCAAAGGGCTTTGGTTTGAGACTTTGCATTTCTCTTTTGTTTCTGCATAATAAAGAGTTGAGCTGTGCGTATCATCTAACTTTTTATTTAATGCTATGTAGTTAATTTTATTTTATTTTATTTTATTTTATTTAAATATGTAGTTAATTTTATTTTATTTTATTTTTTTGCGAAAAAAGACGTATTTAGTTTGAATACCCCTTATATATATGTGGTTAGAAAGAGGGGGTGAGAGTTACCAGATAGGGCTACCATGTCCCTTTGGGAGAGACCCCTGGCTCGGAACCTGGTGGTGAGCTGGCTGAGGGTGGCGGTGGGAGGAGGAATGACTCCACTGTTGGCATCGGAGAGGCTAGCTGTCTTCGAATCCCTTCTTCCAAGCTTAACGTCCCAACTTGGTCCACCAAGCTGCACCAAAACAAAATTAATTATTAATGCTCTCCTTCTTTAATTTGATTAGATGATTAATTAATTATTTAAAGTAATTAGTAAAAGTAAAAGATAAATACTTACAATTACAACAGAGTCTCGAGAAGCAATGGCTAAAATATCAGCACATGAAACGACGCGAGGGCATACTTTTTCCACTTGGGACTTAATCTTGTCCACAACCTCAAATCCCCTCACAGAGTTGTTGTTGGGACGAGCAGTCTTCTCTCCTGTGAAGGAAGAAGTGTCGTCCAGCAGTAACGACCCATCACAACCCTGCAGTACGTAGTTATCAATAAACACCGATACACGATTTTCGTTATTCATGTTAGGTCGAAATTGAAATTATATGCGCCAACTAATAAATTAAGAAGAAAAAATATGAACCTGGATGTGAGTCCGTCAAACTTTTGAAAACTAGTTACTTTTACTAATCAACATGCATGCAAATTAATATAGGATGCTATATATTATATTTTGACTAAATAAAACCAAGAAAGTTTCTATACATAAATACTAAATAATTAAAATAATTGAATACTATTGGCATTATTAGGATTAGGTAGCAGTTGATCGATCAAGCCCACAGGATCGATATGTTGACTATTTTAGATTAGAGGGTGCTTCCTTTTTCAATTATATATATATATATATATATGCATGCATGTCTTCAAGCTGAATCTGGCAACATGTTAATTTGAATTACCATATACAAAAAGTAAAACATTATCCTTTATAGAAAAAAAAAAAAAAAAACCAAAGGTCACAATTTAGTAAAACATTATTCCTTTTTCAAATTTTATTTTTCACAATTTAGTTTATAGAACTTGAAAGCCAAAGGTCAAATGAACACAGAAAAAAAAATTATAATTTGTAATAATAGAGTTTTTCTTTTTTAAGACGAAGAGTTTGTATTTGTATGCTTATAATTTGGAGTTTGTGAATTATTGGATCTCTTTCGAATAGAAAGAATTCTGCCTTCATCATCCCTTGTATTATATATTGTAGATTTGACATTATGATTGGACAAGAATAATTGTACACAAAAACATTATCCTCATATATATCTTACATAAACATGAATGTTTAAACAATTTAATGATTGAAATGAATCAATATATGCATTATATCAGTTCATCGATCAACAAATATATATTCTATTTCTTTTTTTAAGACAACAAAGCAAATTAAAAGTAGGGTTGCCGATGTACATAACCTACATAACCATGTAATACAAGAGAAATTAAACTTCGAAAATAATATATTTTCGACTGATTTTAATCGATAGTATGGTAATATAATATGTGCGTCATGACATGTAAAAGTATATATAAGAATCGAAGAAATTACATTGACAAAGCAATCGTGAAAGAAGAGGCGAAGGAGGGAAGCCCCCATGCGCTTTTCTTTGGACACAGCAGACTTGACAACAGATTTGACGGTACCGAAAACCTTAGGGCAACTCTTGGAATAGAAATTTGTAGAGAGCTGAGCAGAAGAGCCGCCTGTGAAACCCACAAGAACTCCCAAAGTGACAATGACCAAAATGGAACACAAAGAAAAGGAACTAGAATTAGATTTAGCAGCCATGATTGCTTCAAATTTCAAAAGGCAATAGTTAGCTAGATATATAGCTTAGAGAGAAGTTTGAAGATATGGAGTTGCATGGAGGAAATTAAGGTTTATATATATAGAGGATGAAGGAGGGAGGGCTTGGGGCGGGCAGGTGACCTAATCTCAAATACTAAAGACTAGTATAATAACCAGTGCATGCCAATTGGATATATAGTAATTTTTTGTGTACTCAGAACATTATGTGATTGTATTCAATTTATGATATTATTATAAGGAAAATACTTGCATCTCACCTTGGTGGTATCTTCTTGTACCACCCTTTTGATTTATCGAATTGTCTTTGTATATATATCATAATCGGAAATGTTCATTCTCTAAATCATCATCTAAAAATCATTTCCGTAAAAAATCAACAAGATTGAAGGTCGTTTAGTCATTCGTATGTATCAAATAAATCAATGGTTTTTGTAAGAATTAAGATTCTTATGACAAACTGTCTATTTAGTTAATATATATGAATGACTAAACGACCTCCACTCTTGTTGATTTTTTACGAAAATGATCTTGAGATGATAATTTAGAGAATAAAGGGTTCCGATTATGATATATATACAAAAATAATTCAATAAATCGAAAGGGTACGGTACGAGGAGGTACCACCAGAGTGGGATGCAAGTATTATCCTTATTATAATATATTTATTTATTATTAATTAACATATTTTAAAGTGAAACATATCAACATTATCATCTACTCATTATTATAACACATAATAAAAACTATTGAATATGTTCTAAATACATCTAATTATTTATCGGTCAATCATTCACTAACAGAAATTATAATTTATAATTGATGGATTTGGATAGTAAAATTTAATGAACTAATTAAAGGCTACAAAAACACCGTTTACGTGAAATATTGAATTCGTCAATGGGGGAAATGGATGAATTCGTCAACTTGATTTGTCTTTAATTATAACTTTCTGGGATTTTGGTGAAACGATCCCATGCAAGAATTGTTGGACAATTCCAATCCAACCACTTACAAATTTTAATGGCGTTGATTATTTCGAACCAATATATTATTAGTACTCATTGATATATATATATATATATATATATATAGGAATACAACTCATGATATATATATATATATATAAATGTATTAGCAGTTTATAAAAAGTCATCCGAAACTCTAATTTAACAATCAACTAAAATATAGAGGGAGTGGAAAATATTGTCTATTTTTTCGGAGCGTGGAATATAAATTTTTAAATTATAAAAAAGTTTGGAATAGAGTAATATTGATTAATATATGTTTAATTTGGATTGCTAATAAAGGCAGAGGTAGGAATTTTCAATGCAGTGTGGGGTAGCTATAGCTAATTAATTCTTTTGCTGGTAGAATTTGTCTTGCAATGAAGCTTGAGAGATTGAAGATCAACCAAATCTAATCCTAAAGATGAAGTGAAAATATAATGTACGGTTCTGTAGAGTGACAGTAAATGTGACTTATTTGTCAACTTTTCCACTATCACCCTCAAAAAATCAAACTCCGCCTTACGTAAAGTTATCAGAGTAAATTTAACCTCCTAATTTGTATATATATATTCTTCCAATGGAAAACTCCAGAATGCCTTTCAAAGATTCCCACCCGATATTTTAACATATATATATATATATATATGTATACAAACACTAGAGAACATAGTACTATAGTAGCTGGATAATCTATCAAAACATTGGAAGACAGCAATTGAAAATAACTCCTCCTATAAATTTGAATAATCAAAAAGTAAATTCCAACCAAAGACTTCGATATATATAATAGATCTAAAGTAATAATTCCAAAGACTTTTCTATCACCTTCATTCATGTAATTTCTTCCATCTATGGATCCTCCCTTCCCAAGAGTGCCCTTCTAGAATAGGACTTGAAAGATCATCAGACAAATCAACATTAATCCAGTCAAGAGCCAAAACCTAGTTAATCACGTACTCTAAAGTATAAACATCACAGTATATATACTACTATAGTCTACTACGTACCATTACCGTTTCGTAGCAGACGAAAAATTATAAACTGGCTCATGCAAATAAAAACAATGATTTATATCTATATTAATTTAAGGATAATACTTGCATCACACTCTAATGGTACCTCCTCGTACTATCCTTTCGATTTATCTAATTGTCGTTATACATACATTATAATTGAAACCGTTCAACTCCTAAATCATCATTTCAAGATCATTTAGCCAAAAAATCAACAAAATTGGAGATCATTTAGTTATTCATATATATCAACTAAATGGACAGTTCTCCATGAGTATCTTACTAGCTTGTTATCAAAATCGTTGATTTATTTGATATACATGAACAGCTAAAAAACTTCAAATCTTGTTGATTTTTTATGGAGATGGTCTTGAAATAGTGATTTAGAGAATGAACGGTTCAGATTGTAATATATGTACACAAGCAATTCGATAAATCAAAAGGATCGATGATACGAGGAGGTACTACCAAAGTGATATGCAAATATTATCCTTAATTTAATACTTAATTATAATTAACTCTCCATATATGTACGTGACTTTGCACTTTAAAACCATTTTCGATTTATTGAATAATCTGTATACATATCTCATAATTATCAGAACCGTTCAATTCTTTTTGTTGGTAAGTAGGAACCGCTCAATTCTTTGGTCATCATTTCAAGATCATTTATACAAAAAATAACCAAATTTGAAAGCATTTAGTCATTCATATGTGTAAACCAAATGGACGTTTAACCATGAGGATCTTCATTGCTACTAATACTGTTGATTTGTTTGATATATAAGAATGACTAAAAAACCATCAAAATTGTTGAATTTTTGTGGAGATGATCTTGAAAGGATTATTTAAGAGTTGAACGGTTCCGATTATAATAAATGTATACGAAACATTCAATATATCGAAATGGTGCTACGAAAAATAACCATCAATATTGAATGCAAGTATTATCTATAT
This sequence comes from Oemleria cerasiformis, assembly GCA_037349345.1. Taxonomy (NCBI): domain Eukaryota; kingdom Viridiplantae; phylum Streptophyta; class Magnoliopsida; order Rosales; family Rosaceae; genus Oemleria; species Oemleria cerasiformis. Next base: position 2,856,914 of record JAZGTL010000006.1, read on the forward strand.
ATCTTGTATGTATATAGGCTCATTATTATAGCGGTAATTTTAAAAACTGTAGTATGTAGGTTTGATTAGACATATGTATATATTGGATAGAAAGCGAGGTTAAGGGAGCAATATTTCAAAGTTAGGCCTCACATGCAAACCTACAAATTCTTAATTTCATTTTCAACAATCATAATCAAATGTGCACTTGTTCTACGTACTATAATTAATGTTAATTAATACACTTATCTATACTACACTATACATTACTGTCGTAGTATCTTTTTGTTATCCACGTCACAAATTTAACGGTTTCATCTACTTCAATGTCATCCCATCAACACATAAAAATGAATCATCATTTAAGTAAGATTTTTCAAAATTAAACTAATTAATGTCTGGATTAATTAATTATTTTTCAAAAAGAGGGAGATATATATATATATATATATATATATATATATATATATATATATATGTACGCCTGTCTCTTCATTCTCGTCACGGCAGTGGCCATCATTGATCAGTGTGTCGCTACCTCCGAAGGTTGAAGATTAATAATTGAGAGGCTCAAGTCTGGCTGCTATACCGCTTTTGATTAATCAAACACGTGGTTATTAGTCTACTCGATAAAGTGAATTGGCGTTTTTATGCTTAATTTATCAATGGTGCATGTGTTTCCTTTGAAATTAGATTAACATTTAATGACAATAAATTGCTAAATGTATTATGTGTTTCCTTTGAAATTAGATTAACATTTAATGACAATAAATTGCTAAATGTATTATGTGTTTCCTTTGAAATTAGATTAACATTTAATGACAATAAATTACTAAATATATTAATTTTCTTGAAATTTTACTTAACAAAAAGATAAAATCCGTTACGTGTCATCGCTTTTTATAAAGTTGTCTCAACCAAGAGAAATTTGTCGGTAGATAACAAGTATATATATTCAACATCTGCCAACTATTTGTTGTCCCCACCACGTACGTCATTTCAATCCTTATAACAAAACAAATTAATTAACATACATTAATTTATATCTTATCTACATATACAGTTTCTAGCAAGCTCGATCCAGAATATATATAATAAGAACGAAGATGAACAAAACGTTTTTTTTATATCTTTATCTATATATCTTCTGGGCTGCATATATAATTGAATGAATAACATTATTTTGGTCTCTTATGCATGTTTTCCAATATCATTACAATTAAATACATATAATATTGATCCGAAAATTCATGTTTGTGGCAAGCAAATCGTGCATGCAGCCAGCAAGGTAGTAATCTTAATTAAATCTTATTTACTATATACGAATGTAGTAGAGAAAATGAAAAAGGACACCTCTTTTGAAAAGTGTGGGATGTTTTTGCATGCAGCGGCTGGCTCTACGTACGTTGAATGTTTTCCAGGATGCTTTGCTTTGCTTTGTTATAATTAATAAATTGAATATTTGTTGTCATTTCGATCATCGATCATCCACCAAACATGACTCATCGATTGAAACTTTTCTCCTCAAACATTCATTGAATGGTTTAAGTAGGCACTGTGATTTTATTCTGAGTGAAGTTTCCCATCAATTAATATATTAATAAAGTGCATGGATTAACATTCTAAAAACAGTCATTTTATAGTAATAAATTAATCAACACGCGCGATTTAATTTGGAAATGAAAATATAACACAATAAGCTTGATTATATATTACCAAATAATAAAAATAAAAATAAATAAAATTAGAATAACCTGTTTTATGATCGAGTTGATACACGATAATTAATATCTATCACTTTAGAGTGAATTGAACATGTTTGTTGAAATGTATGTAGTTATATTAGTACTGTTGGATGCGGATAGACTCCAACACTCCAACGAATCGAACTAAAAAGAAAATGTATAGTAATGTTGACTTTGTTTACATGCACGTACCTACCAGACAATTAAAGCCCTACCTTTCAATTTCATATTCAATTATTAATTATTGAGCATTCCTCAATCAACCACAAGTCAAAGATAACTTCTTCTTTATTGTAAAGGGAAATGTGTTGCGTGTATGATTTAATTGACTACTTGTTTAATTTAATTTTTAACAAACTATATTCAAATTATAGGGGTCATTTTAAGTTTATATCTAAATTATGAAAATTTTCATTTAGATACCCAAACTATTAAAACACATCATCTTAGTACTCTTTGTTAGTCAAGCTATTAGTCAAACCGTTAAATATACTTATGTGGCAAATAAGTTTCAATTTTTATAATTATAATAATCCATGTACACTACAAGAAAATCGAGGTTGTCCGACAAGATTTTGCTCGAAAAAGTAGTTTTCGCCGTGTAAATAGATGTTGCCCGACGAAATCGAAGGCTCGCCGGATAAGGTGTTGGCGGGAAGAAAAGTTGTTGGCGCGTAAAATATGAAGGGTTAGCTCGACGATTTGTTCTGTCCGTCGGACAAGATTAGATCTAACGACGAATATTGGTCGTCGGATAACACTTGGCGTTGACTAAACTTTGCTCGACGAATCATTAAACTTTGCCATGCGAATAAGATTCGTCGGGTAAAAGTCTAAACACACTAAATAACCCAGACGCTCATTTATTCTTCTTCCTCTCTGCTTCAACACACTTGCAGTCTCTCTTTCTCTCTCTCTCTCTCTCTCTCTCTCTCTCACACTCACTCACTCGCTCTCTCTAGCTACAATCATCATCTCATCACCATTTTCACTACCAATCAAATCCCTTTCTCTCTCAATAACCAATATCAATTTTGAAGGTTTGAGAAATTTAGTACGGAAATTAGAAATTGTTTAGAATGTTTAGGAAATTAGAAAATTTGTTAGGAAAATATGAAAATAGAAAATATGTTATGAAATTAGGGAAATGGAAAATATGTTAGGAAATTAGAAAATATTTTAAGAAAATAGGAAAATAAAAAATATGTAATGAAATTATTGAAATTAGAAAATATGTTAGGAAATTAGAAAATATGTTAGGAAAATAGAAAATATGTACGGAAATTAGAAAATTGTAAACTGTGTTTTATGCATAATTAATATATGTTTGTATTTGTGAATTTGTTGTAATATTTTTTGTAAAGCGTTTTATGTAGTTCTGACGGAGTGAAATATGTTCACATTTCATAACCGTTTATGCGAAGTTAATCGAGTTAATTAACTTCGTATAATGAAATTCAATGAAAAATCTTAGATCCGTTTGAGAGTCCGTGAATCAGGTTGATTGACTGACTCTTGAATTGTCCATTTATTCGGATAGTTTGGGGGTGCGCAATTATGTGTTGTGTAGTTGGCGGTCTACGAGATTAGGCTTCGATTGTGGAAAATTCGGTTTGTATCCCCTCAATGTTCTCCGAATGCATACTAGATATTTGTTTATAATATCTATGTCATGCATTTGGAAAACTGTAGGGAGATGCTGCCGAAATTTCCCACGATCGAAACTTAGCCTCGTAGGTCGCAAACTACACAACACAGAACGTGCACTCTCGAATGGGATAGGGCCAAATCACCGGAGGCATAAGGAGACGAGCTGCTTTTGATATTAACTTGTTCTAATTACGGGACAATATTAACTCAATTACTTACGTCAACTCTATGTTGTGGTAAGATGCTCAATGCAAATGTTGGATAGACCTTCTTATCAATATATGGATGAGATCGACAACTTCATTGCCTTTACACGTTGTCATTGTAGTGCAGTGATGCAAGACGTATAAGGTGTCCGTGCCGTAAATGTAACAATTGCAGTTGGATGCCATTGAATGAGGTCCAAAATCATCTGGAATGGAATAGGATCGTACACAACTACACTAATTGGATCTATCACGGTGAAGAACAATTTTCCGCATCAACATCTTCGGTTCGCTGGACCCGTCAGGACGAAAGTGCTTTGGATGAGCGATGTGATAATGATCAAATCGTTGAGTTATTAACCGATGCTTTTCCTCCCGCATTAGATGATATGGACGATGATGCATCCATGTTTCAACCCGAAGACTTTGAGCTCCATTACGAGAGATTGTTGAAAGAAGCTCAGCGCGAATTGTTCCCAGGTTGTAAATTCTTTTTGGTTCTAGGGGCAGTTGTGGAGTTGATGCATATGAAAGTTGAGTATAATCAAACGAACAAGAATTTTGATCACATGATGGACATCATCATCCGAATGCTCCATGAAGATAACTATCTGCCTAAAGATCATTATAACTCGAAAAAGTTATTGATGGGTCTCGATTTAGGGTATATCAAGATCCATGCATGTAAGAACAATTGTGCATTGTTTTACGGTGAATTCGAGCAGCTTGACAAATGTTCCGTGTGCAATGAGCCTAGGTTTCAAAAGAACAGGATTCCGAACAAGGTGTTGCGTTATTTTCCACTGAAGCCAAGGTTACATAAATTCTACATGTCATCCCACACAACCTGTGATATGAGGTGGCACAAGGATGAACGCATTGATGATGATGTACTAAGGCATCCGGCCGATGGAGAGACTTGGAAGGAATTTGATAAGATGTATCTCGAGTTTATCGCGGAGCGAAGAAATCTCATATTAGGGCTCGATACTGACGGGTTTAATCCGTTTGGAAATTTTGCAAACTCCTATAACACTTAGCCGGTGGTTATGGTTTCGTATAACTTGCCTCCTTGGAGATGCATGAAGATAAAATTCACAATCCTCAGTACTTTGATACCGGGGCCCAAATCGCCAAGTAATTCCATCGATGTGTATTTGCGGCCGTTGATTGACGAGCTCGTGGATCTATGGGAAAATGGTGTATGAACATACGACAAGTGCAGTGGAGAAATGTTCACTCTACGAGCGACCGTATTGTGGACAATTAATGATTTTCCTGCTTATGGTATGTTATCGGGATGGAGCACCAAGGGCTATCTTGCTTGCCCGACATGTGGACCAGACACAACGTCCTTTTGGCATGCATCAAAGGTATTCTATTTGGGTGCAAGAAGGTTTCTACTATGGGATCACCGATGTCGAATGCAATCTGACTCATTTGATCGCAAATCAGAGTTACGAGCTCGACCAAGGGAAAGGTCGGGTGATGAGATATTGTCCAAACTAAATAGTATACATGACTTCGTCACACGAGGATCGAAACCAGCTGAACAGGAAAATTGGACGAAAAAGAGCATATTCTTCCGGTTGGCGTATTGGTCGAAATTGAAAATCAGACACTTCGCGGATCCTATGCACATCGAGAAGAATGTTACCGAGAGTGTTGTGGGAACGACTTTACCCATTGAAGGCAAGTCAAATGACACAAAAAAGACTCGTCTGGGTATGCAAGAAATGGGGATTCGGCCTAATTTGTGGCCAAATTCATCAATGGCAAATACATCATGGCTCACCGAAGTTATACATTTACGCGGGAGAATAAGAAAAAATTCCTGAAGTGGTTGCAGGGTGTGACATTTTCCGACGGGTACGCCGGCAACATATCCTGAAGCGTTAGCACTGACGGTGGGACCATGTCTGGTATGAAGAGCCATGACTATCATGTTTTGCTACAACGACTCATTCTGATTGGTATTAGGCCCTTCTTGGAGTCTGGCGTTGTTGAGACGATAATTTATTTGTCTAAATTCTTCCAGATACTATGTGCTAGATCGTTGGTAAAGGTGGACCTCGAAGCAATTAACGAGGATATTGTCTACATCATGTGTTAGCTAGAGCAAATATATCCATCTGTATTATTTGATGTAATGGTGCACCTACTAATACATCTGCCGGATGAGGCAAAGCTAGCTGGCCCAGTGCATTATCGTTGGATGTACCCAATCCAGAGGTATAACTGATTCTTGATGTTTGATAATATTTCCTTACCATCATGTATATATGTGAATCATAATGTATATTTCCTTGCAGAATGTTAGGTACGTACAAGCGGTACGTTCGGAACAAGACACGTCCCGAAGGCTTTATAGCGGAGGCGAACATTACAAATGAGACACTGGTATTTTATGTAATGTACTTTCGGAATGTTGAAACTTCCTTCAATAGGGCCTCGCGCAACGACAACGGTGGTCAACGTCTAGAGACCCTATCTGTATTTTCCCAACCTGCACAACCATTCGGCACTGATCTAATCTCGGAGCCGTTCACCAATAGCGACATGGAGGTGGCTTATTGGTTCGTACTGAACAAGTGTGACAAAGTCTGACCCTTCCACGAGCAGTACGAGTATCCCAGGCTGTGTTATTAAAGATAAGTTATATACTACTATCAACACAAACACCCGGTGGTTTGAGAGTGATCCCAACATCCTCGCTAGTACGACGAAACAAGTATTCTATGTGGATGATCCAAAAGCTGGTGCTGGTTGAAGAGTTGCTGAGATGGTGAATCATAGAAATATTTGGGACTTGGATGACCGATACCATGATGAAGATGGGGAAATAGATGATGACCAAATTGTTTACCATGTGGATTCCTCGGCATCCACCCTAAATGTGGATGGAGTACGGACCAACGACATCATCCCACCAATTGCGATTGATGACATTTTTATTGATCTCGGGGAATTAGAACAAATTGAAGGTGATTATGAGGAATCAAGTACTGTGCACATCTCGGAGGACGAGCGTGATTGGGAGGGGGAGAGCGAATCTGACACCGAATGAAAGGTGTAAATGAGAAATTTCATTTATATATGTAATATCCATCTTCAAATCAATATATGTGATTTATATGTATGTTTTATGATTTCATTCACAAAAGTTTCAATTAATATTTTATGTACTAAAGTCACAAACTTTAATGTCCTTAGCCTTGATTCAGCTTCCCTACATTTCATCTTACTTGATAAAATAGTGTATGGAATTTTGGAAAAAATGGGAAATAACATTTGCCTGACGAATATACTTCTACATCCATCGGGCAAAGGCTGCCAATATCATCACGTGTTTCTCTGTTTGGTGGGCAGCTTCTGAAAAACATGACAATAACGATTGATTGGGCTTTAGGCATGTAAAATCAAAAATTGAACCCGATCTTGAAAATTCTATCGTTGGACCTGGTTTTTAGATCATTCATAAACTCAACAACATAAGAATTTCACCCGACGAAGGTAACTATTCACTGAGAAATATGTAATGAGGCGTCGGGCAACTATACACACATTGTCGGGCAACGTAAACAAAATGCGCCCTTTTTTTTTGCGAAAATTTCAAAGATTTAGCCAAAATTTTCGCGAAAACTCAAACTTACCGCGTATATTTGATTGACGAACTATAAACTTGTTACTCGACGAATATCCACCGAGTTTTGTTACCCAACGAATTCAATAAAAGTTGGCCCGACATAGGTTTGGTCGGGCAAGGTTATTCAGACAGATAAATCGCAACCGACTCTTTTTCTTCATTTTCCTCGTTATCTCTCGACCGCCACCTCTCTGCAACACAAACCAGCCCTCGTCCGTGGAGGTCACCGGCGTCCAATACCACTCCCTCCCTTTCTCGCTCTCTCTCACTCGGACTCCGCCTCTCATTCCGCCGCCGCAAGTCTCTCTCGTACCCCTCTCTCTCACCGAGGTTAGGTCTTGCCGCCGCACAAAAAGACTTGTCGACATACATCTCAAGGTCGAACTCGTTCTCCCTCTCTCTCTATTGTTAATATGGATTGGTTATTGTTAATTTTGATTGTTTATATTTTAATTTTTGTTTGGATTGAAATTTCAATTGAAATTTGGTTTGGGTATTATGAAATTGTATTGGAATTGAAATTTGGATTGGATTTTGGCAGATTGTGCATTTTTCTCAAATTTGCAAATTGGGAATTTAGGGTTTTTACTTGAATATTGTGAATTTGGATTGGATTGGAATATAAATATTTGGTTTACTAAGTTTGTTTGGATTTAGGAATTTAGGGTTAATGTTGAAGATTTGTTGAAATTTTGATGTTTGGTATAATGTTGTAATTGGTATAATGTATTTTGCATATTATTTTTGTTATGAATTTGGATATGAATTTTATGTGAATTTTGGATATGTGAATTTTATGAATTTTGGATATTTTAATTTTAAAATTTTTATGTGAATTTTTTATATGGTGTAGGATATGTGAATTTTGGATATGTGAGTTTTATAAATTTTTTATATGTGAATTTTATGATTTTGGATATTATTCTTGTATGTTTGGATTAATTTGTAAGTTTGATTTTATTCCCGAAATTTGGATTTAGAAATTTAGGTATAATGTTGTGAATTTTGAGTTTAGTAATTTAGGTTTAAGTTTGTTTGGGTTAATTAGTATTTTAGGTTTAATTTTGGTTTGTGTTGGTTTTATTTTAAAAAATAAGAATTTGGTGGTTTTAGTTTTTAGATACCAATTTACTAATTTTCAATAAAAATATTTATTATTCGAATTAAAAAATGTTGGATCATTTTATATGTGGGTTTGTTTTTATTTTTAGAATTTAATATTTAATATTAAAAATGTTTGGTTTTTTTTTTATTAAATTAAAAATATGTTGGTTAATTATATATTAATTATTTTAAATTTCTTATAGTAGATGTCGCATCGCACCTTGATCACATCTGGGACCCGCCCCCACCTTGATCACATTGATCATACAGTGGAGGAAGTAGCCCCTGCCTCGGTTGCCTCAACAGCGGTGTCTATTCAGGCATCGATCTCATATCATCAGCGACCCGGTGCGCGATCGGCTCGTAGACAATACATCATGAAACGGGGGGAACCCCGTACCGACCCCCAACCCCCACAGGACGATGCCGGAGCAGACGAATCGGTGACTGTTGTCGGAGCACTCCCTAAGGGTAAGTTGATTATTTTGTTTATTTAAACTACCATGTTTATTTGTTACTCATATTATGTACGAATGTTCATTGAATTTGCAGGGAAGTCGGTGAACGTGTGCTGGATCAACCGGGGTTTGACATCCCAGCAGATTTGCAGGACAACGAATTCAAAAATCCAGGTGGTGTACGTGCCTCGCCTCCGATCAATGCCCATAAAAATCCACAGCAACCAACCCCCGGAGGAGATCATGCGTTATTGGAGAGAGTTATCGGTACATGTTTCTCCTTTTTTTTTTACATTAATTTCATTTTTTTTAATTATTTTACTGACTTTAATAATTTATTGCATATCAATTTTGAGTTCAACTTGGAGGATACCGACGTCAGTAAATACCTGAGAAACCACTAGCAGTAACGGTACGCCGACTGGAAGTACGAGCTCCACAAGTACTACAAGAGCTAGCCTTCCCTGGAGGAAGCTCAGGCAAATCCTCCAGAGGAGTTGGACGGGCCGAAACTAGTAGGGTGGCTGTGGTTGTACGACCATTTCGTGTCCCCCTCCTATCTGGTACGTACTATCCACCTAGTTAAATTATTTATTTATTTTTTATGTTATTTTCCATTTGAAAATATAATTTTTGTTTTTACTAATGAACATCGAAAATCGGTTGTCAACACATCAAACCGAGGAGCTAAGAAATTCAACTACCATGGGGGGTCGCGATCCTTATCGGCCCGACAGGAGGATCGGTGCATCGTCGGGTCGATGTTCCCTGAGGTGGATGCCTGGGGGCAAGTGTACGTTGGTCGGGGTAACCAAGAGGCTGACAATATTCACGTAAGTTTGTTTTTTGTGGATTAAACATTAATTTTTAATTTGATAATTATATTTCTAATTAATATTTATTTGAATTTGTAGGCGACAATGAAGCAAGATGTCCAACAGACAAAGGCTTAGCTCACGTAACAGCATCCCGAAGTGTCGTTGGAGCAGCAGCTACTGGATCCCGAGAGGTCGATCGTCATCCTGGGGCAACGATTTGGTAGGTGTCCAGGGAAGATCGTCCGGGGGGCGGACGACGGGATAGTTTGAGATGTCTCCCGTCACTCTTCGAGTTCTTCTTGGGGAGCCAATCCCAAGGAGATGTAGGAGCTCAAGAGAAACTTCGAGAGCCTCCAGGCCGAAAATGCTGAGATCAAGGCTCAAAACACGCAGATCCATGCCCAAAACGATCAAATCAAGATCGCCTTTGCCAAGGTGCTTGACCGCTTGGGTAAGCGTGGGCTGGATGAGCTTCTGTCACAGCCTCAGCCCCTGGCCCAACAGCCCACCCAGGACCCCGACCCGTCGCCGAGTAGTTAGAATTTATTATGTAAAACATTGATTTAGTTTTAATTATGTAAAAACATAACATTAATTTTTATAAATATTGTTTTTATTTTCATTTGATTCGTTTTATTTTTTAATTATATTTTTAAACAAATATTTCTATTTTAATTATATATATTTATTTAATTAAATAAATTATTAATTTTTTAAAAATATTAACCTTTTGCCTGACGCATAATCATATCGTCGGGCAAAATAATAATTTTGCCCGGCGGAACGTCTTTGTCGGGTAACATATGTTGACTTTTGGATTGCTCAACAACTCATATGCGACGAATGGATCAGCTGTGCAAGCTTTAAATTGCTCGACGAATTTACTGTTTCCGTCAACTAACCTTAAGCTCGACGGCTGTGGCCCGACGGACGTTGCCCGACGACGAATCCCCGAGTTTAAAGTTGCCCGATGAACATTAAAGTTTACTTGATGAACACATTTCGCCGGGCAAGCCTTATTTTCTTATAGTGGTAGGAAAAAAAATTAATAAAAAATTCTTTATGAAAAAACAGAAAAAAAAACAAGAAAATAAAGAAGAAATAAATAAAAGATTGCATTGATTTGTCTTAAACTAGAAATTAATTAATAAAAAAAATTTATTATAAAATTAAAAAAAATTTCCAAAAAGTAAATCAAAACAAAAAAACACAAAAATAGAACAAACTGTGAACACCCCCACATTGTTGTTACATAGAGAATTTGACTCTAGGAGAGAAGAAAGAGCCGCTTCCGCCCCCTCCAGAATTCCCAAAATTCTCAAATTCATGTTCCTATTTTCTTCGATTAAGGAAAAAGTATCCCGATATAGATAAATTACCTCTTTTACCCTTGTCAAACGACGCGAAGATGTGAAAGGCTTCATCGTCGACGACGACGGCCTTGGGTATTATGACGAGGGCGAGGAAGAGGATTGGACCCAGGCGGGGCCGTCTTCCAATGAATCAGATGGTGGAGATAGGCCCAAGAGGAAGAAAATCGAGAAAAAGGATAAGGAGGCCCGTCCTAATAAGCCCAATGCTTTGTTTACGGCCGCGACTGCGATGATAGGGAAGCATAGGCTTTCGTCCTTGAAGAAGCTGGGTTTGGGTTTCGGTGGTTGAGGTAGGTTGTAGAGGTAGGATTGGATTTTCTTGATTTGTGGGTTTTTTTTATTTCTCGATTTTACATATGAAGAAGGTGAAATTGGAGGTTAAGGAAAAGAGGAAGCGACCATCAAGGAGAATAATGGAGGCGATTAAGGTTGGGATGGCGAAGAGGGTCGAAATGACCTTAGTGTGGTCTAATCATCTCACCATCATCGTCGTCACTCTCACCAAGCTCAGATTTTGGCGGATGCCGCCCAATCATAACCCCATCTTCATCCTCATCTTCTACATGGTAAAGTTTAGGGTTTTCAGGGAAGTTGTTCGTCTTAGAAGAAGATGGCTTCTCTGTAGGTTTGTTAATGGACCAGTGAGTGGTATTGTGAATGGCCTCGAGAGGGGTTTAAGCCTTCGATTGCTTGCCAAACATGAGAAGAAATTCAACTATGATTCCGTCGTATATCTCCGCTCGTCATCTGCTATTGAAATTTGTCTCACTATACTATATTATGCTTCTTCTTGTTCTTCTTATGATCCTTATTCGTCGTCTGTAACTGTAACAACCCGGAATTTCAATTATTGGATTTAATTAAATTATTTATGTAAAATGACGATTTTGCCCTTGCTTGTTAAAGGGCATGGAAATCAAGTTTTGTTTCGAAACCTTTTCGGCGGTGTTTTGTATACCGTTGCGTAGGTCTCGAACTCACGAGTTCGTAGACAGGTGGCACGCGGAAAATGGAGTTCGTAGACGAGAGTTATGGGTCTAAATATGCAAGGGCATTTTGGTAATTTGGTTTTGGGAGAAGATATTTAGGCCAATCATTGTCTCACCTTCATTTCATTTACATCCTCATCTTCATTTCATCTTCATTTCGTTCTTTCTCTGTGACAACCCTCCCAAACCACACCCGAAACCGAAGAAAAACCAAGAGAAAAACAAAAGTCAACTTTGATTTCAAGGCTTCAACTTCCAGTTTTGATCAACTAATCGTGTTCTACTCCGTCCCGCGATCACAACCGTACCAACCATCGAAGGAGAGGACCACGGAGGAAGCCGAACCGAGGATAGGAAGTTTCGGACCTTCCGATCGATTTTCCGGCTAGCACAGGTACGTGTTTGTGGTTTTGAGGTCATATTTGGATTCCTGGGTTCGAGTAGATAGATTTAGACATAAAATTTGTGAAAATGGTTGAGTTTTGAGGAAGTTAGGAAAGCTTGAAGTTTCGGCCGGAAATGGAGGATTCCGGCGAAACCAGACGGCGGCGACGGCGCTGCCGGTCATCTTCTCCGGCCAACTTCCGGCGACGGCGACGGCAGCCGGTCGTCTTCTCCGGCGAGTCGCCGGTGACCGGTCAGGTTGAGTTGAACCGGTCGGGTCAGTTGAACCGGTCGGGTCTAGTTGAACCGGTCTGGTTGAGTGAACCGGTCAGACCGGGTTGGACCGGGTCGGGCCGAGTTGGACCGGTTCAGGCGCGTGTGGTACTGTAGCAGGCGCGTGGCCGGCGCGTGAGGGCGCGTGGCGGCGCGTGGGCGCGTGTTCCGACCTTCCGTCGGCGCGTGGCGGCGCGTGTGGATGAGTCTGATGTCACGGTGGCGCGTGACAGTTAGTTTTTGACGTTTCGGACCTGTTGGCGCAGGTTTCGAGTCGATCAGATGTCGTTTATGGGCTGTTTCGGACGTTTTAAGGTTGCTGCGTTTTCTAGGCCAGCATAGTTAGACTCCCGGGGTTTATGGGGTTTATATTTAGGATTATTATGATTGGCTGGTAATCCCGATTATTAATTTGGACATGCGATACTGCTCCAGGAGCTTCAGGGGAGCGTACAGTTCGGGATTGAGCTTGCTTGAACAGGTTTGTGAGTGGACTTTGATTTATAAACTATAATGCATGCATAAATGAATCTTTGATTTAAATACTGTTGAGTATGAGTGAAATGAATTTCTGGATTTTAGAAATGATACTGGACACATATTTTATAATATTTCAGTGAAAGTATGTTTTGAGAAATGGCTTGGTTTTTGTACTTGATTTTGATATCGTTTTGACGTGGTAACTATTTGAGTATGTGATTTGGGTTGAGACCCATAATTGTGATTTTACCGATTTTGGCCATAAAATGATATTTTAAAGAATTTGGCTTAGGCCGCGAAACAAAGATTTCGAAGTATGGATTTGATTCACTGATTCCCGTCCCGATGATTGTTGTTGCTCTGACTGGTGTTGAGGGGCCTTGCTCTACCAGTTGTTGAGGGTTCGGACCTTAGGTGTTGAGGGGTATGGCTTCGCCGGGTCGCGAAACTGTCTATGCATAGTACAGATATTACAGACAGTACATATGGAACACAGAGTTGTACAGATTTGAACACATCTCAAGGGATACCCTGGTGTGTTATGAATATGTCGGGAACAGTGAATTTGAGATATTATGTGGCAGATTGAACCAAATGATTTGATTTTGAGATATTATGTGTCCGATTGAACCAAATGATTTGATTTTGAGATATTATGTGTCCGATTGAACCAAATGATTTGAATTTGAGATAATTTGTGTCCAGATTGAATTAAATGATTTTAAACTCATTTGAAGAGAGTTTTCAAACCAAATTGTGGATCACGAGGTATTTTCATTATACAGATTTTATGTGAGTCCAATTAAATGGTTTTAAAGATAAATGTGAATTTTGGATGATTTACATATGATGCTTTTATATGATAAATTGTTTTATGTTATGCATGCATGATTTTATAAATGGAGGGGAAGAAAGGTATTTCTTCGAAAATGAATTTATAAATGATTATTTTTGTCCACTCACAACTTTTGTGTTTAAACCCCCTTCAGGCAGTTGAGTAGAGTTGACGCGAACATTGATCTCGAGGCTGAGGCATTAGGATTCTGACTGCGCTGTGTTGTATATTTGAGTAGGATATCTAAATTTTATTCTTGATCCTACTTAGACGCTCTGATATTATGTTGCATTTGATTTGTCGTTAATTACGGGAATTATTGAGTGCTTAAGTCCCTTGTCTGACAAGAGGAAGTATTTATTATGGTTATTATAATTTGTATGGATTGAAGGGTATTTTGGGAACCTTTTCTTAGGTTGTCAGACGGGATCAGGGTTCTTCCCTGGTTTCGAGGGGAAATTCGGGACGGGTCCTGACAATTGGTATCAGAGCACTAGGTTAAATTCCTGTAGACTGTACACTACGTGTACAATTATTTTGATATTGATGAGTTATAGTTCTTTTCAGCGTAATGCCTCCGAGACGAGAGTTCCGTCAACAGTCGGAAAAATATTGGGGATACACCTGAACCTGAAGTGGAGTCTGATATGAGGCAGACACTGGAACAATTGGGTCATGCGTTGACTTCTGTACTTCAGAGTAGGACTGCTACTGAAGGTTCAGACATTGAGAGAGCCCAGAGATTAGGGGCTACAGTATTTATGGGCGACTCTAGCCCAGATGATGCAAGATAGTGGATTACTCGTTTAGAGCGAGTGTTCTCGGTTATGAGATGTCCTCAGGGGGACATGGGTATTAGTACTCCTACTGGGAATATGTTAGTGGCGAATCTCGTGATTCGTAAGTTGTCCAGTGTTAGTGGAAGGTCATGCATTAGAGGCAGATTTAATCCCCTTAGATATTTTTGATTTTGATGTGATTCTGGGGATGGATTGGTTGACTATGCACCATGCCTCTATTGATTGTTATGACAAGAGAGTGGATTTCCGGAGTCCAGGTTTACCGGAACTTACATTCAGAGGAGATCGTAGGGTACTACCCTGTGGAGTGATATCAGCTTTGACTGCTGAGAAATTGCTGAGGAAAGGTTGTGAGGGTTACTTGGCTCATGTGTTTGATTCTCGGGATACTCCGATGAGAGTGGAGGATATTCCCGTGGTGAGTGAATTCTCTGATGTGTTTCCAGATGATCTTCCGGGATTGCCACCTCACCGGGAGATTGAGTTCACCATCGAGCTTTTGCCAGGTACTCAACCTATCTCACAGGCACCGTGTAGGATGGCACCGGCAGAATTGCGAGAGTTAAAAACTCAGTTGCAGGACTTGGTGAATATGGGATTTATTCGCCCAAGTGTTTCACCTTGGGGTGCACCAGTGTTATTTGTGAGGAAAAAGGATGGTAGTCTGAGGTTGTGTATCGACTACCGGAAGCTAAACATGGCTACGGTGCGGAATAAGTATCCTTTGCCAAGGATAGATGATTTGTTTGATCAACTTAAGGGGGCAAGATATTTTTCGAAAATTGACCTTCGATCCGGATACCACCAGTTGAGGATCAGAGAAGGGGATGTTGAGAAAACAGCTTTCAGGACTCGTTATGGTCATTATGAGTTCCTGGTGATGCCTTTCGGGTTGACTAACGGCCCAGCAGCATTTATGGATTTGATGAACAGGGTGTTCCAAAAGTATTTGGATCGGTTTGTGATTGTGTTCATTGATGACATCTTGGTGTATTCGAGGAGTGCTAAGGCACATGAGAAGCACTTAAGGTTGGTGCTGAATATGCTTAGGAAAAAGCATTTGTTTGCCAAATTCAGTAAATGCCAGTTTTGGTTGACCTAAGTTGGATTCTTAGGTCATGTGATTTCGGCTGAGGGTATCAGCGTAGATCCCCAAAAGATTGAGGCAGTGGCAAACTGGGAGCAACCGAGGACAGTGACAGAGGTGAGGAGTTTTCTGGGTTTGGCAGGATATTATCGACGGTTCGTAGAAGGATTTTCTACGATAGCAGGGCCGTTGACTCGGTTGACGAGGAAAGGAGTCAAGTTTGACTGGGGAGCTGATTGTGAACAGGGATTTCAGGAGCTGAAGAGGAGGTTGACTTCTGCTCCAGTATTGACCATTCCTGATGATACTGGTGGATTCGAGGTGTATAGTGATGCATCATTGCGGGGTATAGGCTGCGTGTTGATGCAGCATGGAAAGGTGATAGCTTATGCTTCTAGACAACTTAAACCCCATGAGTTGAATTACCCCACACATGATTTGGAATTAGCTGCAGTGGTGCATGCATTGAAAATCTGGCGACATTATTTGTATGGGGAGACGTGTCGGATCTTCACCGACCATAAGAGTTTGAAGTACTTGTGCACCCAAAAAGACCTGAATTTGAGGCAGAGAAGATGGCTTGAGTTAATAAAGGATTATGATTGTACTATAGAGTACCATCCAGGGAAAGCCAATGTTGTGGCGGATGCTTTAAGCAGGAAATCCATGGGTTCTTTAGCCCATCTGCATACAGTCTACTTACCGTTACTGGTAGAGTTCCATAGAGCAGGGATAGTACTGGACATGGATAGCCAGGGGGCTTTGTTGGCTAGTTTTCATGTGAGGCCTGTTCTGATTGATCGGATTATTGAGGCTCAACTCCAGGACCCTACATTGTGCATTATCAGGATGGAGTTAGAGGCTGGAAACAGGCAGGACTATGCGCTTAGGGATGATGGAGCCTTGGTTAGGGATGGTCGGTTGTGCGTACCGAATGAACTGGAACTAAAGAGGGAAATTCTTGATGAGGCTCATAGTTCGGCTTACGCTATGCATCCAGGAGGTACCAAGATGTATCATACCCTAAGGAAATATTATTGGTGGACTGGGATGAAAAGGGAGATTGCTGAGTTTGTGAGTAGATGCCTGACGTGCCAGCAAGTGAAAGCAGAGAGGCAGAAACCATATGGGGCACTTCAACCATTACCTATTCCGGAATGGAAGTGGGATCACATTACGATGAATTTTGTGTATAAACTTCCAAGGACACAGAAAGGACATGATGGGATATGGGTAATTGTTGATAGACTCACGAAGTCTGCACATTTCTTGCCAGTGCGGGAAGATTTTCGGATGAGTCGGTATGCCAAATTGTTCATTGATGAGATCATACGGCTACATGGGACTCCAGAGTCCATTGTTTCGGACAGGGATCCTAGATTTACCTCCAGGTTTTGGCGGAGTTTGCAGAAGGCTTTTGGCACTACCTTGCATTTTAGTACAGCTTTTCATCCTCAGACGGATGGTCAGTCTGAGAGGACAATCCAAGTTTTGGAGGATATGATGAGAGCTTGTGTACTACAGTTTAAAGGGAACTGGGATTCACACCTGGCTCTGATGGAATTTGCTTATAATAATAGTTATCAGTCGAGTATTGGGATGTCTCCTTTCGAGGCACTGTATGGGAGGCAGTGCAGGACACCTCTATGCTGGAACGAAGTGGGTGAAAGGAAACTGTTAACACCAGAGTTGGTTGATACGACTGAGGAAAAGATAAGGATCATCATAGAAAGGTTGAAGACAGCTCAGGATCGCCAGAAGAGCTATGCAGACCGTAGAACCAGAGACCTTGAGTTTGAGGTAGGTGATTGGGTGTTCTTGAAACTATCTCCTTGGAAGGGAGTTGTACGTTTTGGTAGACGAGGAAAACTGAGTCCTCGCTACATTGGTCCATATGAGATTCTGGAGAGGATAGGACCAGTGGCATATCGTCTTGCTTTACCATTGGAACTATCCAGAGTTCATAATGTTTTCCATGTATCTTTGCTCCGGAAATATCTGTTTGATGAGTCTCACGTATTGGGAGAACAACCACTTGAGCTGAAAGATGATTTGACCTTTGAGGAGCAACCGGTGCAAATTTTGGATTGGAAAGAGAAGGTACTGCGCAGAAAGAGTATTCCTCTAGTTAAAGTGTTGTGGAGGAATCATAACGTGGAGGAAGCCACTTGGGAAACCGAGGAACTAATGCGGACGCAGTATCCTTATTTGTTCCAAGGGTAGAGTTGAATTTCGGGGACGAAATTTCTTAAGGGGGGTAGATTGTAACAACCCGGAATTTCAATTATTGGATTTAATTAAATTATTTATGTAAAATGACGATTTTGCCCTTGCTTGTTAAAGGGCATGGAAATCAAGTTTTGTTTCGAAACCTTTTCGGCGGTGTTTTGTATACCGTTGCGTAGGTCTCGAACTCATGAGTTCGTAGACAGGCGGCACGCGGAAAATGGAGTTCGTAGACGAGAGTTATGGGTCTAAATGTGCAAGGGCATTTTGGTAATTTGGTTTTGGGAGAAGATATTTAGGCCAATCATTGTCTCACCTTCATTTCATTTACATCCTCATCTTCATTTCATCTTCATTTCATTCTTTCTCTGTGACAACCCTCCCAAACCACACCCGAAACCGAAGAAAAACCAAGAGAAAAACAAAAGTCAACTTTGATTTCAAGGCTTCAACTTCCAGTTTTGATCAACTAATCGTGTTCTACTCCGTCCCGCGATCACAACCGTACCAACCATCGAAGGAGAGGACCACGGAGGAAGCCGAACCGAGGATAGGAAGTTTCGGACCTTCCGATCGATTTTCCGGCTAGCACAGGTACGTGTTTGTGGTTTTGAGGTCATATTTGGATTCCTGGGTTCGAGTAGATAGATTTAGACATAAAATTTGTGAAAATGGTTGAGTTTTGAGGAAGTTAGGAAAGCTTGAAGTTTCGGCCGGAAATGGAGGATTCCGGCGAAACCAGACGGCGGCGACGGCGCTGCCCGTCATCTTCTCCGGCCAACTTCCGGCGACGGCGACGGCAGCCGATCGTCTTCTCCGGCGAGTCGTCGGTGACCGGTCAGGTTGAGTTGAACCGGTCGGGTCAGTTGAACCGGTCGGGTCTAGTTGAACCGGTCCGGTTGAGTGAACCGGTCAGACCGGGTTGGACCGGGTCGGGCCGAGTTGGACCGGTTCAGGCGCGTGTGGTACTGTAGCAGGCGCGTGGCCGGCGCGTGAGGGCGCGTGTTCCGACCTTCCGTCGGCGCGTGGCGGCGCGTGTGGATGAGTCTGATGTCACGGTGGCGCGTGACAGTTAGTTTTTGACGTTTCGGACCTGTTGGCGCAGGTTTCGAGTCGATCGGATGTCGTTTAGGGGCTGTTTCGGACGTTTTAAGGTTGCTGCGTTTTCTAGGCCAGCATAGTTAGACTCCCGGGGTTTATGGGGTTTATATTTAGGATTATTATGATTGGCTGGTAATCCCGATTATTAATTTGGACATGCGATACTGCTCCAGGAGCTTCAGGGGAGCGTACAGTTCGGGATTGAGCTTGCTTGAACAGGTTTGTGAGTGGACTTTGATTTATAAACTATAATGCATGCATAAATGAATCTTTGATTTAAATACTGTTGAGTATGAGTGAAATGAATTTCTGGATTTTAGAAATGATACTGGACACATATTTTACAATATTTCAGTGAAAGTATGTTTTGAGAAATGGCTTGGTTTTTGTACTTGATTTTGATATCGTTTTGACGTGGTAACTATTTGAGTATGTGATTTGGGTTGAGACCCATAATTGTGATTTTACCGATTTTGGCCATAAAATGATATTTTAAAGAATTTGGCTTAGGCCGCGAAACAAAGATTTCGAAGTATGGATTTGATTCACTGATTCCCGTCCCGATGATTGTTGTTGCTCTGACTGGTGTTGAGGGGCCTTGCTCTACCAGTTGTTGAGGGTTCGGACCTTAGGTGTTGAGGGGTATGGCTCCGCCGGGTCGCGAAACTGTCTATGCATAGTACAGATATTACAGACAGTACATATGGTACACAGAGTTGTACAGATTTGAACACATCTCAAGGGATACCCTGGTGTGTTATGAATATGTCGGGAACAGTGAATTTGAGATATTATGTGGCAGATTGAACCAAATGATTTGATTTTGAGATATTATGTGTCCGATTGAACCAAATGATTTGATTTTGAGATATTATGTGTCCGATTGAACCAAATGATTTGAATTTGAGATAATTTGTGTCCAGATTGAATTAAATGATTTTAAACTCATTTGAAGAGAGTTTTCAAACCAAATTGTGGATCACGAGGTATTTTCATTATACAGATTTTATGTGAGTCCAATTAAATGGTTTTAAAGATAAATGTGAATTTTGGATGATTTACATATGATGCTTTTATATGATAAATTGTTTTATGTTATGCATGCATGATTTTATAAATGGAGGGGAAGAAAGGTATTTCTTCGAAAATGAATTTATAAATGATTATTTTTGTCTACTCACAACTTTTGTGTTTAAACCCCCTTCAGGCAGTTGAGTAGAGTTGACGCGAACATTGATCTCGAGGCTGAGGCATTAGGATTCTGACTGCGCTGTGTTGTATATTTGAGTAGGATATCTAAATTTTATTCTTGATCCTACTTAGACGCTCTGATATTATGTTGCATTTGATTTTTCGTTAATTACGGGAATTATTGAGTGCTTAAGTCCCTTGTCTGACAAGAGGAAGTATTTATTATGGTTATTATAATTTGTATGGATTGAAGGGTATTTTGGGAACCTTTTCTTAGGTTGTCAGACGGGATCAGGGTTCTTCCTGGGTTTCGAGGGGAAATTCGGGACGGGTCCTGACAGTAACAACCGGGAATTTCAATTATTGGATTTAATTAAATTATTTATGTAAAATGACGATTTTGCCCTTGCTTGTTAAAGGGCATGGAGATCAAGTTTTGTTTCGAAACCTTTTCGGTGGTGTATTGGGTACCGTTGCGTAGGTCTCGAACTCATGAGTTCGTAGACAGGCGGCACGCGGAAAACGGAGTTCGTAGACGAGAGTTAAGGGTCTAAATGTGCAAGGGCATTTTGGTAATTTGGTTTTGGGAGAAGATATTTTAACCCCCAAATCAGAGTTTATCTGATCCACCTCATCTTTATTTCATCTTCATCTCCTTCTCTCTCTGGAACAAACAAACACAAACCACCCGAACCGTGCGAAAATCATCCAAAAACCCACAAAAGTCAACTTTGATTTCAAGGCTTCAACTTCCAGTTTTGATCAACTAATCGTGTTCTACTCCTTCCCACGATCAAAACCGTACCAACCATCGAAGGAGAGGACCGCGGAGGAAGCCGAACTGAGGATAGGAAGTTTCGGACCTTCCGATCGATTTTTCGGCTATCACAGGTACGTGTTTGTGGTTTTGAGGTCATATTTGGATTCCTGGGTTCGAGTAGATAGATTTAGAGGTAAAATTTGTGAAAAATGGTTGAGTTTTGAGGAAGTTGGAAAGCTTGGAGTTTCGGCCGGAAATGGAGGATTCCGGCGAAACCAGACGGCGGCGACGGCGACTGCCGGTCATCTTCTCCGGCCAACTTCCGGCGACGGTGACGGCAGCCGGTCATCTTCTCCGGCGAGTCGCCGGTGACCGGTCGGGTCAAGTTGAACCGGTCGGGTTGAGTGAACCGGTCGGGTCGAGTTGGACCGGGTCAGATTGAGCCGAACCGGGTTGGACCGGTTCAGGCGCGTGTGGTACTGTAGCAGGCGCGTGGCCGGCGCGTGAGGGCGCGTGGCGGCGCGTGGGCGCGTGTTCCGACCTTCCGTCGGCGCGTGGCGGCGCGTGGGGCAGAGTCTGATGTCACGGTGGCGCGTGACAAGTAGTTTTTGACCTTTCGGACCTGTTGGCGCAGGTTTCGAGTCGATCGGATGTCGTTTAGGGGCTGTTTCGGACGTTTTAAGGTTGCTGCATTTTCTAGGCCAGCATAGTTAGACTCCCGGGGTTTATGGGGTTTATATTTAAGATTATTATTATTAGCTGGTAATCCCGATTATTAATTTGGACAGGCGATACTGCTCCGGGAACTTCAGGGGAGCGTACAGTTCGGGATTGAGCTTGCTTCGACAGGTTTGTGAGTGGACTTTGATTTATAAACTATAATGCATGCATAAATGTATCTTTGATTTAAATACTGTTGAGTATGAGTGAAATGAATTTCTGGATTTTAGAAATGATACTGGACACATATTTTACAA
The DNA here is from genome assembly GCA_037349345.1 of Oemleria cerasiformis. Lineage (NCBI taxonomy): Eukaryota > Viridiplantae > Streptophyta > Magnoliopsida > Rosales > Rosaceae > Oemleria > Oemleria cerasiformis. Next base: position 2,878,996 of record JAZGTL010000006.1, read on the forward strand.
TATTTCAGTGAAAGTATGTTTTGAGAAATGGCCTGGTTTTTGTACTTGATTTTGATATCGTTTTGACGTGGTAACTATTTGAGTATGTGATTTGGGTTGAGACCCATAATTGTGATTTTACCGATTTTGGCCATAAAATGATATTTGCAAAGAATTTGGCTAAGGCCGCGAAACAAAGATTTCGAAGTATGGATTTGATTCACTGATTCCCGTCCCGATGATTGTTGTTGCTCTGACTGGTGTTGAGGGGCCTTGCTCCGCCGGGTCGCGAAGCTGTCTATGCATAGTACAGATTGTACAGATAGTACAGATATTACATACAGTACATATGGTACACAGAGTTGTACAGATTTGAACACATCTCAAGGGATACCCTGGTGTGTTATGAATATGTCGGGAACAGTGAATTTGAGATATTATGTGGCGGTTGGAACGAAATGATTTGAATTTGAGATAATTGTGTCCAGATTGAACCAAATGATTTTAAACTCCTTTGAAGAGAGATTTTCAAACAAAATTGTGGATTACGAGGTATTTTATTATACAGATTTTTATGTGAGTCCAATTAAATGGTTTTAAAGATAAATGTGAATTTTGGATGATTTACATATGATGCTTTTATATGATAAATTGTTTTATGTTATGCATGCATGATTTTATAAATGGAGGGGAAGAAAGGTAATTCTTCGAAAAGGAATTTATAAATGATTATTTTTGTCCACTCACAACTTTTGTGTTTAAACCCCCTTCAGGCAGTTGAGTAGAGTTGACGCGAACATTGATCTCGAGGCTGAGGCATTAGGATTTCGACTGCGCTGTGTTGTATATTTGAGTAGGATATCTAAATTTTATTCTTGATTCTACTTAGACGCTCTGATATTATGTTGTATTTGATTGGTCGTTAATTACGGGAATTATTGAGTGCTTAAGTCCCTTGTCTGACAAGAGGAAGTATTTATTATTGTTATTATAATTTGTATGGATTGAAGGGTATTTTGGGAACCTTTTCTTAGGTTGTCAGACGGGATCAGGGTTCTTCCCGGGTTTCGAGGGGAAATTCGGGACGGGTCCTGACATCGTCGATGGCCAAAAAAATTTGTCCTTAATTTTGTTTTGTATTATAATTTATATGGTTTAATATATTAATTTTTTTAATTGATTTTTTATGTGATTTATTTATTTATTTGGAGTCTATGTCAGCAAAAAGAGGGTATGCTTGGAGTCCATGTCAGCAATATTTTTTTTAAAAATTGCTAGCTTAGATTTTAACAAATTGACTAATGGTGAGTACTTAGATGATGTGTTTTGATAGTTTTGGTACCTAGATGAAATTTTTCTTAGTTAGGGTATGAATTTGAAATGACCCCTATAGTTTGAGTACTTTTATGTAGTTTATCCTTTAATTTTTTATATATGATATTTTATTACAATTCCTTCCCTTCAATGTACGTGTAAGTAAATGACGAGGTTGATATCCAGCGTTTATATTGTAATCCCCTTCCCCTCAATATCATTGTATAAAAATTCGTATTTACTTGTCTCAAATTAGATATAAAATTCTATTCGAATATAGCCTCGTTATTCATGAAAATTAAACGTCACACATCTCTCACTTACAAGTGAAGAGACATCTCTCTTGTGTAAAACTAAAACTAGGTACACTTTTCATCACCCAAAATATAAAAATTTTGGATGCGTTTGGATGAGAAACGTGAAAATTTCATAAAACTTATACTATACTATTAAAATATGTATTAAAAAATTAAAAACTAAGAATATTTTAAATAGGTGGTTAAACATTAAAAAATAAAAATATAGGCATTACAAAGAAGTACATGCACCATACGAACATGTAAAATTGGCCTAGCTAAACTTCGAAACCTGGAAAATTGGCCCATGGAAGTACATTGCAAGGACTTTTCTATTTTTAAGCCCATGGAAAATTGGCCCAGCTAAACTTCTAAACCTGCGCTCCGACTTGCAGGTTGGGTTGAACACTTGAAACGATTGAACCATGTATTCACAAGCGTCTCTTCCACTCGCCCATGGCGTCGTGCCACCGTCGTCTACCTTCTCGTTCTCGTCGGAGCCAGAGACAGGAGGTGTAGAAGAAGATCTGCTACAGTTGGTCCAGGATCACAACCACACCTCGCTCAAACTCCGCGAAGTCACCGGTAAGTTCACTCACTTCCCCCAAATCGAATTTCAACCTAAAAATTAAAAATTTAGGAGGCCCGATATTGAAATTGGTTTGGCGGCTGATTCATTGTGTGATTACGGGTGATGCAAGTAATTTTCCGTGGCAGAAAAGGCGAAGAAGGACGCGATTAAGAAAGCGCGGCCGGCGGCGGAGCTGATGGTGAATGCGGTGAACGGCGGCGTGCAAGAGTCATTTGTAAATGAGAAGCGAATCGAGAATGAAATTAGGGCTTTGACTGCCACCATTACACGATTCACCAAGCAAACGGATCAATGGCTCTCTGTTACTCGTTCCATGAATTCTGCCGTTAAGGTTCATTTTCAATCCTGCGTTTTCAATGTGGTTCAGTTTCAAATAAACTAGTGTAAAAATTAATTATTTAATGTTTTTTTTTAGGAAATTGGAGACGTTGAGAACTGGATGAAGATCATGGAGTTTGATTGCAAGAGCATCACTGCAGCTATCCACAATATTCACCAAGCATGATCAACCAGCAAGTTCTTTGCTTCACCAAATTCCATGTAATTTCTGATTATCTTCTTCCCTATAATTTAATCTGTAAAGCATCTTAATTCTGATATATCACATTCTCATGTGAAAATCTGCTTGGCAACATCTGTGTTTAGTAGGATTTAGTCACTAGGTTATTAGAGAGACACTGCTGGCTTCTTTTTTTTTTCGTGCGAAAACCTATTCCTACTTACGTGTCAATCACAGTGTGACGATACACAGAACCAATCTGGTTTATGTCTCTAATGTACACAAAAATAACGCATTAAAAACACAAAAATAAAAGTTTATGCAAATGTGGTAGGTAAGGAAGAATGAATTGATTTACCTTGCTTATGGCCTAACCAATGTTAAACTAGAAATTCAATGTAAATTAGTTTTCAAGAGGGTCAGAAGGAGATAAAAGAAGGAAAATGTCAAATGAAATTATAGCTAACTTGTATCAGAAACTCAGGGAGGGGTTGATTTTGACTGCTTCTGAATTGAATGTCAATGTCTTAGGAGTTAGGGTAAGAACATGGATTAACCAATGACAGAAGTTTCCCACATCACCTTATTCTCATAAGGATTTAATCAGATGAGATATAACCATTGACTTCTCAGTAAGACTTGGTCTGTTACCAGTGATCATTAACTGGGATTTCGTTAAAAATTCATCTTAAGAATGTAGTTGGTCACCTAACTCCATTTTCTTGTTCTCTAACTTAAATATATGAGTTTCTCCCCAAAACAGAACTAGTCAAGCTTAGAGCCTTCGGAACCAAGAAATCGAATGGTGGATATTTAAATTGTTTGAAAATTGGCTAGATGATAGGGATTAGGGCGGTAAGCAAAGCTGGCTTAGCATTATAGCTGATTCAGTCTAACTTTTTTTGAAGTCAATTACAGCTGGATTATAATGTGCTCTGCTAATCGTGGATTTGGAACAATTTTGAAATGAAATTTGCAGAATAATGACCCCATATTCTGCAATATAATGTCAAACAAAATCTTTTTTATTAGATAAAATGATTCATATTTTCTGGATACATAAGAAAAATTAAATAAAAAACATAATAGATCAGACTTGTCATGTTCATAATGACCATATATTATAGGATAGACAATCTCCATACTTCAAAAACATATAAGTAGAGAATAGACCAACAACATTATATATCAAGTTAACACCGGCCCACACGCGCAGACCCATTATATATCAATTTTGAAATGAAATTTGCAGAATAATGACCCCATATTCTGCAATATAATGTCAAACAAAATCTTTTTTATTAGATAAAATGATTCATATTTTCTGGATACATAAGAAAAATTAAATAAAAAACATAATAGATCAGACTTGTCATGTTCATAATGACCATATATTATAGGATAGACAATCTCCATACTTCAAAAACATATAAGTAGAGAATAGACCAACAACATTATATATCAAGTTAACACCGGCCCACACGCGCAGACCCATTTTGCACGTGAGAAGGAAAAGGAATGTAGACGAGAGAGAAACATATAGGTGCACTGGTGCAGGCTTATCTTGCACCTTGCAAACCAACAAAAACACAAGGAAAGATACTTGCAAACCAAGGCTTCGATACATGTTAGACAACCACCGAACCCTAAAAGCTTACGCGATTAGGAAATGGGCTAACAATGTATATCAAGCTAAACAGATATAGATTTTACTAATAAGGGATTAATAAGACGTGAAATCTTGAACAATGTAGTACTGAAAAATGGGTCCTAATTTATTTTCCTGCAGTCCAGTCTGATTTCTCCAGCAGTCCCGGTAAGAGGCTTCATGTTGCCCATCTTGATCATGGAGTTTGAAAAGTCGTTTCCGAAAGCATCCGAGTACCTGCTGTAATGGAGCACCAGCTTATCGCTGTCGCTACCATTACCCTTGTAGAGCTCTTGATCAGAATGGAGAAGACCCCTTGATTTCAACAGGGCCTTGAAGTAGACGGTGTCGAATCTCTTTGTGGTGGCATCTAGGGGAAGTGTGTTGTTATCTCCTCCACTTGTGGGGCAGCTCTGTTGAGCGTAGGCTGCGAAGTTCGGGTCTATGTTGTTGTCGTTGTAAATCCTAGCGCGGAAGGTGGTGCAACGGGCAAGTCCGATAGTGTGGGCGGCGGAGAGCACGACTAAGTCTTTTAGGTTAAGACCATGAGCTTGGAAGTTAGCCAGAAGCTGTGTGAAGTTGAAGAATGGAGGTGGAAGATTTCTGTTTGCATCATTCACGCTTGCATTTCTTGCATCCCTTCTTCCCAATAGTACCTTGTAATTAGGACCTCCCAACTGAAAAAAAAAAAACACAAATTTGTTCGTCAAATGAGAAGGTTTCCCCCGAAGTGGAATGCAAGTAACATTCATGCATATGTATATGTACTCACAATGGACACAGAATCACGAGCTGCAACGGCTAATATGTCTGCACAGGAGACCACACTTTTGTAGCAAGCTTTTTCGACGGCTTTTTTGATATCGTCAATGACGTTGAATCCCCTGACGGAGTTCACATTCGGTAAGGCCGTCTTCTCGCCGGTGAAGTTGGCAGTGTCGTCGAGCAAAATCGAGCCATCACAACCCTGCATATTAATCCAATCACACGATCAGCAAAAAAAAAAGATCATTGACATTGCAACGCAATCACAAGTACCAATTTTATATGAAAAGCTTAATACGTTAACGAAGCAGTCGTGGAAGTGGAGGCGGAGCAGGGAGGCTCCCATGCGTGGCTCACTGCGAATGGCCCTCTGGACAACTTTCCGGATGGCCGGAAGAGCCTGAGGACACACTCTGTTGTAGAAGCCGGCGCTTAGTTTTGCCGATGCCGGCATAACATTAGTGGAAGCTACCACTAGAATGCAGACAACGGCGAGGAAAGATCGAAGAGCTGCCATGGCAATGCAAGAAGCTGGGTTAATTAAGTTTGCTGGTCAATTTAGTGAACAGTGATGATGACGAAGATGCAAGACTTTTGAGGGATTATATAGAGGAAAATTGCACTAGCCACTTGTTATTATTATGTAATTGTTTTTTCTATGCGAAGCTGCATGTGATCATGGATGCTACTTTGTGTATAAACTATGAAGAAATAGACCGATTCCAATATGAGAAATTTCTTCTGAAGGATTGTGTAAATCTATATGTATGATATCACATTGCTGGAGGCATGGACCTGTTCTTAATTTCGACGGCTAAATCTTCGTCGGTCCATCTCTGTCTGCCTGTTCGTTGGAGCCAAGAGGTGTACACGAAGCTAAGCACCACCACCACGCCTTGTTAGTTTATCAGTTTGATAAATGATTGATTAATTAAGAGTATGCAAATCTCTTGTATTTCACATTTACAATGTGCAATTTTGCTTGGGACTTGGGACTTGGGAGAGTTACAAGAAATATGGTTAAGTTACGAGATTGTTTTTTATTTTGCACGATATGATTTCAGATTGTAGATCAAAATTTATTTCCTACGATAATATAATAGAACTGTGTTATTAAAATTGATGATCGAACACTATTGTTATTAGAGCTCAATGTAATCGATACGAAATACGCTATCGGAATAAAAATACTTTATACAACGTGACAAGTGTGTTTGTACTTCATCATTTCCTTAATTTGATTTAAAAGTTGACAACGGAGCAACCAATCCGATATTCAACCAAAGAAACATGTCAATGCAAATCATATATATATATATATATATATATATATATATTGCCTTCAGGCGTGTAACAGAGTTGATTAAGGGTCAAGTTACGATCAGTTATAAACTCAAATGTCAGCTATTTAATATTTTTTATTTTTGTTTAAATTTCTGATTTATCACCATAGGAATCGTAAGACTAAAAATATGTCCGATTTTACCTAGTCATATATGCATGGGATGCAACTTGTAGCAAACTGATGAGGGTGGCTTTTGGCTGCTTCCGAATTGAATGTCAACTTCTTAGGAAATTAATCAGGAATTAGGGTTTCGAGATGGACAAACCAATAAAGAAAGTTGTCCAAATCCGTTAATTCTGAAAATGGCTGATTAGATGGGATTTAGATATTCTAAGAACCGATCGACTCGGTCTAAACGGTAATATTAACCTGGACTTTATTCAAAATCATATGAATATAGTATGTGTAGTTGGTCACCTAATCGTTTGCTTCTTCCCTAATTTAGTCAAGACATTATAAAAGAGTACAGTTGTGATTATAATATGAGTAGACAATATTAAAATTGTTGATAATGTGCTACAATTCCCAATCTCAAAGACGAGCCATGGAAATGAAGTCAGACATATATGATTTCTTGAACATGATTATTGGTTAACTTTGTCAAATGAAATGAATTATTTGGTCTTTTATATATTAGGATTCAAGTACATTTGGGCATGTTTGATACTATTTTTTCTTTTTTAAAAAATTATTTTATTTAAAAATGAAATAGTACAAAAGTGTTTGGTAAAATTGAAAATTTTATTTTTTTTAAAAAAATAATAGACTTTTGACAGTAATTAAGCAATATATAGATTGCTTTTGAAAATCGATTTCACAAAAAGTTAATGAAAATTTTTATTTATTATAATAAAATTAATTTCTAAAAAAATTATTATTTATTCACCGTTTATATTTCTCACGTACTTTTTTTTTTCTTAAGGGAACAAACCACCACTTCATACCCAAGTCTACTCTGCCATCACCACCACCACCACCCTCTCTTTCACCCTTATCTCTACCTCTTCTACCACCACCTCTTCCCTCAACCTCCACCTCTTCCACCACCACCACCACCTCTTTCACCCTTATCTCTACCTCTTCTACCACCACCTTTTCCCTCAACCTCCACCTCTTCCACCACTACCGTCGCTACCGCGGCGCCACCACCACTATTACAGTCACCATTGAAACCGCCACCACCATTGCCACCTCCACCACTTCTTTCTCTCTTACATGCACCTCTTCCACCCAGGTCTCCACCTTATCCTCCGCATCCTCCACAACCTCCACCATCGTCACCACCGCTGCCGCCACCGCAGTTGCCAACCGCCTCACTACCAGACTCATCTCCATCTCCACCCCTACCTCTATCACCACAACCACCACCACCATCACATCTTCTACCTCTACCTCCACCTTCGTCGCCACAACCTCCATCATCTCCTCCACATCCACTTCATCTACCTCTACCTCTACCGTCACAACCACCATGACCTCTTCATCCACTCATACCTCCACCTCACTACCACCACAACCACCTCTTACACTTTTCAATATCATGTTCATTTTAGTTATTATCCACGTCTGCTATATTTTTATACTGAAATTTACCAAACACTTTGACATTACTTTTCATACAGCACTTTAAAAAAAAAATTGTCAAATGTTTAACTTTTTTAATATACAGCTATTTATTAAGAAAGTACAGTAGAAATAAATTTTCAAAAAAGTACAGCAATACCAAATTGACCTTTGGTCTTATTATAATATACATGCTTCTCTTGCTGCTTAATTATTATTAATTAACTAATAAGTTCCATATATATATATATTATATGTACATATGTGTCAACACTGTGGGAGACTTGGCCTTTTGTGCCTCTCCATAATCTGTCTTGAGTCTTCACAACATGAATACAGATGTCAGCATGTGATTGTGTCACCCAAGTTAATGAAAGCACTCACATTGGCCATAACAATGCGAGTCGATCTTCACCATTAATGTTTTTGGCTTCATTAATATTGTATGAATTCAATTTCTTCTAACCTAATCTACACATATAACAAGGAATTCAGACCTGCATTATTAGGAGTTTAGGTATGGAAGTATACTTTATATAAATAAACGCTTAGAATTATTTTGGATTGAAAGGAAATTAGTATTTTAATAATATTCTAGCTTAGAATTATTTTGGATCGAAAAGAAATTAGTATTTTAATAATATTTTAACCTAAAAAGTTAATGATAAGACAAACACATTAAATAGACATCATAATAGCGAAAAACACACAAAATCAATATATGGAAATGTCAATGGTTGAGAGAATTTATTGGGCATATATGTTATTCTTTTTCCAAAAGTAATTGTAGAATCATCTATTTTGAGTACTCAAAATTATACAGGACAAATACTCATACACTCAGGTTCTCAATACTTATTATATATAGGTGAAACTCACATGTTAATAGAGAATCAATTAGAAAGAAATAAGTAAAAGAAGATAAATAAATATCAAGAATTTTAATAATATTACTGTAATTTGTATATACATATATATATATATATATATATATATATATATATATATATAAGTAAAGATATAACAAAACAAAATTATATGAGAGGCTTGGATTGAATTAAATTTACATATTAATTAGAATAAATTTTTTTTATAAAATTTCCACTATTTTCCTAATTAATTACAATGGTGGTGTACTCTACAATCTTAGAATCTTTCGAATCTTATAAGATTTCTCTTTTTTTTTGTCAAAAAATTTAGCAAACAGTAACAATAAGGACTATAATATTGGACATGAGTTATGTATTATAATCACAAACATCAACAAACTAATTATTTCATTTATGAACCTTTCCACTCACATCACAATAATACACATATTATACCGCCACTTGCAAAAATCATTGAAAATCTGAAAACATGCATTACTACGTACCATAGCCACACACACATACACATGCACACCACACATACACATGCACACTAATTGATTTTCCTGCAGTTCTTTCTCACTTCCCCATCATTCCCAGTAAGAGGCTTGATGTTTCCCATCTTGATCATGGAAGCTGAGAAGTCTCTAGCAAAAGCATACTTTGTTCTTGCTGTATTTCAACACCAACTTATCACTTTCAGAGCCATCTTTTTTGTAAAGTTGTTGATCAGAATGTAGGAGACCCTTCTGCTTCAACAAAGACTCAAAATAGACTCTGTCAAATCTCTTTGTAGTGTCATCTAGTGGCAATGGTATGTCATCTCCTCCACTTGAGGGGAAAGTCTTGCGCGCCGAGGCTGCGAATTTGGCGTCTATGTTGGTCTCGTTGTAAATCCTTGGCTGGAATGTGGCGCACCGGGCAAGTCCGATAGTGTGGGCACCTGAGAGCACGACTAGGTCTTGTAGGTCAAGGCCATGAGATTTGAAGTTTGAGAGAAGCTGTGAGAAGTTGAAAGTTGGTGGTGGAAGGCTGCTGTTTGCATCATTCTTGCTTGCAGTTTTTGCATCCCTTCTTCCTAATTGCACTTTGTAAAGAGGTCCGTCCAGCTAATTAAAACACACAAAAAACCAAAATTTTCGATTAGGGCTTTGGAAAAAGTATTAATAACATAGTTTATTTTTCAAATTTGTGCAAGATATTAAAATGCATATATGCTAACATAGTGACGTACATTGTACTTACAAGAAATACGGAATCACGAGCTGCAATGGCTAGTATGTCTGCGCACGAGACCACGGGGCCCTTGCAAGCTTTATCAACAGCGGTTTTGATCTCATCGATGACATTGAATCCCCGGGCTGAATTCAAATTTGGTATGGCAGCCTTCTCGCCGGTGAAGTTGGAAGTGTCATCAAGTAGAACTGACCCATCACAGCCCTAGAGTCAATATAAAAAATAAATCATTTAGATTTACAAAAAATAAAATAAAAAACAATAGAATTAGGGTTTGCATGTGCAATGTGGATGGATAAACAAGCATTAAAGATGATGACGTTAATTATTATTATATTGACGAAGCAGTCGTGGAAGTGAAGGCCGAGGAGGGAGGCGCCGATGCGTGGCTCCTTGTAGATGGCCTGCTTGAGAACTTTTCTGATGGCTGGGAACGTCTGAGGGCACACTTTATTGTAGAAATTAGCATTTAGTTGTGCATTGGCTGTGGCAGCTAGGGCCACTACAATGAACACGAGGAAAGCTTGAAAAGCAGCCATGGCGATTAATTAGTATATATTAGCTAGGGTTACTTTTCTGTCAAATATATGTTGCTAAGTAGCTAGTGATGATGAAGAGTAATTTCTGGTGTGGTTGTGTATATCTTCCCGAATAAATTTGTGAATAAGATCATTAATTTGCAGAAGGTTTTTAATATGGTGTGTACATATATATATCATATATGCATGCAAATAAAAATGGCAATTTTTTTTGCACACCAATGTAGGGTGCTTATAGCTTTTCTAGTAATATATATATATGCACGTACATACATTGTGTATGAAAAAAAAAAAATTGCCATTTAAATTTGCATGTGGTGGCTAGGTGTATGAAGATATTATAAAAACCTTCTGGGAAATCTCTCCAAAAAGAACCTTTGGAAATTGCTTTGCTCTTCCATGTAAAGGGTTCATTAATTATTTCACATTTCATAGATATAATGCATGTAAATTATTTGTTAATTTCTCCATAAATTTTTTTTCCTACAAATAATGTAACCATTTTTTAGTAAAGACCGCGAGCTTCTGCATTTAACTTTTACGCATCTAGCCGCATTTTGATTTATCTCAACCATTATTTTAATCTAACCGTTTAAAACAAGACACATATATAACAAAGGTTTAATTTAATTTTTAATTTTTTTATTAACTTTATTTTATCTTTAAAATCAACTTTATTCTTAAATCAAATAAATAAAAAATATACAATTTGTGAACACACGAGTGTAACCTCCTGCCACCGTTGAATCGACTCTTTTCTCTTGCAAGTTTCAATTTCAACCTCCCTCCTCCTTCATCTCTCCTTATCTGCAAAATCCTCCATCACTCTAATCGCCGTTCCGTTTTTTTGCTTATTTTTCGTTTTATCATTATCATATATATATATAGAATAACCATTCTACTATGATATGATGTTCCATCGATAGTTGCATTTTTTTTCTCAAAGAATCTTTCTCTCTCCCTCATCTCTCCTCCACCCCCACGCACCCATTTTGCCGCTGCCATCACCGTAAGTTGATGTATATTGCAGTCTTTAAGGAATGTGTACCTTGGGATGCAACATGCCCATCCTTAACGATCGAAGCGCTAATTACTTCAACATGAAGTCTATCATTCTTAGGTTGATTATTTAACGCATACAGAAACTCATCGTCAAATCTTAGATCCCTATTTTTCTTGACAACCTATATCAATGGACAAACAAAAGCATAGAAGCTTCGAAAATGGGAAATCAAATCCAATTTATAAATTAATGGCATTCAGTTTGGGAGCAACAATTGTCTCGATCTCTTCTTCCTCCAACCCACCCATCGTATCATCCGCCCCCAAATTTGAAGGAGAGAAGATAAGTTCAACGGCGGTAGAGGGTTTGAATGAGTTTGTAAATTGTATGGCTTTTATTTATTTATTTAAGAATAAAGTTGAATTTTAAAACAATAAAAGAATTGTAATAGAAAATTTAAAAATTAAACTAAAATCCTTACGATGTGTCTTGTTTTAAATCGTTAGATAAAAATAATGATTGAGATGATGCGACTAAATGCGTAAAAACTAAATGCAGAAGCTCATCGTCCTTCCTGTTACTAATTAAAACGTTAAATAAGAGATGTGATCGCAAAGGAAAAATTGACCATCAATAATAATTTAGTGACGAAATTAATTAAAATAAAAGTTTATGAAAAAGTTGGTAATATTAATATAAAAGTTTATGAATGAAGTTTAGGGTTTATTAATAATCCTACTTCTTATAAATTAAGTAGAAATTAAGAAAGGCATTGTTTTAATAGCAATATATATAATTGTCACTACTACAAAAAATGAATAAAATGAATAATGTGACCAGATAATTTGTGACACCCATAAATTCCTCACATTTAGTTATAATTTGTGATGAATTTTTTGAGTCGTCACTTACAAATAAAACCATAAATCAACCATTTTGGGAAGCGATGTAATTCGTCGCAAAAATTTAGCTATAATAAGCGGGAACTGCTTGGTGTATTTTTGATGAGGGAATGTACTGAAAAACAAAACGGGAAAGTTAATAAAGAAAAACCTCTGCGTCACATATGCTCTTCAATTAGTAAGAGAATATAAAGGAAAAAAAAAAAGCAAAACCGCAACTAATTTTACTTACCGAGTTCTTCGCCTCCCTCTTCAAGTCTCAGAATTTTCTCTATCGCTCTCCCTTAACCTAATCGCCGCTATGGCTCTCAGGCCTCTCTAAATCTCTCCCTAATTTCCCAAGCCCATCACCATCTCATCTTAGTTTGTCATTGACAGGCCCCTTCCTGAATTTCCCCTCGAAACCCCGGAAAAACCTTGTTCCTGTCTGACAACTTAATCAAATACCTTTAAGCCCTTGCAAATAATTATGAAAATTCTGCGAAAAATCCAGCAGAATCTCCCCTTAAGGACTGGTTAACCGTCTTCCACCTGTCAGACGAAGGATCAGATAACACTCCAAATGCCAACAATACAATCATCCAACGATGTAACCACAATTTTACACTCAATCCAAAAAACTTATCAGAGCATCTAGGTAGGATAAGTAAATACATAAATAAATATCCAACTCGGTAGTCTAGGTAAATGTGCAGCTGAACATGTAATGCCTTCGCCTCTATATATGCCCACGTCAACTCAACAGCTTGGAGGGGATTTAAAACACGAAAAATGTGAGTGGACAAAAATAATAATTTAAAACTAGTTCTGAGGAAAACATACATTTTCCCCCTCCACGAATAAAACCATGCATGCATAACATAAAATTCATTTTCAACAAATTCATAAGGATAAACCGAAAACTTACTGAAAAATCTATTTTGAATTAAAACACCCGGTGGGACCCACGAAAATCCGAATAAGGAAAACATCCCGTGGTCCATAACTCTGCTTTGAAAACCCTCCTCAAAGGAGTTTAAAATCATGTAAACCATCATGGACACAAAATATATCAAAACATCTCTCACTGTTTCCGAATAAAATCCCGAGCCGTAGCTCAAAACCCTCCACACACCCGATATACCTCGAGTTGTGCAGTACCCTGTACTATGCATAGACAGCTTCAACGACTCTGTGGAGAAAATACCCCTAGACATTAGCGTCAGAGAACCCCTAACGATCTGACGGAGAAAAACCCCTCGACGCTAGTCGGAGAAAACCTTGATTTTCGGGGACAGTAAATCAGTGAAAACCAAAATCCATGTTTTGAAATCCTTATTTCCTAGCCTAAGCTAAATTCATTGAAAAACCGAGTCTATGTCCAAATCCAAGGAAATCACACATCCGGGTCTACACCCAAAACCATGGACTCAAAATCTATCAAGTCAAAATCATTTAATAACAGAGTCTATAAAACCAGGCCACAGCCCGAAACATCATTTCCACTGTAATATTGAAAATTCGTGTCTAGTAATAATTTATTAGCACAATTTCTAAATTCCAGAAATGTACCAAAAATAATACATAACAATATTTAATTCAAATATACCTTTATGCATGCATTATAATTTATAAACCAAATTCCACTCACCGATAGCTCAATCCCAATTCGTACGCTCCTCTGAAGTTTCCAGAGCAGTATCGCATGTGTTGGCCGGAAAATCGATAAGAAGGTTTCGATTTTCTGTTCCTCGGTTCGATGTCTCCCGTGGTTGTTTCGTTCGACGGTTAATATGGTTTTGATCACGGGAATGAGGGGAATCTGATGGATTGAACCAAATCGGCCAAAGTTGCCTTGAATTGGACTTCAAAATTGGAATTGTTTGGGTTCGATCGATGGCAGTGTCACGAGTTTGATGTGCAGAGATAGAGATAACTAGTTCTCGTGAAGTCTGGGTTAAATAGCTACCCAAGGCAAATTACCAAAATTCCCATGCACAATCTAGACCCGTAACTCGCTCGCACAAATTCCGTTTTCCGAATGCCGCCTTTCTACGAACTCGTGAGTCCGAGACCTACACAACGGTACTCGAAAAACTGTCAAATGTGTCTCCACACAAAATTGACTTTCGAGCCCCCTTTAAAACCAAGGGTAATTTTGTCCTTTCCCAAATTAATTTACGAATTAAATTTTCAGGTTGTTACAGCTCACCACCCCCCCCCCCCCCCCCCTTAACGAAATTTCTTCCTCGAAATTCATACTTGTCACTGGAATAAATGTGGATGTTATGCCATCAGTGCTTCAGTGTCCCACGTGGCCTCCTCCACGTTCTGATTCCTCCACAGAACTTTAACCAGAGGAATAGTTTTTCTGCGCAATACTTTTTCTACGCAATGCTTTTTCCTTCCAATCTAGAAGTTGCACTGGTTTCTCCTCAAAAGTCAAATCATCTCTCAGCTCAATTGGTTGCGCCTCCAATACATGAGATTCATCAAATAGGTACTTCCGGAGCATGGATACATGGAATACATCGTGAACCTTTGACAGTTCTGGACGTAAAACAAGTATGTAAGCCACTGACCCTATGCTCTTAATAATCTCATTAGGTCCAATGTAGTGAGGACTCAGTTTCCCACGTCTACCAAAACGTAAAACTCATTTTTAAGGGGATAACTTCAAGAAAACCCAATCTCGGACCTCAAATTCAAGGTCTCTGATCCGTCGGTCTGCATAGCTTTTCTGGCGGTCCTGAGCTACTTTCAGCCTTTCCCTGATGATCCGAATCGTTTCCTCTGTCATTTCCACAACCTTTGGTGTCAACAGTCTTCTCTCACCTACCTCAGTCCAACATATTGGTGGTCTACATTGTCTCCCATACAGTGCTTCAAAAGGAGTCATCCCAATACTAGACTGATAGCTGTTGTTTTATGTAAACTCCATCAAAGCCAGGTGTGAATCCCAATTTCCTTTGAACTGTAGTACACAAGCTCTCATCATATCTTCCAAAATCTGAATTGTCCTCTCAGACTGACCGTCAATCTGAGGATGAAAAGATGTACTGAAATGCAATGTAGTTCCAAAGGCTTTCTACAAACTCCGCCAAAACCTCGAGGTAAACCTAGGATCCCTGTCGGATACAATCGACTCTGGAGTCCCATGGAACTGAATTATCTCATCCACAAATAACTTGGCATACTGGCTCATCCGGTAATCTTCCCGTACTGGTAAGAAATGTACTGACTTTGTGAGTCTATCAACAATTACCTAGATTCCATCATGTCCTTTTTGCGTCCTAGGAAGTTTATGGACAAAATCCATAGTAATGTGATCCCACTTCCATTCCGGAATAGGTAACGGTTGTAGTGCCCCGTATGGTTTCTACCTCTCTGCTTTTAGTTGTTGACACGTCAGGCACTTACTCACAAACTCTGCTATTTCCCTTTTCATCCCAGTCCACAAATAATGATCCTTAAGAGTATGATACATCTTAGTACCTCCTGGATGCCTAGCATAGGTAGAACTATGATCTTCCTCAAGAACTTCTCTTTTCAACTCTGGATCATTAGGTACACACAACCGGCCACCCTGAACCAAGGCTCCATCATCCCGAACCACGTAATCCTGCATGTTCCCAGCCTCTAATTCCATCCTAATAATACACAAAGTATGATCCTAGAATTGAGCTTCAATAATCTGGTCAATCAAGACATGTCTCACATGGAAGCTAGCTAACAGAGCCCCCTGGCTATCCATGTCCAGTATAATTCCCGCTATTCGAAATTCCACCAACAACGATAGGTAAACAGTATGTAAATATGCCAATGAACCCATGGACCTCCTGCTCAGTGCATCCGCCACTACATTGGCCTTTCTTGGGTGATACTCTATAGTACAATCATAATCCTTTCTCAGCTCAAGCCACATTCTCTATCTCAAATTTAGATCTTTCTGGGTGAAGAAGTATTTCAGACTCCGATAGTCGGTAAAGATCCGACATGTTTCCCCATACAGATAGTGTCTCCAAATCTTCAGTGCATGCACCACTACTGCTAATTTGAAATCATATGTGGGGTAATTCAACTCATAAGGTTTAAGTTGCCTGGAAGCATAAGCTATCACCTTTTCATGCTGCATCAGCACGCAACTTATACCTCGTAATGATGCGTCACTGTACACCTTAAATCCTCTGTTACCATCTAGAAGGTTAACACTGGAACAGAAGTTAACCTCCTCTTAAGCTCTTGAAAGCTCTGTTCACACTCATCATCCCAGTCAAACTTGACTTCTTTCCTTGTCAACCGAGTCAACGAGGCAGCTATCGTAGAGAATCCTTCTACGAATCGCCGATAATATCCCGCTAAACCCATAAAACTCCTTACCTCTGACACTGTCTGCGGCTGTTCCCAATTTTCCATTGCCTCAACTTTTTGGGGATCCACGCTAATACCCTCAGCAGAAATCACATGCCCTAAGAATCCCACATGATTCAACCAAAACTGACATTTACTGAACTTGGCGAACAGTTGCTTTTTCCTCAACATATTCAGCACCAACTGTAACAACCCGGACTTTTCATAATTGATATTATGCAATTATTATTATTAAATGACGATTTTACCCTTGGTCGGTAAAGGGCTTGGAAATCAAGTTTTATTTCGAGACATTTTTGGTGTTGTTTCGGGTACCGTTGCGTAGGTCTCGAACTCACGAGTTCGTAGACAGGCGGCACGCAGGAAACGGAGTTCGTATACGGAAGTTGTGGGTCTAGATGTGTAAGGGCATTTTGGTAAATTGCCATAGATGGGAGATATTTTACCTCACTTATTTTACATCTTCATTTCATCTTATCTCCTTATCCTTCATTCTCTCTGTAACAAAACAAACATCACACAAACACACCGAAACATTGAACCGAAACCGAGAGAAAAACCAAAAGAGAAACCAAAAGTCAACGACGGATTCAAGGCTTTAACTTCCCATTTGGATCAACTAATCGTATTCTACTCTTTCCCACGATCACAACCGTACCAACCATCGAAGGAGAGGACCACGGTGGAAGCCGAGCCGAGTAAAGGAAGTTTCGGATCTTTGGATCGATTTTCCGGCTTATAGAGGTACGTGTTTGATGTTTTGAGGTTATATTTGGATTCCTGGGTTTGAGTAGATAGATTTAGACGTAAAATTTGTGTAAAACGGTTGAGTTTTGAGGAAGTTGTAAAGCTTGGAAATTCGGTCGGAAATGGCGGATTCCGGCGAACCAGACGGCGGCGGAGGTGGCGGTCCGGTCATCTTCTCCGGCCAGCCTCCGGTGACGGTGACGGCGTCCGGTTGTCTTCTCCGGCGAGTCATCGGTGACCGGTCGGGTCGAGTTGAACCGGTCGGGTTGAGTGAACCGGTCGGGTCGAGTTGGACCGGGTCAGGTTGAGCCGAACCGGGTTGGACCGGTTCAGGCGCGTGGTTACTGTAGCAGGCGCGTGACCGGCGCGTGAGGGCGTGTGGGCGCGTGTGCCGACCTTCCGGCGGCGCGTGGCGGCGCGTGGGGTCGAGGCTGACGTCACGGCGGCGCGTGGCAACTAGTTTCAGACGTTCTGAATCTGTTGGTACAGGTTTCAGGTTGATCGGACATCGTTTAGAGGTCGTTTTTAGTGTCCGAAGTTGCTGTGATTTTAGGAACAGCAAGGGTAGACTTCCCGAGGTTTAGGAAGTTGTTATATACGAGTCTTATTACTAGCCGGTAATCCCGATTGTTGTTTTTGACAGGCGATATCGTTCCGGGAACCTCAGAGGAACGAGTGAGACGGGATTGAGCTAGCTTGAACAGGTTTGTGAGTGGACTTTGTTTTATAAACTGAATTGCATGCATCAAAATATCTTTGTTAAATACGGTTATGTATTGTGGCATTGAATTTCTAAATGTTAGAAATGATTTCTAGACATATGTTTTCCACTATTACAGTTAAAGTATGATAGTCGAGATATGCCGACTGATATGATATGATAGTCGAGATATGCCGACTGATATGATATGATAGTCGAGATATGCCGACTGATATGATATGATAGTCGAGATATGCCGACTGATATGATATGATAGTCGAGATATGCCGACTGATATGATAAGATAGTCGAGATATGCCGACTGATATGATATGATAGTCGAGATATGCCGACTGATATGATATGATAGTCGAGATATGCCGACTGATATGATATGATAGTCGAGATATGCCGACTGATATGATATGATAGTCGAGATATGCCGACTGATATGATATGCTAGTCGAGAGATAGGCCGACTGATGTGATAGCATAGTACAGAGAGTTGTGATACAGTACTAGCACACCCCAAGGGATACCCTGGTGGCTAGTGGATGTGTCGATGACAGTGGATTTGAGATGTTATGTGTCTAGGTGGAAATAAATGATTTTGAACATGAAAATGCCGGTGATTTAAAGATGATGTTTTTATAACATGAATTGTTTATGTGATGCATGCATGGTTTTATAAATGGAGGGGGAAAAAGGTAATATTCCTTGGAAAGCGTTTTATAAACGATTATTTTTGTCCACTCACAACTTTTGTGTTTAAACCCCCTTCAGGTCGTAGAGTTGACGAGGACAGTATCTCGAGGCAGAGGCATTAGCACTTCCGCTACGCTGTATAGTTGTACTTGAGTAGGATATCTAATTTGTACATTGATCCTACTTAGACGCTCTGATATTCTTGTATTTGGTTGATATTTACTTACGGGAATTTTAAGTGCTTAAATCCCTTGTCTGACAAGAGAAATTATTTATTGTTATTATTATATGCTAAGGATTGAAGGGTATTTGGGAACCTTTCCTTAGGTTGTCAGACGGGATCAGGGTTCTTCCCGGGTTTCGAGGGGAAATTCGGGACGGGTCCTGACACCAACCTCAAGTGCTTCTCATGTGCCTTAGCACTCTTCAAATATACCAGGATATCATCGATGAACACAATCACAAAGGTTAGTTGGAGACAAAGGTACTATGTTATGAATTTGAGAAGTTTCAAAAAAAAAATTAATCAGCTTTTGTTCGAATTCCTTCATTTTATGTGGTTGCTTAGGTTCTTGGTAGATTTGAGTCCTAGTGGAGGAACTCAGGCCAACGACGTGGATGACAAGCTATTGGTAGAACTTATAGTCTTTCAATTGGTGACAGAGATGTCCTGGGCTTCTCAACTTATCAAACACATCATGTAACATATAGACTACATTTTTTCCATTCCTCTTAATTTGATAGCAACTATGATGGTCAATCAATAAACTACCCAATCCATCTCGTTTATATATATATATATATATATATATATATATATATATATATATATTATTTTTCCCTATATTTTTTTGGTTATCTATTATGGGACTTATCATGGATTCTGCTTCCCTATCACAGTTCAAGTATATCAGCTTTCTGAAAGTCGAGAATGTCTAACAATTTGGTTTAAAAATCTGTTTCGTACTTGGACAACTTAGCATGGATTTTGTAGTAGACACATATATATTATAAGAAGGCAAGAAACATGTATTTGAGAGAGATTTTTGTATATTAATTATTTTCTGTTATCTAATGCAATTTCAATTCATTTTGAGTTCATATCCTCTATAATATGTTATTTTACTTTTTATATAACATGTAAAGCATTTTATAGCACTTTTGAAGTGCTATAATCAATAAGGATTCGTGATGTAGTGTAAGTAAGCTTCATATATTGTTACATGTGAAGAATATTAGACATTACATTTGAGTAAAAGTGACACATGTAAGATTCATATATTGTTAAATGTGAGAAAAATCAGACATCGCATTTTAGTAAAAGGGACACATAAGTAAGCTTCACATATTCCTAAATGTGAGGAATATCAAACATCACATTTGAGTAAAAGTGACATAAACTTAAGTCTTACGTATTCCCAACTGTGACGAACTTATCGTGCGTCACATTTAAGTATAAGTGACGATTTGATACATTCGTCACATTTGAACTTTAGTGAGAGGTCTAATGTGACGTCCTTAGTGACGCCCAATATTCCTCACATTTGTACTTTTGTGACATATTTTATTCAAATGTGAGGAATATTCGGCCTCACATTATCCATTTTTTGTAGTAGTGTGTTGGTGGGTACGCATGTCATTGGCTAAATCAACCCAAGACGTGTGGTGTGGTGGCCGGTCCCGTCCGTTTTGGTTTCAATGCATATATATATATAAAGCTTTGGCAAAAAATGAAGATTAAAATAACAATAAGGAATTTGAAGATGTTTTTATTTTAAACATAAATTTGACCACCTCCACCAAAATTCGTATTTTATTTTCTTATTTACCTTATTAATTAAGGTCAAACTCATTGCACATAATTCCGGAAATAGAGCACATAGATCTCCAAAAACAAAGTTAGCTGATCATGCTTGCATGCCCCTCATAATTTATGCCGACGCCGACCCCTAAAAATTCCAACTTCAATTCTTTAATGATTTCCCAGAATGTGCTGCCAAAATTGCTACCAGCTCACATCTTGATGTAAGGTTTGTAGACGAACAAATTTAATAAAACACCAAGTCACGTACAGACCCATTATTATTATTATTATTTTATACTCTAATGTTAAGGTATATTTGGAGCGAGTCCACAATCCATGGATCAAAGTAATGGAGCAAGTGTATATATACATATATATATATATTTTTTTTTTTGGTCAGTGACACGTAGTATTGCAAAGTTTTCAACTAAGGACTAATATGTGTCGGGGGCCGGGAAGACTCACAGAGACATTTCAGCCTCCTTCTGGCTACAAGTCAAATGCCAATTTCGTGTCTCGAATCCAAAATTAAGTAGCAAATTTGACTTGGAATCCGAGTTTCCACTTGATCACTTGCTCGTGGTTAAGTATATATTCTCTCTTAATTAACACATTTTCTGATTTAATTAACAATGAGATCATTATCTACACTAATATAATATCTATAGGATTAATTTTAATATAATGAAACCTAGCTAGCTAGGAAACAAAAAGGAAGCTAACTAACCAAATTCTATGTCCTCGATATATGAAGGGCCTTCACCTTCAACATGTTGCATGAAATATTTAGAACTAAGTAATTAAGTTGTCTAAAACAACATAAAATAAACCATGGCAGCAGTTAATGATGTTCATCGATCTTTCTTGGTTTTTGTCACTTTTTTTGTTGCAGCTTCTTTTGTGACAAACTTTCCTACATGCACTGCACAACTCCTGATTTCTATCAAAATTCATGCCCTAGTGCATTGAAAATCATCAGATCAGTCTGCACTGCACAACCACGAGGCACGCATTGGAGCTTCGCTTCTTCGCCTGCACTTCCATGACTGCTTTGTTAATGTAGGTGTTATATTTGTTATATCGTCAAACTGTAAATTCGATTAATATATATGTTAAATATTGCGAAATTTATGAAGATTTTAATAGTAAGATATATATATATATTGATTAGTATGAATTTTTCGTATTGAGATGTTACATTGTCAAATTCTCAATTTAGGTCATATATATATATGTAACTAATGGTTTTTTAATTATCCGTCACATATACTAATTAAATTACTCTATTTAAAACCCCAAAACAAGATAATTACATTTAAGGACAAATTGGAGCAATAGTCCATGAACCTTACCATAATTTTAGAAACCGTCCCTAAACTTCAATATTAGCTTTCTCCGTCTCTATATTTTACCATAATAGTTTATTTAGTCCATCCGTCAAAAATTCGAACGGAATCCGTTAAAATTAAGGGCAAAACCGTCATTTCAAGTGAAAATTTTCTCACGGATTCTGCTCGAATTTTTTACGGAGTGACTATATTATGGTAAAGTTCAGGAATAGAGAAAACTAATAATGAAGTTTATGGACGATTTCTAAAATTATGATTAAATTCAGAGACTATTTCTCCTATTTAACTTTATATTTAAAGAAAAATATAACCGAACTTAGATAAAAAGATAATTAACTTTTTCTTATGGGACAAACGCATTAATTAGTCTAAGATTAACAATATTTTGGAGTTTAGGAAATTTTGGAGAGGGGGTGTTTGGGTAAGAGTG
This sequence comes from Oemleria cerasiformis, assembly GCA_037349345.1. Taxonomy (NCBI): domain Eukaryota; kingdom Viridiplantae; phylum Streptophyta; class Magnoliopsida; order Rosales; family Rosaceae; genus Oemleria; species Oemleria cerasiformis. The sequence continues at coordinate 2,901,631 of JAZGTL010000006.1, forward strand.
GTACGTGGTGATTTTGGACGGACTCGAGAGCTAAATTAACCAAAGTCTTAAGCGATAATAAATCTGATTTCTTTTGTTTTGGAACATTTTTGAGATTTCAAATTTAGTGGAAAGAGGTCTTTTTGGTTATTTTTGTCCTTGTTTAACAAATTTTGAATTAGTATGTCCTTAATTGTAAAAAATCTTGAATTTTGTCCTTGTGTGCAAGAAGAAAAAATAGTTTTCAAGGACTAGTATACGTATGAGATGAACCCTAATTGAACCTACTCTTGTGCTTGTGTTTAGTTGGGAGGTCCATCCTATATATAACTATGAAGTAGAATTAGGCAGAAGAGATGCAAGAAGTGCAGTTTTGAATGATGCAAACACAAATCTTCCAGCTCCAATTTTCAGCTTCTCTCAACTTCTTTCCAACTTCCAATCTCATGGCCTAGACCTCCAAGACCTAATCCTCCTCTCAGCTGGCCACACCATGGACCAGCTAGATGCACAACTTTCAGGGCCAGAATTTACAATGACACCAACATAGACCCTCACTTTGCAGCCTCATTGCAAAATGGTTGCCCTGAAAATGGGGGAGACGACAACACATCGCCGCTCGATTCGACCACAGGGAAATTTGATACCGTGTACTTCAAGTCACTGCTGCAGAAAAAGGGCATCCTTCATTCTGATCAGGAGCTCTTTAAAAGTGATGGCAGTGATAGTGACAATCTGGTGCAGCATTATGCTGACAATCCTGAGGATTTCCAAGCTGATTTCGGGGCTTCAATGATCAAGATGGGCAACATGAAGCCTCTCACTGGATCTGATGGTGAGATTAGGCTCAATTGCAGGAAAATCAACTAGGAATTGATGTCTCTCTACTCACACTCAGAGCAACAATATTAATCGGGTGAACTTTTTTATCAATAATAATTACAATTAAGGATCCAAAAACAACTGAACTTACAAGACAATTAACTTTTTTTTTTAAAGTAAAAAAGAAACTCATTATATAAAAACTGAAATTTTACTTATTTATCATAATTAAGGGCGTTGTCTGAAGTTTAACGGTTTATAACTTAGAGCGTCTCCAAAAGAGTTCCTAACACACATTTTTTTACCCAATTTGGGGATTTTCAAAGAAAATATGGCTCCAACTGATTCCCTGTGTCACTCTCTATTTTAAAATTTTAATATCTTGGGGGTTCTAGATCCCTAAATTTATCAAAGATGAGAGAGAAAATAAGAATTGCTATCTCCCCACATTTGTGTTGGGTTCATTGATTGAGATTTGAAATTTAGCAAAGAGTAGAGAGAAAGTAGGAATTGCTATCTCCCTAAATTTTTGTTCGGTTTATTGATTAAGATTGGAGATCGTGGTAATTTCCTTTCCCAATTGCAATTTATCAACACAAACGTCTATGCTTTATATTCTTCTTCATTGTTTCTTGCCATTTGATTTCAAATTTAAAATTGATTTGGAACATTGCATTCATTATTTCTTCTAGGGATATTAAAGTTATATTATGAACACTGCTGTTATAAATTAAGGATATTCAAATGTTTAACTTGAAACAAATTATAAAATATTAAAATTTTCCAAAATAGAGAACACTAATGAAGTAAACTTTTTTTAAAACAGTTTGCTAAAATAACTTTCCAACTACTTTAGTTATAATTTAGTTTGAATTGGCAAAGCTGATGAAGATGCTCTTAAGGTTTTAGAAAGTTTTTGGGAGGGAATAGAGTACGTGGCAGGTAGGGGTTGTGGCGAGAGAGCTTATGACTTAGCTAGAATTTTGTCCTCGGGCTTTGAGAAGAGCTAAAAACTTGAGAGTTGATTACTAAGTCGTAAGAGATTAAGTCGTTATGTTTTTGTTAGGGGCGTATGGAATTTAAAATTTGGTGAATATAATTTTTTATTATTTTGTTTTTATCACCTTGTTTATCATCAAATTTTAAACAACAATTTTGAGTTGTATATAATCTTTACGTTTATTCAAAATATTATCAAGAACTTATATATCATCAAACTATACTCGTTAATAGAGATCGAGGTCATATCTAAGCTTGTTATGTACCTTTATTTATATATGTTTGTAGACTCTCAACCGCCTTTGAATTTTTCTGATGAACTGTATTATATTATTAGTAACCATGTGGATGAAACCAATTACAACATATTAGAAATGTTCAGCATCATGAACTGTATTTTATATATATATATATATAATTCAAACTGTTAATAGTTTACATAAACAAGGATTTTGACTAACGACTTTTTTTAATTTAAAATTTCCGGTTTTTATTTCATTTTTTTATTGGAACAGAGACTTCCTGCATAAAAAATCTTAATCGATCTGATTGGTGTTTTTTTCATTTTGATCACATTTATTAGATTGGTTAGAACTTAATTAGAAGACACGCAAACAGTCAGCACAGCCCGGCCAGTTTGCAAGACACTTTTCTATTTTTTATTTTTTTAATACAAAGAGAATTATGCATATTAGATATCGACCTAGTCTCCGTTATGAAAATTAAACTTAAAATCTTTTTTTTTTTTTTCCAGACGAACTTGAAATCTTTCACTTCGTGTAAAATTGTGTAAAACTACCATGAATTAAATCAGGATCGGAGCACTAGCTAGTAGCTAGCAGGACAATCTTCTTAGATTATGAAGGTATCATGACATTCTCATAAAGTCCATTATATAATTATAAAAACATAAGCGCTAATTAATTACTTGTTTTATTGTTTTCTAAATTTTGTTTTCTGCATAAACAATAAATAGAGCTACGAAAATTGATCGCATATATATATTTGAGGTCAGATTGAATAAAATAATTTTACAAGTTAGTTGAAACATATATGCATGTCTTTGTGGAAAAATACTTGTATGATGAACAACAATCTTCTGACGTATAAATAATTAAATACTGAACTTGTAGTTCAGATCAGCAATTTTATTTGATATACGTAGTAGTAGGTAATAATAATTTCTACATTTCAGTTTTAATTTTGCCCTACGACATAATTTATTTCAAGCTAGCCATCTTTAATCTTACACAAGAAATATATAGGCAAACGTACAAATTAAAGTAAAAGTTACATATTTAGAAACAATTGATGTTACTGAACCACAACATTTACAAAGCCGTAAGATCAATTTATGCTGCGACAGTTGGTACGAATTTGACCGTTGGATCCAGTAAGGGGGCTAAGGTTCCCCATTTTCACCATGCATTGCCAAAATCTGCGAAAAAATCTCCGAAGTTGATGTTGTAAGCTGTAACCTGAGACTTAGTTGAGCCTGTTAGCAATATTAAGTCATTGTATTGTATTAAGTCATTGTATTAGTGTTAGTATATAAAGTAAATGTGAGAGTCATTCAATGTAATTGAGATATTTTACATAATGAAGATTACCAAACTTACTCTCATAACTTTCTCTCTTTTCCTTCTCTTGTTTGATCCTTGAATCTTATTCTTTATCACTAACATTCATACCTAAACTCCATTGATACACTAACCTAACTTCAATTGAATAAGCTTCCATGATTTCTTTCATGGTATCAGAGCTGCAAAGCTCATAGCTCTAGATCCTGTGTTTATCGTACTTTTTTTGCTTCCGCCCATTCTTTGATTCGCGCTTATGCGATAGCAAATTGCTTCGAGTTTGACCTAAACAAATATCCTTCGTTCTTCAATTCTTGATTCGTGAAATCAAATCTTGAGCTCGTGATCCTAGCATATCAATCATCTTCTGCGCAATCCTCAAGCTTCAATTTCAGGCTCAACTGTTACAGCTTCGACTTCTTGATTTCTCGATTTCATGATTTTTGCTGCCTCCATGGCGATTTCTTCGATCTTGCCTCTGTTCGATCGAAGATTTCTGCTGCTTCCATGGCGATGGTCCTCTGTGTTCTCGGTTTTCGAAGCTCTTCCATGGCGATGGTGTCCTCTGTGATCTTCGATTCCAGCGATCGAAGATTTCGTCTGCTTCGATCTTTCGTGCTCTTCATTGTCGGCTTCGATTGTACTGATGAATTTGTGATTGCTTCGATCTGCGTTTCTTCCTCGTTCATCTACTTCGCCTTCGACGACGTCGTTCTTGTGTGAATTTCAGAAACCTCGTCGCTTGTTTCTTGGCGTTTGCTCAGCAATCTTCAATTTATGCTTCGAGTCTCAGCTTCCTCTCCACTTATGCACTGAAAATTTTGTGCGATTGAAATTGCTCATCTGCGATTGACGGCTTCGAATTTTGGTCAGATTTCTCAGCTTCTTCGATCTTGCCTCTACTTCGAGTCTGCTTCGAATCTCGACTGCAACAGCTTCGATTTGTCAGCTTCATCGTTCTTCGATCTGCTCCAGACATCATTTCAGTTTTCTCAATTGCACTTGTTCATCGATCTTCAATTTCTGTTTTCTGTCTGGTATAGAGGTTCAATCCTCGAGCTCAGGTTATTCCTCAATCTTCTTTCGATCTTCTTCCTTTCTTCTTTCAATTCATCAATTTCTTGATTAAACACGAAAAATATTGTGAGCTTCTTCTTCTTCGATCTTAATCTTGATTCTTTCTCACTTTGTCCTCACAATTGAATTTGATCTTCGATCTATGATTCTTCTTCTTCGGTCTCAAATTCTTCTTCAATCTTCCTCTTGATTCTTGCTGCAATTCTCTCTCACAATTGAATTGTTCTTCTATCTCACCTTCTCTTTCAATTCTCTTTCTTCCTTCGAATCTCAGTTGCTTGCATCTAGAATCTGCGATGCATTTTTTCCTGGTTCTTGACACTGTGATGTTTGTTGTGAGCTGTGCTTGTTATAATTGTTGAGCTGAGTTCATTGTCTGGATTGAGCTCCTGCATTTTGGTCTTTGCTGCTGAGATATCTGATGTGAGCTGTGCTGTGTTGCATTCGTGCACAATTTCTATCTGTTTTCTGTGCTGGGGCTTTGGGGTCTGCTTGCTGTGCTGATGTGATTTTTGGCCTATAATCCTTTTTTTCACGAATTCTGAGTTGAGCTACTGCTACTGAGTGGAGCTGCTGTGAATTTTGCTGTTGTGTTGGGTTAATTGTTGCTGCTGAGATATAATGGTTGAGTTGAGTTCATTGCTTTTGGTATGTGCTGATGCACTCTCGTCTGAGCTGTATTTTCATGTCTGAGCTGCTGTGGACTCTACTGATTTGCTGCAGAGATTGATGGTACAGTTTCATGCCCTGACTATGCCTACTGTTGCTTTTGCTGATATTGCCCTGATCAGATTGTTCTTTCCATTGCTGTGATGCATTGCTGGTGCATTTGAGTTGTTGTTACTGCTGTTGTTGCTCAGATTGTCTTGTGCTGTCCCAATCTCATGATGGAACTTCTCCACATGAGATTGAGGGGGGATGTTAGCAATATTAAGTCATTGTATTGTATTAAGTCATTGTATTAGTGTTAGTATATAAAGTGAATGTGAGAGTCATTCAATGTAATTGAGATATTTTACATAATGAAGATTACCAAACTTACTCTCATAACTTTCTCTCTTTTCCTTCTCTTGTTTGATCCTTGAATCTTATTCCTTATCACTAACATTCATACCTAAACTACATTGATACACTAACCTAACTTCAATTGAATAAGCTTCCATGATTTCTTTCAGAGCCACTGTAAAGCTGTTGATCAGAATGCAACAGGCCCTTGCGATTCACCAAGTTCTGATAATAATTAAGCACGGTCGAATATCACCGGCATTGTCACATCTAGCGGTGCAAGCAAGATGCTTTCAGTCCCGGAGGTCAGGTCACAGTTTACTTTCAACGATGTCGCGAATGCTGAGTTGATGTCAGTCTCGTTGTATATCCGGTTTCGATAGGTTTGACACCTTGCTTGACCTATATATATTGTGTGAGAACCTGATTATAAGAGTCATAACATTTCCATTAGGGCAAAGGCAAACATGATTTCTTGCGAGTCAAGTAACAATGTACTTGCCCGAAAGAGCTTCCAATTCTTTTTCAGTGAATCCTTTAATGATTTCCCAGAATGTGCTGCCAAAATTGTTAGCAGCTCACTTCTTGATGTTAAGGTCTGTAGACGAACAAATTTAAAATACCAAGTGACAGACCCATTATTATTATTAGCTTATACTCTAATTTGAAGGTATATTTGGAGCGGGCCCACAATCCATGGATCAAAGTAATGGACCAAGTATTCTCTCTTAATTAACACATTTTCTGATTTAATTAACAATGAGATCGATCATTATCTACACTAATATAATATATATATATATATAGGATTAATTATTATAATGAAACGTAGCTAGGAAACAAAGGAATATGTCCTCTATATATGAAGCCTTCACCTTCAACATGCTGCATCCAATATTCAGAACTAATTAAGTTGTCTGAAACAACATAAAATAAACCATGGCAGCAGTTAATGATGTTCATCGATCTTTCTTGGTTTTTCTTACTCTTTTTGTTGCAGCTTCTTTTGTGACCAACTTTCCTACAAGCACTGCACAACTCGCACCTGATTTCTATCAAAATTCATGCCCTCAGGCTTTGCAAATCATCAGATCAGTCATCCAGCAAGCTATCAACCACGAGGCACGCATCGGAGCTTCGCTTCTTCGCTTGCACTTTCATGACTGCTTTGTCAACGTACATCTCATATTTGTTATGTTGTCAAACTGTTAATTTAAAAAATATGCGAGTGCGAAATTTATGAAAATTTTGATAGTGAGACATTGATTAGTATAAATTTTTTGGTGCCTATGGCAGGGGTGTGATGGATCGATTCTGCTGGACGACACAGCTGACTTTACCGGTGAGAAGACGGCCGGTCCAAATCTGAACTCGGTTAGAGGTTTTAATGTGGTGGATGACATTAAAGCAGCCCTCAACAGAGATTGCCAAGGAAATGTGGTCTCATGTGCAGATATCTTAGCAGTTGCAGCTCGTGACTCCGTTGAGATTGTAAGTACAAAAAAAGTCCTCAAAACGTGTTGAGATGTTATATATATTGTCATATTCTCAATTTAATTAGGCCATATATATATATATATATATATATGTAACTAATAGTTTTTTAATTAATAGTATAGTCTAGCAACATATGCTAAATTATTCAATTTAAAACCTCAAAACAAGATAATTATATATATTTAAAGAAAAATATAACAAAAAATTATATATATTTAAAGAAAAATATATAACAAAAATTTACATACAAGGATAATCAACTTTTTTTATGGGGCAAACCCATTAGTTAGTCTGAGATTTAACATTATTTTGGAGTTTCGGAAATTTTGGAGAGGGGGTATTTGGATAAGGGTGGTGGTGGCGGTTTTGGGCGGACTTGAGAGCTAAACCCCAAGCCCTAAGTGATAAACCTGATTTTTTAAAATTTTTTTTGAGATTTCAACCTTAGTGGAAAGAGGTCTTTTTGATTATTTATTGGATCTTTTATCTTTTTTAACGAATTTTGAATTAGCTTGTCCTTAATCGTAAAAACTCTTGAATTCTGTCCTTGCATGTGTGCAAGAAGAAAAAATAGTTTTCAGAGACTTGCATGTATGAGATCAACCCTAATTGAACCAACTCTTGTGCTTGTGTTTAGTTGGGAGGTCCATCCTATAGCTATGAAGTACAATTAGGCAGAAGAGATGCAAGAAGGGCAGTTTTGAATGATGCAAACACAAATCTTCCAGCTCCAACTTTCAGCTTCTCTCAACTGCTTTCCAGCTTCCAATCTCATGGCTTAGACCTCCAAGACCTAATCCTCCTCTCATCTGGCCACACCATTGGACTAGCTAGATGCACAACTTTCAGGGCCAGAATTTACAATGACACCAACATAGACCCTCACTTTGCAGCCTCATTGCAAAATGGTTGCCCTGAAAATGGGGGAGACGACGACACATCGCCGCTCGACTCGACCACGGGGAAATTTGATACCGTGTACTTCAAGTCATTGCTGCAGAAAAAGGGTCTCCTTCATTCTGATCAGGAGCTCTTTAAATGTGATGGCAGTGATAGTGATAATCTGGTGCAGCATTATGCTGACAATCCTGAGGATTTCGAAGCTGATTTTGGGGCCTCAATGATCAAGATGGGTAACATGAAGCCTCTCACTGGATCTGATGGTGAGATTAGGGTCAATTGCAGGAAAATCAACTAAGAATTGATGTCTCTACTCACACTCAGAGCACCAATATTGGAGAGTTCTATTGCATTATATATATCTAATGTAAAAGTCAAGTTTGAATAATTGGGTGAACTTTTTTATCAATAATAATTACAATGAAGGATCCAATTACAACTAAATTTACATAAAATGACTATCAACTTTTTTTTTTTAAGATTCAAAGATAAACGCATTATATAAAAACTGAAATTTTACTTATTTATCATAGGTAAGGGTGTTGTCTGAAATTGAGCGGTTTAGCGCTTAAGGTACGTAGTAGAAAGTTTTAGAGAGGGAAGCGAGTCATGTAGGTAGGGGTTGTGGTGAGAGAGCTTATGACTTAGTTAGGATTTCATACTCGGGCTTTGAGAAAAGCTAAAAACTTGAGAGCTGATTCTGCAGTCATAAGAGATTAAAGTCGTCATTTTTTTGTTAGGAGCGTCGTGGGATTTAGCTTTGGTGGATAAAACTTTTTATTACTTTTTTTATCACCTTAGTTTCCGACAATTTTGAGTTGTATTTTGTACGTTTATACAAAAAATTGTCAGCAACTTAATTATATATCATCATCATGTTAGAGATACATAATATAGTAGAGTTTGTTAGTATAAGATGTTCTGTTAGTTAGACAGTTTAGGTTGTTAACACTACAGCTGTGTAGTTGACAACTATAGCCACAACTGTAAGTTGTTAGTACAACTGTAGGTAGTTAATTTGTTATCTCAACACATGTTAAGTGTGTAAGAGCTGCTATATATATATATATATATGTATTGTGTAAATGATGATTAAGTAATGCAATGAATATAGCTTGATAATCCTAAACAATTCTAAACACTCTCTCTCAACTTCTGTTCTCTCTTGCCTCTTCATCCTCTTCTTCGACTCTTTAGACTCAACACCATGCATTCGAACATGGTATCCGAGCTATAGAGCTCACTGCTTCTGTTCCTGGTGCTCCATGCTCCGTTGATGAAGGTGATCTTTGCCTATTCTGACTTCTCGGATCAGTTCTCACTTCAATCTCCTTCTTAATTCTGACCTCACAACTCAGTCTTTATTCTGATCCTCCTTTCGATTCTCTTAACTCCTTGATCTGTACTGCATTCTGTTCTCAATCTTGGAATAAGTTTTGTGAAAGATAAGTACTCTCGATTCTTTCTTTTTAACTTGTATTCTTCATCCTACACTATGACATCGGCTCTAGAATTACTCAAACATGCTACTGGATTTGTGTCCATCAAACTTGATGATACGAATTATATCTCCTGGAGTGTTAAAATTCACAGACTGTTGAAAGGTTTTCATTTGTTTGGTTATCTCGATGGATCTTGTCCTAGTCCTTTGTCTTCTGATGTATCTTATCAGACATGGCTTGATATGGATGTTGCCTTGCTAAATATGTTAATTGCAACGATCTCTGAGGATGCATTCACTGAGATCATGACATGTGAGTCATCTAGAGCTGCTTGGCTTACCTTGCACAAGAGGTTCTCCTCCTTATCTGAAGCCAACCTCATGCAGCTACATACTAACCTTCAAACAATACATAAGGGACTTGACTCCAATGAGGCCTTCTTGAGCAAAATCAGATCGGCGAGACAACGCTTGGCCAGTGCTGGTCTCATTGTCACTGATAAGGATGTGATCCTAATCACCTTGAATGGCTTGCCTATAGACTATCATTATTTCAAGTCTCACATTCGAGCACGACCAGTACCAGTCACTTTGTCCGAACTTCGCACTCTTCTCTTGGCTGAGGAGGCGGATCTTTCCAAGATTACAGCACAACAACAGATTCAGACTTCACTTCTCACTGCTATGGCTGCAACCAAGTAGCCTACTAATTCTCCACCACAACAATCTCATTCTTCACAATCCTCACAGCCAGCATGGCAAGCCTCACAGTGGCATGGGAGGAATACTTGTCCTGACAACCATCAAAACAACTGGTATGGTAGGAACTCCTACCGTGGTAGAGGGAGGAATAATGGCTATCGAGGTAGAGGTAGTAACTATAGAGGAAATCGGTACAATCCAAACTATCACTATAATAACAACTACAACAACAGTTATCCTCAGCAATCTGGTTATGAAGGTTTCAACAATGCCTATCCTCCCAATTCTCCTAATAGTTCTGATGGCTCTTCACCACATGGTTACACACGATCTTCAGGTGCTCAGTTTCATGTACCTGCTAATTCAGCTCCTAGTATTCTTGGTGCTCAGCCAACTACTCTTTGCCAGGTTTGTAAGATGCCTGGTCATGAGGCCCTGGCGTGATCTCAGAGGGGCCACTTTGGCGTGATATCTGGGCCTCCTTTACAACATCAGGCTTACTCAGCTACGACTGGTTATGAGTTCAATGACCCGACTTTCTGGTTGGCTGATTCAGGAGCTACTCACCATATAGTGTCTGATGATTCTCAGTTGCAACAATCCAAGGCCTGTCCACCAAACTTAGGTATTTCTGTTGGAAATGGTAATGTTTTGCCCATAACTAGTGTTGGATCTGTCACATTGCCTCTGTCTCATCATGAGTTTGAACTGTCCAAAGTCTTCCATGTTCCACACTTAGTGCATAACCTCCTCTATGTGCATAAGTTTTGTTTGCATCATAATTGTAAAATGGTATTTGATGCATCCTCTCTCCACATCCAGGACAAACTGGGGAACGTGTTGTATCACACTCCTAGTGTTGTTGGTCTATATCCTATTCCAATGCGTTTACCTGTTTCCTCCTCCTTTCCTTTACCTGGTTCTGTTGGTGTTGGCTGCTTGGGACAGCAGATACAATCGTCTCTCTGGCACCATAGGCTTGGACATCCCACCAACGTTGTTCTACACACCATGTTAACTCAGGCTCAGATTTCACACCAGCCTGATTCTTCTTCTCACCTTTGTGGTTCCTGTCTTCAAGGGAAAATATCTAGACTTCCTTTTCCCCTTTCTGATCATAAGGCATATGTGCCGTTTTCTAAAATTCATTATGATGTATGGGGTCCTAGTCCATGTCTATCTACTCTTGGATATCGATACTATGTTCTTTTTGTTGATGATTGTACCCGATACTCTTGGATTTACCCTTTATTCAATAAATCTGACGTTTGTTCTGTGTTTGTCAAATTTCATTCTTATGTTTCTATTTGTTTTGGCAAGTCTATTCAAGTTCTCCAAAATGATGGTGGGGGTGAGTTTATCAGTAAGGCCATGGGTGACTTCTTGTCTTCTAAGGGTATTCAACATCATAAATCATGTCATCATACTCCTCAGCAGAATGGCCTTGCTGAGAGGAAGCATAGACATCTCATTGAGACCACCATCACCTTGTTAAGTGCTGGTTCTATACCTCACTCTTTTTTGTTTCATGCTTGCTCAACGGCCAACTTCCTTATTAATAGAATGCCTTCTTCTGTCCTACAAATGCGATCCCCTTATTTCTGCTTGTTTTCTCACCATCCCTCTTTAGTCTCTCTTCGAGTCTTTGGCTGTGCTTGTTACCCATATCTCAGACCCTATGTGAAACACAAACTTGAGTCTCGCACCACACAATGTGTCTTTTTCGGTTACCATCAAGATTACAAAGGTTTTCTTTGCTATCATATTCCCACTAAACGAACGTACATATCTCGACATGTCATTTTTGATGAAACTCAATTCCCTTTTCATTCAGTGTCTAAACCAGTGTCTTGTGCATCTTTTTCTTCTCCTGTTGTTTCTGCATCTGATTCTGGCAATGTGACTCCACCTAGTTGTACACCTCTCTCTAGTCCACAATATATTTCCAACAATTTGTTCCCTAGTGTGGCTTCAACTTCTTCCTCACCAGCCTCCTCTACGGCACAAGCCTCACAGTCAGACTCTTCGGCATATCTTGATCCTCAGGCTGCTGTTTCAGTCTCATATGCAGTTCCAATTTCACAAACAGGCTCTGTTGAGCCTCATGTTGCTCTAGCTCAATCAGGTTGTCCTGCTGTCATCTCCATGACCGCTCCTATTGATCTGGTGGTTGATCTTTCATGTCCTGCTCTTCCAGCTCATCCTTCTTCGACTTGTTCAACACATCCTATGCTTACTCGTTCGAAGTGCGGTATAGTCAAACCCAGCATGAAAGGTTTTCTTGCATTGCACGCTACTGTTCCTGCTGCTAGTTCTCTCATTCAGCCCTTTTCCTACAAACAGGCTTTATAGGTTCCTGAGTGGCATCATGCTATGATTGATGAAGTTGATGCTCTCCATCATCAACACACGTTGACTTTGGTTCCCTTGCCTCCTTCTCGAAGGGTGATTGGCTGTAAATGGGTCTTCAAGGTCAAGACACACGCAAACGGGTCTATAGCTCGCCACAAGGCAAGGCTTGTTGCCAAAGGATATCTTCAAGAAGCTGGTATTGACTATGAGGAAACTTTCAGTCCAGTGGTTAAGCATACCACAGTTCGGCTTGTGTTAGCTCTTGCAGCTCAGTTTAATTGGCCACTGCGTCAACTCGATGTGAAGAATGCTTTTCTGCATGGTTTCTTGGATGAGGACGTCTATATGGATCAGCCTCCTGGCTTTGTTGATTCTACTCATCCCGACCATGTCTGCAAACTTGTTAAGTCCTTGTATGGTTTAAAACAGGGTCCTCGTGCTTGGAATGCTCGCTTCACCACTCATATGCTCAAGTTAGGGTTCCTTCAGTCATCCTCTGATTCTGCCTTGTTTATTTCTAATAAGGGTTCCGTCTTGTTGATTGTCTTGCTTTATGTCGATGACATTATTATCATTGGTACTAACACCTTGGTGGTGGCTGGCTTAATTACGGCCCTTGGTAGTTTGACATGAAAGACTTGGGTCCTTTATCCTTCTTCCTTGGTTTGCAGATCTCTTACTCCACTACGGGTATCTTCGTACATCAACGTAAATATGCTACTGATCTCTTGGCCAAAGTTGGTATGTCCACATGCAGTTCTGTTTCCACTCCTTTGGTCCCTGATACAAAACTTCTCATCAATGATGGCATCCTGTTGTCTGATCCCACCTTGTATCGCAGTATGGTTGGTGCTCTTCAGTACTTAACCTTTACCCGGCCTGATATTGTTTTCTCTATTAACACGGTGTGTCAGTTCATGCACGCCCCGACTGATGTGTACATAGTGGCTGTGAAACGTATCCTTCGTTACATCAGCAGCACCCTTGATTGTGGTCTTCATTATGTCTCTGGTCCCCAACATTTACATGCCTTTTCTGATGCAGATTGGGGTGGTGATCCCAACACTCGCCGCTCCACTTCTGGCCACATTGTCTTCCCTGGTCTTAACCCCATTTCTTGGGGAGCAAAGAAGCAACCACTGTCTCCCGTTCCTCTGCAGAGGCTGAATATCGCTCCCTTGCAAATACGGCTTGTGAGCTTCTTTGGATTTCTTACCTGCTTGCTGATTTACGCCTAACTCTCCCTCGCATCCCTTTGATCTGGTGTGACAGTATCTCTGCCATTCAAATGGCACACAATCCTGTCTTCCATGGTCGCACGAAACATGTTGAGATTGACGTCCACTTTATCCGTGAACGCGTCCAAAACAAAAGCCTTCACTTGGCTCATGTATCTTCTACTGATCAATTGGCCGATGTCATGACGCATGGCCTTCATGCGCCTCAGTTTGAGTTCTTTCGAGACAATCTTCTGCTTCGCCTTCCTCGCATCCGATTGCGGGAGGGTGTTAGAGATACATAATATAGTAGAGTTGGTTAGTATAAGCTGTTATGTTAGTTAGACAGTTTAGGTTGTTAACACTACAGCTGTGTAGTTGACAGCTATAGCCACAACTGTAAGTTGTTAGTATAACTGTAGGTAGTTAGTTTGTTATCTCAACACATGTTAAATGTGTAAGAGCTGCTATATATATATATGTATTGTGTAAATGATGATTAAGTAATGCAATGCATATAGCTTGATAATCCTAAACAATTATAAACACTCTCTCTCAACTTCTGTTCTCTCTTGCCTCTTCATCCTCTTCTTCGACTCTTTAGACTCAACACCATGCATTCGAACACATCATACCGTACTAATAGAGATCGAGGTCAAATCTGAACATGTTATACAGCTGGTCTATATATTTTTGTAGACTAGCTACTCTCAACCGCCTTTGAATTTTTCTGAAGAACTGTAGTCATTAACCATGTCAATGAACCAGACTCAACAACCAATTACAACATATTAGAAATGTTCAACAGCATGATTACATTCGACTTAATCTAATCAAAACCAGCGAATACTAATAACGATATATATATATTACTGTTATTAGTTACATAAACAAGGATTTTGACTTCGACTTTTTTTAATTTAAAATTTCTGGTTTTTATTTCATTTTTTATTGGAATAGAGAGACTACCTGCGTAAAAAATCTTAATATGATTGGTGTTTTTTTCATTTTGATCACATTTATTAGATAGGTTAGAAGACACGCGCGCACACGTACAGTCAGCACAACCCAACTTGCAAGGCACCTTTCTAATTTTTTATTTATTTTAAAAAAATAAGCATATATGTTAGCAGAAGAACTATGCATATATATTAATGGGGATAAAAATCGAACTTCAAATTTTTTACTGCATATAAAATTGTGTAAAAATATTAGTAGATCAGTAGCACTAGCTAGTAGCAAGACGTACGCCTTTCTATATATTAGATTATGAAGGTACATATGACATTCTCATAAAGTCCATTATAATTATACCCGTAAGCTTACTTGTTTTATTGTTTTCTAAATTTTGTTTTTCTGCATAAACAATAAATAGAACTACGAAAATTGATTGCATATATTTGAGGTCAGTTTGAATAAAATAATTTTACAATATAATTAGTTGAAACATGCATGTCGTACGTTGTGGAAAACTATTTGTATGATGAACAATAATCTTCTGACTTATAAATACTGAAATTGTAGTTCAGATCAGCAATATTATTTGATAGTAGTACGTACGTAATTTGTTTTAATTTTAATTTTGGCCTACAACATAATTTATTTCAAGCCAACGTACTATAACCTTACACAAGAACACTAGGTAAACGTACAAAAGTAAAAGTTACATGCATATTTCGAAAACACTTGATGTTACTGAACTACAACATTTACAATGCCCTCAGACCAATTTATGCTGCGACAGTTGGTACGAATTTGACCGTTGGATCCAGCAAGGGAACTAAGGTTCCCCATTTTCACCATGGCATTGCCAAAATCTGCGAAAAAAGTTCCGGAGTTGATGCTATAACCTGTAACCTGGGACTTAGTTGAGCCACTGTAAAGCTGCTGATCAGAATGCAACAGGCCCTTGCTATATATTCACCAAGTTCTGATAATAAGCCCGGTCGAATATCACCGGCGTTGTCACATCTTGCGGCGCAAGGTTGTTGTCAGTCCCGGAGGTCAGGTCACAGTTTACTTTCAATGATGTCGCGAATGCTGAGTTGATGTCGGTCTCGTTGTATATCCGGTTTCGAAAGGTTTGACACCTTGCTTGACCTATTGTGTGAGAACCTGATTATAAGAGTCATAACATTTCCGTTAGGGCAAAGCAAACATAATTTCTTGCGAGTCAAGTAACTGTGTACTTACCCGAAAGAGCTACCAATTCTTTTTCAGTGAATCCTTTAGCTGCGAAAGCAGTGATGAGGTCTGTAAGATTGAGGAGTGGAGATGGGAGATTAGTATTTGCCGCGGTTAAACTAGCTGTCGTTGAATCTCTTCTTCCCAATGGAACTGTCCATGAAGTCCCTCCCAACTGCATTAAACAAAAACATAAATATATATCATATCTGAAATTCTAAAATAAATGTGTTTACTCTTTTTATTATGCATTCAAAATGTTACTTGCATAGACAACTGAATCACGAGCTGCAATGGCAAGTATATATGCGCAGGATACAACCCCGGGGCAGGTAGTTTCGAGTTGAGATTTTATACCATCAATCACTTCAAATCCCCTCAATGAGTTTGCATTCGGGAATGCAGTTTTTATTGGCAAGCAGCCCTTGTACTTGAACTCGGATGCAGAGCTTCAATGGCAGCAAAGATAAAACTTCTTAACTCAAGTCTCTAGTTGATGATTTGAATTAGGACTAACCTGCGATGCATTCAATTACTTCTTCCTTTCTTTTACTCTTAAAGATTGATTGAAACAATGATCGAAACTGAGTGATATTCACTATGATGAATTATGCACCCCAAGTATATGATTAAATGTCTAAAACGATTTCTTCTTTGGTTTATACTGTTCGAATACATGGTGTTGAGTCTAAGAATCAAAGAAGAAGATAAGAGGCTGAGAGAGAGAAGAAGTCGAGAGAGAGTGTTTAGCTATAGGAAAACTGTTCTTACTGTAAACCTATATTCATTTCATATATATTCATTTACACATTACATCTATATATATATATATATATATATATATGATAGCTCTAACATACTTAACACGTTTGAGAGATAACAAACTAACTACCTACAGCTGTGGCTACAACGGTCAAACACCCAGCTGTCTAACTAACAAACCGTCTAACTAACTTAACAGCTCTACTACTGTATTACGTATCTCTAACACCCTCCCACAATCTTATGCCAGGAAGGCGAAGCAGAAGATTGTCCCTAAAGAACTCAAACTGAGGCGTATGAAGGCCATGCGTCATGACGTCGGCCAATTGAGCAGCAAAGGACACATAAGCCAAGCGAAGGCTCTTGTTTTGGACGCGTTCACGGATAAAATGGACGTCAATCTCAACATATTTTGTGTGACCATGGAAGACTGGATTATGTGCCATTTGAATGGCAGAGATACTGTCACACCAAATCAAAGGCACGCGAGGGAGAGTCAAGCGCAAGTCAGCAAGCAAGTAAGAAATCCAAAGCAGCTCACAAACCGTATTGGCAAGGGAGCGATATTCAGCCTCTGCAGAGGAACGGGAGATAGTGGCTTGCTTCTTTGCTCCCCAAGAAATGGGGTTAGGACCAAGGAAGACAATGTGGCCAGAAGTGGAGCGGCGAGTGTTGGGATCACCACCCCAATCCGCATCAGAAAAGGCTTGCAAATGAAGGGGACCAGAGACATAATGAAGACCACAATCAAGAGTACCTCTGATGTAACGAAGAATACGTTTCACAGCCACCATGTGCACATCAGTTGGAGCGTGCATGAATTGACACACCGTGTTAACAGAGAAAACAATATCAGGCCGGGTAAAGGTTAAGTACTGAAGAGCACCAACAATACTTCGATACAAGGTGGGATCAGACAACAGTGTGCCATCATGGACGAGAAGTTTAGTATCAGGAACCAAAGGAGTGGAAACAGAACTGCATGTGGCCAAGAGATCAGTAGCATATTTACGTTGATGTACGAAGATACCCGTAGTGGAGTAAGAGATTTGCAAACCAAGAAAGAACGATAAAGGACCCAAGTCCTTCATGTCAAACTCACTACCAAGGGCCGTAATTAAGCTAGCCACCGCCATGGAGTCATTACCAGTAACAATAATGTCATCAACATACAGAAAGACAATCAACAAAACGGAACCTTTATGAGAAATAAACAAGGCAGAATCAAAAGATGACTGAATGAAGCCTAACTTGAGCATGTGAGTGGTGAAGCGAGCATTCCAAGCACGGGGAGCTTGCTTTAAACCATACAAGGACTTAACAAGTTTACAGACATGGTCGGGATGAGTAGAATCAACAAAGCCAGGAGGTTGATCCATATAGACTTCCTCATCTAAGAAACCATACAGAAAAGCATTCTTCACGTCGAGTTGTCGCAATGGCCAATTAAACTGAGCCGCAAGAGCTAACACAAGACGAATTGTGGTATGCTTAACTACGGAACTGAAAGTTTCCTCATAGTCAATATCAGTTTCCTGAAGATACCCTTTGGCGACAAGTCTTGCCTTGTGTCGAGCTATAGACCCGTCTGCATGTGTCTTGACCTTGAACACCCATTTACAGCCAATCACCCGTCGAGAAGGGGGCAATGGAACCAGAGTCCAAGTGTGTTGATGATGGAGAGCAGTAACTTCATCGATTATAGCTTGATGCCACTCAAGAACTTGTAAAGCTTGTTTGTAAGAAACAGGTTCAGTGAAAGAACTAGCAGCAGGAACAGTAGCGTGTAGTGCAAGAAAGCCTTTTCTGCTGGGTTTGAGTATACCGCTCTTCGAACGAGTAAGCATAGAATGTGTTGAACAAGGCTGAGGAGTATGAGCTGGAAGAGAAGGACATGAGATATCAACCACCAGATCAATAGGAGCGGAAATGGAAGAGACATCAGGAGAACCAGATTGATCGAGAGAAGCAGGTGGCATAATAGAGCCTGCTTGTGAAACCTGAACTGCATACGAGATTGGAACAGCAGCCTGAGGACTAAGAGGCGCTGAAGAGCCTGACTGTGAGGCTGGTGCCTCATAGGAGGCTGGTGTGGAAGAAGTTGAAGCCACACTAGGTAACAAACTGTCGGGAATATAATGTGGACTAGATAGAGGTGTACAACTAGGTGGAGTCACATTGCCAGGACCATATGCATATATAACAGAAGGAGAAGATGATGCACAAGACACTGGGCTAGACACCAAACGAAAAGGAAATTGAGATTCATCAAAAATGACATGTCGAGATATGTAAGTTCATTTGGTGGGAATATGATAGCAAAGAAAACCTTTGTAGTCTTAAGGATAATCGACAAAGACACATTGTGTGGTGCGAGACTCAAGTTTGTGTTTCATATAGGGTCTGATGTATGGAAAACATGCACAGCCAAAGACTCGAAGAGAGACTAAAGAGGGATGATGTGAAAACAAGCAGAAATAAGGGGATTGCATTTGTAGGACAGAAGATGGCATTCGATTGATAAGAAAATTGGCAGTTGAGCAAGCATGAAACCAAAAGGAGTGAGGCATAGAACCAGCACTTAACAAAGTGATGGTTGTCTCAATGAGATGTCTATGCTTCCTCTGAGCAAGACCATTCTGCTGAGGAGTATGGGGACAAGATTTATGATGTTGAATACCCTGAGAAGACAAGAAGTCACCCATGGCCTTACTGATAAACTCACCCCCACCATCACTTTGAAGAACTTGAATAGACTTGTTTTGACAAGTAGAAACATAAGAATGAAATTTGACAAACACAGAACAAACTACATACTTATTGAATAAAGGGTAAATCCAAGAGTATCGGGTACAATCATCAACAAAAAGAACATAGTATCGATATCCAAGAGTAGACATACAGGGACTAGGACCCCATACATCTGAATGGATTGTAGAAAATGGCACAGACGCCTTATGATCTGAAAGAGAAAAAGGAAGTCTGAATATTTTTCCTTGAAGAAAGGAATCACAAAGGTGAGAAGAAGAATCAGGCTGATGTGAAATCTGAGCTTGAGTTAACATGGTGTGCAAAACAGCATTGGTGGGATGGCCAAGCCTATGGTGCCAGAGGGACGATTGTATCCGTTGTCCCAAGCAACCAACACCAACAGAACCAACAACAATAGACCCAGGTGAAGGAAATGAGGAGGAAATAGGCAAATGCATTAGAATAGGATATAGACCAGCAACACTAGGAGTGTGATACAACATTTTCCCCAGTTGGTCCTGGATGTGAAGAGAGGATGCATCAAATACCATTTTACAATTATGATGCAAACAAAACTTATGCACAGAAAGAAGGTTATGCACTAAGTGTGGAACATGGAAGACTTTGGATAGTTCAAACTCATGATGAGACAGAGGCAATGTGACAGATCCAACACTAGTTATAGGCAAGACATTACCATTTCCAACAGAAATACCTGAGTTTGGTGGATATGCCTTGGATTGTTGCAGCTGAGAATCATCACACACCATGTGGTGAGTAGCACCTAAATTAGCCAACCAGAAAGTCGGGTCATTGAACTCATAACCAGTCATAGCTGAGTAAGCTTGAGGTTGTAAAGGAGGCCTGGATATCACACCAAAGTTTCCCTTCTGAGAGCACGTCAGAGCTTCATGTCCATGTAGCTTACATAACTGACAAAGAGGAGTTGGCTGAGCCACTGGTGGAAAACCAGGAGAAGAACCAAGGACACCTGGACCAGGGTTAGCATGCACATGAAACTGAGCACCAGGAGAGCCAGTGTAACCATGTGGAGAAGAACCACCATTTCCACCAAAATTATTAGGAGGATAAGCATTGTTGAAACCTCCATAACCAGAATGTTGAGGATAACTGTTGTAGTTGTTATTATACTGATAGTTTGGATTGTATCGATTTCCTCTATAGTTATTGCCTCTACCTCGATAGCCATTATTCCTTCCTCTACCACGGTAGGTGTTCCTACCATACCAGTTGTTCTGATAGTTGTCATGATAGGTGTTCCATCCATGCCACTGTGAGTCTTTCCATGGTGGTTGTGAGGGTTGTGAAGAATGAGACTGTTGTGGTGGAGGATCAGTAGGCTCCTTGGTTGTAGCCATAAAAGTGAGAAGCGAGGACTGAGTCTGTTGTTGTGACGTGACCTTTGAAAGATCTGCCTCCTCAGTTAAGAGAATAGTGCGAAGTTCGGACAAAGTGACTGGTACTGGTCGTGCTCGAATGTGAGACTTGAAAAAGTGATAGTCTGTAGGTAAGCCATTCAAGGTGATTAGGATCACATCCTTATCAGTGACAATGACACCAACATCGGCCAACCTTTGTCTCGCTGATCTGATTTTGCTCAAGAAGGCCTCAATTGAGTCAGGTCCCTTCTAGATTGTTTGAAGGTTAGTCTGTAGCTGCATAAGGTTGGCTTCAGATAAAGAGGAGAACCTTTCTTGCAAGGTAAGCCAAGCAGCTCTTGATGACTCACAAGTCATGATCTCATTAAATGCATCCTCAAAGATCGTTGCAATTAGCATATTTAGCAAGGCAGCATCCATGTCTGATAGGATACATCAGACGGCAAAGGACTAGGACATGATCCATCGAGGTAACCGAACAAATGAAATCCTTTCCACAATCTGTGGATCTTAACACTCCAGGAGATATAATTTGTATCATCTAGTTTAATGGACACAAACTCAATAGCATGTTTGAGTAATTCTATTGCAGATGTCATATTCAAGAAGTAAAATCTTTTTTTAATTCAAAAGGTCAACAATGTCGTCACAAATCAATCAAAGTCTAGCGTACTCTTCCTTCACAAATATACTAAGCACTAATACGTACTTTTCAAGACAAGAGAATCAAAGCTCGTAGGAACAAGTATACAAGCTAACAAGAAGGGATCGAGAGTACTTATCGTTCACAAAGTTGATTCCAAGATCGAGAACGATTATGCAGTAGAAGGACTTGAGAAACAATTGAGAAGAGAATCGAGAAGAGGATCGAAATGAGGACTGAGTTGAGAAGCGAAGGATCGAAATGAGGATTGAGTTGTGAGGTCATAATCAAGAAGGAGATTGAAGTGAAAACTGAGCCAAGAAGTCAGAATAGGCGAAGATCATCGTCACCAGCATGATCGCAATCCAGATCTTTGATTTTCATACAGAGGACATAAATCGGAGCGTGGAGCACCAGGACCAAAATCTGTGAGCTTTATAGCTCTGATACCATGTTCGAATACATGGTGTTGAGTCTAAAAATCGAAGAAGAAGATAAGAGGCTGAGAGAGAGAATAAGTCGAGAGAGAGTGTTTAGCTATAGGAAAACTATTCTTACTGTAATGCTATATTCATTTCATATATATTCATTTACACATTACATCTATCTATATATATATATATATATATATATGACAGCTCTAACATACTTAACACGTTTGAGAGATAACAAACTAACTACCTACAGTTGTAACTAACTACCTACAGCTGTGGCTACAACTGTCAAACACCTAGCTATCTAACTAACAAACCGTCTAACTAACTTAACAGCTCTACTACTGTATTACGTATTTCTAACATATACTCAGCTATGACTGAGATTTCTTCATTATATTTGATTGAATGAGAAATAGGTGATTACATACACACTCTCACACACTCACGGTTAGGCTAAGATGCTATGACATATCTCAAGCCAATTCCTAGCTGCCACATACTTCGGCAGTTTTAGGATTCTACTTGCAATGCAAGTAAATCACTCACATAATTTTTACTCACTCAAAAACTATTACTAACTTTACAGCTCATCTTGAGCTTCATTTGACACATCACCTCATTCTACCTTGTAATCCTCCTGCTAGTAGCTTAATCAGCAACCGTCTTTTCCCCGGTGAAAGTCGCTGTGTCATCTAGCAAAACAGATGCATCGCATCCCTGTTTGAACAACCAACAAGTTAAAATCACACAACTCTCAACCTAATATATGAAGTTAACAAGAGAGTGAGGGACATGCATTGACAAAACAATCATGGAAATGGAGACGAAGCAAGGAAGCCCCCATTCGTTTCTCCTGAGCAACTGCATTGATAACGGCAGCCTGAATTAGAGAAGTCGCGGTGGGGCAGCTAGTCAGATACTAATCGGAGGAGAGTTGTGCAGATGAAACCCTAAACATGAGTAAAATCGCAAAGAAGCAGAAATTGCTATAATGTGAGATAAAATACATGATGCCACAAGTATCGGTGATGCCATTATAATTCTTTTTTTCTCTTTGGCTTTCTTCGATCTCCAGTAGTAACATGAGGACGAAATAATCTGTATATATAGAGGATCTCTAGCTAGTTGAGGTTGAAATTTTTTGCCAATTTTAATTTATATTTATCAAACTAAGTCAGATTTTCATTACGACGCACATAAATATATAATTTTTTCACCTAGGAATCTGTCAATGAAACACATGATCGATGTTTGACTAATTTGATTCTTAATCTTATATTACGTGCACACAACCTTTCTCTAAACTATGAAGCTTTGACAACTGTAAGTTAATGGATATCAAACACCAACTTGTGGTTTTGGAGATTATAAATCCACTTATTTACTCATTCTAGCTTAAGTTTACACTTTACAGTAATATCTATGTATAAAGTCAACCCACTTTCTTGTTTTATTCTTTTCTGAATTCTAGAGTATGGAAAAAAAAATTATAGAACTATGGAAATTGTTCCAATTTCAGGCCGGTCAGCTAGGAGAACGCATATATATGATACAATATTTATTGGGTATATTTGGATTTCGAAATACTTAAGTACAACGAATATGCGTATCGAATTAACATGAGACTCAAAATCCAACTTTTTCGATACATTTTATACTAATTAAAAATAAATATGAGAGATTTATTTTGAAATTTAAGAATACGAAGATCTTTCTTATATTAATACTGAATTTTGCTTTCTTCTTCACGCCTCTTCTTCTGCATCTTCAATATTTTAAAGGAAGTATACTCTCATTTCTTCGTCTCTCTTTTAGTACGCAGCGAGAGTCTTATTTTCTAGTTTCAATTATATTATTTAAATTATCTTGTAAGTTATATATGTTTATGATAATTTATATTTTAATTTCTATATTAATAACGCAAGTTACACTAAATTTTAGAAATTTGTCGTATTTTCCTATCAAATAGTGGTATATATCCGCACAAGCATATCCATATTATTCATAGTCGGGGGTCAGTCTTTCAATAGGCTGTTGGAACAAGTGGTTGCGAGTTGCAACGCGTCTTTGTGGAAAATACTATGAGAGAGTAAGAGCCCGTTTGGATGTGTTTTTGAAAATGTCAAAAGTGTTTTTAAATGGATAAAAATATTTTTTAAGTTAAAAATTTGTATTTGGTAAATTTTAAAAAGTGCTTCGAATAAAAAGTATAAGCACTTAAGAAGAGATTTTGAGAAGCACTCTCTTGATGCTTCCTTTCAAAAGTGCTACCTCTCAAAAAACAGGGAGTAAGCACCTTTTTTCTTTTAATGAATCTTTCATTTTCCAATATTATCCTTATATTCAATTAGTCCAAATTCTCCATATTTTATTTATTATTATTTAATTTATCAAAACTCTTATTTAATTATTATTTATTTTAATTATTCAATTAGTAATACTCTTATTAAATTTTAATATATTTTTTAAGTCATTAACTTTATGTCATAATATAAATTCCCAAATTTTTTTTTTATATTACAAAATCGAATTATAAGAACGATGAAATAAAATAATAATACTTTTATATTTCTAAAAGCCTTTTTTGTTTTCACTACCAAACACTCTAAAATTATATCGCAAATATTTATTTAGAAATAAAAGTACTTTTATGTGTGCATACCAAACATCAAAATGTTTCTTCTTAAAAGCGCTACTAATAAAAAACACTACTACTTAAAAGCGTTTTACTAGAAGCACATCCAAACAGGCACTAAGTAGCAGAAATATCAACCTTATTGAATTATAATAGAATACAATTAATGTTACACAATCTGAAATTAACCACTTGATTATAACTAGATTATTATTTTTTTAAATGCCTTGGATCAATTTATTTTGCCACAGTTGGACCTAACTTGGCCAGTGGTTCCAGTAAGGGGGCTAAGGCTGCCCATTTTCACCATGGCAGTCGCAAAATCTGCATAGAAAGTCGCCGGCATCGTGTTATAAGCCGTGACCTGAGAATCTGTAGAGCCACCACTGAAAAGCTGTTGATCGGAATGCAAGAGGCCCTTGCCATTCACCAAGTTCTTATAAAACGCGTTGTCGAAGAAAACCGGGCTTGTGACATCTAGGGGAGAAAGGTTGTCATCAGTCGCTGAGCTTAGGGTACAATTTGATTTCAACGATGTAGAAAATGCTGAGTCGATGTTACTCTCGTTATGTATCCGAGTTCGAAACATCTGACACCTGGCTTGACCCATTGTGTGAGCTCCTAATCATAAACATGAAATGAGTTTCATTAGAGAGGATCGAATTTAGTTGCTTGCAAGTCAAGTTATTACTAGAAGAACTTAACTTGTTGCCTTTGTGGGTACCTGAAAGAGTTACCATTTCTTTGGTAGTAAATCCTTTATTTGAGAAAGCAGAGATGAGGTCATTGAGATCTAGGATTGGGGATGGGAGGTCAGAATTTGCAGCACTTAGACTTGCTGTGGTTGAGTCTCTTCTTCCCAATTGAACTGTCCATGAAGGCCCTCCCATCTGCATAAAATGCAAAAAATAGAAGAAGGATGATGACATGCATGGCTTTTGACAATTTTTTTTAACACACAAAAGTACGACTCAAAATGTTTTATAAACAAGGACAATTTAGTCCAAAACATGACAATTTTTATAAACAGGGACAATTTAGTCCAAACAACAAAAATACCCCATGTCCATCAAATTTGAATCCCAAAACTGCCCCTAAACAAAAAATATCGGGTTAATTAGTAAGTTTAGGTTTAGCTCTCTAGTTTTCGGTAGAAATTCTCACCCCCACCCTAAATCTTAAACTGTTAAGAACTCAGACAACAACCTTAAAGCCGTCATGGGAAAAATAAGTAAAATCATATTTCTAAAATATTAGGTTCGAACTTAATAATTAACACTCATGGCAACTAGCTCATGGGCAAATAAGTAAAATAATAAATTTCAGAAAAATGGGTTTTTTTCCGTGATTATTTTTTTTAAATATATGTTAATTTGATTCTAATTGTGAGCTTAAAAGTTCATGATTTTTGCTCTTACGCAAATATAAATTGTGACTTACTGAAAGAACTGAATCACGAGCTGCAATGGCGAGGATGTCAGCGCAAGAAACAACCCCGGGGCAGGCACTTTCTAATTGAGATTTTATTGTGGCAATCACTTCAAATCCCCTCAATGACTTCGAATTTGGCAACGCTGTCTTTTCCCCAGTGAAATTTGCAGTGTCATCTAGTAAAACAGATGCATCACATCCCTGTTTCAAACCACACAACAAAATTAGTTATAAAAAATAAATAAAGAAGAGTGTGACAAGTGGTAATTAATGAAAATGTATTACGAGCGTACGTGCAAATGCGAGAGATGGTTGAAGACAATAAGGGTTATAACTTAAACGTACATTAACAAAGCAATCGTGAAAATGGAGACGGAGCAAGGAGGCCCCCATCCGGTGCTCCTTCACCACCGCGTTGATAACTGCATTCCGGACAATTGAAAGGGCCCGGGGGCACGTCGTGGCGTAGTATTCGGAGGACAATTGTGCAGAAGATGAACTAAACATGATCAAAAGCACAAATAAGCTGAATGTGTTATGGTGTGAGATGAAAGCCATGTTGCACAAAAAAAAAATGAAAAGAAAGTGAAATTCTTTCCCTTTTTTTTCTATCTTTAGAAGGACGGAGAACAGAGGTGTATAAATGGAGGATTTAGGTAGTGGATTTTGAACTGTTTTGGCAATTTAATAACTTAGTCAAAGTCCCTAAAACTGTTTTACCCAAACTCTACATCATAGAGGACTCAAATTTCATGAGATTTATTCATTTTTTTACTTAGTGGAAAGACCTATCATTGAAATATGCAGGGATGAATCTGTGAGTTTTGTTGTGGCAAATTTTCAAGGGAACAAACAGGGAGAGAAAAAAAATTAAACCAAACACGGTAACAATGATTTGATTTTTGACCATCAGAGTGTGTGAACATGTTTTTCATTGAGGAATCTAACTTAGGTCAACAAAAGTTTGATGGCACTAACTACAAATGTCTTTTTACTACCTTTGTATTATATATGAACGACAGTTGACAGGAATGTTCTGCATTTCCCCCAAACTTTAGAAGCTTCCTACACTCTGAAAAAATGAAGTTTCAAGATGGCAGTTGAAAAAAAAAGGATAAAAATAGCGATTTTGACACTTCACTTCTAGTCATTTGCGGCTTCAATCGAGTACAAACAATTTTTTCTGTACTACAGGAATGCATGATTCTGAAAATGGAGTGCTAAAATTGTTGTTAGACATGAAAGGTGGCGAAGTCTAAATGCTTTATATTAGAGGTTTTATGCAAATTTAGTCCCATCTAGAGGATTAAATTCAAAATTTTCGGGTTTGGGTTTGAATATGGATGCTTCATGTTTGACATCCTACTCCATTATAATCAATACATGAAGAACTAGAGAATGAGATAATGTTGACTATGGTGGACCTATCCATCAGCGGTAAGAAATATTTGCCACCACCTAGTAATTTTTATGAACTATTTGTCTTTATTCATGATTACCCTCAAAACCTCAGGGTTGAGAGGATCATAAATTTCAGAATATTGCTTCCCCTGTAAGTAGGAGTAAGTTGTGGAAAAGAAACAAGATTTTCTCAGTAGATAAAATTTCTTCCTATAAAAACTTAAGAAGATGCAACAAATCTTATTTTACTTCTATTCAGAATATCATAATTTTATCTCAAACTGCAACTTGTCTATAATGATAATCACAATGTAAGTTTTATGCGTCACTAAAGCTCTCTGTCAAGGAAACAAGATGATGGTGAACAAAAATGAGCCAATCAGAGGCCTATTCCCCGGTGCGCCTTCTACGACTTGGAAGAGAATCAGAACACAAACTCTTCCTCCTCCGCACCAATAGTTGGTAATCTATCTCCCATCTCCTGGAGAGCAGATGCCGTGGCATCACTAATGCCCAGCAGATACTGCAACCGTGATAATTTCTCAGGTGCCGGGTCACTTTTCAAGTATACACCAAACAGATCGGCTAGCTCCTCTCTCACCTCCCATGAAAGTGGCTTGGCAGGTACAGCTTTATCACAAGCCAGTAAGTCATTTAGAGAGGAAACCTGCAAAAGCAGAAATAAACATCAACTTTGCCACCTTTCCAGTCAATCGAATCTTACCAGCTAAAGTTGGCACTTAAGAACTTACAGGACTATAATAATAAAAGATTAAACAAAGTTCATACCACTCCTTGCCGATTTCTCTGCCTCAAAAGTGACACAGCTTGAATCAGTGAGTTTGATAATCTGGTCTGTGCAAGCTCTCGAACCACATTCTTAGCCTTTTCAGCATTAATATTGAGATCTACTGGGATTTTCTCATAGACTTCCTCCTCATCAAACTCTCCAGTGCCCGATGAGAATATCTCATCCACGGTTTTTTTGAACAGGTTCTCTCGCAAGCTCTCAGATATCATGCTGTCTAATTTAACACTTGATTCCTTAAGTTCTCTTATCTGCTTAATGTCAAGCTTTCCCTGACCAATAGCAGTTTCAATGGCAGCTGCCAGTTTTGTGGTTGTTATATTCTTGATTATCTTTTCCACATATTGCGGAGGCAAGCCAACTTGCTTCTGCAACTCATTAAGTTGCTCCACCCTGGCTTTCGTCAATTGTCCATCAGCTAAAATCACCTCTGCCTGTTGCCTGAAAGCTTGCTCGGCTAGGCCCCTGTGTACGTCCACTATCTCCGTAGTGCTCAAACCCAGTATCCCCCCAAGCTGATTTAGTAGCACATACTCTGAATCATCCTTCTTTGTAGTTATCTGAGCACCAAAAGGGATCCTCTTCACTTCACCGGTTATACAGAACAGTAAATATGTCTTGTAGAGATCCGTCCTCTCTCGTTCTTCAAGGTCATCTTTAAGAGTTATCTCTGTCTGGCCAGGCTTCCCCAACTTTGCAGCGAGTTCCTTGTCGGGTCTTATCTTCCTAAGTGTCTGAATAGATTCCCATTCATCCTCTACTTCTACCTCTACCTCTAGGACTTTATCTTGTGCCTTTACTGGCTCCTCTGTAGAGGCATCAGATGATTCCCCTTTTATGTCTGCCACCAATTCAGTCACAACCAATGTGTTGAAAGCTATCAATTTTTTAAGTTCTTTTGCAGCCTCTGTACGGCTCCCAGCTGACCGTGCTCGTTTTACGTAGTTAATAAAAATCTTCCGGACCTGCGTAAGAAACAAAAAAGAAGAGAATATGTTGAATTTGAATTAAAAAATTCAACATTATCAAACGCAGTAAACAAACTCGATACTTACTGCTTTGCTGGCAATAGACATGGCAGCCTCCCTAGACAATCGCAAACCATGAGCTGCCTTTCTCACAGCTTGCTTTACATCAGCATCGTAGCCATCAACACCAGATGCAATTGCATCCTTCACAACCTGGACAAAGTGACAACCAAAATCAGCATAATGCTTGATTTCAAAATAGCAAACTGTTTTGTTAACATATTAAAACATCTGAAAAACTTCATGGTATGTGTACGTGCAGATGAAGGGTCTTGAAAAAATAGTACCGTTCCATGCAGATAACAGAGAAAAGAATATTAAAGATAAATATAGTTACCTTTTCAAACAAACTTCCACAGATATCTGAATGGGCAGCTTCAACAGTCAGCTGAGGTATACAAAGCATAACTCGTAGTCTTAACAAAGAAGCAACATCATCCTCATTCAGCTCTCCATCAGCAACACAATGCTGTAACTTTTGCCGGTAAATTTCTGGACACGAAAAGCAAGTCAGATTCAAAGAGGAACAAAACCAACCATCCATTATAGCAATAAGGTACTGTTTGGTTCATTGGAAAGCACCAATGCATGACATAAATATTCCTAAATGCTTGTTCAACTGTTTGATTGACAAAAAAAGGATTGTTTTTCTTGTGGAATGTCCATTCTCCTAAAATAATGGATAATGCCTATTACATTCTAATATCTTGATTGCATTCCATTCTAATGTTCATTGCGGCAAGCCAGAAACTAAAACACTACCTAAAGAATCAAACATATGACTAAAATTGATATCCAATATTGCCTAGATAGTACTAAATAAACATTGACCGAGGATAGTGAGATCCGCAATAGATATTTCAGAACAAGTTGTTCAAATGACAAGGGTCATTACCTTCATGAATCTCACTGGCTCTCTGTGGATCAAAGTGCAGCTCCTCGCAGATATTTTGAAGGAAGGCTGCTTTGCTATCTGCTGCTTCTAACTCACCCGCACTAACAACCTGTGAAAGACGTTTACGGTATACCTTCGAAGTAACATCAAGCACAATGGATTCTGACTCTCGCTTGCCCAAACCAAATATATTTCTTAACTGATTCAATGCGGAAAGCTATACAGGTAAAAATTCAGGCATTAGAAACATACGTTTTAAAAAGGAGCTTAAATACAGCCAAATACATACACACCAGCCTTTAGTTACCTTACTCTCTTCAAGGCGGCCAGTGGATAAAGAATCTGTAACATATGCTCTAAAAAGGAGTTTCAAGTCATCCATCTTTCTATCGCCATCATAATCACCACCTAATTCAAAGATGTAAGTGATTAGAGCTGGGGTGTCCAAAACTCAGCCATTAGAAACATACAAGCCAGAAACCAGTAAAGATTCTTACCAAGTAAAGAAACTGGCCCGACCCCAGGTGCAAAGCGATCTGCATCTGGCTGGTTCTTAAGTGAGATGAGCGAACTATTGAGTTCTAGCATCTTATCAAGCTCTTCCACAACTTCTGTGACTCCCCTACTGAAAAACTAATTTTATTAGAAGCCAATAGTGTTACCAGTTGAAATACCATTAATCTCGTTGGAACTAAAAACAATTAACAGGACACAAAAGAATAAAATATCTTTCAAAATCAATATGTAGTATAAGCTGCACTTATTTATGGATGTGAACATACGTTGCTCTAGCTCTGGACTTGAGTATACTGAGTGCTGCTGAAATATTTGCTTCAACTAGTTTTCTTGCATGTTCCTTGAACAAATCCTCAGCGTGCTGCATTGAACAGAATTATCCGCACTGAGAATAAACTATAAGCAAGCTCCTCAAGGTCTAGCAACAACATTGTAAACAAGGTACCTCATCAGAAAGCCGATAAGCCTGTTGTGATTCTTTAAGCCTAACAAGCTGCTCCGCATTAATATCTGAGAAAAATATAGTTAACTCTATCAGCATTTAAGCATAAAATGAGTAGGAGTGTTTCTATTTTACATAAAATATAGTAAACTCATCTGATGAAATTCTCTTATAAAAGTACTAAGAAAGAGATTTTGAGCGAGTAACCATATGGCAGCACTGTCACTCTCTTTGAGATAATTAACAAATTGTTCCTGTTAAGCTAAGGGAGCATCAAAATTGGTCCTTTGAGTAAAATAACTAGGGTGCTGTTATTGGCAGTCCAAAAAAGTCATCATGCACTCCAATCTTGCAAGACAACAAGAAATCAATAGCCCTTGGAGGAGTGCAGGATGAGTTTTTTGGAGTGCCAATAACGGCTCCAACAACAAACAATTAAACTAATCGTTTCTTGTATCCCATGAACCATTCTCTACAAGAGATCAAATTAAAAAAAAAATCTCAATTGCCCGGGCTTGGTTTATGTTTGGAACAAAAGTAAATGCTAAAGGCCTTAATGGATAGTATGGTTACCTCTGCCAACTGATTTTAGCTTGGAAGCATATAATCTCTGGGCATTATCACGGATAGCCAGCTCAACCTTCCAGAAAAAAGAGAATCGTCAGTCACTCCAAAGAGAGCAAAAATCGAATACTGAATAATGATACATGTGATTTTGACCCAATTAAGTTCAGACGATGGTAAACTAACTATTGAGATGCAAAAAAAAATGACTCCCGGCATGACAAAGTACGACCATAATACCAGTGAAATTGATTGCTCATCATGATACCTGAGATTGGGTGATCTTAAAAACGCGCTTCCAAGGTAAGAGGAAAGATGAAGCATCTCCAAACACAAGAGTTGAAACATATATCAGCTTCTGAAACGCCTGCGCTGGAGACTCACAAACAATGGTCAAAGCCCTGTACCTCAATTATTCAACAATGGTAAAACAAGCTCAAACTTTCGAGCAGAAAAGACCTACCCGACGCTGCTCAAGATCACCCTCACGGTCAGTCTCAAGCCTCTGTCTGAAAATTCTCCTACCAATCTGAAAGGGCCCACGAACTCAGTACAGGTGGAGAAACAAAGTAAATACATTTGCTTTCACAAACAGACAAGTAAAAAAAGACCCACCTCCATATGCATGGAAGCTGCTTCAGGGTCATCGATGCCCAGAGAGTTTTTGAACTTGACGATTGTGTCAACTTCGTCTCCACTAAGTTCTTCAGCTCCAGAAGGAAGAACAGAAGTGACAAAACGACAGTACAAATCACAAAGCTCAGCATTAAACGCCTCGTCTTGCTTGCTCAGACCATACCTGCAAAAATTAACAATTTTTAAATGGAATTCAATCAAACTCGCTGCAAATTGAACAACCCAGGTAGCAATTTTGCTACTTGATTCTCACTTTCGAGCAATGCCTTCTATGTCCTCCTTCTTAACAGCTTTGGGGTCGTCTAACCCGGCAACGTAATTGTGCAAATTCACGGCGGCAACCTCAGGTGCGCAAGAATTCAAAGCGTAGACAGCGGCCCCACCGGCGGCTCCAAGCACTGCTGCGCCACCAAAAGCGGCGCTTTGTGACTTGCCCACCTTCAGACCCAATCCATAACCGGCAGCCACAGCGCCGGCGAAGACAATTGCCGAAGTCACTAGCCGGAGCGGCGGCGAGAGCTTCTCCACAACAGGTTGGACACCAGTAAGCTCTCTCTTGCCTCCGAAGACATCGGGAGGCGGCGTTGACGAGGCGCCTGTTGATTGTTCCGAGGGGGTGGCCGAGTTTCGTGGAAATGAGACCCTGAAACGGCGTCGTCGGGACTGAACAGAAGTTGCGGCAGGGAGAGAGACGGGGTTGAGGAAAGGCGAGTGGAGAACAGAACGCTGCGGTGTGAGAGTAGAGGGATTCATGGGTCCCTCTGTAATGAGATAAGCGGAGACGACGTCGTTTGGGAGGAGAATGTGAGAGTGGAGTGTGGAACTAAAAGGGTCTTTCTAGGGTTGGGATCGGAGGGTTATATAGGGTTTAACAGAATTCCGGCGATTGAAGAAGATAAAAGGGGTGAAAGTGAAGATAGAGAGCCGAGCAAGAAGACAACAAATCAAACACTGTGATGGCTTCGCTACCGTGATAACGTTAGCCTGCTTAGGATTGTATGGGCCTTACCCATGACGCTAATTATCAATGGGCCTAAAGTATACTTGTATTAACAGTTTAGGCCCAAGATTGATTAGGTCATCCAACCATGAGGTCAAATTTTGAACCAAGCTCAAATTTAGCTCTAAAAAAGTAGCTTTTAATGAATAATTCAGGATTATATTCTACCTTCTCCGACAATTTGGAATTAAGTCATTACTATTTTAATATTTTATTATTTTTTTTTATATTTTTTAAATTTATCGATAATTTTTCATAATTTTCTATATATTTCCTATGAGCCTAGCAAATCAATAAAAAAAACAGATTGTGCATGTGGGCTGAGAAAGTGCAAATTTAAGGGCCCACATCTATATAGCCTTTAGGAGATTTCCTACTTTTTTGGACAAATTTAAGAAAATATTTGGTCATTGACCCTTGAAAAAATATATATCCATGACCTTCGGCCTAGTGGTTGAAGATGTTTTTTTTCCCAATTTTGGTACGGTTTAGGTCTTTGGCTCATGGTTGGAGAGTGTCTTATTTGTCCTTGTGGTTTGATGCATTTTTTTTTTTCACTCGTCTTCTTTTTATGCAATGATATTAAGAAGGTACTGATAACTACTTGTTTTTTTTACAATTTTACGAATAAACATTGTAAATTTACTCATAAGTTAAT
This sequence comes from Oemleria cerasiformis, assembly GCA_037349345.1. Lineage (NCBI taxonomy): Eukaryota > Viridiplantae > Streptophyta > Magnoliopsida > Rosales > Rosaceae > Oemleria > Oemleria cerasiformis. The sequence continues at coordinate 2,935,393 of JAZGTL010000006.1, forward strand.
CCAACATACACGTTTATACTAACAAGTATACTCTTAGATAAAGAGCTGGTTTTGAGTGGTTTTGAAAGCACTTCATATTTGACAAAAAGGAACTAATGGGTCATTTTTGAAGATGCATCTGCAACATGCTTCTTAACAAATGACTTTGATTTTTGTAATAATTTTGACATATTAACATTGAAGTGCTTTTTCAAAATCGCTTATGTGCATAACTGCTACTTACAAAAGCATTTCAAATCAGTATGAAATCCAACAAATTTGAGGTTAATTCAGCAATCATCAAAAGAGAAATATATAACACAAGTTAACATGTTTGATTAGTTGCCTCTAGTATTGTTACACTCTAGCAATATTCTTTTGTAATTTATAGTGAGTGTCTCGAGTTTGACACTCGTAACAAAGCGAAGTCGATGCACAATATTTGAATAATCTTCTCTCTAAATATTGTTCCATAAAACGTTTTAATAAATAAAAAATATGTTCAGTTGGTTCCACCGAAGTAATCTGTCATTTACGGTAGCATTCCACCGCACCCTTTTTATCACCAGTCAGTCACTACTACAAGTAGGAAGCTGTCGCTACCGCCTGCTCTTCAAATTTCCAAGATGGCCGTCTCTTCACTGCGACTCCCGTTCTCTCTCTGGCTTCCAAAATTCCCAACTCATAGCTTCCATTTTTCAAAACCAATTTTACCCCCAAGACTCAACCTTGTTTACTGCTCCTCATCCTCTCTCTCTACTGCTCAACAAACCTCAACCCACCTTGAAAAATGGCAATCCGTTCGAAAGAAGAAAGTGGTTCTCCGGGTCGGGTACGTCGGCACCGATTACCGAGGTCCGTTTCAAATTTCACCATTGCTATTCTCACATTTATTTCAGGAAAGTTCATTAAGTTGTTCCTTTTGTATCCAAAGTTCAATCCTTTATAGCTCTCTCTTTTGTGTTTTCTTTCAGGCTTGCAAATGCAACCAGAGGAAAACGAGAATTCGTTATCCAGTGAGTTCTTCATCCTTTCCCTTGCTAGTTGCCACCATTAGTTTTAGTGATCACTCGTTCTTGGCAAAGTTGCTTTTAGCTTGATAACAAAGGACTTAATTTATCTATTTTTCAATAGAGCAATCAAATCCCCAATTTTTACATGAAGTTAGTTATGTTAAAGCATTGAAAAATTTGTAACTTTTGGAATTTGAATCAGCTTACTACGCATGGTTGGGATGTACCTAAAAAGTATTACAATTTTTGAAATGTAGCTATTGAAAAAGAACTTGAATCTGCCATATTCAATGCCGGAGGTATCCGTGACAGTAATCTCGGGAATCTTAACAAGATTGCTTGGGCCAGAAGCAGTAGAACCGATAAAGGAGTAATGAAACTGACTTGTAGCCAATTTCTGTTTGTTTTTGTAATCTTTATTGTTTGCTGTTGAATATATGAGGATGCTGGTTCTTATTTTTGTTGTGTTGAAATTACTTTGACATAGGTTCATTCATTAGCGACGATGATATCATTGAAAATGGAGATCCCTGAAAATGCTTGGGAAGGAGACCCTTATGGCATTGCTCTCGTGAATCACATTAACTCTTATCTTCCTGATAATATCAAAGTTTTTAGCGTTTTGCCTGCGCAGAGGTGAGACCACTAGAGCTTGAGTTTTTATTCATCTTTGTCATGTACATTATATAATACAGTCATTTTGTATGAAATTAGTGACAGATTTTTGTATTTAGACAATGGGATGAGTACATGCATTTCCTTGTTAATGAAATTGTTCAATTTGCAGAATTCAACCTACATTTTCCTGAGATAGTTTTATTGTTGCGAAGGCATGCATGTGCTTTTACTCTACAAGGCTATTTCTGGTCGCCAATTTGATTGCTTGTTTTTTAGGAGCTTTGATCCGAGAAAAGAGTGTAACCTCCGCATGTATTCATACCTACTTCCTGCTGATGTTATTGGAATCAAAAGTCACTTCACAGCAGCTGAAATTAATAATCACATCTCAGACTTCAATAGTATACTAAATGCTTTCGAGGTATGGTGTTTTTGTCTTCGTATTCGTTTCTTTTATACTGTTGTGATTCCTTTCAGCACCTAATTTAGTAGCTGTCTTGAGACAAGTCCTGAAACATTCCTTGAGTTGAATGGTCTGTATTCGTGAATGCAATCTGCAGGGAGAACATCCTTTTCATAATTATACCATACGATCTAAATACAGGAAGAAGATTTCCGCAAAAAAATCACCTAGAAATGGCAATGTGTCAAAAACGGGGAGATCAACTGGAGTGGTGTCATCCTCTGCGTCTGAGGAAAGTGATGGCGAGGGATATATCGATGAAACATGTACATCAAAATCTGACGCTGAGGTACTGAACCAAAACTCGTATCTGTCTAGCAATGGTGAGGAAAACTTAGTCAATGCTTGCGAGAAGCACGGAGATGGTCTGAAGGACCAAAGTGCTGGTTCAGTCATCCGTGCAAAATGGTTATACGAACCTGATGAAAGAGATAGAATAGGTGCTTCTCATTTCAGAAAGATTTTTCGCTGTTTCTGTGGAAAGCTGGAGAGATCGGTTGGTCATAATTTTATTGAGGTTTCCATATGGGGAGAGTCTTTCATGTTACATCAAGTAAGTCGTTTTAGTATGACCCTGAAAATTCTTTATAGCTTGATTTGTTCTTGCTTTCCTTTGGCTGTTTCTTACTTGGAGAAATAATATAATAACAATAATTATTATACACTCACCAGATCCGCAAAATGGTTGGAACTGCTGTGGCCATAAAGCGCAAGTTACTCCAGAGAGATATTATGACATTGTCACTGGCCAAGTTCTCGCGGATCATCCTACCACTTGCCCCATCTGAAGTTTTGGTTTTAAGAGGAAACAGGTTTTCAATTAGAGAACGACCAGGAAATATAGCAAGGCCTGAAATGATAGCAATGGCTGAATCAGAAGAAATTGTGAAGGCAGTTGATGAGTTCTACACCTCTGTTATGTTGCCGCAAATTTCAAAATTCTTAGAACCGTCGGGACATCCTTGGAATGAATGGGTTGACAACTTAGATAGAAACACAGGCATTCCAGATGCAGAATTGGATGAAGTCAGGAAAGCTTGGAAAGTATGGAGGGATAAGTTCGACAGTGTTAACAATGTGACAAGGTAGATGGTGATGATTGCAAAGAATGTCTTCATGGCATGGTTTATTCAGATCATAACGAAAACCCTCTGATTGTTCCGTTGAAATTACAACGAGTTCCTACAAGCTCAAATGGGGGAGGTGAGATTTATAGCTTTATTTATTTCATGTTGAAGGCCACAAGCTGTATATGTAAATGACTAAATGGAGATATTGTTAAAGAAGTAATGATTTCGCAGACTCTGGTTATATGCAGGTGTAATTGAAAATTCCATCCAAGGCAGCCCGGATTATTCCGTTCCGTTGCTGACTCGGATATCAAACTCCATTTTCCACGAGAAGAAAAGAAAGGCAGCCGCCGGGAGTAGGTCATACGTTGTTAAATTGTTGAATATCTGTGTTTACTGAACTGGTTTGATCACAAACTTCTTGTTTACTTTCCGATATGTCATTCGGTATTTCTTGAACAAAATACTTTGTATTCTTTATTTTTCTCAAAATGTAAGTTGTTGATTGTTTCATTGGTTATTCTCTTTCATGTTTGCTATGATTTTACTGGCCATCAAGCTCAAGTGTCGAGTCATGTGTATGCTTTTGGAACATGTTTTCCAAGTTCCAACTCAGATAGTAGAACAAACCAAGATAGGCAATGATAACATGTCATGCATCAATAATTCTTTAGCGTTGCCCATTAAGCTTTGCTCATTATTCCACTCTTTGATGTAATTTTCAATTTCGAAAACCAGCTCTACAAAATCCCTCCCAATTTTCTAATCTCACCCCATCCCAAATTGGACTTAGAAACTCTTATTTAGACCTTAAATTGCCACAGATACTCAACGAACCTACTGCTAGTTCCATTTGTATTATCATGACTGCGGCATAAATGAGCTCAATTATGACTTAAACGAGTACAAGTACTACATAGATAAATTCCATTTGTACTCTTATCATGATTGCGGCATAAACGAGCTCAATTATGACTTAAACAAGTACAATTACTATATAGATAAATTCAACTACCGCATAAATTACGACCGAAACTATCACAGTTATTACTACTAAAATAACCTTAATTACCACCTTTACAAACCTAGTTGCTACATAATAAGCAATCACGATTATCATATAAACTAACGAGTCTGATTACTACTTCAATCAATCAATTATTACTCCTTAAATCAGTTTGAATTATTATATAAACGATTCCAATTATCACGTAAAAGAGAAATATATACAATTCCCCAATTACCCGCTAAACAATCGATATTTTTGTTCAAGTGGTGACAGAGCTCACTTTTTTGGTAATTGGCAGTCATTTAAGTCGTAATAATTAATATATTGAACATTTTTAACTAGTAAATGGAATGTTTTATGTGCTAATTAACTCTCTTCTTTTATATGATAATTAGTTTCGTTAATCTTTGATTATTAATAGGCCTTGGCAATGCATGCCTTAATATATAGCTAGCCCTTGACATGCCATTCTACCCCAAAACAGGCCAATCCTTATTCCTTGCCAAGCATAATCGTGCAAGACGATCGACCACCAGCTGGCCGGATCGGTTTTGATTATTGATTTTGTGGCTACTGACGTATCAAATTAAAACAACAAATCTATATATAAGTAACCAATATCAAACATTATTAGAGTAAACAAGGATTGATCGATTCAATTAATATAATTAAGAGAGCTAAATAATTAATTAATTAATTAATTCTTGGTGGGTAACTTCACTCCAGTTTTCAATGGCTTTCAACACCGCTTCTTTCACTACATCAGCATCTTTCTCATCATTATCCTGCCACACCAAAAAATTCAACGCATGCACTTCATTATTATTAAAAAAATCAAACATGCATGTCTAAATTAATAAACATACGTATAATAATGCATGTTTGAAATTTCCGAATTGTATGTTCCGATCATTTGATGATTAAATAAACATTCATTTTTTATGATTAAATAAACATTCATTCTCTAAACAATATGATTACTCCTCAAGAAAAGAGAAATTCGACTTAATATTATATTATTCTTACATGAATTGTTCCAACTGCTTCTAGAAGGAAATGGTTGGAACAAGAAACCCTAGTTTGGTGGACATCAAGGCCGAGCTCCTCGAAAGCTTCCAATACGAAAACAAGCAACCCACTGCAGCTTCTTTGACTCGACATCTTAATCACAAACCCTTCCTCTCCAGCTTCAACTTTCACTTGCTGAAATTAATATTTATTCATCGATCAATGAAAAATTAATAAATTAGTATTGATTTTTCTCCTCGTAATTAAACAATTTATTTTAATTTCTACCAGAGGGAAGGGGTTTTGAGGAGCTGCGGCAATGATCTCTTCACTCATTTGCTCCACTTTTCGCTTTAAGTCTTGTATATACTTTGATGCATCCAATATAATTGAGGTTTTACTACGCTGTAGATATTCATACTCAGTCCATATATCACAATATATATATATATATATATATATATATATATATATATATAGTCTGGTTCACCTGCTGCAAATTAAGGCAAGAACTTAACGAGAAAGAATGAATTAATGAATATGAGGTGGATGTGTACGTACCGAATGAGAGCGAGAGATGGAACGAAGGGATTGAAGTTTGTTGGATGGTGATGGTGCTCTCTTGTGCACCTTGGAGACCATGGCTAGCTTAGCTGCTGCTTATCTCAGCTGATCATATATCTCTTATTCTTTTTTTTTTGTGCTGCTGATGACTGGCTATCTATCTGTACTTATAAAGTGAATAAGGGCGTTGTGGGGAAAAGTGGAGGTGCAATTATTAATGATTTTTACATATCAAAAGTTTAACTTATTACCTATACTATATTTTAATTTGGCACATTACTAAGACTAAATATTAGCTAGTAGAAAACACAGAGAGGATTAATGCATCATCTAAAACTCCAAATTATGTGTGTGTATATATGCTGTAAAAAAATCTTCTATATATATATATATATATTCCATTGTTCTGGAAGTGATGAATATTAATTATTATATGGATTTAACGTACTATTAGATATAAATTTAATAAATTTATTATTTTATTTAAGTTTTGGCGTTGCTAATAATTGAATTTTCAGTGTAATTGAAGGAGAGATTAATTAGTATCACACTAAGTAATTTCTAACTTATAATTAGTAAAATGGTAATAATAATTAATAAGAAGACCATATTATATAACGTGGTAATGTATATATTAACTGTGAATCACATTTATAGTACAGATGGATTCTATTTGTATTGGTGATGAACTCCACTTATATAATAATTTAAAGATATAATTTAATTTATGGGTAAACCATACTTGTATTCATGATATGTGATTTACACGAAAAAGGATTGCTGACATAATTATTAGGAGTATCCCACATCAATTAATTATATTCAATATACATATATACTAATTGATCATAAACGTAAAGTTGAAGTCATACTAATTTTAATTCATTGATTCAGCCCAATTAACTAGCTAGGTTATGTCTAAAGTTCCATATATATATATATATATAATACATACATTATACGTGACATAATTAGGTATATATGGAGGTACATATATAGAATGTTTTCTTTACAGACTCATAATATATCAATATGCTTAGTTTCAAGAATGTAATTCGAAGTAACATAATTAGGTATATGTAAGTTGTAAAAATCTCCTTTTTCCCCTCGTACTATATAATATTGTGAATTATAACACATTTTCACTGATTTTGATCTAGATTGGATATGCCTAGCTATATGGACCATGGTAATCATCATGAATATGGAAAATTGGGAATGTGTGGTTACATGGAATTAGAAACATATATATATATATATATAATTGGGTAAAGAAGAAGCACTGAGAATAAGAAATTGCTAGCGCGCTAGACTGGAAGAGAGGATCATCGTCAATATATACGAGTGAAATATTAGTTACGAAACGCTAGCTATGTAATGTTATTATTATTTCACGTGTTATAAATACAAATAAATAACGATATATAATAGATGACTGAAATGATAATATTACGTTATATATAGTGGATGTGGACTGAAATAATGGAATTTTTGAAACAGACATTTTGCATGGCGATATCGTAGTGATGGAGCAATGGAGGATGGTGGAGTGGTGGGGTTAACGTGAGAGATGAAGCAGGAATCTACTCTCGTGATTGGGACACCATAGAAAGCAGCAAAGGAAGCGTCAAACTATGTTCAGTCTTTGTGTTTTCATCAATGCATACCTCCAAACCTTCCTCACGGGCTCTCTCTCTCTCTCTCTCTCTCTCTCTCTCTCTCTCTCTCTCTCTCTCTCATTTGCCCTAATTAACTCCTGAATTTTAATTAAAAATTGGCAATTTGATGGATGGCATGCCCTAGCATAAGGCGCTTAATAAGCTTTTTGAAATGGCTAATGGCCAATGCTTTTTGAAAATGGCTATGGCTAATGCATGGCCATCGCATCAAGTCACAACAATACACGTACATACAGCTAGCATAAGCTTTTTGAAAATGTGTCGTATTCTCTTTGGTTCATTTCCTTCTTGTACGTAAAACCATGGCCCTTATTCCCTTTCCTCAAATATTGCCCTAGCTAACTAGCTAGCTGGCTAATCAACACTACTAGTACTACCGGCATTATTGAAGAAACCCATGCAACAAACGTATTTTGAACTCGATGGAACTCAAGAGACTAAAATTGAACAAACACATAAGATGCTTACTATGTCAATCTGCACAATTGATTAGGTATATATTAATTCATTGAATATTCTTAGCCAGTATGCAGTGGCCTATATATTCTGAATTTTTTATCAGAAGAGTGAAGATGTAAGGGTCTTAATTAAGTTCTTCATCTTCTTAATATCGTTGTATTATTATTAAAAATAAAAAGCATCATTTAAAATTCACAGAGATATAGATTCTCAACCGGAAAAAAAAAGAGCACAACCAGCTCTTATACCGTACGTGCCATAATTAAGGACAAAATACATGAAAAGAATTTCCTTTTCTCTTCTTTCTTTTGTTATTATAGAGGTGCGATTTTTAACTATATATTTATGTATTTTGTCGTCAGAGTTAGAATTCCACTTGAGTCACGAGCTCATCTACGTGCCCACCGCCCTCTCGATAGTAATATATATTTTAGGAAGTATATATACATACACACATTTGAAGGGAATCAATTCAAATCTTTTATATGGGATTTTCGACCTTGAGGAGATGACCAATATTATTGGATCCCTTTGCCCCAAAGTGAAACCACCCATATACGAGTTTGTATGTGTACGTAATTCAAATTCACATTCTTATAATATGTACATACGTGTAATTCAAATTCAGAGTATATATATATTGTAATTCAATTCACTGAGATAATTGATTATTACTTGGCTTGAAGTTTGTCTGCATTGAACATATATATGCAACCATCTATTGATCACATGAGTGCCGACCTTGCTTAATGATTACAATTTACAACCAAACAATATGTACCCCATAATGCATTGTTGCCCCTTCCTCTTGTCCCTTTGCATATCTCTTTTAACATGCCCTACCTGTTTTTTTTATTCTTTTCTATATTTCAAGTCCCAATTCATCAATCTCAAATCGAAACCCTTCGTACAGTTGAGAAGTGCAAAAATTAAAAAGTTATTAGACCACCAAATTGTTGAAATTTAATATAGAATGAAGTCCCACAAGATGTTTCTCAAAAGATCGAGCTCATTTGAAGAATCCAGTGGACTCGATCTCTATATATACATATGCAAAAAATTTCAGCCATTTTTATATAGATATATATCCCATCATATATATATCAACATCTCGAAATTCTTTAACATCGATGTTTTACCTAGTGCAAATAGCCTGGTAAAAAATTATTTATTATTGCATTGACGAATATTTGAAAATGATCTTATTCTCTAAGTAGAAAAATAAATTATTTTACATATAATTCAAATTCGCATGCTGATAATTAATTACGAGTATTGTCCATATGTATAGAGAAAGGCCAGCATATGACATAATAAGGCCATGTTAATTAGGTTGAATAAGATGATTAATAATTAATATATATGTGTGAGGAATGGCAGTTCCAAACAATAATTGTTTCTCGTGACATTTATACTTTTAGTATAATTTGGACAAGCCGCTCTTCAGATTTCAAGGTACATTCTCAGTGATATATTCTTCCCGATCGAGCAATGCTATATCTAACCAAAAAAACAAAAGCATGCGTACTATATATTTACTAACACATCGATCTGTAATTTTTGGGCACAAATTGTCGTATAATTGTAGGAATATTGGGATCCAAATTATAAGAGAATCTGCCTTGTAATATATATATATATATATATATATTTCTTTCCTCATAAAATAAATAATTTCTTGCAACAAAAAAGAATTAATAATTTTAAAAATTTTAATTTTATATATCCCGATTCTTTCTAAAAAAATAATAATTAAAAGATAAAAAATAATCCTAATTCTCATATGCATCAATGCATGCTTATATATTACAGTAAGTGCAATTGTTTTTTAAGAAAAAATAAGCGGCCAATATTATTCTATGATATTTTTGCTTCTTGAAATATATATATATATATATATATATATATATATATATATATATATATATTTACCAAGACATAATTTCCATGAATTATTTGCAGACAATTAACATATAATTGTTAATAGATACAAATTTAGTTTGTCAAAAAAAAAAAGGGATAGAAATTTTGTTCTATAATTACGACCATATATATATAGCTCACGTGAGTTAAATATATATATGTTGGAAGTACATTCACATGCAAACTATATATTAATAATTAACAACGTATAAAGTCGAAAAGAAAATGCCATGACATGATCGACATGAGAGAGAGAGAGAGACAGAGAGAGCTATATATATTGAGAAAATACTTCTATATATACATACATGACTAAAATCTTTTCTCTAATCTATTTACCATAGTACGTTCCTATCACTAGATAATATTTGAAGGCCTCACGTTTCTAATAATAAGTGATCGAGTTCATTTAACTTCTTCATGGCAAGTGAAAATGAAAAGTTCTACGTACAACATGCCAATATTAAAGTCTCGATATGTATCGATACAAGTTTTAGAATTTGGCAAAAATGTGTCGGTATTTTCTAGAATTTGGCAGAAAAATATCAAGCATACATACATATCGACTCTTTTTTTACAATATGGCGAAAAAGTTTATATCAGCACTTTCTCCGGATCTTGGCAAAACAGTGTCTATATTTTCTAGTACTTGCAAAAAAATGTCAATATGATTCGACATTTTTTCTGCAAAATTACAACATGGCAAAAAAGTATCGATACATATCAATATTTTTTTTCAGAACTTGGCAAAATTTAATCCTAAGCTAATGAACATTAATAATTTATTTTCACATGCATATAGTGGAGATTAGCTGTTTAATTCACTGTAATTAGTTGAACATGAATCTTTAAATATGTAGTCTAAATATACAAATTAAAAACTACACTTTATTCGGACCTGAACCTAAATTCAAATTGAACTGCATATTGATCGGTCGGGACTTGGGAGTGACACTAGTCTGCATAAAATTGTTAGTGGACCAACATTATTAGAGGTTATGTGCTAAGAATATGGGTCTATTCGTTGCCAAAGAAAATTAGGGCCTCTGTCTTCAAAATATATTGGTCAAATATATATATATCATCAGGTTAATTATATACAATATTTGTTTTTGACAAAATATATCACTTTGTTTGTTAATTGGCATCTCTCTTGAATTGCACATATAAATTAGGATAAACTACATAAAAGTACCCAAATTATAGAGGTCATTTCAAGTTCATACCCCAATTATGAAAATTTGCATCTAGGTAGCCAAACTATATGATCATAAACAAATCACTACCTCCGTTACATTTTCCATCCAATAAGCCGTTAAAATGACATGCTGCAAGTAATTGATCCAATCTGCTAGTGATGTGGCAAAAATTAGAAGGGCAATTTCGTCATGTCACTATTTTATCCCATTTCTCTTCTTCCCTTCGTCTTCGTCTTCACTTCTTCCTCTTCCACCAATTCATCATCTTCATCAACCATCATCATCCCATCTTCACCAGTCCCCTTCTTCCTCTTCCCCAATTCATCATCTGAACCCACCACATCATCACCAAGAAATTGAAAGAACAATAAAAAAGAAAAGTCGCTTATCCTTCTTTTTGGATTTCTACGAGTCTTTGTTAGAATTTGAGTATAAGTGGATAACTTGTGATGCAAGTTTCATGGTTTGACATGACTTAAAAGCTAATAGAGTCCATTATGAATTAAGAATCTTTATTGGAATCCATATTGGAGAAGGTTTAAGTTATTTAATGAACTTAGCCTAATTGGTACCTTATCTTAGTCATCTAGGATTTGTACTTGTTATGTGATATATAGGTGTTTTAGTAGGAATGTAGGTGCATATAAATATGTTAGTCTCTGCTCTCACAGATGTTCGCTTAATAACTGAGCTAAACTTATCCTAAGCTTAAGCCTTTTGTTTTGAAAGAAAGGAGAAGATTGACATAATTGTATATATCTTGTTCATCAAGATGGCCAAATCAGGTTTTGTCGAAACTTAGAATCTTAGTTCTTATTGAATGAATTGATTATTGATTATGTATGTTGTGATCTTTGATGTATGTTTGATCTAAAGTATGTATAGAATAGTTTACAGTCTTGTGAAAAGAAAGTGAATGATCGCGATTACACAGTGAAGATATATACCAATTACAAGAGAATATTGGAGCTGAAAATGTAAGCAGATATAATGGGGTTCGTTTTCATATATTAATTCTTGCTCTGTGCATGAGGCTAGTTAAGAACTAAACCATCTCTCTACACCCCAGAAAATGAATGTATTAGACAAAGGCTTACCTGCTTGTACGGTGACATTTATGGAACTTTGAAATTTTGGGTCTCAAGAGACACAGAAATTGATAATTCAATATTCATTAATTCAGCGAACATTTTTGTGAACTCTCAAGGGATCACAAAACAGTGCATATACGTTGGTTGCACGTGTGAACAAGCTAGTTATTCAGGCGCAGGACGTCGTCCGACTTGGTCTGAAAATGACATAGATATATATTGACTTTAGGGATCATATATGGCATGACTCGATACCTCTGGAAAATTCCTAAACCACAAGAAATGATTAAGTAAGAAATTCTAGTGTGGAAAATTCCACGCCTCAAAAATAGGAAACAGTAAATGACCTATTGATGATGTAATCAATACGCAACAACAATATTACTAACCAACCATTAAAGTTATGCCGACACATTAATTTAAAATTTGTCTCTTATTAAATGAGAAAGTATATATACGAATAAATTGTAGTAGGAAATTGATTTTCACACTGCATAATTTATTTGTTACATTATATTTTGAATATATTTTTAAAAAATATTAAAAGAGAAAGTGTACGTAGTAGGAAATTAATTTCCACATTCCATGATTTATTTGTTACACTGTATTTTGAATATATTTTGAAAAAATATTAAAAGGGAAAGTGTACGTAGTAGGAAATTGGAGTAGGAAATTAATTTCCACATTCCATGATTTATTTGTTACACTATATTTTGAAAAAATATTAAAAGAGAGTTTATGTAGTGCATAAACTATTGAAAAAAATATTAAAAGAGAAAATGTACGTAGCACATAGACTAAAATAGGGGGTGAAAATAAGTTCTCATTGTAGTAACATACTTGAGATTGCATAATACTTGCTCACTAACTCATATGAATCTCGAAAGTAATAATCTCGTTATTTTAAATTTTTTTGGGGTAAATATCACGAGGTGTCCCTACATTCGAATGGTGAGCCTAATCTTTGGTCATGATGCGGCTTATCCCTGGGCACAAAGTGCTCACAACGAATTTCGAACTCCTACCAGTTAAGCATCAAGAAATTCGTCATCTAGAAGTGACAAATTGTCAACCACACGACACTTTGTGGTTGTGCATGCATACTTTGATTTGCTTTGTCAATATGCAAACTAGCAACGAGGGCCAAGAGATCGTGCCGTGTGCTTGAATATATATTTGCCCGTTACGCTACGATTACTGCCTTGCAGCATACGGAAGAGCACAAAGAATTAAACCAAAAAAAAAAGGGCAAATCCCATCATGAAGCCCACATTGATTCAATCGAAGGAGCTTGTTTGAGTAATGTATCGCCAACTTGGTGCATGGTGGCAGTTTTTAGGTTCAATTGCGACATTTTTTTTTTCCACGTTTGATTTTGCTTGGAATATAATATTGCCCCTAATTTAGGAATGCTATAAACTTAATAGAATTATATGATAAAAATCAGATTTATAATTCACAAAATTTATAGTTTTTGTTTCTGTTTTTTTTTAATATTTGAGATGTGGAAAATAGAGAGATAGAAGAATAAAAGTAGTGAAAGTAATGATTGAAGAAATAGAGAATATGGCATGAAGAAATAGAGAATATGGCATGATCGAAGAAATGTAAAACCCTAAACTAGAAGAAATTAATTGATCACATATCTAGCATTCATATTCTTTTTCTTTTTGTTCAAAGAGTATTAGTTAGTAGTGTATATATTTTTTGAAATTGAAAATTTAGAAAAAATTATTGCGTCTACTCATATAAAAAAAAAAATATACCACGATAATTACGTCAGCATAAAATATTCACCATCGGTCATTTTGTTACTATTTATAACCATGCAATATGTTGGGCTTAGAGTTCAACGTACGCTAATAATTGCATATGTATTATAATTAATATAAGTGAGTAAAGATATATATATATATATACTACGTTAGCAATCAATATCATAATTTTTCATGAATTTTTTAGTTTAGTTACGTGAAAATTGGATCATCTATCTATCAGTGAAAGATATATATACTACGTAATTCCTTAATTTCATGTGTCTTGCTTGACTGAGCTTGAGAAAATTGGATCATCTATCAGCTTATAGCCGAGCTAGCTCGCTTGCATCATGTTGTGTTTACAAGTTTACTTTAGGATAGAGAAGTTGCGTACAACTTCCATGCTTGTAAAGTGTGTGCATTTTTTTTGTAGGACGCGCAACATTTTCTAGCAAACCCACTTTAATTACCCCAATTAACATAATTAAGTAGGCGCCAAGTGCCAACTGAAAAGTGTATTTCGCTATATGGCTATATATCTAAAGCATTTTGGCATATACGCATGTGAGAGTTTATTTATTTATTATTTAACGAGTGAACTTTCATAAGTCATATTATTAGACTCATCGTCATGTCATATAAAATTTTAGAAAGATTAGCATAATATATAACTTACTGACACGGCTTTCGACTTATATCTTGATATGATCTGTGTAGGAATTGAACCTACGACTTGTGAAGTACATACATATATAGCAAATATATTCATCTTAACCATTAGGCTATTGAAGAGTACGTAGGTATGCATGTGAGATTTGGTCATCACGAAACAACTTATTTTTTTATATACAAGCATATTGGGAAGTGTTTATCTGCATTGAGAATATATCAGCCTCATTAGTTACGAGAGTTAAATTTGAAATCTTCCATTATGCAGTTGAGTAAAAATAACATTAGACCATTATATAGTAAGAGCAGAAACATCTTATTCTAAATTGAGGGAGCAATGATATTTTATTTTTTTAAACGTTCTGATCGATCTTCTTTTAATCAACAATGCTGAAAGACCAAGGAAAATGATCATCAGAACATATATGGTATGTCTTGTCGATCAGAAATGCTCGCTAGTGTCATCTTCTTAAAGGACATTAATCATTTAAAGTATTAGTTCTTTTAAGTTTCTTGTGGATGGTCACAATAATGTAGATATGGTCCATACTTATACTATATATATGCACCTTAAAACACCAGAATCAGCATATTTTCTTTTTCCTCCTCACGTGTGGCGAATTTTCAAACCTAACACGTGGACGACTCATGTTGGGTAACGTGGAGTACGTGTGGCAGTTAAGCCTTACACGTGGGATAACCTGCTCTGATACCATGAAGGAAGTTGAGGTTCCACCCCAAAACCAATTGGCTATAGGGAAAGAGACTCAAGTCCTTATAAGCTCTTTCAAGATTATGTAACTTTTCAATATGGGACTTTTGTACTTTCATATTCTCACACTTATGCTTAATATTTTGTTGTTCAAATTATGAATGAAATATGTGGTACACAAGCTGGACTACTTAATTTAGTATTAGGAGATCATTACGTGATAACAATATATGATGATGTGCAATGCCAATATCCCGTAAAGAATTTTGTTTTTTTATATACAATAAGTGACGAGACATGAATACCATTAATATTAATATTAGATGATAATATTAATAAATTGAAAAAATTATACTATTTAAATATAATTTTCAATAAATTATTATACTTTCTATTAATATTATTAGTTCTAACTTAATTTTCAAGTTATGAAAAATACAATTTGCATTGGTATTATGTCACATTTGTAGCATGTTATCGATACTATTAAGTCTATAATTAAGAAAATTGTTTGTTCTTGGTCATAAATGAAATGTCAAATTAATACAACTACATTATTTTAGTGACAGGTTATATTTTAGTAAACATGTTTAGTACATTATTCTACAAGACTAATTTGTTTCTAATCTTAACATTCTAAATTTGATGGGGCAAAAGCAATATTTTACTACTCCTGGAAATCTGGGGTTTCTTGCATTGGCCGGCAAGTCATCGGTATGAACCAAAAAACTACCATAAGGTATATGTTGAATGCCATCGGCAAAATCTTAACAATCTTTATAATCGTTATTAATATTACTGTTTTAGTGGTATTCTTATTTGTTTAGTTGTAAAGAACAAAATCGATATTTATTATGTATAATTCTCATATTCAGTATCTTAATATCAGAAGAAAAAAAATTGACTTTGTAACTTATTAATATTTTCTTTAAGAGAAAAGTTTAGTTACTCTATTAACTTAACTAGTTGATTCATAGATATAAATTTATAATTGAAGCCTTTGCATAATGTGAAAGGCTACCAACAAATAAAGAAGAGTGATGCTAGACATCTCAAAATTTTACACCAAAATTGATCCCAAATGACATGAAATTGACCATATCATCAATTTTAATTGAATAAAATTGCCACATGGCTTGATTAATTCAAGAGTTATTAATCTTTCTAAGAAAAGAAAATAAAAGAAAATAAAATAATAAAAGTTTGCCAAACCTAACACTACCAATCTCACACCATAACCATTGTCTAACTCAACTACTCAAGCATTTGACTTGTGATTAGGAGAGGCTAGAATGTTTTTGTGAGTCTTACCGGCCCCCGACACAAATTAGTCCTTAGTTGAAAATTTTGGGATACTACATGTCATTGACAAAAAAAAAAAAACTACTCAAGCATTGTTTTTGTGAATATGGAGATCTATGGTTTTCTCAGAAACACATCTCACGAAAACGATTAATGGAACACAATTATAAACAACCCACGCGCCACCCACAATTCTCCTCCAATATAGTCATATGATCATATCGTTGCCCCCCAAATCCTAACTCCTTTCCAAAACCAATTTTCTTTATTTCCAGACCAATTAATTTGTTTCTTCAAACTCATACTACATCAAGACAATTGTACTACTAGGTTGTGTGATATTTGAATTTGGATCCGCAACCAAAATTAAGCAAAACGTCCAAGATGAGGGTTGCAATATTAATATACGCGGCGGTGGTGTGGGTTAAATTTTAAGATAAACTAGATAAAAATATCAAAATTATAGGGGTCATTTTAAGTTTATACACGAACTATGAAAATTTTCATCTAGGTACCTAAACTACCAAAACACAATATTTAGATACCCACCATTAGCAATCTGTTTAAAAAATTGTTAAGTTACCAAGTGGCATTTGTGGGGCCCTTTTTTTATGCTAACATGGACACCATGTAGACAAAAAAATAAAATAAAATTTGAATATTATTAAAAGTAATTAATAAAAACTTAAAATAAATAAACAAGAAAATTAAAAAAAAAAAACAAATACAAAACCAAAACCCTCCCCACCGAGAACGATGACCCCTCATTCGTCTTCTCCGTCCTCTCCAACTCCACCTCACCCCAACACCCTCGCCAGCCATGAATTCGAGTTGTAAAAGTCCTTCAATTCAGCTTCTGGTCAAAATCAAAACCCTCCCCAGCGCCGAGAACGATAACCCAAACCCAGCCACTCCACTACCCCCCAACCCACACCATCGTCGTCATGATCCAAAAAGGAAGTAACCCTTCCCTCGACTTTGAAACTTGGAGGGCTGTGAGGTTGGGATCCATCTTCCTTATGAGCGAACAGCCCACATCCCCTCTTGACGAATCTGCAACCACCAAGTCCACAAACCCGCGACGCTAGCCAATCGACAAGGACGACGCTTTCTCACACTCAGCGATGAGAACAAGCACATCGTCGTCACTGTCGTTTTCATCTATTTTTATAGGTGGCGAAATTTTCTGGGGTTTTCATTGGTGGGTTTAGATTTTTCTACTTGTTAGATTAGTTTTAGTTTTTATTTTCTATTATTGGGTAGTTGTTGCTTGACTTTGGTGTGAATGCTATTGTAGAAAAAAATGGAATGAATGATGTTATCATGTGTTTGGGTTTCGGTGGTATTGGTTTGTTTTGCAGGAGGAGCGCAACCACCGGTCTTCTTTATGTGTGGGGGATGAGGTTGGGTGTTAATCGACTTGAATTGGTGAATTATGGGCTTCTATTTTCTATCTATTTATTTTATTTTATTTTGGGTGTTCATCGAATTGAGTAAGTGAATTAAGGATTTAAGGTCCATGAGAGATAAGATTTATTCTAATTTTCTGGGTTTTATGGGGTTTTGGATTTCTGGGTTTTACGGGGTTTTGAATTTCTGGGCTTGTGTTTGGATTTGTTCGAATGTTCCAATCTTCATCTTTTTTTTGTTCGAATGTTTCTAGGTTTATGAGTTTTTTTAAAATACATGAGCCTTCTTGCTATGATGTGGTGACGCGGTCCTGATGCGGTGGCATAGATGAGGTTGATGAAGATGAAGATGTGAGGATGATGTTGAAGATGAAAATGAAGATGAAGATGATGTTAAAGATATTGTGATTGGTTCGATGGTGATTGCGTTTTTTTTTTCTTCTTATTTTTTATTTGTTTTGTCTTTAGTCTTTTTTTTCATAAAAAAATATATTATTATTATTTTTACCTACATGGATTATTATAATTATAAATTTATTAATATTTTGTCTACGTAGCATCTATGTCAGCATAAAAAAAAACTCCATAAATGTCATTTGGACACTTAACAGATTTTTTTAACAGATTGCTAATAGTGGATACTTAGATGTTGTGTTTTGATAATTTGGGTACCTAAATGAAATTTTTTATAGTTCAGGTATGAACTTAAAATGACCTTTATAATTTGAGTATTTTTATGTAATTTATCTTAAATTTTATGATTGATTTGTTTAAATAGAATTAATAGTTTTTAGTTAATTATCAAATCACTTTGGATAAATATTAACCATGTGACATGTGCCACTTCATTTGTTTAAATAGAATTAATAGTTTTTAGTTAATTATCAAATCACTTTGGATAAATATTAACCATGTGACATGTGCCACTTCATTTGGTGCGTAATTTTGGTGTAAAAATTTGGCGGCCACAAAATTCAACAATATTAATTGTCCATTTATAATCATGTCTTATCTTTGAAAAGTTATATTTAATATTGTCATTTTTAAGTCAAAAATGAACGAATGCCATATGAGACAAAACAACACGATTTTGCATTAGCAATAACTAACGTATATGAGCTTCGATTCAGAGGGTCTTAAGAGGGCGGTTGAGCTTGGATGTTAGAAGGTGGTAGTGGAGGGTGATGTTAAGGGCGGTTGAGCTTGGATGTTAGATGGTGGTAGTGGAAGGTGATGTTAAGATTGTGATTGACTCCATTAATGGGAAGTTTAGACCGACTTTGAGGCTTTCAAAATTCTTTGCAATGTTAATATCTGGAGGAGGAAATTCCATCAAACTACTTTCGTTCATGTGTTTCGTGAAGTTAATTTTGTGGTTGGCTCTTTAGTTGATGTGGGTCTTCACCAAAAAGTGCATCAAAGATGGGAGAAAAATGTGCCACGAGAAGCTGTTGAGACTTGGAGATTTAATTTCTCCCGTTGTAGTTACCTTTGTGGCAATTTTTTGTTTTAATATATTTTTGCTTTAAAAAAAAAAATAACAAACGTATATATATTACAACATCTACCATAACAAAAATATATGCCGCAAATATATACTAACTAAAATAATCTAGAATAATCATGATAGTTACAATAGAATATCATTCGAATTTTTTATTGTAATTTTATATAGAATTCCATTTGTATATAAATAAAAATAATATATTTTTTCACCAAATCTTTTGAGTCATATTACAATAGAATAATCATGATACTTACAAAACTTCTTAATAATACCTTCTGTAACATTGATTAAACTATCTACTCCCTATGAAGTTAGATGATCAACATTAACCAGCTATAAATGTTTCTAAATCTGTGACAAAATTAAACGAATTAAAAATCACATTATCTATGATCTTTGGGAGTAAAATTTTCTTGTTCTTGCATAAAGGGTTAAAGCCAGAGCAGTCCCAAGAACACAAAGACAACCCCAGATGATGAAAGTGGTTCTATAGCAAGCCATTCCCATGCACTTCCCACCTTCATGGTTTCCTTCTCGACGGTAAAGAATCGCCGACAAGTACCCAAACAGAAACGACCCGACCGATATGTTGGCCACCACCACATTGTGATTGACGGAGAAATTCTTGGTCCCAAAAAGCTCTGTGGTTATGGAGACCGCAATTGAAGTAATAGCCCCAGTGCAAACTCCTATGATGGCTGTACTTACAAAAAGAGATAAGCTTGTTGGGTTTAAAAGCAAGAACAAAACCCCAGCTATTGGTGCCACCAATGTCACTATTAATGCCGGCCTTGAAATCATATGCTTGCTCCTTCAAAAATAAAAACAAAATTAACTTAGCATAATAATACCAACATATTGACATATTCTTTTACTAATCAGTCTGACATGTTATACGAGACATACCTGGAGAAAAAATAGTCGAGAAGAGATGGGATGAGGCGACCAAAGAACCCGAATGAGGATGACAAAGACACCAAAGATGACGTCCTTGACGAGCCACGAGACTCCGCAATTTGTCCCAAGTTATTCAAGAACACCAACCCAATTGTTGCACTGAAAAAGTACACAAACAAATATAACCAGAAATTGATCCTTGTCACCATCAACTTCACACCGATCTCTTCTCTAACTTGAAACTCATGACCCTTCTTACCCCCAAACTCTTCCCTCTCTTTCACCGTCTCAAGTTCAAACCCTCCCACGCCGCCATTATTGATGGCTTCCTCAGTGGTGAAATTGTACACTCTTTTTTCTCTGCGTATTATGCTCCATTTTTCTGTCACAAATGTTTCCCTCATCTTTTCAGCAATTAGGACCACCAATGGTACCAATAAAAACATGCCGGTGCCTATTACATTTTGCAACGGAGACAAAATGCCGGAAAACGACCCTAAGCTGTCCATCACGGAATAAATTCCGGTGGCGATTGTGATGACAAACATTATAGTGAACCCAACTTCCATGTTCCTCTGCCCTTCCACGACATCAATGTCGCGAACCAACGGCGCGACGAGTAGACACACGACAAGTGGCAAAACAGAGTTGAGAAGCAAATAGGCCTTGGCTTTTCTCTGAGGGGAAGAGGAAAAGGCAGCCCCGACAATATCTGTGTAGATTTTGGCACTCAGGCCTTGATAACTTGTTGTGAGCCCCACAGCAATTTGTTGATGACGTGGAAAATTTCTAATGCAAACGGCGTAGCAAACGGTGTTGATCCAACAAATGCTGTTTCCGGCGAGGACGGTGAGGAGGAAGATTTGCCAATAGGCGGGAGGTGGGATTTGGTTTGTGATGAAGAGGAACTGGAGTCCATAGCCAATGAGCCCGAGAACCGAGCCGATCATGAGGACTAGCCAGAGGGGGAGGTAGATTGCGGCAAGGCCGGAACACCAACCCAAGAGCTTGCCGGCGTCGGAGGCAAAGGCGAGATTGTTGAGTTGGAGTTGGGACATGGAGAGGACATTTTTGAGTTGCGATGAGTAAGCTGGGAAGTTTGAGTTTGTGCCATTTATGGATTGGAGCCATATGATGGCAACAAGGCTTAGCCATTGGAGAGCTGCTGATGATGATGATGATGAAGAGGAAGATGAAGACATGTTGGGTTTTGATCAGGTGGGGGCTAGCTTAATTTAACTTGTGTTGATCTACAGATGAAGATTGGTTTATATAATGTGGATTACCTATTTGTTAGGCTTTGGAGATAGGAGGTAGGAGGAGAGTCACAAATGGTGGAAATTGAATTGAGATTAATGGTTACAAAAGCTTCTATTTGCATGCCTTGAACAAATTTGGGCTAAAGTGACCTATAACTACAGTACTAGTGTGAAACTACTTGTTCTAAATTTGATTTTTACGGATTCTTGATCATTTCATAATTAAAGAAATAAGAATGTATCCCTCAAACACAAATAATTTATTTATTTATTATTGTTTCAAATTTTCAACTCATTACTAAATGGAAATAAATAAATAAAGCAAATTTGTTTGGTGAAATAACACAAAAAAGAAGGAAATTAGGTTGGAGGTTGATTTACATTCTACTAATTCCAGTGTCCGTCTCTTTCCTCTCTTCTGGGTCTAGTCTTTTTGCCCTTTTTTCTTTCAAAGTCATGTACAATAAAGACTATATACAAGAAAGAATCTGAGTTGACAATTGAAATATTATAAATCAGGCCTAGGTAGTTTTTTTCTTTTTCTTTTTCTCTTTCTACCTGTTAGTGATTTATGAACTAAAAAATTCGATGCAACTTGTGGAGTAACTTTTGTTGGAATTTCAAAATACAATTATACTCATTCAACTTTTTAGGCGGTAACAATTGTGGGTAAGACGAATTGTTCAAGACAGTATATGCATCTCTTGCACCAAAATTTGGTCCCTCTTTGCCACCCGCCAATCTATAGCATACCCCCAATAGTTCTTAAATTTGTGCCCCTTATTTATATTCTAAGTGCGACGTTGTATTGTCGTACATTAGAGTAATTTAGACTTTAGCGTTGAAAAAAATTATAAAGACAGAGTATTAAGGCAAGTCTAAATTACTTCTACCTAATCAAGCTTCCAATCTATATTACTCTTAAATTTTGGCCCCTCCATAGTACAAATTTTAGCTCTACCACTGCTCATTGTCGCATATTAAAAGTAATTTAAACTTTTGACTTTGCAAAAAGATTATAACGTTGGAGTGTTGAGGCAAGCCCAAATTAGTCTTAACTAATCAAGGTTTCAATCTGTGTTTCATTAATAACGTTGCTAAAATCGTTATACATTAAAGTAATTAGATTTTTTACTTTTCAAAAAATAAAAATTGAATGGCGGATTATTCAGGCAAGTCCAAATTACTCTTAACTAATCAAGCTTCCAATTTATATTACTCTTAAATATTAGCTCTTCTATAGTACAATTTCTAGCTCTACACTGCTCATTGTTTTTTTTTTTTAAATATATAAAATTTCATTGATTAAACAAATATACAAAACAAATATAATGTAGACTGTAATAACTTGATAACAAACATGGGTAAATACCTCCAGTGATCAGGTTCGATATCTGTCGAAACGATCTAGAGGGAATAGCACACAAAATAATATAACTTGAATCTCCTGAGTATCATCAAGACCATTACTGTCCGAATAACTAATCATTGCAATCCCACAAAAGGGAAAACCTAATACAGCCAACCCGAAATAAGAGCCGCTGGACTTATTTGCACAAAGCAAACTAAAAATAAATAAATAACCAAACAAACTGTACAAATGGGCCACTTCCGCCGTTGTCGCTGCCTATCACTTCCGTTATTGCCGTATTCGAGGAATTCTGAAGACAACGAGGATACTATCCACCACCATATTGCAAATGTTTCAATCCACCGTAATTGACACCACACCACCAATGGAGGAATGCGATGGCTCGATCATAACCCACTAGGCCGCATCACGAGTCAAAATCCTATGAAGGCATATCAGCCTCCTGAAGACAAGAGTTTCACCGGTAACCTGACCCGTCGGGATGCCGAAACCTGTGACCATGATCGACACCATGACGATAGACGAGAAAAAGAAGCATGAAGACGAACAAACATCTGTAAAATCGATACCAAGACTTGTTGGATTATCCAGTTTATTTACTACATCCCCATGGGTACCAGGGGAAAACCTCCCTGGACTCGAAGAAGATCAGTCGAAGAAAAAGTTTTTTTGAAGGAAGATTTCTTTTGGAGAGGAGACTAGGGTTTTTTTAACAAGTATTACTTTTCACTGCTCATTGTCTTATATTAAAGCTAATTTAAACTTTTGAGTTTGCAAAAAATTATAAGATTGGAGTATTAAGCCATGCCCAAATTGCTCTTGACTAATCAAGGTTCCAATCTATGTGAAATTACTCCTTAACTAATCAAGATAATGTAGGTTGGAGACTGAACTACAACGTCTTAATCATGAGCTGAAAATTTACTTGAAACTTACCATATATGGTTTTATGGGTTTGACATATTCCGTATCTATAAAGCCCCTTATTCTTTCAAGTTATTTAGAATAATTAAAGAAGAAAGAAATTGAGTTGAGGGATGCAATATTCTAAATAAGGCCTAGGTAAGTTTTTTTTTATTCCCCTTTCTACCAGATGCAAAAAATTCGTTGTTACGTGTGGAGTAAATTTGTTTCAATTTTAATTTAGTATTTCAAAATACAATATATTCATTCAAAATTTTATGAACCATAACAGATGTGGATTAATTTTTTTTTTCTTTTTCTTAGAAGGATGATCAGCTAGTGACGAGCCACAAAAATCTATCTTTATGGGGACCAAAAAGACTCATAAATGCATTTTAGGCTTTTAGCGCACCCTTAATCCACAATCAAAAGATTCATTATTAGCGAGAATTGATGTGAATTAAATTTAGCTGATGAAGACAATATATGCATTCTCTTACGCCCAAATTTTGTCCCTCATCCCCAATGGCGGATCTACAATAGATCCCCTATTCAATTAAATCAATAGTGGCGCCCCATTTGAAGATTAGAAAATCATGTATAATTGATTCGTAGATTTTTGCCTCTTCATAATACCTAACTCGTATATTAGAATAATTTAGACTTTAAACTTTCAAAAACAGAAGAAATTGTAATGCCGGAATATTTTTTTTTTTAGAAGATACGAAATTTCATTGATAGAACAAAGATACACAACAAAGACAAACTAGACTGCAATAACTTGACAACAAACATTGGGCAAATACCTCTAGTGATCAAACTTGACATTTGTTGAAACGATCTAGATGGAATAACGCACAAAATAATATTTTTGAATCCCCTAAGCATCATCAAGGTCATTACTGCCTAAACAACTAATCTTTGTATTCCCACCAAAGGGAAAACCTAACACAACCAACAAAAACCTAACACAGCCAACCCGATATAAGAGCCATTTGACTTATTTCCACAAAGCAAACCTAAAAAGAAAATAAATAAATAACCCAACAAAAGACACAAATGAGCCACCACCACCGTTGTCGATGCCTATCACAACTGTTATCGCCGCCTCCGCGGAATTCCGAAGACGACGAGGAATACCATCCAACCATATGGAATATGCTCTGATCCACCGTGATTGACACCACCACCACGAATGGAGGACCACGATGGCTAGATCAAAACCCACGAGGTCGCATCACGAGCAGATCAAGCTCCTGAAGACAAGAGCTTCACCGGCAACTTGACCCATCGAGAAGCCAAAACCTGTGACCATAATCGACACCATGATGATAGAATGAGATAATGAAGCTTGAAAACAAACAAATTTCGGTGAACTCGACCCCAAGACCGGTTGGGTTATTCAGTTTATTCACTACATCACTATGAGTATAAAAAAGAAGCTTCCCTGGACCTAAAGAAGATCAGTTGAAGAAAGTTTTTTTTGGAAGAAGATATTTTTAGAGAGGACGACTAAGGTTTTCTAAATTATTGAACTGTAATGCCGGAGTATTAAAGCACGTCCAAATTACTCTTACCTTTTGACAAAATAAAACGTAACTCTTATCTAATTTGACCCAAAAAAAATTCAAGCTTCCAATCTATATTACTCTTAATTTTGGCCCCTCCACAAAATAAATTTTAGCTTTGCCACTACTTACAAGAAAACTGATGTTGCTCGACCAGATTTTGCCCGACTAAGGAAATTTCGTAGCCCAAATATAGTTTGCCCAACAAATAATCACTTTCGCCGGGCAAAATTTTGTCAAATCTTGCCCCGACGAAAGGATTCGTAAGGCAACCAATGTGCGTGGGGTAAAAACATAGCGCGAACAAAATGTTTTTTGGCGTGTAAAGTAGGGAACTTTGCCCGACGAAAAAAATATATTCCCGGGCAAAACAGTCAAATATTCGTCGAAGGATTCGTAGGGCAACCAACGTGCATGGGGCAAAAACATGGTGCGAAGATAATGTTTTTTGGCGCATAAATTAGGGAACTTTGCCCGACCAAAAAAATATATTCGTCAGGCAAAGTTGTCAAATATTCGTCAGGCAAAGATTTTGCGTTGACAGTGAGAAAATATCTGTCTGGCAAAGTGCCCGACGAATTCATTAACAGGTTGCCCCGCGAACCTATTCGTAATGTGTATCTGTATTCGGTTAACGGTTGTTGAAAATGTGTATCTGTATTCGGTTGACGGTTGCCAAAAATGGAAACACTTGCCCAGTGAATCCGATGTGCTCGTCGGGCCATATATACCATATTCAATTTACATTTAATTGTTAAACAACGTTTTTAAATTACTTGTAAAATGAAATGAACCGATCGAACCGTCCACATTTATTGCCTGTACTCATAGATCGCCTATGCAAAACATTACCCAATTTAGAAATCCCGGGATTAGGTAACGATGCGCGACGTTTCAACGGTTACACAACATTTCTTCATGATCAGATGGTTTTAAATCCTTAAAACCTCACGATTTTCAACAGACAAGATCTAGGCACGTAAAACCATAAAATGAACGGTTAGATCGGTCAAATTCAATCGTTTGAATATCAATGGAACCAAAACTTCGAAAAATGTATTGAAGTTTCCTTCAAGTGTTTAAACTCCTTGATGAATATGTTTATTTTACGTTTTTCAATAATTTACAGAATGAAATAGACCGATCTAACCGTCTACATTTATTGCACGTACTCATAGATCGCCTAAACGAAAAATTAGTCAATTTGGAATTTTCGGGATTACGTAACGGTGCGCGACGATTCAACGGTAACAAAAAGTTTTTTGACGATTGGACAACTTTAATACCTCAAAACCTCAAGATTTTTGACGGGTAAGTTCTACGCACTTAAAAGTAACCATTGAACGGTCAATTTTTTGAAATTTCATTGTTTGAATATCAATTGAACCAAAACTTAAAAAAACGCATTCAAATTCACAAACTTAACGATCGAGGCACATACGCTCCGTAAAACATGACGATTTCTGTCAGTGGGGCTTCAGGAACGTAACACCAAAAAGTGAACGGTCCCGATCTTGAAAATTCTATCGTCGGACCTAGTTTTTAGATTAGTCAGAATTTCATCAACATAACCATATTGCTCGACGAATATAAGCCTTCGCCGGACAATTTTTCAAAAATTCGCCTAGCAAGTGGCATGTATTTGTAGGGAAAATGTACCAAAACTCGCGCAATTTTTTTTCACAAACATTTCAAAAATTCCGCCAAAATTTTAGTTGAAAATTGAAAAGGCTCATTTTTTTTTTGCCCGACGAAGGCTTCGTCGGGCAAAGTCCTCCACTGAGACTAAAACAGACCCGACTCTTCTTTTCCTTTTCCTTTTCCTCTCTTCAATTCCTCCGCCTTCTCTGCAAAAAAACCCAAACCCAGCCTTCTCTGCAAATCCAAACCCAAACCCTCAAGCACTCAGCCTCTCCATCACCATTTCCTCTCTCACTCTCTCAGCTGTGAAGGCCGCCACCGACCAATCGTAGTTGCCTCACTCTCTCTCAGTCGCAACCGACTTTCTCTCAGATTCGCAACCGACTCTCTCTCTCAGTCGCTCACTGTAAGCCCTTCTCTCTCTAGGATTATTTGACTAGTTTGATTATTTGAATATATGAGTAATTAATTGGAATTGTTAACTTGAATGGTGATGATTTGTTGAAATTTTGATGTTTGGGTATGAATATTGGAAAATGGTGGTTGTTGTGTTGTTGGTTTGAGTATGAATTATTGGAGTTGATTTTTTTTTTTCAATTTTGGATATGAATTGTTGAATTGTAGGATTTGATTGTTGAATGTGAAATTTGGATATAATTGTTAGATATGATTTTTTGTAATAAAATGTTTTGTTCAAGATTTATGAATTTTGGATTTAGTAGTGTAGGGTTAAGATATTGTTAGCATTAAGGTTTAATTTTGTGAATTTTGATTTTAGTAATTTAGTTTTAAGTTTGTTTGGATTATTTTAGTATTTTAGGTTTAATTTTGGTTTGTATTGGTTTTATTTTAATTTTAGTGAATTTATTTAAAAAAATTAGAATTTGGTTGTTTTTTTTATAGGTGGTTTTGTTTTTATTTTGCGAATTTAATATTTAAAATTAACTAATTTTCAATTTTAAAAATTTTGGTGTATTTATTATTCGAATTAAAAAATGTTGGTTAATTTTATTTATTTATTATTATATTTAAAATATGTTGGTTAATTTTATATTAATTATTTTAAATTTCTTATTGTAGATGTCGCACCGCACCTTGACATATCTAGGACCCGCCCCCGCCCTGACCCTGCTGATGATCATGCGGAGGAGGAGGCAGCACCTGCCTCAGTAGCCTCCATGGCGGAGTCCGTTCAGGCACCGGTCTCGGATGAAGAGGAATACTTTCAGGGCCCAACCCCCGGAGGAGATCGCGCGCTGTTGGGGAGAGTTATCAGTATGTGTTTCTCCCATTTTTAGATTATTTTCATTATTTTTAATTATTTTACTCATTTTATTATTTTATTGCATATCAATTTTTAGTTCGACCTGAAGGGCGCCAACGTCAGTGCCTACCTGAACAAACACTAGCAGTTACGGTACGCCGATTGGAAGTATGAGCTCCACAAGTACTACAAGAGCTAGACTTCCCTGAAGGAAGCTTATGCAAATCCTCTAAAGGAGTTTCAGGTGGGGCCTCGGGTGGAAGGGTGGCGGTGGTTGTGCGACCATTTCGTGGACCCCTCATATATGGTACTATCCACCGAGTTAAATTATTTATTTATTTTTTATGTTATTTTCCATTTGAATATATAATGATTGTTTTTACTAATGAACATCGAAAATCAATTGCCAACACATCAAACCGGTCAACGAAGAAATTCAACCACCACGAGGGGTCGCGATCCTTATCGCACCGGCATGAGGATTGGCGCAACGCTGGGTTGCTGTTCTCGGAGGTGGATGCCTGGGGGCAAGTGTACGCTGGCCGGGGCAACCAAGATGCTGACTTTATTTACGTAAGTTTATTTTTTGCATATTGAATTTTCAGTTTTAATTTGATAATTATATTTCTAAGTAATATTTATTTGAATTTGTAGGCGGCGATGGAGCAAGACGTCCAGCAGACACGGGGTGAGCTGACGCAACAACATCCCGAGGTGCCACTAGAGCAGCAACTACAGGATCCCGAGAGGTCGGTCGACATCCTAGAGCGACGACTTGGTAGGCGTCCAGGGAAGATCGTCTGGGGGGAGGGCGACTAGATAGTTCGGGATGTCACTAGTGGCTCTTCGAGTTCTTCCCGGGAAGCCAATCCCAAGGAGATCTCGGAGCTCAAGAGAAACTTCGAGAGCCTCCAGGCCAAAAATACGGAGATCAAGACCCAAAATGCGCAGATCCAGGCCCAAAACGTGGAGATCAGGGTCGCCCTCGACAAGGTGCTTGATCGCTTGGGTGAGCGTGTGCTGAATGAGCCTCTGTCACAGGCACAACTCCCGACCCAACAGCCCACCCAGGACCCAGACCAGCACCTTGACTCGCCACCGAGTAGTTAGAAATATGTAAAACATTACTTTAGTTTTAATTATGTAAAAACATAACATTAATTTTTATAAATATTTTTTTTTATTTTCATTTGATTCGCTTTATTATTTTAATTGTATTTATTTAAAAATATTTTTATTTTAATTATATATATATTTATTTAATTAAATAAATTGTAAAAATTATTTTTTTGAAATATTAAAATCTTGCCCGACGAACAAGCACCTTTGTCAGGCAAATTAAGACAATTTGATGGACACATGCCGAATTTTTGTGGATGTGCTTGGCGAAATGCCTTCGTCGGGCAAAAGTTGTTGAATTTTTGGAATTGCAGGACGAATCTTAAGCGACGAAACAATTCCTCGGGCAAGTTATATTTTCCCGCCAAATTCATTGTTTTCGTCGACTAACATCATGCCCGACGGCGGTGGCCCGACGAACTTTGATGGGATATTATGATGGGATATTATATATATAGTTATAATTTCCCATAATTTTTGATTTGTTTGTTTTGGAGTTTTGATAATGTTGTATAGGTAATGTGGGTGCGTTTTGATACCTACTATTCAGATTCCAGATAATGAAAAGGCTTATTACTCAAAATGCTCCCCGAACGAGACTTGGAGTCTCAATTTACTCCCCGAATGCGAAATTGTAACAATGTGATCCCCGAACCCCCATTCTGTCAGCTCTGTTGCACCAAAAGTTAATAGCGTTACTAACGACGGTTAGAATGATTATGTGGCAGCAAGGGATTGGATGTAACAAAATGGGTCCAATCCCAAAACTACCGTTCGTCTTCCTCATCGCCACCATCCTTTTTGTTGCCACTTTCACTGGGTTATCCGAATCCAAGTCGGACCAGGTCGCAGAACTCCTATCCATCCAAGCTCGATCCAAATCTGGGGTGATCCACCTCGACGACCACTCATTCACTTGATTTCTGTCCTCCGTCAAAACCCCAAGACCCTACTGGGTTCTTATCTTCTTTGACGTGGCAAAGCTCCACGACAAGCGTGAGCTCCACCTCAAAGAGCTCCGCATCGAGTTTGCTCTCGTCCCCAAGACATAAATAGTCACCGCCCACGGCTTCCCCCAGAACAAACTACAAACTGAAAACGAAAAGCATCATAAATCGTCCACGTCACCACCACCAACATCAACATATGTATAATCGGACGAATTAAAAGTAGAAACCAAATCGACTTCGTCCCTTGCAAGTCTGATACTCTCTCTCTCTCAACTGCCTGTTTGAGAAAGAGAACTGAAGAAATGCTCGAGGGAAATGAAGACTCGTCAAAGCCCAAAAAGTTTGAGAGCCCACCGCAGCTCATAAAATCACGGACTGTCATAACCACCACAGTCGACGACGCGACCCCTACAACCAGAATCTCCTCGGGGCCACTCTTCCCTGTCGTTCGACGCATCTCCACCAGCCTCACTCCCTTCCGCCAGTGGTCTCCGCCCGATCACCGTGAATCTTTCACCTCCAATGTTCCCGCCGACAACCGAGACTTCACCGACCGCGACTGGGTCTTCCCTTCCTTCGTGCTCCCGCAAAACACTTCCAAATGCGGCAAGAAGCTTCCCTCCTCCTTTGATTCGCGCGCTGCACTTGCTAAGCTAGCCGACTCATCGTACCATATTGCCTCCTAGCCTCAGCCCCCGCCTGCTGCCTCGGTCCCTAAGCCGGAGGCAGAGAGGAAGAAATTGAAGGTGATGTCGAGTAGTGCCCCTTTCTAATTTTTTAAAAAGATTTTTAATATAAAATTTAATAAAATATAATAAATATCTTAATTGCCCCTACAAATTTTGTAATATTACTACAACGTCACCACTTTTAACGTTGTTAGTAACAAACTATAACTTTTGGTGCAGCGGAGCTGACAGAAGGGGGGTTCGGGGATCACATTGTTACGATTTCGCGTTCAGGGAGCAAATTGAGATTCGAAGTTTGGTTAGGGAAGCATTTTGAGTAATAAGCCTAATGAAAATTAAAAATGCGCACACAAGTGTTTACGTTTATATCACATGTATTGGAGAGAGTTTCCAACAATGACGGAGCGAGGATTTTTATAAGATTGGGTTAATATTTGTTAGGTCTAGTTTATTATAAAAAAAAATTCAACGACCTATTATATTTGGTATGGTTTTCCCAACAAAAAATGCAAGTAAAATAAAACAATTACGAAACAAAATGCAATTGAAGATTAAACAACACTTTGAATAAAATTTGATAGAATTTTGAAAGTAGTTAGAGGAGAGAGTACTGTTACTTCTAATTTAAACTTCACATTGCATAATTGAAAAATAAGTAAACATGGATATTAATGTGGGCTTTTTTTTTTTAAAGAGTTAGATTAATACTAATTTATATATAATTACACACATAAAGTGATAAAACTATAATACTTTTTCATCCCCTCTCCAAATGTGCCCTGTGCTACAACACAGGGTAGCCCAAGGTATCCTCCGCCCATGGTTTCAAATATATGCATCTACAAATTTTCTTAAAACCAAAAACCAAATTTTATGGTGCACTCAAATATTGAGGGATAAATATAATTATTATGTTTTAATTTCGATATAAGGATAATATTAGGAAGGGGAGCAAATATGCAAAAGTAAAAAAAAAAAAAAAAAAAAAAATTATATTACTATTGTTTATTATTTTGCCAAACAAAAAATGTACATCTCTCTCAACCTCTTAATTTGGTGGAGCCTATTTGCATTCAAGCGCTTTGTCAAATAGTTAGCTTGATAGGATGTTACCATGATTGCACCTCCTAAGCCACAAAAAATAAAAATTGCACCTCCTAACAAAATTAAGGATGAATTCTAGTTTTGATGTTAACTAGCTAAAGCAATGTGTAGCTGGAGAAGTTCCAAATCGGAAATCCATCATGTTTGTATTTTAATTAAGGTAGAAATGAGGTTAATCAATCTGCAATTGAGAAGGTCGTTTGCTTACTTTTTCGTATTCACACTTACTATGTTATATGATCAATACATGCAGTTAACTCACGTATGAAAGATTTACTTTTAAGTCACAAACTCTACAAAGATCGATGATATATTTCTAACTGAAATCTAGGGTTTCTTCTAACTGAAGTATCTAGGGTTTCTTCTAACTGAAGTATCTAGGGTTTGTAGCATATCAATACATGATCGCCAATATTCCTCCTTCTCTACATATGTAATCAACTTGCTGCTATGATTTTGACATCAACATGGGATGTTATATGGGAATGGGATACGATCACTTTCTTAGAATATATAGCTAACTAGGTTGAAAATTTTGACCAGCTGGCTGGCCCACATGCATGCATGGTCTCATGGATGAGGTCACGAATCAGGTCATTGTGAGAATGTGAAGGTATACAAGTCTCACATTGGAAAGTTGCACAACCTTGTAAGGGCTTATAAGGAGTTGAGCATCTCTCCCTTCATTGCCAATTGGAATTTGGATTGGAACTTCAACTTCCTTCATGGTATCAGAGTGGTTTATCCCACGTGTACGGCTCAACAGCCACACGTGCTCCACGTCACCCAATATGAGTTGTCCACGTGTTAGGCTTAAAAATTGCCCACACGTGAGGGGGCGTGTGAGAATGTGAAGGTACAAAAGTCCCACATTAGAAAGTTGCACAACCTTGCAAGGGCTTATAAGGAGTTGGGCATCTCCCTTCATTGCCTATTGGTTTTGGGTTAGAACCTCAACTTCCTTCAGTCATCACGTACGTGATTCAGTCATCACGTACGTGATTAAATGTACAACACTACAACATACATTATAACATGGGGCTTATTTACTACCAATTGCCTCGAAGAAGATGGTCCTGGAGAGTTAGAAAAACATGAAATCATCTAACTACGAACTATAATGGGTGGTTATGCATAAATTTGGGTTATTTCAGATCTAGTGTTTGATTCTCATTGAGTGTTTTTTTTTTATGGTCAACCACCAAAACCGTAGTGAAGTTAGTAGGAAGATTGAGTTGAGGCTTGGAACCGTGAATTCATGTAAGTCGGTTGTTCGTACCTACTCGTTGCTTTGCAAATCCCTGATTAACTCCCTCTTGATTGGTTGGATCCAAATCGAAAACCGAGATTTTACCCACCATAATAAATTAAGTCAAACGTAGCTCTATTCTATGAGGGGTTTATTGTATAACAAAAAAAAAATTCATGCTCTGATGATATGGAGTTTCATGGCTTGATCATCATCTTATCCAAGATCTTTTTTAGTAAAACCAAAGGAAATCGTTCAACAGTTTGTTGTCAATGAGCTTTATATTCCTAATTAAACTCAGTCCACTAATTAGGCCTATAGTAACATTCATAGTCTATATATATATATATATATATATATATATATATATATATATAACTTCCCTATTGATATACAATTAATAATATAAGAGAATTCTCACCAAATCTGAGATGGTATCAAAGCAGTCGATCTTCACTGTCTCTTGCCCTAAACCTAGAAATCACTTCCGCAGCCCCTAGCCGTCATACAACCCTAGAAACCATCCACCACTTCGCCGCACCACCACCAGTCGTCCACTCCCTTCCACAACAAATCCCTTCCGCAGCAAAGACCCATCCACGACAAAAAGAACCACAATCCCATTACATCAACCACACTCGCCGAGCAGTCCACCTAAAACAAACTCACCGACCAGTCCCAGACCACAAACTCACCGACCGGTCCCAGACCACAAACTCACCGACCGGTCCCAGACCACAAACTCACCGACCGGTCCCATACCACAAACTCACTGACCCCAAAATCGCACACTAACACCCATCCACCACGTCGACTCGCCCTTATCTTCGAGTTCGTTTGCGTGTGGACCAGGGTGACGACGACGACACGATAGAGAACCAGATCCTCTGCCCATTGGGTTCAGGTTAATTCGATTGACATAGTCATCAACTGAGAATCATTGCGTGGATGGGCGTAAAAAGCAGGTTCCTTACTGCGTGGCTGGGCGTGAAGAGCAGGTTCTCATCAAAACCTTGTGGTTTGTCTATTTCTCATCAATTTTAAGCCAATATCATGGTCAATGTTGAGGGGTCGGAAAACAACAATCAATGCTTGGTGTCGGGAGGCTCCAAGACTACTACACAAATTGTCACGTTGCAGAGTGACACCTCCAACTTCTCCGCAAGAATCAAACTGGATGAGAATAATTATTCTCTATGGCATCAAATCATAGAGATAAAGATAGCTGGGCGAGAAAAACATGGCCACCTGACCGGTGATATTGCCCAGCCTACAACCACATATCCCATATTTAATAAATGGCGTGCATCAGATTGCCAAGTCAATAGTTGGTTGTTCGACGCCATGCAACCTAGTCAGATTAAACGGTTTATTCGCTATGACACAACATAGCAAGTCTGGGATGCAATCAAGCAAACCTATTTAGATGGTGCGGATGAAGCCAAGATTTATGACCTTCATAGAAGGTCATTCATAATGAAGCAGACTGGGGCATCAGTTGCCAAATATTACAGTGAGCTCACTGAGATTTTTTAGGAGCTCGATCAATTAAGTCCAAGCACTATGGAGCATCCGAAAGATATCGAAACTCGACGCAGAGAGACTGATCGTCTTCGAGTTTATATATTTCTTGCAGGTTTGGACAATAATTTTGATCAAATCCGAGGAGAGATTTTGAGGATGGAGCCTAAGTCAGAACTCGAGGCAGTATATGCACATATTAAAAAAAAAAATAACCGACAGGGAACCATGTCTAAAGCTGGTGTCACCTCCGACGCCACAGCCTTGGCTGCTGCCAGGTCCAAACAATCTAGGTCGAACACCTACAGTGTCGACCCTACTCGTAACCGGCCTCCAATGAAGCGTACCAAATGTGGTTTAGATAACCACACAAGTATGGGTTGTTATGAGATCATTGGTTATCCAGAAGGATGGATCCACAAAGGGCGCAAAAAGGATTCGAACAGAGCCTCATTTGCATCCGCTCAGTCATCCTAGGGGACCGCATCCGAACCTCCATCAGGTTTTGGCTCCACGACCTTGGCCACTTCAGGTACCTCTTGCACATCTTCACTTACTTATAATAGATCATGGATTATTGACACTGGCGCTACTGATCACATGACATCTAGTTTCACTGGGTTGCACTCTACCAAACCCTTAAGCCAAACACATATTACCAGTGCCAACGGAACCACCTCCCAAGTCATGGGAGAGGGGTCCTTATCTCTTACACCCTCATTAAGTCTTGATCTTGTCTTAGTTGTCCATTCTCTCGACTATGACTTGTTATTTGTTTCTCAGATCATTGATTCCCTAAATTGTACCGTGTGTTTTTGGCCATTGTATTGTCTCTTTCAGGATCTTCTCACCAGGGCCGTGATTGGATGTAATACTAGGAGGGGAAAGTTGTATTATATGGACTTGACAGCCGACAACAGTAAGAGATTGAGTCACGCACATCATGTGAGAGGCGATGAGTCCATCAGGATGAAGAAAATTTGGCTATGGCATAGACGATTAGGGCATGCTTCTTTTGGTTATCTGAAACTTATATTTCCAGATTTGTTTTCCCAGTTTCATGAATCAGACTTTCATTGTGAAACTTGCATTTTGACGAAAAGCCATCGTATTTCTTACCCATTAAGATTGAATAAAAGCTCTATGCCCTTCATGATTGTCCATTCTGATGTTTGGAGACCATCACGAGTTCCCACTATTAGTGGTTTTAAGTGGTTTGTGACGTTTATTGATGATTGCACCCGGATGACCTAGGTCTTTCCCCTAAAACAGAAAAGTGACGTAACCGGCAAATTCAAGCTATTTTATCAATACGTTGCTACTCAGTTTGACAAGAAAATCATGACACTTCGGTTTGACAATGAAGGTGAGTACATCAACCATGACCTACATAATTTTTTAAGTCAACATGGTATTGTTCATCAAACCACATGCGCCTATACACCACAACAGAATGGTGTCGCAGAGCGTAAGAATCGGCATCTCTTGGAAGTTGTTCGTGCCTCTTTATTTGAGGCCCGTACGCCGCATCATTTTTGGGGGGCGGCTCTTTGTTCTGCTGCTTACCTCATCAATCAAACACCTTCCAGCACTCTTCAGTATCAAACTCCATTTCAGACATTGACTACTCTCCTCACCATGCCATCCACACCAAATCTCGAACCACGTCTCTTTGGTTGTGTTGCGTATGTTCAGGTGTATCCCCATCAGCGTGGCAAGCTTGATCCGTGTGCACGGTGTTGTGTCTTTTTGGGTTATGTTGACACTCAAAAGGGCTAGAAGTGTTTCCATCCTCCCACTCAAACCATGTACGTTACCGCAGATGTGACCTTCAACGAGAGTGGGTTCTATTACTCATAGGGAGTCTCTGAGCATCATCTGCAGGGGGCGAGCTCTATCTTTGCAGAAGATACTCAGATCATCCACATTCAACAACATTCTTTAGAGCAGTCAGTGTTTGAGCAACCAGCTACAGGGGTGCAACGAGCTCAAGAGTCCCTAGATACTCCAGATACTGGTTCAGATAATTCCCCCTCTACAACTCCTACTACAGTACCATCACCACTCATCCAATCAAGTCCTGAAGATCCCCCACAGGTAACTGAACATTCAAACTCTATCTCAAGCACCTTACCTGAATCAGGTTATCAGTTACCCCCACGCACGACTAGAGGGATTCCTAGACAACAGTATGACCCTGACCCTAAAGCAAAAGTTAAATACCCTAATGCTAATCATGTATCCCTACATAGGTTGTCTCCGTCATGTGCATCATTTGTGTGTCAATTATCCACTGTATCTATTCCAAGTAATGTGCAGGAAGCTCTGAAAGATCCCAAGCGGACACAAGCGATGAATGATGAAATGGAGGCTCTCTAGAAGAATTACACTTGGGAGATGACTATCCTTTCGTAAGGGAAGAGAACAGTGGGTTGTAGATGGATATATACAGTAAAGTTCAAGGCAGATGGCACCATTGAACAATACAAAGCAAGACTGGTGGCCAAAGGTTACACTCATACTTATGGGATTGACTATGGGGAGACCTTTGCCCATGTAGGCAAGATCAACACAATCGGGTACTTCTTTCTCTAGCAGCAAACCTAGACTGGCCATTACACTTGTTTGATGTCAAAAATGCCTTTCTGCATGGCGACTTAGAAGAAGAAGCCTATATGGATTCACCTCCAGGATGCAAGATGGGGCCCAATAAGGGCAACATGGTGTGTAAATTGAGAAAGTCTCTTTATGGATTGAAGCAATCACCCAGAGCATGGTTTGGAAAGTTCAGCAAATCAATGAAGGATTTCAGATACAAGCAAAGTAACTCATATCATACTCTTTTCTTGAAACATAAGAAAGGTAAAGTCACTGCCCTTATTGTATATGTTGATGACATGGTAGTTACCGGGAATGACCCAGAGGAAAAGGCAGCATTACAGCACCACTTGGCGAGTGAGTTTGAAATGAAAGATCTTGGTACTCTGAAATATTTCTTAGGCATCGAAGTGGCTCGTTCAGACCAAGGAATATTTCTATCACAATGAAAATATATCCTTGACATTTTAACTGACACTGGAATGCTAGCCAGCAAACCAGCAGATACGACAATTCAGCTCGGTGAATATCCTAATCAAGTACCCACCAACAAAGAAAGATATCAATGCCTGGTGGGTAAGTTAATCTATCTAGGACACACTAGACTTGATATCGCATATGTCGTAAGTGTGGTGAGTCAGTTCATGCATGCACCAAGTGAAGCCCACATGGATGCGGTAAACCGAATTCTGAGATACTTGAAGTCAGCCCCTGGAAGATGATTGATGTTCTCACGACATGGTCATCTAGATGTTGAGGGTCACACTGATGCAGATTGGGCGGGTTCCGCTACTGACATGCGATCAACATCTGGATACTTTACCTTTGTGGGAGGCAATCTAGTGTCTTGGCGAAGTAAAAAACAGAAAGTAGTGTCAAGATCAAGTGCTGAAGCAGAATATCGAGGTATGGCACAAGGAGTATGTGAGCTACTCTCGATAAGGAATTTGTTGGGGGAATTAGGGTTAAAACCCAATCATGCCATGCAACTGAATTGTGACAACAAAGCCGCAATAGACATCGCACATAATCCAGTGCAACATGATAGAACCAAGCATGTGGAAGTTGACAGACATTTCATCAAGGAGAAACTCGAGGCAAAGATCAATGAGGTATCATTTGTTAAATCTGAAGATCAACTTGCATATGTCCTCACTAAAGCAGTCACATGCAGAGTATTCCACAGCTCACTTAGCAAGTTGGGCATTGACGACATACATGCTCTAACTTGAAGGAGAGTATCAATAAGCTGTATATTTCTAATTAAACTTAGTCCACTAATTAGGCCCATAGTAACATTCCTAGTATATATATATATATAACTTTCCTATTGATATACCATTAATAATATAAAAGAATTCTCACCAAATCTGTGATTTGTGATTTGCTATCCACGTATCCAAAATGGGGAACCCCGAGATAGAGCCCTTTGAAGCTGGACAACCTAAGTAGCAGCATCCACCAGTTAGCACACACGGCTTATTTGAAATCCATACAACTTCGACGACCAAAGGGATGAAAATGAAAGGAGCTGGCTTAATAATATAGATCATCATCTATGTGGTTATTCATAAGCACCATATAATTCATCGATTTTGTGTTTCGACCTATCACACTCACATAAACAAAAGCCATTATTGTAAACAATGTGGTGGCCAAGAGAGAACCACATTGTATGAACAATCACCACGTACTCCTGCATGATAAAATTGAGATACTAACGAATGTGTTCACATATAACAATGCTAGCTCATGAAAAGGAAATCGACCTTCATTTTGCGTTCTTCCTATTTTTATTGGTAAGTTGTATCGTCACTGCATGTATTAAAACTTCATAACTTATGATAACTGATTCTCACATTAATCTTGGTTTAATTTTAACGGAAATCAAACTCACGTCCTTTATGTAACAATATATAAACACAAACCTTCTAATTACTAGATTCTCTAAATATGAATGACTATTTATACTTTTATTAATTGATTTCGATTGTTAATTGCAAATAGACCTACTTAATTAGTCAAATATATATATATATATATAGGCTACGTTTAGTACACCGTATAAAGAATAAGATTGGATAATATAGTACGAAATCGGTTTTTGGTATCACTCGCATTAATTAGCCACCGAATAAGTTAATACGATTGAGTACCTTTATATGGTTGACACTCGCTAAAATTATATCCTCAGAATTGTCCATATTAATAGTCGGATGACTAGCAATCTTGAAAAGTAATAATATTAATAATAATAACGATAATAAATAGTAATAATATTAAAATAATTAATAATAATAAAATAAATATTAATAATAATAATATCAATAATTAATTAAAATATTTCTGGCCAGAAGCCCGAGCTTCATGGTTTCCATGTTCATGCGCATAGAACTCTTTAGATGATTTGAATAAGAAAATCCATTTGCCATGTTTGGATGATCGATCATTTGGTGCTATTTCAAGTGTGTTCTATGTTACTTTTTGACATTATTTTTACTATGAGCTTAATAATTAATTAAAATAAAATAATAATAATAATATACAAAATTAATATATATAATATAGTCAGTATTTTAATCCGATAAATCACCAAACGCTTGACTAAATAGTCAGTCTATCCGGTGGATAGATTAGTATATCCGACTTAAATAGTCAGTACAATACATCGTACCAAATGAGGCCTTAGTCACTTATATTCTTTTTAAGGGAAATTGCTTGTCACTTTTTTTTTTTTGGAGAAGATACGAAATTTAATTGATAGAACAAAAATACAAAGTAAAGACAAGCTAGGCTGCAATAGCTTGACGACAAACATGGGTAAATACCTCTAGTGATTAGGCTCGATATCTATCGAATCGATCTAGAGGGAATAACGCACAAAATAATATAACTTGAATCTCCTAAACATCATCAAGACCATTATTGCTCGAACAACTAATCTTTGTCATCCCACAAAAGGGAAACCCTAATACAACTAATCCGAAATAAGAGCTGCTAGACTTATTAGCACAAAGAAAACTAAAAATAAAAAAATAAATAACCCAACAAAAAGTACAAATGGGCCACTTCTACCGTTGTCGTTGCCTATTACTACCGTTATTGTCGCCTCCGCAGAATTCCAAAGACGACGAGGATACCGTCCACTATCATATCGCATATGTTTCAATCCATCGTGATTGGCACCACCACCAATGGAGGATCACGATCGCTCGATCAAAATCCACTACATCCCTATGGGTACTTGAGGGAAACCCCCTGAACCCGAAAAAGATCAGTCGAAGAAAAGATTTTTCGAAGGAAAGATTTTTCAAAGGAAGAGTTTTTTTGAGAGAGAGGAGCGCGCTAGGGTTTTTTCGGTGGTAGTGGCTTGTCACTTTTTATTAGGGAAATATACTTGTCACTTTTTATTAGGGAAATATATTTTACTAATACATTTTAATAAATTAAGTTCCTAAACCCCACCCTTTATCCAAATTTAGGGGGGATATTCAAAAGTCTAAGGAATTAGGCAATAATTAACTGGTTTTGACAACAACAACAAAAAAAAGCAATACTTAACTAATTAAGATTCTAACTAATTAAGAAAATAAAATTCAAAGGAAATAAAGAGGCATGATGGACGGAGATGAGCGTCATGATCAGTAGTGATGGGGAAAATAATTGAAGGCATGATGACCGGCGAGGGAGATAATCAAAACATTTTATAAGGTAATACTTGAAGTCTTGAAGATGAAGGAAATAGGACAATACTTGCATTTCACCTTTATGGTATCTCCTCATATCACTCTTTAAATTTATTGAATTGTCATTATACATATATCTCAAAACCGTTCAACTTCTAAATCATCATTTTAAGATCGTTTACACAAAAAATCAATGTAATTTAAGATCATTGGTCATTCATATGTATAAATTAAATGAACAGCTCGTTATGAGGATATTAATTATTACCAAAATCGTTCATTTATTTGATATATATATATATATATGAATATCTAAACGATCTTCAATCTTGTTGATTTTTTACGGAGACGATCTTGAAATGATGATTTAGAGAATGCACGATTCCGATTATGAGATATGTATAAAAATAATTCTATAAATTGAAAGGTTGGTATGAGGAGGTACCACCAGAATGAGTAAAAATGTCGTAAGAAAAAAAATAGCATTCATGCCTCTAAGCCTTATATAGTTATATGTGTGTGTCAAACAAGGAACACAACTATATTTAGGTGTTCAAAAATATTTCATCATTATCTAACTTAAAGAAATCCCTAGTACAATTTGTCCTTATTTAATGGTATTCGTACTTATTCTAATGTATAATGAGCGATCTCAGATTCGATTATCATAAATGACAAAGTCAATAGTCAATGTGTATAATCCTTCCAAATATTCTTATATCATAAATAAATAAAAACTAATAGAAACCAAACACTATTACTACCCATCTAATGGTCATCCAGCCTATCCATTGTGTAATGGAAGATCTCGGGTCAATTATCTATCATAAAAGACTAGTTTGTATATCCAATGTGTATATAATTAAACATTTCTCCTCCATATTCTAGTTTGTATAAAAAATTATAAACTAACAGAAACTAATCATTAGCAATACCAATTTAGTGATATTTCTATATATATATATATATAATTTTTTTTTTATAATGGAAGTTTTGAGTTCGAATCTTGTTCACTGTAACATCCTGTGATAGTGTGCTAGTCAGATCAAAGAATTTCTCTTCATCATATTTTCATGGAGAATTTTTGTACGTAGGTTTGCATATATATATATATATATATATATATATATATATATATAGCAACATGACGTATGCTCATTAAATAAAGTGCTTTGATATTCTTTATTGATCTTATTGTTTTAGGTGTAGGAGGTAGGTCCTCATTTACATCTCAGGGCAGTGGTAGTTACACGAACTAACTACTTCTAGCTAGCTACTGATCCACATTCATTAACACATGCATTGCATTTGCAGCTGATCATAATAATATGTAACCCTAATTAACCCACAATCAAGCTATAATTAAAACGCGTTAAACATATCATTTCAACACGCACTTGTAAATCCGGCCAGAAAATTTAATTTTGATTTCGTAAATGTTTTTGGAAAATTCGAAGATAGATCGATATCCACTTTATAAGTATACATAATAAATATATAGTTATCACTGCAAAATTCAACCTATAGTTGCATGCACGGTGGACCTGGAGCCTATTGAAAGGTTGCCGGGAGGCTACTGTGGAAACAACTGATGATGAGCATTAAGCAATCGTATCTTAGCTAGCCAGCACACCAAAGACACAATCACCTGAAAGGATCCTCAGTCCCATCAACAAAGACCGGCGGGGGCCCGATGATGAACAAAGCTAGACCTACAATTTAATTTGAGGCTCTCAACAATGGTCTTAGGAAAAAACAAAAGAAAGAGCTATTGGGCTAAATCGTCCCAGCCTTCAATTGGTCGATCTGCCCAGAAAACCAAGAATAACGCAAGGGCCTAGTTGCCCATTTTGTGGTTTCACTTTTAAAGATTATTCTTTAAAAAATTCATTCAAATCGAAAATTATTTAATCATTCAATTATTAGGAAGAACGTTTATCGTGTTATTCGATGAATTATATATGTTCGTCTATGTATTTGGCCTTATTAGTGTTATAAATAATCAAATAATTAACAATTTCAGTTAAGTTTTATAGAGAGGATCCTTGAAAAATGAATTACAAAATAAATGATGATTAGGGTTCTTGAGCCGCTTCTATATATGTATGGGACAACAAATTAATACTTATATTAATAAGAAATATATCGGCAAAATACAAATAACTTATCAAAAAAATGTCCATAAATATATCAACAAAGTACAAATAACTTATAAAAAAAAATATCGATATATATCGACAAAATACATACAAATTTAAAAAAAAAGTGACGATACGTATAAAAATTACAGACAACTTATCAAACTATATATATATATATTTATATATCGTTAAAGTACTGACAACTTATAAAAAAAAATGTTGATATATATTGACAAAGTACAAACAATGTTTAAAAAAAATGTCGCTTCATATACTTCAGACAACTTAGCAAAAAAGTTATAGACAACTTATCAAAAAAGTGTCGATACATATAGACAAAATATAAACAACTTATCAAAAAAATCTCGATACATATAAACAAAATATAAACAACTTATAAAATCGTGTCAATACATATCGACAATATACAAACAACTTATAAAGAAAAAATTGTCGATATATCAACAAGTAACAACTTATAAAAAAAAA
Source organism: Oemleria cerasiformis (assembly GCA_037349345.1). Lineage (NCBI taxonomy): Eukaryota > Viridiplantae > Streptophyta > Magnoliopsida > Rosales > Rosaceae > Oemleria > Oemleria cerasiformis. The sequence goes on from JAZGTL010000006.1 coordinate 2,979,274, forward strand.
ATTGTCGATCTATATCGACAAAGTATAGACAACTTATTGAAAAAGTATTAATATATATCGACACTCTTTCGATAAGTTGTCTATACTTTGTCTATATATCTCGATATGAACTCTGTCGCTAGATTGTCTATACTTTGTCAATATATCTTAACACTCTATCGCTAAGTTGTCTATACTTTGTCGATATATGTTTTAACACACTTTTGGTAAGTTGTTTATATTTAGTCGATATATCTTCACACTCTTTCGATGTGTTGTCTATACTTTATTGATATATCTCCACGCTCTTTCGATATGTTATCTCTACTTTATAGATATATCTCCATACTCTTTCGATACCATAAAATTGTCTATACTTGTCGCTATATCATGACACTTTGTCGATAAATTGTCCATACTTTATCAATATATCTCGACACTTTTTCGATAAGTTTTCTATACTCTGTTGTTATATCTCGACACTTTGTAGTTAATTTATTTTTGTCCATATATCTGGACACGCTATCGCTAATTCTATTTTGTCGATATATCTCGACACTCTTTTGATAAATTGTTTATATATCCACACTGTTTCGATAAGTTGTATAGACCTTGTCGATATATCTCGACATTTTGACGATATAATTTTCTATACTTGGTCCAAAGACAATTTGACGATATAATTGTCTGTACTTTGTCGATATATTTTGACACTATTTCGATAAGTTGTCTATTTTATGTCGATATATCTCAATAATCTATCACTAAGTAATCTATACTTTTTAAGTATATCTCGACACTTTTTTAATAATTTATCTACACAATAATAATGTAGAATTGCACTATCAAGGTAGCATATTATACGAGGATGTTAACAAATTACAAACTCAACGTTAATCATAGATTCAAAGAGAAAGTGTATGTTACAAAGTAAAGTTGATTTTATAATTTTAAGGTTAATGGTTATATCGTGAACTTATAATTACAGAATGAAGGTAAGCTATTACGCTGGGACGTAATTGAATTAAAGATCATAGTCGGTCATTTAGGGCACGTTTACTTACCAAGAATGAGAATAGTGGGTAATGAGAGAAGTAGACAATCAGATAAGTGGGTAATTGGAGAAGTGAGTAATAATTCTCATTGAGTTGTTTACTAACTATATAGAATTAAAACAGTAATGAGATTGATTTTCATTGTTATTGTTTACTAACTCCTATGAATAGGAATACAAACTAACTTGATTACTAAAATGTCCTTGCACACACATATATATATATATTATATTTTCTTTATTTTGGTTTTTTTTTTAAATCGAGATTAAGCCTTATCTAACCAATTAATAACAAATCGAAAATGTCATATATCTTGTTGTGATTATTCACTAATAAAATATGAGAAAATATGACCAATTGGTTTTTTTTTTAGCAAAATATAACTCATTGATTAATATTGTAAATCATGTTTTTAGTTGTTGAAGGAGTTGACTTGGAAATGAGGATTTATTCACATAAGAACATCATAACTAGTTAGAAATATTGTAATTAATACTTGTAAACTATGTTCTTAGTTTTTTTTTTTTAATATTGGGTTAGGATATTTGAAATTATTGTAGAATTGTAGGTTACTTTAGTAATTTAAAATAATGAAAAGAGGTAATGAGAATCATTAACATCCCTCCCCTAGTTAATGAGATTATCCCAAAATGGGTAATGAAATTACCTATTTTGAATGAGGTGATACATAATTGCAAATAAACGTAAGAGAAGTAAATAATGAGAATCATTACCTTTGATTTTATTTCATTACTGATAAGTAAACATGCATTTAGTAGGAAACTTCAAATAGACCGATCCACCTTGTTTGATTAGCCCGATGACATTTAGTGGGCCGGGATTACATCTACCCGACTCATAGACCGCTTAGCTCGGCAGGACCCGGACCGGCCCGCCCATTTCTCGATACTTAATTGCTGAATTACAAATGTCACACCCCGCAAATCATTACAGCATCCATCCCAGTACGCTCCTCGTCTCTCTAGTCCTTCATCGTCTTGATTCCACTCGAAACCCTAATTCTAATCGTAGCTCGAGATGGCCGTGGTCGGCGAAAGCTCTTCGCCTTCGCTTAATCCCCCGGAAGACAAGCCGGTGATCGTTAGGGTTAAGCGCAAGGCCTTACAGTCTCCACTCGATGCTCTCTGTGAGTAGCGCTTTGTTTTCAGTTTTATATTTCCATTTAGTTACCGAGAAACTGTAGGAAAATAGAAAATAAATTGCTTGCATTTGTAATAGAAAGAAAAACTTGAAATTTCTGACTAATTTTGGAACATTTTGCAATGCAGGGCTGGAAATCAATGAGAGACCACAGAAGCGTCCGTTGCTGGATTTCAATAACCTTTCGATTTCTGATTCACCTGGAAATGGTAATAAATGTTTCTCATTTCCTCTGGCATTGTCCTTTTTCCTTGTATAAATATCTAGCTGTGTTTACTAAAAATTGCTAAGTTTACTGATTTTGGGATGAACACAACTTTTATCTTTCTCTTTAACAGGGTGTTTCATTTAAAAAATCATACTGTCATGCGTTAAATAATCATAATCTCAATGATGCTGAACAAAGATAGTGAGATAAAGTGCTGATATGTATAGACTATGTTGCTAATGGGTTTGTATTGATAGTCCACCAGCTTTTCGGAGGATAAAAAGTATACAGAGTTGTACTCTTCCTTACATTTGCAATAAAAAATTATGCGTTTTCTTCTTTTCTAATTTATTGTTTTCTCCATTGAGTTAGTGTAGGGATTTGTAGTCTTGCAGATTTCATTAGTATATGGAAAGTTTTAGAACCCAGAATATGAGAGTGCTGATTTCTTACATTTTTAATGCAGCAGAAGAGTTGAAGACCAAGAAGGTTTTGGTACGGCATGTAGAGACAGTAAACAGCTCTGATACCAGTGTTGATGTTGTGAAATCGTTTGTGGTAAGTATAGCAGCCCCTGCTGTTATTTCGTAAAATAATTATTCTAGATGTGTGAACTGTTTTACACAAGCATGTGTTCAGTAAGAAGTTTTTCATTCTCATTGCAAGATGCTGTCTGTGATTCTCATGTCTTCTACCACTAAGAGTTGGGGAAATGTCTCATTGTTTCTTTAGGACCCAAATTCGGGCGATGCATGTGATGGTAAGATAAAGAGTGAAGAACGCAAAAACACTTTCAAAAAGGAGAATGTAAGCTCTCTGTCTCCTCCTCATGGTTTTACACACTTCACTACAACTTCGCTTCTATTTAGTGTTTCTATGATTACATGAACTTACACTTCCATTCCCATTCGAACAGCCAAAACAAGATCAGATTTTGTCTAAATCCAGACAGACACAGGAGGTACGTGACATAGTATAAGTTAGCATTTTAATCAACCCACGAAGTAAACAATGTGTTATATCTTGTGCATTTGCTTAGTATATGATTTGTTCTTTCATCTCTTAGAAGATAATGTTTCATTAAATTTTATGCTCCGAGTTTAAACAATGTGTTATATCTTGTGCATTTGCTTAGTATATGATTTGTTCTTTCATCTCTTAGAAGATACATTAAATTTTGTGCTCCGAGTTTAATTTCTTCGGGTATCCGATGTGTTCTCTTTGTTAATTTGATATTTTGCTTGTGATAATAATCACTGTCAGTCTGTGGGTTGCTAATGATGAGTTGCAGCTCTAAATTTTGTGCTAGTTTTCATGAGTTTTTTTATTAATTGATCTCCTCACAATCATGGATTACTTTTTTATAGATTATATTTCTCAACCATTATTTTAGATGAGTTTAAATCCCTCCCCTTTAAGTTCTATGTACATATGTTTCTGCTACGTTAGATTACCCAACTTTCTGATTGATATTCTGATGCATTTGTGCTATTTATTGAGAATAAGAACAAAGAACCACATGCCACTTATTGATTACTATTTAAGTATAGGGAGCAAATTTCTACCGATAGATCACTTAATGCCTGATTGGTGGACATAAGAGATAATCCCAAAATAAGTTTCTCAGAGTAGGCAAGTGTTTCTTTTGTTAGGTTATGTTGCTATTTAAAGCAGACTGCTTTATGTTTGTTGATAATATAGAAATGGTCCACCATTATAACCGAGTATTCTCGTACGTGCTTAGTGAAATTTTTCCTGTAAATTCCTCTCGGTTACTATCTCATTTGCAGTTCTCCACGTTAGGCTTTGGCAAAAAATGCACGTTTTGAACAAATATGGAGGAGCAGAAAGGGAAACAAAGAAACATCGCATGAGAAATTACATGAAATGTGCCATTTCTACGATGTTATTCGTGTTGATGTTGAGGAAACATCCAAGGAGTAAGTTCTTTAGTTATGAGTTTCTCTTGCTCTTCTTTATTTCCTATAGTCCAGTTGAAAATGATATTCTCTCTGATTTTAATGCAGTGAGATATCGTTGGAGGACCAGAGGATGCTAAATAGTTACTTGCCTCTACTGAGAGAGTTCATCCCAAGTGCTGCTTTGGACATTGAATCAGACTTATGTGCTAATAGTTCCAAACAAGGTTGTTTTCACCTGAACATATTATAAGTGATATTAGTTGGTCTTACTAAAAGAATGGTGATAGTAGATCTTTTTTCATTGGTCCCACACTTGCAGTGTTGCTTGTGGAGATGTATGTTAATTTCAGCCTTTCCCTTAATACTTGTGGCGACTCCATTTGACGGGTTTATGTGTTTTGTAGAATCTGAAGATGAGTTTGTATATGACTTTTATGCTGTGAAGGAGGATGAGATGGAGATAGCCACTGAAGATTCTTCAAACCCATTTCCCTTGTAAGTATCTGTACTATATTTGAGGTTTCTACCTTATTTTCTTGCTAAAACCTGATTAATAATATCTCTGGTTCAGATTACAAGTTGAAGAGGAAGATTTCTACGATGGGCCTGATGAATCAGATTATGAGACTGATGATTCAAATGGTGATCATATATAATCTATTAATTTATCGTCTTTCTAAAAGCTCTCTGTACATGTTCTAACCGGTTTTGGTGGTTTCAGCTGAAAACAACCCGCTAAATGATTATCCGGAAGAGATAAGTGAAGAGGAAGAGGAAGGGAAAGAGGAATCAGAGAGTGAAGCCTCAGATGATGAATCAAAAGATGATGAGAGTGACAAATCTTCAGAACCCAAGGTTTTAGAAGCCAATGGCTTTTCAGATGATGATATGTATGATCATATTGATGATGGTGAGGACTTTGATTATGATGTCGATGAGAGTGATGACGGTGAAGACCGGAAATGGTCTTATGGGTGAACTTTGGCTTTTTACCTCTCAGTATCTGCTTTCTTCTTGAAATTTAGTGATGAATTAGTGGTTAGATACGTGAATATGAACTTCTTGTACATCCTTTTACTTTTAACTTCACTGATGAAATCTTTCTTTTGTCATGATTGCAATTCCTTCTTTCCATTGTTTTGGCAACGGATTTTTGTTGTTATTTAAGAATCGTGACTTAATTGGTGTTTGTGTTTCAATGCTTGAGTGCATGTTCTTGTTTAGAACTTATTAAGAGGACAGGAATCGTGTTTTATTTTGATACAGCAATATTAGGGGGAAAACAAATTTATTACATATATTGCTCGGATCTCATCGTTAAGAAAATTCTCTCTATGAAGTGAAGAGAAATACCTTTATACCACCAAATTGTAGTAGCCGCCAATTGTAGTAGTCATTTGAAATTAGGAGAAGGGAATTGGTTAACCCATCCAAGTAGTCATTTGAAATTAGGAGAAGGGAATTGGTTAACCCTTCCCATTTGGTCGATTTTGTCATATTAAGTGAAGAGAAATCACTCAATAAAGATTTGGATTTGGGAACAAGGATTTGGATTTCAAATCCCTTCATTTGAAATTCTCTTATTTGACAACATAAATATTTGTTTGTGGATTTGAAATTTCTTCATTTAAAATCAATTATTTGGAAAAAAATTTATTTGTAAGGATTTGAATTGAGGATCTCAAATAAGTAATTTTATTACACAAATTGAAAATAATAATGTCAAAATGACTAATTATTTATTTAGCTAAATGAATATTATTAATAATCATAACCATTAATACATAGTTAACCGCGTAAATAATTTTTTTTAATTTTTTTTCTTTTTATTTTTTTTAAAGATTAAGTTAACTGAAAATAATAATATAAATTGAAACTGAAGCCTAATAATATTTTCGTTTACTTTCCATATCTTATTCCTATGTTTTGCACTAGTTTTTTTTAAGTAGAATTTGTCGTTTTAACGTGTTGAGAGTAATTTTTGTGAGAAATTGCCCCTAACGGTTATTAAATTTTTATGGCTCATAATTTCGAGTTTCTATAAAGAGTTTCATTAGTTTTAGTACTAGTAGCTCAATGTTGTCAATAAAACTGTTAATGCAAATGTGTCAACTTTACGAATTGAACTGTACATGCTCACAAAGAACCAGACAATGAGACATATTTGCTTAGAAAGCTCTGTAAGTCTAGTTTCTGGAGAATTTTATGACCCATGATTTTGAGTTTTCTAGGGTGTGTTACATCAATTTTAATACCAGTGATTCAGTGCTGAAATTGTTAGCGACTCTTGACAAATTGGCATTGTAAGTTATCAATCTTGGTAAGCAAGCTTTTGGACGATTCTTGGGTAATTAAGGGGCACCAAAATCTTTTGTTAATTCAATTATTATTCAATTAAAGGTCACCAAAATCTTGTGCTAATTCAATTATTAGTCCGTTCGAACAATAAGATCAAAAAATTTGAAGAAAGTGGTGGTTTGTGAACATCACGTGAATGTTTATAACCTACATAAAGATTGATGGCGAGAGAATGGGCGAGCAGAGGAGGAGAAAATAGGGGTGGTAGAGGAGGAGAGAAATGGGCGACAATGGTGGAGAAGAGAGAAATATGAGCTGACATAGGGGAAGAGAGAAGGGGAACAAAGAAGGATGAAAAAAAAAATAGAAGGAACTAGTTTCAAAATAAAGAGGAGAATGAGAAGATGTGAATTTGTCAAATAACTAGTTTCAAAATGAATTTGAAATTTTAAAATTTGGTCTAATGAAATCCATAGGGGATTTGGGCCAAATCCAAATCCTCACAACAAATAATTATTCAAACACATAAATTTGGATTTAAAGACCCAAATCCAAATACAAATTTAAATCCATAGCTATCCAAATGGACTCTAAATTTAAGATTGTGCTAAATCTCCGATCGTTCAAATTGTCCAGTTGTAAAGAATCAAATTTTGATCCGATATTATTAACAATTTCAATAAGATAAAACATATTAACCTAATCGAAGTTGCCCATTTAAGACTCCTTGGGAAACAAGTCTTTCATGAAGTAACTTCAAAAATATCACTCCTTTATTTATGAAATAAAAGTCAAAAGTACTTGTTTTTTGGCTTAGCTTGTTTTGCAAGGAGAGAAAAACTAAGAAGAATTCCAGTATAAAAAAACTAAAGAATCCTTGTTGGACAAGCATAGGGCAAATCGTTTTGTGTCTCTGTGTTTTCTAGTTTTATTAACTCCATCTTTACCTCAGCTACCTCATCATCAACAAGGTACGTAATCAGTTTCTTGCAGAGAAAAAATGGCAACAAATGAATCTGTGCCTTGCACATTACATGAGATGTTGGTGAAGATGGATCCATTGCACAACAATCGTGTAGTCCATGCCTATCAAAAAATCATTCGGTAATAATATTTTTTTTACCACAATATGTTTTTAATACATTAACTTTTACTATTTTAATTTCTGAACTTTTGTTAATTAATGATCAATATTTTCATTGTTGTGGAAGGTCTCTTATCATGTCCATTGTCAAACTGGAATTGAAAGGAACAAAGCGAGGCTACTTGAGAGTTGATGATTTAGAAATCGACGAAAATTACGAAGCAAATATCCCAAAAATGACGGATCATGATGTCATAAGTTATAAACAAGAATTTGTAATTTTAATGGAGGCAATATTTGGGAAAGACCATAAAAAAACCCTAGAGTTATCAAACTTTTTCACCATGATCCGTTGTGAAAGGGAATGGTGAGAGATTAATGTCTCAACTCTGTTTTTACCTTCTTCTTTTTTGTTTTTACTATTTTAAAGGTTTTTACTTGTTTGTTAAGGTACCGATTCGAGCAATTGATTTACCATCCGCTGCTCCTATCTTCCATGGAGAGATCTGAGCAGTACATTGATGGAATGCTGCATCTCCAGCATATTCAATCCTCTACAAATCATAGGGTAAAAGACTTGTTCATCGCAAGATGGAATGAGAAAGTTGATATTGTAGCAGCTGTGGGTGGATTAGAAAGTTTTCAGAGTGTCTTGAGTAGAAAAGAATATGAGGATAATGTGTGGGGAGCACTTGAATTTTCAAGAGACGCGTGCCTTGAGATTAATGATCTGGTATTACGATATTTTTCAATTTATTCTTTAATTTATTTTATTAATGATGATATTTATTGGATGATTATTTTTCTTCTAAAATCATTACAGACAGCAGAAGAAATCGAAGAAAAGCTTAGTGTGTTCTTCCCAAAATTGTTGGCCCAATTGTATACTTTCTTGATTGAAATGTATACTCATGTGGACTTGAGGTAGTATATAATTCTCTTCAATAATCACCGCAAAATGATACTATAACGAGAAAAGTTATTCACTTTTTCTTTTATTTTGCTAAGTTTATTTTTTTCGTTATATTAACAGGGGGTAGATCGACAAAAAGACAAGATGGGGAAATGACAACATCAAGCCAAACAAAGAAGAATAAGAAGACATAGAACATATGAAGAAAAAACACGACTTATTCCGCACAATCCTTTTAATTTAATTTAGATTTTTTTTGGCACTATTTTAATGGCAATGAATGATATAGCAAAAGTTTTAAATTTCAATATAAGTTCAAAGTGGCTTGAATATATGAAGGCTACCATGGTTTGGCTCTAATGTCTCTTATCTACTCAGACTTGGTCCCAAAATAACCTTATATACAATGACCCATGGAACTTTATCATATGCTAAGACGATCACCAATCTCATCCACCGAGGGCAAAGTTGTCAAGCACTAGTTTCGTTTCATCAATTCCGGAAAAACAATGTGTTCAAAATCACAGGGTTTCTTCTCTCAGCAATTGTGGGAGCTTGTGGAAAAGTTGCCGCAATTAATGAAGGCAAGCAGTTTCATTGCTTGGCGATCAAACATGGGTTCTATAGAGACATGATTCTCATGACGTCCCTTCTTGGCATGTACTCTAAATGCAGCGACATCCAAGATGCCCGCCTCGTGTTTGTTGAAATGCCTGAGAGAGATATCATTGCAACCAACAGCATGATTTCTGGGTTGTGTTGGTCTCACTTAACACTGGAAGCAATTGAGTTGTTCAATAACATGTCGAAGAGAGACGTTGGGTCTTGGAATGCGCTGATTTCGGGACTTGGGCATAATTCTGAAGGAAGGACTGGATTGTTTTTCTTTGAGAAAATGAAAATCGAGGGAGCTGGAGTTGATGTTATGACCATGGTTAGTGCTCTTTCAATTTGTTCTGATCTTGCAGCGTTGCGTAATGGTAAACAAGTTCATGGTTTGGTGATGAAGTATGGATTTGAGTTGTATTTACCAGTTGGGAATGCAATTATAGACATGTATGCTAAATGTGGGTACATGGAAGATGCCTGCTTGTGCTTCAAGAACATGCCTTTAAAGAATGTAGTTTCATGGACCGCTTTAATTTCGGGTCACGGCAAACAAGGCAAGGGCTTGGAAGCTCTGAAGGCCTTTGACACAATGGAAATGGAAGGTGTTGTCCCAAACAAAATTACATTCTTGGGTGCCTTGTATGCCTGTAGTCATGCTGGATTAGTACAAGAAGGATGGAGGATTTTCAATACCATGTTGCATAAGTACTCAATCACACCCATGATGGAGCATTATACATGCATGGTGGATCTCCTAGCACGATCGGGGTGTTTCAATGAGGCCTATAATTTCATAGAGAGGATGCCTGTAAAGCCAGATGCAAGGCTTCTCACGGCGTTTTTAAGCTCATGTTGCTCCCACAAGAACCTAGAGCTAGCAAGGAGTGTTGGGCAGAAGTTACTTGAATCAGAACCTGAAGAAGCAGGAGCCTATATGTTGCTATCCAACTTCTATGGGCTTGTTGGGGACTTGCAAGGTGTGGCAAAAGTGAGAAGACTGATGCTCAATAGAGGAATAAGGAAAGAGAAGGCAAGCACTTGGATTGAGATTAACAAAACAGTTCACAGGTTTCAATCAGGAGACAGATCCCATCCCCTAAGCAAAGAGATCTACAACTACTTACAACATCTTGTCGAAAAGTTCAAAGCTAATGGGTATGTGCCAAACACAAGCATGGTCATGCAAAATGTGGATGAACAAAGAAAGGAGGAGCTAGTTCTTGGTCACAGTGAGAAATTGGCAATTGGACTTGGCCTAATTAGCACACCTCCAGGAACGCGTATCGTTATAGTTAAGAATCTGAGAGTGTGTGTAGACTGTCATGTGGTAACTGGGTTGATTTCGAAGATTGAAGGGAGGGAGATTGTTGCAAGGGATTCGAACCGATTTCATCATTTCAAAGATGGATTATGCTCTTGTGAAAATCATTGGTGAGAGTGGTCAATTTAGAGGTTCACTCTCTCACATCTGTGCCTCCCCCATCTTTATGAAAATTGTGAACCATTTGTAATATGAAAACCAAAATACTTCCATGAATCATGATGGCTTATTGCCAAAGTTTCAAACTTGACGAGGTACAAACAAAGCAATGGCAAGACAAGGTCCTAGGTTGGGCTTTTGAACGGGCCGGGAGATATGCACAGCCTAAAGCTAAGATTTCTTTTTCGCATCAAGAGTAGTCCCTGAGGCCCAAGGGTGCTTTAGTGCTTTTGAGCCTCTAAATCATGGCCCAGCTCAGCCAAACCGTGCTAAGATTTCCAAGTCACCAGCTTTCTCCGTTTGTCTTTGAAAAAGTTCAAAGCCGCCTGAAGAACCAGGTTCTTCTTTCTTCTACCTCTAAGATCAATAACCCAACTATTTCTATACCAAATCTATCAATTTCAATTCCAGAAACCAAAAAGACAGTTGTTTTGGCATCAATTATCTCTCTTTGCTCTTTAAAGTGAGTTTTTTGCTTCTTGTAATTGGTCTCAACATGACTGACTTCCTTCCAACCGCAGTTCCGGTTCACCCCACGAATGCACAAATCCCTGTCGATCTTTTTGTGTCTAAGAAACATCCTGGCCTGCCACGTGGCGACTTGGGTTTCCTCGATTCCTCTGGTGACACCATTTACAGGGTCACCCATCAATCTTTGAAGTCTTCTTCTAACAAGCGTGTGTTGCTTGATGCCGCCGGAAATCCTCTGTTTGTTTTGTGCCGTAAGGCTGTGAGTCTCCTCTCTGGCCCCCGTTTGTTTCCCTTGACAATTTTCCTGGAAAACTCTCTCCGTTTTTATTTTTTGGGCGCTAATTTTATTTTTTGGGAGGTGTAGCATGGAAGTTGGGAAGGATTCAAGGGTGGTGATGCTGGGGACAAGGACTTGATGTTCAGAGTGAAGAGGACGAAAAATAAACTCACCCGAACCGAGTTAGAGGTATATCTTGCTGGTGAAAATTCAGAAGACTCAACCTGTGATTTCAAAATGAAAGGCTTCCCTTTCCAAAAATCTTGCACCATCTATAAAGGCAATGACATTGTTGCTCAGGTATAAATATCATTCCTTTATGTTCTGTAAACATCATTTCTTTATGTTCTGTTTTCGGACCATAACTTGAAATAGGCTAGACGTTTTAGCTAACCAGGGAATCAGGAAAGGAAATGTTTTGTTTAATAGAATTCATCCAAATGAAGGAATGAATAAGTTTATTGCATATAATAATTGGGTTAAAGGAATTTATATTCCAAACTAGGTACACCTTTTAGGATTTTTCCTAAAAATAGGTCTTTGATGAATGTTGCATGAAAGTCTATTAGCAAACTAATTGTTTGCTGAAAGAGTGCTTTTGTCTTTGTCTCTGTGTCAAAATGGATTATACATCGTTATTTATATAGAACTCAAGTTGGTGATTACATTTTGAACCCAGTTGATATATCATTTCTATGGTTTATTGTTTGGGAACTTGACATTTTTCTTTCGAGTATAAATTGGGCCCTTTGCATAGTTAGTGTAATCAGGTTCAAGTTAAGAAATTGTCAATTGGTTACTGTGGTGATATGAATAAATGTCAAATCTCAGCAACAATGTGTGTGCTTCTGTTTTTAAAGATTTAAGCAAGCTCTTTGTTGCTTCATTATATTAGACGAGTGTCGAGCTTGTTCCTTCATTATATTAGGCGAGTGTTGTGGTATAATGTTCATGAAATGTCTTGCGTAATCTGATTAGCATATAAGCATGCACATCCATACTTTCTTGAACTTTGCAATGTTGCAAATTTGCAGTGCCAGACATTTCACTCATCAACCCTTTTGTTTTTGGAAATTTGTGTAAGGTTCTGTTTCTTGGTTATGAGATCTATTCTTATCTTTTGAGATGTCTTGTTGCAGACTAGTCTCATGTACAAATTGCACCAGCTTCTTCCAAAGAGGGGCAAGTTTCGGTTGACTATATTTCCTATATCTGTCGATCATGCTTTGGCTGCCTCCTTGATTGTAGTATTTCTTGATTGATTGAGGATTATAGGAGAACTCGTATTCAAAAGATCTTCAAAACCCCCAACACAAAGCAATGCCACAACTTAGCAAGGGCAGATTGAACAGGTTTCCATGATAAACAGGCGGGTCAGTATGTGATGTGCTCTGCAACAATTTTTTTCCATTCATGAATTAGATTATATTTAATTGGCGGCGATTTTGCACTGCACGATGTACTTCATCATTACTTTCTGAAGATCTATGATCAAGTAGTTTAGGTTTTTGCTTTGGGTTGGAACTGGCTAGGATTTTGCAGTTCCATTGGAGATGCTCTGGGTTTTCTCAATTTATCTCCACTAGACTGTAGTACTCGTGTTCGTGGATAGAGTTGAAGATTTAATGGACGTGTAGATTATCTTTACTAACTGCTACAGTTTGAAACAAGTTTCTTGGGGAATATTGTTCCCATTGCAGACCAACAAATGTGATAAAAGAATTAATTAATGTTGATTTGATACAAATTTGTACTTAGTAATATTTTTCTTCTAATCTCTTCTCCATGTATGCTTGCTTGTTTCCAATTATTGTTGAATGAAGAGGAGGAGCTCTATAATATGCTGGCACTGTTGCAGGGAAGAACATCTGTCTCACTCCTTCAGCTTTAATAATTGGGAATATGATTCCTGATGCACTCTGCATATTAACAAACACCAACAAACAGATTAGACGTTTGCTTTGTAATTTGACAAGCTTGTTCATGAGTAATAAACCCGACTTACCAAGATCAATCTAGCTCCCATCCACATGCGTTTTGGTGTCGGGAATGGGATCATTAGGCGGCCTACACCGTAGACAGCCACCGCAAAGAAATGGAGAAACAAGTTGATGGGATTAGGGTTAAGACCAGAGAGTAGAGATATTGGTCCATTTGAACAGATTCCTCCAAGGCTCAAATAGTCAAAACATGCTTCTCGCATTTCCTGTCTTGCTGGATCAGGTGATGCACAAAACACCTTGTAAAGGGCACCCGCCAATGTGTTTATGGTAGATGACACTGGCTGCAATCAAAACCAACCCCATCAGACACTTGTAGATTTCACGTCGGACTTAGATAATATAACATATCAGATTGCATGACATATATGTGAATGCTTATAAGTACCTTACGCAAAGTGTAGAATGATTCGAGATAATAGCTCAAAGCAGGTGCATCATTGAAATCAGTTAGGGGTCTGAGAAGATCTCTTAGAAGAACAATGTCGGAAAGAGCGACAGTCATTCCTCCTCCGGTTAAAGGATGTCTCATGTTGAATGCATCTCCCAATAAAATAGCGCCAGGAGTGGGTTGAGGAGCAGCAGCCATGCTTTTGTTTTGCATCGTTCTTATGCTTCCTCTCTCAACAGCTGCCATAAAAGCCTTTAACAGCTGAGGGGGAACCTGATGATCAAATGCAAAGTGTTCATTGTGATATTGAAATCAAAATAAGTGGAAATTAAAAATAAACAATTTGATTGATGAGACTTGAGAGAGTAATGTAATATGTGGAATATATATGATACCTGAGGAGCCACGACATTTTTTAAATAGCTTGCCATTTCACCATTTGCTACTGAAGGTACTTTTGTTCCAGGTATATCAACCAAACAGCGAACCTCGGTGGTACTGATAGGATAGAACAATATGGGTGAAGGATCTCCCAAAATCACATGTCCATGGTTTTGATGAGGAAGCTCACAATTCTCCAAGATCATACCAACAAAGCAAGACGGATTTTCAACTTGCGGTGTTGAGAGAGATCGGCGTAGATTTGAAAAGCATCCATCGCATACAATCGTTAATGGAGCATATGATGTCATCTCCTGTCCTGCCTTGTTCTTGTACATCACTCCTTTGATGGTTCCCTTTTCTTCAATGAGTGTTGTCACGGTTCCTTGTTCCAATTTCACACTGTAGATAAAACTTGTGAGACAAGAAAACTAATAATGGAAAATAATCATCTTATCATATTTCATAAAATTGAAAGTAGGGTGGTACGTACTTAGGAAGAGTGGCAGCTCGTTCGCGCATTCTTTGGATGAACCGCCCGTTATGGAAACTTCTGCCTGCTACATTGGAACTATATGTTTCCAAGGGATAAGACAGTTTTGTGTCACATCCATTTTTGTAAAGAGCATAACCAAACACTTTTTGAGCATCAATGGATTCATTTGCACAATCTACATCACAAATAATAAAAGATTGTTGTTGATTAAAACAAAACTTTTTTTTGGAATTAATTGGTACTACTGTTGCTATATTTAGATTTAGAGCAGAATTAAACAAGGAGGTATAGCTAATTAGTTATTACCTTCAAGTCCCAATTCAATCAATTTGAGGTAGCCTCCGGGCTGCAAAAGTTCACCAACAATTCTATCTGGCTCACTCAAGTCTCTCTCAATCACCAGCACACGCCGTCCTTCCTATAATATTGTCAAACCAAAATTATACCAAGATTTAAAAAACAATTGATTAGAACTTGAGAAATATAAGCTCAAATCAAGAGAGGATATATATAGCAGAACTGTATATGATGAGTTTAATTGTTACCTTTCCAAGAGTGTAAGCAAGAGCAGCACCAGCAACTCCGGCACCCACAATTACAACGTCTGTACTCTTCTCAATCTCCGGCAGACCAAAGCCGTTTTCCAACGGCATTCTGACCAACTTATTTCCATTGGATCTTGCTGAAACATCATTTGCGACCTTTTTCTTGTTTGCACCGCTGAAAGTAGCGCTAATGATGATGAAGAAAACAGAGGTCAGCATAGAAACCAAGAGACCACCAAGAACATACTCATAATGAACCATCTTCCAATTCCAATTAAATCTCTTGTTGAAGATCGAAATTTGAAAGCACGGGAATTTTGGGTTTGCTGTGCCTTGCGAATGTCTAACAGTGAGTGTAAAATGCTTAATTGCTTTGGCTGATGCTTATGAGATGAGACTGCAATGGAGTTTTGTGTGTATATATAGATTGTAGAGTTTGGGCGGCAAAAGGGCAAACTCATTTTTTATTGAATGGGGTTGGTCTCCAATTGCGGCTCAGTTTGGTCAAACAGTCAAAGACCGCTTTGCTGATCGGGAGTTGGGACCCGACGATAACGGGGAAGTTGGGTCAAGTTAGCTCACTGTGGACTGTGGAGCAGTAATTTGTCAAAGTCCTCCTATTAACCATGACTTTTTGTTTATCTTTTGTTTGGGGGAACTTGGGTCAAGTTCAGTCAAAATACTTGAGGATCTTAAGTCATTACCGTCTTCAATGTAAAAATATAAATTTATTTTTTATAATTTCGATGACATTGTATTAGAAAATTTCATAATGTAAAATTATTTTGATCTAGTGAAAAATTTTAAAATATTGAAATATAACATTTACATTTTGATCATGAAATTTGATCTCAACCATTGATTCCAAATGAATTTTAATTTGAACAATTAAATATATAGCCGGTGTATAAAATAGATACATTTGTATTAAATGATCCAATATTTGTCATTAAATAATATACATATTTTTTTTACAATTTCCGGTAAGATGTTAAATTTACATCTCACTTTTTCCAACCCGTTGAACCACAAAATTGAAAATCGAAGTTGTAAAACTTCCATTCCGACGAGTTTACACATCTTACATTGGAGATACTCTTATGGTGAAAGCGATGAAGAATAATTATAGAAAAAAAAAAGTGGATTAAAAACAAAAAACTAAAACTTACATTATATTAGGTAAGAAATATCGAGATTAATTCAAAATGATGGAGATATATAGATATACATGTGAGGAATTCGAAATTTAGTGATTGACTTATATTATGACTTAAATCGAAAATTTTCTTTCCTAATATATAATTATAAAATATATTTAAATATATTGTCATTGACTAAATTTCAAGAGTACTCAAATTTCAATATAACATATCAAACTATTATTATTATATGCATGTGTATTAGAAAAATGTAAAAGGATAGTTTCAAAGAGGAATTTAGTATTCAAACATGGTTAGGGTACGTATTATGTAATATAGCTATGAATTTCAACAACACATTTTACATATGATGCTACGTAATTGAAAATTATTATAACATCACATGTTAATTATTTATTAAGAAATATATCACATTGTATTTACATGTATGGTGCTATGAATCATGTCAATAATTAATATTATCTTATGCCTAATCATAGAACGACCTCCAAATTATTGGTAGTGAGTACGTGTGACAGAAATAATAGAATAGAAACCATTAGATTGTCCCCGAGTGACTCAATCTTTGTCCTATATAACAACTCTACGATTATATATACAGATCCATAATGCATTGGTGTCTCATAAGAATAAGCAGCTCGCACTACTTCACATTCACAACCAACCGAAAAACTCCCATCCTTCCAAATTTTCAATCTCGATCGATCAATATAGTTTTCATTCAAAGATGGTTCATTATGAGTATGTTCTTGGCGCTCTCTTGGTTTCTTTGTTGGGCTCTGTTTTCTTCATCATTATAAACACTGCTTTCAGTGAAAACAAGAAGAGGGTAAAAAATGTTGTTTCAGCGGGCATCAATGGAAAAGGGTTTACGAGGATGCCGTCGGAAAATGGCTTTAGTCTGCCGGAGGTTGAGAAGAGTACCGACGTTGTGATTGTGGGTGCCGGAGTTGCTGGTGCTGTTCATGCATAAAAATGCTTCTCTCATGATTTGTTCATGCATTTCCCAAGTCAATTCCAATTGTTTTTTAATTTTTGGTACAATTTTGATTTGATAATTTTAGGAAGGACAACGTGTACATGTGATTGAAAGAGACTTAAGTGAACATTACAGAATTGTTGGTGAACTTTTACAGCCTGGAGGCTATCTCAAATTGATTGAATTAGGACTTGAAGGTAATAATCTAGCTATCTGGTTGTTCACAATTATGCTCTAAATCCAATTGATAAATATATTAGTACCAATCAATTCCAAGAAAATCATGTTTTAGTCAACAACGTGGCTGCAGATTGTGCAAATGAGTCTATTGATGCTCAGAAAGTGTTTGGTTATGCTCTTTACAAAAATGGGAAGGACACAAAACAGTCTTATCCCTTGGAAACATATAATTCTGACGTTGCCGCTCGAAATTTCCACAACGGACGTTTCATCTAAAGAATGCGTGAAAGAGTTGCAACTGTTCTTAGGTAATCCCCTACTTTCAATCTTCTGAAATATGAGATGATAATTTTCCATTATGAGTTTCCTAATCTCACAAGTTTGCTCTACAGTGTAAAATTGGAACAAGGGACAGTTACAACACTAATTGACGAAAAGGGGACCATTAAAGGAGTGATGGACAAGAACAAGGCTGGAGATGAGATGACAACATATGCTCCATTAACAATTGTATGCGATGGCTGCTTTTCAAATCTGCGCCGATCTCTCTCGACTCCAAGTTCATCCTCAACCGCCTATAAAAGGAGAAGAAGCCCTATTCTCAAAGGACAACCAATCAATTAAACAAACAAACAAATTGATCAACCTAATCAATTTCAAAACAACTGCAAACTCTCAAAAGTTTCTTTATTCAAAGGCTCGCCTCTTTAGGCACAACCTGTTTCTTTCGATCTAGGATCAAGATTCAGTTCTCTTCTTAACCCCTCTCTTAGTTCTTACATCAAGAACACAAAGATCTCCTTCATCCCGACTTGCTTCCCAAGCTAGTCTTGAAGATCCCCAAACACTCACCTCATCCCGACTGCCACTTAATTCAGTCTTTGAGGCATCCAAACACCCAACCTTCGACGTCAACGTCTCCTGAATACTCTGCCAACCTATGGCATGATTCCGACTGATGTTCATCTAGTTGATGATTTCTAGAAGATCATGCCTTCTCAAGGCTTGATTGCGACAAAAATAATTTACTTTCAGCACTTGTAATTTACTTTCTGCATTCAATATTCAAGCATTTACTTTCTAAGTGTTTGTACTTCACTTTCATCGCAATACAACAAATTTCCTTAAGTTGTTCAAGATATTCGGGATATACCAACCAATGTGTTTTATAACTGATTCTAAGTCATAAAACCATCTTCGTGTTCTGGTATGATATCGTCATCCTGACTTAAGGAAGTTTGTCTGTCTAACTGCCATCTAATTAAATAACAAGCAGCTAACATGGACATTTCGGACATAACATAAACTGAACTTGGACTAGACTGGAAGGAAAATTTATTAAAGTCCTTGGATACATTAAGAAGAGGCATAGAAAAGAACTGTGCAAGCAATTTGCCCGCTTACCTCACAATCACTTGATTAAAGAAAGGTTCTTGAGCCGCAAACGGAACCCATCTTCAAATTGTCTAGTAGCAGTCTCTACTAGTGACACACCTACTTTGAAGGCAGCTAAGGCCTATTTGTTTCCTGGTCAACCCATTTAGGGAAGGATAGTGGCTCGAAGGCCCCTTAGCCCGTAGCTTTCAACCCACCCAAACAGTCCACACAACTCATCCACTAAGAGAAACCCCCAGCAAGCCTGCTCTTTCGAACGCAAGACGACCCCTCGATCGAGAGGCACCGAACGGCGACCCCAGGCCCGCTGCCGCATTTTTGGGCAGAACATAATCTGGCACGCCCAGTGAGACTCTTTCTAGTGCATGTCCAAGTTCAAATACTCCGAACGACGCCGAGATGCTAAAGGGAGATTCTTGAAAAGTACATCTCAAGAAACGGTACCTGAGCTTTCGTTGTCAGAAGCTGACATGGAGACTCCTCATGAAGGAGAAGTCGAAAACATCACTAACCAAGAGACAACCAAATAAGAGTTGATGAAGTTCATCAAGGACTGCATGTCCCCTATCTGTTCACAGATAGAGACTCTGAACCGTCAGGTCCAAGAGCTTTCCAGATAAGGGAAAGCTGACGAAAAAGAAGCCAACATCCCGCCCTTGGGAGTTTCGAGCCCTGACAAAGGCAAGCAAACCATAGGATATGGGGTATCAACCCTTGAACCCTTGATCTCAGGGCCTGTCTTCTCAAAAGGCTCCGGGAATGAAACCCCGGAGACAAGCAAGGCCCGCGAAGGGATGTCAAGGGAGGAATTCGGTATGTCTTCCAAATACCGGCCACCCATGGTCAGTCGGGAAGAATCAAAAGTTAAAATATCAAAAAACATCCCGACCAGAAGTAAAAGTGAATTGGAGAACTGGAGGAAATCTGATCCGAACGACACATGATCAGAAGAAGAATTTGGGCCTAACCAGAAGCCACCTCATAATCTTGATCATTAGATTCTCATGAATGAAATAGCTGAAATAAGACGGATGATGCAAGGACAACCTACGGCCCTAAGAAGAGCAAATGTCCTGATTTATAGAAAGCCTTATCCAACTTATGTAGATAAAAACAATCCGTTCTAAGGGAATTTCAAGCCACCAGCTGTTTCACTATTCAATGGAGATGGTAGCACATCGTCCCTAGAACACATCGGAAGGTTTTCAGCACAATGTGTAGCTGTAGAAGACAACTCTTACCTCAAGCTCCGATTGTTCAGCAGTTATTTATCAGGAGATGCCTTCTCTTGGTACACTTCGTTACCAGAGGCGTCCATACACACTTGGGGGCAAATGGAGGCCAGGTTCCATGAAGAGTTCTATAGGATAGAACCAGAGGTCACGATCAGTGATCTAATCGCTATTAAACAAGGAGAGCACGAAGCGACCGAGAATTTCATTGCTAGATTCAAACAGCTGAAAATGAAGTGCAGGTTCCCCATGAATAATGCTCAGATGGTGGCCATTGCACAGAGATTCTCCCTAAGGAAGAAGTTTGACGATACTACTTTCAGAGACTTACAAGAGATAGTGGTATCAGCATCCAAATTTGAAAGGTTGCTGGAAGAAAAGCAGAGGCATATGCACAACTCTAAAGTACCCTCGTTTTACAAGAACAAGATACATGTACACCAGGTAGAACACAAAGAAGTAGAGGCGGAATCCTTAATAGATGAAGAGGGGCAGGAACTAGAGGTGGCGACAGCTGAAATCCAGACCACATGAAAATGACCGGTGACTATCAAGTCTCTAGTCAAACCTGCACGGGAACAGAGGCCAGTCAACCCGACTGGGGGTTACTTTGCCAATAAAGTCCCAGTTTTCAGCTCATACTCATTCGAACTCACCAAAGCTGGGGAAATATATGATGAACTGGTCAAGGCCAAAGTAATCAAGCTTGATCCTAAACAGGAGATGCCTCGGCCAGAGGACATCAAAGGGAAACAATTATGCAAATGGCATGTATCACCACACCATGCCACTGCCAACTGTGTCCAGTTCAGGGCCACGATCCAAAGTCTAATCAACCAAGGGCACTTCTCATTATCCCCAATTCTAAAAGCTCAAATGGGGGTGGATACTAACCCTTTCTCAATGGCCTTAGTGAACATGCTCAACTTATAGTGGTCACAACCCGATAAAAAGGGCAAAGTAACCAAATAAGATCAACCAAAGTCTCCCAAGGAAACTTAGCAATCCGGAAGATTGTTGGCCACAATCGTTGTTGGGGTGGTCATGTGCAACAAATGCAGGGCATAATGCGTGTTGGAGATCCCAATTCCAGGTGCCTAGATAGACTTGGAACTCAAGAAATCTGAAGAAAATCGGGATGAGGAATTCCTCAAAATCCCTAAAGCAAGCTTTGGGCCACATAGCCCGAAAGAAAAAACTCCCTCGAAGTTCTGTTTTCCAGAGGTTGGGAAATATCAAGAAGAAACAAGAATGGGTAGCCAACCAAGAAACTTGGGGGCAAGCCAGCTGACGAAATCCCAAGGACTAGGAACCTGCTATGCTAGAACCAACAAGATCATTACTTCATAAGGCAATCATCCAGAAGGGAAAATGGTATACAGCTGGCAAGAACAGGAAACCAACCAGGGAGTTGGGAATAACTGCAAAGCGTAGGATCCAAAGACAATATGGAACATATATGTGTGCCCTTAAAAGCTTGGGGGCAACACCTCCCATAACCAAGAAGAAACTGACAAGTCCTCCTAAGAACTGCTGGAGGAAGAAATGGGTTATGATCAACCAAATGAGGACTACATCATTCCCAAGCTCTGTTTATGAGACATCTACAAGAGTAAGAAGACGGATTGTGTTTGGAAACTTTGCACAAGATAAGTTACCAAACAAGCAATCCGGGAATACCTATATCCTGACACCGGGAGAATAACCCGATCAGGACGTCCAAGAAGAAAACGGTCAGAACATGACCGAGGAAGAATTGAAAGAATTCGAGAAAGACTTATTGGAAGTCATGGAAATGGACAAACTGTTCGATAAAAAACAACAAGAAACTCAAGATGAGGTAAACCTAGTGGTAGTACTACCAGAACATTTGGCGGCAATCTACCACCAGGTTAACCAGATGAAAGACGATGTGATTACCTATGAGCCATCCCAAGCAATGATTGAGATACCTACCAGCCATAGAGAAGACCAAGGCATCATCTCAGAATCTACATGCCGCAAGGAGAAAATAATCTTCTCCAATCCAACAAAAGAGATGACGGATCATCTACGACCTATCTTCATCACGGCCCATCTGGAAGGGATCCCGATTAACAAAGTGATGATTGATGGAGGGGCTTCCATCAACGTGCTACCATCTAAAATGCTAGAGAAGTTGGGAAGAACCATTCAAGATTCTTTGTTGACTACGGCAATAATGTCCAACTTCAGTGGGACCATCACCAAGACTCTTGTGGTCTTACCTTTGGAGATCACGGTTGGATATAAAAGATTGATGCTAGCTTTCTTTGTGATAGATAGTACCGCTAGCTATAACGTACCGCTTGGAAGGGACTGGATTCACAAAAGCATGTGTATCCCGTCTACACTACACCAACAAATTGTCATTTGGAATCCCGACGAGACTGCCTTTGAAGGAGGTTTTTGGGAAATCATTCAGGCAGATTCAAACCTTTCATTGCTAATCCCACAGTAGCTGAAGCAAGTTTCTATGATCCCGAGTTAGGAAGCATCAAACTAACTAGAGAAGATGAGAGTGGTCGCCCTATCGAGGTGACGGCCCACAAAGCAGTGAAGCAAGAACTCTTGATTCTTGAGGAATGGGAAGGACCCCTTTTTACACGGGGTTTTCACGATGAATAAAGTTCACCACATGCGACAGACCAAGGGGGTGCAATCGGGTCTAAAAAATTAGATTGCTAAATAAAAGGGAATAGAGTTCTTGACAAAACAACTAAACTCCCGTGTCGGGATCATGGTTGTGTTTTTGGAACTTTACTTCAAAATGAGTGATAACAATGCAAGAGAAATACACCTGCTACAAGGTAGAGGCCAACAAGATAGCCAAGAACAAAAAATTTGCAAGACCAAGAAAATTCAGAGCTACCAAGTCATGAGGAATAAGAACACTCTGTTGATTCCTCAATGGTCTTCTCTTTAGACCACCCTGATGAATAAGAACGATCAGCCACCAGGGTCAAATAGCCATCATCATAACTATTCTGAAAAAATATTTGAGAAATTTGCTCGAGAACAAGGTATCTAGACTTGATCACATCTTGAAGAAACAAAGTCCTTGTTTTGGAAGCAGACAAGTTCCCTTCAAATCTTTACAAAATTGAAGTCTCTCTTTGGGCTTCATTCTCCAAAAAGAGCACTTGCAGAAAGTTCATGAGGAGCAAAGCACAACACATGTCAATGAATGGTTACATGCAAGGTGAGTCATTTTCACCCAAGACACCTCACCAAACATACTCGTGAGCAAAACATGGCCAAAAATGGCTAAAAGCTAATATAAGCATATGCTTTTACAAAACTAACATCAAACATGCAAGGAAAAGGAAGCTTTATTTCAGTACAAAGAGGAAGATCACAAGTTCACTGGATGAGGCTTCCCAACTGCTCTATCCACAAAACCATGGTTGAATCCATCTCTAGAAGCTGAACACCGCAAATGGCAAATCAACTTATCCCGAGCTTCCAGATCGGCCAGGAGGTGCTCATCCTCATCATAAAGTGTAGCCAGTTCACTCTCAAGAGGAATCATAAGATCCCATGCCTCCGCCAACAACTCCCGAAGCATCATAGCTTGTGCACACAAGGAGGCCTTTCTACGATAAGTTTCATGATTTAGCGCTTCAGCTGAAGTGGCTAGTAAGTGAGTTTGCTTCTCCAAATATGAGATAAATCGTGCTTGATCCTGAGACTCAATTTGAAGACGCTGGACTAGCTGCATATAATATGAGAAAGGAACCTCTAAAGGATCACGACTTCTCGAAGCCATATCAGTCGATAAAAGATGAAATATGTGTGTGTAGCAAATGGTGGTAAAACACGCCTAAATTTATAAGCCAAAGATGGCGGTGACTTAGAACAAAACGACAAATCTCGAGAAGCAAATGGATATGGAAACAAAAGAGATAAAGATTATCCATGAAAATTGTTATTTTATTGATGATAAAGCGAAAATACAAGGAAAAAAAAGAAATACAATTAATGGCGGGAAAAGCTAACCCCACCATGCCCTGTTCTAGAGTGCGAAGCACATCATAATAATGAGTTTCAGATCGATTTCTCTCGATCTCTGCGATCGCTGAAAGCTCCGCTAGTGCATCAACCTTCTCCTTACGAATAACAAGGAGTCCCTCCCGGCGATACACGTTTTTTTCCTCCGCCTTGGCCTTGCTCTCTACCCAAGGAGCCTCCGCCCTTGCTAGCTTTTTCTTGAGGGTGGCGTTTTCATGGTTGAGGTGTTCAAGTTCAGCCACCAGTTGATCATACGTCAGAGGAGATTCCCTTGAGCGAGAAGAGGAATCATTGGAGTCGGAAGAAACGTGAGAAGCCATATCAGATGAAAAGTTTGAGAAGTTGAAAGTTTCTGCTTCAGGATGTGTTTTGTCGTTTGTTGATGAATTTAAACAGAAGAAATGAGGATTTAAATAAAGAAAATAATGGCCTGGAAAACGGTTACCGATGCCAAAATTAAAGAGGATCACAGAATTCGAAAGGTTCAAAGATATGCATTTGCACACACAAAAGATTTCAAATAGAAAGTCGTTGTTATACGTAAAGGCCAAACAAGATGAAAAGCCCAAATTTAGAGTTCTAACAAAAGGCCCAACATGGCCTAAAGCCAGTTCGTAACATGTTTAATTATGAGGAAAGACTATTTTCCCGCTCATAGAAGGCTTGGGCTCGAGTCTCTTTTTCCCGAAGGACATTTTCACCATCCAACAAATTAGTTTTTGCCTGCTCAAAGGATTGCCTAAGGGATGCGCACTCCACCTCCTGAAGTGAAACATGGGCTTTGAGGTTCTCCAATTTCTCCATGGCATTGACAAACTTTTTGCCCCTCTTTACACATTCTTCATTCCCTTCAAGGAAGCTTTGCTAAGACATTCTCAGCTCATCCGGAGATGGAATATCAGCAAAAAGGATATCCCGACGTTGTACGTATTCGGATAACTTTGCTCGATATTCGTCCAAAAACTTTGGCTACATGCAAGAAGCTAGATAGAACGAACAAGGCCCTTCTAACTGCTTCCAAGTCTTGAACATCCGCCCCTTCAGCAAAGGCCCTAAGGAGATCCCGAGCAATTGTGTACTCAAGATGAGAAGGCACCTAAGGCATAGCACGGTTAGAAGTTTTTACTGAAGACATCTTGGCAAAAGATTCCACTTATTTCGCCATAAGCTCGACCTCAGGAGATTTGAACGTCTGAAACAACAAATAAAGTGATTAAGACTAAAGAGCACAAAAAACCAAATCACAAAAGCAAGTCGGAGGGATACCTTTCCAGATGCAGGGGCAACATCTTGTCCCTCATTACAAAGACTCCCTTCAGAAAAAATGGTCAAGGAAGGATCTGGAGTACGAACCTCCCACACCGGTGCTGGAGAATCCACGACCATTAAAGCCAACCCTTCATAAGAAATTGCAGAAGCTTGACTAATGGCAGTCACTGGAGCATCATGGATAGAAGAGACGTCAGGCCGAGATACCAAATCAATGGGAGAACTCCCAGTAAGAGTGTCTAGGGAACGAGTTGTCAGGATCATTGAAGTCATCACGACTGCCTCATTAGGAACATCAACCCCTCCAGCAGAGCTGAATTCATACGCCTCTAAAGAGGAAGGGGCGGCAACAGAGGTTACAGGAGCGTCCGACTCCATACCAGCTAAAGAGATAAAAGGTCCCTTGAGAGGAACTATGGACTTCTCAAAAGAAAAAACGGCAGGAGTTAATAGGAAAGAAGCAGGAGAAATAGACTCAGGGATATGAGTGTCCTGAGGAATAGATGAAATTGAAGAAGTCGGGATGGAACCAGAATGTTCAGAAGAAAGGTCAATCACCGGACCAGGGCTAGCCAACCAGTAGACAAAGCAGCTTGGGTTGAAGAGTCAAGAGCTGAAGAAACCACCTGAACAAAACTACCCAATTTACAAAGACTGCAAAGTATGATTAGAAAGATGAGTAAAAAGAAGAGACATGCTGACCTAACGGGACTGAGGAACTAGAGGCATATCATCCCGAGGAGACACTTCAACAGCAGGAGACAACCCTTGAGAAGTTGGAAACTTCACTGTCCCTTTGGAAGTTTTCTTACGACTCGTGAATCAAGAGAGAGATTCATCATCACTCACTTCCTCCTCTTCTGTGATCAAGAGACACAAGTGCTTTTTCGAAGGATCAGTTTGAACGACAGGAGCAGAGATTGAAGATACTGCCGCTGTAGCAGAAAAAAGACTTGTTTTGTAACGACCCGGACCAGAAATTAAATTATTTTGAGAATTGGACAATTTTACCCTCAGTTTTAGATGGGTTCGGGAGTCACTTTTTGACTGGCAGTACTTTTGGGAATTTTTCTTGGGTTGTTGCGTAGGTCTCGAACTCACGAGTTCGTAGACAGGCGGCACGCGGAAAACGGAGACCCGATGAGTTCGTTACGGGTCTAGAAGCTTCAGGGGCAATTTGGTAATTTTGGAAAAATTGGAATTATATAGATGATATTTTTCTCTCTCCTCGGGAGATTGGCCCGTGCAATCTCACTCCACCCGAAGACACCCCCGTGTGAACATCGAAGACCCATTTTCATCGGATGGGTTTCGATCCGATTCGAACAAAACCAAGGTCGGGAGGATCTTCCCCGCGACTCCACGAGTCTTTTGGTGTAATCATCGGAGTGGGAGCACCTCCGTGGGCGACGGACGGAGGAGGGAGGTGAACCGAACCTTCTCGGCCATTTTCCGGCCAAACCAGGTACGATCTCGGAACTTTGACCTCATATTTGGATTCCTGGTGAAAAGTAGATGAATTTACATGTGTAGATCGTGAAAAACGGTTAAGAAATAAAGAAGTTAGAAAACCTTGAAGTTCGGCCGGAAATGGGGGATTCCGGCGAACCAGACGGCGGCGGAGGTGACGGTCCGGTCATCTTCTCCGGCCAGCCTCCGGTGACGGCGAGAGCCGTCCGGTCGTCTTCTCCGACGAGTCACCGGTTACCGGTCGAGTCGAGTGAACCGGTCGAGTTGGACCGGGTCAGGTCGAGCTGGATCGGGTTGGACCGGTCCAGGCACGTGAACACTGTAGCAGGCGCGTGACCGGCGCGTGGGTGCGTGTTCTGACTTTCCGGTGGCGCGTGGCGGTGCGTGGGACTGTTCCCGAAGTCACGGCGGCGCGTGACTGAGGTTTTGGGACGTTCCGAATCAGATTTTGTTGGTTTCGAGGCCATAGGAGTTCATTTAGAGCTCGGTTGGGCAATCCCAACGGTAAGGATTGGCCGTGGAGAGGGTTTTGAGTTTGGAAAGTCAAGGTAGTTGGGTCATTATGGTATATATGTTCTGAGGCTAGAGCGTACATGAATTTTGGGTTGAATGGTGATGGTAAGAGGACTTTGATTTATAAATTGTAATGTATGTATAAATATCTTCGATTTCATCACTGTTGTGTATGGTTGTATTTATAAATTGTGATGCATGTATTAATATCCTCGATTTAATTACTGTTGTGTATGGTGGTAATTATAAATTGTAACGCATGGATTAATATCCTCGATTTAAAAATGTTGTGTATGGGTGCAATGATGGCTGGATAATTGTTGTTCCAATATTTCAGTGGAAGTACGTTGCGAGAAACGATATGATTGTTGGATTCGGTTTTGATAGTGTTTGGACGTGGTAATTATTTGGGTACATGATTTTGAGTTGAAACCGTATTTGTGATAAATGATAAACAAAATATATACTTGATTTTGGATACAAAACTGATTTGATGGGGCCTAGGAGCCGGGCCTTGGTTCCGTGTTGGCGGACTCCCGGTGAACCCCAATATAAACAAAACCGATTTGAAGGGGCCTAGGAGCCGGGCCTTGGTTCCGTGTTGGCGGACTCCCGGTGAACCCCCAATATAAAAGGTGATTTTGCAGAGATTGTGGTCGAGTCCAAGTAGTACATATTCTAGCACACCCCAAGGGATACCCTGGTGGCTAGGGATATGATATAATAGTCGAGAGATATGCCGACTGATATAATATGATAGTCGAGAGATATGCCGACTGATATAATATGATAGTCGAGAGATATGCCGACTGATATGATATGCCAGTCGAGAGATATGCCGGCTGATGAGATATCATAGTACAGAGAGTTGTGATACTGGACTAGCACACCCCAAGGGATACCCTGGTGGCTAGGGATATGATAATCGAGAGATATACCGACTGATGTGATATGATAGCCGAATGTTATACCGGATGATGATACGATATGATAGCCAAGGATATTTCCGGCTCTAATATGAACCAGACGGCAATTGTCATGGGCTTAATCAACCTATGGAAATACTTCGTTATCCGGGTCTGTGGGTTGGTGTGGGCGGTGACCCAGAGGGACGAATTATTATTGGTTCACTAGTATCTGACTAATTTGTTGTCTTGTGGTTTTCCAGTAGAGATGTCAGCAATGTCTGGCTACTGACATTTGATATCAGAGAGTATTTCTATTTGAACCACCACTATTCCGAGGTTTTGGGTTTGACCGGTATTTTTATCCTGCGTCTGACAGTAGTAGTGATCAGTAAGTACAGAGATTCTGTTGGGAACCATGTAAAGTTTAATAAAAATTATTTAAGAATAAAGGGTATTTCTGGTACTTAAATTTTGAGGTAAAAGAGCTGTCAGACGGGATAAGGGTTCTTTCCGGGTTTCGAGGAAAAATTCGGGAAGGGTCCTTACAAATTGTATCAGAGCTTTAGGTTAACTTCCTGCAGACCGCACACTTGTGTGCAAATTATTTGAGGAATTATGTTAACAAGATGCATCTGAGGAGTTTACCTCTTTAGTGACCTTGAACTGAATAGGAGGTTGGTTCTTTAACCTGAGTTGGTGAAATTTCAGGGACGAAATTCCTTAAGGGGGGTAGATTGTAACGACCCGGACCAGAAATTAAATTATTTTGAGAATTGGACAATTTTACCCTCAGTTTTGGATGGGTTCGGGAGTCACTTTTTGACTGGCAGTACTTTTGGGAATTTTTCTTGGGTTGTTGCGTAGGTCTCGAACTCACGAGTTCGTAGACAGGCGGCACGCGGAAAACGGAGACCCGATGAGTTCGTTACGGGTCTAGAAGCTTCAGGGGCAATTTGGTAATTTTGGAAAAATTGGAATTATATAGATGATATTTTTCTCTCTCCTCGGGAGATTGGCCCGTGCAATCTCACTCCACCCGAAGACACCCCCGTGTGAACATCGAAGACCCATTTTCATCGGATGGGTTTCGATCCGATTCGAACAAAACCAAGGTCGGGAGGATCTTCCCCGCGATTCCACGAGTCTTTTGGTGTAATCATCGGAGTGGGAGCACCTCCGTGGGCGACGGACGGAGGAGGGAGGTGAACCGAACCTTCTCGGCCGTTTTCCGGCCAAACCAGGTACGATCTCGGAACTTTGACCTCATATTTGGATTCCTGGTGAAAAGTAGATGAATTTACATGTGTAGATCGTGAAAAATGGTTAAGAAATGAAGAAGTTAGAAAACCTTGAAGTTCGGCCGGAAATGGGGGATTCCGGCTAACCAGACGGCGGCGGAGGTGGCGGTCCGGTCATCTTCTCCGGCCAGCCTCCGGCGACGGCGAGGGCCGTCCGGTCGTCTTCTCCGGCGAGTCACCGGTTACCGGTCGAGTCGAGTGAACCGGTCGAGTTGGACCGGGTCAGGTCGAGCCGGACCGAGTTGGACCGGTCCAGGCGCGTGAACACTGTAGCAGGCGCGTGACCGGCGCGTGGCAGCGCGTGGGTGCGTGTTCTGACTTTCCGGTGGCGCGTGGCGGCGCGTGGGACTGTTCCCGAAGTCACGGCGGCGCGTGACTGAGGTTTTGGGACGTTCCGAATCAGATTTTGTTGGTTTCGAGGCCATAGGAGTTCATTTAGAGCTCGGTTGGGCAATCCCAGCGGTAAGGATTGGCCGTGGAGAGGGTTTTGAGTTTGGAAAGTCAAGGTAGTTGGGTCGTTATGGTATATATGTTCTGAGGCTAGAGCGTACATGAATTTTGGGTTGAATGGTGATGGTAAGAGGACTTTGATTTATAAATTGTAATGTATGTATAAATATCTTCGATTTCATCACTGTTGTGTATGGTTGTATTTATAAATTGTGATGCATGTATTAATATCCTCGATTTAATTACTGTTGTGTATGGTGGTAATTATAAATTGTAACGCATGGATTAATATCCTCGATTTAAAAATGTTGTGTATGGGTGCAATGATGGCTGGATAATTGTTGTTCCAATATTTCAGTGGAAGTGCGTTGCGAGAAACGATATGATTGTTGGATTCGGTTTTGATAGTGTTTGGACGTGGTAATTATTTGGGTACATGATTTTGAGTTGAAACCGTATTTGTGATAAATGATAAACAAAATATATACTTGATTTTGGATACAAAACTGATTTGATGGGGCCTAGGAGCCGGGCCTTGGTTCCGTGTTGGCGGACTCCCGGTGAACCCCAATATAAACAAAACCGATTTGAAGGGGCCTAGGAGCCGGGCCTTGGTTCCGTGTTGGCGGACTCCCGGTGAACCCCAATATAAACAAAACCGATTTGAAGGGGCCTAGGAGCCGGGCCTTGGTTCCGTGTTGGCGGATTCCCGGTGAACCCCAATATAAACAAAACCGATTTGAAGGGGCCTAGGAGCCGGGCCTTGGTTCCGTGTTGGCGGACTCCCGGTGAACCCCAATATAAACAAAACCGATTTGAAGGGGCCTAGGAGTCGGGCCTTGGTTCCGTGTTGGCGGACTCCCGGTGAACCCCAATATAAACAAAACCGATTTGAAGGGGCCTAGGAGCCGGGCCTTGGTTCCGTGTTGGCGGACTCCCGGTGAACCCCCAATATAAAAGGTGATTTTGCAGAGATTGTGGTCGAGTCCAAGTAGTACATATTCTAGCACACCCCAAGGGATACCCTGGTGGCTAGGGATATGATATGATAGTCGAGAGATATGCCGACTGATATAATATGATAGTCGAGAGATATGCCGACTGATATGATTTGCCAGTCGAGAGATATGTCGGCTGATGAGATATCATTGTACAGAGAGTTGTGATACTGGACTAGCACACCCCAAGGGATACCCTGGTGGCTAGGGATATGATAATCGAGAGATATACCGACTGATGTGATATGATAGCCGAATGTTATACCGGATGATGATACGATATGATAGCCGAGGATATTTCCGGCTCTAATATGAACCAGACGGCAATTGTCATGGGCTTAATCAACCTATGGAAATACTTCGTTATCCGGGTCTGTGGGTTGGTGTGGGCGGTGACCCAGAGGGACGAATTATTATTGGTTCAGTAGTATCTGACTAGTTTGTTGTCTTGTGGTTTTCCAGTAGAGATGTCAGCAATGTCTGGCTACTGACATTTGATATCAGAGAGTATTTCTATTTGAACCACCACTATTCCGAGGTTTTGGGTTTGACCGGTATTTTTATCCTGCGTCTGACAGTAGTAGTGATCAGTAAGTACGGAGATTCTGTTGGGAACCATGTAAAGTTTAATAAAAATTATTTAAGAATAAAGGGTATTTCTGGTACTTAAATTTTGAGGTAAAAGAGCTGTCAGACGGGATAAGGGTTCTTTCCGGGTTTCGAGGAAAAATTCGGGAAGGGTCCTTACATGTTTTCTTACCCCTACCAGATGACTTGCGAGAGGAACCAGGAGGGCCTAAAAAAACCAAGAGCAAAATTAGAATGCAGGCGGGAAAATCCAAAAGAAATAAAATCAATATACTCACTTGAAATTGAGGGAGTTGGGGCAGCTGGTCCTTCTCTATCTCCTCTATCTTCTCCATCCCGACCTACTGGTCTCTCAAGGATAGGGGTCTCATCAGGAATGTCCTTAATTAAGGACAGTGGGTCATCAACCCCATTTACGATTTTGTCCACATCGTCGATCCCAACTAAAGAAGCAAAAGGCCATTAGGAAAATATCATTAAAACATGGAAGAGATTCTGCATTTAGAAACTGACCAATGAGAGGACTGGTGTTGTAGTCTTGAACAATTCGAACCATCCTGCCAACAAGAGTTGCATCCGATTTCGCCAAATGCTTAAAGGTCTAAAAAAGTTGTGCAAAAACTGCTTTCATAGTTGCTTTGAAAGTTTTCTCGAAGTAAGAACTCCACCATAAAGTAAAAGCTTGCATACATTCGTAAGAGGCCTTCATATTGGAGGGAAACCGAATTTGCATATCAAAGAAAGCTTGCCGAACAGACACTGAAATATCATCAGAAAATTTCCGGAGTCGGAAAGAAGTACCAGCATTCATACCCCACACAAACGGCACAAGGATGGCCTAGCAAAATCCAAACTAACGAGTACAAAAGTTGGGTTGGTAGACTTCAAATCCAAGGGACGACTTGGCATGGTTGTTCCTTTCTTTCAACAAATCCCTTGTCAATATACAACTGGTGAAATCTCACGCTTTCGTCCTCAACCGAATAGGCGTCGCGGGGAAAGCCAAAAAATTCTCCTCAAGATTGAAAAAGGGAAAATAACGAATGACAATGGCTTCCCAGTGTTCCCTCAGATGAGACCTCAGTTGAAAGAAGAGCGACAAGCAATCGTGTAGAGAACCAGCCACATGAGGTAGGTGCATCAGTTGTTGCCCTGGAACAACGTCCAGAGAAAAATAAAGTTTTTGCTGTATGAACTGGGGAAAATACCAATTCAGCCATGCATGTACCATCCATAAAGGTCCATTCAAGGACGGTTTCGATCATGGATACACGCTATACATTTGGGCCAAAACAATCGAACCCATGGCTACATCTTCACAAGAGGCCAAGGCCTCAGCTAAGGGAACCCACTCCATTTTGATGCCTTTAGAGGCATTTGGGAAAACAAACCAGTCCAACCAAAAATGGTAGAATTGAATTTTCTCACAAACGGTGCCTAGATAATTGCCGAAGAGTCCTAGGTGCTCGAAAGAGTCTTCTCCTTTGAAGTTCTCGTCCACATCAAAAGGGCAAAAGTTGTCCAGAAATTGTGAAAAGGAACTAAAGCTATTAAAGAAATTTGGAGCTGTAAGGACCCTTCCCGAATTTTCCCTCGAAACCCGGAAAGAACCCTTATCCCGTCTGACAGCTCTTTTACCTCAAAATTAAATACCAGAAATACCCTTTATCCTTAAATAATTTTTAGTAAACTTTACAGGGTTCCCGACAGAACCTCTGTACTTACTGACTACTCCTACCTGTCAGACGCAGGATAGTATACAAGTCAAAGGCAAGACCTCGGAATAGTGGTGGTCCAAAATAGGAATACCCTCTGACACCAAATGTCAGTAGGTCAGACACTGCTGACATCTCTACTGGAATACCACAAGACAACTGACTAGTCAGATACTTGTGAACCAACAATAATTCGTCACTCTGGGTCACCGCCCACACCAACCCACAGACCCGGATGACGAAGTATTTCCATAGGCTGATTAATCACATGACAATCGTCGTCAAACCATATTAGAGCCGGAAATATCCTCGGCTATCATATCATATAAGTCGGCAAGTATCCTCGACTATCATATCGTATCCTCAGTCGGAATAACATTCGGCTATCATATCACATCAGTCAGCATATCCCTTGACTGGCATATCCCTAGCCACCAGGGTATCCCTTGGGGTGTGCTAGTACTGTATCATAACTCTATGTACTATGCATAGACAGCCTCGCGACCCGGCGGAGCCAAAACTCCTCGATGCCAAAGTCGGAGCACTCAACGAACCAACGGAGTAAAACTCTCGACGCTAGTCGAAGAAACAGTAACCAATTATATTGAAGGTTCACCGCCAACAGCGGATCCTAGTCCCATATTCTGGTCCACCTCAAATATGTTTATCTTGGAGGTTCACCGGGTTCTCCGTCTCAGCGGATCCTAACCCTGGCTCCTGGGCCCCCTCAAAACCGTATTGTTTATATTGGAGGTTCACCGGGTTCTCCGTCTCAGCGGATCCTAACCCCGGCTCCTGGGCCCCCTCAAAATCGTATTGTTTATATTGGAGGTTCACCGGGTTCTCCGTCTCAGCGGATCCTAACCCCGGCTCCTGGGCCCCCTCAAAACAGTATTGGATCCAAAAATCAAGTATTTTATAATCACAAATACGATTTCAGCTCAAAATCATGGACTCTAATAATTTCCACGTCGAAACAATATCAAAACCGAATCCAACAACCATGCCATTTCTCACAACACACTTTCACTGAAATATTGGAAAAACAAATGTCCAGCAGTCATTTATAAATTCCAGGAAATCATTACAACCATACACAACAGTATTCAAATCAAAGATATTTATGCATGCATTACAATTTATAAACCAAAAGTCCACTCACAAACATCATCCAACCCAAAATTCATGGACGCTCTAGCCCAAGGAACACATGCACAATAATGACCCAACTACCTTGACTTTCCAAGCTCAAAACCCGCTTCACGGTCAACCATTACCGCTGGGATTGCCCAATCGAGCCCTAAACGAACTCCTATGGCCTCAAAACCAACAAAATCTGATTCGAAACGTCCTAAAACCCTAGTCACGCGCCGCCGTGACATCGGGAATAGTCCCACGCGCCGCCGGAAGATCAAAAAACGCTCCCACGCACCGCCACGCGCCGGTCACGTGCCAGCTACAGTGTTCACGCGCCTGGACCGGTCCAACCCGGCCCGACTTGACCAGATCGGTTCACTCGGCTCGACCAGTTCACTCAATCCGACCAGTTCAACTCAACTCGATCGGTTCACTCAACCCGACCGGTTCAACTCGACCCGACCTGGTCTGACCTGACTCGATTGGTCACCGGTGACTCACCGGAGAAGACAATCGGCTATCGGCATCGTCGCCGAAGTCTGGCCGGAGAAGATGACCGGCCGCCGCCGTCTGGTTTAGCCGAAATCCCCCATTTCCAGCCGAAACTTCAAGCTTTTATAACTTCCTCAAAATTCAACCATTTTCCACAAATTTTATGTCTAAATCTATCTGGTCAAACCCAAGAATCCAAATATGACCTCAAAACCACAAACACGTACCTGTGTAAGCCGAAAAATCAATCGGAAGATCCGAAACTTCCTATACTCGGTTCGGTTTCCCCCGTGGTCCTATCCTTCGATGATTGGTACGGTTGTGATCGTGGGAAGGAGTAGAATACGAATAGTTGATCAAAATGGAAGCTAAAGCCTTGAATGAAAAGTTGACTTTGTGGGTTATGGGATGTTTTCTCACGGGTTCGAGGTGTGTGTTTCACACAGAGAAAAAGAGAATCAGCTGAAGAATGAAGATGAAGTTCAGATGTGTAAATGAAGATGTAAAAATGATTGGGGTTAAAATATCTTCTCCCAAGCCAAAATTACCAAAATGCCCTTGCACATCTAGACCCATAACTTTCCTACACGAACTCCGTTTTCTGTGTGCCGCCTGTCTACGAACTCGTGAGTTTAAGACCTATGCAACGGTACCCGAAACACCGCCTAATAAGTTCCGAAATAAAACTTGATTTCCATGCCCTTTATCGACCAAGGGTAAAATCGTCATATTCTCAAAATAATTAAATTTCTGGTCTAGGTCGTTACAGGAGCCCTAGTTATCTCATGCGTGGGATCCGTGGAAAAATAAGGGTGATTATGCTTGTTGGTAAAATTGGCAACCCTCCCAGGCGAAGTCAAACCAAACAAAATCCCTAAGTCAAGGAGAGTCGGGGTCATTGGTCCAACCCCAAAATCAAAGGTATTAGTGTTGCTATTCCAGAAACACATGGCGGCACTAAGAAGGCTCATATAAAAGCGGGTAGGGAGGTCGGATAAACTTACCAGCTGATATATCCCGTTGGTCCAGAGTTCACTTTGAAACTCCCTCTTCATTCTCCCCATCCAGCTGATGAAACGATCGACAATCCTAGATTCTCGACTAGACGGAAACAGACGAGCCCAGAAAGGATGAAGGTCATTCTAGGGGAACAAATATCGTTGGTAAATGGGGGTAGCTTGAAATTTGGACAAATCATTGTAGATGCGGGGTTGCCGTTTCTGGAACCCGACTTCGCCAACAAGGGCCCAGGGTGAAGTGATGCTTAGCATCCATAGCAACAAGGGGGCAGTTAGCAATGTGACCTCCCTCCTCACAAATCTGCAAGTTGTGCTCTGAGGAAATGCGGGATTCTTCGAAACCTTCCCCAGAGATCCATGAGGTCTCGCGAGTGAGGCCATCTACAAACTTAGAAGAAGATGAAGAGCTTGTTGGGTCCTTTTCTTTCACAACTACTTTAGGGGCCATTTTTAGATTATCAGGAATGAAGGACGAAAAATGGTGTTTAAACTGAAGGAAGAAGAAGATGGAAAATCGTGATGTTTAGGCCGAAAACTGCCAATACCCAATATGAGAAGGGTTTCGGGAAGTGGACCCGATGAAGTCGCAGTAGTGGGTCGAGGTGAATCCGAAATGTTTTAAATTAAAACCTTTCAAATTCATGGGGCAATGTTTACACCCGAAAAATCCCACTCTGGACCAGGAGCAAAAATCATCAAATTTAAAGACCCAATTCTTTAAAAGGCCAGCCTAAACAACACCGAATTGGGAACGTGAAAAAGTGGAAGCGTGAAAGAAGGAAATTGGCTCTGTCACATCGAAAATGTCAGAAGGCAAAGGGGAGGAACTCGACAAGGTAATTGCAAACAAGTCCACGTGGAAGCCTACGTGGCAAGCCAAGTTCATCCTCAACCGCCTATAAAATGAGAAGAAGCCATCTTCTCAAAGGACAACCAATCAATCAAACAAACAAGCAAATTGATCAACCTAATCAATTTCAAAACAACTGCAAACCCTCAAAAGTTTCTTTGTTCAAAGGCTCGCCTCTTTAGGCACAACCTGTTTCTTTCGATCTAGGATCAAGATTCAGTTCTCTTCTCAAACCCTATCTCAGTTCTTACATCAAGAACACAAAGCTCTCCTGCATCCCGACTTGCTTCCCAAGCTAGTCTTGAAGATCCCCAAACACTCACCTTATCTCGACTGCCACTCAATTCAGTCTTTGAGGCATCCAAACACCCAACCTTCGACGTCTCAACGTCCCCTGAATACTCTGCCAACCTATGGCATAATTCCGACTGATGTCCATCCAGTTGATGATTTCTAGAAGATCGTGCCTTCTCAAGGCTTGATTGTGAAAGAAATAATTTACTTTCAGCACTTGTAATTTACTTTTTGCATTCAATACTCAAGCATTTACTTTCTAAGTGTTTGTACTTCACTTGCATCCCAATACAACAAATTTCCTTAAGTTGTTCAAGATATTCGGGATATACCAACCAATGTGTTTTATGACTGATTCTAAGTCATAAAACCATCTTCGTGTTATGGTCTAATATCGTCATCCCGACTTAAGGAAGTATGTATACCTAACTGCCATCTAATTAAATAACAAGCTGCTAACATGGACATTTCGGACATAACATAAACTAAACTTGGACTAGACTGGAAAGAAAATTTATTAAAGTCCTTGGATACATTAAGAAGAAGACATAGAAAAGAACAGTGCAAGAAATTTGCCCTCTTGCCTCACAATCACTTGATTAAAGAAAGGTTATTGGGCCGCAAACGGAACCCATCTTCAAACTGTCTAGTAGCAGTCTTTACTAGTGGCATGCCTACTTTGAAGGCAGCTAATGCCTATTTGCTTCTTGGTCAGCCCATTTAGGGAAGAACCGTGGCTCGAAGGCCCCTTAGCCCACAACTTTCAAACAATCCACACAACTCATCCACTAAGAGAGACCCCCAGCGAGCCCGCTCCTTCGATTGCAAGACGTCCCCTCGGTCGAAAGGCACCGAACGGCGACTCCGGGCCCGCTGCCGTATTTTTGGGCAGAACACCTTCACCCATTCTGTTTTATCCCATCAGTACCACCAAGGTTCGTTATTTGGTTGATATACCAGGAACAAAAGTACCTTCAGTAGCAAATGGTGAAATGGCCAGCTATTTGAAAACTGTCGTGGCTCCTCAGGTATCATATATATTCATCTACCTATTACTCTCTCAAGTCTCATCAATCAAATTGTTTACTTTTAATTTCCACTTATTTTGATTTCAATCTCACATGAGTAATGAACACTTTGCATTTGATGATTATCAGGTTCCCCCTCAATTGTTAAAGGCTTTTATAGCAGCTGTTGAGAGAGGAAACATAAGAACAATGCAAAACAAAAGCATGGCTGCTGCTCCTCAACCCACTCCTGGTGCTATTTTATTGGGAGATGCATTCAACATGAGACATCCTTTAACTGGAGGAGGAATGACTTTCGCTCTTTCCGACATTGTTCTTCTAAGAGATCTTCTCCGCCCTCTAACTGATTTCAACGATGCACCTGCTTTGTGTAATTACCTCGAATCATTCTACACTTCTAAGCATTCACATATATATGTCGTACAATCTGATATGTTATATTATCTAAGTCCGACGTGAAATCTACAAAGTGTCTGATGGGGTTGGTTTTGATTGCAGCCTGTGTCATCTACCATAAACACATTGACGGGTGCCCTTTACAAGGTGTTTTGTGCATCACCTGATCCAGCAAGAGAGGAAATGCGAGAAGCATGTTTTGACTATTTGAGCCTTGGAGGAATCTGTTCAAATGGACCAATATCTCTACTCTCTGGTCTTAACCCTAATCCCATCAACTTGTTTCTCCATTTCTTTTCGGTGGCTATCTATGGTGTAGGCCGCCTAATGATCCCATTCCGGACACCAAAACGCATGTGGATGGGAGCTAGATTGATCTTGGTAAGTGCTGTCTTATGTTATGAATGAACAAGCTAGCTTGTGAAATTAAAAATTGATAATAAAATATTAAATTTCTGCTTAATTATACTAATCTTTGTGGTGTTTGTTAATTTACAGAATGCATCAGGAATCATACTCCCAATTATTAAAGGTGAAGAGGTAAGACAGATGTTTTTTCCTGCAACAATACCAGCATATTACAGAACTCCTCCTCTTCCGTCAACAATTGGAAACAACCACACATTGAGAGAAAGGAATCAAACGAAGTAATTTGTATCAAATCAGCATATTTTATTAATTATTTTTACACATTTTTTACTCAGCATCAGCAATAGGGACCAACATTCCCAGAAGAAAGAAACTTGTATCAAACTATAGCAGTTTAAAAATATGATGATATCACAGAATTTTTTAACTTAATTAGTTCTACATTTCGTCTTCATGATCAACTCTCAGCACTACTGTTCTTGCTTTGGCTTCCTAACAATATTCCTAGCGAAGACATTGGTGAGAACAGAGTCACCAAAAAAATCTGCGAAGCCTCCAAATAACAAATTTGTCAGTCACTAAAAAACTTGCAGGTCGTCTCAGCAGAAATCCTCCACCACTTTTACCTCCATTGGAACAAGATTTGGGATCAACAAATTCAACTTCAACTAACTCCGAAGATCTTTGCGAATCGACTAATGGATGACCTTTCAGTAGTCAACATAGACTTACCTTTCGCATGATTTCTAAAAGACTCTTCTTGTAAGTTGTAACACAAACCAGGAACAATTTTGGGATCAAGTAGCATTTCCTTCTTGTATGCTGATTTCATGTATGGAGGATCAAGATCTCGAACAGCTTTATATAAGTGACCAATGCAACCTTTCAATGAGCAGTCTTTTTACTACAGACCCAACTGGTAGAGCTAAAAAACTGAAGAGTAAGCGAACAAAATCCAAGCCTGCTTCCGCGATACAAAGAAAACCATCTTTTTAGATTTACTGACCATGAGCATCATAGAAATTCTTTCTTCTTCGTCCTCATTAGCAGTTTCTCCTAACACCTGAGATTTGGTCAAAAGAATAACAAGATTAACATCGCTCGGTTCTGGTGCAGGTTTATGATTCAGCAGGGTTTCAGCGAAAGATGTCTTTGAGACTAATGAGCTCTGAAGCAAACTCACAACCTGGAAAATCAAAAAACCACCAGGTCAGATAATAGTACGGGATGGCACGGAGCGGGTCGGGGCCAGTTTTAGTCCCAATCCGTTTGAAATTAAAACGGTTTGATTCGGGACGGGTTTATCTTTTTCCCACACTAGCTGGCTATCTTTCTCTCTTGGAAATAATAATAATTATAATGCCAATTGCTCTTGGAAAAAACAAAAAATTCAAATGCAGGAATTGAATTGTGGACCGCGAATCTCTACATTTAAAATATGTGCATTTATCTGCATTTAGAATATGTGGATTTACATAAATCTTAATCATCAGATGCATCTTATGATTTTTAATGATACCACATCCCAATAATTACATTAGACTAAAACTGACTTTGATGTATTTTATCCAATGATGAAAATATCGTTTTTCACGGAAATATCGACAGTTAAATTTATGGAAATATCGACGGATATTTCAAAATTGATATCGATATCGTTCATGCCCAACAAAAAATTGTTGGAAATTTAGTCAAAAACTTCAAAATTTTGAATGAAATTTTGGAAAAAATTTAAGCACTCAATATTATTTATATAAGACTAATACCTATATCATGGAAATTGAGAGGAGATTTTTGTTCCCTCCTATTTTTATACCAAGACCCTTCAATACGGGTGTATTCACGTAAATATCACGGATATTTCTTCCCACTATTTAATGTTGAGACAAAAAAATACGAATATATTGACGGAAATTTCACGGATATTGCGGATATTTTCATCAATGATCCTATCACTTTTTATTTTATTTATTTTTTTAATTTTAAAAAGAAAAGAAATATTGTATCCCTGCAATATCGCAACTCCCTCTCTCATCTTCAGCCCTTCTAAGGCCATACTACCCCCAGTTGTCGCCCATCGTCGTCGTCTTTCTCTCCCCCGATCTCCGTTGCTGCCTCTTTCCCTGGCCACTGTTGTCTTCTCTCTCATGGCCGATGTCGTCGTCTTTATCTCTCCGGTCGCCGTCTCTCCTTCCCTCTCCCCTCTCATCTTTGTTTAGAATCAACACCAAAATTGTTTCATCATCGTCACCATCTTCATCATCAGCATCTTGACCACCAAAATTGTTCATGTTCATCAAATCATCTCTTGAATACATTTTCATGCCCGGGGCTCCTGGCATACTCTCCATAGATTTCATTATTTTTTCCATTTCGGCTTCTTTAGTGATTGATGTTTGACGGGATAATATTTCCTTTTAGATTTTATTTGAAATGAAAAAATAAAAATAAAATATATAGAAGTGATAGAGTGCATCAAGGCTAGTTTTAGTCTAATGTAATAAATGTGATGTGGAGTCATTAAAAACGATAAGATGCATCTAATGGTTAAAATTTATATAAATACACGTAAATGCGCATATGTTAAATGCAAAGACTCGCGGTCCTTGAATTGTCTGATATTTGAAGTAAAATTTCTTGTAAGTATAAAGACCACATAAAGTCACTTAAGTTTCATGGATTTTTAATATTAATTTTAATCACATGGATCAATAGCCTAATTATTTGCGGTGGATTCTTAATTAATTTTATGAGAAAGAAAATAAATTATTAACCCATGCGCATGCACACGGACGTAAGATCATGTCAGTAACGGTACAACCAAAAGGTTGTGATGTGAGTATATAAGAATAAAATTATTTTGATAATACTTGCATTTATATATTTGAGTGGTTGTTTCTTCTCCTTAATTATGTGATTAAGGATTTTCTTCCAGTCGTCCTTAATTATATAAAAAAAATTTATCCCTGTAAAACATTAATCAAAATACATCTAGTCATTTTGTGATACAGAGACAAATGATTGATCATTGATCGACTATTCATCGTTAATTTGACTATTTTTTTACCTAAATAATCTTTATTGATTGATATAATATAAAACATATAATAAAATTTCAATTATAGTTATATATTATCCATTGATGAATCCTTGACAACATCAATATTTATTCAAAATTCCACTAAACATATATAATAATTACTCAAATAATGAAAATTGACCCTTTAAAGCTTTTAATCCCTATTTAATAGTTTTTTTTTCCTTTCTATTTTATGAAAACATTATTCCTACTTATAATCTTTTTTTTTTTTCACTTGCTCATTTTAAAGAGTAACGTAAGAACAATCCAACTTAAAATAAGATAATTAAAAGTAAGAATTTTTCAAAAATACTTTTAAACTTCAAATTTGAAAAATATTTATTATTCGATATTAAAAGATTAAGTTAATCGCTTATGGTTAGGGTTTAGTTCTTGGATTTTTGTGCCCAAAATCCAAGAATTAAACCTTAAACCCTAAGTCATAATTAAGCTCTTTCACCACCACCCCTACTTAAACACCCACAACCCCCTCCCTAAAACTTTCTATACCCTATCGTTAAATCTCAAACAATACGGATTTCATTATTGGTTTCAAAGAAAAAAAAAATCAATTGTAATATATAAGTTTAATTATAAAAATATTTTAAGTTTAATTATAAAATAGGGGTTATAATCCTAATCATGCATTGTACAAGAAGATAACAATAAACATACATGGCTAAAAAATAGTGGAGGGACCTAAGACTAAAGAATTGTCATATTCCAACTTTTAAGTAAAATACAATCTTGTCAATGATTAATTAGTAGCTTACCCTAAAAAAATCAGTTAATTACAAAAGTGACTGAGAACGATCAGAAATATCCAAGAAAGAAAGCATCTATATTCTAACTTAATTCTAGTCGTATATGTTAAAGGAAAGAACTCAAGTCAATGATCATATTCTAGGTGATTGATCTCCTGCTCTGTAATTGTGGAATCTAATTGTAATTAGCACATAATCAGGTCTTATTTACTTCGAATAGCTATTTGTCTGTATATATAAAGATGTACATGTATGAAGAAATAAGACATAGAAATATACACCATTCTTTTATGGTATCAGAGCACCGATCTTGGTGACTCCACAAGGCTGAGCATTCCTCGCTTCAAACAAATCCATCATGAGTGAAGGAAAAACATCAGAGGCAGTTTCAATTACATCTGATCCTCTAACCCTTCGCCACTCAGACTCACCAAGACTTGTCTTGGTCTCAAAATTCCTAGAATGACACAACTAGGGACAATGGAGCTGCTATATGTGCATTGCTCTCAGTGCAAAGAACAAACTCGGATTCATTGATGAGTCTGTCAAAACTCCTGCAACAACAAATGCTAAATATCACATGTGGCAGCGGTGCAATGACATGGTGCTGTCATGGATCCTCCAATTTGTGCACGCCGATATATCCGGTAATGTGCTTTACTACAAAACTGCATCTGCAGTTTGGGCTGACCTTAAGGATCGTTTCTCACAAGGGTATGATTCAAGAATCTACCAAATTAAACAAGAAATTGCTGAGCACTGACAAAGTCAGCAATCAATTTCCATCTACTAAACAAAATTGAAGGCTCTATGGGATGAACTATCCTCTTACCAAGAGCCTCTTCAATGTGACTGTGAAGGGCTGAAGAAGCTTACCGAGAGAGAAGAAAAAGAGAAGGTGATGCCATTTCTAATGGGGCTGAACGACCCCTACTCAACGGTTCGAGGGTCAATTTGATGATGAGTCCCTTGCCTGATACTCGTAAGGTTCACGGGCTGGCTCTCCAACATGAGAGACAATTGGAAGTGACGAGCCAGCGAGACAATTCAGCCACGCCTCACGCGATGCAGACTGGGCGTTCCTCAACCGTGGGATCCTCATAGCCGTGCATAAATATGAAGTGCACATACTGTGATGGCGAGGTTCATCTACATGATCTTTGTTTCTACCTCATAGGGTTTCCGGTTCGGAATAAATGGCATAGGAAAAATGTCAAGCCCAGAAACCAACGATCCATCCCATCTACTCACAACGCTGATATCACTCAGCCGTTGGGTCAAATTCCAACATCCCATAACGCTGAAACTACTCAGCAGGTCAAACTGTCCACTCACGAGGGCCCAACCTTCACCACTGAGGAGTACAATGAACTAATTTCCCTACTTCGAAACAAGAGGGTAACGGTCAGCCACTAGTCCAAGCAGGAGGTATAATTAAACCCACTTGTAATACTACACTATCTGATTCACATTCACCGTTTTATTGGATTATTGATAGTGGGGCTATTGGATTAATTGGATATTATGATGCCGATTGGGGACCTCCCAAATCCAAACCTTGCTAGCCATGTTCACCGTACCTCACATCTTTGGCATCAAAGACTCGAACATCCCGCACCTGCACTTCTTCATTGTCTATCCAAGAGCATCCCAGAAATAGTATTTGATTCAAAGCATGATTGTGATATTTGTCCTTTAGCTAAACAAACTCAATTATCTTTTAGTTCAAGTTCAATTA
Source organism: Oemleria cerasiformis (assembly GCA_037349345.1). Taxonomy (NCBI): domain Eukaryota; kingdom Viridiplantae; phylum Streptophyta; class Magnoliopsida; order Rosales; family Rosaceae; genus Oemleria; species Oemleria cerasiformis. Next base: position 3,023,894 of record JAZGTL010000006.1, read on the forward strand.
AAACAATTGCACCATTCGATCTTATTCACTGTGATATTTGAGGACCTCACAAAACTCATACATACTCTGGGGCACATTATTTTTTACTATGTTGATGACTTTACAAGGTTCACATGGGTTCATCTCATGCGTTTTAAATTAGACACACAACCTCTCTTAAAGTCTTTCTTTGCTTGGGTTAAGACTCAGTTTAATCGTGAAATTAAGGCCCTTCTATCTGAAAATGGTAATGACTTTCTCTCCATGCAATCATTTTTTTCTACTCATGGTACTCTCTTTCAACATTCTTATGTCTACACTCCTCAAAAAAATGGGGTGGATGAAGGCAAACATCCCCATCTCTTAAACGTTGGTCGGGCACCCCGGTTTTAAGCTAACTTACCATTACAATTTTGGGAGGAAAGTCTTCAAACTGCTTGCTATCTTATCTACCGCCACCCCACCCCATTACTCTCCCGTAAAACCCCTTTTGAACTCTTGCATGAGTATTCTTCACCCTTGTCTCATCTCCGTGTATTTGGGTGCTTATGTTCTGCTACCAATCTTACACCCACACACAAATTTGACACCCGGGCATGTCGGTGTCTGTTTATTGGGTATCCACATGGCCAAAAGGGCTATCGAGTTTATGATCTTGATACAAAGAAATTTTTTGTCTCTCGGGATGTTGTTTTTCATGAACATACATTTCCCTTTGCCTTGTTACCACCAGAAAATCAGTATGACCTTCCAATTCTGCCAATTTCTCAGATGACTCTGATTCCCATTTAACCCTGACCCATACCCTAGCCAGCCTAATAGCTACTCAACCCACACCACCTAACCCGAGCCCACCTGAACCCCACAAAACTGACCCACCCCTTACCTCGTCCTTTTCCTCTCCTATCTTTTCGCATTCACTACCACCACTCACATCTTCGCCACCTCTTCCCAAACCCAATCCCCTCTCACCTTCGTCGCCTACCCTCACAAACTCTCCATCAGCCATAGCCTCTCCTTCTTACTCATCACTTGAGTCCCTCGTGCTACCTTGCTCCAACCCAGCGCCATATCTTCCTCCACGTTTGGCACCCGCCATCCTCTGCACATGTATGTCTCTTACTATGCATTCTCCCCTACCTATCGGCACTTGGTGTACAATATCTCTCGGTTGGTCTAGCCATCCTCCTATGAACAGGCCTGTCATGATCCCCAATGGGTTCCATCCATGGACTCTGAATGACAGGCCCTTGAGGCCAACCACACCTAGTCCGTTGTACCCCTGTCGGCTGGTCATCACCCAATTGGATGCAATTGGATCTTCCGAATTAAATACCAGTCTGATGGCAGTGTGGAACGGTACAAAATCCGTTTAGTCGCCAAAGGCTTCAATCAACGAGAGAGGGTGGACTACAAAGAGACATTTGCCCCTGTGACATTTTTTGTTCGCTGCTGGCCTCTGCATCAAATGGATGTCCATAATGCCTTCCTTCACGGTGACCTCCAAGAGGAGGTTTACATGTCCCTTCCGCCCGGCTCTCGTCGGCAAGGGGAGATGATGGTATGTCGACTTCATTAGTCCATGTATGGACTGAAACAGGCTCCACTGGTTTCATAAGTTCTCATCCGCTATTTGTGACATTGGTTTCAGACAATCCAGGGATGATTACTCTTTTTTACTCATGTTCATGGAAGTTCTCTGACTGTTATATTACTTTATGTGGATACATGATAATCACAGGCAACAATGAAGCAGAAATTCAGAAACTGAAGACTTTCCTTGGTACTCAGTTCAAGATCTAGGATCTCAGCCCCTTGAAGTATTTTCTTGGTGTTGAGGTGGCACGATCAAAAGAGGGGATCTCTATCTATCAACGAAAGTATACTCTGGACATCCTGGAAGAAGATGGACTCCTTGGCGCTAAACCATCTAAAGTGCCTATGGATCCTGATGTGGTGCTAGTGTCTACTAGTAGTGAACCACTCACGGATCCTACTCGATATAGACGGTTCGTGGGCAAGCTAATCTATCTCACAATTACTCGACCATGGATTACATATGCAGTCAACACTCTCAGTCAATTTATGCAAGAGCCTACACACCAACATCTCATTTTAGCACTTCGTCTACTGCACTACCTCAAAGATGCCCCAGGTCAAGGTTTGTTATACCCTTCTCATAACAAGTTAAAATTAATTGGATATTATGATGTCGGTCGGTTACAGGGTTGCATCTTCCTTGGCAATGCATTTTTTTCCTGGAAAAGCAAGAAACAAGTCATTGTGTCACGATCATCTGCTGAATCAAAATATTGGTCAATGGCAGCTGCCACATGTGAACTCACTTGGCTAAGGTATTTACTACAGGACATGCGTGTGAACCATTCTGAACCTGCAAAACTGTTTTGTGACAATCAAGCTGCATTACATATTGCAGCAAACCCAGTGTATCGCAAAAGAACAAAGCATATTGAAATTGACTGCCACACCGTTCGTGAAAGAATAGAACAAGGAGAAATTAAGACTGGATATGTGCAAATTGAGGCTCAACTCGTAGACTTGCTTACCAAGCCCCTGCGAACACCTGCCTTTAGTTGACTTCTCGACAAATTGGGAGTAATCAACATTCATACTCCAACTTGAGGGGGAGTGTTAAAGGAAAGAACTCAAGTCAATGATCCTATTCTAGGTGATTGATCTCCTGCTCTGTAATTGTGGGATCTAATTGTAATTAGCATAGAATCATGTCTTATTTACTTAGAATAGCTACTTGTCTGTATATATAAAAATGTACTTGTATGAAGAAATAAGACATAGAAATATACACCATTCTTTTATGGTATCAGAGCACCGATCTTGGTGACTCCACAAGGCTGAGCATTCCTCGCTTCAAAAAAATCCATCATGAGTGAAGGAAAAACAACAGAGGCAATGTCAATTACATTTGATCCTCTAACCCTTCACCAATCAGACTCACCAGGACTTGTCTTGGTCTCAAAACTCCTAGAAGGACACAACTATGGACAATGGAGCTGCTATATGCGCATTGCTCTCAGTGCAAAGAACAAACTCGGATTCATTGATGAGTCTGTCAAAACTCCTGAAACAACAAATGCTAAATACCACATGTGGCAGCGATGCAATGACATGGTGTTGTCATGGATCCTCCAATCTGTGCACGCCGATATATCCGATAATGTGCTTTACTGCAAAACTGCATCTGCAGTTTGAGCTGGCCTTAAGGATCATTTCTCACAAGGGAATGATTCAAGAATCTACCAAATTAAACAAGAAATTGCTGAGCACCGACCAAGGCACCAATCAATTTCCATCTACTACACAAAATTGAAGGCTCAATGGGATGGCCTATCCTCTTACCATGAGCCTCTTCATTGTGATTGTGAAGGGCTGAAGAAGCTTACCGAGAGAGAAGAAAAATAGAAGGTGATGCCATTTCTAATGGGGTTGAACGACTCATACTGAACGATTTGAGGGTCAATTTTGATGATGAGTCCCTTGCCTGATACGCGCAAGGTTCACGGGCTGGCTCTTACCAACATGAGAGACAATTGGAAGTGACGAGCCAGCGAGACAATTCAGCCACGCCTCACGCAATGTAGACTGGGCGTTCCTCAGCCGTGGGATCCTCACAGCCGCGCATAAATCTGAAGTGCACATACTGTGATGGCGAAGGTCATCTCAATGATCGCTGTTTCTACATCATAGGATTTCCGGTTGGGCATAAATGGCATGGGAAAAATGTCAAGCCCAGAAACCAACGGTCCAGCCCATCTACTCACAACGCTGAAATCACTAAGCCGTTGGGTCAAATTCCAAAAGCCCATAACGCTGAAACTACTCAGCAGGCCAAACTGTCCACTCACAAGGGCCCAACCTTCACCACTAAAAAGTACAATGAACTAATTGCCCTACTTCGAAACAAGAAGGGTAACGGTCAGCCACTAGTCCAAGCAGCAGGTATAATTAAACCCACTTGTAATACTACACAATCTGATTCACATTCATCGTTTTATTGGATTATTGATAGTGGGGCTACATATCACATCTCACATTTATCTCCTACACATAATCAAACTGAGACACACCATGAATTTCTTGGATTACCTACTAGAGGGCAAGCAGAAATAAGTGGCATCGGGTCAATAAAAGTGTCACATGACTTGGAACTTGATGGAGTTCTACATGTTCCCAAATTTCGGGTGAACTTGTTATCTGTAAGTAATTTAACTCGGGCCCTCCAATGCATAATAATTTTCTACGCCAATTTTTGTGTTGTACAGGACGTGGTTACGAAGAAGACGATTGGCCTGGGCAAGCATTTTCATGGGCTCTACTATCTCACACCTTCCCAAAATCCACACCTTGCTAGCCATGTTCACCGTACCTCACATCTTTGGCATCAAAGACTCGGACATCCCTCACCTGCACCTCTTCATTGTCTATCCAAGAGCATCCCAGAAATAATATTTGATTCAAAGCATGATTGTGATATTTGTCCTTTAGCTAAACAAACTCAATTATCTTTTAGTTCAAGTTCAATTAAAACAATTGCACCATTCGATCTCATTCACTGTTGGACCTCACAAAACTCATACATACTCTGGGGCACATTATTTTTTGACTATGTTGATGACTTTACAAGGTTCACATGGGTTCATCTCATGCGTTTTAAATTAGACACACAACCTCTCTTAAAGTCTTTCTTTGCTTGGGTTAAGACTCAGTTTAATCGTGAAATTAAGGCCCTTCAGTCTGACAATGGCAGTGACTTTCTCTCCATGCAATCATTTTTTTCTACTCATGGTACTCTCTTTCAAAATTCTTGTGTCTAAACTCCTCAACAAAATGGGGTGGATTAAGGTAAACATCGCCATCTCTTAAACGTTGGTCAGGCACTCCGTTTTCAAGCTAACTTACCATTACAATTTTGGGGGGAAAATCTTCAAACTACTTGTTATCTTATCAACCGCCTCCCCACCCCATTACTCTCCCGTAAAACCCCTTTCAAACTCTTACTTTCGAACTCTTAAATGGGTATTCTTCACCCTTGTCTCATCTCCGTGTTTTTGGGTGCTTATGTTATGCCACCAATCTTGCACCCACACACAAATTTGACACTCGGGCACGTCGGTGCCTGTTTATTGGGTATCGACATGGCTAAAAGGCCTATCGAGTCTATGATCTTGATACAAAGAAATTTTTTGTCTCTCGAGATGTTGTTTTTCATGAACATACATTTTCCTTTGCCTTGTTACCACCAGAAAATCAGTCCGACCTTCCAATTCTGCCCATTTCTCATGATGACACTAATTCCCATTTAACCCCGGCCCATACCCTGGCCAGCCTAATAGCTACTCAACCCACACCACCTAACCCGAGCCCACTTGAACCCCACAGAACTGACCCACCCCTTACCTCATCCTCTTCCGCTCCTATCTCTCCGCATTCACTCCCACCACTCACATCTTCGCCGCCTCTTCCCAACCCCAATCCCCTCTCACCTTCGTCGCCTACCCTCGCTCCATCCCTCACAAACCCTCCATCAACCACAACCCTTTCTCCCGACTCCTCACCTGAGTCCCTCGTGCCACCTTGCTCCTACCCAGCGCCTTCTCTTCCTAAACGTCTGGCACCCGCCATCCTCTGCACATGTATGTCTCTTACTCTGCCTTATCCCCTGCCTATCGGCACTTTGTGTACAATATCTCTCGGTTGGGTAGCCATCCTCCTATGAACAGGCATGTCATGATCCCCAATGGGTTGCAACCATAAACTCTGAATTACAGGCCCTTAAGGCCAACCACACCTGGTCCGTTGTACCCCTGCCGGCTGGTCATCACCCAAAATGATGCAAATGGATCTTCCGAATTAAATACCAGTCTGATGGCAGTGTGGAACGGTACAAAACCCATTTAGTCGCCAAAGGCTTCAATCAACGAGAGGGGGTGGACTACAAAGAGACATTTGCCCATGTGGAAAAGTTAATCACGGTCTGATGCTTGTTGTCAATTACTATTGTTCGATGCTGGCCTCTGCATCAAATGGATGTCCATAATGCCTTCCTTCACGGTGACCTCTAAGAGGAGGTTTACATGTCCCTTCCGCCCGGCTCTCGTCGACAGGGGGAGATGATGGTATGTCGACTTCATTAGTCCTTGTTTGGACTGAAACAGGCTCCACGCAGCTGGTTTCACAAGTTCTCATCCGCTATTTGTGACATTGGTTTCAGACAATCCAAGGATGATTACTCTTTATTTACTCATGTTCATGGAAGTTCTCTGACTGTTATATTACTCTATGTGGATAACATGATAATCACAGGGAACAATGAAGCAGAAATTTAGAAACTGAAGATTTTCCTTGGTACTCAGTTCAAGATCAAGGATCTCGGCCCCTTGAAGTATTTTCTTGGTGTTGAGGTGGCACGATCAAAAGAGGGGATCTCTATCTGTCAACGAAAGTATGCTCTGGACATCCTGGATGAAGCTGGACTCCTTGGCGCTAAACGATCCAAAGTGCCTATGGATCCTGATGTGGTGCTAATGTCTACTAGTAGTGAACCACTCAAGGATCCTACTCGATATAGATTGTTAGTGGGCAAGCTAATCTATCTCATAATTACTCGGCCAGGGATTACATATGCAGTTAACACTCTCAGTCAATTTATGCAAGAGCCTACACGCCAACATCTCACTGCAGCACTTCGTCTACTGCACTACCTCAAAGATGCCCCAGGTCAAGGTCTGTTATTCCCTGCTCAGAACAAGTTAAAATTAATTGGATATTATGATGCCGATTGGGCTCGATGTCCAATCACACGCCGGTCGGTTACAAGGCATTGCATCTTCCTTGGCAACGCACTTGTTTCCTGGAAAAGCAAGAAACAAGTCATTGTGTCACGATCATCTGCTGAATCAGAATATCGATCAATGGCAACTGCCACATGTGAACTCACTTGGCTAAGGTATTTACTACAGGACTTGCGTGTGAACCATTTTGAACCTGGAAACCTGTTTTGTGACAATCAAGATGCATTACATATTGTAGCAAACCCAGTGTATCACGAAAGAACCAAGCATATTGAAATTGACTGCCACACCGTTCGTGAAAGAATAGAACAAGGAGAAATTAAGACTTGGCTATGTGCAAACTGAGGCTCAAACTCATAGACTTGTTTACCAAGCCCCTGCGAACACCTGCCTTTAGTTCACTTCTCGACAAGTTGGGAGTAATCAACATTCATACTCCAACTTGAGGGGGAGTGTTAAAGGAAAGAACTCAAGTCAATGATCATATTCTAGGTGATTGATCTCTTGCTCTGTAATTGGGGGATCTAATTGTAATTAGCATAGAATCAGGTCTTATTTACTTAGAATAGCTACTTGTCTGTATATATAAAGATGTACCTGTATGAAGAAATAAGACATAGAAATATACACCATTCTTTTTGTATATATATACTAGAACGCAAAATTATTACGTTTCTGTAAAAAGATTATATATTTGCTTGTAGGTGTTAACTGCACTGCTAATAAACATATGCATGGGATTGTTACTTTCCTTTCGTTTTCTTCGAAGTACACGTGATTCGTGTACGTGATCAGCTATCTAATTTTATTTTTCTAAATAAAGAGTAGTAATAGGTTGGTGACATATCAAATTATATATTAATATTTAACTTGTTTTGTTGTTCGGACCATTTTTATTCAATTTTTTAAAGATAGTATTTCATTAATATATATAATGAAAAACTCAAAGGAAAATGCACTAATTTGGCCTCAATAAAATCGTGTCAGAAATTTTAATCTGGTAGAAAGAAAAAAAATGTTAGCCGGCTACATCAAATATTACAAAATTGAATTTCCTAAAAAGTTAATTACAAAAGTAACCGAGGATGATCACATTTATCACGTCAATGCTTATGTGTATAATCTCCTCTAAATTCGTACATTATTTTTTTCTTGTTATTTATTGCGTCATTAATTAAAGATTATATCAACAATTCACATTCATCATGTCATTAACGATAATATCAAATGGTCGACCATTTGTGGTTGTTACATTACTTTGTATGCAAAACTTAGTATAAAAACTTAATTACGTCCATCTCTTACATTTTTTTAAATAAAATATTAATTTCTTTTATATATAATATATAGCAGATTTATCGCCATCGATCACACCTGATTTCTATATTTTTGTAATTATATTTGCTTTCACATACTGACATTTTGGGTTTATTGAAGAGTTGTTAGGAGACTTGTTTGTGTATGGCACCAGATGCATAACGACCCCAGATTAGCATACTCTTCAAGTCTTTAACAATATATACATATAATATATAGCTAGCCACAACTAGCTAGAATAACTTGGATCAACTTTTATTACCTAGCTAGCCTTCCCTAGCTAGTTCGTCCTCGAAAATTCCCAAAGATGAGGAACGATGATCACGAAGAGATATCTCCGGCGACACCCACCACCCTCGGCGAAGTATTATCGCCGGATAAGCCCGAATCTAGCCCCAAAAAATTTGTGAAAGCACTCTACAAGGCGTTTGCACGTAAAGATATGGGCACGATTGGGAAGCTAGTGGCTCCAGATCTGGAGTGGTGGTTCCATGGGCCGCCGGATTGCCAGCACATGAAGAGGACGCTCACCGGGGAATGGAGACACGTGGAGTTCAAATTCAGGCCTCGGAGCATGAAGGAAGTCGGTGACCGTGTGATGGTGGAGGGATGGGAAGGATCAAAGGGGTACTGGGTGCATGTGTGGAGTGTGAAGGATGGGATGATTACTCAGCTACGTGAGTATTTTAATACTTGGGTGACGGTGATTGTTAGGGCTTCGGAGGTTGAAGATGAGATGATGAAGCTGTGGGAGAGTGATCCTAGGGAGCGCTGTCGACGATCATTACCAGATATTGTGCTAGCTGTATGAATATATATATATATATATATATATATATATATATATATATATATATCTATTATTATAAAATAAGAGTATCAAAATGCTTCACTAACTTTTTCTGATGAAAATACCCCAATAATTCTATATTAGATCAATATTATTTAAGGTTAAAAATGTAATAAATAGATCAAGATAAAAATCAAATAACAAAGGGAAAAAAAGGACGAAAAAGAAAAGGAGATCGTGAAAACAGAAACCTCCCAACCCACATCGGAGAATCAACTGCATGATCGTGCAAACTTCATCAACTGATTGGTCGTGCAAGAAAGGATAGATTGTGTACACAGATGAACTCCAACGTCGTCATCTACGGTTTAGTGGGGATTTCAATTCCAACAAATTTCGTCATCAGAATATTGATTCAGGGAGTTTTGGGTTCAATTCTATATGCAGGTGTGGCTCTGGCTACCTCATCTCTCGATTTCAATGCAATCCATTACCTAAAATAAAAATTGATTGTTTTTTCCTTCTTCGGTTGCTACTGTGATTAAAGATTTTGCATTTTTGTTTGGGTTTTGTTGTTTAGTGACTCAACACAGAACCAGATTCTATCAAGTCTCTAATTTGACAATGGGAGCCTCTACGAGTTCTACCCGACCTCTTAATAATGAGGTATTTAATTTTTCGATTAATCAACGTACGTTTGATTTGCTTATTATCATTATTATTAAAATACATCTAATGTCTTAATAGGCAGAAGCATCTACGAGTTTTGTCTGATCTCATCAAAATGAGGTATTTACTTTCTCGGTTTATCAACGTACGTTTGGTTTGTTTATAATTATTATTGTTAAAATACATTTGATGTCTTTATAGCCAGACAAGGGCTAATCCTTATTTTTTTCTTCTTAAAAATAAGGTTGGCAACGATATTGGTTCCTCTAGACGATCAAATGACCCACGCACTGAAAATAGGGCACGAGAAAGACAACAAATAAGGTTCATTCTTCAAAGAGAAAGACGTCAAGCAATGAGTTCTTCCCAACGAGCAGAATATTTAGCACGGAGACGTGCTGACTATCAAGTACAACGAGAGATAAGAACTCAGACTGCGGAAATTCGATCATTTACAGCTGAGAAAGTTGGTAATTATTCAATTTTTCGGCAACCAGTGGTTACATTTTTAATTCCACACCCAAGTATTAATTTTTTTTGGTTTCGTAAATGTAGTATTATTAGTATATATTAGATTCAAATAACACCTATTCATTTCAACAATATCCGAAAATAGAGAAGCCTTATTTCCAATTGTTACAAGTAAATAAATATTGTTCTTATTAGTATACTCATTTACCAAGAAAATCATATACAAGGAAACTGATTACATATTAATGTTGAATTAGATTACACAGGTTTAAAGGAACAAAAAGAAGACAAATCTTAAGGAAATTAGATGTTTATAATACAAAATCAAATGATGATATCATCTTATAAAAGTAAACATGAGTGATAAGAACATATATATATGCATGCTATATATAGCAAACATAAAAAACCAGTACAACGTACTATTATTGATCATTAAAATAAAATCAAAATATACGTAGTAGATTAGGAAATTAAATTTTTGTTTTCCATATTAGGAAATTAAATTATGTCCTTTCATAATGAGATGAAAGAAAAAAATTAATCCATATCTAATTTAATAAAATAAAATATTTGTCATTAATATCAATTACATCAAATAAAAAATTCTACCATACATTAAAAAAAAATTGAAAAATATATATTCTTAAGTTGTAATATTTTACTTGCATTAAATCAATTTGTTGTTATAAATAAAAACAGAACAACAAACTACGGGAGCACGACAAAACGAAAATATTATGGAGATAGATAGACAAATAGAGACTCACCAACGGCGACGTTTGAACAATCAAACACAACGTGATGAATTCTTAGCACGTCGGCGCGCTGTCTATCGGCCTCAGAAAGTTCAACATCAAAACACGGAGTATTTTGATTTCATGGATCAAAATGACATGCCACAAAACAATGGCGTTGGTCAAGGACACCATTTATCTGGAAGAAGAAGAAATCATAATTGTGCAAGGAATTTTCATGAAAACAATAGACACGCCAGAAATCATTTGCCACCACCGACCACATGTCAATGTTGTCAGGTCCGTTTGCTTCATCATGAATAAAATGACATTTTTTGTTTACATGGAAATACAGTCATTCCTGTAGTTCAATCTCCTCCAGAAATGCGTGAACTTTTCTTTGCTCAATCTTCAAAAGGGAGGCATTTCAGGCAAAATATTAGAGCATATAAACACGTCTTTTTGTTCACTTCAATGGGTGTGCATGTTGATGAGAGTTTAACAACAGGTCGTGGTATTTACACATTTCGTGCCCAAGGCTCTATTTACACATTTCCTGTAGGTCAATGGTTGGAAGTCTCTTACCAGTTGGAGATAGCAGACCGAGATTCCTACAAATGTACATATATGACACAACTCATGAAATTGACAACCAGATGCGAGAAAACGAGTCACTAAACAGAGGTGTGGTTGAATAGATACAACGAATTTTGAACGAGCATAACCCATTTGTGCAAACGTTTCGTCATATTGCGCAAGTACAAGAGTTTCAGGATTGTAGGCTGATTATAAGAGAGCAACCAGAAAACCAACGACAATATAGTTTGCCATCAGCCTCGGAAGTTGCTGCAGTAATCGTAGGTGGTGAAGAAATTGACGAACTTAGAGGCCGAGATATCATTGTACAAACAAGGGAAGGGGAACTTCTAAATGTTCAAGACTCAGCTGGCTACTATGATCCTTTACAATATCCATTGTTATTGCCTTATGGAACATATGGATGGGACGTGAATAATACAAATGATGGCGGTAAGAGGATGACATGTCGCGACTACTATGCTTATATCTTACAGGTAATTCAAAAATTAATTAATTTAAATTAAAGAAAATAGTTAAATAATCATCGTGTCAAATGACAAACTTTATCATTTATGAGATTCGTGTATATGAAGTTTCACTTCTCTTTCGTGGAGGACGATTGTTGCAGCAATACATAGTTGACAATTGCGTAAAGATTGAAGCACAACAACTTAAATGGGTTTGCTTCAATCAAGACAGAATTCGATCTGAACTATATCACGGATTACAAGACGCAGTCAATGCCGGAGAAAATAATGCAGGTACGAGCCTTATCACTCATATGTCAAATCCTTTTGATAACTAAAATATCGATCCTTACCAAGCATAACAATGTGAAAACAAAAAATGTCGGTCGAAAGTTCATATTGCCTTCATCATTTATTGGAAGTCCGTATGACATGTAACAAAGGTATCAAGAAGCGATGGCCTTGGTCCAAAAATATGGAAGACCTGATATTTTCCTCACGATGACATGCAATCCAGCTTGGGAAGATCAACCTAATTTGCTTACAAGGATATTTCGTGCAAAATTTGAAGAGCTGAAAAATGATGTTATCAAAAAAGGAGTTTTGGGTAAGGTTTCTGCATATGTGTATGTCATAGTTTCAAAAGCGTGGTCTCCCTCATGTGCATATGCTTATCATCCTAGATGAAAATGATAAACTTAATAGCCCAGATGATTATGACCAGATTGTTAGGGCTGAAATACCGAGTCAACATGAAGAGTCAGGGATTGTGCGATGCAGTATTGAGGCATATGATACATTGCCCATGTGGAGTACAAAACTCGCGGTCTCCCAGTATGAAACGTGGGATTTGCAAACGAAATGACCCAAAATCATTTGCGCCAGCTAAAATTTAAGGAAACTAGCCTCACCGAAGGCGGCTCTGCCCCTGCGAGAGGCTTTTCGACGCTCTCCGCGCGCCATCCCTCGCTATTCAAAATTTCATTATTTATTATTTACAATTCTCGAATATAAAAATCATCAAATTATATAATAAAACTAAATAATGTACAAATTAAAATTTTCATCAAAAAAATGCCTAGAGAAATTTTAAATTTTCCTTTTTGATGTGAGCATCTTTATTATTATAAAACCAGGAGGTTCAAAAAGATTCACCAACTTTTCTGACGAAAATACCCCCACAATTCTATATTAGACAAATATTTTTGTTATCGAACTATGGGAATAACAAAGTAAAAATTATGAAATAAGCACAAAATGTCAATATATGAATTATTTCATTATTAGTTATTTTTGGGCCGACTCCTATAAATATGTGATTAGTACGATGACACCATTAAGTTAATAATTAACTTAATTTATATAGGATAAAAATGTACAGGATTTGATCATATTTCCATGTTAATCTTTCTCATATTAACTTCTAATAAAAATGTACATGTTTTATGTTCTTTTTGAAAATAAGACTTTAATTCATTCCAAGAATCTATTATAATTAAGAAAAATACTTACGCTCCATCCATGGAGCGAACTCCTTGCTCTATGCTTAAAGATATACTAGCCTCATAGCAGGCGGCTCCGCGCCTGCAAGAGGCTTTTCAGCGCGCTTCACGCGTCATCCTGCGCCAGCTCGAGCTACCCAAGATTTCATTATTTATTATTTACAATTCTCACATATAAAAATTATCAAATCATATAACAAAACTAAATAATGTGCAAATTAAAATTTACATAAAAAAGATGTCTAGAGAGATTTTGAATTTTCCTTTTTGATGTAGGCATCTTTTTTATGTAAAGGAAAATTCAAAATCTCCCTAGGCATCTTTTTTATGTAAATTTTAATTTGTACATTATTTAGTTTTATTATATGATTTTTTTATTTTTATATTCGAGACTTGTAAATAATAAATAATGAAATCTCGGATAGAACGGAATGACTCGCGAAGCCGCGCCGAAAAGCCTCTCGCACGCGCCGAAAAGCCTCTCGCACGCGCCGAAAAACCTCTCGCACGTGCGGAGCCGCATATTGTGAGGTATATATATAAGAAAATATCTATATTATTATAAAGCTAGTAGGGTCAAAAGGCTTCCCCAGTTTTTTTGACAAAAATACCCCTGATTAATAATCTTTACATTTAATACATAAGGTATAATAGTAAAACCAAATATTTAAATTTTAAAAAATAAACATTTTAATGGAGGAGTGGGTAGTGAATCCAACACTCTTTCTCTTTTATTTATTTTTTGAATATATTTTTATTTCTCTTTATTTCTTAAAATTTATAAATAATAAATTCAAAATAAAAATAATTAACGTATACACGCGTACGCTTGTACATGAATCTAGTAGTACTTAAATGTAGAGACTCGTTATATATATTATAAGAAACATTTGCATTCATTCTAAGTGAATAAATTCATTTTTCCATAATTAGTTATCAAATTTACAGTATTTAAAGAGTGATGATCGGAATCATTTGATTTCTTAATTAAAATTTTATGTAAAGATCATCACCAATTTGATACTATTATGGGTGTGAAGTCCATATGTACGTATCAATAATCAACAGTTTTTATAACAATTAAGATATTTATGATGAATCGTTACTTTAATTAATACATACGGATAACTTGAATTTTTATAAATCGAGACAATCATATCTTTACATATTTTTAAAAATTAACTATATCAATTGTCACATTTAAATATTGGTCATCCAATTCACATTTGAATATTGATGATCCGTAATTAATATATAATGGGGAATAAGCACATTCACAAATACAAATTTCGCTGTATATTATTTAGATTTAGGTGCTTTGCAGTCCTAATTTTCAAAATTAAGCATTGACGGCTTTTAGAATTGAGTTTTTCTACAGTCAATTTTTATGTTCATATTCACATGAAATACTACTTTACCCTAATTTTAAACTCTTCAATGAAACTTTTTTGCCAAAAAAAAGAAAAATCATCAATGAAACTTAAAAATGAGAAAAGGGTACCGATCAATAAATATATATGTCGTCGTCTCATAACGTTTGAAATTTCTGAATTTGGAATAAATAAGAGAATAAGAGATGGTATTGCTGAACCGCTCTATCAAAAATTAATTTATATATATATAAAGTATTAACTTTATTTTTTATAAAAATAAAATCTAAAATCTCATCCTACTATATAATGGAGTGAATAAAAACACCCCCTGTGAATTTTGTTTTGTTTCATTTCATTATTTTGGGGTTTGGAAGACGAGTGCGTAAATACAAAATTGAGATATATTCAAGAGGACCAAACCGAATAATAATAAAAGATCACAGTGTCACAAGTCACCACTTATTTTACATACACAACCCACTTTTACATAATACTATTATTATATATGCTCCACAATTATGCCAAGCATGATCTTGTGCAACAACATTTAATTACATAATTAACATGCATAATTCACTAGATAATTAATAAACCACTAGCTTAAACACTGTCATTTCATTGTTAAATGACTTATTTCTTATATCACATGATTGTAGCACAGATTTTGCTACTTAAAGTGCCAAAACAAGGCCAGGCACAGACGCATTATCACATAGCTTACTCTCCCACACGCTCTTGCAACTGCCAGCTGCTGACTGTGATCTAATTTCAGGTGACGATAACCGTGTCACCGTGACGGATGTATTATAATATTCTCTCACCTGAGTTATTATTCCGTCCGTCACAGTCCACGCATGCACCCACGACACCAAACGACCATCGTCGCTTCCTTCAACCAGCACCATCGACCCGAAGGCAACAATTGAGACGGGAACAAATTTGAACGACGAGTCGTAGGGTGGCGCCCCGGTGAGGAGGCGTTGCAAATGCTGGTGGGTTGGTGGGCCATGGAACCACCACTCGAGGTAGGGGGCTAGGAGGAGGTGGACGACATCAACGTCTTTGGAGGTCAAGGCTTTGTACAGAGCCGTCACTGTTGCTTTGTTTTGTGCATCTTCTGAGTGATATTCTCCCTCCTCCAGCAGACATGGTTGAGAGTTTGCCAGGTCTGGACTCTGAGGTTCAATGAAATGGCGAAAGACTTTGTGATCACCTGGGAATGTTGGGTTTGATGATGGCTGTGGCCTGTGGGCATTAATATATAGGAGAGGAAAAAGTTGGTGTGTCAGATTCAGATGGTTGCATGAAGTTTTGTTTATCTAGAACGGCGTAGTTTTGAACATAAACGCATTAATATCGGTGAGAAAATAAAGGGGAGATGTAAACAACATTACTTGTATTCTATACATTTTGGAGATTATTTAGTTATTAAGAGTTAATCTGATGCAGGTGCATGGATTCAAACTCATGATTCCATTTAAGATATTGGTATTTGTTTAAGTTTTTCTATCTTACTATAATGTATGGACTCCATATGTATGTTACAAACTTTTCAAATCAAGTGTTTGGTTTGGTAATCAGTATCTAAAAAGTTAATCATAATCAGTTTATTTAGTTGTTAATGGATAATTAAATGATTGTCAATTTGATTAATTTTTTTGTATAAATGATAATTTAAAAGTTAAAAATTCCAAATTTTGACCTACATATAAAAACAAGTCGATTACTAAATAAAAAAATTGTAATGAAGATATTTTTTTATATCTAACACATCCATTTTTAACAATATAAAGGGAAATGCTCCTTGAAGCACAAAATAACATTTTAGAGATGTCAATAGGGAAATGCTCCCTGAAGCACAAAATAACATTTTAGAGACGTCAATATAGCTTTCAAAAGGGTTTCATGAAGATGTTTATAAAAATGACCTAGTTTTGATAATAACCACTACCAGTGAGAAAAATATATGCATATATAGTATATATATGGGAGTCACCGGCATTTAACTTGTGATTAGGAGGAGGTTGAATTGTATTGTGAGTCTTCCCGATTTCTAACTCATATTAGTCTTTGGCTTAAAATTTTAGAAAATTACGTGCCATTGACCAAAACAAAAGTCAAGGCATTGAAGCTCACATTACTTAGTTTTTCCATTTCATTAGTCTCCTTAATTGGAACTTCATTAGGTCCAAAGGTCAAGGTCATGATTATAATTCATATATAATTTTTAAAATCAAGTATATATAAATCTTTTTTTTTTCTTCTTCTTATTCATTCTTTATATCATTATTTCAAGATAATCTCTATAAAAAATCACAAAATTAAAGATCGTTTAGTAAATGTATAAAACAAAATAATGGTATTAATTAATAACAATTAAAATTCTTATAGTGAACCATCTACTTAATTGATACATGCATATTAATGATTAAAAGATCTCAATTTGGTTGATTTTTTTACATATATAGATGATTTTGAAATTATGATTTTGGAGTTGAATACTTTTGATTATAATATATGTAGAATGATTTTATAAATGAAAATAGTATCACGAGAATGTCCCCTCAAGATGATGAGATGCAAGTATTATTCATTTGCAGTGTACTCAAAATAATAAAAATGTATGAACACGTTATATGCAAAGGACGGGCGACCTTGGCATGAACTAGCTAGGTTCCGTTTATTTTAGGAGGGATTTGGAATAACAAGGTTTACTTTTTTTTTATAAAAACTATAGAAAATATTAAATTGAATGGAATTGAAATAACTGGATGTACGTAATAGTAATTATTAAGAGATTCTATATGTATACAAACTATAAAGTCATTTAAAATTTATTTGTTTCCTTCACTTTCCTCTTATTCACATCTTAGGTTATATCTATTGGAACGAAACAACAAATTTACCCTTAATTATTATAAAATTTTGTTTCTTGTTATATAGAAGTAATTATCAATGTGAGACTGAAACGCATAAAATGTACTTATCAGTTGTGATAGTGGCACAAGGTAACGATTAATCATCCATAACTATATATATGGACCGACCAACTTTTCATCTTCCCACCCAAATATGGTGAAGTTTTTCGAATCATTTGACTGAAATCACCTTTTAATTTATTTTTACACATGTAAGAGATATTATATTTTAATTTAAAATAAATATGAAAAGAAAATTTCAAAATTCGCTATGGACCTCGATTGCTTAAAGGATAACATATTTGTTATAATCAATTTCGCTTTAATATCCATATAAACAATATTCTATATCAATCAAGAAGAAATACTCTTAATAACTCGAGTTAAATTCAGATTAACTCGAGTTAGATTCAGATTAGGCGCAATATTAACCTTTGCATCATGGAGATGCATGTTGGAATTAATTAAATTAATTGTTATATATATATATATATATATGTGTGTGTTAATTGAGTAGTGGGTGCAGACGAATACCTAACTGAATCTTTGTCAATTTCCTCCACCCCCTCAGAACCCCATGCACTTTGACAATGCGCATGTCACTTAGCCAAATGCACCTCTATTTTAATCCAAGAGAAAATTGGAAAGCCACGTGTCCATATTTATGTGATTATGATCCATGAAAATTGGAGAAATTAGTAAATAATGCCATTTTATATTATATGTGTTATAATATAAATGAACATTATAGTTTATTTATAACGTATAATATCAATAAATATATCTTCATATTATAGTATATATATCGAATGTAGTACGTATTAATTTGTGTTATAATATCGTATAATTATATCTCTCTATACAATTTAGATTGTTTTAATCATTGTCATCTATCACAATATTTCTTGAGGTATCATCAACTCAAATTTCAATTGACCCCTTAACATTTTATATGCTCATATTTGGACTTGCAAAACAATGTCAAGCTCATTTATCCACAATGAGAAAATAATATTTGAATTAGTATTAAAAGATTGAGATTATATATAGTTGGTACCTAGTAAGCTAGTGGTAATCCATGCGACACTTGTATAGACATAATAATTCACTTAAATTAAGAACAAATTATCCAACTTTATTTAAAATAAGAAATACTATTGTATTTTCTAATACAAATTATCTTACGGTACTTGACTTAAAAGGAAGATATAATATGCATGTTAATTTTTTATATAAAGATATTAAAAAATTATTTATATTAAATATTGATTTTACTCTTAATTGAAGTTTGATTTAAAACCTCTTACTACCTAACTAGTAGATATATTAGATCGATATATTTACGACAACATATAAAAATTCTCCTTCTGCTATATTGGGCTTAAAACTCTGAAGCCCGACTAAGATTCTAAAGAGACGAATCACAGCCAGCCCATCTCAATTGGGCTAAGAATCCAACCACCAGGCGTAAGCCCAAATAATATGACAATTACAATTTTGCCCAATATCTGGTGTGGCCGATTTCTCAGTGGCACACAGTTTCGCCTTCTTCCCCAAAATCCTTGCAAAACCTTTGGAAACGCGAAATGTTGCGCAATCTTCTTCGACGGGCAACAGGGTCGGGTCGCCCAAGGCCCGACCCATGGAGGCTGACGGCGACGATGAGCTACTCGTCCAAGGACCCTAAGTCCACGGTCAAGAAGGCGAAGAAGACCAAGAACAAAAACGACCCTGCAGCCGGAGCCGACGAAGCCGTATCGGAGGTCGACGCAGCTCTTTTCGACGAGAAGGCTCGTGCTCGCCGGCTCCAAGCCGATGAAAACGACACGTCCCTCGATATCGGGCCTAATGGTCGACCTCTCTTCACTTCCACTCCGACACTATCTCAGCTCACGCGGAAGGACACCTTCTCCTACTTCAAGCTCAAGTAAGACCTAAACCCTGTTATATACCTAAATTGATGTATCTCTATATGTGTGTGTGAACTTTTGGGTGTGATTGTTTTGATTTGAAGGATGGAGGAATTGAACGAAGTTTTGCCGGAGGGGTTGCCATTGGGGATGGTGAAGGAGTTTGAGGACGCAATGCAGAGTTCTGTGCTAGTTCGCCAGAGCTTTCTCGATCTCCGCGATAATTTTCTAAGGATTGTGGACCCGCCATTGGACTCATCAAGTGCCAAAGGTGTGTGTTTTTTCTACCATTGATTTCCGTATTGGTTGATGCTTTTCTTGTTGTTTGTTAGAGATGGGACACTTGAAAATGATAGTTTTGGTTGGAGCTTATTATGATCTACCTTCATTTTGAAGACCCAGTTTTGATAAGTATGGATAAACAAGGGTTGATCTATGAAGCTAGAAAGTTTATTTTCTGGGGTTGGCATACATCCAAGGCCACATTATACTTTTTTCGGGGTTCTCATATGCTTTACAGTAATATATAATCTAAAACATGCTTAATTTCTTGGTCATGTTTTGCATTATTGTTTGGTGGAATTTTGATGGATACATATAGATGATGGATCACGTGTAAGATAGACTTATCCATGTAGTCTTTTCAGGTATAAAAGTTAGAAAGCAGATTGTTTTGGACGGTCCTGTTAGCTGTGGAAAGAGTATTTCTCTTGCAATGTTAGTTCAATGGGCTCGTGAGGAAGGTTGGCTGGTTTTTTATGTACCAAAAGGCAGGGAGTGGACGCATGGAGGCTTTTTCTATAAAAACCCACAAACAGGTCTTTGGGACACACCCGTTCAGGCTGAAAATATTCTGAAGGTAAGATTGTGAAGCCTTCTTTTATCTATTAGCTTTAAGGGTCATGTCAAGATTTTTATAATGTGCTATTAACTTACTCAGCATCAGTAAACTCTGTTTTTATTGTATTCCAGGATTTCCTTAAGTATAATGAATCCCGTTTGAAAGAATTGATGTGCCAAGTATTTGATCCTATTCCACTGGGAGAGGGTGCTGGGGTTGGATGGATGAAAGATGGAATTGATTCCATGGAAATGCCTGAAGGTTCAACTCTATATGACCTGGTTGATACAGGAATCAAGCACACTCATGCAGCTGTTGGAGTGGTAGTTCGTTTGAGGAAGGAGTTGTCTCTTGTGAAAGATATTCCTGTGCTTATTGCGATTGATCAGGTGTGTATCACTTGATATTCTATCAAGCTAAGTTTTCTGGATGGATTTCATTTATAGAGCTTTGTTAAAAACTGTCAATAGTTTTCTATATTTTTTCTTTTCCTTGTCTGCAGTATAATAACTGGTTTACATTCAGTGAGTATGAAGAGCCAGTGACGGTTCGTTCTACTCGACCCATACATGCTAAAGAGCTTGCTACGGTAGGTACCCTCTATATTGTTGATAATTTTGTTGGTTTGTGCTAGTAATGTGTAATAAATCTTAATCTGCAGGGAACATCATAATGTCCGTTCATTTATGTTCTTTTGGCATCTTAAAAACTAGTATCATTCTCCTTGGGTGTTCTTATCTCATTTATGCAATTAAGTTTGGGTCTATGGGCGATATGTAGTATGTCAGAGACCAATATGCCTGCACATTTGAGAAAATTCTTGTAGGTGAAGGCTTTTAGGTCTATGCGGCATAATGATATGATGGTAGGCGCGTTTTCTCATTCAACAGCAGTAGGAAAGCTCCGTCAAGACTTGCCAGATGTGCCCACAGATGCTCGTGTCAACCTTGCTCGCTACACTTTAGATGAAGCAGCAGCTGTTTGCCATTACTACCTTAGGTATGCTCGCAAATACTTGCCAAGCTTTGAATAGAACTATTGCATGACTCTATATTGGATTCAGGTGTATATTCTGATATAATTTGTCTTCATCTTGTGTCGTGCGAGTATCAGTCGAAAAATTAGTAAAAGATGATGTACATTACTTATAATTAGTTTATATCTTAGTTTTCAACTTAACACAATAACTTGTAATGTTGTCACACATGGTTTGGTGTCCTTCAAATCTAATTGAATGACATTAGGCCCGCCACCGCATATTGACAATGCTTAGAGTCCTCAGGCCAGTCATGTCTTGTGCTTTCCTGATGCTTTTCTCCCTACAAACTTCCATTTTCTCAGTCTTTCCTGCTGTTTTCTATGGCAGACAGCGGCTTATACGCCGTGAAGCATTCACAGAGGAAAACTGGAAGAAAATATACTACTTGTCTAATGGAAATGGAGCAGAAATGAGATGGCTAGTTCCTTTGATGCGGGCAGATACTTAGCCTTAGCACCTTTGATTCGTAAAAATGATTGGTTCCTTTTGATGCGGTGACAAGCAAAAGATAATTTTGTATCACGATTTTTACCGAAGACAAATTGGAAGAGATGCTTTTTAGCCTCAAATCCCCTTGATTTTTGATCTTATGTAATCTTTAGTATGTTATTGCCTTTCTCATGATCCTAACAAATATCAGGTTTTTGATCATTGAACTTGTAGTGGAATCATCCCTTTTCTTTAGCCAACGAGATAAGCGTCTGATGGACATTGTATCATATGTAGATCAGCTCACATTTTGTAGTTGGATGCTGAAAGCAACACTATTTATATGAGACATGGACATCGTTTGAATTGATTCGGATATCACATAAAATCTAATTCAAATCGTTAAAATTTTAATGGTTTTATACGATTTGGATTTAAAAAAAATAGAATTGAAGCCGTTTTAATCTAAATTGTTAATAAAGGGTTTGGTTTGTAGCGTTATAAGGTTTAAATGAGCTCTAGCGTTTGAATGATTGATATTGGGGATTGAAGAATGAATTGTGACTTTTAACATTTTAAGTGTAGTTTTATCATAATAAGGTTGATGTGAGCTATTCAAATAAGATTGAGGTTTCGAAGTTCAAATTTTTTTTTCCCCAAAATTTCGAAGTTTAGATTTTGGAATTATGAAATTTATATGAACTATAACATTTGACATTGTGAATTGAAGAATGAATTGTAAATTTTTTCCATTTAATTTGGTTTTTCTATAGTGAGGTTGATGTAAACTCTCACAATATGAGATTGGAGTTTCTAAATTCAATTTTTTTCTTCAAAATTTCGAGTTTGAATTTTTGAATTATAAAATTTATATGAATTACAATGTTAGATATTACAAATTGGAGAAAGAATTTTGGATTTACTTCATTTTGAGTTTGGTTTTTCTATGGTAAGGTTAATGTGAATTCTCACAATATGAGATTAGAGTTTCGAAATTCAATTTTATGTTTTCAAAATTTTGATGTTTGAGTTTGAAATTATAAGGTTTATATGAATTGTAGCGTTTGATATTAGGGGTTGGAGAAAACATTTTTAATTTTCTGCCTTTTGAGTTTTGTTTTTCAACGGTTAGGTTGATGTGAACTCTCATAATATGAAATTGGAGTTTTGAAGTTCAATTTTTTTTCTTCTGAATTTCGAGTTTGAATTTTTGAATTATATGGTTCATATTAACTCTAACATTTGATATTACGGATTGGAGTACATTTTGAATTTTTTCCAATTTGAGTTTGCTTTTTCTATGGCAAGGTTGACGTGAAGTCTCACAATATGAGATTAGAGTTTCAAAGTTCAATTTTATTTTTTTCAAAATTTTGAGTTTTAACTTTGGAATTATAAGGTTCATATGAACTCTAGCGTTTGATATTACGGATCGGATAAAGAATTTTGAATTTTTTCTATTTTGAGTTTGTTTTTCTATGGTAAAGTTTATATGAACTCTCACAATATGATATTAGAGTTTAGAAGTTCAATTTTATTTTTTCAAAATTTTGAGGTTTGAGTTTGGAATTATAAAGTTCATATGAACTTGAGAGTTTAATATTACGAGTTGGAGAAATTTTTTTGAATTATCCCTTTTGAGTTTGGGTTTATATGGTAAGGTTGATGTGAACTCTCACAATATAATATTAGGATTTCGAAGTTCAATTTTTTATTTCAAAATTTCGAGGTTTGATCTTGGAACTATAAGATCTATATGAACTTTAGCATTTGATATTACTCATTGGAGAACGAATTTTGTTTTTCTCCCTTTTGAGTTTAGTTTTTCTTTGGTAAGGTTGATATAAACTCTCACAATATGAGATTGGGGTTTCGAAGTTCATTTTTTTTTCTTCAATATTTCGAGTTTGGATTTTGAAGTTATAAGGTTTATATAAACTCTAGCGTTTGCTATTACGAGCTAGAGAAATAATTTTTAAATTTTATCCGTTTTTAGTTTGGATTTCCTATTTTAAGGTTGATGTGACCTTTCACAATATGAGATTAAGGTTTCGAAGTTCAATTTTTTTACTTCAAAATTTCCTATTTAAATTTTGGAATTATGAGGCTGATATGAATTCTAATGTTGTATATAATAGATTGGAATGAATTTTAAAACACCAATCTCATACTTAGAGAAAAATAATTGTACTTTGAAACGTCAATCATATTGTTATGGTTCACATTAACTTTAATATAAAAGAATCAAACAAAAGATAGAAAAAATTCAAATTTTTTTCTCCAATCAATAATATCAAACGCTAGAGCTCATATGAGCATTACAATTTCAAAATCAAAACTAGAAATTTTGGAAATAAAGTTGAACTTTGAAACCCCAATCTCATATTGTGAGAGTTCACATCAACTTTACCATAGAAAAAACAAACTCAAAATAGAAAATCCAAAATTCTTTCTCCAATCCATAATATTAAGCGCTAGAGATCATATGAACCTTATAATTCCAAAATCCAAACTCGAAATTTTGAAGAAAAAATTTGAACTTCGAAACCCCATCTTATATGTGAGAATTCGTATCAGCCTTACTATAGAAAAATTAAACTCAAAACAGAGAAAATTTAAAAAAATTTCTCCAATCTATAATTTCAAATATCAGAGTTCATATGAACATTATAATTTCAAAATCCAAATTCGAAATTTTGAAAGAAAAAAAAAACTGAACTTCAAAACCCCTCCGAAAGTCCTGAATAAAATGGCTTCCGAGGCTGAGAAAACATCCCACCATTTTGAATTCACCATAGCCTGGTCAAATTTCCTCATGTTGGGTTCTGTTTTAGCTTTGACTTCACACTTCTCCATATTTAGTTTCTACTAATAGGTAGGCTACTCTAATCTTCTATCTTATATTGTGATAGTTTACATGAACCTTACAATAGAAAAATTTAACTTAATAAAGGGAAATTCAAAATTTTTTCTCCAACCTGTAATATCAAACGCTAGAGTTCCTATAAACTTTATAATTCCAAAACCAAAACTCTAAATTTTAGGAAAAAAAATTTAACTTTGAAACTCTAATCTCATATTGTGAGAGTTCATCAACCTTATAGTAGAAAAACCAAACTCAAAACGGAGAATATTCAAAATTCTTTCTCCAACTCATAATATCAAATGGTAGAGTTCATACGAACCTTATAACTCCAAAATCCAAACTCGAAGTTTTTAAAATAACAACAACAAAAAACTTTGAAGCCCAAACCTCATATTGTGAGAGTCCACATCAACTTTACAATAGAACCAAAATCAAAATAGAGAAAATCTAAAATTCTTTCTCCTACCTGTAATATCAGACGCTAGAGTTCATATGAATCTTATAATTCCAAAGTCAAACCTCGAAATTTAAAAAAATAAATAAATTGAATTTCGAAATTCTAATCTCATATTGTGAGAGCTCACATCAACCCTTGCCATCGAAAAAGAAAACTCAATTGGAAAAAATTCAAAATTTACTCTAATCGTAATATCAATAACAAAGTAAATGGTGAAAAATATTAACTAATAAACTAATATTTACAAATAAAAACCTTAACAGTTCAGTTTGAATTCCAACGGTTTTTAAAATGAATATACAAAACCAAACTATTACTAACGGAAGGGTTTGGATTTTCAAACCATATGTTTTTATCCGGTTAAATTCAAACCGAAGTGCCAATAAGGATTTGAATCGAATCAGTTTTCGATTTCAACAGATTTAAACCTACCCCTAATTATATGCAAGATTTTTATGTCAACTATAACTTAAGATGAATCCCTCTCTGCACAACATGCGCATTTAGAAAACCTCTTTTCTACTCAATATCTTTAAGTTTTGTTTCATTTATTTACAATTGATTGTATTACAACGTAAAATCATCATTTAGAGCTTAGATTTCAAGTAGTCTTAGATTCAAATTTTGATGTTTAAAACTTAAAATGGAAGATCCGAAGAACCATTTTATACCCTAACTAATTAACCTTGTCAAAAACTGGGATCAAAGTTGGAGAAAATTGTGCATAAATGGTGTTTTCACCATGAAATTGGAGAAAATTGTGTATAAGTAAAAATTTCACTGCACGTCCTATTTTGACAAAATATTCTGTATAGTGAGTCTAATATTAAAGGTCAATTAGCTGTGTATTTGAACACTATTTGATTACTCTTAATATACAAAACCTATGTCGACAGTTGGCTTTCATAATTAGAAACTATTGATAACCCTAAAAGCTCTAAGCATAATGTCAAGAACAACTCAGGTTAAACAAAATCTAAAGCAACAGAGGACACAAAAGCTCCTTCACCTTCATATGGTTCCTAATTACACGATCAAGATGTAGCATTCCAAAATTTATAACTTGGATGGCAAGTATGGTAGCAATACCGGAAAAACCTATATTCAGATCGGCGGAGGTCAGAACGGTGACTGGCACAATGGGCAAGTAGATTTGTGAGAAGTTGAGAACCACTTGAAGAGGCATGCAGAATGAAACTTGTGCTTGCAGGTCCTGCACGCTAGGCGGGGAAGGCTGTGGTTTGAAGTATGGATGACACTGTAACAAATAGGGCACTCCTCCACGCCTTCAAATTCCTTGTCAAAGTTGTGCTTCCATGTTTTGATAGCCTCTGCTAGAGCTCCATTCTGCATCACAAAAGTAAACAGATTAATCCATTTCCTCCATCTGCCCTCTTATTTCCACCTTCCCCTTCCCCTTCCTCTTCCCCTTCCCCTTCCCCTTCCCCTTCCCTCACCAAATTTCATTCTTGATCTACATTTACCTCCCTTGCAAACACCCCTTCCCTTCCCTAGGAAATGACAAGAAACACAACAGATCAAATTAAAAAAGGGCGCTGATAGTGGTACCCCAAATACAGGTGTAAGGAGTGCACAACGGTTTTTTGGAGTGCTAATAACAATTCCAATAAAAACATCACCCAGTTTCAGGTTTGCTGCGGTTTCCATATAAATTTTCATGACCAAATCAAATTTCATAATAGCATGAAAAGGATTTCTGTCTTCAACCTTCTGCCACTAGATGGGAAATGGAATTCTCTAATATTGGCAAGGTAAATTAGTTCAATTACCTGATTACGAACAAAGGATGCCATAGACATTAACCATTTCCTCTGCTTCACTTCACTAATACCTAAGCTCCTCGTACAATCAACATCAACAGGCCGTAACGGGTAAGATGAAGGAAGACGGATAACTAGATCCATTCCAGTCTCGTCCTTTGTATAGGTAGCAACAACCTCATTCGCTGATTTGCTTACGCTAATGGAAAAATTCTCATCAGCTATTTCGTTCTTCTTAATCTGCATCAGAATTTAAATTCAGAGTTGCAATTAATCAATTAGGACGCTGCGAACATGGTTACGAAGCAGCACTATCCTAAAAACCACACGTTTAGCACGCAAGAAAGCAGCACAACAAATATCATCATTGTCAAGCTATCCACAGATGAGAAGCAATACAAAATTAACAACCTCTATGAAGCTATACATACCAGGCTTAATTCGTTTGCAATGAGAGGTGGGCTGCACCAAGCTCTTGTAAAGGATTCAATTTCAGCTGATGTGGAACGGTCACGTAAATCACTGAACCAATGTCTTACATAAGCAGGAAGAATGCATAGCATCAAACCAAACATTGCTCCAGAAAGCGAAGCCATTTTCACTGGTTCAATGGGCCACAGAGATTGTACAGACGACAATAAAGAACCAGTTGTGATGGCAGATGTTGCTGCAGCTGCAGCTTCTGTTATACCAGCAGGAAGCTCTACATCTTTCTTCTTAAGAAGATGTGCCATGCACAGTTCTAGAGGAATATGCTGGAAAAGGCAATCTAGTATCACTGAATTAGCAGAATCTTGTATATACTGGACCAATCTCTCCCTTTCAGGTGATGATGATGGTAGTGACCATAAATGCGATAGCAACAAAGACCATGCAAGGAAGACATGTACCTGAAAATTTGAGAAGAAATAAACTAATATACCTTCACAAAGAGAACTAATATTAAGTAAATGAATGCATCGTGATAGAACGAAAGCCATAGAGGAGATTTGGCTACTATATGAAAGCACATTTACCCTTTTTTCTGCCAGCAAATCCATTTCAAGAACCTTTATCGGTAACTTCTCAATCATGCAAGATATTTCCTTTTTCAATTGGACGCTTGTTTCTGTCGACATATCAAGAGGGGATGAATCCTCTTCGGTGTTAGTGCCACTAGCCAAATAAGTTTCGTCTTCAACAATAGCCGAGTGTAAAACAGGTTCCGACGAAAGAATAGAATAAGCAGCAAACTGCAACAAGGGAACTGTTTTTGAAGAAAAAAGGATTGCATACAAAGAACTAATGGGACCTTTGCTCAGCCCCCAAAATTCTACCGACTTCACTGCTCTATCTCTAGCATTTATCGACGAGTTGACAACACTTGAGGCCACCAACTCCCAAAAATGCAAATGGTCAACTCGGGACAACGAAATAAGAGATGCAGCCTCATCACAACAGGAACTTGCAATGGCCTCTGCAATGCCAGTGCAGAAGAACAGTCGAAGTATACCTTCTAAAATTCGATCTTTGATGGGGTCCCATCTTTCTGTTCTCAAGGGGTTTATGTTATCTGCATCTTCGGCTTGTCGGAAACCAAAAGGTCCACAAGCCAAAGAAAACGATAGAAGGGCATTCTTGGCAATATCTATATGAAAGGGATCTGAAATATAAACAATTTTCCCAAGCTTAGCAAGGATATCATCCAAGTTATCGGAAGTACAGGTACTAGTGACGATGTCATTAACATTTTCAGCAACTTCCTCAAGCATTACAACAGCTGACTGAATCCAGCGCCTCAACTGAGATAACACGAACTCCCAGTCTTCTTCATTGAATTCCTTCCAACAATAACCAACTGAAACAACAATTAGCCTTGACAGCAACGTCTGCACAATTGGAAGCTGATTAATTACAGTTGATGTGCCAGGTGCTCTCTGCTTCCGAAATAATTCAAGTAAGAGTGATCTCTCCACAGGACTGATATTTCTCTCAAGCTTCGGTGTTTGTATGTCCCCTAGTGTACTAAAAGGATAACAGGATATAACCAGCTGATACCAGTCTTCCATATCTACAAGAGGAAATCAAAATGAAGTATTACTACCGTTTACAGCATATCATACAGTAAATCAATAAAATGAACTACATGCACCACTCAATGCCCATCATTGCAAGTGAAACATGACAGAGGCTTGTGCCACCACTTGATCTCTAAAGTGGGGCATTCTCTATGTATGAAACTCAAATAATATCTATTCTCACTCTCAATCAAACCTTTGGAATATATACATACATTCCAAAACTGAAATGACAAGTCCAAAAAAGTCATTCTGCACTCCAAAGTAGTGAAAAAGAAAAGACAGGATGCAGTGCAGGATGATCTTTTATTGCCGTAAAGAAAACAAATGTTTACCTTGTCCCGTTTGCCATGTGATCAAAGGGGGAAATGATATAGCTTTTTTGAGCCAACCTTCAATAATATCTTGTACTTGATTTTCCCTGGAAGAATTGGGTTGTGTATCTCTACTACAGTGATGAGATCCAGTGCTTCTTTCACATAATGATCGAATAAGAACATTAACAATCAGAGGAAGAATCCTCAGACAGTTCGTATTTATTGCTTCACCAACATAAAGTTTATTCGCAAGCAATTCAAGCAGCAGCGTAGCTTTTTCTGTTTCCCATATATTATCATCAAATAAATTCAGAAGAAAAGCTACAAGAGCTCTCAAGAATGGTTCTTCAATATCCTCCATTTTACCAATTGAAGCAGGCCACAAATACACAAAATTCTGTGCAACACATCCTCCATGAATAAGAGCACCGTCTAGTAAAATGTTGAAAATAAAATCTAACAAGGTCTCCTGAGAAGAGTAATTTCTGCTCTCTGCATACGCACTCAATGAAGGTAAGAATGAAGCAACAGCACTTCCTCCTGGCCATTTCCATGTGCATAATATTTCAGCAGCAAGCCAGGATCGAGTAAGCTCTTCATCTGGTGTTTCCTGGGAGGAAGAGACACTATGCTTTACATGACCAGCAATAACTTTATCAATACCAACCTCTGAGATGATCTTGTCTATAAAGGAAACAAACTTGTGATGGCCAAGGTTCTGCATGTCATATATGTAATATATAAGTATCTACATCCCCAAACAAAATTTGCATAAGCAATGTAACAGTTAGAAAAAGAAAAAAAAAAGATAAAGTACAACAACTAATTAGTACAAGTTAAATTAGGATGAAGCGGGTTGCCGATCCTATTACATTGAGAAACAAAGCACAAACTAGCATCAATGGAGTGCTTATTGAGTTAATTACATTATGAACTTAGCTGATGGATTATTAAATTTAACACAGTTCCCACTGAAGTATGTCATCCTGCATTGGATTGATTAAGGAAGTGCAGAAAGCTCTACAACAATCCTCAATCACTTCACTATGGAATATACAGATAGTTTGGGGGTAGAATTATATTTCCTCTGTTCTTCATACCTATTAAGAACCCGGAGGTTGGGGAAATGAGTAGATAGTGTAACCAATAAAAGAAAACAGTAGATATCCAGCTAACATAAACTCAACAAGTGATCAAAAATTAGAAGTACATGTTTAACACGAAAGAACTTGTGACCGATAAATCACTAACACCGAGGCCATATGAGGGACGGCCAAGGTACTGAGTACTGCAAATTTAAAGTTTCCAATATCACCATGGAACTTTAAAAAGTAATGTGCTCTAAAGGAGAAATAGGTGCAACAGTTTGCAACATACAGAGAGGAGCAACAGTTTGCATTAAATTTCTAGGACTTGAAAAGAAATAAAAGACCAAACAAAGAAAAAACAGGAGAATCAATAATTAATGACGAATGTAAAATTCAATAATTCCCACTCACATGGATACCGGCCGAGAAGTTCTTTGCAACTAATCCCTCAGGGCAACTAAAATCCGCAACAATCCACAAAGGCCATCTATCACTCTTGCAAAGAAGTTGGTCTAACAGATTTTGTTCCTCATACTGATCTTGGCAGAGACAATCAAGAACTTCAAGCATCCACAAGCAACACAAAGATGTGAATTTTTCTGCATCCAGTTTATCTTCATTGAAGATGGCAGATCTCAAACACAGACTCAAACTACTCCCCAAGGCCTGCCGATTGTGTAAACTGAGGCTTTTCCAGAATTGATTACTTATCTTGCATCTAAAAGTATGAAAAAGCTCACCAAATCCCAGCCTGGCCTTCAGTATTTCCTTTGATTCATCATCAGGGTCATCATCTCTTATTGTCAATAATACCAGAAACTCCCAGTCAATTATAAAAATTGCAGATAAGATATCTGAAACCAGCCCACTTTCTTCACCAAGTGCCTTCAAGGAAAATAAGGTTCCATCAAGTACCTCAAGAGCAAACTGAGCCATCTCAAACATGGTGACAGAACTTTCATGTTCTGGCCCAACATTGTTTGACCCAGCAGTCAATAGGTTGGGACTCAATAGATGACCTGCACTCCTAACCCAATTAAAGGAGGACGACAGAATAAAAGAAAGTAACTTCTTGAAAACCTCCTCAAATATCAGGATCAATGCATTTCTCGACACAAAAGCTGTTTGATCGCTTTTTGTTGAACCACCGACAACAGTACTGCAGATAAGGCAAAAAGTTCAGACCATGAAAGCGACACAACATTCAAATTCATAATAAGATTGTCTTCTATTATAGGAATGAAAAACCTAAATAAGCTGTCCCTTTTTCACTCACTATATAGTTATTTTCAAATTACAAATATCAGTAACAGATATATATAGAAATTGAGTTAGGTGAAGATTATTTTTGACGATGAGTAGCTTTCCTTTTAAATAGAAACTCAGTCCCGGGAAAGAATAGATTAGAGACCCGGAGCTGGTCCCATTATAAGAAAATCCATAAGAACAAATACTATACACATACCGCACAAATTGAGAATTAGATGTTCCGAAAGGAGGAGGGGAACGAGCAACAGAAACAGTAGCTGATTCTAGAAGCTCATGATGCCACTGGTCTGGATTGCACTTAGATACTTCTCCTTCCTTCCTGTTTGTAATTTGATCTCTTGCTTTCCCTAAGAGCATAGCCAAAGTGGTTATGGGGTCAGAGTCTAAAGACGATGTTGCAGACCCAGAATGTTCCAGGTCAGTAGCATATCTGATAACAATATCCCACTGCTCAGAGAAATATTTATCATCGAGTAACACAAGTAACAGATCAAGTCGAGCGCTTAAGGAGAAACTATTTCCACTCAAACACCAAGGAACAAAATTTTCCTTGAACATTTTCATGAATTGACCTGCCTCAACTTCTTTATCCCCCTCATCAACAGAATGACTACAAGAAGAAGGATTATGTTGGATAAGAAGCTCTCGGACTATCTTGCGCGGTCCAAATACAGAAACAGCAACTGATAAAATCTTCACACAACTTGGTGAATCCTGACGAGAGTGATAATCAAAAGTTATAGAACATAGTACACAAGCACTTGTATGTACGCCAAGTAAATGCAACTATTCTCAACCTAACAAAATTCAATTCAGTATTTTTGATATCCATCTTTCTATCCATTACCATATTTTATCTCACTTTGATTTTTGACTTTTTTTATATTTTTTATTTATTCCTTATAACAACTAATTGAAACATTTCCAGAAAGACTGCATAGAATTGGAAGGCTGGGGGATAGAATTAATGGAAAGACACAAAAGGTTGAGTTTTCTAAAACATGAAAGATGCACTGAACTATTCTACCGCTCAAATGTAAGGAAAAACAAGTCAACATACAGACACAGGTACTACTATGATGCCAGCCAATAAAGATGCAGGCAAGAGACGACAGATATTCTTAGCTACCCCTACATGGACAACAATTTTAATAAGTGTAAGCTATCCAGATATTACAATCTACAGAAGAAGAATAATTTAAAATAAATGTCTCAATCATCAGAAGGATTGTGCAATAGCTACTTACATGTGATCTCATCAATGGGAAGGACTTTGCCAACATTGGTCCAACCAGACAAACCAAAGGCCAACTTCCACCTTTCTGCATTGCATGTTCTCCAAGTAATGATATAAATTGAATAACCCGTTCTGCATGCTCACTTTCTGTTTCCAAGTTACAAGAATCGTGAAATAACGCCAGACAATTCTCCTGAAATTCTGCAGAGAAAGCTGTGAGCAAATCATGCTCGAGCAAATAAATGCCTGACAGAATCCCAACAATGCAGTTCCCCAACTCTCGCAAGTAGCTCATTGGGTACACAACATTCAATGTCACGGTCTTCTTGTTGAGAGGCGCACCATTTTCACAGGAGTCTGCTGATAATTTCTCCTTATATTTTGAGCTACTAGAGTAGAGGTATTCTTGCCACAAAAGCTTTACCAGAACATTTTTAACGAGTGTTACTTGAAAATGAGAGATTGAATCAGCTTTATCACAATACCTGGTATCAAAAGAAAAGCAATTCAAAATCCAAAAATACAATGAAACATCAAAGTTAAAAATAATAGGAAGAAAAACACAAGCGAAAAATCCACTGGATCCAAAGCCAAACGAATTCAAAGCATTATAGAACACCATGAGGAAAAAAAAAAACTCACCTTGATGCATTACGGAATCCCCAAAGAAAGCAGTCTTTAAATGCCCCAAAAAATGTTAGTCTATCTGCATTCAAGGGATTAGATGGATCCCTTCCTGCCCACAGGTTCTGGAAAAATTCAGGCAAAAAAGTTTCTCCCACTACTACTTTAGATGGTACAGTGTCTAAGAATGGAAGCAAAGCTGGATAGGAAACCTGCTGAGATCCAAAGCAACCATTTCTAAGAAAATTCCAAAATCGATTTAGTACAATTTTCTGTACATTAATAGAAGCCCAACTGTCGGGAAATCTTTTAGAAAATAGTAAAACTGCATCCCACATTGATGAATGACAAACAGGAATCTTCTCCTGAAATGCACCAAATATTGCAGCAGCAATTGCTTTCATATTTCCTTCAATGATTGCATGAGGAATGTTTCTAATGAAACTACTTATTACAGAATATGTGGCTGAACGGGTAGCAGCATTTGGAGATTTCAAGAAGTCTAAAAAATATTTATGGGTGGTGAACAACTTTTCAGCAAAAGAGATAGCAGTTTCCCTAGCTTTCAAAGCATGTTTTGGTTGAGCAGTTATGGTTTCAGAGCTTGTTCTTTCTTGTGGTAAGCAAACCAAGACATCCAGAAGTGTAGCCAATGCCAAAATTGATGAAGATATCACCTGCAATCCAACAGGATAGGAGACATTAAACCTGAGAGCTTTTTCTTTTTTTGGTTCCAAGTTTTCTAAAAGACATGTGCATGTTTTTAAGTGTATTACGACTATACACCAATTGTGATGTAGACAACATATTCTAAAAGCATACCTGCTGATGCATCTCTTCTAATTCATCCAAAGCAGCTTGTTTATCAGACATGCTTTGCGGTGTAAGCTTCAGATTTTCTTCCAAATAGATAAAGACCTCTGCTGTGCATAAAATTAAAGCATCTCGTCTCTTTTCCGGAGCTGGAAAAGCTGCCTGTTGTCAACAACAATTATACAGTCAGGTAAAAAGCTAAACTAAAGTTACACATGAAACACAAAATCTCCAAAAGAAGTTTCAATACATAGGAAATCAACAACAGGTTTTGAACCAGCAAGGAATAAACGTGAAGAAAAAATTATGAAAAGTATGGCTAGTTTGAGAAATACAGATGAACTTAAGGGTACAGTACTAAAGGTTAAGAGAAGGTAGGACCGGGTGAAGCCCAAGTTCCATACAGGATGAATGGTAGGTAGCAAAGGAAAGGAGATCATGATTTCACCGTGGAGTATGGAATAGCACGTCCAACCAATAAAGAACCATTGAGGGTCTTATACATTCAGCTGGGTTGCATCCAATAGCATGCAATATATTTTATACACTCTGGGCCTTAAATTTCTGTTTTTTCATTGAGAAAGGGTAGAAATCAGAAATTTGTAAACTACAACACTGATGATTATCTTCATTTCAAGTAGAAATCTAATGGCTTTTATTGCTCTAAACTTTAGCATGATTATCTGATACTAAAAAATGTAATACACCAATAAATGAGAATACTTGGAAAAGAAAAAAAAACCTGTAATGATCGCTTTGCAGCTTGAGAAACTTCAGAAACTGGGTCAAACTGAGAAAACCACCATGGTCCCATCAGAGACTTCAGTTGTGGGGCTAAATCTCTCCTGAACAAACAACCATTATTCTCTCAATGCATTCAAGAAAAATCAGGATAATCAACATTTTAAACAACTAAATGAAAGCTCATAGTCAGCATAGGATGAGCGTACACAGGCAACAACTAATGCATAAACATAAAAGGAACTTCAAAACATAAGGATTTAAGAATGTAAGAGGAGACTTTACGCGGGGGACAATTCAAGAAAGCAAATAAGAGGGAAAGGGACATGGAAATGTAAAACCACAAAACTTGTCAGGATGTAGCCATGTGACAAAATTAACATATATAAAACCAATCACATAGTGTGTGGATTTTGAAAATATTGTAATGCTCATCTCGAATAGGAGCTTATCCAAAAAATGTTTACAATCAACCAATGCATAAGCAAAACAATGCAGCAAATTTTCCAAGTCATAACCGACATAATTTGAAGCACAGCAGAGAATTCTCCTTTAACTTAATAAATTTCCAAACAGCATGTTTACACAGAACCAAAAGGAAGAAGAAGAAAAAATTGGAAAGCGAAAGAAAGAGTTCAAACCCAACAGCAGTGACAAGATTGTTCATTGTGTCATGAGTTGCTCGCCGAACTTCCCTATTGTAGTCCACCAAAAGCCTTTTGTATTCAAATGCCTAGATGAGAAAGAGCTGTTTAAAGTCTAAAATATGTGAAAAATTAAGTGAAAGCTATAATAGAAGAATGTACTTTCCAGTGACTAATGTTGTTATCAATAGATGAGAAACTATACCCATTGTGGAATGATTGGTATAACATCCTTTGACGACTTCTCCTTGAGCAGCGCCGATAGAGAGGCCAAAGCTTTAAGCTATGGAGGAGCACAAGTAAAATGAATTCTTACTCACATAGATCATAAATAGAGACAAAGCCTTGAGGTTTTAAACACACGTGCGCACACAATGCTTACCTTGGTGGTGGGATCTTTCCTTGCAATCCTTTTCAAATGTAGAGCCAATTCACCATCTACATCCTACATGACCCAAAAAACAAATGCAATTGCAAATACTCTACCTTGAAAACTTTAACTTAATTACTTTCCGCAAAAGGGAAATCCGAGCTTATTGTGAGAATTTCAAAATCCTCAATTAAACCGGAAAAAAAAAGAGCTTGTTTCAATTGAATCGTACCACAGTTCCTGAGTGTGGAAGTGGCTTATTAAAGCAATGCATTTAGCATAAGAGAAAACACACATGACCGGTGCTCTAGCAATTGATTAAATTTCCAGTATTGGTGCTTACATTCTACTTCTCAATGCATAATGCCTTCAATAGTTTAATACATGCAGTAAATTATAATAATTGCCACCAAAAAAGACCAATAACATGGCAACCGTACCACATATGGCTTTGAATCTTCGCTGCTGGCGAGAGAAACCTCAAGGCGAGAACCACCGACATAACCACCGAAGCCCACCGTCGCAGTAGAACCCGACGGCACCAGCGACGCCGCCAGACTATCAAAGTTCATGCAATCAAAATTGGATACATAAACAATATTGGGAAAAAAATTTAAATGTTTCAAAACTTTGAGAGCTCAAATATTAAAAACTAATAAACATAAAAGGTTTAAGAAAATCACCCGCTGCTTGAAGGGCGTGCCTTGCTCCTAGCTGCTTCTCCTTTCTGTTTCCCCATTACTGTTTACTTGTTGATTTAAAACGACACCGTGTGAGGAATACAACGACGGGGCGAGCTGCAAAGCGGGAGAGAAAAGAGGTGAGGGTGAGGCTATGGAGCCGTTAATCGTTCAGGAGTGGCTTCGCGGCAGAAAAGCCGTTGTTTTGCTCGTAGGATCGTACCAGAGGCCGGTGGTCCGTGGTCCGGAATTGGGAGGGTTCTCGATTATCAAGTACGGAAAGGTGTAGGTAGAATATGGTGAGGGCCTGAGGGGCTGCACCAATAAGACAATAGTTATGGAGTAAAATTTCTTTCATCCACAACAATATTTTACTCTGACCACTTACTAGGCATTTTATTTTAAATGCACGCTGTTTTAGTATGAAAGTTTTATTTTGCACTCTATTATTATTTTTCTTTCAAAATGCACCTTAAACTTTATTTTAAATGCACATTGTTCTAGTATGAAAGTTTCATTTTGCACTCTATTATCATTTTTCGTTCAAAATGCACCTTGAACTGTCTGAGTCGGCTCATTCAACACTTTTTCCGTTCAATCTGTTAAATGGGTATCAATTTTACGGTAAATTGACTATTTTGCCCTCCATATCACCTCACTTTCTCCTTCTCCCTCACGCTCACTCTCGATTCTTCTTCTTCCCTGAGACAAACACGCATTTCCTCAAACACCTTCTCGACATCTTTAATCTTCTCAGAACTGACATACCAATAAATCAAAAGCGAGTATGTTGCCATATTATAACCCACACCATCCTTCTCCATCAATCTGAACACCTCATTAACAATCTCAAAATTCTTCATGTCAATATATGCTTTCAAAATCGTGTTATCTGTAAAAACATTCGGCTTCGTCCCTCTACCGGCCATTTCACCCATCAAAGTCTTGGCCTTTTCAACCTCTCCTCTCTTACAAAGCTCATTCATCACAAATGTCTAGGATTGAACACTGATTTGCACACCCTTTTCAACCATCTGATCAAAGAACCTCAAACAAAAATCCACATGCCCACATTTCTTCAGCGCCAGCGAAAGCACGAAGCAAGACCTTTCTTCAATCGTGTAATCAAAAACCCCAATAGCCTCCCCAAACATTTTGTTATCTACATAGACCCTGAACAGCATATCACACAATTTCCCAATAAATTCCTCCCGATTATGCTCATCCTCAATCAGAGACACAATTCCAAAAGAAGGGCATCGAAGATTATCATCAGTGATGATCGCATTCAATACAATTTTCATTTGGACAAAATTTCTAGCTTTATATAGCCTGGAGATCAGGGTTACATGGGCTTGAAGATTGGGTTTGTGGGAATTAAGAGATGGGTTTTTTCTGGAGAAAGTTAAACAAGCTCAAGCAAGAATGAGGTGGGACGCGTGGGTTTGAGAGGACAAGTTGGGTTATGTCGGCGTTGAGATTGGAAAGCAGCGATGAGGTGGTTTTGGTGAGGGGTTTAAGGCCTGTTTTGATTAAAGTTTTAGCAATCTTGTCAGCGATTTCTTGGTTGGAGATCAAATTGGGGTCTGTGCGGAAGAGCTTCTCGATCTCGATCCTTCTTCCGATCTCTGAGCCTAGACGTCTCTTGTAACTCTACTGGACCATGGTCCTCTGCAAACAAAAATACAAAAATCCATTAAAACCAATAAAAAATCAACAGCTGGGTTTTGCTCAGAGGGGATAGATCTGGGAAGGATCGTCATCTTCCCACTCGTGCCAAGCCTTGTATGAGAGAAATTGGTGTTCCGGGTTAGAGACGATGAATTTACCTTGAAAATTCTAAAATTACCTTTAAAATTGACGCCCATTTAACAAATTGAACGAAAAATGTGTTGAATTGACCTACTCGGACGTTTCAGGGTGCATTTTGAACGAATAATAAGAATATGGTGCAAAGTGAGACTTTCATGCGAGAACAAAGTGCATTTAAGGTAAAAAGCCCCACTTACTATCACAGCCCGCCCGTATTCCTATTCATACGATATATGTATAATATAATTTCAAATTCGATTCTCGTAAATAACAATTCGACACCAAATGTATATAATATTATAAATAATGTAGTCTCTTTTCTCCTCTTAACGTTGTCTCATGAAAAAAAAAACAAGACCTAAACTGTGGCAAGCTACCGAAATTAATAAACCTGTTCGGTGGTGAGTTGCCGCACGTTCATAAGCTTTAAGGTGCGACGACATGATATCAAATCTCACTTAATATTAAAACTTGGTATAAAATTCAAAACTAAAACCAGAATGATTATCAACGAAATCTATCTTAATATCTCACTGTAAAGGAATATACACGTTTATGCATGTGCTTTTTTTTCCTTCAGCTAGTTAGTAAATCGTGTTAATTTGATGAAAAACAATTTAACCTGAATTTGAATGCATTAGCAGGAGGAAACCATAGACGAAATAATTAGCACAAATCTTGGTGTGGTTTATTCTTATAATACGTGACAATCTTTTACGATGATGATCACCGCGCCTAATTAAGGGGGTGAGCAAATTCGAACTCCCATGGGCCATGTCTTGGTAAGTACTTGTGCAAATACTCAACAAAACAAAGATTGTGTCTATTTTTCGGTTTTTCTTCCCGATCTATGTAGCTTCATGAGACCTTACAACATGCAGTTGCCAACCATTTGGATCTGTTTCCTCCTGAAAACAACGCATAAACTCAGTATCTTAACAAATTGCTATCAAGGAAATCCCTATCATTTAACCATCACAGATGATAAAAGATCTAGAGAACATCTTCTGGAATTAGACTTCATGTTCTTATGATTATCATGTGGGAAGCAAGTATTATTCTTCGAGAACTAAATATCATTTTAAACTGATTTATTATTAGGTTAACATGATGGAGTTGCACTAGAACTGAACTAAAGTACCTGGAATGCTTTGTCCCTCCAGTGAAACACACAATTCCGGCCTTCCATGCACTGGAAAATATGTTTTGGAAGCAATGGTTTGAAGGATGCGTGAAGCTTGACTTTTGTTAGGCCTCCGCATGCTAATAGGGCAGCAGCAAGGCCATTTGGAGTCAATCCCCTCAAATGCAAAATAGTCATGTTT
Organism: Oemleria cerasiformis; assembly: GCA_037349345.1. Lineage (NCBI taxonomy): Eukaryota > Viridiplantae > Streptophyta > Magnoliopsida > Rosales > Rosaceae > Oemleria > Oemleria cerasiformis. Next base: position 3,063,826 of record JAZGTL010000006.1, read on the forward strand.
TGTAGGCGGGTGGTACTGGCAAGCGATAAGAGCCCAACATCTGTAACCGAACAATATGACAAGTTTATCTGCAACATGAAGCAAGAAATATTGATCTTAGTTTGACATTCACTTTAATGTTCGAGACAGAGAATGGAATGGGACACTACCTGTCTGAGGTTTTGGCAAAATTGACCGAGTGCAAGCATTCCATGATCATTAATGTTGAAGCACTTTTTTATGTCCAGAACTTCAAGTTCCCTACATGCTCTGGCAATAGCTGAAATACCCGCTGTTGAGACATAAGGACATCCTCGAAGTTCAAGTGTCTTTAACCTCAGACACTGTGACAACGATATCAACGAAGAATCTGTTATTTTGTCATTGTAAGCGATGTTAATCATCTCCATAGCAGGACATCCGCAAGCAATTTTGGCTATTCCCACATCAGTTATTCCCAGGGACCTAAATGGGAGAAAAGAGAGCAAAGAACCGCAATAAGATTAACATCAGAGGAGAAACTTATGAGACTTGCATAAAGTTTGACATAGCATTTTGTTTCTTTCTCTACGTAGTTTAGGTTCTTTAAAGTGCCCGGGGATCATTAAATCTACCAAATGATAGAGCGTCCCATAACTAAAAGGACTGAAAGGAATATGAAAAGATCTCTAAGGACACTTACCTGTACAAATCAAGCTCTTTCAGCTTCGGACAGCCACTTCCGACATGGGTAAGTCCATCATCACTAATGTTCAAGCAGATCCCCAGCTTTAGACTACAGAGTTTTGAACATCTTGAAATAGACTGTAAGCCTAAACAAAAGGAGGGCCAATTATTAACAAACAGAAAACTACATACCAAAAGAAATGGATTACACGGAAAGAGTGGTTAGATTCAGGGTAAACCTTCATTGTTGATTTCATTATCTGTGACATCCAATTCCTCCAAGAATTGGCAACGCTGTCCAATCAACAGAAAAGCATCTTCAGAAACCAGGCTACAGGATTCCATCCGGAGGGAAGTGAGGAAGCCGCACGATTTTGTTATGCAGTCTATCGAGGCAGACGTTATTTTCCGGCAGCAGGTGATGTCTAATCTCAGCAACTCTCTGTGGGCTTGCACGAGGAAGGAAATGCACTCATCTGTCACTCCCAAGCACTTACTTAAGCTCAGTTCTTCAAGTGAGGCACGCCAACTTCCAATGGCTTTTGTCCCAGAGCATGTAACCGTGCAGCCATCTAGTCTAATCGATTTCAATCTCGAATAATTAACTAAGCATTTTCCCAGGTCAGTCGTAACCTAAACCACAATTGAAATGTCAGAAAAGTGTATAAGCATAGAATCGCTACTAGGGTGATTGCCACACAGGGTTTCAAACTCACAGAAGGACCATTGGCTAAGACAAGCTGCTTCAGATGTTCAGCACCATTCGTCAAAGAAGACAACCCCACATGACTAACATTCTGACAATTTGTCAAATTAAGCATCTGGAGAAGAGAAAAGTAGTGAAAAATTTAAGACATACAGTTGAAATGAGCCAGCATTAACTAAAGTTTTTATATTAGTGAATAATCAGAGAAGATCATTGACCACGAGTCTTATGATTTCTGAATGAGTTTTGACCAAATAAAAGATGTTTATGATGCGGTCATTCACCACCAAGTCTGAGAAAATTGGGCATTTTCGGAAAACTATGACTGCCTTTTGTTCAGTAAAACCATATATTGCTAAAAAGTAGTGTCTTAAACTTATGTAACTAAAATATCAGCAAGAAACTGAAATGTACCTTGAGGGACTTGCAACTATGCTTAAGATTGACTAGGCCTTCATCATCAATTCCGAGGCATCCTTCAAGAACCAAATCTTCAAGATGTTGTAGTTGCAGGATTAAAGGAAGACATTTTTCTGTAATCTACAGTGAAAACAGGGATTTTTTTGAGTCAACAAAACGTCCAAAATGTTTTTACAACCAGCAAAAACAGACCAAGAAACTACCTGAGTACATATGCGTGCGTGTTAAATTAGAATAGGCTTGAAACATGTGAAACTGTTTCAATCAGGCACACATTTCTCCATATTATTTCCTTTCTACCTAGTTTTATCAATGTTTACATATTTAAGAAAATGTCTCCTAACACCAGCAAATCAAACTCAGATCAATGAGACCGTCGTTATAATTATTACACATCATAGCCAACTATGTTGAGCAATTCCATTTACAGACTTACAATTGACTTTTGTGCTAATAGATTGGCCTTTCTTTTCTTCTTTTTTATCAAACTAATAGGTTGGCCTTTCACTACTAGCAACTTTTTGACTAATGATCCACCAACAAAAAGTTACCCCTTCAAACAATCATGCATTATAGTGTCCTTCTTGTGCTTTAATGGGATCCAAAGGGTTGTACTTTCTTCTATCAGCTAGCACTTTGATGATCGGATTCAGAATGCATCAAACAAAAAATCAACAGCACAGTTAAAAGTATAAAAACCCAAACTTCAGCTTCCACACCATATCATTTGGGTAATTCCATTCACCGGAGTAAAATGTGAAAATTGCAGTAAAAACAATAACCTTCAAGTGAAATTTACCCAATTGCATTCTGGTCAATCAACAGTTCAACACCCAACCAGACATAAAATCCCAATATTATTGGAAAATGTAGGGAAGAAAAATAAACAGAGAGAAGGAAATACCGGCAAAAAAGAGAGATCCAAACTCCGAAGCTCCTTGCATTTCACAGCGATCAATCCAACGCCCAAATTAGTGACATGTAAGCACCACCTCAGGCAAAGCGATCTCAGCTTTCTGCACCCGACCGCCATGCACCCAATCCCAATATCAGTAATCAATTTACACCTCGCCAAAATCAGCGTCTCCAAGTTCTTAGCCTCCGCCAACGCCTTCGCCGCGGAGTCAGTCAACTCGGTGGCGTTGGACAAGTCAATCTCGGTCAAACACGAGCAGTCAGTCGCCAATCGCAGCAGCCCAATGCTGGTAAAGCCTCTGGAGCGCGAGAGATTGATCATCCGTAGCGTCGATTGCCATGTGGCGGAGAGAGAGGCGAGTGATTGGTCGTCGACACGTGGACATAGGGAGAGGTCAAGGCGGGAAACTGAAGGGTAGCGGTGGAAGGTTCTGTGGAGGAGCTGGGAGCGGAGTGGCTTGAGGGATTTGCGGTGGAAACGCTCGATGAAGTAGAAGGACTTGCAGACCAGAGAGAAGGACTTTTTAGCAAATGCGTCGTCGTTTAGATGGTCGAGGATGGCGTGGATGATCTCATCGGTGAAGATTTCAAATTGGTTGGTCATGTTGTTGCTGTTGTTGAACTTCTTCATTTCACCACTTTCAGTTGGAAGAATAGAAGAGGTAGTAAGTAACTGTATAACAGAAAACGGTGACTTTGGCGGAGGAAGAAGAAGAACAGCATACGAAATTACAATGCTAACCTTTTGGAATCGTCGAATAATCCTAAGATTTTGGGGCATGTGTTGGTATAAAATATCTATGATTCTCTACCTTCTTATTTGGGGAAGGAAACATTTGAGGGAGGGGAGGACAGGTTTCAAGTACGCCCACGTTACGGTAATCATAAAAGATTAAAAGGTTACGTAGTTAAGAAGACAGATTTCACGCTCCTATGAGGGACGTGCAACAGACGCTCCCAAAGAGTAAAAATACATCATTTCACTGTTAATCCAATACATAAGAGATAAATTGCTTCTGCATTCAGTTTTTTGAGGATCAACATAAGTACACAGAAGATTAATTACTCTTCAACAACAAAACAACACTTCTACAGAAAATAGGAATCGTATCGACGCATACTTCAGTTACTTCTTGGCAAATGTGATGGCGATGGAGTTTTGAGGGGTGACTCTGAAGCCTTGAAGGGCGTTCATGGCAATTGATGACTGAACATCATCTTCAAACTCTACAAAGGCGATGCCTGGCTTCGCTTCAATCATCCGGACCTCCCTAAATCCTGGGTACTGTTTGAACAGCAATTCCAGCATTGCCTGACTGGTTTCATGGGGTAAATTCTCGACAAACAGAATGTTGTTTGGAGCTGCTGCTTCCTGTGCATGTGGGTTACCTTGGCGGGACGAGGCCTGCTGACGACGACACACAAACAATCAACACAAAAGAATCAGCACAAAAATGAGGTACACGAAATAATTTCCAACAAGATACTGTGATACCGCAATTCACAGTAAGAAAGAACAAACAAGATGATCAAATGGCATTGGAGAATATTGTCATATAAAAAATAGAGCAAATTACACTTTAATACCCTGTGTTTTATACTAAGTTTCAGAGTTATACCTGATTTTTCAAATCTTGCATTTACGTACCCTGAACTCTTAAAAATATAACATATTGGCTCCACCGTTAACTATTCCGTTAAAGATTCTGTTAAATGCTGACATGTCCAATATAGGACCCACCATTTAATTTAATTTAAATAAATTTTTTCTTTTTTATTCTTTTCTTTTTTCTCTTTTCTTGTTTCGTTTTTCTTTTTTTTTCTTTTCTTCTTCTTTCTCGTTCTCTGCTGCTTCTGCTTCTTCTTCTTCTTCTTCTTTCCTTGTCAAAATTGCATTTCTTACTTTGCTGAGGTCTCTTCCTTTGAGTGTTCTTCCAATCCATTCACACAAAGAGAAAGATGAAATCTGGCTTCTTGCAAGCTTTCTAGCAACCCATTCATGTGGTGGGACCATCTCATCATCACCATCATCATCCTCATCAACATCACCATACCCATGATCATCATCATGATTATCATGAACCTAAGAACCAATTTTAGCACTCTGCTTGCCATAAATTTTGGACCAATCAGGGATGTCCACAGGAGAACGAAGAAAAGAAGCAGAAGATGAAGAAAGAAGAACAAAGAAAGAAGAAAGAAGATGAAAGAAAAGGAAAGAAGAAGGAAGAAAAAAAATTGAAACCCAGAAAGAAAAGGAAGAAAGAAAGAGAAAAGGAAAAAGATAAGAAAAAAAAAAAAATTAATTTTAAATTAAATGGTGGATCCTACATGTGACACATCAGCACTTAACATATTATTTAATAGAATAGTTAACGGTAGAGCCAAGTTGTTACATTTTTAAAAGTTTAGGGTATATAAATGCAAGATTTGAAAAGTCAGGTATAACTTTGAAACTTAGTGTAAAACACAAGGTACTAAAGTGTAATTTGCTCTAAAAAATACTTACAGTTCTGCTTCCATTTTCAGCAGCTGAACCATTTTCCGTAGCAGATTGCTGCCCTTCATCACCTCGCTGCTTTCTTTCAGCTGAATCAACAGATATATTTCAAAACATGACTCACTTATGATATTATAAGAATCTAATAGGAGCAAACATATTCTTCAAAATGAGACAAGCATTTTGAAATCCTATGCCACCTTGTATATTGTACCCAAATATAACTTTACAACATAAAATCCAGTCAATCAAGTAGTATATGAATTTTACCAAGTCGAAAACTGAATGCATTAAATCATAGATGTTCCTGAACCTAGCAGGCCAGAGAAACCTAAAGGAGTCAAATAAATTTCAATCAAAATTTTCTATACTTAAGGCCAAACAAAGGGCGGAAGTACCTTCAATACTCAGAATGCCTGACAAAGTATCACAATAATCTTATATTTCTTACAATTAATACCGACATACCCAACACCATATTTCCCCATCTAATATCCATATTCGGTCATAATTATCACCATTGTTATGGCCTATTAGTTCAAGTTGAAGTAATGTAATCTCGACATCCTTAGGAACACATTAAACCATTCATTTTCATTGTAATCTTTAAATTGCAATGCTATAACAATCGTCCATCCATTTCATAACTAATTTGAGCGGAAAAACATAAAATATTCACTTAAGAACTTCAAGATTATGTAAAATTTCAAAGTAAGTTTCAGTCACCTTTTTCTTCCTGCTTCTTTTTCTTTTCTTTTGGAGCAAAGCTTCCGTCTGCTTCAGCTATGCAATCTGACTTTGTTTTTGCATATTGAATCCTCTGCACACAGCAAATACATTATGCTCATATTATTTACATTTTAGAGTAAACTTAATGGATGTATATATTCAAATATGTTGATCAAAGCCATGATTTGACAAGAGCAAAGCAACTAAGGAGTAGAGTGTTCTTTAACATTTACAATGGATGCATCTTTATTTCATCATAGATTTTTTCTTTGGAAACAACCATCTAGGTATTGGTAACTTCCTCTTCAATGTCTGCATTGACATCATAAACTAAATCTATAACAGAAAAAAAAAAAAATAAGCATGCCAAATATAGTCATGAATACCAACGTTTAAACAAAAACATCTCCAGCCCAAAGATACACACAGAAAGGTATAGAAATAGAACCTGAGACCTACCAAGAAATATAGATGAGGCAGGAAAGCTTTATATGGTTCCAGAAAGTTGAAATCTTTACAAACATCCCAGATATATATACAACAAACTGCCGAATGGGCTTATTCAGACATACCATGGGTTTATCGTAAAATGGAAAGTTTTGCATCTGCCGCACAGCATTACTGGCAGAAGTCACTTCTAGAAATGCAATCCATGCTTGCCCCCGAAGCTTGGGTGTCTTCAAGGCAACAACATCCAAAATCTTTCCATATTGAGAGAATAAGCAATAGAGGGACCTCTTCAATTCTGCAGAGGGCATAAAACAAATGCCACTATCAACATACACCGATAACGTATACAAAAGCTTATCCCTAAAACAAGTAAAAACACCTTATGCAAGACAATTCAAAATTCAAATACAAAAACAAAGAAAGATGTCAATACCACTTGAGCAGAAATTATGGTTACAGCGTTGCCTGTATAGTGCCACTTTCTCAAATTTATGTCCAAAAAGCACCCAAGTAAACCAAAATCATTTTAGCTTTACAACCAAAAAACCCTCTAATGTTGGATTTTGTTTGGTGGATCTGAAACAGGGCATTCTGAATTGATTCATCATTTAAACAGTTTACTGAAACTTACTATTCTTTTAAGATAATGAACTTCCCATGTGAACTTAATTGTTTGAAATAGGATGATTTTCAAATAGTCAAGACTGTTCTAATCGATATACAACAAAAATATCAGAGCTTCCTTTTTTCTCATTTTCAACATGTTAAGCAAATCATGTAAACTAAATAGCTAAATCTAAACCCTGCTCTTAAATTCACAAATCCAATGCAACCTAAGATTCAATTTTAATCCATGAACAATGTTTAACCAATTCAGTCTGCAACTATGGTCCTTACAACACTTGCACAAAGTTTAACCATTACAGTTTCAGAATCAACTATCGTACCCCCAATTTTCACTAAATTCACCGTTCCCTATCTTATATGGTTGCAATCACCCATTCAAACTAAAACCCTAAACCTCCACGTGTGCTGAGATTAGTATAAATTAATTAAAGGAAACCGTATCCACAGAAGCCTACTATAATTTTGCAAACTAGAAATGAGTAATGTGAGTTTATAGTACAATTAAAGATTCAACAATTTGTTTTCTTACAGTTTCCTTAGGTTTCTGGTTAACCAAACAAAGGGAAAAAGAGATCGAGCACAGATTGAGTTACCTTCTTTTTTGATTTTCTCGTTGAGGTTCTTAATGTATATCGTTTGGTTAGGCGGTATGTCCCCGGTAAGCATGGTCGCAGAGAGAGAGAGAGAGCAGAGGTTCAAGTCCGATTTGAGTGGGAGAGAAGAAAGCAAGAGACTCAGTGTCGAACCGGTCGGAGCCCTAAAAGATGTTCGGCAGTCGTCATTGGGCTCTAGGATTTCTTTAAACATTTATGTCATTGGGCCTTGCTCTTAAGGCACAAAATCTTAAGACCCACGACCACCCCTCGGCTCCATGGGACCCAAGATGAAAACTCAACCCGACCTGATGGTCCGACTTGAAAGTAGAAGGCCTTGCTACATTTCACCCATTACTAGTACTATTGTTTTAGCAGTAATCTTCTCAAATCAATATTGTTATTCATTATGTAGTAAGAGGTCTTAGATTTCGATTAGATAATATTTAAGGGGTGTATTAAATTCATATTTATATAGATAATTGCAAAGTTTGTTGAAGTGATCGAGTTTTACAAATTTATTGATTTTCATAAATTTCTACGGAGTTAATAACGGAATTATATAGAGTTACATGACAGAGCTTGCATAGTCATACCGAGTTTTATATATTGGGATTGAGTTTTGCAGAAAATGATATTTATTTATCTAATTTGATATTTTTTTTTGAAGAATTTTATAATCAAATCATAATTATTTTTTAACTAAAAATTCTCTGACTAAATTAAAATAAAATAATATTTCTAATACTACAAAAATAATTACAAACATATAAATTTTTTAAAGATCAATGAGATTGAGAGACTAGGGGCTAGGCATCATGCATGCCTTTCAATTATATATTTTTTTAAACAATAAATAAATTTATGTAAATTTTGTATCATTTAATTACTTATAATTCTTATAGATAATAATATATGATAATAGATATCGGTATAGGAGACTTGAATTTTATTGAGTCTGTTGAAATATATAAAAACACATGGGGACTTGAATTTTTTTCTTTACCTTTTCTTTTAAATGCTAATAAATTTAATAAACATGAATTTTGAAGTGCATGATGAACACGTGGCGATCTTCTTCTTTTTTTTATGAAGAGTACGATAATTTATTAAAGAGGTGGAAAATCGTACAAGATTTGGCAGTGCATAAAATGTGGTTTCATTAAAACCTTGCAGGGATTTCAACTTGGATTAAGGAAAAAGAGTACCACGCACACGCAACTACAAAAATTCAATTGTCTTCCAATAAAATGTCACAAATTAAATTAGGAGGTTCCTCAAACCAAAGGACTTCTTAAGCTAATGGGAGACCCTGTCTAGCTAACCGGTCAGCTGCGGCGTTGGCAATTCTTTTAACAGACTAGAAGGAGACAGGTTCCAAGTCTCGAGCAAAAAAATTGGCATCGTTAATGATTGGACCAACCTCAGAGCAATCCACCCGACTTTGAGAGAGAGCTGTGATGGCCATCAAACAGTCCTCCCCCATTTCCATCACGTGGAGCCCCAACTGAACGGCAAGCTGAACTCCCATTCTTGCGGCCTCCGACTCAGCATGGAGCACCGAAGAGACCTGCCGCAACCCACCAGCAGCAGCTACCACAAACGTGCCCTGCCAATCTCTGATCACTACTCTGAAACCACCTCGTTTTTCAGCATCTACAAATGCGGCATCGAAATTGAATTTGAACCAACCCTGCCTGGGTTTCTTCCACTTCAAAGGGACAGCTTTGGGGGCACATGTTTTCAGCAGATGGTGGTGATGAAATGAAGATAGCCAGGACACCGCACTCCTAGGAATTTCTTGGAGGGACATATGCGACCCAGACCACAGCAAATTGTTCCTCTCCTACCAAATATTCCACAAAATCACTGGAAACAAGTCAAAAATGTTTTTTGGGTGCTTGCTTGCTATGTACGACACCCATTCTGCCATGGAAAGACACTGGTACGACTTTGGGAGGATTCCAAGCGGGCTAGAGAGCCAAACCCCACAGGACGCAGAACTATCTTTCAATAAGTATAAATCCGATTCCCGTGCTTGCCCACAAAATAGACACAGAGGACCAATGGGAACACAGCGTTTTAGCAGGTTGGTTTTGGTCGGAAGGATGCAACAACAAGTCCTCCAAACCAAAGTCTTCACCTTGTTTGGGACACAAACTCCCTAGATTTTCTTCCAAATGAGGTGAGAATCCAAGTTACCTCCAGAACTTTCTGCCATACCATTCTCATTGGCCACCTGAACAAGGGCGATCCAGTATGCGCTTCTCACAGAGAACTTCCCATATTTTGCTTCTTGCTATATTAACAAATCCTCAGGTCTTCTAAGACTCAACGGAATGCCCAGAATAAGATCCGCTTCCTCCTGCATAATAGTACACGAATTCGATGTTCACTCCATCCATTTTCATCAATTAATTCAGCAACTGTACTGCTTATGTTCCAACCGGCCACCTAGGGAGACACCACGAAAGCCATCGTTGGCCTAGGCAACCACCGATCTCTCCATATTTTGATTTTCTCTCCATTTCCCACTTGCCACTTGGTCCCTCTCCGGATAATGTCTCTAGCTTGGGCCAGACTTCTCCAAGAGAAAGATGGATTACATCCAATGTCAGCATTCAAGAAATCATCATTTGGGAAGTATTTAGCCTTGAGCAAACGAGCAACAAGCGAGTTTGGATTATTTAGTATTCTCCACCCTTGCTTGGCTAAAAGCCCTAGGTTGAAAGCATGGAAATCTCGAAATCCCAGCCCTCCTTCTGTTTTTTATTTACACATTCCCTGCCAATTAAGCTAATTAAATTTTCCTCTTCAGCATCACATCTCCCCACCAGAATTGGGCAATTGTTTGGTGTAGTTCATTGCAAAACCCCTTGGGAAGAAGGAAGCAGTTCATCACATACAAAGGAATAGCTTGAGAAATTACTTTAATTAAAATCTCCTTTCCGCTGAGCTTAATAGTTTTCCTTTCCAACTATTTAATCTTTTCTGAAGACGCTCCTTTATAAAAGCAAAAGTTTCAACTTTTGACCTTCCAATGAACAGGGGCAACCCTAAATATTTGTCATGATGCTCCACCCTCTCCATACCTAAGCAAATTGATAGAAGTTGTTGATCCGTCCTAGAAATATTACTGCTGAAAGCCACACATGATTTCTGCAAGTTAATGGTTTTTCTCGAGGCATCTTCATACAGTTTTAGTATTTTTTTTTATAGCTACTCATTCATCCAATGTACCTTTAACGAATAGAAGGCTGTCATCTGCGAACAACAAATGGTGAACATTTGGGGCCCTTAGAGCAATTGAGATACCATGAATTCTCCCATTAGCCTCCCACCTGTCTAGCAGGGACGTAAACCCTTCTGCACAAATCACAAACAGGTATGGTGAAAGCGCATCACCCTGCCGAATACCTCTTTTTGGAGTAACCAACCCCACTACCTCTCCATTTACGTTGAAGAAGTAAGAAACCGTCGTCACACACATCATAATCAAAGCGATCTAGTCCTCAGCGAACCCTAATTTCCTCATCACTCTTTCAATGAAAACCCACTCAACTTTGTCATAAGTTTTGCTCATATCTAATTTTTGAGCCATCACACCATTCCATCCACTTCTTTTTTTCTACATAAAATGAGACAACTCTGTTGCAATTAAACTGTTATCTAAAATCAAATGACTAGGATTAAAAGCACTTTGGATAGGAGATATTATCTGACCCAGTATACATTTCAGCCGGTTTGTCACAGTCTTCGCCCCAATTTTATATAATACATTGCAGAGGCTAATAAGAAGAAAGTGCACCATTGATATTGGATTTTTAATTTTTGGAATCAGAGTCTCATAAGTATAATTTAAACCAGGTGCCATATGCCTTGAATAAAGCATGTGTCTCACCCCTTTGCAAATCACATCACCCACGGCATCCCAGTAATGCTGAAAAAACAAAGGGGACATGCCATCGGGTCCCGGGGCCTTTGTCGGGTGCATCTGAAAAAGGCCATCTTGATTTCATCGTTAGTAAAAGGCGCCAAGAGAGTTTGATTCATCTCCGCTGTTACCCTTGGGGTGATGGCATCAATAACCACCTCCATAGAATTTGTATCATATGAAGTAAACAAATTGTCAAAATAATTAACAATAATGGCTTCCATACCTCGATCATCTTCACACAAAACACCCTTTTCATCGACAAGCCCCCTGATACAATTTTTTCGTCTACACTCCGAGGCTCTTTTATGGAAAAAGCTAGTATTTCGATCTCCATGTTTTAGCCAATCCTCCTTGGCCCATTGATTCTAGTACACCTCCTCTTGATGCATAAGGGAATTAAGTTGGTCATTCAATTGGTTTCGGAGCTCAATGGAATCTAGCGTGAAAGGTGCATTCAGGACCGATTGCAACTGGGATTGCAATCTAGAAATCTCATAAGGGAGCATGCGGCAATTTTTTTAGGCCCAATTATTAAGCCCCATGCGTGTATGGGAAATGCAATTAATGGCTTCCACCATAGGATCATACCCTTGCTCCAACTTTCTAACACTACCTCACGGCAATTTTCCTCTCCCACCCAACAATTCTCAAAACCGAAATTCGTGTCTTTTCCTTCTAGGTTTCGCCTTCTCTGCCTCCCACTTTGCCAAAATTGGAGCATGGTATGAGGTTGAAAACTGTAAGTGTGAAACTGAATGCAAGGGAAAAAGAAGTCTCCAATCTTGGTTGGCTAAACCCATATCCAAACGAACCTTTATGCCCCCATCACGAGTTGTGTACCAAGTAAACTTTGATCCCAAGAAACCAAGATCAATTAGACTACAATCTGAAACTGCTTCTTTGAAATCCTGAATTTGACGATCAGGTCTCATGTTCCTCCCTTCGTACTCATCCCGCTGAAGATTCTCATTAAAGTCACCAATACATAACCATGGAATGGAGGAATAAGAGTGAAGTTGGCGCATAAGGTCCCAAGATTTGTGCCTAGTCTGATGTAGCTAGAAAGCCATAGAGCCCAGTGAGCCGCCAATGGATGCGGTCTCCCACTCTCCCAATCTCAACATCAATATGAATTAAGGAAGAAGAAAGCACATGAAGATCAATGTCATTTATCCAAAATAAACTAAGGCCCCCCAAAGCTCCAATACTACTAACTGAAAATATATTATCAAAACCGAATTTTAACTTTTTTCTATCTATACAATCCACTGAACATTTAGTTTCACAAAAAATAAAATTTACGGTGCATGATTCTTCACTATGCGTTTTACAGCGTTAACTGCCCGTGAATTCAATTCACGGCAGTTCCAACTTAAGCAACTCATTGTGATTGGTGGTGCTGGGATTCACCAGCCACCACCGGACTAGAGATTGAGGAGTCCACTCATGTGTCACACCTTCGCTTCGAAACAGGCATACTTTCTCTCTACTCCCTCTCTTTCCTACACCAACACTCTTCCTTGTCTTCCATCTTTTTCCTCTGCCTCCATCGGCCCTACGGGAAACATAGGGCCTAGGTTGTAAATTTCGCACCCTACTACTAGCTCCATTTTTGCTGAGTCTTTGAATAATGGGCTCCAACTCGAAAGGGTCAGACCCAATTTAGCTGCTCACCCCTTCCTCCATAGTACTAGTATTCTGCAAGCCCAGTTGTTGAAACACCCCTTCCTCGTTCAAGCCCATTACGGGGGGCAAAACACAAATGAGCCCAGCATGTGTTTCAATCGCTGTGTGAAAGGGTTGTCCTCCCATGGGTGTTGGGCTAATTGCCACGTGGCCTCCCAGATGTAATTGAGTATTCGTCATTTCCTTCGCTGACTCTCTCTTAATATTCATCGAGATAGGTTTTCCAAAAAGGGTGAGGGTTGACTTACTCCTAGATTCTATCCTTGAATGCTCAATGGTCAAGGTCAACTCCTGGGATTGCAGATTCTCCATAATAATGGGAGCCAGGTCAACTCCCGAAATTAGGGGATCCTCATATGGGATGACAGCCAGAGATTGCTCTAATACCTCATCATGTGTCACTAATTCCAAATTGAGATCAAGATCCAAATCGCCGGTTCTCTAGCCGCCCACGACCGCCACTTGTCCCTCTTCTTCCTATGTTCGTACCTCGCCTGAGCCTTTTTCGGAGATAATGTTGGGATCATCCTCCGTCTCTTTTTCTGCTACTACTTCATCCTCCTCTGAATCCACCTCCATAAGAGTCGTCATTGACCAACCCCTGTTTGGAGATAGGCAATGTTTTTCCATATGATCGAGCATGTCGCAGATGTAACAAGATGTTGGCAACTTTTCGTATCGCAGTATTACTTCGACAGTTTCATCTTCAATACGAATTATCATGCTACGTTGAAGGGGTTTTGTTATGTCCAGTATTGCCCTCACCCTGAGATAATTTCCCAGGTCTTCAAAATGTTTGCTCTGATCCGTAAGGATGTATCCCCCAAGTTCAAATCCGATAAGCTTTCCCATTTCACGAGTCATATAAGGCAATGGTAGTCCTCTGATCTGAACCCAAAATTCGTGCTGCCATAACGGAATAGTTTCAGGACTATGAAAGCTATACGTTTCAGCCATGACTAGTAGGTGACCATTAATTAGCCAAGGTCCCCCTTTTAGCAAAATATCTCGCTCAGTTTTTGTTGGTAATCAGACTCTCAAGCTCGGGTGCAGAGCTTCAATGGTAGCAACCAGGTAATTCTCCCTAACTCAAAACTCTAGCTGAAAAACAATTGAATCAGGGCTAGCCGGTGATGTTCTTAGTTTAATTCTTACTTCTATTCTCTATTTTGGATTGAATGTTGGATTGAATTTGAGTGATGATCACTATGATGATCAATGCACTCCAAGTGTATGTGAAAATGCTCAATTCGATTTTTATTGGTATATTCTTAGTTATGACTGAGATTTCTGCATTAGATAATTATTGAATTGAATTGGATGCATACATACGAACACTCCCTCACAATTCGATTAGGCTTGTGATGCTATGAAATCACAGAGGCCAATTACAGCTTGACACCTAGTCTAGCTAGATTCTAACAAGTCACCTTGCAGCTCACGCAAGGATCACACACTCTAGGCACACACACCAATCAGTTACACCTTCTCAGCTCCACACGGCTTCATTTAACACCTCACTTGCCATGTAGACTTCCAGCTGGTAGTTTTGTCAGCAACATTCCCCTCTAAGCTAGTAGCTGGTTTAACTCTAAGTAGATCCCTTAAGTAGTTCATCCTCTCTTTAGGTAGTGCCTTTGTGAAGATGTCAGCCAATTGGTCCTCTGATTTGCAGTACATCATAGTGATTAAGTCTTCTTGCAAGGCTTCCCTTATAAAATGGTATCTTATATTGATGTGTTTTGTCTTTTGATGAAACACATGATTCTAGGCCATTGCTATGGCTGACATATTGTCACATAGCAATGGTGTAGGTTCACCTTGTTCCTCACCAAAGCCCTTGAGTACAAATCTCAGCCACATTGCATGTGTAGCAGCTTCTGCTACACTGACATACTCAACCTCAACAGTGGACAAAACAACATTGCTTTGCTTCATAGAGGCCCAAGAGAACACCCCACTGCCTAGATTGAAAGCATAGCCCGAGGTACTCCTCATGTCATCCTCTGAACCACCCCAGTCATTGTCACAAAAACCAATCAGTGTTGAAGCCTTGCCTTTGACATACTCAATTCCATAGGAAAGTGTTCCTTGGATGTATCTTAGAACCCTCTTAGATGTCCCATAGTTTTTACATGTAGGACCATGCATAAACCTGGATGTGAGGCTTGTAGCATACATGATGTATGGTCATGTTGTTGTCAAGTATAATAAGCTCCCAACAATCTGCCTATACAGCTACTCATCTGCAGCTTCACTGCCATCTTATTTCCTCAATATGTCTCCTGGAACCAGTGGTGTGCTCACTAGTTTACAGTCCTTGAGACCAAACTTCTCAAGTAGGGTAGATGCATACTTCCTTTGATGAATGAATATACTCATGTCAAATTGAATAACACCCATCCCTAGGAAGTGATGAAGTAAACCAAGGTCTGTCATTTCATACTTACTCATCATCACATGCTTGAACTCCTTGATCATAGCATGTGAACTACCAGTATACACAATGTCATCCACATAGATAGATACAATTAGACTACCAGTATACACAATGTCATCCACATAGATAGATACAATTAGAATCTCACCAGCTTCATCAGATTTGATGTAGAGTGTGGCTTCACTAGGGCTCCTTTTGAAATCACAGCTAAGCAAGTAAGAATCAATTTCACCATACCAAGCCCTTGGTGCTTGTTTGAGTCCATAGAGTGCCTTCTTGAGCTTCTACACCTTTCCTACTTCAATTTGGACTTCATGTAACAACCCGGAATTTCAATTATTGGATTTACGTAAATTATTTATGTAAAATGACGATTTTACCCTTGCTTGTTAAGGGGCGTGAAAGTCAAATTTTGTTTCGAGACATTTTTGGCGGTGTTTTGGATACAGTTGTGTAGGTCTCAAACTCACGAGTTCGTAGACAGGCGGCACGCGGGAAACGGAGTTCGTGTACGAAAGTTATGGGTCTAGATGTGCAAGGGTAGTTTGGTAATTTGCCATAGAAGGGAGATATTTTTACCACCCAAATCAGATTAATCTGATCCACATCAATTCATTTCTTCATCCTCATTTTCTCTGTGTGACAAACACTCCCAAAACCCGAAACCGTGCGAAAAACATACCAAAAAACCCACAAATTCCAAGTTTGATTCAA
This sequence comes from Oemleria cerasiformis, assembly GCA_037349345.1. Classification (NCBI taxonomy): domain Eukaryota; kingdom Viridiplantae; phylum Streptophyta; class Magnoliopsida; order Rosales; family Rosaceae; genus Oemleria; species Oemleria cerasiformis. Next base: position 3,080,188 of record JAZGTL010000006.1, read on the forward strand.
GGCCAAGACTTCCATTTCTATTCAACTAATCGTATTCTACTCCTTCCCATGATCACAACCGTACCAACCATCGAAGGAGAGGACCATGGGGGAAGCCGAACCGAGTGTAGGAAGTTTCGGATCTTCTGATCGATTTTCCAGCTTACACATGTACGTGTTTGATGTTTTAAGGTCATACTTGGATTCCTGGGTTCGAGTAGATAGATTTAGACGTAAAATTTGTGAAAAATGGTTGAGTTTTGACGAAGTTATAAAGCTTGAAGTTTCGGCCGAAAATGGGGGATTCCGGCAGAAACCAGACGGCGGCGCCGGTAGCCGGCCATCTTCTTCGGCGAGTCATCGGTGACCGGTCGAGTCGAGGTGACCGGTCGAGTCGAGGTAACCGATCGGGTCGAGTGAACCGGTCGGGCCGATCGGGTCGAGTGAATCGGTCGGGTTGAGTGAACCGATCGGGCCGAGTTGGATCGGGTCAGGCCGAGTTGGGCCGGGTTGGACCCGTCCAGGCGAGTGGGTACTGTAGCAGGCGTGTGATCGGCGCATGAGGGCGCGTGGCGGCGCGTGAGGGCTCGTGGCGGCGCGTGGGCGCGTGTTCCGACCTTCCATCGACAGTGGCGGCGCGTGGGGTCGAGTTTGAGGTCACGGTGGCGCGTGACAGCTAGTTTTTGACGTTCCGGACCTGTTGGCGCAGGTTTTGGGTCGATCGAACGTCATTTAGGGGTTGTTTTGGGCGTTTGAAGTTGCTGCATTTTCTAGGCCAGCATAGGTAGACCTCCCGAGGTTTAGGGAGTTTATATTTAAGGTTCTTATTATTAGCTAATAATCCCGATTATTAATTTGGACAGGCGATACTGCTCCATGAACTTCAGGGGAGTGAACAATTCGGGATTGAGCTTGCTTGGACAGGTTTGTGAGTGGACTTTTGGTTTATAAACTATAATGCATGCATAAATGTATCTTTGATTTAAATACTGTTATGTATGGGTGCAATGAATTTCTGGAATTTAGAAATGATGATGGACACATATTTTCCAATATTTCAGTGAAAGTGTGTTCTGAGAAATAGCCTGGTTTTTGTACTTGATTTTGATATCATTTTGAAGTGGTAACTATTTGAGCATGTGATTTAGATTAAGACCCGTAATTATGATTTTACCGATTTTGGCCGTAAAATGATATTTCAAAGAATTTGGCTTAGGCCAAGAAACAAAGATTTCAAAATACGGATTTGGTTCACTGGTTTTCTGTCCCGATGGTTACAGTTGCTCTGACTGGTGTTGAGGGGTTTTGCTCCGCTGGTTGTTGAGGGTTCGGACTTTGGTGTTGAGGGGTCTTGCTCTGCCGGGTCGCGAAGCTGTCTACGTGTAGTACAAATTTTAACACATCTCAAGGGATACCCTGGTGTGTTGTGGATATGTCGGGAACAGTGAAATTTGAGATATTATGTGTCCAGGCTGAATTAAATGAATTTTAACTCCTTTGAAGATAGTTTTCAAACCAAACTGTGGATCACGAGGTATTTTCATTATACAGATTTTATGTGAGTCCAACTAAGTGGTTTTAAAGAGAAATGGAAATTTTGGTGATTTACATATAATGTTTTTATATCATAAACTGTTTTATGTGATGCATGCATGATTTTATAAATGGAGGGGAAAAAAAGTAATATTTCCTTGGAAAACGATTTATAAATGATTATTTTTGTCCACTCACAACTTTTGTGTTTAAACCCCCTTCAAACAGTTGAGTTGACGCGGACACTTATCTCGAGGCAAAGGCATTAGTACTTTCGGCTGCGTTGTGTAGTTATATTTGAGTAGGATATCTAAATTATACTCTTGATCCTACTTAGACGCTCTGATATTATATTGTATTTGGTTGGTCATTATTTACGGGAATTATTGAGTGCTTGAATCCCTTGTCTGACAAGTGAAAGTATTTATTATTATTATAATTTGTAATGATTGAAGGGTATTTTGGGAACCTTTCCTTAGGTTGTCAGACGGGATCAGGGTTCTTCCCGGGTTTCGAGGGGAAATTCGGGACGGGTCCTGACAATTGGTATCAAAGCACTAGGTTTAAATTCCTGTAGACCGTACACTTAGTGTACAATTATTTTGGTATTTATGAGTTATAGTTCTTTTCAGCGTAATGCCTCCGAGACGCGAGTCCCGTCAACAGTCTGGAAACATTGGGGACACACATGAACCCACTGTGGAGCCTGATATGAGGCAAACACTAGAACAATTGGGTCATACTTTGACTTCTGTACTTCAGAGTAGGGCTGCTACTGAAGGGTCGGACATTGAGAAAGCCCAGAGATTAGGGGCAACAATATTTATGGGCGACTCTAGCCCAGATGATGCAGCGGAGTGGATTACTCGTTTAGAGCGAGTGTTCTCAGTTATGAGATGTCCTCAGGGGGACAAGGTGCTTTTAGCCACTTTTCTGCTAGGTGGTTCCGCCTATCATTGGTGGAACGCGTTAGAGCTATCAGGCTGGGTTGTTAGTACAATTACCTGGGGCGACTCATTCTTTCATTTCTCGGGGTTTTACATTGTTTGCTAATAGAGAATTGTCTCCGATTGGTTGGGACATGGGTATTAGTACTCCTACTAGGAATATGTTAGTGGCGAATCTCATGATTCGTAGTTGTCCAGTGTTAGTGGATGGACATGCATTAGAGGCAGATTTGTTCCCCTTAGATATTTTTGATTTTGATGTGATTCTGGGGATGAATTGGTTGACTATGCACCATGCCTCTATTGATTGTTATGACAAGATAGGGAATTTCCGGAGTCCAGGTTTACCGGAACTTACATTCAGGGGAGAACGTAGGGTACTACCCTGTGGAGTGATACCAGCTTTGACCACTGAGAGATTGTTGCTGAAAGGTTGTGAGGGTTACTTGGCTCATGTGTTTGATTCTCGGAATACTCCGATGAGAGTGGAGGATATTCCAGTGGTGAGTGAGTTCTCTGATGTGTTTCCAGATGATCTTCCGGGATTGCCACCTCACCGGGAGATTGAGTTCACCATAGAGCTTTTACTAGGTACTCAACCTATCTCACAAACACCGTATAGAATGGCACCGACAGAATTGCGAGAGTTGAAGACTCAGTTGCAGGACTTGGTGAATATGGGATTTATTCGCCCAAGTGTTTCACCTTGGAGTGTACCAGTGTTATTTGTGAGGAAAAAGGATGGTGGTCTGAGGTTGTGTATCGACTACCGGTAGCTAAATAGGGCTACGGTGCGGAATAAGTATCCTCTGCCAAGGATAGATGATTTGTTTGATCAACTTATGGGGGCAAGATATTTTTCGAAAATTGACCTTCGATCCGGGTACCATCAGTTGAGGATCAGGGAAGGGGATGTTCAGAAAACAGCTTTCAGGACTCGTTATGGTCATTATGAGTTCCTGGTGATGCCCTTCGGGTTGACTAATGCCCCAGCAGCATTTATGGATTTGATGAACAGGGTGTTCCAAAAGTATTTGGATCGGTTTCTGATTGTATTCATCGATGACATCTTGGTGTATTCGAGGAGTGCTAAGGCACATGAGAAGCACTTAATGTTGGTGCTGAATATGCTTAGGAAAAAGCATTTGTTTGCCAAGTTCAGTAAATGCCAATTTTGGTTAACAGAAGTTGGATTCTTAGGTCATGTGATTTCGGCTGAGGGTATCAGCGTAGATCCCCAAAAGGTTGAGGCAATGGCAAATTGGGAGCAACCGAGGACAGTGACGGAGGTGAGGAGCTTTCTGGGTTTGGCAGGATATTATCGACGGTTCGTAGAAGGATTTTCTACGATAGCAGGCCCGTTTACTCGGTTGACTAGCAAAGGAGTCAAGTTTGACTGGGAAGCTGATTGTGAACAGGGATTTCAGGAGCTGAAGAGGAGGTTGACTTCTGCTCCAGTATTAACCCTTCCTGATGATACTGGGGGATTCGAGGTGTATAGTGATGCATCATTGCGGGGTATAGGCTGCGTGTTGATGCAGCATGGGAAGGTGATAGCGTATGCTTCTAGACAACTTAAACACCATAAGTTGAATTACCCCACAGATGATTTGGAGTTAGCTGCAGTGGTGCATGCACTGAAAATTTGGCGACATTATTTGTACGGGGAGACGTGTCGGATCTTCACCGACCATAAGAGTTTAAAGTACTTGTTCACCCAAAAAGACCTGAATCTGAGGCAGAGGAGATGGTTTGAGCTAATAAAGGATTATGATTGTACTATAGAGTACCATCCAGGGAAAGCCAATGTTGTGGCAGATGCCTTGAGTAGGAAATTCATTGGTTCTTAGGCCCATTTGCACACAATCTACCTACCATTGTTATTAGAGTTCCGTAGAGCGGGGATTGTATTTGACATGGATAACCAGAGGGCTTTATTGGCTAGTTTTCATGTGAGGCCTGTTCTAATTGATCGAATTATTGAGGCTCAACTCCAGGTCCCTACATTGTGCATTATCAAGATGGAGTTGGAGGCTGGAAACAGACAAGACTATGCGCTTAGGGATGATGGAGCCTTGGTTAGGGATGGCCGGTTGTGCGTACCGAATGAGCTGAAGCTAAAGAGGGAAATTCTTGATGAGGCTCATAGTTCAGCTTACGCTATGCATCCAGGAGGTACCAAGATGTATCATACCCTAAGGAAATACTATTGGTGGACTGGGATGAAAAGGGAAATTGCTGAGTTTGTGAGTAGATGTCTGACATGTCAGCAAGTGAAAGCAGAGAGGCAGAAACCATATGGGGCACTTCAACCATTACCTATTCCGGAATGGAAGTGGGATCACATTACGATGGATTTTGTGTATAAACTTCCAAGGACACAGAAGGGACATGATGGGATATGGGTAATTGTTGATAGACTCACGAAGTCTGCACATTTCTTGCCAGTGCGGGAAGATTTTCGGATGAGTCGGTATGCCAAATTATTCGTTGATGAGATCATACGGCTACATGGGACTCTAGAGTCAATTGTTTCGGACAGGGATCCAAGATTTACCTCCAGGTTTTGGCGGAGTTTGCAGAAGGCTTTTGGCACTACCTTGCATTTTAGTACAGCTTTTCATCCTCAGACAGATGGTTAGTCTGAGAGGACAATCCAGGTTTTGGAGGATATGATGAGAGCTTGTGTACTATAGTTGAAAGGGAAATGGGATTCACACCTGGCTTTGATGGAATTTGCTTATAATAATAGTTATCAGTCGAGTATGGGGATGTCTCCTTTCGAGGCACTGTATGGGAGGCAGTGCAGGACACCGTTATGCTGGAACGAGGTGGGTGAAAGGAAACTGTTAACACCAGAGTTGGTGGATACGACTGAGGAAAAGATAAGGATCATCAGAGAAAGGTTGAAGACAGCTCAGGATCGCCAGAAGAGCTATGCAGACCGTCGAACCAGAGATCTTGAGTTTGAGGTAGGTGACTGGGTGTTCTTGAAATTATCTCCTTGGAAGGGAGTGGTACGTTTTGGTAGACGAGGGAAACTGAGTCCTCGTTACATTGGTCCGTATGAGATTTTGGAGAGGATAGGACCAGTGGCATATCGTCTTGCTTTACCATCGGAACTATCCAGAGTTCATAATGTTTTCCATGTATCTTTGCTCCGGAAATATCTGTTTGATTAGTCTCACGTATTGGAAGAGCAGCCACTTGAGCTGAAGGATGATTTGACCTTTGAGGAGCAACCAGTGCAAATTTTGGATTGGAAGGAGAAGGTACTGCGCAGAAAGAGTTTTCCTCTAGTTAAAGTGTTATGGAGGAATCATAACGTGGAGGAGGCCACGTGGGAAACCGAGGAACTAATGCGAGCGCAGTATCCTCATTTGTTCCAAGGGTAGAGTTGAATTTCAAGGACGAAATTTCTTAAGGGGGGTGGATTGTAACAACCCGGAATTTCAATTATTGGATTTAAGTAAATTATTTATGTAAAATGACGATTTTACCCTTGCTTGTTAAGGGGCGTGAAAGTCAAATTTTGTTTCGAGATATTTTTGGTGGTGTTTTGGATACTGTTGCGTAAGTCTCGAACTCACGAGTTCGTAGACAGGCGGCACGCGGGAAACGGAGTTCGTGTACGAAAGTTATGGGTCTAGATGTGTAAGGGTAGTTTGGTAATTTTACATAGAGGGGAGATATTTTTACCACCCAAATCAGATTAATCTGATCCACATCAATTCATTTCTTCATCCTCATTTTCTCTCTGTGACAAACACTCCCAAAACCACCCGAAACCGTGCGAAAAACATACCCAAAAACCCACAAATTCCAAGTTTGATTCAAGGCCAAGACTTCCATTTCTATTCAACTAATCGTATTCTACTCCTTTCCATGATCACAACCATACCAACCATCGAATGAGAGGACCATGGGGGAAGCCGAACCGAGTGTAGGAAGTTTCGGATCTTCCGATCGATTTTCCAGCTTACACATGTACGTGTTTGATGTTTTTTAAGGTCATATTTGGATTCCTGGGTTCGAGTAGATAGATTTAGACGTAAAATTTGTAAAAAATGGTTGAGTTTTGACGAAGTTATAAAGCTTGAAGTTTCGGCCGAAAATGGGAGATTCCGGCGGAAACCAGACGGCGGCGCCGGCAACCGGTCGTCTTCTCCGGCGAGTCACCGGTGACCGGTCGGGTCGAGGTGACCGATCGGGTCGAGGTAACTGGTCGAGTCGAGTGAACCGATCGGGCTGGTTGGGTCGAGTGAACCGATCGGGTTGAGTGAACCGATCGGGCCGAGTTGGACCGATCCAGGCGAGTGGGTACTGTAGCAGGCGCGTGATCGGCGCGTGAGGGCGCGTGGCGGCGTGTGGGCACGTGTTCCGACCTTTCGTCCGCTCGTGGCGGCACGTGGGGCCGAGTTTGAGGTCACGGTGACGCGTGACAGCTAGTTTTTGACGTTCCGGACCTGTTGGCGTAGGTTTTGGGTCGATCGGACGTCGTTTAGGGGTTGTGTTGGGCATTTGAAGTTGCTGCATTTTCTAGGCCAGCATAGGTAAACCTCCCGACGTTTAGGGGGTTTATATTTAAGGTTCTTATTATTAGCTGATAATCCCGATTATTAATTTGGACTGGCGATACTGCTCCATGAACTTCAGGGGAGCTTACAATTCGGGATTGAGCTTGCTTGGACAGGTTTGTGAGTGGACTTTTGGTTTATAAACTATAATGCATGCATAAATGTATCTTTGATTTAAATACTGTTATGTATGGGTGCAATGAATTTCTGGAATTTAGAAATGATGCTGGACACATGTTTTTCAATATTTCAGTGAAAGTGTGTTTTGAGAAATGGCCTGGTTTTTGTACTTGATTTTGATATCGTTTTGAAGTGGTAACTATTTGAGCATGTGATTTGGATTGAGACCCGTAATTATGATTTTACCGATTTTGGCCGTAAAATGATATTTCCAAGAATTTGGCTTAGGCCAAGAAACAAAGATTTCAAAATACGGATTTGGTTCACTGGTTTTCTGTCCCGATGGTTACAGTTGCTCTGACTGGTGTTGAGGGGTTTTTCTCCGCTGGTTGTTGAGGGTTCGGACTTTGGTGTTGAGGGGTCTTGCTCCGCCGGGTCGCGAAGCTGTCTACGCGTAGTACAGATTTTAACACATCTCAAGGGATACCCTGGTGTGTTGTGGATATGTCGAGAACAGTGAAATTTGAGATATTATGTGTCCAGGCTGAATTAAATGAATTTTAACTCCTTTGAAGATAGTTTTCAAACCAAACTGTGGATCACGAGGTATTTTCATTATACATATTTTATGTGAGTCCAACTAAGTGGTTTTAAAGAGAAATGGAAATTTTGGTGATTTACATATAATGTTTTTATATCATAAACTGTTTTATGTGATGCATGCATGATTTTATAAATGGAGGGGAAAAAAAGTAATATTTCCTTGGAAAACGATTTATAAATGAATATTTTTGTCCACTCACAACTTTTGTGTTTAAACCCCCTTCAGACAGTTGAGTTGACGCGGACACTTATCTCGAGGCAGAGGCATTAGTACTTTCGGCTGCGCTGTGTAGTTATATTTGAGTAGGATATCTAAATTATACTCTTGATCCTACTTAGACGCTCTGATATTATATTGTATTTGGTTGGTCATTATTTACGGGAATTATTGAGTGCTTGAATCCCTTGTCTGATAAGTGAAAGTATTTATTATTATTATAATTTGTAAGGATTGAAGGGTATTTTGGGAACCTTTCCTTAGGTTGTCGACGGGATCAGGGTTCTTCCCGGGTTTCGAGGGGAAATTCGGGACGGGTCCTGACACTTCAAAACCTTCAGGCTGGTCAATGTAGACCTCCTCCTCTAGTACATCGTTTAGGAATGCATATTTCACATCAAGCTGGTATAACTTCCAATTCTTTTGAGCTGCTAGGGAAATAAGTGTTTTGATAGTGTCCAACCTTGCCATAAGGGCAAAGGTTTCATTGAAATCAATGCCAGGCTTTTGAGCATAGCCCTTGGTCACCAATCTAGCCTTGTACTTCTGGATTGAGCCATCAAGTTTAGTTTTGTCTTGTAAACCCACTTAACCACAATCACAGGTTTGTTCATAAGTCTATCAACAAGCTCCCATGTCTCATTCTTTTGAATCATGTCAATTTCTGCTTCCATTGCCTTCGTCCAAGCCTTGTCTTTAGCAGCTTCAAGATAGTTCTCTGGTTCAATGATGCACATATGACATCTAGCATAGATGTCACTTATGCTTTTGAGTCTCAAAGGTGTGATGCTAGGAGATTCAATGCCTCTAGTTGTACTTCAACAATTCGGAGTTCATTTCCTTGTGGAGTGGGTGATGCATTCTAAGTTTGATGATTAGCAGGCTCATTTCTGTATTCAATGCCATAATTCAGTGTGATAGACCCTTCCTTACTTAGCGTAGCTTCATCCCAATTTCACTTTGCACTTTCATTGAAAATAACATTCCTAGATATCACAATCTTGCAAGTTTGGAGATTGTATAGTCTGTAGCCCTTCTCACAGCAACCATACCCCATGAACACGCACTTAGTGCCCTTCTCATCTAGTTTTTGCCTTAGTTGACAAGGAATGTGAGAGTAACAAATGGAACCGAACACTCTTAGATGCTTAACTCCTGGTCTTCTATCACTGAATTGCTAAAATGGAGTTTTACCATTCAATGCCTTTGTAGGACACCTGGTCTACAAGTACATAGCAGTGTTTACTGCTTCACCCCATAACTTGTAGGGTATGTCTTTGTAATGCATCCTAGCCTTAGCCATTTCTACTATTGTCCTATTCTTCCTCTCAGCAACACCATTTTGCTAAGGTGAATAAGCCACTGTAAGTTGCCTTTTAATCCCAGTTTTATCACAAAACTGCTCAAACTCCTTGGATAGGTACTCACCTCCCCTATCACTTCTTAGTCTCTTTACTTTGTAACCACTTTGTAACTCCACCATTGACTTAAACTTCTTAAACACATTCAAGACTCCTGACTTGTGCTTAAGGAAGTATAACCAGGTCATTCTTGAAAAATCATCAATAAAAGTGAGGAAATACTTATTTTTACCAGCAGTTTCTTCTTGCATTGGCCCACACACATATGTGTGAATGAGTTCTATTGGTGTGGATGCCCTCCATGCCTTCTCTTTATCAAAAGACTCCACATGCTGCTTACCAGCAACACAACCTTCACACAGTTCACTTTCATTGGTGAGCTTAGGCAAACCCACCACCATATATTTATGTTGTAGTGTCTTCAAACTTGCATAGTTCAAGTGGCCATATCTCTTATGCCTCATTTCTGAATCTTCAATGAGCGTACGTAGATCTCATTGCCAAAGGATTCACACACTCTAGTGACATAGGGAAACACCTATTACCTGTCATAGGCACCTTAGCAACTATATACTTCAGTTCTTTGTCCTCATAGATGTCAACTGTGTGGTCACCAAAAACCAGAAAATATCCATGCTCAATCATCTGCCCCACACTCAACAAGTTCTCATCCAAACCAGGTAATAACATAACATCTTTAATGTGCCTATCTTCTTGGTTGGTGTGAATGATTAGGGTCCATTTTCGTTCAGCTTGCACAAGTGTCATTTCGATCCCATTTTTACCTTTGCTTTTATACTTCTGTCAATGTCCACAAGGAAGGACTCTTGTGCTGCCATATGATTGCTACAAGCACTGTCCACATACTACACATTGTCATCCTTAGTCACAGAGGCAGCATTGCAGGCATAGAACATTTTCCCTGTCGTTTCTGTCACATCCTTTGTCAAATTCACAACAGACTTTCCTGCACAATCTTTAGCAATATGCCCAAACTTGTTGTAATTATAGCACTTAAGTTTTCCCCTGAACCAACACTCACCATAGTGTAGCTTATCACACATTTTTCATGCCTTCTTAGTGCCACTACTCTCACCCTTGTTAAAGTTTATGTTCTGTGTGTAACCAAACTTTCCAGAACCATTAGAATTTTGATTCCAGTTCTTATTACCCTTATAGGGTTTCTTGAACTTACCTTGTCCACTGCCCTGTTTAGAATTTACAGATAGGCTAGCAAATGCCTTTTCAACAACATCATATGTATGCATTTCAATTCTTTAATCAAAAGCTCTAATAGATGCAACTACATTCTCAACATTAATGGTTTCCCTATCTCTGGTTTCTTCAATAATGGATACAATAGGATCATAAGGCTTAGTCAAACTAATCAAAATCTTTTGAGCTAATCACTTTTCTGAAATGTCCTCTCCATATGTTCTCATTTGATTCACAACACCATAAAGTCTAGACATGTATACAGACAAGGACTCATCCTATTTCATTCTTGTTTATTCAAAATCACGTCTAAGAGATTGAAGTTTGACAGCTCTCACCTTATAATCACCTCTGTATTCACGTTTCTGGAGATCCCAAGTAGCTTTGGAGGTTTCCTCATTCTAGATTATGGGGAAAATGTCATCAGTCATTGCATTTCGAAGGATACCAAGTGCCTTAGCATCTCTAATCAAATCCAGATGAGCATGTTGAATTTCCACATCTTCTGCTCGTTTTCTTCTTATCACAATCTCAGGTGCTCCCTTATCCACCAGTTTCCATAAGTCATATGTCTTAAGAATAGTCTTCATTTTAACACATCAGAAGTCATACTTTGCACCAGTGAAAATCGGTGCCCTTAGCTCTCCTCCAACTCCAGCCATATTAGACCATAACTCAGCAACAATGTAAGCTACTCAACACAATCAGACGCCCCAGATGATGATCTTAGAGCTTTGATATCATGTTGGTAATCAGACTCTCAAGCTCGAGTGCAGATCTTCAATGGCAACAACCAGGTAATTCTCCCTAACTCAAAATTCTAGCTGAAAAACTATTGAATCAGGGCTAGCCTATGATGTTCTTAGTTTAATTCTTACTTCTCTTCTCTATTTTGGATTGAATATGAGTGATGATCACTATGATGATCAATGCACTCCAAGTATTTGTGAAAATGCTTAAGTCGATTTTTCTTGATATATTCTCAACTATGACTGAGATTTCTGCATTAGATAATTATTGAATTGAATTGGATGCATACATACACACACTCCCTCACAATTCGATTAGGCTTGTGATGCTATGACATCATAGAGGCCAATTACAACTTGACACCTAGTTTAGCTAGATTCTAACAACTCTCCTTGCAGCTCACGCAAGAATCACACACTCTAGGCACACACACCAGTCTATTACACCTTCTTAGCTCTACATAGCTTCATTGAACACCTCACTTGCCATGTAGACTTCCAGTTGGTAGCTTAATCAGCAACAATTTTGTTGTTGAATGCAAAAGAAAACATGTCCTTGTTAATTTCCAGAATGTTGACCCTTTCTGTTGTCCTCCACAAGTTCTGGAAGGTCCTTTTCAGGTTCTAGAATATTATTTTACTGTAATAAACATGAGTTTTACATGAATGTAATAAACATGAATTTTACACTGCATAATTAACACATGGGGATCTTATCAGTCTATTAGGGTGTGCCATTCGACAGCGTTTTACCACTTGCAAAACAGGTGTTTAATTTAAAGTAGATCGCCATCAGTGCCATCACACTTAAGTCAAGTCTTTGTGTGTAACAATGCTTTGTCTGGTGTAAGTACCTTGATAATTGAACTATTATATACAATTTAATATATTTCTTTTAATAAAAAAATAAATTACCAACCAAAGTAGAGAAAACTGAAAGCAAATACCTCGATGGTTGTTAAAATACAATACAATTTAAACATAAAATTGAATATTTATGCCTTATAAATAAATGGTGACAATCGTGATAAAATTTCAGAAATAATATCTTTTTATGTACGATTTAAATGTTAGAATTTATAATATCTAAAATCCAAAAAAAAAATATGAAATTTCTATATACTATCAATTCAAACAAAGAAATTGGTGTATGAAAATTTAAAAGTTAAAAATTTTGGTCAAATTTCAAATTTTTTTCGTCAATAAGCTGAATTAAGATTTAATTTGAAATCAATTCCCAACAAAAATAATATCATGTAGGAATATAAAAATAATCTAATATTTCTGATAACTTGCTTTTCGTGTAATATTCATTTTTTTTATTTAAATATAGTAGTTTTTTTTTATGCTAAAAGAAGAGTAAATTTTGAAGCGCATGATGAACACAATGGGAATCTTATATTTTGATGCGGACTTTACCATATTTTAGCCACCTGAATAACAAAATATGTTGGTTTAGGTGAGATCGTGGCACCCGACACGTCGCCCATTTAGGTGAGATCGTTGCACCCGACACGTCGCCCGTTTCGGTGAGATCGTTGCACCCCACACGTCGCATCCTCGATTCGATGGCCGTTCTAGCAAATTCTTTGTAGTTTGTTACGTGGCATTTGCTTTAAATTCCATCACGTGCCGTGCATAAAAGGGTATTTTAGTCCTTTCACCGTCTCCAAGCCCTTAGGGTTCAGGTACTACGTACTGACTGTACGTCTCTTTCTCTCTCTTGCGCCCTTCTTATTCTCTATGTGTTGATGAACTCAACAATAATTGATGAACTCCAAAAACCTGGAAACTTCACATGCATGGTCTACTCAGAGTTAGACAAACTCTGAAAGACAGCGGCCCCCTAGCTTCATTTTTCTCTTTACTTTCCTCAACCGGCCTCTTTATTTTTACTGCTGTGGACAAGTTTATGATTGTCGAATTTTAAGAATTTTGATTATATATATATATATAGAGAAAAAAATATATATATTAAACTAGTACTAGTAGGGCATTTGAATGCACCGAAAGAGCTCATTTCATTACAAATAAGGAAAATATTAAAAAAATAATAATTAAACCAGTAGTACTAACGAGGCATTTAAAAGCACGAGAAAAGCTCGTTTATTATAAACTAGTAATGCAAGTGAAAAAAAATATTTAATTGTAATAACAAACAATAATATAAATAGACCAAATAGTTAATATATTTAAGGTTTAAAAATAAATACATTTAAATAATGACATTAGGTAAAGATAATGTTCTAAATCCAGCTTAAAGCTACTCAATGATGGTATTTTGTTTGGTATGGTCTAAGAAATTGGCCAGTTCCTTTCCACCATTATGAAGAGTCATAGATTGGAGCATCTTAATTTCGTGCGAGGATATAGAAGAACAAATATCACAAGAAATTTTGAGAAATCCAAGAACTTAATCATAATATATAATTATTCTATACAAATAGCATCTCAAGAGAAAGAGAAGAGGGGGTCAAAATACCATTAAGAAAATATCACAAAGAGCTACATTCGTATTTATGCAAATTTCGGGACTTCATATCAAAACACATATAAAACAACATATTATTAAGGGTATGAAATTTGTCCCAACATTTATTTAGTCCAATATATCAAATCCTTGCATGCCAAACGGAGACGCAGGCCGGCCGGCCGAGCTGATGACAACCACACTCACTCGATATACCAAATTTAATAATTCAACTTATGCGCTTCGTACACGTGTGCTGGCAACCGTGGCTTTGCCAGTGCAACTAGCGGGTTACCCATCAAGAGATCGCCTTCCGCCTCCGCCATGTCAATTCTCGACTCACCTGGCGGCAAATCCCAAGTAAACCCATGAATAAGCCTAGCAAACAACATCACCGTCATCGCCGTCCCCAGCGTGCTTCCGGCGCAGCCGCGCATGCCTGTGCTGAACGATATGAACCTAAGCTCCGCCTCCGTTAGCGTCACTCCACCGCCCTCTTTGAGGTGGCGCTCCGGCATGAACCTTAGAGGCTCTTCCCAGATCTTAGGGTTGCGCCCGAGCCCTATCCGTCCTAGCAAAATGTGGCTGCCCTTGGGGATGAAGTAGTTGCCGACGGTCGTGTCGGCAAGCGACACGTGGGGGACGTTGAATGGCGCCATGGGGTGGAGGCGGAAGGCTTCCCTAGCGCAGGCTTTTATGTAGTTGAGCTGCGACAAATCGGACTCTTGGACTAGTCTTTCCTTGCCAACCACGGCATCTATTTCTTGCCTTGCTTTCTCAAGGAGCTCCGGGTGGTTTATCATCTCTGCAAGTGCCCATTCAGATGCGTTTGCCGGATTGTCCACCGTCGCAAACATCACCTCCTGCATGCATGCATGCAAATTTTAATTTAGTGCTAAGTAATTAATGTACAGTTGCATGTTTTTAAGTCACATGACATATATTGCTTGTCACGTGACCTAGAATTCACATCAAAAATTGTATGATGATGATGTACCAACACCCTTTTCAGCAACACATAAATATGTCGGCCATTTAAGAGCATAGCAGTTCAGATATTATTGCATCTTTATTAATAATATAATATAAATAACTGATTATAGAAAAAATAGTATATCAAATATTTTTTATTTAACTTATCAAATTGTCACGTAATTAATTTTTAATTTTATTTTTTTCATTCAGTGTATCATCTTTTTAATTTTATAACACGAACATTAATGTTAGCAAAGACATATTTTCCACAATTTAACAATATATATCATATCGATTGTGCATTACATTTCTAAAATATGATATATATATATATATATAACTCATGGCTACAGAAAAATATCAGGGTACGTACGTATCAAATATTCTTGATTTAATTTCCTAACAATTGGCACGTAGTCAATTTTTGATACTTATAATTTATTAATGTGTCATTCTATCATATTATAACATGTATATTAACTGATGATAGAGAAAAAAAGTTACCGTAATTTGAGCTTTGATTTCATCGACGGTCAATAAGGGTTGTCCATTGGCATCTTTCAATGTGATCATAATATCAAGCAAATCCTCAGGCTCCTGCTTCTTACCACTCTTCCATTGCTGAACCCTCTCGTCAACTAAGGGATCATGGAGTCTCTTGGTGATCGCCATGACCTCCTTGATCCCCTTCTCGTGGCCATCCAAGTCAAGACCTCTCAATATCGGCATGTAATCGGACACAGAAAATGAATAAAGATAGGTCAAGATTTTAAATAGGGCATTTACATGCTCAGCCTCTGCCGGCCCGGGACCTCCGTCCTCCGTCGGTTCCCCGAAAAACCTCCGGCTAAAAATCAGCTGCCTAATCACATTCGTCGAGTAGTTTTGCACAGCAACTCTCACATTCACAATTCCACCGTCGGACTTATTGCACTTGTTGTACAAGTACCGAACAAGATGATCAGCCTCGGCCACCCTTTTCTCCACGAGCCACTTAAACCTCACCGGGGAAAGCAACTCGTTAGTAATCACCCTCCGCATTTTCTTCCACTGCTCGCCGTAGGGCCCGAGGGCGGCGGTTAGGTAACCGTCAGTGGCCGCACGAGTAGAAAAGCTAACCGGCCTCGAAGCAAATGTGGCATCTTGTTTCTTCAAAATTTCACGGCCAAGCTTGGGGCAAAAAACGGGAATTACATGAACATTTCCGAGACGAATGCAACCAATGTCGGCATTCATCTCGTCCATGAGCTTGTGTATCCACCGGAATGTGGGCTTGTTCTGGATCATTTCGGGGAGGTTTCCGACGATGGGCCACGGCTTTAGGGTTTTAGGAGTGGGAGGCAGTGGGAACTGCTGCTTGAACACCTTGCCATCATTAATATCGCTATGATACCAATAACGCTTGATGAAGAAACGTAAAATGGTGACGAGCAAGCAGAAGGAGAGAAAGCCGATGTTGGCCTCCATGGATGCTGGCGTCAGGTGGAGTAGAAGAGTTAATTATTGACTTAATTTAGACCAAAAGAGAAGGATTAGGGGATCTCTAGAGAGGGTTTAAATCTCTAGAGATGTTGAGAATTGTTCGTTCTATTTTTAAAGGGTGTTTATGGGTCTGTATATATAGAGGAATGATTCTGATTTAAGAATGTATGTACGTGTTGGAGGAATGTATGCACGTGAAACTTCAAAAATATGGGGACTTTGGCCTACACGTTTTTTTATTACACACACCCCATCCTTTTATTATTATGTATTGTGGTGTGTATCAAGTTTTGGAAGGCGGGAGGGCGGGCTCTTTTGTTGTACTCTCTATTGCTTTTTCGGGTTTCGGGTCTGCCCGATGATCGGAAATGTTTTTCAATATTTTGAATACTAGGTATTATCAATTCACGTGAACAGAGCTTTAAAGAAGTTATTGAGCTTAGGTGGCACGGCCAATTTAGACATGTATATATGTGGTTGTAATAAAAAATAAATGCAACCGTTGTAATGTAAGTGAATTGATAACGTCGTATGATGGTGTGTCTTGAGTAAAAATATTATTGTTAAATATGAAGTTACTAATATTACTGGTTTAAAAATATTCTTATATATTGTACTATGTGATTGATATTTTAGTGACACTTATAATTAAGATTGAGATCAGTATGCAATGTGTGTATATATATATAGTTCGAGCAGAGTTTCAAATTTTGGATCTCTAATTATTACATTGAGAATATGATGCATGTCCTGGATTTCAAAATGGATCACTTTACCTAATGATTTCAATTTGAATATTCATAATGTTAATTATATCAAGGAATTTCTAATTATTAATATATTAGATCATCTGACATTCTGTTGAGAAAAATAAAAGAGTTTCTCATGGTTTTCGCTTCTTATTCCACGTCCAACACTTGAATTTCTAATTCAACTTCATTTTTTAAAATCAGTTAAATATTAATCCATAGGAAAAGCCTTAAGATTGAGTGAATATACTTTAATACGAAAATAATCAAAACAGTACCCCTTGTGAACCATGAACTACACAATACCAATCATATCCTTTTTTGTATAATAAGTTTATTAATAAATTTTAAAATCGCTGTGCTCTATTTTTACTTAATTTATTTCTTTCGCACATACCCACGTATATTTTTAGATGTATTGGGAAGTTTTTTCATTCCATATTAAAATAAAAGAAAAAAGCTAAAAGGGTCTAACTCAGTGAGTAAGAGTCTTAGTCTGCATATATACTAACTAGTAATCTTAGATTGAAATCCCTACGACTTCGTGTGTGTGTGTGAAAAGCATCCCTCTTCCCTTTAGATTAGAGACGTTAGTGGTAGATCATTTAAAATAAGTAGACGTAAAATTCACTTTCTTTCTAGTGTAATTTGAATCTTTCAAAAATGAACCTAACAAAACAAATTCGTGACTGTTAAAATTAGAATAGATTGATAGTTAAGCGTATAGGAGAGAACTCATCAACATCGCATACCCCCCATGGCATTAATATATGTTTTTGGGTTTTTTCACCATATACATGCATACATATGCACCCATATCGTTCCAACACTCACAGCACACCTACCATGCGTCCATAACTGTGGTGTTTATTGGTTTGCTCCTCCCTGGTCCCCCACCCATATGTTTTCCATGGTCACAGAATTAATTGTCGATGGAAACAAATGGGAATCCACGTTTCTTCCATGCCAACACAGATCTCCTCACCTTGCATGAAACCCATATGTTTACTTTATTTTCTGGCCCGTGAAACATATGCACGCCACCAGCTGACAAAATATAGTCAATAATACACTCTATCTATCTATCTATCTATCTAGCCAAAAGCTCCAAATCACTACCGCTCAACACAAACCAGCTAGTCACCATGTGTAGTGTCAGGTCACCACCGGAAAGTACATACAGATCGAGCATATTATAGATCGTACGTATGGGGTTGGGGACGCGAACGTCTCGATCTATTTCATTTTAAACCTTACTAATTAGGCATGCTTGTTATGTTCTAACAAGGATATGAATTCTGAGTTACATGCATCCTCGGTGTTGTCTTCTGGCCGCCCAATCCTTCTAATTTTTAACAGAAAGATACAGACTGAGTACGGCGCCAGTTAACGTCTCTATTCCATTTTGAACATGAATGAAACTCGTTATCTTTTAAAATAAACACATATCAACGCTTATACCCTTGCCTTAATTTTCTGCATAGATGCCTTTGAATCTTTGCCGGCCGGCCGGGGTCATATATCAGAGATAAGAAACGAATGTCGTTCCCGGCTGGCTACATCCTGACCGGCTAGGGTTGTGGATAATATATCGTCGCCACCCTGGCTGAGGCATATATATATTATTCATATCTTTTTTACCTAAAAGGGAAAAACAGCCTAATTTAGTAAATAAGGTAATACTAGCATCCCAACCCCGGTAGTACTTTATCGCACCACTTTTTCGATTTATCGAATTCTCTTTGTACATATATAATAATCAGAATCATTTATTCTCTAAATCTTCATGTTAAGATCATTTCCGTAAAAATTCAACAAGATTGGAGGTCGTTTAGTCATTCATATGTATCAAATAAATCAACGGTTTTTGTAAGAATTAATATCCTCATGGCGAAGTGTCTATTTAGTTAATATATCTGAATGACTAAACGACCTCCAATCTTATTGACTTTTTACAAAGTTGATATTGACATGATGATTTAGAGAATGAACAGTTCCGATTATGATATATGTACAAAGATAATTTGATAAATCAAAAAGGTGGTACGGATGGTTCTTTTGCATTTGCCCCATGGAGAAATTGAAGAGGCGGACCAAAGTGGGCCCCACCAGACCTTCAAGAACCAAAAAAAAACTAATTATTATGCATGAAGTACTGGTCGCGGAAAATGATCTTACCAAATAATCATACTTTGTTTGGTTGCTACGTCCTCTGAGTTCTTCTCTAGCTAGCTACTTCTTTGATCTCCTTTAATTTTTCCTTGACAAGTTATAACATGAGGACATAAATTGTAATACTGTGTACTGAATTGGCCTATAAATTTTGTAAAAGTTCTTTTAAATTGATAAAACTTATGGTACTTTAAGAATTGTTAATAAAACGTTAAGTTTTATGAATCTTTAAGAAAACTTTAAATTTAAATAATTGAAGTAGCGGTTTTTACGTCATATCGTTAAAAACACTACAAAGTTGATAAAATTTTGTTCTCTTTCTCTATCAAGGTCAATTCTAAAGCATATTTTGTTATTCTAAACGAGAGAGTCATTTTAAGATAAAGTCACTTTGAATTCATTTATATCAAGTAAAACTTCGAGATATGCAAATTCGTCTCAACAACAAACCTATTCAAAATATGAATATATAAGAGTAACTTTCAAAAGAATGTATTAGAGCATCTTTCTTTTGTGCCAGAATTAGAATATTACATATAATATTAATATTCTGATTATGGAACGTGTTTGTTTGTTCTTGTGTACAATCAAATCAATGCACCTTCCATTTTTTTTAAAGTAAATTTGCTTTCCCATATTTAGCAACTTGATGGCTAACGATACTCTTCGATCATATGCCTCCAGCAGTCTCTAAATAGTAACGCACGTTCACACAGCGTGCTTCCATATGTATTTTATGCAACTACCTACTAAAACAATATGCTCCCATATGTTTCATGCGACGCGTATGTTTTTTCTTTTCATCGTACCAAAATTATTACAGTGATATTAGTCATTCGTGTATCCTCTGAGAGTGATTAAGCAAGAGTTAAAAAGTCACTTTCAAAAATTAACGACAAAAAATTACAGTATTTTTTAATGATTTCGAAAAAGTAAAACTCTTACAAATTACGAATTATATCCGAAAAAATGTAGATATATACTCTCAAACGAGCTCCAATATATTTACAAACAAGAGATATATAGATGAATTAATAGATTATATATCTGATGGCAGCGAGAAAACAGACAAAAATCATTCTTTCAGTTGATTATGCTGCCAAAAATTTACTTAATGTTTGTAACATTCACATTGTGATCCATGCCAAACATATCCATGAGAGCATGCAATACTGGACTACATATAGGAACCATGACTAGGTTCATATATATATAGGACGTCCATGACTAGGTTCATATACTTACGTAACCATCACCAATAAAATGGAGACATATTTAGGCATAATCAACATATATAACGATCCTATAATGCTTATTCAATTATATATATATATATAGGCACAGACCTAAGCAAGAGGCTGGGGTGTGCTCCAGCCCATCCGAAATTAATGACTCATAGAAAAAATTCATGTAATGTTAGTTTATATAGTCGACTTTATTAATTTATTATACCTTTAAATAAGAGAGATGATGAATTTTTTGGAGATCATATGATATCTTATCCACGTAAAAAATGAGCTTGTGGCGATTTAAGTGTTTTATATTATATTTATACATGAGTATTTATTGTTTCTTGGCATAAAGTATATATTTTTATTATGTGTATTTTTTTAATTAATAAAATTCATTTAATATCATCGAAATTTGATAAAAAAAAAAATTCACGCTAAAATTTAGTCCATCTCATTTTTAATTTCTAAGTTCGTATATATATTTAAGTATTCGTACAAAATATATCGTTCAATGATATGATAAAGATAATGATTGTATACATCTACATGCATGTACACAATCAAAATCGTAAACCAAGATTTCTTTACCCTTCAAAAAATATGGATATATATATATATATATATATATATATATATATATATATATATATATATATATATATATATATATATATAAGGAAAGTGCTATTTTACTTCACCAAAGATTAAAGAAAAAAACATAGTATAATTCTAGCTAGCTAGACATTGTGGTGTGGTTTGATACCATACATTAATTTCCTTCTACTATTACTACCATTTTTTTTTTTATAAATTACATAAAAATACCCAAACTGTAAAGGTCATTTCAAGTTCATACATGAACGATGAAATTTTTTATCTAGGTACTTAAACTATATGACCATAAACAAATCACTACATCCGTTACATTTTCCATCCAATAAGTCGTTAAAATGACACGTGGCAAGTAATTGATCCAGTTAGCTAGTGATGTGGCAAATATTAAAAGGGCAATTTCGTCATGTCACTATTTTATCTCATTTACCTTCTTTCTTTCGTCTTCTTCTTCCCTTCTTCCTCTTCCCCAATTCATCATCTGAACCCACCACATCATCACCGGGAAATTGAAAGAACAATAAAAAAGAGAAGTTTCTTAACCTTTTTTCTAGGTTTCTATGAATCAGAGACAAAGAACAACTTGAAATTCTCTGGGTTTCTATGAATCTGAGTTATTTCTTATCCTTTTTTTCTCCAGATCGGTACTGACTTCAAGGTCGTTACCCGTCGAGCCGCCACATGACATGGTCATCGCCCTTCGAGCCGACCTCATCGTCGCAACGACGACAGCAACCCTCTAGCCTCAATCTCTTTTCTTTCATTCTCATTCATTTCGATTAGAACACGCTGACATAAGAGACGACTAGCACGACATAGCCACCACCGTCGCCTGAGGTTTTGATTCTTTCTTTCAACACTTAGTTCTTCACTTTTTTAGTGTGATTAAGATTACATTTGATATCCAGTTCTATGCATTTGTATGCAAATTGCATTGCTATGCATTTCATAGATGTTGATGAAGATGAGATGATGATGATTGATGAAGATGATGAATTGGGAAAAGGAAGAAGGAAAGAAGAAGATGAAGAGAAGAAGGGAAATGAGATAAAATAGTGACATGACGAAATTATCCTTCTAATTTTTTTCACATTACTAGCTAACTAGATTAATTACTTACCAAGTGTCATTTTAACGACTTATTGGATAAAAAATATAACAGAGGTAGTGATTTGTTTATGGCCATATAATTTGGGTACGAAATATTTTATAATTCAAGAATCTTAATTATTGGAGACAAGAAATGAAAGGTGTGCAGGATTGGATGCAAGTGGCAAGCAAGCAAGCCCGTAGTGGAGATAATGCATGTGGCCAGCAACCACGATGCAAACGTCTCCTTCAACACCCTGCTGGCGGCTACTACCTACTGGCTCTCCTGCATGCATATATTAATTTGAGCCATACATGATTCACAGATTTTGTCTTAACCTGCCTGCATTGCTCAGAGTACCCCTGACTATTCACTAGGAGGAAAGTTTAAAAATCAAATTTCAGACAATTTTCACGATATAGTCCATAAGGGAGAAAATACTCAACTTCGTATAAGTCCTTATAGAGTTGTTCAATTTTTCAATATGAAATTTTTGTACTAAAATAAATTGATTATGGAGAAAGAGGTTCAACTCCTTATAAGGGCTTGTAAAGTTGTGCAATTTTTTAATGTGAGATTTTTGTACTAAAATCAATTAGTTATGGGGGAAGAGTCCCAACCCCTTATAAGGGCTTGCAAGATTATGCAATTTTTTAAATGTGGGACTTTTGTACCCTCACATTCTCACACGCCCCCTCACGTGTGGCGAATTTTCAAGCTTAACACGTAGATAACTCATATTGGGTGACGTGGAGCATGTGTAACGCCTCCTCACATGTGGCGAATTTTCAAGCTTAGCATGTAGATAACTCATATTGGGCTCATATTGGGTGACGTGGAGCACGTGTAACGCTCCCTTACGTGTGCCATATTTTCAAACCTAACACGTAGATAACTCTTATTAGGTGACGTGGAGCACGTGTGACGATTAAGCTTTACACGTGAGATAAGACACTCTGATACTACGAAGGAAGTTGAGGTTCCACCCCAAAACCAATTGGCAATGGGGGAGAGATCCAACTCCTTATAAGTCATTGCAAGATTGTGCAACTTTCTAATATGAGATTTTTGTTCCTTCACATTCTCACACATTAGTCATTGTTACGGCCGGGTTATTTTCATATTAGCCTCACCACACCATATGCATTTTTCCTAATGAATAGATTTGCACTTACGTGTGGAAGGTACACGATGAATATGAATGGATAGTTATTGAATTGAATGTACGTGAATATAATATTAGATTTTTATATTGTAATACATCTTTTCTTTGTATTTATTTATATTTCTTTTATTTTTGTTATGTTTCATTATAAATTTTATTCAGTCCACAACTTGTTTTATTTGACGAGTATTTATATTCTAAATTTTTCATGAAGTCCTATGACCCCGTCTCATTTTTTCTTTATACATATATTCGGAACGCATTGTTACCAATTTTTATATTAATATACTTATCAAACATATATCTAAATATATTGTCGTCTATATGATAATGTAGACTGAACTCTCAAAACGGTTCTCATTTATTATGCAATGTGGAGCCGGTTCCTCTTTTTGACAGCATATATATATATATATTGGCGCCTATATATACCGCATTCAAATAGATAGATGATGAATGTTCAACTTCTATTCTATTGGAACTCCTATATATATATATATCCCCACAAGATGAAAATTGTATTGCGTGCAACTGTACTATACCTACTAGCTCTTTCCTAGTCTCCTCATCTTTCTCTTAATCCTTCAACATATACATATATATATATATATATATATATATGTATACAGCATCGGCCTAAAGAGTGTGTGTTACGTACATAATTAATGTTTAGGTGGAAGTCCGAAGAAGATTGAAGAATTAGGAGAAGGGCTGATTCATCGATCGACTCACGAAGAAGGATATATATAGATCGATTGATTCTCACAAAGGTCAGTCGTACGAAGCAACCAAGAGTTCTACGATATATATTAGCCCTCCATAGAAGATGAACATATAAATATATATATATATATATATTATGTTATATGCCCTCGGTAGAAGATGAATTTATAGATATATAAATATATATATGGTAATATATATTTTTTTTTTGGGAGAGTATGTCAATATGATCTTAATGAGGTGTGGAGCTTTGCATCCAACATTCGTTGGGTTTCCCTCTTCGAGAGCATGCGTTCATCAAGGCAGTGGATATATTGCGAATCCACCATGCAAGGGTTCAATCCCCTTTGTTCCTAAATCTTGTATGATTGGTCGACAAGGTCCATGAAAAGGGCCCTTGCTAGATTTATTGTTGTTGTGAAAATGCATCAAAGCTCTACTTCCCTCAATCTTCACCTTACGCCACCCCGACTCCCCTTTTGTCACCACCCTTATCTCTATTAGTAAAGCTCGAAACTCTTCATTTTCTATTTTGTGGGGATTGGATTGTATAAACTACTTCTAGGTTTAATCCTCTCCAATTTCCTCAAAATGGAAAAATAATTCACTTTTATGTTTAAAAAACCTCAAATTTTATGACTTTGATTAGATTGGATTGAATTGAATTGGCTTTGATGATCATCAATTTTCAGATATTTTGGAGTATCGTTAGAACTGAAGGGCTCGTTTGATGAGGAGGCATGATTGGATTGGATTCAATAATTCATCAAATTTAAGGTATTTTGGAGATTGAAGTGAATATCTTTTTATTGTAGTAAAGTGATTACATGAGATTTCATGCACACAAAAAAAGTGAATAGAGGATATTAGACATGTATACAAGGAAACGTATTCAATCCAATATATCCCTTCAAAATGGTATAGTTACATGAAGCAAGTTTCCTTCTATATGTCTAACCCCTATAATTCCCTTCCAATGAAATCTCATGTACTTCGTGTGCTTAATTGCAAACCGCATTTACTATTATAAATGATTCAATACAAACTAATACTACCCACGAAACGAGGTTAGCCCAAAAATTTTCATTCTTGAGTGATTAGAGGGATTAGACATTAAAAAAACATATTTATATCCAATCTACGAAAGTTGTAGAATTAAAAGAGGCAAATTTTTCTCATATCTAAACCGCTCTAATTCTCAAAGATTTAAATCATCCACTCCTACTTGTAAAATAACTTAAGTTTAGAGTTATCCAATTTAATGTTACCCACTAAACTAGCCTCCAATGTCCGTTGATGACATGGATTTATTCATCGACAGCAACATCAATGTTGGAACCCGTTGTTAATTTACATATGTCAACCTTAATTACGCCTAGAAATCTAGAATCGGTTTCTAAGGTCACTGCCAGCTGCAAGAAGCCCTCCTCCGCCACGCATGCTAAACAATGCCGCCCTGACTGCTTCCTCCTCATCCGTTTTACTCAACTCCCTTACCATAGTAACTTTGCTATATATAAAGGGAAAATAGTTGTCAATGTCCATGAAATAGTACATGAACTATATTATTATTAGCAAATGTTCCTGAACTATGTCTAAACGTTCAAAGACAGTCATTCTGTTAAATTTATCAACGATGTCTGTTAAAAGAACACACTTTATATGCCAACTTTATTCTTAATCTTAACAGAAATTGTTGAGAAAATTAACAGAATGACTGTCCTTACACGCTTAATTAGACATAGTTCATAATAAAATTTAGAGGCGATAGCTAAAATTAGTGTAAAATTAAAAAACATTAGCAACAGTTTCCCCAATTGCTATAATGCCAAAGAGAGAAAATTAGTATTTTTAATTTTTTAAAGAGAAACATATTACGTATGGCGTACATGACGAATTATTATTCTTATTTTTATACGACCAACATTTTCTTTTTTTTCACATGATCATGCAAACGCGAACGAAAAATGGTCAACTAAATCGGTGAAGTCAATTCTGAACTTAGTGGGGTGCACACATCCCAATTAAGCAAACCTTGATATATAGCCAAGTGTACTCGTAACACAATCACGTACGTAATCTTGACTCTTGATCCTTATTGAGATGGCGGTTGGGATTAAACTGTTGGTATCACAGACCTCAAGCTGCGGAGCAGAACAACAATGGAACTCAGGTACTTTCTCTTAACCGAGCCTCCTAGCTAGCTAGCTGAAATCGATTAAGCCTAAGATAGGATTAGGTTCTTCTTTCTTCCTTTCCTACTTAGTTTAAGATTTTGGCTTGAATTTGATTATTGAATCTGAATTATGATCACTATGAACAATGCACTTCAAGCGTTTGAAAAAATGCTTAAGCAGAATTTTCTAGGTAATTCCTCAGCTACGATTGAGATAATTTCATTCAATTGTATTGTTTATACGATTACACTGCATATTCATATATGCATTCTCACACTTCCAATTCAGTTAGGCTTATCACACTATGATGTCACATTGGCCATTTACAAACTGCCACATTGACAAGCCGTTTTACAATCTCCTTGCTACTCAAGCAAAGCTCACATACACACTCTCACCCTTCTGAATTTTGTTACACCTGCACATCTCACTCAACGAACACTTAATCCACCTCACTGCCTTGTAGATTAATCTCCCAGCTGGACAGCTTACTCAGCAACATAAACTTTAGGGCTTGGGCAACACATGGCTACATTTGCGGATGAAGCTAGTAATTTTCCAGCCACAGCATCCGACCAGTTCCTGCCATTCTCAAACAGCTCAGGTGTCACATGGAGATTATGGCCCTATGGTGAAATCGGCAGACATTATTTGGTTTATTATTGTCTCTGCAATTGCCCATTCAGCAGCATTAATTTGATGAGATATATATTATCTACTGAAAGATGATGCCATTATATAGATATCTTTTCCTCCCATGCATGCAGACATGGACCAATAATTAATGGTTTTTTATTATTATAGTACGCAACGTATCAACCAAAAAATTCTCCATTTTATGAATAAGATACATAAATAAACACAATTTTTAATTATTATTTGAAAATTTAACTATTAGGGTTTTTTCTTCTTGCACCATCAACCAGAAAATTCGGGAAGAGAAAAGAAAATTGAAGAGTGAAAGGGAAAAGAAAAAGAAAATCAAACTTGTCAATGTACTACAATAAAATTCTATCTTGCTCGGCAAAAGGACGTCGTCGAGCAACCATAGGTGTTCGTCGAGCAATTCTGAAAACGGCGAATCTTCATCGGGTAACCTGCGTCGGGCTAGTGCAGTCGGGCTTGGTGTTAGTCGACGACAACAGTATATTCGTCAGCAACTAAAGCTTGCCCGGCGGAGGAGTTCGTCGCTTACACATTCGTTGAGCAACCTAAAGGTCAACAAGATATTACCGACGGAGAATGTGCATCGGGTAACCTTCATATATTCGTCGGGTATCGTTTTAAATCATCGTCGGGTAACTCGATACATATCCGTCGGGTAACTGTTTACATATCCGGGTAAATATTTACCAATCCGTCGGGTAACTGTTTACATATCCGGGTAAATATTTACATATCCGTCGGGTAATGTTTTACACTTTTTACATATCCGTCGGGTAAGTGTTTACATATCCGTCGGGTAACGTTTTACATATCCGTCGGGTAACTTTTTACATATCCGTCGGGTAACCATTTACATATCCGTCGGGTAACCGTTCACATATCCGTCGGGTAAATTTTTACTTATCCGTCGGGTAACGTTTTGGTATTCGTCGGGTAATTTGTACCCCATTCGTCGGATAACTTTCTTAATCTTTGTCGGGTACAGTTTTAAAAAATTTCATTCCTATGCCCGACGCCTTGACTGTTTGTCGGGCAAACGTTGAATATTTAAAATATATATTTAATAAATTATTTAATTAAATAATTAAAAAAATAATAATTAAAAAATTCAATTAAAAGAATCAAAATAAAATAAAATTAATATTTATAAAAATTAATGTTATGTTTTTACATCATTAAAACTAAAACAATATTTTACATATATTACACTTTAACTAGTAGTCGGCGGGTTGAAGTAGCCGGGATCCTGAGGGGGCTGTTGGGTGGGCAGTGAGAAAATGTCATCCAATCCACGGTCACCCAACGATCAAGGACCTTGGCAAGGGCGGTCTTGATTTTGTGGTTTTGGGCTTGGATCTCCGCGTATTGGGCTTTGATATGAGCATTTTCGGCCTAGAGGAACTCGAAGTTTCTTCTAAGGTCCGACGTCTCCTGGGGATTGCCTATCCAAGATGAACTCGACGACTGACTCGAGACATCCCGCACAATCCCGTCGCCCGCCCCCCGAACGATCCTCCCTGGGCGCCTCCCAAGTTGTCGCTCCAGAATAACGATCGACATCTCGTGATTAGGGAGTTGTTGCTCCAATGACACATCCGGATGCTGTTGGGTGAGCTCAGCTTGTGTCTGCTGGACGTCTTTCTCCATCGCCTCCTACAAATTTGAATAAATATTAATTAGAAATATAATTATCAAATTAAAAAATAATGTTTAATCTTCCAAAAAATAAACTTACGTGAATTTTGTTAGCCTCTTGATCCCCCTGTCCAGCGTACACCTGCCCCCAGACATCCACCTCTGGGAACATCGACCCGGCGATGCGCCGATCCTCCTGCCGGGCCGATAAGGATCGCGACCCCCCGTGGTGGTTGAATTTCTTCGCTTCCCAGTTCGATGTGTTGGCAATCGATTTCCGCTATTCATTCGTAAAACTAAAAATTATATTTTAAAATGGAAAATAACATAAAAATTAAATAATTTAATTCACTAGATAGATAATACTTACCAGATAGGTGGGGGACACAAAATGGTCGCACAACCACAACCACCCTGGCAGTTTCGGCCCGTCCAACTCCTCCGGAGGATTTGCCTGAGCTTCCTCCGGGGAAGGCCAAGTCAAGAAGTACTTGTGGATCTCGTACTTCCAGTCGGCGTACCATAACTGCCAGTGGTGGCTCAGGTATCTATTGAGCTAGACGTTCTCCAAGTCGAACTCAAAATTGATCTGCAATCAATTATTAAAGTTAGTAAAATAATTAAAAAATATGAAATTAATGTTAAAAATGGGAAAAACACATACCGATAACTCTCCCCAACAATGCATGATCTCCTCCGGGGGTTGGGCTCTGAAAGTCTCCCAATCATCAGGGACTTGGTGCAAAGAATCGCACCAATATCATGCACCAGGAGGCTGTGAATTTTGACCGGCGCAGACAGGAGGCGCGGCACGTACACCACCAGTATCTTTACATTTGTTGTCCTGCAAATCCATTGGGATGTCAAACCTCGGTTTATCCTGCGCACGTTCACCTACCTACCTGCAAATTCGATGAACATTGGTAAATAAAATGAGTAACAAATAAAAACGGTTGGTTAAATAAACAAAATAATGAACTTACCCTTAGGGAGTGCTCCGACATTAGGCCCTATTTCGTCTGCTCCGACGTCGTCCTGTGGGGGCTGGGGGTCGATACGGGGTTCCCCTCGTTTCTTGCTATGTTGTCGACGAGTCGATCGGGCACCGGGTGGCTGATGGACCGACATCGGTGACTGAACCGACGCTGCTGTTAAGGCAACCGAGTCAGGGGCTGCCTCCTCTGGCGCATGATCATCAACGAGATTAGGGCAGGGGCGGGTCTTAGACGTGATTAAGGTGGGATGCGACATCTACAATAACAAATATAAATTAATTAATATAAAATTAACCAACATATTTTTAATTAAATAAAAAAAAACTTTCATGTGCATCAACTCCACAACTGCCCCTAGAACCGAAAATGATTTACAACCGGGGTAGAATTCGCCTAAGCTTCTTTCAACAATCTCTCGTAATGGAACTCAGAGTCTTCGGGTTGCAACCTTGGCGCATCATCTTCCATATCATCGGATGTGGGAGGAAAAGCATCGGTTAATAACTCAACGACTTGATCATTATCACATCGCCGATCCAAACCACTTTCGTCTCGACGGGTCCCGGGAACCGAAGATGTTGATGCGGAAAATATTTCTTCACCGTGATAAATCCAATTAGTGTAGTTGTGTACGATCCCATTCCATTCCATATGAGTTTGGACCTCATTCAACGACATCTAACTGCAATTGTTACATTTACTGCACGGACACCTGATACGTCTTGTATCACTACAATGACTGCACGGACACCTGATACGCCAACTACACAACACATAATTGCGCACCCCCAAACTGTCCGAATATATGGACAATTCAAGAGTCAGTCAATCAATCTGATTCACTGACTCTCAAACGGGTCTAAAGTTTTTCATTGAATTTCATTATACGAAGTTAATCAACTCGATTAATGTCGCATAAACGGTTATGAAATATGAACGTATTTCACTCCGTCGGAACTAAATAAAGCGTTTTAAAAAAAATATCACAACAAATTCACAAATACAAACATATATTAATTATGCATAAAACAAAGTTTTAAATTTGATAATTTCCGTACATATTTTCTATTTCCCTATTTTCCTAACATATTTTCTAATTTCCTAACATATTTTCTAATTTCAATAATTTCATTACATATTTTTTATTTTCATATTTTCCTAAAATATTTTCTAATTTCCTAATTTATTTTCTATTTCCCTATTTTCCTAACATATTTTCTAATCTCCAAACATAATTTCAAATTTTAATAATTTCATTACATATTTTTTATTTTCCTAAAATATTTTCTAATTTCATAATTTCCTAACATATTTTCTATTTCCCTATTTTCCTAACATATTTTCTAATTTCATTACATATTTTTATATTTTCCTATTTTCTAAAAACCATTTCTTATTTCCTAACATATTTTCTTTTTCCCTAATTTCCTAACATTTTTCCTAATTTCCAAACATATTTTCTAATTTCAATCATTTGATTACATATTTTTAATTTTCCTATTTTACAACAAAATTTCCTAATCTCCTAACATAT
Source organism: Oemleria cerasiformis (assembly GCA_037349345.1). Classification (NCBI taxonomy): domain Eukaryota; kingdom Viridiplantae; phylum Streptophyta; class Magnoliopsida; order Rosales; family Rosaceae; genus Oemleria; species Oemleria cerasiformis. The sequence goes on from JAZGTL010000006.1 coordinate 3,111,166, forward strand.
TTTCTATTTTCCTAATTTCATAATATAGTTTCTATTTTCATATTTTCCTAACAAATTTTCTAATTTCCACAAATTCTAAACAATTTCTACACATTTTCCACAATAAATACAAAATTTCCTAACATAATTATATCCAACATTCTTAACAAAATTAAATTGAGAGGTAAACACACATACCTTTTTATAAGTATTCCTTCAAATCAACCACAAAATTCATACAACACAATACATAATTAATTCCCAATCAAAAATCAAAATTTCAAAACTAAAAAAAAAAAAATTTCAAACCTTAAAATGTGATATTTGGTGATTGATAGAGAAAAAGGATTTGATTGGTAATGAAAATGGTGATGAGATGATAATGTTAAGCAGAGAAAAGAGAGTGAGTGAGTGAGAGATTGAGAGAGAGTGTAGAGAAGTGCTGAAGCAGAGAGGAGGAAGAAGAAGAAGAAGAAAAGAGAGAGTCTCGGGTATTTAGTGTGTTTAGACCTCTGCCCGACGACGAACTACATTCGCCGAGCAACTTTTAATGATCCGTCGGGCAACAAAGAGTCAACGCCAAATGTTACCCGACGACGATTATTCGTCGTTGTATATAATGTTACCCGATTTACGCGCCAAGGGCTTTCTCTTCCCGCCAACAGGTTACCCGGCGATTCTTTTTATACGTCAGGCAACCTGTTCTTACCCAGCGAGATTATCTTCGTCGGGCAAAATCTTGTCGGGTAACAACGATTTTCTTGTAGTGATGCCAACGCTAAGAAAGTGTATCTGGCACCAAAACAGAGATGCCAAAAACTTTCAATTTCATGGGTTTGGTTATTATGTAGTTAAATATATATATTAAAGTATTAAGTATATACTGTATATCATATTTGGTTAATTAATTATTCGGTCATCAACAAAATATTTCGTTAATTATTCAATTGAAAAAATAAGTATATATAATTACTTTGGGAAAAAAATAAGAATCTTATTTATGAAAAAACAAAGGTACATATTGTTCATAAGTAAGTAAATTCCCAAACCTTAGGGTTTCGGCCGAGTCCTACTCGGCTAAAGCAACACATGGCTACCCTTGGGGATGAAGTAGTTTCCAACCGTCGTGTCAGCGGTGGACACGTGGGGGATGTTAAAGGGTGCCACCGGGTGGAGGCGAAAGGCTTCTCTGGCGCTAGCCTTGACGTAGTTGAGGCGTGAAAATTCTGACTCATGGACAAGTCTTTCCTTGCCAACCACGGCATCAAGTTCTTGTGTTGCTTTCTGTAACAGCTCAGGTTGGTTTATGATCTCTGCAATTGCCCATTCTGCAGCATTTGATGGATTATCCACTGTTCCCATTATCATCTCCTGCATGCATGCACACGTACATATATATATATATATATATATATATATATATATATATATATATATATATATATATATATATATACAATAAAAATGGTCAATTTTCCTTTATATAAACTGTTGGTAATCAGAAGCTCAGCAGGGATAGTGGTGCTAATGGCTGCGACAAGAAAATCAGGTATAATTCTCATTTCTACCTCCTAGCTGAACACGATTGAATTAGGATTAGCCGGCCTGTGATGTTTCTAATTTACTTCTTTCTTCTACTTGAAATTTGGATTGAAATTGGTGATTGAAGCTGAGTGATGATCACTGTGATGATCAATGCACTCCAGATGTTTGACAAAATACTTGATTGAGTTTTTTGGATAATACCTCAGCTATGACTGAGTTGATTTCATTCCAATTGATTCTAGATCGATTACAATTGCATACACATGCATTCTCACTCACTCAATTCAGTTAGACGTGTGACACTATGATATCACACTAGCCTATTACAAAAACTGCCACATGATCAAGCCGTTTTACAATTTCCTTGCTACTCTAGCAAGGCTCACACGCACACTCCGTGCTCACACACATTCTGTTTTAGCTTTACAGCTCACTCATCACACACACGCACACTTGATCCACATCACAGTCTTGTAAAGGTCCAGCTAGGGATGCTTAGTCCCCAACATTCCATTCTAAGCTACTAGCTAGTTTAACCCCAAGCAAGGATTCAGTTGCCCCAACCTCTCTTTAGGTAGTGCCTTTGTAAAAATATCAGCCAATTGGTCCTCTGACATGCAAAACATCAAATTTATCTGGTTGTCTTGTAGATCATCTCTGATAAAATGAAACTTTATGTTAATATTTTTGGTTTTCTGGTGGAAAATTGAATTCCTTGCCATTGCTATAGCTGACATATTGTCACAAAGTAATGGTGTAGCCTCTGCTTGCTCCTTTCCAAAGTCTTTGAGCACAAATCTGAGTCAAATGGCTTGTGAGGTTGCTTCAGCAACACTAACATACTCTGCTTCTGCTATGAGCAAATCAAATGTGTTTTGTTTCACTGAGCCCCATAAAAACACCCCCCTGCCTAGAGTAAATGCATAACCTGAAGTACTCTTCATATCATTCTCAGAACCAGCCCAATCACTATCACATAAACCAATCAAAGTAGAGGCTTTTCCCTTAACATACTCAATGCCATAGGATAGTGTACCTTGTATGTATCTCATGATTCTTTTGGCAGTTCCATAGTGCTTACTTGTAGGACCATGCATGAATCTAGATAGGAGACTTGCAACATACATGATGTCTGGTTTTGTTGTTGTCAAGTAAAGTAGGCTGCCAAAAATTTTCCTGTACAGCTGCTCATATGTAGCTTCACTCCCATCCTCTTTTCTAAGTTTGTCTCCTGGAACCAGTGGTGTGCTCAATGGTTTACAATCCTTGAGACCAAACTTCTCAAGTAGTGTGGCAGCATACTTTCTTTGGTGAATGAATATGCTCTTGTCTGACTGAATAACTCCCATCCCTAGGAAGTGATGAAGTAGACCCAAGTCTGTCATTTCATTATTACTCATCATCACCTGCTTGAATTCATTGATCATAACTTGGGAACTTCCAGTGTACACTATGTTATCCACATAGATGGACACAATGATGATTTCACCTTCTATATTAGACTTAATGTAGAGAATGGCTTCACTAGGACTTCTTTGAAATCACAGCTGAGTAGATAGGAATCTATCTCACCATACAGAGCCTTTGGTGCTTGCTTTAGTCCATAGAATGCCATCTTGAGTTTATAAACTTGTCCTTCATCTACTTGTACCTCATATCCCTCAGGTTGATCAATGTAGACCTCTCCATCTAGTACACCATTTAGGAATGCAGATTTCACATCAAGCTGGTGTATCTCCCAATCTCTTTGAGATGCTAGAGCAATAAGTGTCCTAATGGTGTCTAACCTTGCCACTAGGGCAAATGTTTCATTGAAGTCTATACCAGGCTTCTGAGCATAGCCCTTAGCTACCAGTCTAACCTTGTACTTCTGTATTGAGCCATCTAGGTTCAGTTTTGTCTTGTACACCCATTTGACTCCAATCACAGGTTTGTTCATAGGTCTATCAACCAGCTCCCATGTCTCATTCTTTTGAATCATGTCAATTTCTACTTACATTGCCTTCTTCCAAACCTGATCTTTAACAGCTTCAGAGTAGTTTTTTGGTTCAATGATGCACATGTGGCATCTAGCATAGATGTCACTTATATATGCTTCTAAGTCTCACGGGTGTGCTACTAGGAGATTCAGCTTCAGGTTGTACTTCAGCAATTTGAAGCTCATTTCCTTGTGGAATGGGTACTTCATTCTCAATTTGAGGATCATCATGCTCATTTATGTATTCAAAACCATAATTCAGTGAGATAAAACCACCCTCACTTAGCTTCGCTTCATCCCAGTTCCATTTTGCACTGTCAGTAAAGATAACATTCCTAGATATCCTAATCTTGCAAGTTTGCAGATTGTATAATCTGTAACTCTTCTCACGGCTACCATACCCCATGAACACACACTTAGTGCCTTTCTCATCTAGCTTTTGTCTTAGCTGACTAGGAATGTGAGAGTAACAGATAGAACCAAACACCCTTAGATGCTTGACTCCTGGTCTTCTACCACTGAATTGTTCAAATGGTGTCTTGCAATTCACAGCCTTTGTAAGACACCTATTCTGCAAGTACACAACAATGTTTACTGCTTCACCCCAGAACCTGTAGGGTATGCCTTTGTCATGCATCATAGCTTTTGCCATCTCCACTATTGGTCTATTCTTTCTCTCAGCAACACCATTTTGTTGAGCTGAATAAGCCATTGTAAGTTTCCTTTCAATTCCAGTTTCATCACCAAACTGCTCAAATTCCTTGGATAGGTACTCACTTCCCCTATCACTTCTTAGTCTCTTCACTTTGTAACCACTTTGCAACTCTACCATTGACTTAAACTTCTTAAACACATTCAGAACTCCAGACTTATGTTTAAGAAAGTATAGCCAAGTCATCCATGAGTAGTCATCAATAAAGGAGAGGAAATACTTGTTCCCACCAACAGTTTCTTCTTGCATTGGCCCACACACGTCAGTGTGAATAAGTTCCAATGGTGTGGATGCCCTCCATGCCTTCTCTTTATCAAATGACTCCACATACTGCTTACCATCAATTCAACCTTCACACACATCACTTTCACTTGTGAGCTTAGGTAAACCCACCACTATGTCTTTCTGTTGTATTGTCTTCAAGCTTGCATAGTTCAAGTGACCATATCTCTTGTGCCATAGTTCTGAGTCTTCAATGAGTGTGGATCGCATTGCCACATGATTCACACATTCTAGTGACATAGGGAATACACCTATTTCCTGTCATAGGCACCTTAGCAACTATGTACTTCAGTTCTTTGTCCTCAAAGATGTCAACTGTGTGGTCACCAAAAACCAGAAAATATCCATGCTCAATCATTTGTCTCACACTCAATAGGTTCTCATCTAACCCAGGTAGTAGCATGACATCTTTGATGTACATATCTTTAACATTGCTTGGTGTGTATGACAAGTGTCCCTTTACCTTCAGCTTGCACAAGTTCTCCATTCCCCATTTTGACCTTTGCTTTTATACTTTTGTCAATATATATCCACTAGCAATGACTCTTGTGCAGTCATATGATTGCTACAAGCACTATCCACATACCACACACTGTCATCCTTGGTCATTGAGGCAGCATTGCAAGCATAGAACAAATTCCCTGTAGTTTTTGTCACTTCCTTTGCCAAATTCACAGCTGACTTCCCTGCACACTCCTTGGCAATATGCATAAATTTGTTGCAATTATAACACTTAAGTTTGCCCTTGAACCAACATTCACCATAGTGTAACTTATCACACACATTGCATGCATTCTTTGTACCACTACTCTCACCCTTGTTAGAGTTTGCATTATGAGTATAACTAGATTTACTGGTAGCATTGGGCTTTTGATTCCAATTCTTGTTTCCCCTATAAGGCTTCTTGAACTTGCCTTGAAAGTTGCCATGTTTAGGATTCACAGATAGACTAGCAAATGCCTTTTCCACAACACCATTAGTATGCATTTCAATTATTTGATCAAAAGCCCTAATGGATGCAACTACATTTTCCACATTTATAGTTTCCATATCTCTGGTTTCCTATATAATATATACAATAGGATCATAAGGCTTAGTCAAACTTATCAAAATCTTTTGAGCTAACCTCTTCTCTTAAATATCCTCTCCATATGTTCTCATTTGATTCACAACACCATATAGTCTAAACATGTAGACAGATAGTGACTCATCTTCTTTCATTCTTGTGTAATCAAAATCACGTCTAAGAGATTGAATTTTGACAGCTCTCACTTTTGAATCACCTCTGTATTCACGCTTTAGGATATCCCAAGCAGCTTTGGAGGTTTCCTCATTATGGATCCTAGGGAAAAATGTCATCAGCAACTGCATTCTGGAGTATACCAAGAGCCTTGGCATATCTAACCAAATCCATATGAGCATGTTAAGTCTCCACAGCTTCTGTACCTTCTCTTTTGATCACTGTCTCAGGTACCCCCTCATCCACCAACTTCCATAAGTCATAAGCCTTTAGAATAGTTTTCATTTTAACACACCATAAATCATAGTTTGATCCTGTGAAAATTGGTGTTCTCAGCTCTCCTCCAACTCCAACCATGTTACCAGATGGATCTCAACAGCAATGTGAACTACTCAGCACAAATAGATGCCCCATATGATGATCTTAGAGCTCTAATACCATGTTGATAATCAGAAGCTCAGCAAGGATGGTGGTGCTAATGGTTGCGGCAAGCAAACTAGGTATAATTCTCAATTCTACCTCCTAGTTGAACACGATTGAATCGGGACTAGCCTGTGATGTTTCTAATTTACTTCTTTCTTTTACTTGAAATTTGGATTGAAATTGGTGATTGAATCTGAGTAATGATCACTGTGATGAGCAATGCACTCCAGGTGTTTGACAAAATGGATGATTGAGTTTTCTGGATAATACCCCAGCTATGATTGATTTGATTTCATTCCAATTGATTCTAGATCGATTACAATTACATACACATGCATTCTCACTCACTCAATTCAGTTAGACGTGTGACACTATGATATCACACTAGCCTATTACAAACTGCCACATGGTCAAGCCGCTTTATAATCTCCTTGCTACTCAAGCAAGGCTCACCCACACACACTATGTGCTCACACACACACTTTGTGCTCACACACATTCTGTTTTAGCTTTACATGCAGCCCACTCATCACACACACGCACACTTGATCCACCTCACAATCTTGTAGAGGTCCAACTAGGATGCTTAGTCACCAACACCAATTAAACAAACAAATAGATCAAAAGGGTAAATATATTAATTATTATTAAGAGTGGGTTAACCTAAAGCTAAAGCGAATTTTACTTGGTGAAAATGTTTTTCAAATATGTTTTCTTTATAAAAGTTTTTTAAGTTTTATAATATTTTTTATATTCGAATGTGTCAAATTTTTTTTTTTTAAACAGTCTAATAATTATTATTTATAAGGGTCGAGGGATTTTACCACACATATCATTTGTATTATATATTTATTTCATCTTGAATTACATCATATTTAAATATTATTATAAAATATAATCGTGGCTTAGACTTAAAATTAAATGGTAAGAAGTAATAAGAGAAAACTCAAACATTCTCTATATACTAAAAGGGCGGGATGGATGCACTGTTTACGGACAGTGCATTTCCAAAATTACCCTTCAATTTACTTCTGCTTAATTTTTTAAAGCTTCTTTGTGTATAGTGGAGTGACAGTTTTGCCTTCGGTCTCGCTTTCTCTTCAATTTGGTTTGTGAAAGTTTGACACGCCTGCGAGACCAGCGCCTCAAGCCTTCCCTTTCTCTTCGATGCTTCCGCCTCATTCTTTATCTGTCTTTCAGTTTTGGTTTTTCTTCGATTTGGTTTGCTTCACAAATCAGCTTTCGTCTCCATTGAATTCAAACAATTTCTTCTCAGTTCTTGAATTCGAAGCTTCGTTGTTGAAGGTGAGAGCTGGGTTTTGGTTTCGTTGGTTTGCTCTGCCTTTTGATTTCGATTGCTCTGCCTTTTGGAAGGATCGAGGAACAAATTGTTCAGATTTGGAAGAATTTTCAGGTGAAGTTTTGTTTTTTCAATATTTAGAAATCTGATGAAATTTTTATTAAGATTGATTTTGTCGGCTCTGTTTTGCATGTAAATTTTTTGGAAATCGAATTTTTCACCCAGGCATCACTGTGAAGTTGCAGGTTAGTCGTTTTCTCTTTGCATTTCAGTTTTGCACAAAAGTAATATCATAGCTTGATCAGGTGTTTTAAATGCCAAAGGCCTCTGACTGGTATATTTTATGTTTAAGGTGTTTTTGAGTCCTGAAGGAAAAGCGTGGGGTCTTCGAAGTTCCCAAGGGTAAGGTTTTGGGTTTTCGTTAATTTATTTTTTACTTAGCTTATTAATTAGTATGGATTCTCAGTTCTTGAATTATTTTTTTGCTTTGTGTTTGTGATGCTTCTGATACTCATGTTTGGGTTTGCATGTTAATTTTTCGGTTATCATCTTTCACGGAAGACGGAAACAGACTTTGGAGGGTAAGGTTTTGGTTTTAGTTAATTTATGTTTTAGTTAGGTTAATTAAGTTAATAGCCATGGATTTTGTGGTTTGATTGTTTTGCATGTTTGTTTTTTTGGAAGGATATTGAGAAAGAAACTGTTGAAGAATTTTGAGGAATTTGCAGGGTAAGCTTTTGGGTTTTAGTTAATTTATGTATTTATTAGTTTATTGCTATTGATTGAAGAAGGTATTGTTGTGTTTTGGAAGAATACAGAGGTCAACTTTTTTTTTTTAATTTATTTCTATCTTTGATTGTTAATGCATGTAGATGAAAATGGTTGGTTAGGATTTGATTTCGTTTTTTTGGATGATGATTTATGATTGAGTTTAATGGTGAATGCAAATCTGTTGATGATCCTTATTGCAAGTAGCTGAAAATGGTTGTTTAGGATTTGATTTTGTTTTATGGATGTTAATTGATGTTTGAATGTAATGTTGAATTGAAATCTATTGATGCACACCAACTGTTTGATAAAAGTTCTTAATGGATTTTATGAGCTGTTTCTAAAGTCTTGCATGTTGTTTTTTTACAAGGATTGAGGGAGATACTGTTGGGTTTTCCTGAAATCCTGAGGTAAATTTTTGTTTTTGAATTTATTTAAAATAGTTTTAATTTCTAGAATTGAAACATATTGTTTTTGATAAAAGTTTTAAATGGATATTCTGAGTTGTTTGTAAAGTCTTGCATGTTGGTTTTTTCGCAAGGATTAAAGAAATTGACTTGATATTTGCCTCTAATTTGTATTCAGAGTAATATTGTAGCCAAAAATTTTAATGTACATCTTCTAATTTGTAGTTTCTCTTTGGAATGATAAGGCTAGCTACAAATTAAAAGATGTAATTTAAAGAACTTGAGAAGCGCACTAACAGAATAAGAGAATAAGAGATAGTAAGAGATAGAGACAGAGAGATAGCAAACTATTGCTTCATAATTTTCATATTTAGTCAACTTATTGACTTGATATTTGCGCTCAATCTGGTGAATTAATAACTTGACTTGATATTTACGTATTTAGTAAATATCCCAATTTCTACATACCTTGACTACTACAGTCCTACTTATGCTATTGTTATATGATGGTGAATTAAGCAGAGGGCAAATTAGGTCTTTTAAAAGTGCTCTATTGTTTTTTAAGAAGGAAGATGAAAATTTGTTGCTATGATCAATTAAAACAATGTGTAATTGTATGGAAAGGTGAGTGGTATTGATGTTCAAGATGAATGATATAATTCGATTTTTGTTTTGTATGTGATTTGTGATTTATTTAGTGAAGTGTTTTTAAGGAACACAATTAATTAATTATTTTCGTTCTTTGTATGGTATTTTTTGTTCGACTTTTGGATTAACGATAGTTTGCTGAGATTGGTTCAGGTATTGCTTCTCTGTGAATTGAGGTATGTTCTATTCTCTGAAATTAACTTTCTTGGTTTGAGTTTGTATAATTGTAAGTGTATGATTTACATATTTAAGAGCGCTCTCAATCTGCTTTTGATTGCTTTAACTGATTATGCATGGCTTTTGTCTACCAGGTAGTGATAATTTGCATATTTACTATCTGGGTTTGAGTCTGATTGTATGATCATAAAGGTGCTTTTATAAATATGAATAACGGTATTGTTACCGTTTGTTCTCTGTGTGATAAGAGGTTCGTCAGCTCTCACATGTTATTGGTCTATGAGGGTACATTTAGGGGTTAGCAGTAACGAATGTTAGTTGATTAGTTCTTTGGTGGATACTGAGTTCTCGATTAATTTGTTCTTTCTTTCTGGTCTACTATTGTGAATTTAGTAATTGATAGTTAGGTGAATGGCAGAGCATGATCTTGGTTTAGAAAAACAAACCCTTCACACTTCTAAGGGAAAACTTAGTAATGAATACCTTTTACACTTATAAGGGAAAATTTAGTAATGTACTTAACAAGAACATGGTCGTTGAGTTGCTTAAGGACAGCTATCTACGGATTTTATTTTGTCAATTTTCGTATTTCTATTGGAAAACTCTTTGGTTGTATTTCAGTTTAAATGATGGTTAAGTTGCTTGAAGACAGCTTTCTACTGATTGCAAATGTAATTTTGTTCGAATTTTGATGAGTTTGTGTTGCCCAATTTGCTTTTATATATATATACACGAGTGAATTAGAGTATATGACACGTGAGTTTCCTTTGTTCTTTCATTAACTTCATTTTCTTTGTACCTTTCATTTGATTTGCAAGCAACTTTGAAGGAAATGAAAGGAAACCCATATAGCAATTGAACTTGACCAAGTTTTTCTGCCAATGAATTTAGAGAGCATGTCAGGGATTGTTTTTAAACATTAAAAGACACCGCAGCATCGCGCGGGTGTCATTGCTAGTTTGAAACCTAAAACAAAAACATTAATAAGAAAGGTTGTAGCTGGCATGCATGCTGTCTGGACCGGATAGGTAACAGTTTACCTAATTTTTTCTCTCAAATTTAAGATGGGTTGAATTATGACTTATTTCGCCTTCGTCTATGAATTAAACGATTTTTAATTTGATTGACTTTATTTTGACAAATTATCCCACCCAAGCCTAAAGCATAGCATTTACACGCAAATGCATCATGTCACGTGTAATCTAGCTAGATTAATAACTTTATGGATCACACTAATAATATTGGTCTAATGGTAATATTCTAGTTTCACCAAATAAAGAAAGAACACTAAAATATAAAATTAGAAAGAGTTTCTACTTGGTTTTGTGTATTTTTTTCTTTTAAATTTGTTCTATATTTGCATTCCGGCCAGTTCCATAAAAAGTGAAATTAAAAATAAAAATGAAATAGTTATCGAAACAAGCTCTTAATAGTTAATCTACCAGCAGACCACCATACCAAGAAAATCTATCCAGATTATACGAACATTTTGCCGAAATAAAAAATATTATTAAAATAACTTCTTATTAAAAGAAATATTATTAAAAAATATATTACGAAGAAATTATAGTGATAATCTTCCTTGATATTGTGCAGTGGGATGTTTCCGGTTTAATCTCATAAAGGGCAAGCTTAGTACTCAATATATATAATCTCCTTATAGAATATCACTGTACAAAATAACTAAAAGACAATATACATGTATCCCACTGTTAGGGTAAGCTTCTTGTTTCGCCATTTTAATTTAGAAAATTTTTCAGGCCCATAAATCTGTCATGCTCTAAATTGTCATTTGAAAATCATCTTTTTATAAAATTTAATAACATTAGAGATTGTTTAGCCATTTATATAAGTATTAAATAAATCACTTATTTTAGAATTAATTAATTAATATTTTTATATTGAACCGTCCATTTAGTTGACATATAGATGACTAAATGATATCCAATTTAATCGAGTCATTGTAATGATGATTTAAGAGTTGAGTGGTTTCGATTATCACATATGTGTAGAGGCAATTTGCTAAGTTAAAAAGAGAAACATATCAATGCCAACGCTAAGAAAATATATCAGGTACGAGAACAGAGACGCCAAAAACTTTCGATTTCATAAGCTTGCAAACTGCATATCATTAAGTATATGTGTAGGGGCAATATTAATTAGCTTTCAATTGAAAAAATTAAGTATAATTACTTTGGAAAAAAATAGGAATCTTATTCATCATGAAAAACAAAGGTACATATTGTTAATAAGTTAACTATTTATAAAATAATGACCAAATTAAGTAATCATAAATTGGTAAATTATTATTAAAGCAGTAAATTACTATTAAAATGTAGGCCAAATATTTGCACTAGTTAGGCCACCTTATTTGTACTAGTTTGTAGCTTGGTACACATGAGCAGCCAAACGTGGCTTGGCAAGTGCAAGCAATGGCTTAGCGAGTAAGAGATCGGGCTTTGACTCGGTGAGTTCAATTCTGGACTCAGTGGGTGGCACCTCCCAAGTAAACCCATGAAGAAGCCTAGCAAACAACATGACAGCCATGGCACCGCCGAGTGTGACTGCCACACAGCCGCGCATTCCAGTACTGAACGAGATATATATCGTATCTCCGAATCATTGAGCGAGCACCACCCCGGATCCATTTTCCTTGAGATGGCGCCCGGGATTAAACTTGACAGGCTCGTCCCAAACCTTAGGGTTTCGGCCGAGCCCTACTCGGCTAAGCAACACATGGCTACCCTTGGGGATGAAGTAGTTTCCAACAGTCGTGTCAGCGGTCGACACGTGGGGGACGTTAAAGGGTGCCACCGGGTGGAGGCGAAAGGCTTCTCTGGCGCTAGCCTTGACGTAGTTGAGGCGTGAAAAATCTGACGCTTGGACAAGTCTTTCCTTGCCAACCACGGCATCAAGTTCTTGTGTCGCTTTCTGTAACAGCTCAGGTTGGTTTATCATCTCTGCCATTGCCCATTCTGCAGCATTTGATGGATTATCCACTGCTCCCATTATCATCTCCTGCATGCATGCACACGTACAACAACAAAATCGTCAATTTCCTTTTCATATACCGGTTCAACAGACAAAAGGGTAAATATATTAATTAAATTAAGAGTAGCTTAACCAAAAGCTATAGCCAATTTTACTTGGTGAAAATGTTTTTCAATTTTTTTTTTTAATATAAAAGTTCTTTAGGGTTTATGATACTTTTCGTATTCGAATGTGTCGATCATTTGTATTATTTATTTCATCTTGAATTACAAATATTTAAATATAATTATAAAATATAATCGTGGCTTAGACTTAAAATTAAATGGTAAGAAGCAATAAGAGAAAACACAAACATTTGAAACGTAAAACAAAACATTAGTAAGAAAGGTTGTAGCTGGCATAGTGTCTGGACCGGATAAGTAATAGTATACCTAATTTTGTGGTGGATTTCGTCTCTGAATTAAACGATTTTCAATTTGATTACGTTATCTTGATAAATTATCTGGCCATAAACCATATTATTTATTTACACGCAAATGCATCATGTCATATGTAATAATCTAGATTAATAACTTTATGGACCATATTAGTAGTATTGGTCTAGTGGTATTATCCTAGCTACTCAATGTGTAAATAATTGGAAGGTCATAGATCTTATGTTCGACATTCAAGGCCGGCCATTAAGGAGGGCTAAAGGGGCGCAAGCCTTGGGCTCAAAATAATATAAGGCCTAAAATTATTAAAATGTCATATATTAAAAAAAAGAATTAAAGAAAACCTACGATAGACAGAGAAACCAAAAGCCTTTAGCATTAAGCATTAATTAGAGGCTATAATGAATGGTTTCACCCATAAGAATTCTATCGAAAAACAAACAAGCAAAGCAAAGACGCGAGTAGCTACAATCACTACAAGAAAATCCGAGTAGCCCGACTACAGTTTGCCCAACGGACAATATCTCGCGGGGTAAGGTCACATTGCCCGACGGAAATTTACAGTCGCCGGGTAACAAGTTGGCGGGAAGAAAAAACCCGTGACGCGCAAAATTGGACATTGTTACCCGACGCTGTAGACTACCCGTCGGGTAAAATGGTAAACAACGACGACCAATCGCCGTCGGGTAATATCAGAAGTTGACTCTTTATCGCCCGACGCATCATTAAAGATTGCTCTACGAATTGAGTTCGTCGGGCAAAAGTCTAAACACACTTAATACCCGAGACTCTCTCTTTTCTTCTTCTTCTTCTTCCTCCTCTCTGCTTCTCATCCTTCTCTCTGCTCTCTATCTCTCCCTCTCACTCATTCACTCTTTATATACCTATTATTATCATCTCATCACCATTTTCATTACCAACAAATCCTTTTTCTCTATCAATCATCAAATATCAAATATTAAGGTATGAAATTTTGATTTTTTTGAAATTTTGATTTTTGAATAGGAATTAATTATGTGTTGTGTTGTAGACATTTTGTAGTTAATTTGAAGGAATACTTGTGAAAAGGTATGTGTTTACCTCTCAAATTAATTTTGTTAAGAACGTTGGATATAATTATATTAGGAAATTTTGTATTTATTGTGGAAAATGTGTAGAAATTTTTGAGAATTTTTGGAAATTATAAATTAGAAAATTTGTTAGGAAAATATGAAAATAGAAAATATGTTATGAAGTTAGGAAAATAGAAAATATGTTATGAAATTAGGAAAAAAGAAAATATGTTAGGAAATTAGGAAATTTTGTTGTAAAATAGGAAAATTAAAAATATGTAATGAAATGATTGAAATTAGAAAATATATTTGGAATTTAAGAAAAATGTTAGGAAATTAGGGAAATATAAAATATTTTAGGAAAATAAGGAAATAGAAAATATGTTAGGAAATTAGAAAATTAGAAAACATTTTAGGAAAATAGGAAAAAAAATATGTAATGAAATTATTAAAATTCGATATTATATTTGGAAATTAGAAAATATGTTAGGAAAATAGGGAAATAGAAAATATGTACATAAATTATAAAATTTTAAATTGTGTTTTATGCATAATTTATATATGTTTGTATTTTTGAATTTGTAGTGATATTTTTTTTAAAACGCTTTATTTAGTTCCGACGGAGTGAAATACATTCATATTTCATAACCGTTTATGCGAAATTAATCGAGTTGATTAACTTCGTATAATGAAATTCAATGAAAAACCTTAGACCCGTTTGAGAGTCAGTAAATCCGATTGATTGATTGACTCTTGAATTGTCCATATATTCGGACAGTTTGGGGGTGCGCAACTATGTGTTGTGTAGTTGGCGGTCTACGTGGTTAGGTTTCTATTGTGGGAAATTCGGTTTGTATCCCCTCAATGTTCTTCGAATGCATACTAGATATTTGTTTATAATATCTACGTCGTGCATTTGGGGAACTGTAGGGAGATGCTGCCGAAATTTCTCTCGATCTGAACTTAGCCTCGTAGGTCGCAAACTACACAGCACAGAACGTGCACTCTCGAATGGGATAGGGCCAAAAAACCGGAGGCATAAGGAGAAGAGTTGATTTTGATTTTAACTTGTTCTATTTACTGGGCAATGTTAACTGAATTACTTATGTTGACTCTATGTTGTGAAAGCAGGCACAATGGATAGAGGGTGGATGCAAATGTTTGATAGATCTTCTGATCAATATTTGGATGGGATCGACAATTTCATTGCCTTTGCACGTAGTCATTGCAGTGATACAAGACGTGTCAGGTGTCCATGTCGTAAATGTAATAATTGTGTTTGGATGTCGTTGAATGAGGTCCAAACTCATCTGGAATGGAGTGGGATCGTACACAACTACACTAATTGGATCTATCACGGGGAAGAAATATTTTCTGCATCGACATCTACTTATTACGAATCTAATACATGACACCTACTTATTTGGTACATATTATCTATCTAATTAATTAAATTATTTAATTTTTATGTTATTTTCCATTTTCTAATCTAATTTTTAGTTTTACGAATTAACAACGGAAATCGATTGCCAACACCTCGAACCGGGGGGCAAAGAAATTCAACCACCACGGGGGGTCGCGATCCTTATCGGCCCGGTAGGAGGATCGGCGCATCGCCGGGTCGATGTTCCCAGAGGTGGATGCCTGGGGGAAGGTGTATGCTGGACGGGGGGATAAAGAGGCTGATCAAATTCACATAAGTTTATTTCCTTCTAATTAAACATTTTTTCTTAATTTCATAATTATTTATCTAATTAATATTTATTCGAATTTGTAGGATGCGATGGTGCAAGACGTCCAACAGACACAAGCTGAGCTCACCCAACAGCATCCAGATGTGCCTTTGCAACAATAGCTCCCTAATGTCGACATGTCGATTGCTATTCTGGAGCGACGACTAGGGAGGCGCCCAGGGAGGGTCGTTCGGGGAGCGGGCGACGGGATTGTGCGGGATGTCTCGACTCAATCGTCGTCTTCATCTCGGGTAGGCTCCTAGGAGACGTCGGATCGTATGAGAAATCTCGAGGCCGAAAATGCTATGATCAAAGCCCAATACGCGGAGATTTAAGCCCAAAACCAACATATCAAGAGCGCCCTTGACAACATACTTCAACGTTTGGGTGATCGGGGATTGGATGATATTTTCTCACCGCTCAACCAACCACCCCCTCAGGATCCCGGCTATTTTGACAACTCTACTAATTCTTAGAGTATACATAAAGTATTTTTATACTCTTAATGATGTCCAAAAATTACATTATTTTTTTAATATTAATTTTATTTTATTTTTATTCTTTTTATTAATTTTTAATTAAATTTTTTATTGTTTATTATTTAATTTAATATTTTATTTTCAATATAAAGAGGAGGTTGCCCCACGAATTCTGTACATGTTACCCGACGAATTGTACATGTTACCCGACGACATATAATACTATTACCGACAAATGAGTTAAATGTTACCCGACAGATATTCAAACTATACCCGACGATTGAGTGACATGTTACCCGACGGATGCGGAAAACGTTACCCGACGGTTGTTTATCATGTTACCCGACGCGTGTATATAACAGTGTCCGACGACTATATTTAACCTTAGCCGACGGTGTTTCTTACCGTTACCCGATGGGTATGTATGACTTTACCCGACGGCATATAAACCTCCCTGACGTATATTTAATAGATTACCCGACGGATAAGTAAGCCCTTACCCGACAGATATATAATGTTGACTTTATGTTGCTCGACGAAGATATCAGCGACGAAATGTCCCGCGGGGCATTAGTTAATTGCTCGACGAGGTCACTGTGCGTGTCGAGTAAAATAAAAGCCCGACAGCGGTAGCCCGACACCTATTGCCCGACAGATATTCGCCGTTGTATATGTTACTCGACGGATTATTTAAGTGGCTCGACAGACTATTTTCACCGGGCAACTTCTAATTTCTTGTAGTGAATGATTTCACCGGAAAAAAAAAAAGGCCAAGAATCAAGAAGGCATTAATTCAGCAACGATCAGAATTTTAAATTGGTCTCTAGCTAGGTTTTGATTTTCATCTTTCACGATGAAGATTGAAGGAGTTCCAAGAATTTCAATGAATAGCTTTGAAACAACGGTTAGAATTTATTGATTGTTTATAATTTATGATTCTATAAATTAGTATGTTTATTCTAATATTCTTGCAATCTTACTCTCAATCTCAGTCACAAAGTCAGAAATCTAGTCTCAAAATTTTTGAATTAGCGATCAATTTGGAATTTTGGACTGAATTGAGGGTACATGTTATATTCAATTGCTCCAGGTCTTCAAATGTTTGGATCAGCCTGTCGACATTTATGTTAATTATTTAAGTGTATAAGACCTAGAAAAACTTGATAATTTCTCCAGAGGTAGGGAGAGAGCTAGAGACTTACATTTACTTGGGCTTTGATTTCTTCAAGTGACAACAACGGCTTCCCATTGGCATCCTTGAGCGAGATAAGAATGTCAAGCAAGTCCTGTGGTTCCTTGTTTCCACGGCCTCCAGCTTTCTCATGCTCATAAACCCTGTCTTCAATCAAGGGGTCTTGGTGTTTCCTTGTAATCTCAGTGGCCTCCTTGACTTTCTTCTCTTGGCCATCCAAGTCAAGCCCTCTCAAAAATGGCACGTAATCCGACGCAGAAAAAGAGAAGACGTGCCCGAGCATTGCGAACAAAGCATCTAAGTATCATTGATCCTCCAAATCGTCACGCCTTAAGTACCTCTTATTGAAAACCAATATTTTGATCACATTTGCACAATAATGTTGCGTAGCAACTCTCAAATTCACAATGCCGCCACCTTTACCGTTATTGCATTGATTGTACACGTACCGAACAAGATGATCGGCCTCTTCAACCCTTTTATCAGCAAGCCACCTATGTCTCATCGGAGAAAGCATTTCGGTAGCCATGACCTTCCTCATTTTTCTCCACTGTTCCCCGAAGGGCACCATAACCGTAGTTAAGTACCCTCTGGAGACGAGGAAGGTGGAATTGGTAAGAGGCCGTGACGCGAAAGTTGCATCTTGTTTCTTCAACATTTCGCAGCTCAGTTTCGGGCACGTGGCGGGGATGACGTGGACGTTTCCAAATCGGAAGCATGCGATTTCTGTGTTCATTTCGTCCATGAGCTTGTGCATCCACCGAAAGGCGGGCTTGTTCGTGAGGAGTTGGGGGAGGTTGCCGACGATAGGCCAAGGGATTAGGGTTTTTGGAGTGGGAGGAAGTGGGAGATCTTGCTGTTGCTTCATGATCAAGTTGTGGTTGTTAATCTTGCTTTGGTGCCAATAAAGCTTATTAATAAATGAATGGAGGTGATCATTAGCAAGAGCAATGTGACAAACAAGCTCATATTGGCTAACATGATTGATTTGATGATGCTTGTATATAAAACTATGGGTGGCCCAAACTTATGTGTATATATATATATATATAGAGGGATATATACAGATGGAATGTGTTAGGGCAATGAAGGAATGCATGGTATTATTGCCTCTAATATTGACCTCCCATTTTCTTCGGTGTCCTAATTGGTTTTATATAAATCACCAATATTAGAATTAATTAATTAAGATTATTATAGTGAACTGTCTATTTAATTGACATATAAATAATATTCAATTTAATTAAATTATTGCATGAATGACCTTGAAATTATTATTTAAGAATCGAGTGATTTCAATTATCACATTTTAATAGGGGCAATTTGCTAAGTTAAAAGAGCAGAATGACCGAGGATGAACACAAGTATTTTTCATAATTGAACCCTAATTAACCACGTAACCAATCCCCTCCTCCTTCTTCTTGAAAATCAAGTCATGATAATACAAAAGTTTCAATTCAAAAATCAAAACCAACCCATCAGCAAAAACCAAACATAATTGTACATTGAATATCATTATTCATTTATGTTTATGCATAAATTAAATGGTACCCGATGTTGTACCATTCTGATTAATAATATAAATGTTTGTACATAATACATAGGCTAAGAGCCTTAGGCCATCTCCAACTATGGGCCAAAAAGCCAAATTATAGGAAAATTTGGTAAAAAATGGTCTTCAACCACAAGGTCAAGGGTCATGGACAAATTTTGGTCAAGTGCCAATGGCCAAACATTTTCTCAAATTTGTGCAAAAATTTAAGAAATTTCCTATTTCCTAAATATATACTGGGGCACAATCCTTATTATAATTGATTGCCCACCACTTGCACTCAATGTTTTAATTATTTTCGAGTATCTAGATATTTAATTGCATGGTGACACGTAGCACTTGAATATTTTCTCACCAAATTATTCATGTGCCACATAGCCACTATATATTCAAAAATCTAGAGATTTACTCACGTGTCACTTAAAAATCTTATCATAAAATTATTTTACCCACTTCAAATCTTATCACACAATTATTTTCCCACAACAATATATTTTATTCAAAAATATTATATTAATTTAATTAAATTATCTTTAAATTTAAAACATATAGAAAATAATGATAAATATTGAAATAGTAATTAATGACATAGGCCTAAATAGTTAGAAATGGTAAAATATAGTCTTGTACTATTCATTACAATTTATTATCTTTTAGGACTAAATTTTGGCATAGCTTTAAAATTATAGGAAATTGTTAGAGATGACCTTAGAGAGAGAATGAGAATGTAGAGAGATGTGAGAGATCTAATATATATAGAGAGAGAGTAGACGTTTTTGAATGAGGGAGTAGACTTTTTTGAATGAGCGAGTAGGTTCCCTTTATATAGGTGACACCTATGTTTAGGTAATAGGTCACTATAGTGGACTTTGGTGATGATTGTCATGATGGGCCTTGATGATGAGCTCGGTCTTAATCCAAGTGATTTTTCGAATTTTTCTTTAGATTCGTTGCTTGATAAATTATAGTATGAACAATACGTATCAAAAGTTATAGTACTACTATTTTGTAAACAACACCCCTCGCTTCCAAATTCTAATAATATTGCAAGAGATCCACTTATAATTGTATATACATGTTGCTCTGAGAATCTTAGATTGAGTTTGAGTTCGTGGGCTTAAATAGCACCCTGCTCCTTGCTGATGGTGATTTGATATCTCCGAAAGTTCTTTCCACTTCTTGTTTCTGGGTTGGTGCATTACTTTTGGGCCTGTGGTGGAAAGATCTGCCCATCCCTTAAATAGTTAGATCTTAAAACTCAAACAAGAGACACGTAACAATGGATTTTTTTTCTTTTTAGGAAGTTACTTTATTTAAAAGTGAAGCAGTACAAAAATGTTTGATAAAGATGAAAAAATTTGTTGTTTTTGAAAAATAATGAACTTTTGATAATAATTTTTAAAAGTAATATGCAGGTTACATTAAAAACATATTGATTTTAAAAATTACTTTTATCAAAATTATTTTAATGTATAACTATTTATTATAAAATAACAACAAGAATAATTTTTTAAAAAAACACATTTTTCAAAAAAATAATGCAATATCAACCTGGGAGTCAAGGTTCACGAATTATGAACTCAGGATGTCCAATCGTGACCTGCTGTGCTTTTTGGGTCGTGGAATACAGGGGAGTGCACGGTGGCGACACCTCACAGTCTTACCATGCACTACATACATCAGCATGATTCGCAATGGATGGTCAGTCCATGCGAAAATGTTGACTTTGACTGCATCCAACATTTATTCCTCTTTATTTTTCCTTCATTTTTTGTTATTTATTTATTTTTATTTTTTCTACACGACTAAAGGAATCCATAATCATAATCATAGTGAAGACCTCCATGGCCTCTCTCTCCAAGTCTACCACAATGCCAAACCCCAAGACTTATCATTTGTGTTAAAGCTATGTTAGATAAAAAATTTATTAATAAAAAAATTCCTAATTTTATAATAATTTATACTTAAAATTCATTATTTTTAAAAAAATTCTAAGTATATCGAATAGATTCACCAGGCACTCGAAATTCTCAAATCTCAAAACAGTAGATTCGTTCATCATGACTCAAGTCAAACAAAATTATCTATTATTTTCTCGTGTATATCTCAAATAAGAAAATTAAAAAGCTATATATGAACCCGATGAGGTGGATTATATTATCCAAAGGTGACTGAGAATCTTTGTGTACCCAACTTTTCGAAGACTATATGTGCATCTTTTCTAAAAGAGGCAAGCTAACAAAAAAGACCTTTATGTTTGGCACCATCGATCTTTTCCTCTCCTCATTCATTTTTTAATTTCAATTAAAATTCAAATAATACATACATACAAACGTCAGTATTTTATACATCATTATGATAATCGTTTATCATTAAAATTAAAAGATAAATAATGAAATTATGAACTAAAATGATAGCATTTAAATTAGATGAAATCTAACAAGTCGGTATTAGAAAGTGTTATTTGGTTGCAAATGGTTAGGTAGGAGAATAAACCATTTTTTTTTCCTCAAAGATATTAGATATAGATGGTGATTTTAGAATTGCATGGTTCTAGATTTTTGCACAACGTCAGCATTTTATATTCACATCAGTATGATAATCGTTTATTATTAAAATTAAAAGACAAATAATGAAATTATGAACTAAAATGATAGCGTTTAAATTAGATAAAATTTAACAACATAATACGTCAGGATTAGAAAGTGTTATTTGGTTGCAAATGGTTAGGTAGGAGAATAAACCATTTTTTTTTCCTCAAAGATATTAGATATAGATGGTGGTTCTAGAATTGCATGGTTCCAGATTTTTGCACGACTTTTGGAACCCTTTGCCACTTGCCAGCTTAAAAGAAAATAAAACATAAAGTTGTGCCATATCCACTAAGCTAAGCTACAATTTTTGCAACGATGAATCCTTGCCGCAAATCTTCCAACCAAATTAAATATAAACAACTAACTAAATCCTTGCCTCATTCACCAATTTCCCCTCCAATATTGAAGTGATGTTCTACTTTAAATAATTCGTTAGTAATTAATGTTCTATAAATTTTACTTAGTAATTAAATTTGTGTATTATATATATATATATATATATATATATATATATATATATATTATACGAGCATATGTAATTTAAAAAGAATATTTCCGTTCTTTATATATTTAAAAAAAATGAACTGCTATATATATTTCAAAATAAACAATATTATATACAAATATATATAATTCATGTTTAATATATATATATATAATTTTCACATAATTTGGAATAATACGTGTATATGTTTTTAATATATTTATTAAAGAAAAATATTAAATTTTATATAATGACCAAATTATTCATTTGATCATTTAAAAAATTTATCAAATCATACAAATATGAAATATGTATATCTCAAATATTATATTCATCATGTATTTTACTAATAAATTATAGCAAAGTTAATTACTTAGTGCAATTTACTTTTTTTTTTATACAGTCACATTAAAAAGCGGGATTATACACATTTAATCGTGAAACGATTTCGTAATGGATGGTAATAGCTAGAAAAATTCTAGCCTCCGTTTTCTCTCATTCTAGTCCCAAAGAAAAAGTAAATTAAGGGGGATGAGGGAGAATATCACCTTCTTCCCTCCTCCCCTCAATCGTTTTTCCTCTTTTTCTTTTGGGTTAGTAATAAAAATCCATTTCTAGTGATTGTATGGTCTGAGCCATGTTCATATTTGAGTTCCCCATTATGTTATTTTGCTATTTTCTCAAACCATCCCCTTACCTAAAATCTTCCTTTAAAATTTCTTATTTTCTCTAAATATTCTTCTATCTTGCTGTTGAAGGAGTTTGCCACAATATCTCCCATTGGATTTGGTCACAGTAGTTAGATTATGACTTTTTGTCATTTATTCGCTGTTATGCGTAATTGGATCGCTGGAGATCAAACATTCCTCATATCCGCCATGCTCTACAAGTTCTTCAAGATCATATGTGATAGGTTTGATGACGATGACTGTTTTTTTTAGTGAAGGTAGTTTGTTTAGGGTTATAGGGGCTATTAGGGTTTTAGTTGTTTTGGACTTTGTGGACTTAATTTGTAATTTTGCATAATTTTAATGATGTGGATTGTTAGTACGGCTTTGTCCGCGTTAGTATTGCTATATTGGCTTGTGAGTCTTGTTGTCTTAGCTTGATTTTGATGAGATGGTTGTACTCTTTCTTTATGATATACAATGATATTGTTCTTGATAAAAAAAAAAAAGTTGTGAAACGATTTCGCCTTTTACGGATTTTGAATTCGAAAATCTTCAACTAAATAATGAGTAAGAATCCAACTAAATAAAAAAAAATGAGTAGTGCAATTCACTTAAGATTAGTTCATTATCTCTAAACTTAATTCCAACCATTCGAATGGTTCACATATCATCAAGCGTTGTTCAAATGTTGCATTTTAGGCCAACAATTACATCTGCATATATTGTTTGTTACTAGAAAATAGTCCACTTCTAACCTTTTTCAAATCTATATTAAAACAATTAGGTGCATCTAATAAACAACAATTTGGTTCTTCATTTTTAATATCAACCGGCTCATATTATATTGGACCAAAATTATCATAATGTTACTTTCAAAGTTTTCATTTAATTAAATCCCTTCATTTTAGAGTATCATACAAGTTATAAGCTCTTTAGTATCTTAAGTTTATTTTTAATATGTGAATATATTTTCAATATCTAAAGTGGTATATAGTAATTCTTTTTTTAATATTGAAAGAGTTCGATCTTATATTTGAATCTCTTTTTTCCTATTTCCACATCTAAATTAGATGAGGACTTTCCTATCAACAGTTACAGTATATACACGATTGAGATACATTTAAATATTTTCAGACTCAAAAATTATTTTACATTAAATATTTAAATTAGTGAAGGAAATATCTAAATTCAATTGTAATATTTAGACTTTTTTTTTTGTAATTTTTAATTTTTGTGCTATTTTACATCCCATTTTAAACGAATTTGCTTCATCCTTTCAATTTAGGAAATTTTCAATATATATATGGTATTTAATCGAATTCATTCATATCTTATTTCAAGATCAATCGCATAAAAAAATTTATCATTAAATAACTATTCTATTTATTTCTATTAATTAAAAGATAAAAATAAATATAAAGTGATTATATAAATAAAGGTTTAGCCGCCAACCAGTCAAACACACGAGCTTTGACCACACAAAAAATCCAAATTAGAAAGAAAAAAATAAAATAAAATGAAAAGGCTCTGTGATGTAATGAAAAAAAAAATGGCAAAAAATATTCAACGGTCAAACCTCCCCTGAGTTTCTGAGCAAGCTCCCCACAATACAAAGAAGAGCCTTATGCAATACGTGACCATCTTCCTCTCTTCTCCCTCACCAATTTTTCATTTAAAAAAAAAATTATTATCCAAAAATTCAACCCAAAAAGCTCTCCCTTTCACTAAGCTCAAATCTCTCTCTCTCTCTCTCTTTCTTTATGGCCTCCTCTTCTGGGAGCTTAGACACCTCTGCAAATTCACACCCATTCACTTTCTCAACGCACCCATTCATGACCACCTCCTTCTCTGACCTCTTGGCCTCCGGCGCAGATGCAGACACCAACACAACCAGACGTGTTGGCGGGTTATCGGATCGAATAGCAGAGCGTACTGGGTCGGGTGTGCCCAAATTCAAGTCACTTCCACCTCCTTCGCTGCCCATTTCACCTCCCGCTATCTCCCCTTCTTCTTACTTTGCTATCCCAGCTGGGTTGAGCCCAGCTGAGCTGCTTGACTCTCCTGTCCTTCTAAACACTTCAAACGTATGTATATATATATATATATATATATATATATATGTGTGTGTTTATTTTGAGTTTTGAATCTCTGTTTTCTTGGGTTCTGCAATTTGCCCTGCTTGGGGTTTGGGAAAATTCTGATAAAGGCAATAGAAAATTTAAAAAAAGTTGATATTTTGTTTCTTTTTAATCAGGTTTTAATAACTTAAAGTCAAAGTCTTGAGCTTTTTGAACTTTTCATTTTTGGGTTTTGCTAATTTTGCTGCATAGTTGTTGGGTTTTGTTTGTTCTTCAGTTTTGTTTGGATAATCATTTTTACTGATGGGTTATACTTGTTAATAGGTTCAAGTCAAAGTCTTGAGGTTTTTTAACTTTTCTTTTATGGGTTTTGCTAATTTTTCTGCATAATTGTTGGGTTTTCTTTGTTCTTCAATTTTGTTTGATAATTGTACTAATGGGTTTTGCTTGTTTTGTGTTATTGTGGGCAGATTCTTCCATCTCCAACTACTGGAAGTTTTGCAGCTCAGGCCTTCAATTGGAAGAGCAATTCTGGAAACAATAACCAGCAGCTTGTCAAGCTTGAGAGCAAAAACTACTCAGATTTCTCTTTCCAAACCCAAGCAAGGCCCATTTCATCATCTTCAATGTTTCAATCCTCAAACAACACAAATCAAACAGTATGTATTGTGTTCTTGTTGATAATATTAGTAGAAGTTTTGTGCTTTTAGAACTTTCTCTTGTTTATTTTCATATTCTGAATTGTTTGCTAATTAGTAACTTTTCTTTCAGGCACAAGAACAGGCATGGAATAGAGATTACTTTCAGGCACAAGAAGAACCCCAAAAGCAAAATGATTTGACCTCAGGGAAGAGCATGATAAAACCTGAATATGGTTCTGAGCAGAGCAGATTCTCATCTGAAATGACCACCAACATCCAAAATAACACTCAGGCCAATGGGGGATTTCAATCTGAGTACAACAGCTTCAACCCCCAACAACAATCTCAAACCTTGAGCAGGAAGTCAGAGGATGGGTTCAATTGGAGAAAATATGGTCAAAAACAAGTGAAAGGAAGTGAAAATCCAAGGAGCTACTACAAGTGTACTTTTCCCAGTTGCCCAACTAAGAAGAAAGTTGAGAGGTCTTTGGATGGGCAAATCACTGAGATAGTTTACAAGGGCAGCCATAACCATCCCAAGCCACAAAACACTAGAAGATCATCATCATCATCATCATCGGCGGCTTCTCATGCAATTCAGGCTTCAAATCTCACCAACAATGAAAACCCAGATCAGTCTTTTGCCAATCATGTCAATTCACAAATGGATTCCATTGGAACTCCAGACAATTCACTGTCAATCGGGGACGATGACTTTGAGCAGAGCTCTCAGAGAAGCAAGTCAGGTGGAGGGGATGAGTTTGATGAAGATGAGCCTAATGCCAAAAGATGGTAAGTTTGATTAACTAATCTACCTACCTTAATTTGCTTGTGTTTGATGATTTACTTTGATGTATTCCCAATTTCCCGGGTTTTCCTGTGATTCATTAGTCTATTTTACTTGATTATGCAGGAAAAAGGAGGTTGATAATGAAGGCATTTCAGCTCCTGGTAGCAGAACAGTGAGAGAGCCTAGAGTTGTAGTTCAAACAACTAGTGATATTGATATTCTGGATGATGGGTACAGATGGAGGAAGTATGGGCAGAAAGTGGTAAAGGGCAATCCAAATCCAAGGTAAAGTTCCCCTCAAATCATGATTTTGATATTTACTTTTTCAAACTTTTGAAACATGGATTGCTTTGGGATTTCAACTTTATTTCTTTATTATCATTATTTCCTTGCATAGATATCATCTTATTCTCTTTAAAAAAGAGTTCATTCTTCTAAAGTTTGCTGTTTTTTTAATGGGAATGCTGTGATTTGCCCTTTTATATTTGTGGCAAAGTTGATTTCTTTTTGAAGAAACTAGATTCTAGAGCTCGTTTGCTAAATTCGGTTGTGCTTTGTTTTTCATTAATACTACAGGAGTTACTACAAGTGCACAAATCCAGGATGTCCAGTGAGAAAGCATGTAGAGAGGGCTTCTCATGATCATAGAGCAGTGATCACAACCTATGAAGGGAAGCACAACCATGATGTTCCGGCAGCTCGCGGCAGCGGCAGCCATGCTGTCAATAGGTCTTTACCAAACAACAATAACAACAATGTAGCCACAACAATGAGGCCAATGACCCATCAAACTAATAATTTGAGGCAACCAATTACCTCAGCAGGGGGGCAACAAGCACCCTTTACCCTTGAGATGTTGCAAAGTCCCGGAACTTTCGGATTCGCAGGGTTTGATAACTCCATGGGATCATACATGAACCAAGCACAGCTCAATGACAACATGTTTTCTAAAACCAAGGAAGAGCCAAGGGATGATGCATTTTTTGAGTCGTTGCTTTGCTGATGGACTTGCATAGTTTTGGAAGGTTTAGAAGTTCAAAAGGGATTAAAAATCAACAGAAATACTTACAATAAGCACACACATTCAGGTTCATTTCATTCATTGCTTTTTTTTTTGTTGATTGTTTGTTGTTGTATTATTGTATATTCTTTTACAAATTACAGGGTTTGTTTTTGTATATTCCAAACTGTATGGCCTAGAAAGAAAAGCTTGTCAATGACTTATTTTTTAATTGCTTTGAGGTTTTTTTCGCTAGCTCAGTTAGAGAGCCTCAAATCAATTTTTTGTACCCCATATGTTTCATCTTTAGTTCAACAGTATAACAATGGAATTTGCATCTTATCGTTATGAGCATCAAATCTAAAAAATTCAAACACGAAGACATGAAATTTTTGTCGGTTTTCTACGCGCCTTCCTCAAATTTTCTTGCCAATCGCCATGATCACTGCATTAAGCAGCGGCTTCTAAAAGTTTTTGGTCGAGTTCAGGGATGTCTTCCCACTAGCACCTTTAATGCCGCCGCTTGGGTTACAAGCTAGCGCGACCAAGCTCGGCAGCGGCTTCTAGAAGTTGTGTGACTCATTATTTATTTTATTTTATTTTATCGTTAGGAGTTACATCTTAAAGCTGAGGTTTGAATGGGTCAAATATGTGGAGCTGGACATGGACAGATTCACATTTCTTAGTGCACAAGTCGGTCAAGCTCTATTTTTTAATTTTTCTTTTTATAGATTCGCAATTTTGTTCATACACGTGGACCCTGTTCAGATGGGTCGACTGGTGGACCCACTCATATTATGCCGCATTCACAGTAGTGGGTCATGGATGGTAATGTAAATATATATTCTACTTACCCTGAATTGCATTTTTGGCCTTTGTATTTGTTTCATTTTTTTGTTAGTGTTCATTTCAATTTAACATATTTTATCCGTGTTATTTTAACATCTTTATTGTTATAAAATTAAGAGGGTTAAAAAATTTCATCAAAAATACTCCATATTTCTAAATTAGACAAATATAATTTAAGGTAAAAAATATAATATATCGATCTGAAAAGATAATTAAGAAATTAAAGTTAAATAAATAAAAAATATAAGAGATAAAAGTTAAATAAAAAAGAAATGTGGAAGTATGTGGGAAGAGATGAAGAGAAATGTGGAGGGAAAATAGGAGCTAAAAATAAAAATGTGTACCAGGATTGACACTTGCTCACTGGTATGTGGAAGAAATAGGTAGTTACTTCTTCTTCCACGTTCCTTTTTATTTATTTTTATATTTTTAAATTCATTTTTATTTCTCTTTTTTTTAAAATAAAATAAATACATACATGCGTAGGCGGAGGCATGACTGCTAATATGATTAAAGCATAGATAAATAAATTTGGTGGTATTTATATTTACAATATTAATAGAAGTTTATAAATGGATATTTATTAAAAATGAAATTAATATTAGTAATATATCTTTTGTTCTAAACATCCTTATATATTATAAAATGAATTAGATAAGAGCAAATTTAGGAGAGTAGCGTGAGAGGCCCGGCTGCTTTCGAAAAAAGTTGGTGGGCAAAGCAAAAGCCAATGGGCCCACAAGGCCCGTTTTCACACACACAACCGACCAACACCATAAGCCACGTAATCCCATTTATGTGACGTTGTTGTGTTTCTTAATTAATAAAAATCCATTTTTATATTCTTAAGGAATCGATCTTACGGCTCCTTGTTTCTCTTTTATCCCGTTGGTGAACCGGGTTTTTCGTAGACATGCTGCCATTGTCAACTTGTCGTTTTCCATGACTTGTAGATGGCGCCAAACCAAAAATCTGTTTCCATTTATTGATTTATGCATGATCGTTAAGAGCACAAGCAGCTCACGTCTCTCATCTTCGTTTTTAATGACGGTGCATCATATTTTGGAATGTAGGGTGCGAATCCACAAATTGTTCCATTTTTGTCTTTTTATTACATGCACTGTGGAATCTTTGGCAACTTGCTCTTCGTACGTGTTCATAGATAAAATTATGTTGGACATATAGATAGGAACAAAGATCCCAAAATAATTACAACTGATTTAATAATTGTCGGTTTGCCAATATTTCACGGAACGATTTATAGTTCTAATTTTTGCGATCAAGGTTTTATATTTACGTCACATTTGAATTAGAGGTGTCCAATTGACGATGTCATTCGTAGTTGGACATATAGATAGGAACAAAGATCCCAAAATAATTACAACTGATTTAATAATTGTCGGTTTGCCAATATTTCACGGAAGGATTTATAGTTCTAATTTTCGCGATCAAGGTTTTATATTTACGTCACATTTGAATTAGAGGTGTCCAATTGGCGATGTCATTCGTAATTTTAGTTTCGTCATTAAATTCTATATTTACGTAACGTTTTAATTAGAAATGTAAATTGGATTGGGACGTGCCGATTAAGTATAAATTTGCATATCCGTATTTCTTGTCGTACTTGTGTCGGTTCATATAATAATTGTATCGTGCTTGTAGCAGCCCACAGGGTCGGTTCAAACATTTGAAGGCCATGGTCAAGAATATAAAATGCACCATCAATTCACACATAATCATTAAAAATGTAAATTTTTTATAAACTTATTGTTTTATTTTTATATTATGAGTCATGGTTAAAACCTTCAATCTTCATAATGAAATGTGAAAATCAAAACCGAGATCCCGCTTAGAATTCTAATCGTTATTGAATTGATGCATTATTTGTCTTTTTTTCGGTGAAAGTCTTCTTTGCTCTTTGGTTTCTCTGTCAGTTTATACGCTAAATATCATTGCTTTAAGTTTCCTTTTATTTGTTTAGTATTTTTTTTTTACAATTTTTGACAAATAATATATTTTATTCAGGTCTTATATTATTTTGGGCCTAGGACTGGGCCCCTTTCGTCCTAGCTGATGGCCGGCCCTAGCAGCCCATATTGTTAAGAACTTAAGATCCAAGTCCATCCTAGCTATTCATGTTCTTTTCGAGCCTTAAAATTAGCTATTAGACTCAATTTATATGGGAGATCTCAAGTTTAACTCTTGCAATTGATGATGTTGATATCTAATATTTATATCGTAGCCTTCTCTCAGTATCATTCTATCAACTTATTATAATATGTAAGATTTAAAAAATATTTTGTATATCTTTTGTTACTTATACTAAAATCTATAACGGCTATATCATACCATCCGCCGACTTATTCCTCAAATCATCCAATACTTAATAGCCACGTGTTCCGTACTTCTTGATTTAACCCTCTTTCGTCTTTCCCTCTATTTTCAAACTCTTCTTCACCTTCCTTATCAGAACTGCCATCAACGCGACTCTTCATTTCTTGATTCTTTAACTCAAGCTCATTCTATGGACCCTCCCACATTGAAACCCAACCGCCTATGCAACACTCTCGTACTGATCATCACCTTTGGAGTCCTAGTCCTCGCCGTCCGATTCGCTTACGTCATCACTCTCGCTGGTGAATCGTGCGGCTACAACGACCTCTGCTTCTTCCCCGCCTTACATGTCCGACGCTCCGCCAAGCCAGGTGTTCCCGAGCTCTGGAACACCAAGAAATGGCCCAGAACAGTGGAATACTACTCCGCGATCTTCCAAGACCTAATCGCGGAGGGCTTTCTCTCGCCCAATTCCAAATCCCTCTGCCTCGAAACCCTAGCCGGCGAGGAAATCCAGGCACTTAAAGAAAACGGCGTCATCGACTCAATTGGAGTCGCCAAGAACGCTTCCCCGCCGTTAGTTGTCTCCGGCGATCCCCACCGCCAGCCGTTTGATGAATCCACGTTCGATTTCGCGTTCTGGGCTCTGGACCGGTCGGGCCGACCCGTGGAATTTTCCGACGAGCTCTGTCGGACTCTGAAACCGGGCGGGGTTTTCGTGGCCCACATTGTGTGCAAAGATTCTTACAGCCTCAATTCTTTTCTAGAATTGTTCAATTGCTGCAGACTTGTTCGGTGGCGGGACATCGACGGCCTCGACATTCGCGAGGTTGTAATGAAGAAAGAAGCAGAATTTCCCGGTGTAAATTCCGGTAACAAATGCAGGGTTCCAGGGTATAAACAAGAATTAATAAGAAAAGCAGAGACCTTGATTGAGTCAGAGCCACTAAAGCCTTGGATTTCGCAAAAGAGGATCTCGAAGAAGGTAAAGTACTTAACTTCAATGGTGGACATCAGCTACAAGCAGAGGTATGTGTATATCGACGTAGGTGCCCGGAGCTACGAGTCGAGCATAGGAACCTGGTTCGACAAGCAGTACCCGAAACAGAGCAAGAGATTCCATGTGTATGCAATCGAGGCAGACAAGGCATTCCATGAAGAGTACAGAAGAAAGAAAGGGGTTTCGCTTCTGCCTTTCGCGGCCTGGGTGGGCAACGAGACCTTGTTCTTTGAGATCACAAGAGATCCGAGGAAGAAGATTGTAGAGAAATGGCGGGGAAAGGGGCGGGTGGGGGCGGTAAGGGCTTCTTCGAGTTATGGGGACAATGTGGATAAGATTGAGGGGTTTGATTTCGCGGAGTGGTTGAAGAAGACGGTTTCAGAGATTGATTTTGTGGTAGTGAAGATGGATGTGGAAGGGTCTGAGTTTTATCTGATTCCGAGGTTGATTGAGACCGGCGCCATTTGCTTGATTGATGAGATGTTTCTTGAGTGCCATTACAATAGGTGGCAGAGGAGCTCCAAGTTTAAGAAAACTTATAGTCAATGCCTGGACTTGTTCACTAAGCTCAGAGAGATTGGAGTTCTTGTGCATCAATGGCGGTGAGTTTCAGTATTGTTACAATTCTTTCTTTGTAGTGAATCTTAGGCCAGATTCTTTTTGTTTCTCGATTCTTTGATTTGTTCATATGTTACATATTCCAAATGAGAAGCAGAAGTATATTCTATGAAAGATACATTTGTCACTTTCTTGTTGGGAAGCTTGTGGGAAGTTTGAAAACTCATAACTTTATGCTAAGGTGTTCTTTTAGTACAAGTCGATTCCAATCAAGAGTAGGGGCAGTAGAAACCCATTTGACTTTCAGTTCCAGCTTCGAGAAATTTAGTTACACAAATGAATTGCCATGTGTTTATTATTATGATTTTCATATATTCATTTTTCTTCGTATATATTTCTTAGTTTGTTTTTATCTGTTAATTTTATCTTAATTAATCCGAAAGCTAAAAAATTAAAAAAGTGCACGAGTTTTGGAAATAACTTCTAACACATCCTCTAGAAGTGGTTCACAAATTTGCCTCTATTATCGGGAGGGAGGATGCTCTACTTTTTTTTTCTTTAATAAAAAATAGAATTAATTATCAAATTATCCTTTTTTCGTTGTTGGAATAATGGTTAAATACTTAATCAGACCATACTGCGCACCTTAACTAACTTGCCAGTAAACTGATCCATAACCATTAACAAGCCTGCATAACTGAGTTTGGTTGCCTCTAATTCAAACCCTTTGAATATATTTCAACAACTATGGCTTCCAGAAATTCAAAAACTATATATATGTATACATATATTGTCTTCCTCCTTTGCCTTTATGATTAGGAGAAACCTTATATACTCACAATTAATTAAGTTACATGGCAGCAAGCAATAACACGACGGCGATGATGGCTCCCGCCGGCGATGACATGGGTTCCATTCGGGGGGAATTCTGCATTATAAAGATCCCTCAACTCAGCTGCCTTTTACTTTTCCAAATCTGGAGATGCAGATGGTGTTGGTTTTTGTCGTCACGCAAGCCGTCCATTTTGTACTGCGCAATTTTGGAGTTCCAGCCCAGTCATTGTAAGTTTTATAATTACTTTTCCCATATAAGTAGGTATATAAGCACAACGCTGGTTTCGCAGGTGGGATTGGATTGGATTGGATTGCATGTATAATCTTTCAAATAAAATGTTTATTAAAGGTACGTATAAATGGATTATACATATTCACTGCAATCTCTCCCTCGAAATTCATGCACGAAGCCATTTACACCCTAGCATTGGACAAGCTTGCGTCCCTAATTTTGCTCCCGTTTCACCGAAAGTGGTTGGTTGGCGGGTCTGTCGGGTCTAAAGAGAATGGTGTAAGAACCCTAAATTGCTCCGTCCTAGATAGAGCGCCGTGCTCCGTTGGAATCCTTGTAGACCGGAGCAATATAGACCGGGATACCTCCATTGCCACGGATACATGCTTCTTCGTGGCTGTAATCTTCTTGGGAGGTATAGATGATAGGGAGGCGTTAGTATTTGCAAAAAGAATGGCCAACGAACCCACACGATTCACCTAACTGTGATTCGAATCATCTCCGTGGATCAAGAACGAGACGGTGGTTGGGATGAAGTGCTTGATAAAGATGAATTGAAGGGTTTTAGATGTAGTGAGAAGGAGGAGGGGAATGTGACATACTTGGAGGAAGTTGTTAAAGATGGAACTTAGACAGCTTACTTTCTCCGGCCTATGATGGATGACTATGATCTTATTATCATAGGGAGAAGGAATAAGGTTGAGTCCCCTCAGACAGCAGGGCTCTCAGAATGGAATGAATTTCCAGAGCTAGGGACAATCGGGGACTTACTTGCATCGCAAGATTTTGATTGTAAAGCTTCCATTCTTATTGTACAACAGCAAACCATGGCGACACAATAATACAGTCATACTAGGGGAGGGATTGGGTACATTTCCTGTAGATCATATTCTTAATAGATGGATCTTGAATCCGAGACGTAAGGGTGTATGACCTCCCATATATAGTCAGCAGAAATAACAGTAGATCAATAATATTAGTGACGTAAAATGAGATAAGAAGAATTTTTTTTTTCTGAGAATTTTTGCTTTGTAGAAGTTCAAATTTATATTTTCTTTGCATGAACAGTTCATGTACTTTATACCCCATAGAATCAAGTGGAGATTTCTTCTTTAGAAATACTAAGTTTGGTATATAATTATAGGGTTGTTTATTTGTTTCACCAAAACAAGTTTATGCAGACGGTGGACTTTTGGACCTTATTAAAATCTAAAGAGACTATATTTCAAATATTCCCTCCATCTTCAATTTTATTTTCCTTTTTTCCATTAGCCGTGTTTTGACTGAAAATAAACGTAAAATTCACGTGCAACTAGGTATATTTATTTTGCAACAGGTTTTAGAAGTAATTAATTAACCTAGAAGAGTTCAGTATATATATGATAAAAAATTAAACAATTAATAAATGAGAATTATGTGACCATACAAACACATTTAATTAAGTACATCGACATATAGATATATATCATAAAAACAGTCTTTGTGCCACGATATATTCACTAAATACTAACAAGAATCTTTATCATCGTCGCAATAATTATTTCCTATTGGACGAATTAAAATGATAAATAAATTAATCTTCATCATTATAATTAATACACTATTTTTTATGCCTTCATAAAAATATAAAATATATAAGTGAATATTGTCTTGTTTCACCAAGATAATAATAATAACGATATTTATTTTTTATATAATGATATTGGAGAGGGAGTTACATTATACATATCGGGTGTCAATTTAAGGAATTAGAAATATACTATGATTCGTGTTCGGGTTATAAAGTCCCTATTTTTTCGAATGATGATCTATTTAGCATAAAATTGGAAAGGGAAAAAAAAAACACAAATCGTGATGGATCAACAACTTATTCAGTAGCCAGATCATATCCACCCCTAGTACTAGTAATCTTAGTTAATTAGGTAAACCCAACAACAAACA
Source organism: Oemleria cerasiformis (assembly GCA_037349345.1). Lineage (NCBI taxonomy): Eukaryota > Viridiplantae > Streptophyta > Magnoliopsida > Rosales > Rosaceae > Oemleria > Oemleria cerasiformis. The sequence goes on from JAZGTL010000006.1 coordinate 3,146,064, forward strand.
CAAATGTAGATCAGGAGTGATTAATTATCTGACTTTTTGAATTTATATTTGACTTTTGTAATTCAGTTGCTCAACAACGTACTGATTCCTATTGAATTCATCATAGTTCTGAATAGGTTACAACGCCTGTGTAACGAATCCAGTTGGATGGTTGCCTTTTGAATCCGTTTCACAAATCTATATCTCTGTTACAAATAGCTCAGATTAAGCCGTTTAAATTTAAACAACTTTGGTTAATTACTTGAAATTCATAATCCATGTAGGTGGAAGGTGAATTAATTAGGTAATTTACTGTTACATGCATATGAATGTATAAAAAAATTATAAACAATTTAATAAGCTGAAGTTACATTAATTAATAATTTCCTTCCTTGCTTCCTTTGACAGCCATGACGACTGCATCCGCCGGAAACCTAACGTGGGCGATGTGCATTGAGTTCCCTCTGAACGTACGTTCCGGCATTGGATTTCAGAGACTTGGCTGAGCTCGATGAGGTGCAGATGGCTAGGATTGCAATTTCAGGTTAGATTTCAAACCTAAAAAACTTTAGTTGCAAAGTTTGAATCAGGACTAGCCTGTGATGTATTTACTTTCCTTCTTCTTCTACTTGAATTTTTGATTGAAAACAATATTGAATCTGAGTGATGAGCACTATGATGATCAATGCACCCCAAGTATTCGATGAAATGCCAAGTTGGAATTTCTGTGTTAAAACTGCTCGGCTATGACTGAGATTCTCATTAATTTTGATTGAAATTAAATTGGAAGAATACATACACTCTCTCTCTCACATTTCGGTTAGGCCTAAGATGCTATGACATCACAGAGACCAATTGTAAGCTGTCATAAAGTTCGGCAGTTTCAGGCTCTCCTTGCTATGCAAGGAAATCTCACACACACACTTAGTCACTCTCACAATTCTATTTTATCAATACAACCCACACACACTAGTCAGCTGCCACCTAGCACACGTATTAGAATCCAGGTCAGCTGCCAAGTGAGCTGCATTGTCAGCTGCCAAGTGAGATGCATTGTCATCTGCCAGTGAGATAACTTATCCACCAACAAGCCCTCCTAAGCTGTTCACTGAAACCACTCCCAGTAAACCCCTAAGATAGTTAAACCTTTCTCTAGGTAAGGTTTTGGTGAAAATATCAGCAATCTGCTCCTCTGACCTGCAGTAGTGTAGGACAATCTCCCCATTCTGAATAACATCTCTAATGTAGTGAAATCTTCTGCTAATGTGGTTAGTCTTTTGATGAAAGACTGGATTTTTAGCCATGGCAATGCCTGACATATTGTCATACATTAGAGGAGTAGCCTCTAATTGTTCTTCCCCAAAATCCTCCAACACAAATTTTAGCCAAACTGCTTGAGTAGTTGCCTCAGAGGCACTAACATACTCAGCCTCTGCTATTGAAAGAGCTACACTGCTTTGCTTAACTGATGCCTTGGAGAAAATCCTACTTCCAAAGGTGAAAGCATACCCTGAAGTGCTTTTCATGTCATTTTCTGAGCCTCCCCATTCACTGTCACATAATCCAATTAAGGTTGCTGACTTTCCTTTCTTGTATTCTAGCCCATAGTCTAGTGTGCCTTGCACATACCTCATCACCCTCTTTGTTGTTCCAATGTGCTTCTTGGTAGAATTATGCATGAACCTAGATAGTAAGCTAGAAGAATACATAATATCTGGTCTTGTGGCTGTCAAATACACCAGACTTCCCAATCTGTTTGTAAAGTTGTTCATCAGCTGCTCCACTTCCATTTATCTTCTGTAATTTGTCATTTGTAGCTAGATGAGTACTTACTGATTTGCAGCCTTTGAGTCCAAACTTCTTTAGCAATGTAGATGCATATTTTCTTTGATGAATGAAGATTACATTGCTTGACTGTAGACCTCTCATTCCTAGGAAGTAATGTAACAATCCCAAGCTAGTCATCTCATACCTTCCCATCATTTCTTGCTTGAATTCAGTCATCATAGAAACACTATCACCAGGATAGATGATATCATCTACATAGATAGATGATATCATCTACATAAATAGATACAATAAGAGTCCCCTCATCTTGCTTGACTTTCAAGTAAAGAGTAGCCTCACTTGAACTTCTTAGTAAACCACAACTCAACAAATAGGAGTCAATTTCCTCATACCAGGCCCTAGGTGCCTGTTTAAGACCATATAAAGCCTTGTTTAGCTTGTAAACCTTTGCCTCTTGTCCTTGAACCTCAAACCCATCTGGCCGATCCACATAGACTTCCTCTTTTAGGACTCCATTAAGGAAAGCTGACTTCACATCAAGCTAAAACATCTTCCATTCTTTCTGTGTAGTTAGAGCAATCTAGGTTTTGATTGTGTCTAGCCTTGCAACTGGTGCAAAGGTCTCATTGAAATCAATCCCTGATTTATGAGCATACCCCTTAGCTACCAATATGGCTTTATGCTTTTGAATTGATCCATCTAAGTTCAACTTAGTTTTATACACCCATTTTACACCAATCATAGGTTTCTCATATGGCCTGTCAACTAGATCCCAAGTGTCATTCTTTTCAATCATCTCAATCTCTGCCTCCATAGCCTTCTGCCATGCTTGATCTTTGGTAGCATCTTGATAGTTCTAAGGTTCAATGATACACATATGACATCTTGCATATACATCATTTAGGCTTCTAAACATTGTATGTGGTCCATTACGAGAATCAGCTTCAGTTTGAACTACTGTGATCTGTGTCATAGTTTTGGGTTGCACAGGTGCTGCATTCTCAGTTTGAGAATGTCCTTGGTCACTCTTGATTTCAAAACCATAGTTGAAAGTAATTGAACCTCCTTCACTTGTCTTTGAGTCATCCCAGTTCCACTTTGCATCTTCATTGAACACTACACTTCTAACTATCACAATCTTGCCAGTTTGTATATTGTAGAGCCTATATCCTTTCTCACAGCTCCTATAGCCCATGAACACACACTTTGTTCCTTTTTCATCTTACTTTTGTCTTACCTGATCAGGGATGTGTGAAAAACAGATAGAACCAAAAATTCTTAGGTGCTTAACTCCTGGTATTCTTCTAGAAAACTACTCAAATGGTGCTTTACCATTGACAGCCTTTGTAGGACACTTATTCTGTAAATACCAAGTTGTTTTCACAGCTTCACCCCAGAACCTGTAGGGTACATCCTTCTTATGCATAATTGCTTTGGCCATTTCTACCAGAGTTCTATTTTTCCTTTCAGCCACACAATTTTGTTGTGGTGAGTAAGCAACAGTGAGTTGCCTCTCAATCCCTGTCTCATCACAGAACTTCTCAAACTCATTTGAGAGGTACTTTCCACCTCTATCACTTCTGAGTCTATTGATCTTATATCCACTTTGCAACTCAATCATTCTTTTAAATTTCTTAAACACATTTAGGACACCATATTTATGTTTAAGAAAATACAACCAACACATTCTAGTAAAGTCATCAATAAAAGTTAAGAAGTACTTGTTACCTCTAACAATTTCCACTTGCATTGGGCCACACACATACGAATATATGAGCTCAAGAGGTGTAGTTGCCCTCCAAGCTGGCTCTTTGTCAAACTGCTCCACATGCTGCTTTCCAGCTACACAACTTTCACATACATTACCTTCATCTTGCAACTTAGGCAAACCAACAATCATATCCTTCTGTTGTAGAGCCTTCAAGCTTTTGTAATTCAAATGGTCATACCTCTTATGCCATAACTCTGAGTCCTTAGCTATAGTTGTCCTCATTGCAATAGGATTCACAGATTCTAGAGACATAGGAAAACACCTATTCCCAGTCATATGTACCTTAGTTACTCTGTAACCCAGCTCTTTAGCTTCAGAAATGTCCACTGTGTGATCTCCAAATACTAAGAAATATCCATGCTCAATCATCTGCCCAACACTTAGGAGATTTTCATCCAATCCAGGTAAGAGCATGATATCCTTGATGTGTCTTTCTCCTTGCTTGGTTTGAATCACAAGTGTACCTTTCCTTTCAGCTTGAACTAGTTCACCATTCCCCATTTTCACTTTAGCTTTATAGTTCTGTCCACATCAATTAGTAGTGATTCATGTGTTGTCATGTGATTACTACAAGCACTGTCAACATACCACACACTGTTATCTTTCACAGCAGCTGCATTACATGCATAGAATAGGTTCCCAGGGGTCTCATTCACCTCTCTAGCCATGTTCACAGACTTGGATGCACAGTCCTTGGCCATATGTCCAAACTTGTTGCAGCTATAGCACTTAGTCTTCCCTTTGAACCAACACTCACCATAATGCAACTTGTCACACACCTTGCACTTTGAACCACTGCTTTCAGCCTTATTAGAACCTGCATTCTGACTAGGATTAGACTTTCCAGCATTGGATTTCTGATTCCAATTTTTATTTCCTTTGAACTGCTTCTTGAGTTTCGCTTGTGAGTTTCCCTGTTGTCCCTTAGAAGTCACAGATAAGCTAGCAAAGTCCTTGTCTACATTTCCATCAGCATGCATTTCTATCCTTTGATCAAATTCTCTAATTGATGCAACCACATTTTCAACATTCATAGTTTCCATATCCCTTGTTTCTTCTATAATAGACACAATAGGATCATAAGGTTTGGTTAAGCTGATTAGGATCTTTTGAGCTAGTCTCTTTTCTGAAATTTCTTCACCATAGGTTCTCATGTTATTCACAACAACATATATCCTAGACAAATAGACTGATAATGATTCATCTTCCTTCATTCTAGTATACTCAAAGTCTCTCCTAAGAGATTGAAGTTTCACAACCCTCACCTTTGAGTCGACTCTGTATTCTCTTTTCAGGATATCCCATGTTGCCTTACCACGAACTTCATTCTGAATTTGAGGGAAGATATCATCAGCTATTGCATTCTGGATCATGCTGAGAGCCATGGCATTCTTCACACGATCAACATGTGTTGGCTGGTTCACAACACCACCAACATCACCTTCTCTGGTTGGCTCAGGTAAACCTTCATCTACATACTCCCATAGGTCATATGCAATCAACACAGTTTCCATTTCAGATCAGACTCAGCAGAAATGTGATACTACTCAACTCCCTTAGCACGGATTCAACGCCCCAGATAATGATGATTAATGATGATCAGAGTCAAGCTCTTATACCATATTGGATTTCAGAGACTCGGCTGAGCTCGATGAGGTGCGGATGGCTTGGATTACAATTTCAGGTTAGATTTAAAACCTAAAAAACTTGAGCTGCAAAGTTTGAATTAGGACTAGCCTGTGATGTATTTACTTTCCTTCTTCTTCTACTTGAATTTTTGATTGAAAACATAATTGAATATGAGTGATGATCACTATGATGATCAATGCACCCCAAGTATTCGATGAAATGCCAAGTTGGGATTTCTGTGTTAAAACTGCTCAGCTATGATTGAGATTCTCATTAATTTTGATTGAATGAAATTGGAAGAATACATACACTCTCTCTCACACATTCGGTTAGGCTTAAAATGCTATGACATCACAAAGACCAATTGTAAGCTGCCACATATTCAGCAGTTTCAGGCTCTCCTTGCTATGCAAGGAAATCTCACACACACACACACTTAGTCACTCTCACAATTCTGTTTTATCAATAGAACTCACACACACTAGTCAGCTGCCACCTTGCACACGTATTAGAATCCAAGTCAACTGTCAAGTGAGCTGCATTGTCAGTTGTCAGTGAGACAGCTTATCCACCAACATCCGGTGGCTTTTTCGACTACAACAAAAACGGACATTCACTACTCACTCTTCCAATTCTGGAGCTGCAGATTGTCTTGATTCTTTGCACTACACAATCCTTCCATTTTTTTTGCGCAATTTTGGAATCCCCAAGCTCGCAAGCCAAATACTCGTATATTTCGCAATAGATATTATTCTTTGTATAATATTTCAGAAATTTTATATATGTTATGTATAACAATTCAATGATTATTTTGTATAATGTCATCTAATCTTCATTTTGTTTGAAAATGTTTTGAGTTATAATTTCATCCACATGACAATTGCATATTTGCATGCATGCGTATATATAGTTGAGGTAGCTTAATTGAGAATAAACTAAATGCCACAAGGCTTTCAATCAAATTAAAACCAAAAACTAAGCAGATCGATCGACGAAACGTACGTATAAACACATGTACATGTACCAATTGAAAATTAAAATTTGTTTTAAATTATTATAACTTTTAAGATTTTATTTTTATTCATCTTTCTTTATTTATTTTTCACTCATGAGCTGTCATTTTTTTCGTCTTTTTTATTATTTTAAAAATAAAAAAAAATGATTATCGAACAAGCCATACGTGATTGAATTTCATCTGAACCATTAACCCTTAGATCATCAAGTATTGATGAAGATGAGAAACCCTTAGATCGATCTAACCAAATCTAAGAGCTCAAAATCCTTAATTATAAAATGAACATTAATTTATGAATGACAATATATCCTTGATGATCGAGATGATTTTTTTGTGAAGCAGGCAGGATTACTGTTCAGCCCTTTCCTGTTGAACATAAGCAGCCAACAATCACTTGCTCTCTTTGCTGAGTTAGGGTTTGGACTCCTTTTATTCAGGATCGGAGCCAAAATGGATTTGGGAATGATACTAAGAACCGGCCAGAAAGCGTTGTACACGGGTGTCGCATGCGTGGCGGTGCCGGTGGTAATCGCCATGCTTCTACAGTTCAACCTCACCCAATCTATTTTCCCCCTTACCACCCATCAAAAGTTCAACCTTCCTTTCACCACCTTAACACATTGCCGTACTCTGTTTCCGGGCGTCGCACTCCTTATAGAAGAGATGAGAATCATGAACTCCGAACTCGGGAGGTTAAGCTTGTCTGCAGCGTTAGTCAGCTACATTTTCAGCTTGTTTCTCCAATTCACCATTGCTCGAATCGCCAAAGAGGACAATTTGAAGTTGTCTCTAAGAGTAATCGGCCTAGGGTCCATCCTCGGCCATGTTATTTTGACTGTGGCCATCTTCAGACGGGCACTGTGTTGGGTAGTGAGGCAGGCCCCGGAAAATAGGCCTGTCAAAAAAGGCTATATCAACACAATCATCATGCTTGTTCTTGCTTCCGGTGTCCTTTCGCATTATTATGGTCTCACTTTCAACTTCGGTCCTTTTCTTTTCGGTTTGGCCGTCCCCGCCGGACCACCCGTGGGATCGGTTCTGGAAGACAAGCTCAGCTTGTTTGTTTCGGACGTCATCCTCCCCATTTTTGTGACTACGTGTGCAATGAGGAAGGATTTTTGGTCACTTACTAGACAATTTGTGACGGACCCTCCGTCGCAAATCAATTTAATCCCCCCCGTTGTCGCTCTTGGGACCAAACTTTTATCGTCAATAGTTGTTCCATTGTATTGTCGCTTGCCCTTCAATGACGCATTGGCACTCGCCCTCATTTTGAGTTGCAAAGGCATTATTCACATTGCCATGTATACAGACATACGAGACAAACTGGTATATATTCCGATCAAATTATCCCGCTCATTTTGAGTAATACTAGAGAGTCCTAATATATTTTCCAAGCAAAATCATATATTTTTTCTTCTTTTGATTAAGAGAAATCGTCACTAATTACTTTTCATTATATATGCACAACTGTCTCTAATTCTTTTTCTGGAAGATGCGCAATTGTTACTAATTCTTTTCATAGACAACCGTGCGATTTGTTGATAATTCTCTTTATTGACGATGCAGATCATAAACGATCCCACATTTGCGTTGATTATGATCAGTATCTTACTGACTGCAACTCTTGTACCGTTCGCGGTGAAATATCTCTACGATCCATCAAGAAAATGTGCAGGCTACATGAGCAGGAACATAATGCATTTGAAACCGAACGCGGAGCTCAAAATACTTGCATGCGTTCATAGGTCAGCGAACCTGCCTGCAGTGATCAATCTTCTCGATGCAGCATGTCCAACTAAACAAAATCCCATCGGTGTTTATGTTCTTCACCTTATCCAATTGGTCGGCAGAGCATCCCCTGTTTTCATCTCCCACCAAATGCAAACCAAATCTGTTTCCAACACGTCATATTCTGACATTGTCATTCTCTACTTCAATCACTTCCTTAGAGAAAACTTGGGTGCCCTATCTTTAAACATATTCACTGCAGTCTCTCCCGTGAAATACATGCATGATGACATATGCTCCCTCGCATTGGACCAGCTCGTGTCCCTAATATTGCTCCCGTTCCACCGGAAATGGTCGGTTGATGGATCAATTGAGTTTGAGGACAACATCATAAGGACCTTGAATTGCAATGTCATCGATGTAGCCCCATGCTCCGTTGGAATCCTCGTAGACCGCGGGCATTTAGGCCGGTCTAGTGGATCCAATGCAGCATATGATCACTCGTCCTTCTCTGTGGCTATAATCGTCTTGGGAGGTAGTGATGATAGGGAGGCATTAGCATTTGCGAAAAGAATGACACACGATTCCACGATTAGTCTAACTGTAGTTAGATTGGTTGCATCGGGTGAAGAGGATGTTAAAGTGAGTTATGATCGTATTCTTGATGAAGAGGAGTCGAAGAATTGTAGGTATAATCATATGGGGGAGGGTTACGTGATATATTTGGAGGAAGTTGTGAATGATGGGCCCCAGACGACTACAGTGCTTCAGAATCTAGCGGGCGAGTATGATCTTATTATAGTAGGGAGAAGGCATAAGGTTCAGTGCCCTCAGACATCAGGCCTTTCAAAATGGAGTAAATTTCCAGAATTAGGGATTGTAGGGGACTTGCTTGCATTTTCAGATCATATAAACTCCAAAGCTTCAGTTCTTGTCATACAACAGCAAAGGATGATAACATAATAAAGTACTCGGTATTTATCGTGTATATATGCATGAAGACATATGCACCCTCGCACATTGGACAAGCTTGTGTACATAATGTTGCTCTGTTTGGAGTTTTGAGACAATATTGTAAGAACCTTAAATTGCTCTGTTTTAAACAGATCCCCCCGCTCCGTTGGAATACTCATTGACGTCAATCTACCTCCAATCTATCGTCGGGTAGGAAGACATATCGTCGGGTAGGAAGAGATGATAGGGAGGCGTTAGCATTTGCGAGAAGAAGGGCCAATGGCTCGACGATTGTCCTGACTGCGCTTCGACTTGTTGCTGTGCCCATTTTCCGCTTTACACCGTAAATCAAGAAGATGAAAATGAGTGGGTTGATATACATAGACAGAAAGGAATTGAAGGACCCAGACCCACCACGTACTTACATTAGGGTTTATGAATGTAGAATGGATGAAGAAATGCTGTGAGCTTGGGATTAATTATAGGACGATACATTTTACTTAGCGACTGGAGATTTTCCTTTTTCAGTTTTGGTGGTGCAGCAACAGTCACAAATGACTAGCTAGCTAGCTGTACTAGATAATTACAATAATATATAGATTCATTTTAGGGGCCATGGTTTGGTGGGAGGGCTAAAATTGGAAAATTGATGTTTTCGCCACCAAATGAAATAGAGATTATACCTAGTGCATGTAGCATCAAGTTCACTTTAGAAGTGGGATGATTTGTTTTACCAAACAAATGTATATTGTTTAATTAAGAAGGAGAAGAGAAGATATTGTTCTAATTTAGCAATCTCTCATGCATGGGTTCATGTTCACATGGCAATCAAATGGAACGATGTATCTTTGGAGGGGTGCAAGTTGGATAGAAGATTTCAATTTCGAGTCCAAATTCTTCTCATTTTTCCGCAGCCGAATCAAATCTGAAATTTAAAAACCGCAAAAAAAATTCGATCTGATCCGTAACCGAAAAAAGAAATATGCTTGCGGTAGAGAAATTTACGAAGTAAGAATAATCAACGTCATAACTTAAACAAAACAACATTCTACGTCATCAAAGTACGAATTAAAATTGTATATAATTTTTTGGGCCCACAAGGTTTGTTGTTAGACAAAAAATTAAAATCAATAAACTACGACAAATAATCTAGAGTCTACAGATTTTTTCGGACTTTTTTTCTTTTTTCATTTTGTGTATTTAATTTGAAAGATCATAACTTCATGCTTGGGTGTTCATTTGGGATAACTGTTTATTTGGTTCCATAGAACTTTTTGAGTTATGTGTTGACCCAATGTTAGAAATGTCGGTTTCCAATCAAAATCAAAGTTTCACTTCGCAGATCAAGTTGGGGTTCCTTATAGTGAAGAATCTCATGTTGAGTACATTTTTGGAAATATTTGAAATTTAATTAGCTTTCTATATGATTTTATGGTTCATGATTTCGAATTTTGTAGAAAAAGTTAAGGTCGTTTTGATTCATGGTGCAGAATATAAAATTTATGCACATGAATCGAGATAAATTACATGTGTATGATCCTCCTCCATAATATTCTTGCATAAAAAAAAGGTAATTACAATTTAATTACTAACAAGGACAAGAAGGCATACACCAAAAAAAAGTTCTACCTCCAAAACCATGCATGAAATAATTAAGATGTTGTATTGATAATGTGATAGCTAGAGTGATACAATGATACTCATGCCTTTTTTATTTCCACATATTCCCATATTTAAATTCTCTCATTTTCAAAGTATGGGCCGATTCCAATCAAGAGTAAGGGCAGTAGAACCCCATTTATTTTTATATTCTAGCTTCGAGAAACTTCGTTACATAAATGGATTGCCATGTGTTTATTATTTTTTTTTTGTAAATAAATAGTAACATTGGATTATCTTTTTCTTATTTATAAAATGTAACTAATAAATCTACGACTAATAATAGATTTTGAAATTGGAGTGAAAATAGCCAGCGTCGATGAATTACTTTGCGAAGTGATTTTCACATTTATATTTCCTCCGTTTGTCCTCCTTAGATTTTTTCTAGCCGTTTATTCTATTTTAATTAACTTAACCTAAGGGCTAAAAAGTTGAAATAATGCACGAGCAGAAAAGAAGTGTGTAAATCAGTTCTAAGACAATCTATATAGAAGTCAAGATTCACAAGTTTGCCTCTTTTATCGGATGATCTATCTTTTTTTTCTTTAATAGAAAACAGAAATAATTATCAAATTCTCTTTTCTTTTCTTTTTTTGGAATAATTATAAAATACTTAATGAGACCATAATGTGCACCTTAACTAACTTGCCAGTAAACCCCATAACCATTAACAAGCCCTGCAGAACTGACTTTGGCTGCCTCTAATTCAAACCCTTTGAATTTCAACAACTTCTTGGCTTCCAGAAATTCAAAAAACTATAGCTATAGATATATATATATATATATATATATATATATAAAATATAATTTTTGCAGAACACAGAAAACTCAACTTGCCTTTCTGATTAAAATAAGAAACCATATATATATATATATATACCCACAATTAAGTTACATGGCAGCAAGCAATAACACGACGGCCATGGTGGCTCCTGCCGGGGATGACATGGGTACGACCGGGATGGTGGCTCCCGCCGGGGATGACATGGGTTTCGCTGCACGTGTGTGTACTGATCTGCCTCCCAACGTACATTCGGGGGGAATTCTACATTATAAAGATCCCTCAACTCAGCTGCCTTTTACTTTTCCAAATCTTGAGATGCAGATTGTGTTGATTTTTGTCATCACGCAAGCCATCCATTTTGTACTGCGCAAGTTTGGAATTCACAAGTTTCCCAGCCAAATAATTGTACGTGCTTCTTTCCATTTAGTATTACCATATTACTATCACGTATATATAAACAAAGGGCTCGTTTGGCGGATGGAATTGGATTGAATATTAATTTTTACATTCAAGATATATTGAATTAATGAATTATATCCTATCAAATTCAATCAAATCCCATCCACCAAATGTGCCGATATATATAGTAATATTATCCTTGATATTTGATCTAGTGACACCTATTTTTCACTTTGCATTGTGTACGAATATCATGATTCAAATCTCATGAACGACAATTACAAAATATATATATATATATATATAATATTTTTTTGTTTAATTTCGTATTCTTTTATGAATCGCCTTAGATTTGATTCGAGTGGCCTTAATTTATTATTATTCTAGGAGATTAATGGCCTATTTAGTTGGCAAGATTTGATTAGATTAGAAAACTCGTAAATTTTAAAATCCAAGTTATTTTGAAAGTAGAACTAAATGATACGGTTTTCATTTTTCAAAATAGTTGAATTTTATGAGTTTTTCAATCTAATTCAATATTTCCTACCAAACGAGGTCGTAAGTAGTTTAATATTATTATTACTGAATCCTTTGAGATAATTTTTGTGAAGCAGGCAGGCATAATTCTCAGCAGTGCATTTCTTGGGAAGACATACATGTCATTCCTCAAATACGTGTTTAGTGCGCCAAGTCAAGAATTATTGGGTGCAATGGCTGAGTTGGGGTTTGGATTGTTCATTTTTCTCATCGGAATGAAAATGGATTTAGGGATGATAAGAAGAACAGGCCACAAAGCCTTGAGCACCGGCATCGCATGCGTCCTCGTACCTTTGGTAATCACTATGAGTCTCCAAACCATTCTCCTAACACATTTTCCCAACCTCTCCCGAATCGAAATCCGAAACCTCCCAATCCACACTGTAGTACATTGCACAACCCCATTTCCGGTTGTGGCCCTCCTTCTTGACGAGATGAAGCTCTTGAATTCGGAATTGGGGCGGCTGAGCTTGTCTTCATCATTAGTCAGTGACATCATCAGCGGGTTACTCATATTTGTGGCACTATTGGCTAAACAAATAGCAAAAACGGGTATATATGGCGGTGTAGTAATCCTATCAATAACCATTGTCTCTCTTGTTATTCTTGTTGGGGTTATCAGACCTGCAATGTTTTGGGTGATCAGACAGACCCCCGAGAACCGGCCGGTTAATGGAGTCTACATCTATGTCATAATCATCACCGTGCTTGGAATCGGAATATATTCGCATACCTTGCATTTGGGTTTTCATTTTGGTCCTTTTATGTTTGGTTTGGCTGTCCCAGCAGGACCACCTTTAGGATCAGCTATTGAAGATAAGCTCAACGTGTTGGTTTCTGATGTTCTTTTGCCCTTGTTTGTGACTATATGTTCAATGAGGACAGATTTTTCGAAGCTTTCAGATTTAACAACCAATTCATTCTCGCAAGTCAGTGCAATCATCATCCTCATTGCTTTGGTGACGAAATTTGTATCGTCACTATTTGTTCCACTGTATTGCAAAATGCCCTTCAAAGATGCATTGGCGCTCGCTCTCATTTTGAGCTGCAAAGGCATCCTCCAACTCTCCCACTACACTCAATTTCGAGACTTTGAGGTAATTAATGTCACAGTTCCCTCTCAATTGCGAGATTGGGGAGGCGTTCTATCAGGAGATCGATCAGTTCCCTCTAAATTGCTTTGTGCGTTGGGAGGGTAGACTGAAGTAGTCTAATGACTGAGCTCTAGTATGTAATTCTGCTGACTTAATCCTGATCGCCCCGCTATTGTCGTTTTAAAAAATATATCTAAGTTTGTTATTGAAATCGAACTTGATTATGAACAAGTGGTTAATTACTTGACCTCATTTTGTGATGCAGGTGATTAATGACTCAGCATTTACCATGGCCATGATTAGCGTCTTACTCACTTCAACTTTTGTACCCAAAGCCGTAAAGATTTTGTACGACCCATCAAGAAAATACGCAGGCTACCAGAGAAGAAACATAATGCATTTGAACCCTAATGATGAGCTCAAAATACTGGCTTGTATCCACAAATCGGCAAACATTTCTGGAGTCATCAATCTACTCGATGCAGCATGTCCATCTAAACAAAACCCCATCACTCTCTCTGTTCTCAATCTTATCGAATTAGTCGGCAGATCCTCGCCGATTTTCATCTCCCACCAAATTCAGAGCAGATCTGTTTCCAACACTTCATACTCGGAAAATGTTATTCTTTACTTCAATCAGTTTGTTAGAGAAAACCTTGGAGCCGTGTCTTTAAACATATTCACTGCGATCTCTCCCGCGAAATTCATGCATGAAGACATTTGCACCCTAGCATTGGACAAGCTTGCATCCCTAATTTTGCTCCCGTTTCACCGGAAGTGGTTGGTTGACGGGTCGGTCGGCTTTGAAGACAATGTTGTAAGAACCCTAAATTGCTCCGTCCTAGATAGAGCGCCGTGCTCCGTTGGAATCCTTGTGGACCGTAGCAATATAGACCGGGAAACCTCCATTGTAGCCGCAGAGGCATGCTTCTCCGTGGCTGTAATCTTCTTGGGAGGCAAAGATGATAGGGAGGCATTAGCATTTGCAAAAAGAATGGCCAACGAACCCACGATTCACCTAACTGTGATTCGAATCGTCGCCACGAATCAAGAAGTGGGTGATGAATGGGATGAAGTGCTTGATAAAGAAGAATTGAAGGGTTTTAGACGTGGGGAGAGGGAGGAGGGGAATGTGACATACTTGGAGGAAGTTGTTAAAGATGGAACTCAAACAGCTTACTTTCTTCGGCCTATGATGGACGACTATGATCTTATTATCGTAGGGAGAAGGGATAAGGTTGAGTCCCCTCAAACAGCAGGGCTCTCAGAATGGAATGAATTTCCAGAGCTAGGGACAGTCGGGGACTTACTTGCATCGCAAGATTTCGATTGTAAAGCTTCCATTCTTGTTGTACAACAGCAAACCATGGCGACACAATAATACAATGAAAATGGGGGAGAGGATTTGTACATTGCATATCAATTTTATTCGATCTTTACGGATGTCAAATCGAGACATATATATAAAAGTGTATGACATCCCATATATAATTAACAGAAGTACCACTAGACCGGTGGTACTAATGGCATATACAACGAGAAAACTAGCAAAAATTTCTTGGAGATTTTTATTTTTTTTTGTAGAAGATCAAATTTATGTATTCTTTGTATGAATTTCACAGTTCATGTACTTTTTTCCCAATAGAATCGAGTGGAGATTTCTTCTTTAGAAATACAGATGGTGGACTTTAATTTGGTCCTAATTAAAATCTACGAAGGGTAAAAGAGGCTATATTACAATTCCCTCCATCTTCAATTATTATTTTTCTTTTATTAGGTGTATTTTAAATGACGTGGAAATAAACCTGAAATTTAGCTACAACTAATTAAGAATATTTTGGAACAAGTTTTATAGGTAAGCAATTAACTTAGAAAGAGTTCAGGGTAGACATCAATCGCATCCATATATATATATATAGGCCAAATTACATTTTAATACTTTACATCAAGTTTTTTTTTAATAAATAAATTAGTTTTTAAATCAATTTATTATTAATTTTACCACATGGTGCCTATATATATGTCACACCTTTAAATTAAATGGTGGGTGTCATTTTGTCCACCTCAACATTTAACAGAAAATTTAACGGAATAGTTAACGGATGATCTATGTTGTAAAGTTTTAAAGAGTACATGATGGTAATTGCAACATTTGAAATTATAAGTATGGAAGTGTTACTTGATCTAAACCACATGATAGTAAAGTGTAATTTGCCCATATATATATAACCTTTGGTTCTGCTAAAAAACAACTTTCATTTATATATATATATATACATATAACTTTATAAGTTAAATTAAACAATTAATAAATTATTTGACACAAAAAGTAAATAAATAGATGAGACCAGACAAAGACATTTAAGATTCTCATGGCGAACCATCTATTTAGTTAATACATATGAATGGCTAAATAATCTCCCCCAATTTCATTGATCTTTTGCGTAAATGATATTGAAATAATGATTTAGGAATTAGACGGTTTCGATTATGATATATGTATAACTACAATTAGATAAATCGAAAGAGTAGTATAAGGAAATACCACTAAGGGGGGATGGAAATATTATTCTAAAAATAATAAGTGAATATTACCTTAGAAATAATTTACACACCACACGCTATATTAAGTGCCTCGCTGATCCAAATTTATAATCTTAACAAATTATGCATTATAAACGGTGTGAATCGTGTTTGGGTTATAAAGTCCCTCTTTTCTCGAATGATGATCTATTTATCTTAAAATAAAAAGAAAATGTATCAAAAAAAAAAAACTAATTAATCGTCATCAATAACAACTTAATTAGCCAGATCATATGCACCCTTAGTACTAGATATAGTAATCTTAGTTAATTAGGTAAACCCAACAACAAACACAAAGTTGGGTTTCTAGAAGAAGAAAAACACGAAGTTTGAACATAACTGATCCAGTTTGGTTGGTTGCCTTAAGAATCAGGGTAACTAATCTCTGTTACAAACCACTCAAATTGGGCTGTTCGAATTTAAACAACTTTGGTTTCTAGAAATTCATAGTCCAAGAAGCTAGGGTGGAAGGTTGACTAATTAATTAGGTACTTTACTGTTACATATGAATATATATATATATAAAAGAATTAAAAAGAATTCAAGTTGAAGTTGGCAAGAAGAGAATTAATCTATATCTAACTTGCATCTCCTCCTTTCCTTTCTTGACTTGACAGCCATGGCGACTACAGCCACCGGAAACCTATCGTCGGCGATGGTAATTCATGAGTGTACTGAGTTCCCTCCGAACGTACATTCCGGTGGCATTTTGCATTACGAAAATAACGGACAGCCATTCACTCTTCCAATTCTGGAGCTGCAGATTATCTTGATTTTTTTCACCACACAATCCTTCCATTTTGTTTTCCGCTATTTTGGAATCCCCAAGCTCACCAGCCAACTCCTCGTACGTGCTGCTTCATTAATTTCTACCTCTTTTATATTTTTGAAAAATATTATATTTATTTGAGAAGTGATTATTCTGGCATATCTTTATGTTTTTTTAACTCATGAATGATTATTTTGTGTAATGTCATCCAATCTTCATATCTCGTTTGAAAATGTTTTGAGTTTGAAATTTATCTATTAGAATTGCATGCATGCATGCATATATAAAGTTGTGGTAGCTTAACTAAAAACGCCACAAGAGTTTAAATTAAAAACCAGAAAACCTAGCTAGTAGATCGATCAACAAACGTATAAGCACATGCATGCATATATGTATACAAATTAAAAATTAAAAACTATCTTAAATTATTTGTTTCATTCATTTGTATTCCATATTTCTTCAGCTTTCTTTTTTTTAAGCACAAAAATAAACCAAAATACAAACACTTTAGGGTTTAGATGATTATAATAAAATAAAAAATTGCGAATCCTTGATGATGGAGATGATTTTTGGTGAAGCAGGCAGGGTTACTGTTCAGCACTTCACTCCTTGGAGCATTCGACCCAGTGAAGAAGTACCTGTTCAACATAAGCACCCAACAAACACTGGGTCTGTTTGCTGAGTTTGGGTATGCACTCTTTGTATTCATGATCGGAGCCAAAATGGACTTGGGAATGATACTAAGAACGGGGCAGAAAGCCTTGTGCACTGGTGTCGCATGCGTGGCGGTGCCCGTGGTAGTCATCATACTTCTACAGATCAAGCTCACCCAATCTCTCTTTCCCCTCACCACCGATGAAAAGTTCAACCTCCCTTTCAGCACTTTAACGCATTGCATGACTCCCTTTCCGGTGGTAGCGCTCCTTATAGAAGAGATGGGAATCTTGAACTCCGAATTGGGGAGGTTGAGCTTGTCCGCAGCATTAGTCAGCGACATTTTCAGTTTGCTTCTCCAATTTTTTTCCACCTTGGCGAGAATCGCCAGAGAGGACAATTTGAAGTTCTCCATGATCGGCCTAGGGTCCAGCACTGCCCATGTTGTTTTTATTGTGGCCGTCCTCCGACCGGCAATGTGTTGGGTGATCAAGCAGACCCCTGAAAATAGGCCTGTCAAAAAAGGCTATATCAACACCATCATCATCCTTGTGCTTGCCTCCGGCATCCTATCGCATTATTATGGTCTGGCTTTTTTCTTTGGTCCTTTTATTTTCGGGTTGGCTGTCCCGGCCGGACCGCCCTTGGGATCAGCTCTGGAAGACAAGCTCAGCTTGTTTGTTTCGGACGTCATCCTCCCCATTTTTGTGACTACGTGTGCAATGAGGACGGATTTTTGGTCAATTCATACACAATTTGCGACGGACCATTCGGCGCAAGTCAATTTAATACTCCTCCTCGTGGCTCTTGGGATCAAATTTTTAGCTTCAATAATTGTTCCATTGTATTGTCGCATGCCCTTCAATGACGCATTGGCACTCGCTCTCATTTTGAGTTGCAGAGGCATTATCCACATCTCCATCTATACTGAAATGAGAGACAATCAGGTATATATTCTGATCAAAATCCCGCTCATTGTGAGTAATGCTAGAGAGCCCTAACATATTTTCTCATCATATATATTTTCCAAGCAAAATCATATTTTCTTATTTTGATTCTGAACAAAGTGTCACTAATTCTTCTACATTACAATAAGTAATTGTAACTAATTCTTTTTTTTTTTTGTGGGGTTCAATTGTCGCTGATTCTCTTTACTGACGATGCAGACCATAACCGAGCCCACATTTGCATTGGTAATGATTAGTATCGTACTCAGCGCAACTCTTGTTCCGATGGCGGTGAAATTGCTCTACGATCCATCGAGAAAATACGCAGGCTACATGAGGAGGAACATAATGCATTTGAAACCGAACGCGGAACTGAAAATACTTGCATGCATCCATAGATCAGCGAACATGCCTGCAGTGATCAATCTTCTAGATGCAGCATGTCCAACTAAAGAAAACCCCATCGGTGTTTATGTTCTTCACCTCATCCAATTGGTCGGAAGATCATCACCTGTTTTCATCTCCCACCAAATGCAAACCAAATCTGTTTCCAACACTTCGTATTCAGACACTGTCATTCTCTACTTCAATCACTTCCTCAGAGAAAACCTCGGTGCCCTATCTTTAAACATATTCACCGCAATCTCTCCCCCGAAGTACATGAACGATGACATATGCACCCTCGCATTGGATAAGCTTGTGTCCCTGATATTGCTCCCATTCCACCGGAAATGGGCGGTTGATGGGTCTATTGAGTCGGAAGACAATGCCATAAGGACCTTAAATTGCAATGTGGTGGATAGAGCCCCGTGTTCGGTTGGAATCCTCGTGGACCGTGGGCATTTGGGGCAGTCTAGTAGCTCCAATGCAGCATCTGGATCATCCTTCTCCGTGGCTATAATCTTCTTGGGAGGTAGTGATGATAGGGAGGCATTAGCATTTGCCAAAAGAATGGCACACGAATCCACGATTAGCCTAACTTTGATTAGATTGGTTGCATCGGATCAAGAAGAAGTTAAAGTGAGTTATGATCGTATTCTTGATGAAGAGGAGTTGAAGGATTTTAGGTATAATCATGTGGGAGAGGGTTACGTGATATATTTGGAGGAAGTCGTGAATGATGGACCCCAGACAACTACAGTGCTTCAAAATCTGGTGGGCGAGTATGATCTTATTATAGTAGGGAGAAGGTATAAGGTCCAGTGCCCTCAGACATCAGGGCTTTCAGAATGGAGTGAATTTCCAGAATTAGGGGTTGTAGGGGACTTGCTTGCATCACCAGATCATATCAACTCCAAAGCTTCAATTCTTGTCATGCAACAACAAAAGATGATGGCGTAATAAAGTAGTCGTTATATATATGTCGTCAAAGAGGAAGTGCATGCTAATTAGTCCTTTGTCCTTTAGCGCTTCTTGTCACAAGTATATTCATTAGAACCTTATTCTTTGGTTGATTATGTGAGGTAGTTTCTTCTTCTTTTTCTTTACCATTAGAACCTTCATCGGATGATTTTATGACGTGTTTTTTTTCTCTTATATATTCGATTTGTTCTTTTTACATCAGTAGATTTAATTAACCGCTGAATGTTTTGTGAACTTCACAAGGTTAGTGCTTTCTTTGACAATTCTAATTTTTAAGCTCCAATCATCATCTATACAAAAAATAAACTAAATTGGCATCGTTTGATCGTTCTTATGTATAAACTAAATGGATTGTACGTTCATTATAAAGATTTTAATTATTACCAATATCATTATAGTTTGTTTGATAGTTAAGAATAATTAAACGACCTGCAATCTTCTTGATTTTTGAGGTCTCGTGGTAACAATTAATTAGAGAATGAGCAGTTTCAACTAAGGTATATACATTATATATATAGGCGCACATTTAATAAATAAAAATGATGAAACAACTAGGTTCCTCCTAGAATGAGATGCAAGTATTAACAACGTTAATTTGGGCGTCATTAATGTAACATTCAGCACATGTGACAGGTGATATTATTGGAAACATTTTCCACCTCTAAACCCCAATGGCGCACTTAAAAGCACCAATTAACTTGTGGTTAACACTCTCAATATTATAAGGCCAACCCGTATCATCCTCCTATCCATCACCTCCATACTTTGCTTCCTCCAAGCTTTGCTCTCTCTCTCTCTCTCTCTGGAAAACATGCATTTTTGTGGTAGATGATTCGATGGCGACGAGTAAGGTAGACTTTCTGAGAAACCACACCTGGGTATGCCAAATCCAGAAAGGGTTAAGATCAAGAGGCTTCTTCTTGGGTGATAACCCTATGACCTATCCGACTCCGGTCCTTTATGTTCAACTTACGGTAGCTGCCTTACTCAACTCTTTCTTGCAATACATTCTCAATCCTCTTGGTCAGACTTCTTTCACCTCACAAATGCTCGTACGTTCCCACCCTTACGTTTCATTATTCTCAATCAATCTACCGTATCTAATACATTGTTGTTGATATTCAGTTGTTATAACAAAATAACCCATATTTGTTGAATGATAAGAGCAAAGCCGTTAGCTAGCCATTGGTGTGTTGCTGGTATGGTTAAGCTGCTAAAGAGCAAAGCAGTGAGCTAAGCTGTTGGTATACTGTTGGCATGGTTAAAATGCTAGCTGTATTGTTGGTTAGTTAGTTAGCCTAATTGTTAGGGTTCAAACCAATTCAGTTAGGTGGTTAGGCTCTCAATTCAGTTAGGTTGTTAGGCTAAATTAGTTAAGCACAATCTCATTAGCTGTCATACACTGCAAGCAATCTGTTGCTTGCTATACATAATTACTATATAAATATTGAAAGTATGTATGAATCGGTGTGTGTGAAAGATATATGATTCACCAGAAGCTTTTACTTCATTCCTTCCTATACTCCTATCTCTTCAATCATCTTCTTCTGTCTTGAATTTTCCTTTACCACTACAGCAGTATTCTAACATGGTATCAAAGCTAAATGCTCACAGCTGTATGATTCTGGTGCTTTCTGTGTAAGTATACGAAGATCGTGAGTCCAGTACACTAAGGATCGTGATTAGCCTAGTATTCTTTCTTCCTTAACTCCAGTTATTCAGGCGTGCTTTCTGCTCACCATCTGGATCTTCTGCTTCTCTTCTGCTCACTATGTGGATCTCAACGTGGGAGATCCTCTGCAAGATAAGTGTTTCTTACATCTCTTGCTAAGTCAAGTACTCAATACTGAGTTTATACATTCCTGTGCTTTCTGTTTTTTTGCCATGACTATTGGTATGGATCTCCTTAAACATGTCACGGACTTCATATCTGTAAAGCTAGACGATACAAACTATGTGTCTTGGAGTATTAAGATTCAGCGCTTGCTGAAAGGTTTTCATCTGTTTGGACATCTTGATGGTTCTAGTCCGTGTCCTTTGTCTACTGATGCATCGTTTCAAAACTGGGTTGATATGGATGCTGCTTTACTTAATGTTCTAATTGTAACGATATCTGAAGATGCCTTCACTGAGATAATGAACTGTGAGTTCTCACGTGAGGCTTGGCTTACACTGCAAGAACGTTTCTCTTCTTTGTCAGAAGCTAACCTCATGCAGCTGAAGACCAATCTTCAGACCATCCAAAAAGGTTCTGATTCTGTTGAGACATTCATGAGTAAGATTCGGTCTGCTCGCCAATGGTTGGCTAGTGCAGGTGTGCCTGTGTCTGACAAAGATGTAATCTTGATCACGCTTAATGGCTTGCCATCTGATTATCATCCCTTCAAATCTCACATTCGGGCACGGCCAATTCCTGTTACTCTTACTGAGCTTCGGACTCTCTTGCTAGCTGAAGAAGCAGACCTTAACAAAGTTGCAACACAACTTGCTTCTCACCAATCCTTGCTTACTGCAATGGTGGCTACTAAAGAAGGTCAAAGTTCTCAAGGTGAATCTTTGAATGGAACTACCACGTCTCAATCGGGAGGTACAGGTTGGAATAACTCGAATTGGCAAGGGAGAGGCTCTAATAATTGGAATAACAGTAAAGGTCGAGGTCGGTGGAATAATGGCCGAGGACGTTGGAATAACAACTGGAATAACAATTGGAACAACAACAATAGGAGTAATCGTGGAGGTTATAACCGTGCTTTGAATCATGGCTATCCTCAGTTTTTTGCTTATAATCAAGGTGCTCAACAACACCATGGCTATTCTAATGGTGGTAATCAGTCCTATGGCTTCAATCCTCACTCTTCACAGTCATCACAGCAACCTCAACAGTCACCTGGTCACACAAATCCTGGTGTTTTAGGGGCTTCCCCTCAGTACAGGCAAGCTCTCCCATCTCCAGTGTGTCAACTATGTAAGATTCCTGGCCATGAGGCCCTGGAGTGCTCACAACGAGGTCATTTCGAAGTATCTACTCCACCCGTTACTCAGTCTCAAGCCTATTCAGCTACTCCTGTGTTTGAGTTCAATGATCCTAACTTCTGGCTTGCTGATACTGGTGCCAACAAACACATGATCTCTGATGATTCTCACTTACAACAAACTCATGCTTGTCCTTCTAAATCAGGTATTTCAGTTGGTAAAGGAGATGTCCTTCCTATAGCTAGTGTTGGTTCCCTTACCATGCCTATTATTGATCATGCTTTTCAATTGAAGGATGTGTATCATGTACCTCGTCTTGTTCATAATCTGCTTTCTGTGCAAAAGTTTTGTTTGCATAATGGTTGTCAAATGTTGTTTGATGCTTACTCTCTTCGTATTCAGGACCACTCGGGGAGGACTCTGTACACACTTCCTAGTGTTAGTGGTTTATATCCTCTTCCTAAGTCTTTATCATCTTCTTCTTTGTCTCCTCACTTATCGACTGTTGCTTGTGTAGGCAAAACAGTATCCTCTTCACTATGGCACCAGCGGCTTGGTCATCCTGCCCATGCTGTTCTTTCTACTATGTTGTCCCAAGCTCAGATCACTTACTCGCCTGAGTCCACTTCCCATATGTGTCAACCATGTCTCCAAGGGAAAGTATCTCGACTGCCATTTTCTGCTTCTGTCAATAGGACTTCTCACCTGTTTGCTAAAGTTCATTCCGATGTTTGGGGTCCTAGTCCCTGTCCTTCTCTTCTTGGTCATAAATACTATGTTCTCTTCATTGATGACTATACTCGTTACTCTTGGATTTATCCTTTAAAGCATAAATCAGATGTTTACCCTACTTTTGTTAAGTTCTACTCTTATGTTCTTAATTTCTTTGAAAAATCTATAAAAATCTTTCAAAGTGATGGTGGCGGTGAGTTTGTCAACAAGGCCATGACTGAGTTCTTCATATCTAAAGGCATTCTTCATTTCAAGTCATGTCCTTATACACCACAGCAGAACGGTCTTGCTGAAAGAAAACATCGACATCTCATTGAAACCACCATTACCTTGCTACAAACAGCGTCTATGCCCCCTTCTTTTTGGTTTCATGCTTGTTCCAATGCCAATTTTCTTATCAATCGTATGCCAACTGCTGTTCTTCATATGAGCTCTCCCTATTTTTTGCTCTTTGGTTCCTATCCTTGTTTACAGTTTTTAAAATCTTTCGGGTGTGCCTGTTATCCTTTTCTCCGACCCTATACTAGTCACAAACTTGAACCCCGGACCGCCCAATGTGTCTTTGCAGGGTACGCTCTTGAGTATAAAGGATATCTGTGTTATCATATTCCCTCCAAAAAGACCTTTGTGTCTCGCCATGTTATCTTTGATGAAAGTCAGTTCCCTTTCTCTTCGTCTCATGCATCCATCAACACATCCTTCGTACATGATCATGTTTTGGTAAACCATCCTAGTTGTACTCCATTATATACTGCTTGTCCTCCACTTGGCAGGGTTACCTCTCCTGCTGTATCGGGGTTTACTTCTGTTCATCCTGTGGTTCATTCACCAGATTCTCCGGCTTCAGACTCCTCTCCATCCGCTCCTGCTCTTGACTCTCCTGGCTCCATGCCCTCTATTGACTTGGTGGTTGACATGCCTGTTTCGGTTTCGTCTCCTGTTCTCTCTACCATACCGTCTTCCCATCCTATGGTCACTCGTTCAAAGAATGGCATCTCCAGACTTAGCCGTCGTGGCTTTCTTGCTTTGCACGTCACCTCCGCGGCTGGTCCTCTTCTTGAGCCAGTGACCTATACACAAGCTGCCCAGATTCCTGAGTGGTGTCACGCCATGCACGAGGAATTTTCTGCTCTCCAGCATCAACACACTTGGCGATTGGTTCCATTACCTACTCACCGTAGTGTTATTGGGTGTAAGTGGGTATTCAAGTTAAAGCGCCATGCAGATGGCTCGGTGGCAAGGCATAAGGCCCGCCTGGTTGCTAAGGGTTATCTCCAAGAGGCTGGGGTTGATTATGATGAAACTTTCAGTCCGGTTGTCAAGCATACCACGGTGCGTCTCGTTCTAGCTTTGGCTGCTCAGTTCAATTGGCCTTTACGGCAGCTTGATGTCAAAAATGCCTTTTTACATGGTGTTCTTCATGAAGAACACACATGGACCAACCTCCGGGTTTTGTTGATTCTCACTGTCCTTCTCATGTGTGCAAGCTGGAGAAGTCTCTTTATGGTCTGAAGCAGGCTCCTCGCGCTTGGAATGCTCGGTTTACTGGTCATATGCTTACTTTGGGGTTTGTTCAATCTCTCTCTGATTCTGCCTTGTTTGTTTTCCATCAGGGATCGGTTCTTCTTCTTGTTTTGCTCTATGTCGATGACATCATCGTGACTGGGAATGATCCTGCTGTGATGACCCGTTTGGTTCGTGCCTTGGGTACTGAGTTTGATATGAAGGATCTCGGGCCTTTGTCCTATTTCCTTGGTCTCCATGTGCGGTCTCACACCACTGGTTTGTTTGTTAATCAAAGTAAGTATACACGGGAGCTTCTGAGCAAGGTTGGGATGTCTAATTGCAGTCCTGTTTCTACTCCTTTGGTTCCTGACGGTAAGTTACTCCTTACTGATGGTCTCTTGCTTCCCAATCCCACTCTTTATCGGAGCATGGTTGGTGCTCTCCAGTACTTGACGTTTACTCGCCCGGATATTGTTTTTTCTGTTAATACTGTGTGTCAATTCATGCATGCTCCCACGGATGTGCACATGATGGTTGTCAAACGTATCCTTCGCTATCTAAAAGGTACTATGGCCTTTGGTCTTCGTTATGCCTCAGGCGCGCTTCGTCTTCACGCCTTCTCCGACGCCGATTGGGGTGGTGATCCTAATACTCGCCGTTCGACTTCAGGTCATATTATCTTTCTTGGTCGCAATCCCATTTCATGGGGGGCCAAGAAACAGACGACCGTCTCTCGTTCTTCTGCCGAGGCGGAGTACCGAGCTCTTGCCAACACTGCGTGTGAACTCCAGTGGCTAACTCATCTGTTGGCTGAACTTCACCTTCCTCTTGCTCGTCCGCCCCTGATCTGGTGCGATAGTGTCTCAGCTATCCAGATGGCCCATAATCCAGTCTTTCATGGCCGTACTAAACATGTTGAAATCGACGTTCATTTCATTCGTGAGCGGGTTCAACGTAAAACTCTTCACTTGGCGCATCTCAGGACCAGCTAGCCGATGTCATGACTCATGGGCTACACACGCCTCGGTTTGAGTTTTATCGGGACAATCTCATGCTTCAGACTCCAGCATCAGATTGAGGGAGGATGTTGAATGATAAGAGCAAAGTCGTTAGCTAGCCATTGGTGTGCTGCTGGTATGGTTAAGTTGCTAAAGAGCAAAGCAGTTAGCTAAGCTGTTGGTATACTGTTGGCATGGTTAAAATGCTAGTTGTATTGTTGGTTAGTTAGTTAGCCTAATTGTTAGGGTTCAAACCAATTCAGTTAGGTGGTTAGGCTCTCAATTCAGTTAGGTTGTTAGGCTAAATTAGTTAAGCACAATCTCATTAGCTGTCATACACTGCAAGCAATCTGTTGCTTGCTATACATAATTACTATATAAGTATTGAAAGTATGTATGAATCAGTGTGTGTGAAAGATATATGATTCACCAGAAGCTTTTACTTCATTCCTTCCTATACTCCTATCTCTTCAATCATCTTCTTCTGTCTTGAATTTTCCTTTACCACTACAACAGTATTCTAACAATATTCTGCGTTTTACATTAAATTTCAAAGTTATACTTGATTTTTCAAATTTTACATTTAAATATCTTGAATTCTTTATAACGTTCCATCCTTATTCCACCCACATATTTTACAGCAGAATTTTTCGTTAGTTGATGATGTGGGGGTCACCCAAAAGGAATCTCAAGGAAAAATTGCTTAATTAATTAGCCCTTAGTTATCTCTTGTCCAACATTTCATTGGGAGATAACCTATGGTTAATTAATTAAGTAATTTGCCTACGATCACCTTTTGGTGGGCCCCACATGCACGCACCATGTCATCAATTAATTGAAATTATGTCAGAAAAAATGTAATGTGGAATACAGGTGAAACATTTTAAGAAGTTTAGAATACTTAAATGCAAAAATTTTAAATGTAGTCAAATACAACACTAAAATTTGATGTAAAACACATATATGGTAATACTAATGAATGGAAGTGTAATTAAGTCTCTGTTTTATTGTCCCTTAACCTAAATGACTTGATTAATTAAATATCAGGTAGGCATGATAATGGGGCCGTCAGTGTTAGGAGGAGGCAATGCACTTGCAGAGATAGTTTTCCCACTGAAAAGCTTTTACATCAGCGAAACCTTCGCCTTTATCGACGTCATGCTGTTTCTTTTCCTGGTGGGAGTGCAGATGGATGTCAATGTCCTGAGACAATCAGGAAGGAAAACCGTGGTCATAGGCTTATCTTGTTTCTTCGTCCCTTTGCTCCTAAACATAGGCTTCGCTTTGGTCCAACAACGAACGGTCAAGATGGATCCAAAACTAAAAAACTCCCTACCCTACATCTCCGTGTTTCAATGCATAAACTCCTTCCACGTCATCGGATGTCTGTTTGCCGATTTAAAGCTCCTCAACTCCGAGGTTGGAAGATTGGCCGTGTCGTCGTCGATGGTCAGTGGGACCCTTTCTTTGGGTTGGCTCAGTGTGGCCTTCACTTTGAAGCAAACTTAGGATAATGTGAATATCAGTACGAGTTTACCCTTTACAGGGATAAGTATGTTTTGCATGCTTATACTCACAGTTTACATTCTGAGGCCCATAATGCTGTGGATGATTGACCAAACAAAAGGAGGGAAAAAACCCATGAAAGAGTCCTACATTATGTCCATAATCATCATGGTCATGCTTGTGGCTCTTCTTGGTGAGGTTGTGGGGGTTCATTACATGGCGGAACCTATGATTCTGGGACTCGTGGTCCCAGATGGCCCACCCTTGGGTTCAGTTTTGGTGGAGAAGCTCGACTCCTTCGTGTCATTGATTCTTTTGCCAAGTTACTTTGTGTTCAGTGGCTCCAGGATCGACTTCTCATTGATAAAGATGAAGACTCTTGGGGTTTTGGAGTTCTTGGCTTTCAGTAGCTTTTGTGGGAAACTTATTGCGACTGTGGTGCCTTCACTCGATCTATTGCAAAATGCCTGCTGTCGATGCTTTCTCATTAGGACTCATTATGAGTACCCAAGGCTTCATGGACGTTCTAACTTTGCAACATGGGTTGTTTCTCAAAGTAAATTCATCTCTCCACTCGATCTTTTTATTTATTTACATCCATGTTTACACTGGTTTAGGGTTTACGGCAATGACGCTACTGACGTACACTAAAAACCCTAATCCAGCCTTTTTAGTTATTGCATTAATTATATTGATGTGAAGTGATTTTCACATGCACTCCCCTTGCCTTCGATCTCATGCACTCCATCCTTTATCTTATCTAGCCATTCAAATTGAGTAAATTAAAACAAAATCGATGGACAGAAACATACGGATCAGAAGTGAAAATTAAATTAGAATAGAGAAATGTGAAAATTATTTTCGTCTTTGATTTATTCGTAGATAATTAATTAACTTATTACACTCCTAATAACTTCGTCTTGTTTCAGCTGATTGATGAAGAAACGTATAGTATCATGGTTCTATCAGCACTCATCTTAACTGCACTCATCACTCCCATGGTGAGATACCTATACAATCCATCCAAGAGGTACATGTCCACCAAGAAGAGGAGGACCATGTTGGTTTCTGGAGCTCAGGGCAGTCGGAGACGAAATTGCAAGTTTCAGGTATGATCTCAAATATAAACTTTGATTGAAATCGGAGCTAATAACCAAGTGTAAGGTGGCAACGCGCATGGCAGAGCACCCTAATGTCAGCCTCACGGTGGTTAGATTGGTGGACAATAGGAAATACTATTAGTGACTAAGCTATCAGTTGGCAGTTCAGTTGAAGGCCAAGGATGCGGGTGACAGTTATAACTACCTAGAATCTGTTACTACCTGTGTACAGCTTGCTTGGTAAGCAAGCAAATCTGTTATAACAGATTTAGATTAGGTGTCATCATGTAATTGGCTTAATGAGATGTTATATCATCTAACAAATTGAGTGAGTGTATATATGTGAGAGTTGTAATCATTCATTCAATTAATTCAATAAAAAAACATAATACAATTCTCTCAGTCATATCAGAGAAGAAAGTTCAGAAAATCTCTAAGGCATTTCCACAAACATTTGGTGTGCATTGATCATTATAGTGATCATCACCCGTTCAATCCAAACATTCAATCCAGAAACAAAGAAAGTGTAATTAAGAACATCACAGGCTAGTCCTGATTCAAATTGGTTCAGCTAGAAGATCGGTTTAGGGTGTTTACCTGTTGTTACTGATTTGGGGGTTCTGTGTGTTTCATTGCCTCTGCTGCTGAAGATAGTCTCTGCAGCTTATGTTCCTTCACCATCGACGAATTCAACAAATATAGGGTGCATAAAGAGCGCGATTTGGAGCTAATAACCAAGTGTAAGGTGGCAATAGCTAGCAAAAAACAACATGCTTATATGGAGGAACATGTCACAGACAGTGTGGACATGATCAATGTGATTAAGTCAATGGGAAGCTTATATGTGTTGGTGATTAAGTTGCATCACTGGCAGCTGACTTGACAGCATACCAACAGCTGACTCAAGCAAGAAGCTGTCATGAACTAAGGCACGGATTTGAAGAGTGTGTGAGAAGTGAGGCAGTTAGCAACTGCATAGAGTGTGAGAGCAGAATAAGGAGAAAAGATAAGTGTGTGAGGGTTTGTTATAACATCCCTAACCGTTTTGTAAGAGAGTGTGTGTGAGTGAAAACTGTTATGTAATTGAACAAAAAAAAAAGAAAAGAAAAATAACAAGAAATATATAAGTGAAGAATCAGTCATATCTGATCAACTACTCTTTCAGTAAAAAAAAAACTCTCTCAGTCATTTCATCAAACACTTAGAGTGCAGAAGATCATCATATTGATCTTCATCTAATTTCAGCTAAACTGTTCCTATTAAAACAATCCTAAACCTAAACAGAGAATCATACAAATAAATGCATCACGGGCTAATCCCGATTCAAGGATTTCAGCTAGAGATTAGAGTTTAGGGATTATACCTTTGCTTGCAGCTGTTCTTGATTGAAGCAGCAAGTCAATCCCAATCCGAGAGAGATCATCATCCTCTTCTCCACACCGATCGAAATCAACCAAATCCCCTGCGATTCCACCGTAAGTCTGGTCATCCAACATGGTATCAGAGCTTTGAGATCATATCTCTGGGGCGTCTGACTGTGGTGAAGCTGAGCAGGAGTCGAGCAGGAGTTACCGTCACTGCCAAGTCATGGTTGGTAATGGAGAAGGTGAACCGAAGATTCCTATATTCACAGGAGTAAACTATGACTTCTGGAATATAAAGATGAGAACAACACTGAAAGCATGCGATCTATGGATAATTATCACTCAAGGCTTACCTGATCCTGAGTTTGATGATGACAATGAAGAGCTTGAGACAACAACAAGTCATGTTGATCAGATCAAGAACGCCAAGGCTTTGAATCTGATTCAGAATGTTGTTTCTGAGGAGATCTTCCCTAGAATCTCAAATGAAGAGATAGCCAAAAGTGCCTAGGAGATTCTGCAGAAAGAGTACAAAGGAGACCCTAAGGTTAGAGCAGTTAAATTGCAAGGTCTTAGAAGAGATTTTGAATACACACGTATGAAGAATGATGAATCCTTTTCTACATACATGTCTAGATTGTTAATTGTGGTTAATCAAATGAAAACATATGGTGAGGATATAACTGAAAAGAGATTAGCACAGAAAATCCTGATTAGTCTGACTAAACCTTATGATTCAATTGTGTCCATAATTGAAGAAACTAAAGACCTAGAACAGATTAGTGTTGAGAGTATCTCTGCATCAATCAGGACATTTGATCAACGTTTGGAAATGCATTATGAGGGTGATGTTGAGAAAGCCTTCTCAAGCATGAGTGTGAACAACAAGTCTCAGTTTCAGTCAAATCAGGGGAGATTCAAGAAGCAGCAGTTCAAAGGTGGAAACAAAGGATGGACTACTAGCAAATTCAAAGGAAATGCTAAGTATGAGAACAAGTTCTCTGGGAATCAGAAGGGTGAAACCAGTGGTTCTAAGGATGCTTGCAAGAATTGCAACAAACTTCACTGGGGTGAATGCTGGTTCAAAGTCAAGGTAAAGTGTTTCAAGTGTTCTAAGTTTGGACACATTTCCAAGGACTTTTCTGAGAACCGGGTTGCTAATCTAGTTCAGAAAGTGAATAAAGATGAAAGCAACATGTTCTATGCTTGCCATTCAGCCTCCATTGAGAAGGATGTGGGTGTGTGGTATTTGGACAGTGGTTGTAGTAACCACATGACAGGGCATGAGTCTTTACTGACCAACCTTGATCGACATCTGAATGTAAAAGTAAAGATGGGTACTGGTGAGTTAGTACAAGCTACATGGAAAGGCTCTTTACTAGTTCATACTGATCAAGGTGACAAGTACATCAGGGAAGTGATGCTTGTACCTGGTTTAGATGAAAACCTACTAAGTGTAGGACAGATGGTGAAAAATGGTTACTGTCTTGTGTTTGGGGACAGTACAATAGAGGTCTATGAAGACAACACCATGAAACAAAGGATTTCCAAAGTTCAAATGACTGGTAGCAGGTGTTTCGAGCTTTCTTTGACTATGTGAGTCCAGTAGCTAGAAGGGCAGAAGCAAAGGAAAGCACAGAGTTATGGCACAGAAGGTTTGGGCATCTGAACTATGCAAGACTAAAACTGCTAAGACAGAAGGACATGGTGGTTGGTCTACCTAGCCTAGAAGGTGACAAAGAACTCTGTGAAGGGTGTATATCAGGGAAACACCATGTGAGTCCTTTTGACACAAAAGAGGCTTGGAAAGCATCTACACCTCTTGAGCTAATACACTCAGACGTGTGTGGTCCTATGCAAACAGAAACAATGGGAGGTAACCTGTATTTCCTTACTTTCATTGATGATCACTCAAGGATGTGTTGGCTGTATTTCCTAAGACACAAGTCAGGTGTGTTGAATGTGTTCAAGAAGTTCAAAGCTATGGTTGAACTACAAAGTGGGTGCAAGGTGAAGAAGTTAAGAAGTGATAGAGGTGGAGAATACACCTCAAATGAATTCCAAAGGCTCTATGAAGAGCATGGAATAGAGAGACAGCTGACAGTAGCTTACTCTCCTCAACGAAATGGGGTTGTTGGGAGGAAAAATAGGACAATAGTAGATATGGCTAAGTCTATGTTAGATGGTAAGCATCTACCCTATGAGTTATGGGGTGAAGCAGTTAACACTACAGTATACATCCTAAATAGATGTCCTACCAAGGCTGTGCAAAGAAAGACTCCATTTGAGAAGTTCTCTGGTAGAAGACCAAGAGTGTCACACCTAAGAGTGCTTGACTCTATATGCTACATGCACATTCCATCTCAGAAGAGACAGAAATTGGATGATTCAAGTATCAAAGGTGTCCTAGTTGGTTATGGTAGCTGTGAGAAGGGCTACAAAATCTATAATCTGGAAACTGGAAAGGTTGTGGTGTCAAGGAGTGTGATATTCAATGAAGAAAGAAGCTGGGATTGGAAGAATCATGCAGAAGTGCAAGGGTTCATACCTTTGAGTTTTGACACTGGAACTGATGGTGCTACACCAGCAACTCAAAATACTCAAACTACCATCATCAGCTTAAGCTCAAACTCAAGTTCTGGATCTGTTTCTAGTTCAAGTCCTAGTCCTAGTGATTCACCTAGCTCAAGTTTTGGAGATACACCAGTAAGGCTAAGGAGTCTATATGAGGTTTATGCTAGGTGTCGCATGTGTATAATTGAACCTGAAAGTTTCAGTGAAGCAATCAGAGATTCAGCTTGGAAGAAAGCTATGGAGGATGAGATTCATATGATTGAAAAGAATGACACTTGGGAACTGACAGTGAGACCTACTGACAAACCAGTGATTGATGTCAAGTGGGTGTACAAAACCAAGCTTAACCTGGATGGATCTGTTCAGAAACATAAGGCCAGATTGGTAGCTAAAGGGTATGCTCAGAAACCAGGAGTTGATTTCAATGAGACCTTTGCACCAGTTGCAAGGCTTGACACTATCAGAATTCTAATTGCTTTAGCAACACATAAAGAGTGGAAGCTGTTTCAACTTGATGTGAAATCAGCATTTCTAAATGGTGTTCTAGAGGAAGAAGTATAGGTGGATCAGCCTGAAGGCTTTGATGTCCAAGGACATGAAGCCAGTGTCTACAAGCTAAACAAGGCACTATATGGACTAAAGCAAACACCAAGGGCCTGGTATGGGGAGATTGATTCCTACTTACTGAGTTGTGGTTTTGAGAGAAGCTCAAGTGAGGCAACTCTGTATCTAAAGTGCAAGAAAGATGAAGGAATTCTAATTGTGTCAATCTATGTAGATGACATCATCTACACAGGTGACAGTGCTGCTATGATGGATGAGTTCAAGCAGGACATGATGAACAAATATGAGATGACAGATCTGGGTTTACTACATCATTTCCTAGGGATGGGTGTTCTACAGTCAAGCAATGGCATCTTCATACATCAAAGGAAGTATGCAACCACATTGTTAGAAAATTTTGGACTTAAAGACTGCAAACTAGTGAGTACCCCTCTAGTGACAGCAGAGAAGCTGCAAAGAAATTATGGCAGTGAAGCTGCAGATGAGCAACTCTATAGGCAGATTGTGGGAAGTCTGCTCTATCTCATTGCCATGGCCAAGAATCAAGTCTTCCATCAGAAGACCAAACACATAAACAGAAGGTGTCATTACATCAGAGATGCAATCCAAAATGAAGAGATAACCCTACATTACTGCAAGTTAGAAGAGCAACTTGCAGACATATTCACTAAAGCCCTACCTAGAGAGAGGTTCTGTTATCTAAGAAGTCAGTTGGGAGTGGTTTCAGTGACTAGCTTAGGAGGGGATGTTGGTGACTAAGCTGCATCACTGGCAGCTGACTTGGCAGCATACCAGCTGCTGACTCAAGCAAGAAGCTGTCATGAACTAAGGCACGGATTTGAAGAGTGTGTGAGAGTGTGAGGCAGTTAGCAACTGCATAGAGTGTGAGAGCAGAATAAGGAGAAAAGATAAGTGTGTGAGGGTTTGTTATAACATCCCTAACCGTTTTGTAAGAGAGTGTGTGTGTGAGTGAAAACTGTTATGTAATTGAACAAAAAAAATAACAGAAAAATAACAAGAAATATATAAGTGAAGAATCAGTCATATCTGATCAACTACTCTTTCAGTAAAAAAAAATTCTCTCAGTCATTTCATCAAACACTTAGAGTGCAGAAGATCATCATATTGATCTTCATCTAATTTCAGCTAAACTGTTCCTATTAAAACAATCCTAAACCTAAACAGAGAATCTTACAAATGAATGCATCACGGGCTAATCCCGATTCAAGGATTTCAGCTAGAGATTAGAGTTTAGGAATTATACCTTTGCTTGCAGCTGTTCTTGATTGAAGCAGCAAGTCAATCCCAATCCGAGAGAGATCATCATCCTCTTCTCCACACCGATCGAAATCAACCAAATCCCCTGTGATTCCACCGTAAGTCTGGTCATCCAACAATATGATCTAATTGTGGTTGGGAGACGTCACGATAGCGATTCGCCTTTGTTCATGGGACTCACGGAATGGAATGAGTTTCCAGAGCTAGGGTTTATCGGAGACATGCTTGCATCATCGGATTCGAATTGTGAGGTGTCGGTGTTGGTGGTGCAGCAGCAAATATTTGGAATGGATCGAAAGATGGTAGGTGACAACAGTTTTAAGTCATATGGGACTGGGGCATCACTTTCCGTTGTGGATATGCCTCGTGAGGATCATAGAGTACTGTACCCAGTTGCATCTTAGGAAGTACTGTATATATTCATTTTGGTGTTATTAATTATTATATTCACATTTTTGGTTATTGATTTAGGATAGCTTTGTACAAGAATTCTGCTTAGGTCTAGGGTTGCTGAATATGAGGCTAGTAGCTGCATGTAGCTAGAGATCGATGATCTTGTTAATTTTCTTGTAATTAAGTTTTATTTGTTCCATCGTTTTCTCAAAATTGTATAAACCCTAGCTTGTAAATTATAATTTTGTAGAATCTCAAATGAAACATATATAGATTGTGTTGCAACTCTCAAGATACACATTAATATATATATATATATATATATATATTATATATCATTTTTCTAGCTAAGTTTCTTATTATACATACACATAGAAGAAATCTATTTAGTTTGTTAATTTCATGTATAAGTATCCGTCTCTTTGATAGGGCTAGGTAGATCGATCTCACTTTTAAGAGATCGAGAAGCATTAGCAATGAAACTTT
The DNA here is from genome assembly GCA_037349345.1 of Oemleria cerasiformis. Classification (NCBI taxonomy): domain Eukaryota; kingdom Viridiplantae; phylum Streptophyta; class Magnoliopsida; order Rosales; family Rosaceae; genus Oemleria; species Oemleria cerasiformis. Next base: position 3,181,193 of record JAZGTL010000006.1, read on the forward strand.
AGAAATCATTTTTGAAGCTAAAATTCTTCATTTGCATGTGTACGTGTATATAAAAAGTCCTCACGAGCTAAAACATAAATAATTAAGGTGTTAATTAATATAGCGATTTTTAAGCGTTTCGAAAAAATCAAAGCATATAATATATTGTCATTTGAATATACAAGTCTCACGTACCCTATTCTTAACCATTCATCTTTTTCTCTTCCAATAAATTATAAATCAATAATATTCCAGAGATAAAAACTTAGATAAGTTTTATGCTCGATCAGATATGAGATCAGCACCAAATGTAAACACAAGTCCTCGCCTAATAAAAACATAAATTGAGCTAGCTTACACCACCTTTAGCCGTAAATTAACAACTTTTTGGTGGCCGAGAATAAAACGGTGCAAACGTGGATTAAAAGAAACTTTACACCACAAGACAAGATCGAGCAAAAAGCCAATTGAGAGATGATTGTCAAATATTTGTAGGGCAACACAGGAAGAGGTTGAGGACCAGGAAGACCCCACCAAAGATTAAGCAAATAAATAATGGCACATAATTAATTTCTACCCACAAAGCGAAAATAAGAGGAAAAAAAAAATACCAATTTATCAGTCATGACAAAATTAGAACATTATGGGGGTAACAATAAGAAAGAAAATATAGGACATGAACTTTTTGATGTTGAGTTCTTAACAACTCATGATGGGGACATGACAGATGGGATGAACCTGCATTGCTAGAAAGATAGATTCCCCAAATAAAACCATGTAAAAATTGAGTAGCAAATTCCATCGACTTTATTAAGAATAATATGATACTTATACACATATACGAATTCATAATTAAAATTAGGAGTGGACTAATTTAAAGTTCATTTGTCATAGTGAAAAGATTTTATATAAATTCAGCAGTAATTTCTTCGATTTAATGATGTTTTTCATATTTTATAGAACTTTTTGACGATCTAGTGTATATTTCATTATCAATTATAACATGTGTACATAAAAAATTATTATATATATAGATGAATTGGATTTATAACACGATAAGAAATCATAATATCTACAATTTTAAAGGAAAGAAGAATAAATAATCTAACTGATATATAGAATAAGTAAGTTCAGTGGACTGAATTAAAACACTTAATTATATAAGTTTTTCTTCGTATTCTGAAATTTATGATGGGCTTAGCCAACTCATATATGGATCCGTGCTTGAGTAAAAAACTAAAAACACATACAAATCTTTAAAAATGTACAAAAATAAAATGTATTTTTTAAAAAAGTACTATATATGTACAGACATATTGTATGCATAATTTACTAGCTAGGGTTGAAACTTTGAAATTTGAAAGTAGAAATATTGGAGAAGTTAATTTCTTGTGGTAGATCTAGGATTTAAGTATCGCTAGGCAGATACATGAGGTTTGAGATTCTTACGGTGTAAAACAAGAATAATTAAGGTTTAGGAGAGTGTAAAATTGACCCCCCATTGACTAATGACATCGAAACTCACCCCTAAACACATAGACAAAGCCATTCAATTTTGTTTATAAAAACTGATCGAGCAGATGTCTCCCATCCGGAGAGATTCACCCAACTTCTCCTCCGGGAACTGGCGATCGACTAGACCCGTGAACTTACATCCTTTTCGTCCTCACCAATGCTACAAAACCCATGGCTCAATGCCTAGCTACCTACCGATATGTTCCTTGGGATCTCCCAATTCTTGATATTTTATTTCGTAAACGTCGTATATATAAAATATGTTTACTTGTTTAAGAATTCATGTTAATTTAAACTCATTCTACATGAAATAGCATGTGATCTTAGACACAAAACTCGTTAGCTAGCATTGATCATCAGTTAGTAATCAAATCCCTAATGTGTTTGATTAAACATGTGGCAAGGTCTCATTGGTTCAAATAAAGAGTCCAAACCCACGGCTCGACATGGTTCCCCATGATTCAAATTCAACTGGCCGGCTGGTTAAACTGAAATCTTTGATCTACAAGCTTGTATATATGGTGCAAAACAACACTATATAATAAATAAATTATGGGGTGGAGTTTGAGAAAGGGATGTGTAAGAATAGTCTAATATTTAATGGGAGCTAGATGTCGAGATGAGAAGAGAGAATCCATGTGAGGACTGAGTTATACGAAATAGGTTTAGCTAAGAAGATTTGCCAGGTTGGTTTTGGATTTAAATTTATGTAGCTTCAAGATGTAGCCATTCAAAACTTTTGGATTTTTCCTAGTAAGATAATATATATGCGATGCCAATAATAATTTAAGGGTTGTAAGTGGCTCTTGCTCATGTCCTTCATCAAACACTAAGGCCCCTCATCTCTCTCTCAGTCTCTCTCACCCTCTTCAACTATATTTAAAAACAATATCATGCCTTTAATTAATTACCTATTTATATAGAAAAAGAAACTTGGTGTAAACTTGAAAGAATTAGGGTTTATTATCAACCAAATCATATAATTTAATAATATTCGTTATTCATTCTCATTGTAGTTTAGGGTCGAATATACATATATAAATGGTAATGACAGTTTATATTTATATTTGTATCGAATTCAATATTTAATTATAACTAGCGGTAGATCACCCAATCTGAGTAGCCCAATGATTAGAGCGAGCTTGTGTCTGTGTGTTCCTCCACAAGTTGTGGGCTCGATTCTCTTTGGGATCGAACCAATATTTAAGTGGGAAACTGTGGAGGTGGGCTGTTGCCTTGGTATTCCCGAGATTTTAGTTAACTTAAATGCATTCAATGTGACTCTATCATAAAGAAGTTCCCCCCGTTAACCCAAAAAAATCATATAACTAATTAGTCTATCTATCCAAATTAACTATTTTAAAGTAAAATATTGTTGTCTTAAGCAATGTATATATATACCACGATGAAGTTTCTACTATACCAATGAGGAGTTGGAAGTTTGTCAACTTAGAATATGGAAGGTGCCATAAGTGGCAAGCACCATGTTATGAGCTGTGAAGAAGAAGAAAGTGTTGCATTTGATATATATTCTATATATTTCAAGATCAGTAGCTCATTAATTCTTGAAAATTAATTAAGCTAGCTGTGCTCTTTGGTAAGCGAATGACTTTAAGCTTTGAGAATAAACGTAGAGCTAATCACAATCATTAACCTTAATGAAGATACATAATATAATCTATATATTGTTTTTCATATGTATTTCGGTAGTTGTTACCCGATATTCCCTCCATTTGTTGGCTAATAATTAAACGCTACCATATATGCACGTCTTATCCTCATTCATTTGATAGGGATTAGTAGTTAACATTGTTCTCTATGCTAGCTACAATAATATAATTTTATTTTTATGTTCTGACTAAATAAGTTTACAAGGAAATTATTGGCTTATAGTATAATTAATGAATGTATATATGTATACATATTTATATTCAGAAGGGAACAATGTATATATATATATATAGGACTTCATCATTCACCCCAAAAAAATTAAATTATCATATATATATGATCGAGCAATTAAGTATATTTGGGCAAATAATCATGGAAACACATTTCTATCATTCTTAATCTTAAGTTCGGGTGATTTATGTATTTCTATATATGATATTTTAAATTTTGTACATAATACGTACAAACTTAAAATACATACCCTTTTATTTCAAATGCCAAAAACTATTGAAATCAAACACACACAAACACAAACACACGAGATCGATAGATCAGCTCAAGAGAGAAATTGAAGAAACATATTTTATTACAAATTTCAAGTGTAAATACAATTGTTTTCATACGAATAAACGTAAATATATATTTCTTTTCCATCTCTTCCTTGGTCAAGACTGCCATGATTTAGGTTATCTCGACAACCAAACAGATCATCACGACCTCATGGACACTGAATTGAACTCTGAATCTGCCATTATTACACGCAGACTCAAAAAAAAAAAAAATTAAACCAGCAAAACCAAATTTTATCCACAAAAGAAAATACCAAGCCCCATTTACCCAACCCAAAAAAAAAAAAAACCACAACCCTTCCATCACCGGCAAAAAAATGTTAGTCTTCGGTGATGCTCTCGAGATGAGGCCGCCATACGGCGACTCTTCCGGCCCGGCGATCCCGACGGGACGAACACTTCTTTTCCGTTACAATCTCCTTTAAGTAACGGTCGGTGTCACTACTGTTGTTATTTTTACAGCTCTTTCTCGACGATTTTCTAACGCCACTAATACTTTTACTCTTCTTTTTCTCCGGTATGGACGATGCCGGAATCAAGAAATAGATGCTGCCTCGCTTGAGCTCGGACTCCGGCGAGAGTATCAAAATGTGACGGACGACGCCTTGCGAACTGGGTTTGCTCAGAACGTGGTTTGGGTTTGCTTTTAAGATCTCACCGGCGGTGACTGAATGCGAGAATTCTTCTACGTAGCCGTTCAAATGAACGATCCGGATCAAATCTAGGACTCCACATGGCAGCACACAAGCCAAACAGCACCTTAGACTGTTCCCCATCGTTGATTCTGTGACGTTCTTGATCTTTTTTTTTTTTTTTTTTTTGTGTTGGGATGAAGAAAGCTTGAAAGTTATGGAGGGTGGGCTTAGCTTGAGGGTTATATATAGGAATGATATTGTGGAGAAAACAGAGTGAATTATATAGTATTATTGTTGTGTAAGTTAAGTTTTTGGAAATGACAAAATTGCCCATGTTGTTGCTTTTTTTTATTTTTGGTCTTCTTGTGTGAATGGGGTGGCCCTTGCTTCCGTGAGCTAATTAACTTAAGCCGCCTTCTAAACAATTATTATTGATGTGGGATTACTTGCATAAATATTTACCTTTTGGGAAGTGCTTAAGAATTAATGGACCTCGTGGGAAGTTCTTAAGCTAGTTAATTAGCTAGGGTTTCTTTGTTTCAAAGTGGACGCCAAAGATGGTCAAGTTAGGTGTTTCTTTGATTAAGTGAGGTCTAATTAACAATCAAGATGTTTCTGACGCAGCTCAAACTAACAAGGTTTACAAGCGTAAATCCTAAAGGAATATAAATTGGAATCCATCATAAAATAGTTGAGAAACTCTCAAATTTGATTGAATAAAATATAAGATAATCTCCATACAACGATTAAAGGTTGTTTATATATCTAGTAAACCCTAGGTTAAAAAGGAAAGCAAAAACCCTAATTAATAAAAATCCTAAAAATATCGGAAAATCTTAAAAGCTGATTTTGAGGCCCTAAACGACTTTATTTGGCTAAAATAGCCCCTATTAAACAGCATAAGCCATATGTTTGATTAGTCTTGTCGTTCCCTTTCCGGAAAGATATCATATGCCCCATTCTGAACTCGGACTCCAAATCTGCAAATTACCTTTGCGTCTTTTTTGCATTTTTCGGTCCATCCGATCTTCGATCAATTCTACCATCGGTCCTACATTAGCTTCATTTGATAAATTGCTTATAACTTTTATATCTCACTCAAGGGTTATATATGGTTATGGCTTTATGACGGTGAGAGAAAAGAGTCGATTTTTCTTATTGCACTATATGTAATATATGAATCGTTTCTTGTATTGTATAGTAACATGTGATTTCTATTCAGTAAAAAGTTAAATACTTATGAAAGAAACCTTTTGCTAGTTATAAATTAGTAACGCCCATGTTTCAAATAGTAACGGCCACTTACAATACAGTGATTAATAAAGATTTACTTATTGAGTGATTATATATTTATTTTTAATTAAATAAATAACTAAAGGGCGACGAAAAAAGATGAACTTGAGAAATTAAAATTCAAATAAAATGAATCAAATTAATTTTCTTAAATCCTTATTATATCGTAAATATAAAAAACTATATATTCCGAATCACTTTAGCTAATTATAGAAAGAAGAATTCGAATAGAGGACGCGGAACGCATAGATTATTGTTCTCCATCAAAACCTTTACAAGATAGGGCATGTCTTGATTAACATTTCGAATTTCTTACGTATGTCGTATACAAACTGTATAAATACCTCCAAGGGTGTATTTGGAAATGTCAAAAAATACAAGAGGAGTTGGGGTGTGGCTCCCACAACATGAGCCAATGACGAGTCCATCGCGAATGTAGGCATTAGTACTGGAAACGACAGATTTAAATAATGACGTTTGGCTTATGCTCAAATTATAAGCGATTAGGTACGGAACCCAAATTTTTGAGTACAAAGCTTTTTCAAAATTTATTTCTTTTTTTTTATTTTTTTATTTTTTATTTTTTATTTTTTCAGTTTTATTTAATGAGAAAATGATTATCAGACTCAAGGGTGATCAATTTCAGAAGCTCACACTGACATCTCATTGGTCCAGTCTGGCATCGGCGGAAAGCATCACAGATTTGTTTTGGAATTACTGAGACTTTATTGGTCTGTGACATTGTTACCTGAACTGCTGGTGAGGAAGTTATTATATGTCAGGACTCAGGACCCTCTGCTGATAAAACTCCAGAGAATCTAGCTGTCTTCAAGAACAGGTGTCTTTTTATTATTTTTTTTCACACACCAATAATAATGAGCAATATTTGTTTTTCTCAGCCAAATATAAATAACCAAAATGCTAGAATAATAAATAACCCCTTCCTAAAATGAATAACCAATATTTGTCTCTTTATTATTTTAACTAATGTTTTGATTTAGTGATATTTTTTTTTATTGTGTAATTTGAGGTCTTGAAATATGTAATCACAAAACAAAATGATGTTAAGTTATAATTTAGAGAGAATATTTTTTAAGAAAATCAACTCCAACCACGTACCACCACGCATGCCTCATAATACATAAACTACCATAGTAAGTCGAATCTAGTACAATGATACTTTATTTTAATTAAAAAAATTCTATTTTAATTAAGAAAATTCTATTTTAATTAAGAAAATTGATCAATTCATGACCCAAGATGTCATAGCAAAAGTCACTCATATGACAAATATTCATGCACATTGCTCAATATTCTAATAATGTTATAAAGTAGTTTTAAACAAAGTTAAGAAAAAGAATAAATCTAGGCCTAGAAACCCTAATATGATCATCAAATTTCTCAAAAGAAAGAAGATCAAGCTATCAGAGTAAAACGTGTCTAAATCAATTTAAGGACCGTGACTAGAGCCAACTTTTACACAATCCCGTCACATTCTATGTTTCTTGAAGTAAGTTTAAAACTTTCTACCTCGGTAATAATTCAGTGGATGCATCCATCTGATGGAATCGCCATCTGACGGTGCAAAAATTGATTTTTTGAAAACACTTAAAATTAGCATCTAAATCAATGACGACCAATTCCATTAAATGAATGCACTCACCGAATCATCACCGCACGCTAATTCTTAAACTCAAACATTTAACGATTCAAAATTCCAAAATGGAGTACGTAGTAAGTACTAACTCACCCTTAGAATGATATATCTCAAATCCATCAAATATTTTGTTGGTAGCTGCAGATCATCATCATCAATGCAAGTACAATAAGATGATTAATTAGAGTATCTGTCTTTGCTCGTGTGGATGATTTGTAATTTTGCTACGAAGCTTCATGGCACTGAGGTTTCAGGCACGTCGTACCGACCTTAACATATTAATCAATAATTAATTATGGTTGCTAATTAGTACCTAATTAATAAACTCCCCTTGTACTTGCTCCCAACACATACTCACAAAATCTAATATTCACGAGCAATACTGACGAGAGTTTCTTATAATAGACTGAGTTTCTTATAATAGAGCACAGTCGTTCTTATATAGAATAATTTGTCAAAATGTTCTTGAAAATTGTATTCCCCTTCTAATTTTCTTCACCTATATTTTAGTCAATTAATGTACACTTATCATCATATAATACTCACATTTCATCTAAGTTTTCGTTCATTAAAATTATATATTGATCATTAAATATGATTCATTATGAGTAATTTTTTCCTTTATTAATGTTGTTTGATATGTTTACTTATTTGATTGTGCAAAATGTTTTACGAAATTTATGCAAAATTGACTATATATAAAGGGGAAATGGGTCATAATCATAAATAATAATTAAGGGGAGAAATTGATTGAAATAAAATGTAAAAAAAAAATTGATAAAGAGGTACAAATTCATAGAGTAAATTAGTTGAATTAATGGTCTATAAATTTAGTGTAAAACATCATGTTTTAGTATAAAGTGAAAAAAAATTAACATTAATTTTTGAAATTAATATAATACTATAACAAATTGTTGTATGAACTTTATTCTAAAGAAAGTCCCGCTTATATTTCTTATTATTAATTAGTGTTCGATATATATACTTTTAATTTAATTAAGTAGTGGTTATTATCTCTAGGTACGTAATTGAATAGCTGGCATTGTTGTGGGATTGTTGCTCGGTAGCTACAATATATACAGATCTTTGGGATTGGTAGAATTCAAGCTCAGTTCATTGTATCCAAGTCTCGATCGTCCAATTAGAAATACTCAGAATCTAAAAAATTATTCTTTCAATTCCTTTTCCTTTTATATATTGATCTCATCATGGATTAACAATTAGGATTAACAATTAGGATTAATGTATTGATATTTGTTGAGTTTTAAAACATCATTATGCAAAACCCAGTAACCATTTATAATCAGATTATTTGTAATAGAAGTAAACCAAAACTAATTTTATACTCATATATTGATGTAAGTAGAAAATGATATATTTACGTTACTATGTACGTAAAAGTACAGAATAATTGAGAAATGATATATTTTTCGATCAAGATAATGTAACATAAAAATAGGTGATCCCTCCATCTGCCAGGCCACACCACATATGGCTCATATTTCTTATGGACCCATATTCGTATTAATATTGTGGTCTTAATCTTATAGCCTTATTGGTACGTAAGAATTTCATTTTAAATTACCCCAACAACAATTTGTTTTGAGATTTCATGTTATGAGTTCATGGGGCCCGTTATACATGGTATAAGCTTCTTAGGAATATGTTTTCTTTTCTTATATTGTCAGATTGTGAATGTAAATTGTTAATTATGCACGTTATTTTATCTTTGAATGTGTAATTCATATTCACAATGAATGCAAAACAAGTCACAAATCTAATTTATTAATTCGCAGTTTGATAATGAACCCAAGTTCGACTAGGTTTAATTGAATGTGGCACCTCTTATTCTAGTGTGTGCTTCCGGAGGAGCACGCATGCAAGAAGGAAGTTTGAGCTTGATGCAAATGGCTAAAATATCGTCCAAGAAGGAAGTTTGAGCTTGATGCAAATGGCTAAAATATCGTCCGCTACTCCAGCCCAACTTTTGAGTCCAGTTGGTAACCATGGCCTCATTCCCTTGTTTGCTTAGCTTTGTTTTCAATTCTTGTCAAAGTCTAGCAACATTAACTCTATTGGTATTACTGATCTAGTAGGATTTCTACCTATTTTAGTTTCGAATTTAACATTTATAAAGTGCAAGATTTGGTACCGAACATATAGACAATTTCCTTATTCTTTTTCTATTTTCAAGCAAGTGATTTAAATATAAATTTGACGTTTAGGAAATAATGAAAATAAGAGGACGAGAGTTCCTAAGTTATACCTTCTTGTGTCCCTTATAAACAAAGAGAAGAGTTGCCTCAACTACACGATGGATGGATTTACAAATGAAAACAACACATACCTACATTTCCTTACACATCCAAAATAAAATTCAGAAGCCCTTACAAATGAAAAGATAAATATGTAACTTGACTTGCATGTCACGTTTCTATCTTCATATCTTCATTTTCGTCTGCCCAAATTTGCATTTTCAATCCAATTCTTTGATGCCCTATAAATCCAAAATCCAAAGTGAAAAATGATACCAAAGTCCATAGATTTCAAGTCGGAAATAGAGCAGTGCCTTAATGGCACCCACAAAACTCCATCTTACACATTTCATAGTGCCCGTCATTTTATTTTGGACCTTCATTTCCAACCCATGCAATGGCAACCCCCACAAGGCCTTCGCCAAAATTCCCAGCCATTCTAGGTTTTGGCGATTCCACAGTGGACACTGGCAACAACAATTACGTCAAAACATTGGCCAAAGCCAACCATTTCCCTTATGGTAAAGACTTTCCTGGTCAGCTTCCCACAGGCAGGTGCTCTAATGGCAAGCTTGTCCCTGACTTCATTGCCACCATGTCCAAAATCAAAGAAACTGTTCCTCCTTTCCTCGACCCGAGCCTTTCGAACGACGACCTTGTCACCGGTGTCAGCTTTGCGTCCGGTGGATCCGTGTACGACGATATAACTGCTGCAGGAGTCAGAATCATACCGTTCTCAGGCCAAATTGAGCTCTGCTCTTCAAGAAGTACATTAAGAGAGTTGAGGGGATTTTAGGGGGAAGGAGGGTAAAAAGGTAATTAGAAGTGTTTTGGTTGTGATTAGTGCAGGGACTAATGACTTCCGAATTAATTTCTATGACACACCCATAAGAAGGTTAGAGTTCAATGTTACTGGGTACCAAGATTTTCTGCTCAAAAAGCTCCAAAGTTTCATTAAGGTACCTCCATTTTCCCTTTCATTCATAAATTTATGCACACATGTCAAATTGTGATATAACTGGATTATGTATTACGGTAGATGGTAATGAGTAATGACTATGTTTTATTTATCTAGGAACTATATGAGCTTGGATGCAGACAAATACTATTAGCTGGGCTTCCACCAGTAGGTTGCCTGCCCATACAAATAACTGCAAAGTTTGGGAATCAAAAGGAGAGAAGATGTGTGGATGATGAGAACTCAGATGCCCTTTTATACAATCAAAAGCTTGCAAAACTGATACCCAAAATACAGTCGCTGTTTTCGGGTGGCAACATTTTGTATGCAGATGTGTATAAGAACCATTGCTTGACATGATCAACAATCCACACAAATTTGGTAAGCCAATAGTTAAATTAATCGGCTCGTTTGGTGCTTAGAATTAATCGGATTAACGAAAATCCTTTCTTGTGCATGAAGGTTTTGTGGAAACAAAGAGAGGTTGTTGTGGAAGCAGGGCCTTTGTGCAACGCATTGACACCATTATGTACCAATGACTTGAGAGTACTTATTTTGGGACAGTATAGACCCAAGTGAAGCAGCCTACTACCTTGCTAAATACCTGGAGAAGAAAGTCCTTGGAAAGATCCATCTATCGGATCGGACAGATAATCAATGAACTGTATAAATGAAAAGGCTAAGAAAGATTATTCTGGACTCAACGTCTATAGCGTTCATTCACAAATAAGGAACATTCAATTCATAAACAAAACTTTTGTAAACTTGCTTTTTTTTTGTTTTTGTGTGTACATACAAACAACCATTATTAGCAGCTTACATTCTTCACTTCCGGCCAACGCCGGCGGATCCTCTGCTGCCACAAAACAAGTCATTAATCTTAGCTTCAATCTCTTCATTGCCATACTTAATGTACTTGTCATGCCTTCCGATTTCCGGCATATTCTGAAACCTTCCAATGAAGCTTTGGTACGCCGGTAACAGGTTTTTGACCAGGGAAATCCTCAATTCGTCTCTGAGCTGATCGTCGAAAACGACCCAATTCGACTGCGTTTTACAGATTTCGTCGAAGTAAATGTTGAACAGTTTGAGCTTCTCCTTCATGGACTTGACAGCAACATTTGGCGCCATTGAGCCACTCTCAAGCTTCAACACTCCCAGCACCTTACTCCATGAACTCCTCTGGTAACTCACATGGTGCTGTCGAACTTTGGCTGCGTATTTTCGGATCCAATCATGGCCTAAAAGCGATCCCAATTCGCAATCTTTCACTTTCTGCACAATGTACCTTCCATTGTTCATCATGAAAACATTGCACAACGCAGAGTCCCTGTAAATCTTCGACTTGGCTTCCAAATTGCTCTCCAGAAGCTGCATAATCGAAGCCATTTGAACAGACATGGAAGAAGATGATGCCCCTCGGTCATCAACCTTGGGCTGATGAGAGACTGCGACGCTGTCCTCGAAGACCTGCTCGAGCATTTGGCGCGGACGGCAAGCTGCTCGGAGATAATTCATCACGTATCGAGTGATCGGATGAAGCCCGCCACCAGGAACTGGAGTTTTTGCAGGGTCTCGCCTGATCAGATTTTCTAACTCCACGAAAATACCTCTGATTGCCTCGCCTAACCTTTTCCAAATCGTAATTGCTTCGTTCCTGAGAAACAAACAGTACTGATCCGAAAATAAATACTCGAATTCAGGTATCAAGTCCCGCAAGGTTTCGAACACGTCGAGAATTTTGAACAATCGCTCATGCGATCGGCTTCTAATGGCGACTGCGTCGGCGAAGTTGAGTATCTGAATCGTTGAGCCTCGACAGACCTCCATGAACGAGAGGTCAGCGGCCGAGGAGAGGCCGTAGAAGATGCGATCGCAGAGTCTTCGCTCGCTCGGGAACAGAATCCGAAGCGCAACGTTGGCGGATTTGATCCACCGCTCAATTTCGTCCTCGAGGTCCTGCCATGGCGTCTTCTGAACCTCTTCGATGCTCAGCTTCTGTAACCCCAGCCTCGATAAGCTCTCCTCCAGGAACTCTCTTCGGCAGCTGCTATACACGAGCGAGCACTCCTTATCGAACCCCGCCGCCACCATGCGTTTGGCGATCTCGTGGAGATCGCTGATCGTTCCAGAAGGAAGCGCATCAATCACGATGTCGTAGTCACCGATAGGCTGAGCTGTAGGGATCCGGTGCTCCTCACCGTTCCCGATGATCTCCTCTTCATCGTCTTCGTCTCCCGAGTCAAACAAGTCCCCGTTCGACTCACCGCCGCGAAACGCGCGACTGAGTTCAAGCGACTCGCCGCCGCGCTCGACCAGGGACCTGAACTCATCCTCAAGGCGGAACATGGCCTGCCGCATAAGGTCCTCAGCGCGTGCGAGGCAAAGCCCGACGGACTTATCGACGGCCATGGGAGTCCAGTCCCGGATGGTGGCGATGAGATCATCGATGGAGTCGAGGAAGGCGGAGGAATCAGCCGAGTCGGACCAAATCGGATGGTCGGCGGCAACGTACTGCGAGATCTGACGCTCCAGCGACTTGAGCGTGAGTTCGAGAGCCGCACTGCTTCGAGATCTCTCATCGTCGGAGGCCAACTTCTCGCGAGAGAACCTGCCGTCGAAGTTAGAGAATATCTGCAAAATATCGTCAGCCATGTTGTCGTTGTGGCCCAGGGTCTTGGCTATGTGGCGCGCCACGGCTAGCAACTTCTCCTCGCCGTTCTCAGCCATTCTTTTCAAAGCCTTCAAAAGTAGTTGTCGTTGGTGGTTATACTGTGTACAGTAGGTGTTTGATTTTAGCTCTCAGTGAAGGGAAATTTTAGGGTTGTGAAAATTGAGAGAAAAATGGAAAATGGAAAATGGAAAAGAAGATGCTTTTAAGTTTGATTTTCAACATTTGATCGTTTTCATTTTGGGAAATAAGCAATAAGGAAAAAGCCAAAAGCAGCGAGGGGTGTGGGGGTCTGAAGTTGAATAATATTATTTAGGGGTTCGCGGAAGGTGACAAGAAAATACGCGGTTTTGTGGTGGGGATGAGAGAAGAGGGAAAAGATTTCAGATATTTGTAATGAAATTCTGTGGTCTGCTTTTGACTTTCGAACTTTTTTTATAAACGAATTACAAAATATACCCTTTAGATTTGTGGCGACCTTCAAAAAGGGCCATGGCATTTCAGTTCTTTCACATTACTGCCCAAATTTTGATAATATTACCAATTTTTTTTTTTTAAATGTCTCAACGTATATAATCAATTTCTTTCTCGAGCTACATAAAAATGTAAGACATACTAAAAGCCAACAAGACGCATGATATATTCATAGTAAAGTTTATTTTCCGCCTAGGTTTAGCAGAATTCAAAACTCATATTTTAAAATTAAAATAATTTAATATTATCTCCCTATAATTAACTACAACAAAAAGCAAAAGAATGAGAATATGTTATACACAAATACCACATGCATGTGACAACTCTCACGAGACAACAAGCCTTGTATATAGGTCACGAGAGACAGACTCCGCACATCCTACATAGATAATTAACGGAAGAACATACAAATAGATAAATGAACGTTGAAATTGACAACATAGTAAAACTTTAGGTAATAAGGTGAACAAAATTGAAAGATGGTGGTCTTTTTTGAAAATCTCCCCAAACTTTAGTGGTGTATTTTGTAATTAAATTTGATGTTTGGGACCGCCAATAATTAAGTTGGGTGGAGAGAATGGATAAGAAAGAGTGAGGGGTGAGGAAATAATGAAGGGAAGGTTTGAGATTGAGAAGGTTTGAATGGGTATTTGGATTTTGGAGCTTTGGACAAATGAAGTAAAGCAAAAGAGTAATTAAAGTAAAGCCGCAAAAGAGGTATCGGCTTCGGCTTTGGTGGTCTAAAGACGTGGAGTCCACTCCAGTCTAGTCCCGGCCTATCTCAAAATCTGGGGAGAGTCCCATTTTGGTGTCTCCTTTTGTGTCCAATTCTTTTATTTCATGATGCTGTATCCAACAATTTAACTCCCACTAACTCTGTTAATTAGATAAAATTACAAATTAAAATTACAATTAAAGAAAATAAAAGAAACCATCCGATATGCCAACACTCTCTGGCGGCAATCTGCACTCCCACCCTCATTTGCCTAAGCATTCCCTGCCCTACTGTGATGCCACCTCCAAACCCGACCGCCACCCAATCCCACCGGCTCCATTCCTCCAACCCACCCCTCTTCGCGATCCTCCCCACTTCTCTCTCCCACCCTCTCTTTCTTGGCCCAAGTTTCAAATCTGCCCAATCTCTTTCCCAATGACTGCAACCCAGCCACCTAAATCCATATGTGTAGCCAATCCTTACCAACGACTGCAACCCAACCTCATCTGTGACGCCGATTTGGATTAGTCGGCGAGAGTGAGGCCTTGGACAGCGATGGGACCGAGTTGTGGATTGTAGATTTGAATTTGTTCAAGACAGATAGAGGGAAAGGAGGGGAAGGAAGGCTTGGGCAACGGAGGGTGGGAGTGCTGATTTTCGTCGGCGAGTGTTGGCATCGCTGGCTATTGCGATCTGGTGGGTGGAGAGTTTGGTTCTGCTAATTTTGTTCGCACTGACTTTTTGTACGTTCATCATCTATTTTTCTGTTGTTCTTAATTTTACCTAGTTAACGGGGTTAGTGAAAGTTATATTGATAGACATGTGTCATGAAATAAAAAACTGAAACAGAGAGGGGGATATTTAAATGAGACAGCGGATCCTCTCCCCAAAATCTGGCCATCGAACTGTGTGCTCTATTCTGCTGTGTTTTCTTTTTCTCTGAGCTTAATTGCTTATTTATTTAACTTGTAATTATTAAAATTTTACAATCGGTTTAATAGCTCACTGTTAATATTGATTATCATTTATATTTTTGTAAGTATACCAAATTTATCCTAAAAAATTATGGTATTTATTATCTTAAATTTTGGGAATGAAATTAATATTATTTAATACGAACGAATAAGCAACGTGATGATTAGATTAGGGTTTGTCAGGTACTGTGGTGCGGTGCAGTGTGTGGTAGTAAATGTATACGCGTTTCGCATTTAGTTTTTGACCAGCTGTTTGGAAGTGCATGCTCACTCAGGAAACCAATCAAAATGTCATCCACTCCCATTTGCTCACTGTATTAATATAGAAAGGTTGATATCTTCAGTTGGGTGGGCGCAGTTTTGTTTGATTCAATTTAATTTTGATCTTCAACCATGCAACGAACTAATGCAATGTTTACATTCAGATTGATTCTAATCATTTGGTGGCTGATTTTGTTGTATCATTTACTTTCACAAGCTATTAATTAACAAATGTTCATAATAGGTTTTCGACTTTCTTGGTTCGATCCTTAAGAGTCTATCTTTGAGCGCCGTAATCAATTCACTAAAAAGAGATCATACCCACAATATTCGAGCAACTTCTTAGCTTTCATTTTGGGATCCGGAGTGGAATTGGGGTTGCATTTTCTCTAGACAGTATAAGAGATCCGAGCCCATGCATCCTCCCAGAGAGCATCACTCATCCTGATTATCTATAAACCCAGTGTAAGATTTTCTATGATTAGTTACTATGGACGTTCCAACCAATAAAAACCCTAATGAATCTATAAAAAAATGAATAAAGGCCCAGCATAAATTACTTGTTTTTTGAGACGCTGTGATTGAATGATAATGAATAAGAGGCTCCCAGAATTGATGTGAGGAGTAGGGATGGCTATTTTCTAAGAGCGAACGTTAGTCGCCTTCAACATAGGTTACAATGAGATAGGCAAAGATAGAAGAGATTGAACACGGGAATAAGAAGCAAATTCGCTTTCATTTTTTTGAGACAACTTCAATGTTCCCATCGATCGATTATCTAGTTTTCAACCATTGAAAAATCAGATGATTCTATTTATCAATCTTTTTGACTTCTCCAAGGGAACTAAGGTCGAAAAGATTGAAAAAAAATCAATCATTTACAATCACTGATAATGGATTCATTAAAAAGTAAAGGATTAGAAAAACACGTCGTCTTAAAACCATGTATGGAGGCAATGCATGTCGCTGAAATGAAAAACCGAATTCCTCTATTTGATGTCGATTCATTCACATTTCCATTCTTTGTAGAGGAAGGCTAAATGCTTTTCTGGTGGGATTCTTTACATTTATATCAAAGAGGGCTTAATGTTGCAAATTGGCCACTAGTACTTAAGGAACTATCTTACCAAAAATAGAGAAATTGGTAAGCAAATTGTATTAACCAAAGAAAAGAAAGCCCAGGGCCAAACCTAAGGCAACAAACAAACAAGGCTAAACGCCCAGACACAGCAACCAAAAGGAAGCAACAACAGACCAGCCACAACGGCTAGCCACTACAACAAATCAATATTCCAATTGCGAAGAAGAAGCACATTTGCAGCAGTAGGGAGAATCTTGAGAGAAGAGAGACGACTACGTATCATATTAACAATGGAGAGGAGAATAGCATGGGTCGGCATACTCTTCGACGCAAACACCCTAAGGTTGCGCTCCCTCCATAATCCATACACAGTAGCTGCTAAGGAGAGCTTCAATGATAGGACTCTTCCCGAATTCCCCCTCGGAAACCGAGAAAAATCATACTCCTGTCTGATAACTTAATAAAATTTTCAGAATACCCTTAAGCCCTTGCAATTAGTTACGAGAATTCTGCCAAAAATCCGACAGAACCTCCCCTTAAGGAATGGTTAACTGTCTTCCACCTGTCAGACGAAGGATCAAATAACATTCCAAATCCCAACATCACCAAACAACCATCTATGTAGTCATAATTTACAGTAAGTTCAAAAAGGCTTATCAGAGCATCTAGATAGGAAAGGTAAATCCAACAACATAAATCCTACTCGATGGTCTAAGTAAAAGCGCATCTGAAATTTAATGCCTCCACCTCTAGATGTGTCATCGTCAACTCAACGGCTTGGAGGGGATTTAAAACACGAAAAGTGTGAGTGGACAAAATAATCTTTTAAAAACAATTTCCGAGGACAACATACATTCTCCCCCTCCATGAGTAAAACAATGCATGCATAATATAAAAATTCCTTTTCAAACAAATCTATAAAGATAAGCCGAAAACTTACTGGAAAGTCCATTGTTTTTAGTAAAACACAGGTGGGACCCACGAAAACTCGAATAATGAAAACATCTCGTGGTCCACAACCCTGCTTTGAAAACCCTCCTCAAAATTGTTTAAAAATCATGTGAACAGACATGGACACAAAATAACATAAACATATCCCAATGCTCCCCAATGGAATTTCGTGTCGTAGCTCGATATCCGAGCTGACTGACCTAGGTTCAACCCTCTACACACCCGATATACCTCGAGTTATGCATAACTATGTACTACGCATAGACAATCTCAACGACCTGGTGGAGAAATACCTTTCGACACCAGCGTCGGAGAAACCTCAACGATCTGGCGGAGAAATACCCTTCGACGCCAGCATCGGAGAAACCTCAACGAACACGTGATGGGAAATACTCCACGTCATGTGCCGGAGAAAACCATGACCCTCATGGACAGTAATTCATTGAAATCCAAAATCCATTTTTGAAATTCTTGTTTCTTGGCCTCAGCCAAATTCATTGTAAATTTGGGTCGATGCCCAAATCCAATAAAATCACAACTCTAGGTCTAAACCCAAAAATCATGGACTCAACCAATCGGTGACAATTCTTTATTGGCAAAAAGTGTAAAACCCTGAAAAATAAAAGAATGTGTATGTAACGACCCGAACCAGAAATTAAATTATTTTGAGAATTGGACGATTTTACCCTCGATTTTGGACGGATTCGGGAGTCACTTTTTGACTGGCAGTACTTTTCAAAAAATTTCTTGGGTCGTTGCGTAGGTCTCAAACTCACGAGTTCGTAGACAGGCGGCACGCGGAAAACAGAGACCCGGTGAGTTTGTTATGGGTCTAGAGGATTCAGGGGTAGTTTGGTAATTTTGGAAAAGTTGGAACTATAAAGCATATATTTTTCTCTCTCCTCGGGAGATTGGTCCATTCAGTCTCTCTCTCCTACCCGAAATTCTCCCCGTGCGAACACCGAACATCCCCTTTCATCGGAAGGATTTCAGTCCGATTCGACCGAAACCAAGGTCGGGAGGATCTTCCCTGGGACCCCACGAGCATTTTGGGGTATTTATCGGAGCGGGAGCACCGCCGTAGGCGACGGACGGAGGAGGAATGTGGACCGAATCTTCTCGACTGTTTTTCGGCCAAACCAGGAACGATCTCGGAACTTTGACCTCAAATTTGGATTCCTGGTGAAAAGTAGATGAATTTACATGTGTCGATCGTGAAAAACGGTCAAGAAATGAAGAACTTAGAAAACCTTGAAAATCGATCAAAAATGGCAATTTCTGGCGAACTAGACGGCATTGGCGGTCCGGTCGTCTTCTCCGGCGAGTCACCGGTGATCGATCGGGTCAAATGGATAGATCGAATCGAGCAGATCAGCCGGGTCGAGTGGATCAGGTCGGGCTGGATCGGGTTAGGCTGAGTTGGGCTAGGTTGGACTGGTCCAGGCGCATGGGTACTGTAGCAGGCGCGTGACCAGCGCGTGGCGGAGCGTGCAGGCCCGTGTGCGTGTGTTCCGACCTTCTGCCGGCGTGTGGCGACGCGTGGGACTATTCCCGATGTCACGGCAGCGCGTGACTAGGGTTTTGGGACGTTCCAGATAAGATTTTGTTGGTTTCGAGGCCATAAGAGTTCGTTTAGGGCCCGACTGGGCAATCCAAGCGATAATGGTTGACCGTGGAGCGGGTTTTGAGCTCGGAAGGTCAAGGTAGTTGGGTCATTATTGTGTCATGTGTTCCTTGGGGCTAGAGCGTCAATGATTTTGGGTTGGCTGATATGTGTGAGTGGACTTTTGATTTATAAATTGAAATGCTTGCATCAATGTATCTTTGTTTAAATACTGTTATGGATTGTTGCATTGAATTTTCAGAATTTAGAAATGATTGTTGGACACATATTTTCCAATATTTCAGTTAAAGTGTATTTTGAGAAATGTCATGGTTTTTGGACTCGGTTTTGATATCGTTTTGACGTGGAAATTATTGAGTCCATAATTTGGGTTTTGACCCGTATATATGAGTTTATCGGATTTGGCTATATTTGAGGGAGGCCAGGACCCAGGACTAGGATCCGCTGTTGGCAGTGAACCCGGTGAACCTCCAAGATAAACACTGATATGTGTGGGGGCCAGAATCCAGAGCCAGGATCCGCTATTGGCGGTGAACCCGGTGAACCTCCAATATAAATAATACTGATATGTGTGGGGGCCAGAATCCGGAGCTAGGATCCGTTGTTGGCGGTGAACCCGGTGAACCTCCAATAGAAAAGGTGAAGGTAGTACAGGACTAGCACACCCCAAGGGATACCCTGGTGGCTAGCGGATATGCCGACTGATGTGATATGATAGCCGAGGGTTATGCCGACTGATGATATGATATGTCAGTCGAGGGATATGCCGACTGATGTGATATGATAGCCAAGGGTTATGCCGGCTAATGATATGATATGTCAGTCGAGGGATATGCCGACTGATGTCATATGATAGCCGAGGGTTATGCCGGCTGATGATATGATATGTCAGTCAAGGGATATGCCGACTAATGTGATATGATAGCCGAGGGTTATGCCGGATAATGATCTAATATGTCAGTCGAGGCATATGTCGACTGATGTGATATGATAGCTGAGGGTTATGCCGGCTGATGATATGATATGTCAGTCGAGGGATATGCCGACTGATGTGATATGATAGTCGAGGGTTATGTCGGCTGATGATATAATATGTCAGTCGAGGGATATGCCGACTGATGTGATATGATAGCCGAGGGTTATGCCGGCTGATGATATGATATGTCAGTCGAGGGATATGCCGACTGATGTGATATGATAGCCGAGGGTTATGCTGGCTGATGATCTAATATGTCAGTCGAGGGATATGCCGACTGATGTGATATGATAACCGAGGGTTATGTTGGCTGATGATATAATATGTCAGTCGAGGGATATGCCGACTAATGTGATATGATAGCCAAGGGTTATGCCGACTGATGATATGATATGTCAGTCGTGGGATATGCCGACTGATGTGATATGATAGCCGAGGGTTA
The DNA here is from genome assembly GCA_037349345.1 of Oemleria cerasiformis. Lineage (NCBI taxonomy): Eukaryota > Viridiplantae > Streptophyta > Magnoliopsida > Rosales > Rosaceae > Oemleria > Oemleria cerasiformis. The sequence continues at coordinate 3,201,894 of JAZGTL010000006.1, forward strand.
TGTCGGCTGATGATATAATATGTCAGTCGAGGGATATGCCGACTGATATGATATGATAGCCGAGGGTTATGCCGGCTGATGATATGATATGTCAGTCGAGGGATATACCGACTGATGTGATATGATAGCCGAGGGTTATGCCGGCTGATGATATAATATGTCAATCGAGGGATATGCCGACTGATGTGATATGATAGCCGAGGGTTATGCCGGCTGATGATATGATATGTCAGTCGAGGGATATGTCGACTGATGTGATATGATAGCTGAGGATATTTCTGACTTTAATATGATATGTCAGTCGAGGGATATGTCGACTGATGTGATATGATAGCTGAGGATATTTCCGGCTCTAATATGATTTGACGACGATTGTCCTGGGCTTAATCAACCTATGAAAATACTTTTTCATCCGGGTCATTGGGTTGGTGTGGGCGGTGACCCAGAGTGATGAGTTATTGTTGGTTCACAAGTAGCTGACTAGTCGGTTGTCTTATGGTATTCCAGTAGAGGTGTCAGCAGTGTATGACCTACTGACATTTGGTGTCAGAGGGTATTCTTATTTGGACCACCACTATTCCGAGGTCTTGGCTTTGACCTGTATGTTATCATGCGTCTGATAGGTAGGAATGGTCAGTAAGTACAAAGGTTCTGTCGGGAACCCTGTAAGGTTTACTAAATATTATTTAAGGATAAAAGGTATTCCTGGTATTTAAGTTTTGAGGTAAAAGAGCTGTCAGACGGGATAAGGGTTCTTTCCGGGTTTCGAGGGGAAATTCTGGAAGGGTCCTTACAGTGTAGCCCCTGATCTATCAAAACTCGAGCATCATGATCAAAAATAGACAACGTACCAGTAACCACCTCTGGTGCTACTCGAGCCTCCTGTTGGGTCATAGCAAAAACTCGGGCATGTGTGCCAGAAGATCGACCACGACCCCCTGTCTCCCTCTGGCCCTGCTGGCCCCACTGGACTGGGTCTGGCTCCCTGATGCAGTACCAAATGTCTCCACTGCTCTCTGACTCGGTTCAACAACATCTCAGCCCAAAGAACTACGGCCCGGACGGTGGGGACATTCTCTCTTAAAATGATCAGTCTCCCCACAAAAGTAACACCCAGTGTCTCCAGGCCGTGCGAATCTGTCACTCTGTCACCCGGTCAACTGCACTGAAGCCCCACTAGACTGAGCGGATGACTGTTGTCCCCCTGAAAAACCTCCATGACTGGGTCTGCCACTGCCTGATCCGGATCTTGCACTCCTAAAAGATCCAGAACTGAAACCACCTCTCTTAGATGGTCCTTGACTAGAGGCTCCGAAACTTAGGCGATCTTGACGTCGCTTGGAACCACTGGTGCTGAACTGGCAAACTCATCTCTACTCTGGCAGTATCGTTTGAAAAAGCCCTCAAAGAAGTATGTGCCACATCAGTGACTGCTACTCGAACTTCATCTCTCAGTCCATACTCAAATCTTCGGCACTTATCCATCACAGTCACCACAAAAGCCGGTATTTAATAAAAAGTTAAATGTGGTTAAGTTATTAGATATATGTCACACTATGAATGAGATGGTGAGCAAAAAAATGCTAACCAGGTGATGAGAACAAATGCTCCCTTTAAAAATAAGTCAGAACCAAAAACTATATCAAACTAAATTAAATTTGCATCGATTAGATCATAAATTACACTTTTTTATGCCAATTTGGTACCATAAAAATTATCAGTCATATTTATTATGTAAAAAATCTGCTGTGAAGAGTCACTTTCATATTTTTGAGAATTGAAAAAATATATTAAATAATTAACATTTTTTTGATGCAAAAATAAGTATAAACAATTAGAGGGCGAATTCCTAAGACATTCACTATTAAGAAGATCAAAGCACCGCGTTTCCTTGGATTTATTTGGAAGCCATCTAAGCCCAACATTTTGGAATTGAAGCCTTATGTCTCATCTTTACTAATGAATCAACCATAAAGTTTGTTTCTAAAAAAAAATGCTTGAAAAATCACATACTGAAATCTTCGGACAAAGATTTTCACATTACACATAATCGTTTGATTCTCCGAATATAAATTTCAAAATTTTCATTACAGAATAAATAAAAATATCATTAAAATCCGTAAACTAGGAGCATACTAGCATGACAATTGTTTTTTTAGGTCAAGCACAGTTTATGGCAAGGCCTAAGCCTAACCTGTCCACGTGGTTGAGTCCCATAAAATTCTATGCAAAATGAAATTGTCCAATTTGGACTGCGTACGTGGATAAATTCGCCGTTGCTATTGGCCTCTCACGATCATGCCTCACTGTGCAAGCAAAGCAAACCACATGCTTCATCACGTACAGACCCAAATATAATAATCACCGTCCATCCCTTCATCAACGGCCACAGATTCTTCCACCCAAATCTTATCAAACCTCTCTTTTATCAACCCACCCAAAAATCTCCCATCTCTCCTCATTTCTTCAAAAGTAGTCAGTCTTCTCCAGTCATCGTCTTTCGCTCTCCTCCCATTCATACCCAAAACTTCTCTCATATTTACACCAATGTCCTCGCCTCCACCGATCCCAATCTCATCCCAACAATCCGCTCAATCCAAACCGTCCATCACCATCCCAATCCCATCCTTCCGCCCCATCCTCACGCGCCTCTCAGGCCTATCCCGCAGCGCGCTCTCTAACAGCCGCCCCTGGACCGAACTCATCGACCGGACCGCCTTCTCCAGACCAAGCTCGCTCTCCGATGCCGCCTCGCGAGTGCGCAAGAACGCCGCCTACTTCCGCGTCAACTACCTAATCGTACTCGCAACTGTACTCGCCTACTCTCTCATCTCCCACCCTTTCTCCCTCCTCACCCTAGTCACCCTCATCGGCGCATGGATCTTCCTCTACGCGCTCCGACCGGCGGATCAGCCGCTCGTGATCTTTGGCCGCACGTTCTCGGACACCCAGGCTTTGTTTGGGCTGGGCCTTGCGACTCTGATCGCGATCTTGATGACGAGCGTGTTGTCGCTGCTTCTAACGGCGGTGATGATGGGGGTAGCGATCGTGTGTGCTCACGGTGCATTCAGAGATCCTGAGGATCTGTTCATGGACGAGCAGCAGCCGTTGGCTTCGGGCCTCACTTCAATCTTCGGCGGGGCCCCTTCGTTTGCTTCGGCGAGTGCCAACATGATGTCACGTGTCTAACTCGTGATAGTAGATACTCGGAAGGCGTAGTATACATACTGCATAGGTACACAGTATCACACTCCCGTGGGTCGGGTCGGGTCAGACTTGCTTAGATGAAAGGAAGAGATATTCATAACTTTAGAAATTTTGTTAGTTCAAGTTTGCATTTTTATTTGTTTTTTTGGGTGGCAATTTGTATCTGATATTTTCACTTGTAATTCAATGAGCATCAGAAATTCTAATACCATGAAAGGTTTTTTCACACACTATGACTATGGTCTTCCATTTTTCACAAACTATGACTATGGTCTTCCATTTTTCTAAGAAGGAAGATGAGAAGGAATTGAATCATTTGATTCAATTTGAACTCAACTGTTGGCTATACAATTGTTGCTAGTTCCATGGGATTTTGAGTTCTTATTCAAGCCGTGATTTTCATATCCATTTTTCTTCAAATTTTGAATAACGTAATATCGATTTTAAATTTCTCATAAATGTCGAATAGATAAATTTTATATTTGAATTTTCCAAAAAAACAAAATTAATATATTTGACTCTTCCAAAAAACAAAATTAATATATTTGAGTCTTCCAAAAAACAAAATTAATATATTTGAGTCTTCCAAAAAACAAAATTAATATGCAAGGTGCATAATCTGATTAAACTCCATCTCACTATAAAAAGAAAGAACATAAAGCTATAGAATCCTCAATTTGTATTCTGCGAGTGAAGTTTGTAGAAGGTGCATTTTGCAAAACCATCTTACAACATGCAGAATGGATAATCAAGTCACATAATTTTTCTCTCAAAAGAAACCACATCAAGGGACTTTCTGTTCACAAGTATATGTCCATCAATAGTCAACAAGCAATCGAAGCCAATAATACAAGTCTTCCCCTCCCAATCCCAATTACCAACTCATATTCATTCACAAACTCATGGATTAAAAAGCTCCAGATATCAAACAAGAAGCAAGCAATTTACAACGTCCACCCTAAAATCGTGTGTCATCTATCTAACAAATACAACTTTGGGAAGTTAAAATTATAAACTACCAAATGCTCCATTTTTTCTACTTTTATTCTTATGAATGTAATGCAATTTCCACCGAAGCGGGTATCAATTAAATATTACGGAGAAAAGAAAGGCGAAAATCTCATTTACAGGCACAACGGTTTAGTTGCTCTCTTTTGAATACGAACTTGTTTCCTCAGCAACCTTGGTCCACACATTTGCTATTTTTTCAGCATATCCCACCTGTAAATTATAATAAAACAGAACAATGTGTTACATGGAAGAAACTGACAGTGAAGGATCAAAACGAAAATATCAAATATTGAATGAAAGACTTGCATGTTAAAGCCAGGGATGATAACAGACAGATTCTTTTTGGCTCACAACAAGAATTATAAAGCAAAGGAAAATCAAAGTGGAAAATTGAGGCACTGCGAAGCAAACAAGTACTGTCAATTCAGTCTCTGTATGGATAGTGACAAATATCAAGATTTAACAAAATTAGTTATTAGTTTATTTTCTATTTGAAATATAAATAATACAAAAAATTAGTATAGATTCAGCATGCCTTCCCAGATTATCCATCTCATATAATGCGCTTGAACTCAAGGAGGACCAAAATTTAGTTCAGATGCAGATGGGGGAAAAAAAAAACTTTCTGCGAAGAGAGGGAAACATTCTAGATAGCTTTAATTAACTTATGTGAACAGGAACGCAATCGGTAAGTACCTGATTAAGTACAAATCCCTTCAACATGTTCAAGAAGTCAGCATGCCTCTCGTTGTCAAGCCTTTCAAGTTCACTTCTGTTATTTTCCTGCATTTCATCATAATCAAACTATTCTAAGTTTTTTCAAAGGAGATATATGTATAGAGTATAGCAACTAGAAGGAGCAGAATAAATTTAAACAATTAGAAAATTTTCAATATTATAAGTGTAAATTATATAAATAGATCCATTCTGCCTCTGCTGAAAAGACACCCCAATTTTCACTAGAGTAGAAAGAAACTTCAAGCAATAATAATTTAATTGGTCTTTATTGCAAAGGAAGAGAAAGATGATCTAAAAGAACAAATGTAAATATTCATTATCAAGAACGGAAATAGAGAAACATCAAAACTGACTACTTATTAGCGAAAAACTAACTGAAATAAGCCTTTCAGGTACCAGAAAAGTAGTTCTTAACGAAACATTCAAGACTCTAACTATTTAAGATCAATGTTTGCATATTGACCATCCCTCACTGTGAAGACCAGCCAAGTCTCAGCATAATGCCACAATTTGTAACCTTTTGATGAGGTGGGTATTGAGATACTAATAATAACCCAAAAATGAAGAACCATTCCACTCCCCAAGTTTGGGGTACCCCATCTCAACAATCACGTATCAAAGAACAAAATGAGCAAATCGCCTAGAACTAAGTTAATCCTGTACTTACAAACGTGTTGTGTGTTTGAATCTAGGAGTTAACAAATTAACAATCATAATAAGAAAATTCTTCGTGTTGTGTATTTGAATCTAGGAGTTAACAAATTAACAATCATAATAAAAAAAATTCCTTCAAAAGAGCGAGGCTCGACAAATTTTAAGATCGAGAATGCAAGACATACAAAATAAGCATAAAAGAATGACGGCCTAAAAAGTTCAACAAAAGAAATTACTCCAATTGCTGGAACATTTGGGATGCAAAACCTTCACATTAAAGTATAGATAGAGTTTACTAGGTTTCTGACCTATTAATACATATTCAATACCAACATATGGGAAAAACTCCCCTTAATAGCAGTACATTGAAAATAATTTCAGGAATAAAATGGTACCTTGATCCGCTCATATTCTCTGATGGCCACATTTTTAGCATCCTCAGTGACTCTTATGGTTTCATTCAATTCCTCTAGCTTTCGAATCCTCGATTTGTCACCACCAAAAATTTTATTTGATTGAACTTCAAGTTTTTCGGCCCTTGAGTGCAGGGTCCCCAATTCTGACAATAGAGTTTGCACTGTCAATAAAGCACTTGACCGATCAGAGAATGCACTGTTGACAGCTAACATTAGCCCAAGATATTCATGGAAAGTATCCTGCAATACACATTTTATGAACAATCGTAAATACAATGGATGAATCCTTCTAAAGCAGCATTGAAAAACATTAATCACCAAATCAACCTTATGTAACAAAGGGTTCGAAAATTACCAAATGTTTGACAGTCTGAGCATTTAACTCTCGATAGAATCTGCTGGCTTTGACTGCAGCAGTTGCCACATTCTTCATGTCAGCGGCTCGAACTCTTTGAGAGTTGAATAAGGCCTCCTCATTCTCAAATTTTGTCAATTTTATAAACGCCAGTCCCAGCTCTCCCATTGTCTCTCCCATGTCTTGTTGAGCTTTCACAAGTGATTCTGCCTATAAATAATAATCACAATATCACTATCCAATTCTAATTCAATCACATTTTAATCCCTAAGTTCAATTCGGTATGCATTACATTACCTGCTGAGAGGCATGGCTGAGGTGTTGCTCCAGCTCCTGCATCTTCTCCCTCTTCTCCATGAACTCCTTATCCTCCTCAGCCGCCAGCGGCTTCGAAGCTCCCCAATCATTAGCCACAGACTGCTTCAACTCCTTGAACAGCCTCAACAAATCCCTCCCGCCTCTCGCCGGCTGAACCACCTCGTGTGGGGCCAGTACCGTTCCACTCTCACCAAACAACTGCTTCGGAAGCTTCACTGCCCCGTCAAGCATCCTCGACGCCACATCGGTGGTCAACGGCAGCGGAAGCTTCCCCTGGACCTGCAAAAACACCTTCAATTCGTCGCTTCTTTTGATCACTGGGTGGGAAGCCAATCGCCTCAAGTACTTTTCCAATGCCACTCTTCTCTGCTCCACGAATTCTTGTTTCTGCATCACCTGACTCTCCACCACACTCTTGTCCGGCCTCGGCGGTATAAAAAACCCTCGGTACGACTCTGCTAACCGGTCTGATAACGTTACCACGTCCCGAAACCGTCGCCGGACTCCGAATTCTGATCCGCCGAAATCCGGAATGTTCGTCCGAGTCGTGATCAGGTACGTGACGTAGGTGTTGCCGCCGGGAACGATCGAATTCGCGATCTCCTGCTCCTTCTGAGGATTGGAGACCGTGATTTTGATGTAGTCCGAGGTGGAAGAGGGAGATCTCGAGAGGGAATACGAACTCGAGGTGTCGGAGCTGTTGTGAGGGCTATCGATGCCGTTGATTTCAGCGACGGTGTCGGCATCTAACGGGCTGAAGATGACGTCCGCGTAAGAAGGCGGGTCGAGATAGGTGGAGTGGTCTGGGGCGGAGTTAGGGTTTCGAAGACCTCGGTAAGGCGGGGGCGAGATAAGTGGATCGGCGTCGACTGGGGCGGTGTTTGTGGAGACAGCCGGAGAGGACGAGGACGACGAGGAAAGAGGATGGTGCGTATCGGAGAGCGACGACATGGCGCTGCGATAATTGGAGTAGGATTTACTGCCGCTCAAGGGGTCGTCGAGCGCGAGATTTTCCATTTCTTCTTTGGACGCTAGCAGGTTGGCTTCTTCAGAGCCCTGTTTCTCAGAGCCTATCATCTCCTTCACCAAAACAAAATTGATAAAAATAAAAATAAAAATAGAGAGTAATGAGTAGAAGGAGCAACTGAGAAAGCGATGAATCAATAGATTGAATGAGAGCAGAGCAGTAATAATGGTGTTGGATTTGAGGGGTGGGACAGTTGGAGAAGTGTGAAGTTGCGAAGAGTGAGTGGTGTGGCAGAGGCAGAGGCAGAGCTAGGTGGAGAAGACGATGATCGAGTGCTGATGGAGGAAGGGGCTGAGAAACGATAAAACCGTGAGAGAAAACGACGGGTTTTAGTTGGTTGGATTTTTGGGTTTACTACGGGATATTTTTGGCTCTGGACTTTCTAGTGTTGGGGACTTGCTTTTACTTGGATTTTCGAATTTTAGAGCTCGCCGGTTCGAGACTTTCAACCTGGGACTAAGGATAAAGTAAATAGGCTTATTACTCCAAATGCACCCAGAACAAGCCAGTGATTCTCAAATTACACAAAAAACTGAAATTTGCCTCAATTTGCACCAAGAACAGGCATTCCGTTACTTCCGTTGCACCATTTGTCAGTCTCTATTACTAACGTCGTTAAAAGTGCTGATGTGGTAGTAATATTACAAAATTTGTACGGACAATTAAGACATTTGATATATTTTATTAAATTTTATATTAAAATTATTTTTTAAAAACTAAAACATATCTAAATTATCAATTCTTCCCCAACCCACCCTATCACCATCTCTCTCTATCTCTCTATTCGATCTAAGCAACGATGGGGAAGAAGTCGGCAGCGACAATCAACTGTCTTTTATGGAATTAAAGTGAAAGAGGGCGAGAAAAGGTTTGGAGACAGAAAAGGTAGAGGGATTTGGTATGTTAATGACTGGTTGTGAATTGGGGATGATGGTGGATGATTGTGAATTGTAGGAGATGGTGGTCGGCTATGAATTTGGGATGATGATGATTGGGGATGATGCTAGCCATGCGCTAGCAGACTTGTGATGATTTTGATTTTGGGACGGTGGTCGGCTGTTTAATTTGTGCGTGGCCTGTTTAATTTGTGTCTGACATGTTTGCGAAGGCGGTGCCAACCTCTTGCCGGGGAGAGAAGCACAAAACCAGCACCACCACTGCCACGATAGCAACCCTCGCACCGTCGTCTCTCTTCATCCATCACGACCCGACACAAAGCTCAAACTCATGGATTTGGGTCGTATATGGGTTGGATTTATGTCGCATGTGGGTTGGATTTGGGTCGCAGTAGGTGGCTGGTTTATGAGAATATGGAGGTTTCTGAGAAGGATTTGGTGCCTAAGAGGAGTGGCTGGTTTCCGAGAAGGATTTTGTGCACGGTGGTGGCTAATGTGGGTTGGGGAAGGGGAAGATGAAGGGTAATTAAAATTGGTTAAGGGCGGTTGTTAGAGTTGATGGTGGTGTTGGTGTTGCGGATGTTGGAGAGAGGAAGATGAGGGCGGAGGAGGAAGACCATGAGAGAGGAGGAAGCCGAGGAGATTGATGGAGATTTCGATGGGTGACTGCCGACTAGGGTGGGTTGGGGACGTATTGGGTAATTTTAGGTTTGTTTTAATTTTTTTTAAATAATTTTAATATAAAATTTGATAAAATATAATAAATATTTTAATTGTCCCTACAAATTTTGTAATATTACTACCACATCAGCACTTTAACGGCTTTAGTAACAGCGACTGACGGATGGTGCAACGGAAGTAACAGAATGACTGTTCTGGGTGCAAACTGAAGCAAATTTCAGTTCTTGGTGCAATTTGAGAATCGATGGCTTGTTCTAGGTGCATTTGGAGTAATAAGCCAAGTAAATATTTAAATAATTATTAATCACAATTTTTTTACTATAACCATTTAAGATTATAATCGCAGTTATTTATAATATTTGGTTATTTAGTTAAATGGTTATTAATTATTACCATAATCATTAATATATGATTAACCGCAGTGCACCGGGGAAATAATTTTTATTTTTATTATTTCTATTTTTTTAAAATACTAAAATAACTGAAATTAATATTAAAAAAAAAAAACCAATACTTGGGTCGATGGCCAAAGGTAATCGGAAAATATGAAAAACACTCCGAATTACGAAAATTTTCAACTTATATCCACAAAAATGAACTAAGATATGAGAAATCTAAGGACATAGACTTGTTAGAATTTAAAAGAGGAACAAATCCTTACCAAGATCGCCGTCTAAGGTGGCCGAAAATGGCCGGAAAATATTGGTCGACCCGCCGGCGTCATAAGTCACCCGCGGGTCTGTGATGAGTTTGAGTTTTTTTTTTCTTTTCTTTTTTGTAAGTTTTGTCAATTTTTTATTTTATTTTTTCAAATATTTATTTTCAAATGACTTTAAAAGGTTAAATAAATATGACCAAAAAAAATTATATAATTATGTAATAAATATTTTAATGGTTAAATGGTTATGTTTGAGTGATTAAATGGTATATCCATGGGTTAAATGGTTTATCCATGGGTTAAATGATTAAAAAGTTAAAAATCATAACCATACCATTTAAAAGATGATCTAAATAGTTATAACCATACTAATACCATTTAGATAAATGATTAAACCATAACCACACCATTTAATATAAATGGTTATGGTATATGTGGTTAACTATAACTGCAATTTTTTTGGCCATCCTTACCTGGTACACATATTCGCATACGCAAAAGTTTTTTTTATTTTTTATGCATACACAAAAGTTATTGAGTTTCATAGCTATTAGGAAACTTTTACATGAATCAAACTCTAACATTGTGCTTCTTCAGTGTATTAGGAATGTTAATTGTCAGTGTTTCAATCGACTTATATTATACTTTTTATTATATTAATATACGTTAGACGTAAGATATATTAATCATGACGTTCATTTATATTATAACACATGAAATAAAAATATTACCTGATATATGTTACAACCTTTAGGTACACTTCTTCGATATATTGCCAAGTTTGATTCTTATAATTTATAATTATTGGAGCCACATTTTAAGATATATAGAGAGAAAAATAGTGATGCCCAATAAAAATAATTTAGTCTCATGATTAATGTATGAAACTCATGTGTATTCTAATCATAACGGTCAAAAATAAAATTATAAGAATCAAGCTATTTGAGTTTGAAATAAGGTTTAGAGAGATTGACTCAATTTCGATATCAAATAAACCTCATGGAACAACAATTAGCCATCGAACTTGTCGCACCCAATGAGATACCGAACAAAACCTAATAGAGCAATAGTCAATTCAAGACCGACTATGATACCAATTCAAGACCCCACAGATGAGTCATAATGTAGGTCCCTCACCACAAATGCGAATACGTGTATCCCAAATAAGTCCCTGGTCATAAGGGCGAACATGGGAATCGAACGGGGATGGGAGATTCCTACTAGGCCTTTATCTACTACATCACCATTTATAATTGCATTTGTTGTCTATATTGTTTTTGCCAAATTGCATTTGTTGTACATTAATTTTCTAATTTTGTAACACTTTTTTATCAAAAAAGAAAATATTTCTATTAAAATATAAAAATCTTTGATCAATCCTGACCCGAATGGAGTTGCTAAACTGGTATTCGGGTGATATGGAGGATCCGGATCATTTTATAATCAGTGATTCCACTATCACCGCATCCAAACATTCGAATTAGGTTTTCGTTTATTCAACTTCTTTACTTGCGTGTGTCTTCTCCGTTGTGTTTTACGGAGCTTCAAGAATCTTCAAACTAACTGAAACTCGATCACTTCTCGATCCGAAGCTCACTAACCCTCTAATGGCTTCCAAGTTCGGATTGGCTGGTGGGATACCGGAGCGGCGGGTCCGACCCATTTGGGACGCCATCGATTCTCGCCAATTCAAGAACGCTCTCAAGCACGTTACCACGCTCCTCTCCAAATACCCAAATTCACCCTACTGTCTGGTAAATTTCTCCTTCTCCATTCTCATTGCCGTATACACTGTCGTTGTTGTTATGCATTTTCATACACCGCTAAAGCTCGCGCCTTTTATTCTATAGGCGCTTAAAGCTCTAATCTTGGAAAGGATGGGGAAATCCGACGAAGCATTGTCGGTTTGCCTGAATGCCAAGGAGCTCTTGCACTCCAATGACGCTGTTTTAATGGACGATCTCACTCTCAGCACATTGCAAATCGTTTTTCAACGGCTCGATCACTGTCAGTATCTGTATATAGGTTTCTTTGTAGTAGCTAACACATAATGCACGCATTTCCAAAATGTCTTATTGTTTTTCTTTTTAAACAGTGGACATGGCTACTGGCTGTTACGAGTATGCTTGTGGTAAATTTGCCAACAATTTGGAGCTCATGATGGGCCTCTTCAACTGCTATGTTCGGGAATATTCGTTCGTAAAGCAGCAACAGGTTTCTTTGTCTCTCCATTTATATACTATTAACATTTTCTTTTTTGTATAATTTGTTTTTGTATATGTTTTTATTATTCAATTTGTCTATTTATGGCAGACAGCTATAAAAATGTACAAACTTGTTGGAGAGGAGAGGTTTTTGCTATGGGCAGTGTGTAGCATCCAGTTACAGGTAACCCCGGCTTTTCGTGCACCCTTCTGTTGTGTATTTGAGAAAGAATTATTTCGTGTGCAGACATTTTTCAAACAAGGAGCTAATTTTTTTGTTTCCCTTGAGACTGCAATCAATTTCTTTTGGAGTTCTTATTATATGGATACCAATTTGATTCTTGTTGAACAAATGGAGAAACACAAGAGAAAGAAAAACATGTTGAACACTTGCTTATAATATGGGGTTTCAAATTCTGTTAGGTTTTTTGTGGTAACGGGGGAGAGAAGCTATTAGTCTTTGCTGAAGGCTTAATTAAGAAGCATGTTGCTGCCCATAGCTTGCATGAGCCTGAAGGTATACATTGTCCTTTCACTATTTTGATGGACACCGTTTATTCCTGCACTAAAAGCTTGTAATTGGCTTCAGCCCTTATTGTATATGTTTCTATATTGGAGCAACAAGCCAAATATGGGGATGCTCTAGAAATTCTCTCTGGAAAACTAGGATCACTATTGATGGTCGAAGTTGATAAGCTAGGCATACAGGTACTTTCTAAAGCTTTCATTTCTTGTCACAAATGATAATTTACTCCTTATATTTGAATCTGAACTTGTCAATTATTTCTTCTCTATATCTTTTATTTTGACTAGGAAGACAATTCTAAGTAGAAAAGAAATAAAATTGTATGGTGGAAATGAGATGTCTTTAACTAAGGCTGGGTAAAAAGGATTAGAAAAACACAAATATATGTAAAACTTAATTTCATTGTTATTTATGTTGGATAGGACTTCCAAAAGCTTGCTGTTGGTTTAATGCAATAGGTATCAGTAATCTTAATCTGATGAGACTCATTTACAGTTTTTTGATATTTTATACAGCATAGAGATTGGTGAATTAGTCAAAAGTTCATTGTTTGATAATTTTTTATGCTTCTATTAAAAAATATGTTTTGTTTCACCTGCTCTTTGTTTACTTCAAGAGGACATCTGTATGAATCAAGTTTTGTGCACCAAAGCTCCATACTTCAACTACTAGGGTGATACGTTGTTAAAGCTACGTTGAAATACCTACATTTAGTATGACTTCACAATTTAAGTAATGCCTGTGAAAATTGGAATGCTAAACAAGTTTAGCTTCTCATAAGATTTAGTTTAAAGAGGTGACTGATGAATAGCTGAATAAATTGGTGGTTTTTAAAGAAATAACTCCTTCGCATACAATTGAAGTCTCAATTATAATTTTTAGAAGTTGTAAATGCGTTTTACTTTCTCAAGGTGTTGTCTCCCATGGCCACCTATGAAGTATGATATAGGATTGTACAAAATTTAATTTCTACTTTGTTTGAGCCTCTTTGGTTGGTCCACACTTTTAAATCTTGTAGCTACTAGCGTGAATGGATCTTTGTCACTTGTTTGCTTTTCTTATCAACTTGTCCACTTTGACTTTAAGTTGACAGGGGAGGCTTCTTGCACGGGCAGGTGACTACGCTGCTGCTGCCGACATATTTCAAAAAATCCTAGAATTATGGTATGCTCGAGGAAACTTCTTGTCACCATAAAATATTCTTCCCGTATTTCTATGCAATGCTGCTATGTCAGCCAAAACTGTGACAAATCTAAATAAAGCTATAGTTTGTTCTCGGCTGCCTTTGATTATGATCTATATGGGGTCTGGTGATTCTTTACTGATTTGGATATTTTCGCTGTATTGAAACTACTTGATCAGATTTTGATGCATGCATTCAAATTAGTGATGCTAAATATTTCTTAGCTGCTTGCAAGACATGCTAGGCATAACCCTTCCCCTGCTGTTTGTCCTCCTGCTTTTTCTATTTTATGGATCAGTGCCTTTTTCTATTTAATGATATATTTTACTGTCATCATAGTGAACTTAGTTACCTACTGAAGAATAAGTTATTGAAATATTGTTTGCCTCTTCCTATTCAGGGCCTGGATGTGTGTTTTCTGTCCTTCGAATCACTTTATTTACATTAATAGAGATTTTGATCCTTAGTATTGTTTCTTTCATTTGGCAGTCCTGATGATTGGGAGTGTTTCCTAAATTACCTAGGCTGTTTGCTAGAGGATGACAGCAATTGGTGCAACAGGGCCATCACAGATCCAATTCATCCTCTGAAATTTGTTGAGTGCAAGATATCAAATTTGGCAGATGAAGTGGTAGAAACTTGCACTAATCTTTCTTTTGTTTTTCCATTAAAGAGATGAGTGGTGCATGTTTACCATTAGTTTGAATGGCTATCTGTGTTTCTTGGACTAATAAGCATATGTCTAGAAGAACTTTACGGCAATGTTTCCTACAGAATTTGAGTTTTGCTATTTGAAGTGCAGTTTGATTCTCGTATGTCAAGTGCATGGGATTTTGTACAGAAGTTACGCAAAAACAGTGGTGATAATTTCTTTAGGTGTCCATACCTCGCTAATATTGAAATTGAAAGGAGGAGGTACCTACACGGAAAGGGGGATGATGGCAAGTTAATGGAGTCTCTAATCGAATACTTTGTTAGGTATATTAAAACTTCTCTATCTTCTCCACAATTTTCACTCTTGAATTGGCTATTTATGTAATTTCCTTGTTTGTGGCGATGATCAACTTGATGCAGTTACACACATTTTAAACTTTCATGACCAGGCTATAGGATTTGTAAGCTGCTGTCATTTTGTTTCCAACTCTAGGCTGGCTGATAATGATATGTACTTTTACATATTGCAACAATTTGTTTGTCTATTTACAAAGATATGTATATAACTGCAGTTTCGTTTTGGCCATTTGATTTACTTCAACTGCAGGTTTGGGCACTTGGCCTGCTTCACTTCTGATGTTGAGATGTTTCTTGAAGTCTTAACCCCTGATAAGAAGGCAGAGCTGCTGGGGAAGTTAAAAGGAAGCTCCGAGTCCATTTCTACTGTGCCAACAAAAGTGCTTGGGCGGTCGATAACACTCTTTAAAATTCAAGAATTGATCGGAAACACGTTCAAGGTTCCTGTGGATGGTGTGTCTCTTGATTTGTGTTGAATTTCTCCAACTTAATCTTATGACATGTGCCTAGGGAATAGCTCTTATAAGTCATATCTGAAATGGTATCATTTCTTAATTTGATTTTCTTTGCAATTGGTGGTGGGACTTGAGTTAGGGTTTGGGATGATTTATGTTGTGGGGAGCCGCCATTGAGGGTTCTTGTCCCTAACATTTTATGAGCAAACCCATGATGCTTGGGCTTCAGATTATACGATTATGACATGGTAGTCCCATCAATGGTCTCACTTTGTGAGGGCAGTTCAAGATTGAGAATTGGAGTCAGTGATGTCTTTTTTGGATTTTCTTCAATCTATCAAAGTTAGAAATATGCAGCAGATAGGATGGAATGGAGGGTGTTGTAGTTGTACGCTTGATGATAAATCTTACTCTTAGAGGAAGGGAGGGTGTTGGCTCTTCATGGGGACTGTTTTGCATTCTAAAGTCCTCTAAAAGTGGCCTTTTTCGGTGGATGCTGATTCTGGGTAGACTTCAATAATTGATAATCTTCTTAGGTACTATATTGGGGTGCTTGTCTAAAGTCAAAGGTGTAAATGAAAATCATCTGTGGTTGTGGTGTTCTGTTGGGAGTTCTGAGTTTTATTTTTCAGTTTGGTGATGCCCAAGTCAGTTGTGGGCTCCATAACAGTGTCATGCGGTGTTTTGTGGAGGGAGTGTAATTCAATGACGTCCTGAGTGTCATGAGACTAGTTGATTGTGGTCACACCTTTGTCCAGAGGGGTGTCAGTTTTACTGTTTCCTGGTCTTTCATTTAGGAGCTTCTCGTCTTTCATTGAGTTTCTGTTCTCTATAGATTGTAGATCCTAATCTTGCTTCAGTACTTTTCTTTCTTTAGAATGAGCAGACTCTTGTACCCTTGATATATGGAAATTTTAGAGATGTTTAATAAATTAACTAGTTGGTACCTCATAACCCTTGGTCAAAACAATTGACGATCCTGTTGACTGGTGTAGATTTGTTTAGTTAAGTGGCATATTTCATCATTTTTATTTTATGTTCTATATTTTCATAATTCTCACATCCCATGGGAGCTTCTTAATTTTGTCTATAGTTTTGTTATACATTAATTCTACCATGTGTATGTCAGTAAGAATTCTGTTATTGAATTGTCCATTTTAGTCGTACGGTATTAATTTTAGCCATTCTTCCTCAGAACTTGAGGGATCTGCTGTGCAGATGGTTCAGATGTATTGTAAAAACCTTCCACTTTCGAAGGACTTGGATTCGCAAGAGAGTATGCATGGGGAGGAGCTGCTATCAATGGCGTGCAATGCGTTGATTCAGGTAGTCATGTAGAATCAACCAACTTTTTTTTGTTGGTATCGACCAGACATTCTTTCCTTGCTTGTTCTACTGAAACCAATTTTCAGTCTATAAACCTTAACTTTTCAATTGATAGATATAATCTTACCAAGGCTAGTCTCAGAGATTTATTGGTTTTTGGTATAGCTATTCTGGCGTACTAGGAATTTCGGCTACTTTGTTGAGGCAATTATGATTTTGGAGTTTGGCTTGACCATCCGAAAGTGAGGATCTTTTCTTGTTTTAATTGTTATTATCAATATTATTAGTATTATTGCTTTAAACTTGATGTTATTCCCCATGGTGTCAAGTATAACGTATCTTCTTCTCTCGAAATTTTTATCAAAATATTTAGTTTAAATGACTATATTCTATTTGCTTAAATAGCCTTTTTTAAACCTGGTTTGTTTGGCAGATATGTATCACAGTACAAGATCTTGTTGCTGCACTTGTATTCTCACTTAGGCGCCCTTCCATTAGCATATGAGTGGTAAATAACCATTCATTTAGCCTCAGAATTTGTTAAGCTATTAGAAAATTGTCGTTGTTGGTGCATTGACACCATGCCAAACACTTGCTGATTTGTAGGCATGACTGGGCTTTTTTTTCCTGTTAGGTTCAAATCACTGGATATGAAAAATATCTTGATGGAAACTGCTTCGCACCATATTTTACCTCAGATGTTGGTGTCTCCCCTTTGGGTAGATCTAAAGAATCTGCTAAATGACTATCTCAAGTTTATGGATGATCACTTGAGAGAATCTGCAGACCTTACATTTCTTGCCTATCGCCATCGGAATTACTCAAAAGTACGTAATATATTTGTCAGTATGCATATTTTCATTTTACTACCTAATTTTTTCTTAATAACACATGATATATTGCTCCAGGTTGATTTATTATTTTAAAAAAAATAAGAATTCATGTTGTATTGTGTTTATCTATAGTCATTAAGTCTATATCATTACTTAATATGCTGGTCAGACAAGGTATGGATGAACCCTGCATAATTTCCTACCCTACTGAAGTCCTGGATGCAACTCTTTCTCTGCCAGAGTCTGTTCTTTTCTTTATGAGTCACTAGGATTTCCGCATTTGTATTGGCACTAGTATTCAGTATTAAGATTAAGATATTTATGATTTTTGAAAACCAAGACTTTTTAAAGTTGATTGATGTATATTTTTATTCCAGGTAATTGAATTTGTCCAGTTTAAAGAACGATTGCAACAGTCTAATCAGTATCTGTTGGCGAAGGTTGAAGGACCGATTCTACAGTTAAAGCAGAATGCAGATAAGATTGAAGATGAGGAGGTAATATATGTTTTCAGGTTTTGCATTGAATGCCTGTGCTTTCTTTGTTTGACAACATGTTTGTGTCTATTTCTTCTAGACCATGCTTTCTTATATATGATGACATGTTTGTGGTCATTTTTTTAGACTGTTCTTGAAAGCTTGAAATGCGGGATTCACTTTGTTGAACTCTCTAATGAGATTGGATCCAAATCTTTGACCTTCAACGAAGATCTGCAGTCCCGTCCATGGTGGGCGCCGACATCAGAAAGAAACTATCTTTTAGGTCAGTATCACTGCACGATATCTCCAACTTTTGTTATTAGTTATTAAGATTAGGTACAAAAATGAGCAACAAGCATTGGCATTGTAAGACAATGGTACAACAGGAAAGCATGTGAGATATACAAGTAGGATTTTCATTGCAGAAGTGTGTACCTATGGTGTTAAAGATTAACCAAGGTCTGAATTCTTGAAGTACAATTATTATTTCTGTGAGTTACTAGTATCAAATTGTTTTTTAGTCTTTGAGTGTAGAGCGTTAGCTTTTATCATGTTGATTTTCTTCTACTTGAGGGTATGGTCTTGTTTTCTTGTTTTTTCAACTCTCAATAGTTTTTCCTTTCTAGTTCTAAATTGAGATTTAACACTCGGTGGCAGGTCCTTTTGAAGGAGTATCCTATTGTCCGAGAGAGAACTCGGTATGAACATGTGTTTTTACCACTTTGTTATGCATTTTTTACTCTAGGAATTGAACCCTGCTAAACTTGTGAATTTTTCTCATTGCTTTGCCTAATAAGATTTTTCTTCTGCTGGTACCAACTTTAGGTGACAGAAAGGGAAGCAAACGTGAGGAGAACTATTGAGAAGAAATCTCTTCTTCCTCGGATGATTTATCTGTCCATACAGAGTGCGTCAACGTCACTCAAGGAGAGTCTCGAAGCCAATGGAACAAGATCTGACCCTAAAGTCTCCTCTGAGCTGAAGATTTTGCTTGAGCGCTATGCAAAAATGTTAGGATTCACATTAAATGATGCAATAGATGTGGTCTTGGGGGTCTCTAATGGCCTAAAGTCTTTTGAGGTAATATTGCTGCACAAGTTACACTATTTACTCATTTTGGTATTATTCTCTTACCATATATTTGTGGTGTGATAAAAAAAGAAAAACACGCACAAAATGCCCTGTTTTATGTTCAAATTCGAAAGAAGTGATGTAGGAAAACTTAATAAAATGATTTTCCTTAATGAATTGCTTCCTGTGAAGACTTTCGTCCCCATGGATGTGTGACAGCTTGGATTCACGTCAGTAAAATTAACTTTTGTTGTAGGTCTTTGGCGTGGACTTGATCGACTGGATAAATTTTTCTGTGTTTCTGAATGCATGGAACTTGAGTTCCCATGAAATTGGACAGGAAAACGGTGATAGAGGTCTGTCTAGAGCATGGCACTGTGTGGATTCTCTACTGGAGAAGTATGTTTCGGAGAAAGTTAGCTCCATGGAGACTCTAATTAGCTCTCCTTGGGTTGATGTTCCTGTTCTGGTGCAGTTGGTTACGGAACCATTAGCCTGGCAAGGTCTTGTAATTCAATCTTGCTTTCGATCATCTTTTCCATCAGGAAAGAAGAAGAAGAAAACTGGAGTTCAAGATCAGTCCTTTCTATCTCCCTTACGCGATTCAGTTCAGTCTCTATGTGATACTCTGGAAAAAGTTATGAAATGGTTAAGAGAACAGATCAACAGGCCAGAGGATGAAAGTTTGGAGACTTTAGTATCTGCTTTGAAGAAGAAAGGACAGAATGAAGGCGGCCCAGGGAATGTTTTCCAGATTATAGAAACTGTTATCTCGTCCGCAAATGACACACAGCTCGGTGGCAGAATTTCCCGAGCATTGAAGTCTTGGAGTCCCATTGATGTCTCATGGAAGATAGTAACTGGGAAGTGTACAGTGTTGTCTGAGTTTCTTCGGATCTGTGAGTCGAAGCTCAAGTTATTGCGGGCATTGAAACAGCAGATAGCTCAAGTCTGAAGAATGAAAGATTCTCAAGTGATTGGAAAGTTTCCTTTCCCGGTAAAACTTTTATTCTCGGTCTCCCGTTAATCGGAGGAGACTTGACTTTCCTTGCTGTGCAGGCGGGTGGTGGTGGTTGTTTGACTGCTGGTCTGTTAGCAGTTTTGCTGTAATTTTTTTTCATTTTCTTTTTCTTCCTTAAATTTGAGAGTTGCACAGGCTTGTAACTTTTGTATCATCCAAATTTTGTTGCTAGTTAAATGAGCAGCCATGCTTATCTGAGTTTCTGAGAATCATCCATTGTTGAGATGTATTTCCTTTTTTGTATCAATTATGGTTTCATTTAGCTGCCTCAGATCACCGGAATCATATGTCCGGGTGCCGGATTTATCAACGGCAGAATGTTGGTGCTCTTAGCACCTCATGTCACAATCCAAGGTTCAAGGTTAGGAACCGAATCTTTATGACTTGAGCTCATTTCTCTGAAGTCAGTTGGCAGGCTACCTAATTCATCTTAAGCAGTTTACTAATTGGCCGTAAGACTAAGAACCCTAGATCGGATCAAAATTGGGGTGTTAGACTCGTCAACCTGCTTCATCTCGAACGTTAATTAAATAATACGGATGATTAACTACTCATTATGATAATCAGTGCCTTGATTGATGTTTAAATTATACTAAACATGTTGACAAACTTGGTGAGCTTGTTCCCAGGTGTGTGATGCTACTTCACTCATTGAATTTGTTGTTTGTTGCTATCTTTTTTTGGTTAACTAACAAATTTATTTTTAATACATATGGGTCAGCTTCAGGAAATCCATGGTTGGTTTTCTGGTGGAACTAATGAATTAGATTTGGGGTATCATTATGTGAATGGACTGGTTATATCACGTGACGATATTTAGCAGTGATTGCATGATGACTTTCCATTTTTTAGGGTAAGAAATGTTCGGTTTTTGATATGATTAAACAAATCTTATGTAGCAAAGGATTGAACATGGAGCTGAAGAGTACTAGGTGTGAAAAACCTGGTCATGTTCATAGACATTTTGGGTGGATGTTTGTTGAATCATTTTTTAACGGAAAAGTAGTCAACTGAAGTAGCAAGATGTATTCCTTTTCCTTCATCTACCAAACCAAACCAAAATTCAACCCCCACTTAACTGTCCCATATTATTATAGGTTTTAAAAGTATCAGGGAAATAACACAAAATATTAAGGAATGACAGTTTAGAAAGTGAACATGAAACTCTTGAAAATGGCTTGGTCCACAAGGCATGATCGATGTTGGACAAGTGCTCATGTAATTGTAATCTACTTGCCAAATCATGGATATGGTAAGAGAACAAAACATCTCTTGCACTTCTAATAGTGAAAAAATTACGGGACAATTTGATATATTATGTTTTCAAACTGTACAACTAATTATCTTATCATAAAGCTTTCTCTATCCCTCTACACCTTGTCAAATTTAGAATTAGGCCTTTATGACATTAGGGCAATCCTACAAAGTTAGGGCACTACAAATGTAATGACCCTCAAGAGTGAGAAACTTAGATGTAAAAGTGCTCTAGTACAGGACCTCCATTTGTTTAACAAGTGATTGGGGAGGGAATAGTGGGTGCACCAAATCCCCTTTATGGTTAGACTAGTATGGCTTCCCAAATCTTAAGTGTCCCTCTTGACCAAAAACCTAATTTACACAATCTCTCACAATAAAAAAGAAAAAAATAAATGAATATTGTTCTTCCCTTTCCTGCTTAATCCAGAAATATATATAAATAGGTGATCTCTTATGACTATCTCACACAAAACCATCAGAAGTTCCATTCACCAACGATCTGAGAAAGCAATGGAGGCTTCTTCCAACTTCAAGCCATTGTGCTCTTGCCTCATCCTCGGCCTTCTCGCCTTTGTAGCTCTCTTAGCGTCCGTCTCTGCCGAAGAAACTCACTACCATGAATTTGTTGTATGTATTCAAAATTTCATACTCAGCATGGCCTTCATTTCATTTCATTTTCGGAACTCTAAGCATCTTGTTTGCCTTTTCTTGGTGTGGTGAAATGAAATAGGTTGAAGCCAAGCCAGTGAGGAGGCTGTGCAGAACCCACAGCACAATCACAGTCAATGGTCAATTCCCAGGACCAACATTGGAAGTCAGAAATGGAGACTCACTTGAAATCAAAGTTACAAATGCTGCAAAATATAATGTCACCATCCACTGGTATTCATTACACATAAACCTTCATAAACACCATGCTCATGCATATACGTAAATCAGCACTTACGAACCTGCAAATCATAGTCTGACACATGCAAAACTTACTTATTAAGGCACAAAAGGAAAAGTTTATGCAGACGTGTCAAACTGGGTTTTCTTCTAAATATTGTTCTTAATGTATGCAATTAAACATTCATCATCACCATAGTGGTGATAAATTTTGGTCCTAATTATTATTTTTCAGGCATGGACTGAGGCAGCTAAGAAATCCATGGGCAGATGGACCTGAATATGTGACACAGTGCCCTATTCAACCAGGAGCCACTTACACATACCGCTTCACAATCACAGACCAAGAAGGCACTTTGTGGTGGCATGCTCATAGCAGATGGCTTAGAGCTACTGTATATGGAGCCCTAATAATCTACCCTAGATTGGGTTCTCCCTACCCCTTCTCGATGCCGAAGCGAGAAGTTCCCCTTCTTCTAGGTTTAAAAAAAAAAACAAGGATATCCCTTGCATTCACTTTCCTCCAATCATTGTAGCATTCTTAAGAAGTCTTGTATGTTATGCAGGAGAATGGTTTGACCGAAACCCCCTTGATGTCCAAAGGCTTGCGGCTTTCACTGGAGGAGCACCCAATGCCTCTGATGCTTTCACCGTTAATGGCCAGCCTGGTGATCTTTATAGATGTTCCAAACAAGGTTTGCCATAATAATACCTCTAATGTATGTAAAATGTCTTCTTCATTAGATGGTGACCAGGTGGTTGATATAACAAAATTTACAATGCAGAAACTGTGAAAATCCCAGTCGAATCAGGCGAATTGATTCTTCTAAGGATCATCAACTCTGCACTCAATCAAGAACTGTTCTTTACCATTGCCAACCACAAATTGACTGTTGTGAGTGCTGATGCATCTTACACCAGACCTTTCACAACAAGAGTTTTGATGATAGGACCTGGTCAGACAACAGATATTCTACTTACAGCTGATCAGCCCCCAGCACGCTACTACGCGGCTGCACGTGCCTATCAGACTGCCCAGAATGCACCATTTGACAACACCACCACCACTGCTATCCTTGAATACAAGTCGGCTGCTTGCGGTAAGAAAGGCCAACCTTTGGCACCAGCCTTACCATCATTACCAGCCTACAACGATACAGCCACCGCGACTGCCTATACTGCTCAGGTAAAGAGCCCTTCCCAGGTCAAAGTCCCTACACAGATCGACGAGAACCTATTTTTTATTGTGGGGTTAGGCCTGAAAAATTGCACAGTTCCTAACAACCCCCGGTGTCAAGGACCGAACAACACCCGCTTCGCTGCAAGCATGAATAATGTTTCCTTTGTCTTCCCAAGAACTAACTCCTTAATGCAAGCCTACTACAATCGTGTACCTGGTGTTTTCACCACAGACTTTCCACCTGTTCCTCCTGTGCAATTTGATTATACCGGTAATGTGAGCCGGGGGCTATGGACACCTAGACGTGGAACTAAGCTCTACAAGTTGAAGTATGGTTCTAGTGTACAGATCGTGTTACAGGACACCAGCATTGTGACAACTGAGGACCATCCTATGCATCTTCATGGGTACCATTTCTATGTGATTGGATCAGGATTTGGCAACTTCAACCCTAGAACAGATACGGCCAAATTCAATCTCATTGACCCGCCACAGAGAAATACCATTGGAACACCTCCAGGTGGATGGGTAGCTATTCGGTTTGTGGCTGATAATCCAGGTAAGGTTTTAATTTCATATGATAAAGCTTTCTTCTTTCTTCTAAGATGCCTTACTACAACCTAAAGATTCACTATTTTAATATTCTTTTTCTTTTTTCTTGTTGATCCAAATAGGTGTCTGGTTGATGCACTGTCACCTAGATGCACATCTCGTCCTGGGTTTGGCAATGGCTTTCCTAGTCGAGAATGGAAATGGACCATTACAGTCTGTAATACCTCCTCCAGCAGACCTACCCCGATGTTAAATTATCAGCAGGGAATCACACCAGCAGCTGATTACACTATTGCAATTGCAAGATTTGCTGTTATCTTGCATCTCTAGATTAACATGTATTGGTTAGGTTGAATTTGTCAGTGAATTCTATTGTGATTTATTTTCCAGCTGCAAGTTAAGTGTTGGGACATTGTTCCAACAAGCTGCTTAATCTGTCATATTGTGATTGTTTTCAAAATCAAGGAAAAGGATATCAGATTTGAAGTAATTTGCATACTTCTTCATTTCAGCTTTTGTATGATGATTTGATAGCTCATAAAAGGAAACCAAGACGAGGTCAATCTAAACTTACATGTGGTGAGATGGTGCTAACATAAAACTACTCTGGAGAACAACTAATTCAACTCTTATGGTAAATTCAACTCCAAACATGAGATCATAACCAAGCTGACCTATTGAACATAGTCATCTAATAACTAAATAATAAAAATAAAATAAAATAAAATAAAAACCAGGAAAAATCTTGCTAGAACTCAAGTAACCACAATTGAGTAAATATATTTCTTTCTATTTGGGGGCATTTGCTTCAAATAATTTTTTTGGGTAAATGACGGTACACCTACTTCTCAGGGAAGCTAAATCCAAAAAGAAGATATAAACAAAATTACTCTAAACACATAGTAATTTAGTTAATGATAGTATGGCCTATCATAATGTGTCAGCATCCAGTTTCACCAAAACTACTACTTTTTTATAGTTCAAGGTACTCACCAATCAAGCAACAAATTTCAGACAACGAGTATCATTATGTATATTCTGGCAGCAGCATGAACAGAAGCGCACCCCACACCTTACACATGTGTAGTTGGCAGCAGAGCCACAAACAGTGCAGAAATGGCGGCGGGAGTTAGAGCTCGGAGGTCCAACTGCTGCCTTCAGATAGGAAGGAACATGAGGAGGCAAAGAGTCGAGATTCGCCTGTTTTGGAGGGAAACAAATTATGTAAAGGCACACATTATAAAGGAAACTTAAATCCAAAAATGAACACATAGAGCATTTTTCCTTACCTCATGAACAAGCTCAAGGAATGTTCTTGGGGCCTTCCTGGCCTCAAGAGCTTTTGCCTGCCGGGTTTTACGCTTTGTGCCCTTGGACTGCTTCTTCTGTATATAAACTGCAACAGCAGTTCAAATTGTTAATTCTCTTTCCTTCAATTATTCCATCAAATTTTCTGTTATCAGCTTAAACCAAATTTGACAGGGATGAAATAATAGACCCAACTAAGACTAGGTACAATTGCCTTTGATAGACCATTTGCTCAAATATTTCAAGAATGAAACTTCAACTCTTCAAGTAATGAGACGGAAGGGTTAATCAGGGCCCTCTCCCATTCTTGCATACAACTAAAACCTGAAAATATTTCTTGAAATCTTAATGGGCTTCAGGTTTGGATGCAAAAGCAAATAGACGCCAGAGTATGAAGAGGTCTAAATCTCATTGCATAATACAAGAAAGTAACTTTTAAAATTCAATTTCTTTTCGAAAAAAAAACTCAACAAGAACAGATAGGTAGAATCATAGAATTGAACCTTGATCATCATCATCAAGAGAAGCTTCATCGTCATCGTTGACCTCCACCGTTTCCAAGCCCGCATTATCATTTTCTAAAGCTTCAAGCCGAGCAAGAGCAGCCTAAAACACCCACCAACATAACCCATCAACTCTAATAAACTTATGCAAAGTCACAAAAACAAAAACCCAAAAAATAAAAAATACGCACCTGCGTTCGATTGTCGCTACTCTGAAGGGCAGCAGTCATTTTTGAAGCAACCTTGCGAGTTCGACTCGACATTCGGCGCATTGGGTTGGACGCATCATCGTCCATGGCTGCAGGTAGACGTTAAAGGAGCCTCCTTTCGAAAATTTGGGTGATGCAAAAATCGTTAACAATGGCCTTTTGATCAAGAAATCATGATGAGCATGAGTAAATCCTTTGTGGGTCAGCTTAAATTGGTGCTTACTGTGAGTGGTGCAGCTAATGGCCTAGAATTTCCTCAGCTCAAATGAAATTAACGATTCGGGTAGTCGCTCAATTTTCGAAAAATATCAAACAAAACAGGAAAAGAATTGTACCAGCAAGGAAGGAGGTGGATGTTGGTGCTCATCAATGGAGGACCTTGCAGAGAGTGCAGGAAAGCCGAGGAAGGAAGTGAGAGATTTGGGCTTGGTAGAAATTAATTTGATTTGAAAGATGTTCCATGGAATTGGTACTTAAGAAGTTAAAAGCCCAACATAACCAATTGAAGTAACTTTATTTACCCAAAGGTGTTGGATGAATGCACAAACTCATCATCTGAAAATTTTACATTTTTCGGTAGGTTGGCGTGGAAGTGTTTGGACTCATTTGTTTTTTTTTTGACAATAGGTATCCATTGATTAATACAATGGTAAGAGTATAACAATC
The DNA here is from genome assembly GCA_037349345.1 of Oemleria cerasiformis. Classification (NCBI taxonomy): domain Eukaryota; kingdom Viridiplantae; phylum Streptophyta; class Magnoliopsida; order Rosales; family Rosaceae; genus Oemleria; species Oemleria cerasiformis. The sequence goes on from JAZGTL010000006.1 coordinate 3,228,527, forward strand.
AAATAGGAGTCCAAATACATATTCATTAAAAAGTAAAAAAGGGACTCAACCAAAGGAAAATAAACACACAATCTACAATGATAAGATAACAGGCCCAAACAACAAAAACCAAAATCATCAAAACCTTAACACTATCATTTAACATAGGATAGCAATCACCGCCACATCTAGATCTACCATCGCCGCCTCTGTGAGACCACTAGAAGTAGCCGAGAAAAGAGATCAGTAGAGAATGGTGTTGGAGAAGCAAATAGCCAACATACATCATACTCAAGCGATCCAATAGGCCAACCATGATTTTTGAGCAAACCCACCCAACAAAGGGAATGGGTATGTGGGCAGTTAAAGCATGGAAAATGGGGGGATCTGAGATTTTAGAACCTGAGGTGGGAAGAAAGATTTGATAAAGGGAAGAGATATGGAGGTTGAGGATGCTAAGATATGGGTGAGAGATTAATGGATTTTGAAAGCTTAATCTACATGGAATAGAAGAGGAGCTAGATGGAGTATGAGCAAAAAATTGAAAATCAGATGAGAAAATGGCATACCATAGGAGCCAGAAAGCCACACAAAAGTTGGGGAAGAAGCCACACCCAAGGTGGCAGAAGAGCCACCTCGAAGGGTGGCAGGAGAGCCCAAGTTTGCTCAACATAGAGCAGTGGGGGGAGGGGAGAATTCTAGAGGGAGGTCAGTCTCTCTCTAAAACTCTATGCATAATATAATATATTTTAGTTCGGTGTGAACTAATTAAAGATTACAGTCTAATAGTATTCATGTTTGTTTATTTGTACTTGAAAATTCTCGAATTCAACTTTCATGAATATCGAGAATATTATATGTCGTTATATATTTGTGTGGAATTTGATACTCCCATAAATAACGAAATTTGATATTCTCATGACTAATAAACACTCAAACACGTAAATATTTTGTATATTATTTTATACGAATTTGATACCTAATAGCTCACCTTAAATTAGAACTAGAAGCTTTTTCCTTACAAACTTGTTTTTGAGGTTAAGTTTTACTAATAGACTCATATTAATATTCTTCACGAACCAATTGTTCGTCTCATACGCCATTCAATCCTTTACATTGGTGCTAAGAACATGTTTGATGATGATTATTGTAACTGTATATCTTCTCTTATCATCAACCGAAAAAGAAAAATTATCACTAAACTAAAAATTAATTTACCAATCCATCCTCGATCTTTGAGTCAATTAAAAGAAATTTCAATCAATACAAAGATTACTAATGTACAAAATGAGTACATAATTACATATGAACAATGCATCACTTTGTATATGAATTCTATATCCAAATGTGTACTACTTTTATGAACTCACCTAAACACTATCCTACCTCAGCTATAAAGCATATACACATTTGGTTTATAAGACCCTACCAAACCCTAGTAACCTACTCAGTTGATTTACCAAATCCTTCACCTTCTTGGTATTATTGATGCATGAAAACATTTCATTTGACTCTTCTGTCCCTTGCCCTCTCAAAATTTGCTGTTGTACTACTAACACAGAAGCAGTCCCACCAAAATCATAAGAGGAAACGTAATCTCCGATTATACCCAACTCATCATTTTCACTCCAATATGATAACCCCTGAAGAAGCACGGGATTAATCCCCTGCTTCCTCCCCACAATCCAAAGGTCATAATCTTGATCATCATCATGAACAGCTTGAATGGCTGCAATTGTTTCTTCCCCATTCCTCACCACCACCTCTCTATAAATCACCCTCTCATTCCTCTCATTCTTCACCCAAAACCATGTCACAATCCCATCATCCAATTTCTTCTCCATCTCATCATCGCCCTCACCATTATTCGAAAGAAACCGAATCACAGTCAGTGATACATTCAGATTCCCAGCCATCCTATCTGCATAACACAATGCCTCCCTAGCATCTGCCCCACCCAAAAAAAGCACAGCAAAATGTAGCTCTTTGTAACTAAATTCCAAATGGGAATGCCTAACTTGACCCTTGTCAACAAGGACACCAACTGAGCAAGGGGCATGAGCCAACACATTTGAATTTACAGATTTGACCCCAAGTCTCACAACTTCTGTTAACACACCTCCAAGTGTGTCCAAACACTCCTTGTGAAAAGGCAAGACAATTAGGGTAGCCTTTTTCACAAGAGCAAGGTCACAAATGTCTTGGTACATTGATTTATTTGGCACTACGGCTGTGAAGGGATGAAGCTCAACACACTCACCTTTGCTTTCTTGGTAATTTTTCAAGGCATTGTGGATTGTGTGACAAACTGCATATTTTGAATCCGGATCTTCTTCCCTCTCATGGTCTATCAACACTGGAGAAGCCCGCCCGACAAGGTCCACGAGGCGAAGGGCGAAGATTATGAATGGGGTGCTTAGGGTTGGATTAGAGATTTCAAGCAGGTTGATCAGAGCGGATGTGCTGTCTTCGTCATATATACAAAGGACTATCCGAAGTTCTGCGTCCTCGGGTGGGGTGTGTTGGATGGTTCTTCTTTTAAGGACCTTGTATGGCTTTGTTGGGTCATAGAGGATGCTGATCATGGGTGTGGCTATGGCAGTCACAGTAACGATTGACAACACCATCAATGTGAAACCTGGAACTTGTATTACCTGTATGTAAAATATGCAAAACAACACGCAAATTACAATTCACATCATGTGATTAGGAAATATAATTCGGTCGTTTAATTTTTTCTTTCTCATGCATCCGAACTTTCTCTTTTTGTGTATAACATACATTAATTGAGTTAGATGTACTACATATCATTTGTTACATCGTGATCACATTTTTTAACAATTCGAAATCTGCAATGTGACGAATGAAATGAAAAGAAACTCGGACTTCATCATGTGATTAGAAAATGTAATCAAAATCCGGCCTTCTAACATTTTCTTTCTCATGCATCCGAGCTTGCTCTTTTCGTGTATAATGTATACTTGAGTTACGTAATCGTCAATCAGACAAATGAAATGTAATGAAACTTGGATGAAGTATTAAATACCTTTTTGTCCATCCAATGGATGAAAACCACAATCTCCACTTGACCTCTAAGGACCATAATGAAGCTGAGCACAATAGCATCTCTAAAGGGGACCTCAAAGAAGGTAGAAGTGATTAAGGTTCCAAACCATTTAGACACATAAGCTGTGATAACAATGGCAAACAAGGGACCCATGCCCGACCAACCCATAGAGCTCATGGCATCCACATCCACATAAAGCCCAATAACAGCAAAAGAAATTGGCGTCAAAATGTTCATTATAAAAGCCTCACTTCTATCCATAATTGTTGATCCAAGTGGAGGCCCATCTGGGATCGCAAGGCCCAACCAAAACGCGCCGTTTGCAATCGCTATCCCAAACATGTCAGCAAAAAAGCCCATCACACAAACCCCTAACAAAATTGCCAGCACATAGGCCCGGTCCACTGGTTTCCCATCTGGGGTGGTCTCAGCCACTTTCACCAAAGCTCTTCTCACCACAAAAACAGTGAACCCCAGGAAACCTACCATGGAAATGATGTACCATAGCACAGCCATGGTATTCCCTTCCCCTTGCTTTGCTGCCTCAAATATGGTTAGCAAAGTAACTCCCATTGCATCACAGATCACAGCTATGGACAATGCCAGCCGTCCGATCTCCGAGCTTAGGAGGTTCAGTTCTTTTAAGATGGAATGGATCACAGGGAATAACGGTAGAGTAAACCCGAGGCAAATGAAACCCATGGAAGAAAGTCTTGCTAGCTCTTTGTCCATGTGCTTTCGCAAGCTAAATGAAACAATTGTGGTAAATACGCATGGAACCGCAATCCCAGCAATTGCTAGGTACAATTGTTTTTTACTAGTTTTTTTTACTAGGGAGAGGTCCATTTTTACTCCGGATAGGAAAAAAAAGTAACTGAATCCCAATACTCCAATGTTTTTCAAAATAAATTGTGCGTTCGGTGGGAACATAATCGAGGTAAATTTCTTGCTGCGCCCTAGAATTGTGGGTCCAATAACCATACCACCCTAATATCATATAAACATAATGTCAATTATATTATAATCATCAAAAGGAATGCAAAAGATCTCTTACATCAGAAAATTGACAGAGAAAATAATTAATGACATGCAAATATTAGGGAATATGCAATATGTATGTTGATGAAGAACTTACAAGGACATCGGAGACAATTCTGGGTTGTTTGAGAGGCTTGAGCAGGAAGCGGATGAGGCTGGTGGTGATGATGACGAAGACGATCTCTAACAAGAAAAGTGAAAAGGAATTTTTGAAAGGGTTTTCACCCAAAAATATGCCAATGTTTTGTGGAAACATATACTGTCCGCAGGCGAGTAAAGTTGGAGGGTAGGCGTTCAAATCTAGTGAGTCGTTGGCGGCTGCTTTGAACGACACGCCCTGAAAGGCGGTGGAGCTGCTTCCATCCCAACCGCGGGGGAGCGGCGGTGGCCGGGGGGCCGGGGGATGGTAATGCGGGAAATCCCTGACCATGCAAATTTAGCTAGCCTGCACCTGGAAACCCTAATTGACCATGCATGCGAAAATGCTGAGAGAGAGAGAGTAAAGAGGGTAACAGAGGGTGTGGAGATGCGTTAATAAGGGACATGGAGTTCAATTTGATGTTTGGTTGACCATTTTTTCATATAATTTCACTTTTGTGAGGTTGCTGATATTCCCTTCCCCTTTTCAAATTGTTTTCCTAATTAATATATTATATGAAATTATCAAAAATGACTGGCGCTAGGACCTGAGTCGTCTGTTATTTGTTGTTGAAACAAACATAAGAAAATAATCATATATTTTGGTTCATGCAAATATCATATTCTGTCAAAAAAACTAAATTATAAATATTTTGACCGTCTATATATACGCATCAAAAAAGTTGACGACTTTGGTAATAATTTAAAAACATAATAAACCGTTAATTTGATTGATACATATAATTAATAATTAAACTTTCATCAATTTATTTTATTTTTCACATAAATGATAATTTATATAAAATTTAAAGAAATCAACACTTTTTACTATATCTACACATTAATTTGGATAGAACATTCGATAATCAATCATTATAGAGAGAACGAATATACTTCGACTTGAAAATAGAGATGCAAGTATATACGACTCTTTCGATTTCGATTTTCCGATGATATGTATGTTATGAGGAGTGGTAAAGGATATCCACGTAATTTCATTTGAGTTCATGAGTACTAATGGCTCATTTTTATGCAAGCGATAATTTATTGCCAGGAATTTGAATATGAACTTGGGCTGAATACACAAAAATATTCTTCATCGCTTTGAGCACTCAATTTCTCCATCTAACTTTGTCTTATTTCATTATATTGCAATTAATTAGCTGCTTTATCATTCGTATATGTTGCAGAAAGAGGGAAGAGGAATTAATAAGTTGCAGGCTTGTAGGTATATTGGTGAGAATTGTCAGGTACAAATTTAAACAACAAACTCCACGACCTGACATTTCTTTAATTCTCAATACTCAATACCGATCTCTTGGCTCCACATACATCTGATATTCTTGGACTCTATCAGTTCAGAATTTGGTGTCTCTGTAAAAAAAGAAAAAAAATCATGAAATTTCATCCATGAATTCAAACTTCAAAAGGTACATCCAATGGTTATTTATTTTTCTTGATTTTCTGTAAGGCATTTCATGAGATATCTTGGATTCTATTTAAACGGCTGAGATTCGAATGAGAAGGGTAGCAATCTTGAGCTGGATATCTTGAAATCAAATCCAAATTGTGTTAGCAACCCACTAATCTTAGGCATCAACCAATTAACACTCAATGAATTGAATAAACTAAGCCAAAAGGAGAGAAAAAAATAATAATAATTATGATTTGGCTATGAAATACATGAACGTGTTATAATATGATTGGATGTTTGGTAATACGAAATGTTAAAAGTAATGACATTTTATTATTTTATTGTGAACAAACTGTCTGTATTTTGATTCCATCCGACTCCACGACAATCATAATTTTAAGTCACTCATACAAATTTATTTTTAATAAAATAAATTTACCAATTATCAACTATATCATTTACTTGTATTATAATAGATCGGTTTATAGGATCACAAAATATCTTTACCTAAAGTAGATCTTGGATATATCATAGTTAAGTAATTAACTTAGTAACAATTGAAGTGCTACGAAAAGGGCAAACAGGCCAGCCTGGGGCACAAAGCTGATGGTGGGAGTTGCTGTTGAAGCACATTTACACACACAAAATATTATCTTCTTCGAAGATGAAGAAGATCGATCTCGATCTCCATCATCATCATCATCAATGTATAATAAGAAATTGCAAATGGAGATCAAAATATTTGCAGCTAAATTAGTTCCTTTGTCCCCAAATAACAAGACACACTGTGTACCCTAAAGTTAGACCAACTTCCTCCGTACCCCATTAACAACCCATCCCACTCGTACACGTGGCTCTAATGGCCAACCAGATGATTCACATTGCATATTAATCAAACAGGCAACTGATAATTAATTTACATAATATTAATAAAATAATTTGAATCACGTATGAAACAAGTCAACCTCATCATCATCGAGCTTGCAATAGCAACATCAACCAATTGCCAGATTTAGCTTTTATTTTTTAATATTAAAGATTTGAACGGGAGAGATTTAAACACTAAATCTCGGATCAAATCAGAGAAGAGAAGCGAAGAGAAAGGAAGGGTCTTTATATTTTATTGCTTTAAATAGAGGAATAGCAGAGAAAGGGAAGAGACTGAGACCTGAAAGTAGGGAGGTTAGAAAATTGTCAACATCCACAGTAACTATCGAGTATTTACGAACCTCTCCCCTCGATCTCCGAGCTTTGCCTCCATTATTGAAAAAGCTGCCCTGCAAAAAAGTCTCAGTCAAACCATGAAACCCTAAGCTCGTCACAAGCTAGCTAGGGTTTCAGATCTTGATGACAGTATTCATAGGAATCAATCACTCGTCGAAGTTACACAAATCAGTCTCCAGATTTCAAAGAAAAATGAAAAGGCTAAGAAAAATAAACTCAAAATAGCCACAACGATCATGATAATATGCAAAATCTCAGGAACGGAAAATCAATTTATCATAGAGAAAATGTTATCTGAGGATGAAAGCTAGCTATAGTGTAATCTTCCATCTACGAAATGAGAAGAGCTGAGTAAAGAGTAAAGACCAAGTTACCAACAACTAGTTACCCATACCGGCAAAGTTGATAAACGATTTCTCAATTTTCTGATGTAGGAGCATTTGTATATAAAGAAGAAGCCATGAAACCCAGGATGGATAGCGCCAAAATGGGTAACAAAGAGACACTTTGTTGAATGTTATGGCGCTATCCCTCCTGAGCTTTACAGATTCTCCCTTACTCATGTTAATTCGGACTCACCCACACGCTTTGCTCTTTTGAGAGAGATGGAGAGCTCATCACTTGGTGGGTGGGTTAGAAAAGAGAGGAAAGGGGTGTATTTATAGGAGGGGGGACTTGTGGGGGCAAAGAGATTACAGACTTAGAAAGTTGGACTAAGTAAAACTTACTCCATTATTACTCTTACGTAATATAATCAGTTTATGTGTATTGAATATAAGAAATTGTTTAAATTATAAGGCTAACTACACTTTAATACCAAATTTAACGTAAGAAGCATAACCACAAGGGATAGTACAGTTGGCAAACTGCCACTTCTAAATGGCGAATTTCTTGACGCTTGACGTTCGAAACTCACTGGGAGCATTTTGTGGCAAGCAGTAAGGCGCACTCCGAGTGGGGATTAGACCCACCATTCAGGTGTGGAGAAAATCTCGTAGTATTTACCAAAAAAAAAATATAAGAAACAAAGAAATATTGGGCGAGAGATTACTAAGGGCTGGTTAAACAATTTTACCCAAAGTCACCTTGAGATTTGTTTTTGAGTGAGCCCTATGAGAATGTCAAAAGAAACAAAAGTAACATATTTGAAAGTTGCACAATCTTGCAAGGGTTTATGAGGAGTTTGACCTCTTTTCCCATTGCCAATTAGTTTTGGGTGGAACCTTAACTTCCTTCATAGTATCATAGCGGGTTATCGCGCGTATATGGTTTAATTACCATATGCACGTGCTTCACATTACTCAATAAGTTGTCTACGTGTTAGGCTTGAAAATTCGACACACGTAAAGGGACGTGTGAGAATGTGAAAGGAACAAAAGTCCCATATTAAAAAATTCACAACATTGCAAGGGCTTATAACGAGTTGGACATCTCTTCCAATTGCTAATTGGTTTTGGGGTGGAACCTCAACTTCCTTCAAGCCCCACACGCACCACGTTATCAGCTAATCAAAATTTTACCGAAAAATATGACGATGAGATATATATGAAACATTTTAAAGAGTTCTTGATACTTAAATGCAAAATTAAAAAAAATTCATTTATAATTCTAAAAATTTTATATAAAGCATTGGATATTAAAGTGTAATTTGCCCCTATATTTTACAAACCACGTGGCCGTATAATATCGCGATTAGTTGGTTCTATTGGAGCATGAAAGATCTTAGACTAAGTAAAACTAGTGATTTTTGTGGAAGGACGGTTTATTTTAGTTTATAAATTTGATTATTATTAATTTTTTAAATTTTGCTATGTGACTGTGGGACATATGTGAATAATTTTAAAAAATTCATGGTATTTAAATGCAAAATTAAAAAATTCATTCATAACTCTGAAAATTTATATAAAGCATAGGATATTAAAGTGTAATTTGCTCATTTACAAACCACGTGGCCGTATAATATTGCGATTAGCGAGCAGGAAAGAGCTTAGACTAAGTAAAACGAGTGAATTTGTATCGAAGGACGGTTTATTTTAGTTTATAAATTTGATTATTATAAATTTTTGAATTTTGTTTTCGTTTGGAGTTTGAAGATGACAGTGCATTATTTGCTGTTATTTTATTTACATACGCTGCCGACTACGATACTCATAATCCTCAATCTTGGGGGATATTATACTGGCTGTTGATGTTAATTAAGTGGGATATGGACTAATAACTAATTAAGTTTTGGGACAAATTAATTAATTAACCTTTGTTTTCTCAACTATTGCAACTTTGCCCTAGGTTAATTATTTCCTGAAATTTTCTTGCCCTAGGTTAATTAAAACTGTGCGGTATGTCCTTCTTCTTAATTGTGTTGGCTCTATCTAATTAAGCACTGATATTGCAAGTTGTATATGCTTTTTTCTTCATGAGTTTGGGTTCTAATCAGCTAGTTTTGTTGTAGATATTATGCTCATTGTTTTCTTGGCTTTATCGTTCAATGTTTGAAAGGGCCTCAACTCTCGATCATGCATGTGCTTAGGTTTATTGTGTTTTTCAGTACTTTCTCTACTCAACTGGCATTGTGTTTAATTTATGAATGAAAACCTCGGTTGTTCTTCTATAAAATTAAAAAAATTAAAAAAATATTAATGCGCTTAAATTGACAGCAAGAAATTAATAAAGAGAATGGAAAATGAAATATTGAACAAATTTTGAAGGGGTCGTGCTCCTTGGCCAATGTGGATTCGGTCATGTTTCAGACTCATGCGCGCATGTAGGTAAGTCTTGGAGTATTTATTTATTTGTAAATGCGGTGAAGTATCATTGTATTGAAGGATGAGACTTTATTGATTTTTTTATAAATACTACGAGATATCTCTATACTGAAGGATGAGACTATTCTCCGTTAGGAGACTACGAGGTGTCCCTACACTGAAGGATGAGACTATTCCCCGTTCGGGGTGCAGCTTGCCTCTACCTCCTTATACGGAAGGATGGAATTATTCTCCGTTCGGGGACTACGAGGTGTCCCCACACTGAAGGATGAGACTATTCCCCGTTCGGGGCGGAGCTTGGCTTTGACCACAAAGTGCTCCTAGCGAGTTTCGAACTCACGTCAGTTAGGCACCTACATTGAAGGATGGGACTATTCCCCGTTCGAGGTGTAGTTTGCCTCTGGTTACAAAGTGCTCCAAGCGATTTTCGAACTCATGCCAATTAGGTACCTATTCCCCGTTCGGGGTGCGGTTTGCCTATGGTCACAAAGTGCTCCCAGCGAATTTCGTACTCATGCCAGTTAGGCACCTACATTGAAGGATGAGACTATTCCCCGTTCGAGGTGCGGCTTGCCTCTTGGCCACAAAGTGCTCATAGCGAGTTCCGAACTCATGCTAGTTAGGCATCGCCATCTGAAAGTGGCAGTTTGCCAATCGCATCATACCTTGTGGTTGGAGTATTTAATTTTCGTGTCTTTTAAGATTTCAAAGATTTTGGATATTAATTATGATTTTTTGTTGTGTTATAAGTCCAAAATATAATTTATATCACTTTTGAATTTATGCTGTTATAATTCATAATGAAATATATACTAGATCTGTTTAAAAATTTTAGAAAAAAATCATTAAAGCAAAAAAAATGGGCTGAATTTCGATAAAAGAATTTCGCTAATTAAGGAAAATTAGCTTTGGATTACCCCACTTCTTATTTCATTCACGAGTTCCTGATTGTTTAAGTTAAAATAATTTATAACTATTTTTAAAAATCGAGATGCTTTCATCCTCTACATATTCAAGATAACAAAAATAATACTTTTTTATTTAGTATGAAAAATTAAGATGAAATTATTGAGGTAATATTGATTAGTTGATAGCTTAAGCATGAATTTAAGTTGTGATAATGGGTCAAGCATTGTATCGATTGGTCAAACGACTGCACTTCACCATCCCAACATCACTTGTGAGAAAATTTTTACTTTTGGAACCCCCGATTATTTGTCAAAAGTAATCATCATTAGTTAATAATCCCAATTAGACAAGTCCAAGTCGGCAACAGAAATAATGACTTTCATCCTCTTGCATTGCAGTATCCCACTCAAAACTACCAAAAAGCAAATACTTGCATCGGGACCCATTTTCCTTAATCTCTTTAAAATTTCTATATTTAATGATTTTCTTAAGAATATTCTTCATACAATAATTTAATAATTTAAGAAATAATGATTTTTTTATGATATATGTAAAATTACAAATGAAAAAACCAATAAAAGTCTCGAAAAACACAACTTAAGAGTTGTGGGGTTGATCGATGATCGGCCACTCTGTTTTTAATTTTTCAGTTAATTTTTATTTTTTGTACGTAAGACATAAAGATATATTCAAGAGTTATAAGGTACGAGAGGTTTTGATTTTTTGGTCTACTTTTTTCTGCTACGTACATTTGTACTCAATCTAGTTCGCTATATCCTTTATGTATCCTTCTTCAACTCTCGTTTTTCCGTATCTAATTAAAATAAAATGAGAAAATTGAAAACAAAATGATTATCAAATCAACACTAAATATTATCTCCACCAAAATGAAGGACTGAAAAGACTTGTATAATGTCCACCAAATTACCTCAAGTTTAAGTGCTTCAACACTTTATTGACAATAGATTTTTCTGTTTCTAAAATTGTGATCCACCGCTATGATTATCAAAGGAGACTTTTCTTTCAATTTCAATACTTAGATTGTGTTTTCTTCCTTTTACCCCATTTTCACACATATAGAAGCAAATCTACCATAAACTTTATTACTATTAGCAGTAAGAAAATGACTATTTGGTGGAGGAAGTTCCCTTGAAAGCTAATTTTATCAAGCACATCAAACTTGTGAAATAGTAGTCGGACAATCCCCGGCCCCTTTACAAAGATAGGGGATTGGTGGGGAACTGACAACGATAGATTAATAAGAATAATACTTGCATCTTATTTTTGGAAAAATCTTGTCGTTCAATTATTTTTATTTATCATATTATCCTTGTACATATATATATATATATATATATCATAATTGAAAGTATTCAAATTCTAAATCATTTTTTCAAGATTCTATGAAAAAAAAAAAATCATATGAATTTGAGATTGTTTAGTCATTTATATGTATCAATTAAATAGACGGTCTAACATGAAAATCTTAGTTGTTACAATTTTTCTTGATTTGTTTGATACATATAAATTACTAAACAACCTTGAATCTTGTTGATTTTTACAAAGATGATCTTGAAATAATGACTTGGATAAATGAACCGTACGTACCAGTTAAGATATATGTATATATAAAATCTTATAAATTAAAATAGTGGAATAAAAAAGTTTTGTAAAGGATGTGAGTGTAAGTATTGGGCGACATATAATTATTATATACTAGTTTCCATGCACCGTTTAAACGTGTGTAATTTTTTTTTTTTTAAATTAGGAGAAATTAAATAAATTCAAAAGTATAAAAAATAAATAAAAAGGGTTGTGGGAGGAGGAGTAACTCCCTCCACATTTCTCTCCATCTATTTTCCTCCACGTTTCTTTTTTATTTCACTTTTATCTCTTATTTATTTTTTTTTTATTTAACTTTGATTTCTTAATTATCTCTTATGATCGATATATTACATTTTTTTACCTTCAATTATATTTATCTAATATAAAATTATAGAGGTATTTTTATCATAAAAATTTGATAAAGCATTTTGACATTACTGACTTTATAATAATAGAGATAATCCATATTGATATATAATAAAGAATAAGAACGAATTATCCTAAACTTAAATACTTGATATTGCGTGTAAATGTAAATAATTATTGCATGCATGGAATTTAATACTACCATGGCAAACCCTCCAATCCTAAGATAGTTTTTTCTCTTTCTTCTTTTCTTTCGGGCTAGTGAGAAAGCAAAGAAATGGAAACAAAGGCTGTCCACTTAGGATTTTTTCGTTTTTTCGATAAGTAAAAAAAAAAAAAAGTTGTCCACTTGACAAGTCTTGTGTTAAATTTGCACTAGTTTCAAGTATGTACTAGAAATATGCCCAGTTTTTATTCTATGCCTTAGTAAACTCTGTGGCACGTCTCGGCACTTGCACCCACCAGGCCACCACCACTGACCACCACCCACCACCCACCACCCACCACAGACAGGCTCGACAGACCCCCACTGCCTTTGGTTTACTCTTCATGATATAGTAGAAGACAGCATGCATTTTTTTTGTTCACCACCCTCCATTAATGATGGCGATGAATAATTATTATAGACAATGCTTATATTTCACCATGGTAGTATCTACTCGTACTATCATTTTGATTTATCAAATTATTTTTATACATATTTCATAATCGAAACCGTTCATTCTCTTAATCATCATGTAAAGTTCATCTCCGTAAAAAAAATAAGATTGAAGGTCGTTTAGTCATTCATATATATCAAATAAATCAACGGTTTTGGTAAGAATTAAATTACTCATGACAAACCGCCAATTTAGTTTGTATATATGAGTGCCTAAATTATCTCCAATTTTGTTGAATTTTTGCGTAAGTGATCTTGAAATGATAGTATATGAGTTGAACAGTTTAGATAATGATATATGTATAATGACAATTAAATAAATGAAAATGATTGTACGAGAAGGTAACCACCAAGATGGGATGTAAGTATTGTCCAATTATTATTATTCTCACATTTATATTCACTAATCAAAGTATTAATTTAACATATGTGCTACACGGATGTAAATAGTTTTATATTCATTTTGACGATAATATGTTGCAGTAATATAATATTTAGGAGTTTTTCTTGTTAAATTCTTCAAGGTAGAGTTACATTACACTTACCCATATTAGGTAAAATTTTAAGAAGATTTAACACGCAATAAGCCACTGCCACGATTTCTCACTTAAGTCGACTAGAGGAACCACCTTTGCTACGACTTCCCACTTAAATTGATTAGCGAAACAACTCACCGTCTTGACTTTCCACTTCACTTCCAGTAAGTTTGATATTATGAAAAAATCAAACACACGACATCTAAAGTATACAAATTCAAATTTTTATTAACTACTATAGATTACTTAATATATACGTACAACATTTCAATAATGGTAATGAAAGTTTAGTTAAATTCCACCTTAAATGAATAGAAGTTTTTTTACAACATATTCTACTCTAATTTAATTACTTTATATATAAAGTGGCTAAACCATTGTAGAAAGAGAGAGGGGTAAAATCAGATTTGGTCAAAAATTATTTTCCTCTTGAATAACCACACTTCGATAATCACTGTTAACAAAGTTACGTTAGTATTAGTTGAAGATAGTCGATCTACTAACGAAAGTATTAGAAAAAAAAATTGTATAACAAAAAACATATTTAATTAAACAGTCATGTTTTCAAGATGATGGATGAAAATATCCGCAATATTCGCAATATTTCTATGGATATATCTGTATTTTAGAATCTTGACATAAAAACAGTGAAGAAGAAATATCGGCGATATTTTCATAGATCTATATGAATTTAAGGGTTTCAACATAAAAATAGGATAGAAGAAAAATCTTTCCAATTTCAGTGTATATATCATTATTAGTCTTATATAAGTATTATTAGGTGTTTAAGTTTTTTCCAAAATTTCATTCAAAATTTTTTAAATTTTAGACTAAATTTCTAAGATTTTTTTATTAATCGATATCAAAATATCGGTAAATATTTTTATAAATTTAACTGTCGATATTTGCGTGAATAATATTTTCATTCTTGCTCACAATCGATCAAAGGGAGCAGTGTATAGTCGGTAGACCCTCCCACACCCTCTATGCTCTCTTGTTTTTAGGGTTAGTACGTACAGAAAATTATCAGGTCCCCCCCATGCCCTTTAAAGACTCTTGGCTCAGAAACCCAGGCCTTTCTTTCTTCTCTGGTTTCCATTCAACTTTCCGGACTCTGCTACCAAAAAGGACATGAATGCCCTAGTACAGTCTGACCTACATCAATTATACCTGAAATTTCTCTATTGGGAAAAACAAAAATCTGGGTATTTTGGTCATTAGGGTTCCTTTATTCCTCCTCCCTATAAAGGACTATAAAAGCTGCTGCTGGGTTTCTTCTTCTTCTTCGCCCTCCTCTTTCACAGTGACTGACCAATGTCCCCACTCTTCTGCCCAAAAGCTCATAAAATCCTCATACCTTTCGATTTTATTCACACAAATTAATTCCTCTCCATTTAATTACTAAACTCTAGCCTACCTCCCCTAGGGTAAAAGAGCTCTGGTGAAAACAATTTAATTTAAATTTTTTTATTTTTTGGAAGGTGAAAACAATTTAATGGTCACATGTGATATGATATATGTTACCACTAGTACAACCACTCATACACCTAAACCTAGAGGATCAACAAACTAGGCAACACCCACACCTTCTACATGTGAAATGGATTGTGCCACGTTAGCTAGTAAAATAGGGAGCGAAGAAAGAGTCGTATCACGTTATTCGTATTTTTTATAAAATTCAGATCTTTAATCATTCGATAAAATAATTCTGTAACGTATAAATTATTCATTATATCTGTGTTAGTTTTAATTATCATCCAATACAACGATGACTTGATTAATTTCGACACCTACCCTCTTAGGTTTACATCATCACTGAATAGTCAATATCATATGCATAAAAGCTCCTAATATAGTATATACTACAATGTTATCTTCTTTCTTTTTTTGGTTGAACAAATGTTACCATGTTATAGTTGGGGGTTTATGGAGGTCACTTTGTTTCTCATTCAAGCTATCGATTCCTTGATTATCGTCAGTCGCATATCGTATATGTAGAACAATGGCTGGTCTCGCAATTAATTAGCATGCATATAATATTTCTCGTATGATTTCTCTTTTTGATGAATGAGGTTGCGGGAATTCGAAACGGTCAAACATATTTCAATCAACCGTAAAACAAAAACAGAGCTAAACCAGACGAAAAGCTCGTTAATTAATGCCTCCTATATAATTTTTGTGTTATATTTCAAGAGTTCAAATTGTCTATAACTCGTTTTAAGTTGGGAATTGATTATGAAATTTCTTAATTTGAGAATCCGATTGATATAGTACCTGATTTTTTTTTTTTTTTTTATATAAATTGAGCGTGGACTCTCTTAGTCTTATTGTATGATACACTCTTTTTATTTTGGTCGAATTAAAAAATCCTGATAAAATTTTAACGAAGTAATTATAAACATCTCAACTTTTTTTTTTATTTTTTGGATAAAAAATGATATCATTGTATATTATAAAGAAATGATACAATCATCCCATCAAAATCAAGCTATGACAACAAGATCCACAAGCCAATATGACAATACTAACGTAGACAAAGCCGCACTAACAGTTAACAAACCCACATCATTGAAATTATGCAAAATTACAAATTAAGCCTACAAAGACCAAAACAACTAAAACACTAATGACGCCTATAACCCTAAACAAACTACTTCCACTAAAAAACAGTCACCGTCTTCAAACACATTACATCTGGTCTTGAAGAATTTGAAGAACATGACGAATCTGAGGATGACTTGTTCTTTAGTGATCCAATTGAGCATAAAAGCGAATAAAAGACAAACAAATCATAATCTAACTACTGTGACTAAAACCAATGGGAGATATTGCGGCAAACTTCTCCAACAGCAAGGTAGAACAAGATTTTTGGAAATAATCAATTTTAAAGGGAGATTTTGGATAAGGGGATGAATTGAAAATATAGCAAAATAACATGATAAGGAACTCAAATATGAGTCTGGTTCAGACCATACAGTCAACACAAACACAAAGAGACTCTTATTACTAACCCAAAAGAAAAAGAGGAAAAACGATTGAGAGGAGGAAGGAAGAAGATGGTTAACATGATATGAGGTTAGTAGGAGAAAAAACGAAAGTTATAATTTTTTTAATTTAATGGAAGTAACTCACATCTCAACTTCCCTGTATATACTTAATTTATATTATTAATAAATAATATATTTTTCTTTAAATAACAAAATACAAATTGCGTCAATAAATTAAATAACTAGAGTAAATAAGACTATGTAGATTGAGGTTTGAAGTGTACCTATCAATGCCATATTGCCATACAATGATTAACATGAGATTTTTTGTATATAAAGTTTTGATCTCTCTTGACATTGGATTTCAATCTCCAGTATTTGACAATTGGCAGCACACACGCACACAACTTGACTTTCCCAAATTTATATAATCTTTAATTTAAAATGTCAATATTTATCTTAGTTATATAATCTTGGTCATTTAGTCATTACAAATGGAAAGCTTCGCGAACTTAAAAAGGTGTTGGACCCAAATTTAGTCGGCAATCCCTGCTTACTGCGTTGCGCGCCCATTTGCATTTGTGTGGCCATTGTGTTCCACGTGTGTGTCACAGGGTTCATCGCTGTTCGCTACCATGAGACCCCCCCGCCACTTTACTCACCGCTCTTTATTTAGTGAATGTTAATTATATATTAGTCTAATTTTAATAATTAACAGTGAAATTAGTCCACTTAGATTTCTAAGCAGTACTTTATTTATTTATTTTTAAAATACTCATTTTATTTTCCTATATTACCCAAATAATTTAATTAAAGTCATATTATCTTCTTGTTCCTTCCAAAAAAATTCATATTATCTCAACTTACTATTTTCAAGATTTTATTTTGAGTTATTTGAATTCCAATAGGATAAGATTTCCATTCATTTTGTTACCAGCAAATAAAAAACATATTATCGTACTAAATTATCAATTTTATATATTAAATAAATCTCTATTAGATATTCATTGGTAAAATTTCTAAATTGTTGACTGTAATCCTATTAGTATGTCGCATCTACAAAAATAAGGGATTTAAGCTTGGGGAAAAAGTTTTAAGCATGATTCATGAGACAAGAAGCTCAAAAATTTGTTGATCAGGTAGATGAAATCTTACAACTTTTTCAATTTTCGATCATTCGTTTGCTATTTTGAGTAAAAGATCTTACAATTTTTCAATTTATTTCTTACAAAAAGCACATATAGAATAAAGAGAAAATTACACTTTAATACCCTGTATTTTACACCAAGTTTCATAATTATACATGATCTTTCAAATTTTGCATTTACATACCCTGAAGTAATTAAAACGTGACCACTTGGCTCCACCGTTAACTATTCCTTTAAAAAATCTATTAAGTGATGATATGTTACTTGTGTGACCTAACTTTTAAACTTATTTTTTACTATGTAGATAAAAAATAATAATAAAATTAAATTATAAACAAATCAAAATTTTTATTTCTCTCTTCCTTCTTCTTCTTCTTCATCCCTCTCTGCAAATTCAAATTACAGTTATAAACCAATCACACCGATAACTTTGGTTTCGATGTCGGGATCGTCGGTCTTGAGTTATAATCCAAGTTCCCAATTTCTGTCTCTAATTTGTCTCTGTCATTTTTTGGGTTTGCATGCTCGGTCTATTATGATTTTGTGCGCCTGCAAACCAAAATTAAAGAAAGAAAAACGAAATCCAATGTCTTATTTTGATTTTCACTTTTCCTTTTAATTCAAAAATATATGTATAATGAAGAAGAAAACTAATTTTGTTTGGTAGCAAAGACAATGGTCAAATAGGGAACAATCTTTGGTTCAGTCTCAGTCTCATATGTTCTTTGTCAATGAGCTGTATATTTCTAGTTAAACTCAGTCTCCTAATTAGGCCCATAGTAATATTCCTAGTCTCTGTATATATATAACTTCCTTATTGTTATACAATTAATAAAAAAGAAGAGAGTTCTCATCAAATCTAAGATGGTATCATAGCAGTCAATCCTGACTGTCTCTTGCCCTAACCCTAGAAATCACTTTCGCAACCCCTAGCTGTCATACAACCCTAGAAACCAACCACCACTTCGCCGCACCACCACTAGCCGTCCACATCCCTCCCGCATCACATCCTTCTTGCAGAAAAATCACCCGCATCAAACTCCTTCCCGCATCATAGCCTTTTCGCATCATAACCCTTTTCCGCAGCATAACCCTTTCCGCACAAACTCTTTCCGCAACATAACCCATTATGCAGCATAACCCTTTCCGCAACAAACTCCTTCCCGCAACATAACATTTTCCGCAGCATAACCCTTTCCGCAGCATAACCCAGTTTGACAAGCATCAATCAGTTTTTTCTTTACTATATCTCTCAAACTCCATGGCTACGGTCGTAGAGAGGAAGATTGTGAAGAAGACGACCAATCAAATTAAAGACCCTTACGCCGCCGCCGCCACCGCCGCCGCAACAGTCCCAATCACCTTGGCCATTGACCTAATGGAAACACCACCGACTAGCCCACCACCGTACCCATAAACCAACCATCCATCGACGCCGAAAACAACAACAAAATCGAAACTAAAGCATCGGTGATTGGGGTATAACTGTGATTTAAATTTGCGAGGAGGGAGGAAGAAGAAGAAGGAAGAGGAACATAAAAGAATTTAATTTATTTTTAATTTGAATTTAAATTTTTTATTATTTTTTCATTTCCATGTCAAAAATTAAGTTTAAAATATAGGTCCCGCAAGTGACACATCATCGCTGGAATAATTAATTGTGGAACCAAGTTGTCACGTTTTAATGACTTTAGGGTATGTAAATGCAACATTTGAAATGTCAACTATAATTATGAAATTTAGTGTAAATCACAGGGTACTAAATTGTAATTTGCTCTAGAATAAAATATTTTTGTTTGATAAGTACATAGAGTTTCTCTTTAGGTTAACAAATTTTTATTTTCTAAGTATATATGCGCTTTTCTATTTATATAGTTGGTAAATTAAAGTATATATGTTTTTACCTAGGATTATGGTATTTGTTATATAATATAGCAGGTACATTAAAATATATATCTTTTTAGTTTCCAATACGATTATTTTTCATGTTAATTTATTTATTTTTTTCAAATTGACAAGTTTTTTTGTTGACTGTATGTATTTTAGTCATATAAGAATTCTTAATAAAAACAAAAGTATTCAAATTATTTTATAAACAATAAAATTTTAATTTGTTTCTAATTGCCTCTTTAATTAATGTTAATTTTTACATTAAATGGTCATTTTTAATAAAATTAAAAAAATCTTAATAAATAATCTTTTTTAATCTCCTCCATGCACCAACGAGCAGACCACGGTGGCGTCCCCCTCCACAGTCACTGCAGCACTACTGTCCCAAAGGAAACAGTGCGGAGCTTTCTTGGTTTTTCTTTAATTGACATCAAATTGCAATCAGCATAATCATCTGGCAAATCAAAGTCCATAGGTATTGAAGAATTTTCAAGTTTGGAAAAAATTCTGCTAACGCAGATTCAATTTTGCTTCTATCGATCCTTCTTTTCTAAAATTACAAAGAATTTTCATTATTCAATTTTGTAAGCAATCCAGGTCTTTCTCCATCTCTCTCTCTTCCCCATGTTCTCTCTCTCAACTACCTTAGATATAAAGGTCAGCCTCTTTTGTTTCCGGCGAGCATAGAGGAAGGGAAGGAGATATGTGAGAGAAAAAAAGAGGAAAAAGACTAACTTATAGAGGTATGGTTATATAGGAAGGCGAAGATGTGTTCTGACATTGACGGAAAGACAAGAAGTGGATACTCCATCACAATTGACCGACTCCGGCGCCAGAGGCGTAACCAGGAATTAAGTACAGAGTGGGTTTTCATAAATTTTTTAAAATAAAATAAAAAGTTAAACTTTTAATATAATTTAACTCAAAATGAATACCACACTAATCTAATGGTCGAAATCAACATAATATATATATATATATATATATATATATATATATATCAAATTAGCCAAAGGATGAAAAAAATCATATCATATTATTAAATTATTACGTCATAAAAAAATATTATTAAATTATTATATTAATAGTTGTCCGCAACGAGTTCTCATATTTTGAAATCGTTATATCTCGATTAGCATTTACATTTCTTTTGTGATTTTAACAAAATTAAAAGCATATTAACTTAATTTAAATTCAAACAATTCTGATAAAAATCCATATATGTGAAATATAATAGAAGTAAGAAATCACAAACACAAAGTTAACTGTATAAATAAATAAATTAACTAATTCGAAATTATAAAGGAAAGAAATATGCTTACTTAAATTAGAATCAATTTAGTACTTATGTAAACAACATTTATATTATATTATATATAAGGGAGGAGGGGCTCAGGACCCCCCGGACCCCGCTTGGCTCCGCCCCTATCCGGCGGTTTGTGCTTTGTCGTGGTTAGGTGGCAGGGGAGACTTGAGTGGCAGTTTGGATTTCTGTAATTTTATTAGATTTATTTTAATTTCTTTAAAGGTTTAGAAGGGCGAATTTAATATAATGGCATATGGCAAGCAATTAGGAAAGTGGTGAGCAAATTTTTTCTCCCGAAGTACCACACCGCGTCACCACGTACATACCTTTTTTTCTTTTATCATATTTATCACCCACTTACAAATTGATTTTTCTCAAATTCAAGGTCTTAATTTTTGGATTTTGAAATATTAAAAAGCGAAGTCAATATCTAATATGTATTATCTCTCAAATAAATATATAAATTACATCAATCACTAATATACATTTTAATTATATGTGACAATTTAGGTTTGAGTTGATGAATTCGAAATTTATTTATAACTTACTTACCATTGAATACTTTGCCCTAATCCTCCCTCCTTCATATAGAGCATCTTAATATGTTTTTCACTTAACCACCCCTTCTTTCATCATGATTCGAACAAAAATTATGGGGGTGAAAGTACCAGTCATTTCTTGAGACATACCGTCAAAAAAACTTTCTTGACGAAAATCATTATTGATGAGAAATATACCCGAATAATCAACTATGCAATTGATTATTAGAATCAATAAGTTAACAATTATTCTAATTAAGTACGCTGAAATTTTGCCCTACAATCGCCCCGCCGACAGGGGAGCTCCGGTGGTCGCAAGAAAATATAATTCTAATAAAAATGGGGTATTGATAATTAAGAAATCAGCAACAATGCTAGTAGTATTTTAATTTGAGATAATATAATCTTTTAGTGATGATAAATGGTGCAAGTTGGGTCGACAGTGGTGGGGGGTCCGCCCCGACAAAATGTTCATAGTTACTCCTCCCCACTCGAATACATGAACCGGTGGATCCGGATCCGGCACCGGGTCCCCCACCTCTCCACCCTCAAATTCATGGTTGTTGGGGGGTCCTAGATATGGACGATCGTGTTAAATATCTAAATTGTAATGCCCCATGCATCTGAAGAGTCCAGAACACATTGTCAACTCCATCATATATATATATATATATATGTATTTGTTTATAATTTTCGATTTCATTTTTTTCAATAATTCTATCATTATTATTTTACAATTCAAAAGAATATTAGAAATAAAAGTTGGCGCGCATTTGACTGCTTTTCCCATGGTTAGGAAGCCGTCATTCTTGAAATTAATAATGGATCTTTAGTTTCTCACTAACATCTCTGGAGCACATGTTTAAAATAAGAGATCTTGATTTTACTAATAACATTAACAACACATATTTACAAACAATTATTCTACTTTGACAAAAAAGCGTGATTTTGTGTTAAGTCATAAATTTAGTAAGTAATAGTAAATAAATGTCGAGCTCAATAAAAAAGCTAAACGACTTCAATCGTCTTTGTATTTTATCATAATTTTAGCAATCATCATTATACTTAAATATTAGTATTTGTCGTCCCTGAATTTTATTTAAATGTTTCTACTAGCTAGTACTTCGTCTATTTCTAAACGATTTCTATTAAAAAAAATGATAAACTACATAAAAATACTCAAACTATATGAGTCATTTTAAGTTCATATCATAACTATGAAAATTTTCATATAGGTACCAAAACTATCAAAATACAACATTTAAGTACCCACCGTTAACAATCTGTTAAAAAAATTTGTTAAGTGCTCAAGTAGCATTAGTGGGGCCCTTTTTATGCTAACATTGACGTCTTGTAGAAAAAAAAAATTGATATATTAAAAATAATAAATAAAATTTTAAAATAAATTATGAAACAAAATTATTTAATATATAATTAAATAATTAAAATGAAAATTAATTTTACAAATTGACAAAAAGAAATACAAAAAAGAGAGAAGAGACCAACAATGCCTTGCTCCCCAACTCTATGCCCACTTTGTCTCGCCTGCGACTCCCGACTAGGAACCCCGATGGTCGGAGCTGAAATCTGGGTTTGTAGGAGAACAGGAGCAGGAGGACCATCAACCTCCCGTTAGCACACTCCTGTCAGCACCATCAACTTCATCAAGATTCGAAGGCAAAATCGGGTCGTATGCACTGACTCGTTTCAACAACCCGGGTCATGATTTCCCCTTCATCCCGTCGTCTTCCCCCTCTCACACCTTCACTGCCAACAACAGCCCAAGAGCGTGGGTAATCGCTTCAAAATTTCCAAACAACTTGTGAGCAAACCATCCAAATCCGTACCCGACTTCCCTCAGACACCTCGTATTTCAAGGCCAAGTACGCCGCATAAGGGTTCCAGCTTCTTCAATTCGTCTCATGGGGTTTAAGGCCAAGTACGCCGAATTGGCCATCATCATTGAATTGAGAGGTCGACTCAAGGTCAATTGCAGCAATTTTTCCATGGCCATCATCATAATTATCACCATCATCAACACCATAATTACCACCATCACCATAATTATCATCAACATTACTATAATCACCATAATTACCATCGTCATCATTTTCGTCCTCTGCTTTGCTTTCAACGACTGCAGGTCGGCTAACCTTATTTACACGACTTTGTACACACATTACAATAAAATCCAAGTTGCCCGGAGAAATGACATCGTCGAGCAACCGTAGGTCTCCGTCGAGTAACAATGAAAACGGCAAATCGCTGTTGGGAAATATGCGTCGGGCTATTTCAGTGGGGCTTTTATGTTACTCGACAACAAAAGTGTATTCGTCGAGCAACTTCATCTTGCCTGGCGGTATAGTTCCTCGTTGATGTCTTCGTCGAGCAACCTAAAGTCAACAACATATCCGTCGGGTAACTATTAAAATGTCCGTCGGGTGAGTTTTTACACACCCGTCGGGTAACGTTATACAATCCCGTCGAGTAACGTTATACACTCCCGTCGGGTAACGGTATACACATCCGTTGGTTAACGGTATACACATCCGTCGGGTAACGGTATACACACCCGTCGGGTAATGTATTACACATCTGTCGGGTAACGTATTACACATCCGTTGGGTAACGTATTACACATCCGTCGGGTAACGTAGTACACATCCGTCGGTTAACATGTCCCACATTCGTCGGGTACAGTTTTAAAAAATTTCGTGCCTGACGCCTTCACTGTGCGTCGGGCAAACTATGAATATTTAAAATATATTTTAATAAATTATTTAATTAAATAATAAAAAATCAAAAAATTACTTAAAAAATTCAATTAAAAGAATCAAAATAAAATAAAAATAATATTTATAAAAATTAATGTAATATTTTTACATCATTAAACCTAAAAAAATATTTTACATATAGTACACTCTAACTAGCAGTCGAGGGGTCAAAGTAGCCAGGATCTTGATGGGGCTCTTGGGTGGGTGGTGAGAAAATGTCATCCAATCCACGGTCACCCAAACGATCAAGGACCTTGGCAAGGTAATTCTTGATTTGGACGTTTTGGGATTGGATCTCCGCGTATTGGGCTTTGATCTGAGCATTTTAGACCTGGAGGAACTCGAAGTTTCTCCTACGGTCCGACGTCTCCTGGGGATTACCTATCAAAGATGAATTCGACGACTGACCGAGACATCCCGCACAATCCCGTCGCCCGCCCCTCAAACGACCCTCCCTGGGCGCCTCCCAAGTCGTCGTTCCAGAATAGCGATCGACATGTCGACATTAGGGAGTTGCTGCTCCAACCGCACATCCGGATGCTGTTGGGTGAGCTCAGCTTGTGTCTGCTGGACGTATTGCTGCATCGTATCCTACAAATTCGAATAAATATTAATTAGAAATATAATTATCAAATTCATAAAAAATGTTTAATCTTCAAAAAATGTACTTACGTGAATTCGATCAACCTCTTGATCCCCCCGTCCAGCGTACACCTGCCCCCAGGCATCCACCTCTGGGAACATCGACCCGGCGATGCGCCGATCCTCCTGTCGGGCCGATAAGGATTGTGATCCCCCGTGGTGGTTGAATTTCTTCGCTCCCCGGTTCGATGTGTTGGCGATTGATTTCTGCTATTCATTCGTAAAATTGAAAATTAGATTTTAAAATAGAAAATAACATAAAAATTAAATAATTTAATTAATTAGATAGATAATACGTACCAGATAGGTGGGGGACACAAAATGGTCGCACAACCACCACCAGCCCGGTAGTTTTGGTCCGTCAAACTCCTCCTGAGGATTTGCCCAAGCTTCCTCCGGGGAAGGCCAAGTCAAGAAGTACATGTGAAGCTCGTACTTCCAGTCGGCGTACCGTAACTGCCAGTGCTGGCACAGGTATCTACTGAGCTCGACGTTCTCCAAGTCGAACTCAAAATTGATCTGCAAGCAATTATTAAAGTTAGTAAAATAATTAAAAAAAAATGAAATTAATGTTAAAAATGGGAAAAAAAACATACCGATAACTTTCCCCAACAACGCGTGATCTCCTCCGGAGTTTGGGTTCTGAAAGTCTCCCCCATCATCAGAGACTTGGTGCGAAGAATTGCACCAATGTCGTGCACCAGAAGGCTGTGAATTTTGACCGGCGCAGACCGGAGGCTCGGCACGTACACCACTAGTATCTTTGCATTTGTTGTCCTGCAAATATGCTGGGATGTCAAACCTCGGTTTATCCCGCGCACGTTCATCGACCTACCTGCAAATTCGATGAACATTGTTAAATAAAATGAGTAACAAATATAAACGGTTGGTTAAATAGACAACATAATGAACTTACCCTTAGGGAGTGCTCCGACATTAGACCCCGTTTCGTCTGCTCCGACGTCGTCCTGTGAGGGTTGGGGGTCGGTACGGGGTTGCCTCAGTTCTTGCTATACTGTCGACGAGCCGATCGGGCACCAGGTCGCTGATAGACCGACATCGGTCCCTGAACCGACGCCGCTGTTGAGGCAACCGAGTCAGGGGCTGCCTCCTCCGGCGCATGATCATCAACGGGATCAGGGCAGGGGCGGGTCCTGGACGTGATTAAGGTGCGATGCGACATCTACAATAACAAATATAAATGAATTAATATAAAATTAACCAACATATTTTTAATTAAATAAAAAAACCAAATATTCTTAATATTAAATATTAAATTCAAAAAATAAAAACATTTGAACATTTAAAATTAACCAACATTTTATAATTCCAATAAACGTAAATAAATAAAGCAATAATTTTTTTTAGTAATAATTAGTAAATTGGTATCTAAAAACCAAAACTAGCAAATTCTAATTTTGAAAATTAAATACAACACAACCGAAAATAAACTTTAAAAAATAATTAATCCAAACGTAATAAACTCAAAATTCACAACATTATACCTAAATTTCTAAATCGAAATTTTGGGACCAAAATCAAACTTACAAATTAATCCAAACATATAATAATAATAGCCAAATCCTAAAATTCACAAATTAAAAATTTATAAAACTCACATTTCCAAAATTCACTTATACTACACCATATCAAAACTTCACAAAATTGTTTTTAAAATTCAAATACCCAAAATTCATAACATTCACATATCCAAAATTCACATAAATTTCATATCCAAAATCATAACATTATATCAATTTCAACATTATACCAAACATCAAAATTTCAACAAATCTTCAACTATTATATATACATTAACAATAACAATAAACCAATAACAAATATATATCCAAATATATATACATAAACATTAACAATAACAATTAACAATAACAATATCCAATTTCATAAATTCTTTTTTCAACTCAAAATTAACAATAAACCAATATATATACATTAACATTAACAATAAACCAATAACTAATATATATCCAAATATATATACATTAACATTAACAATAACAATTAACAATATCCAATTTCATAAATTCTTTTTTCAAATCAAAAATAAAATTAAACCAATATATATACATTAACAATAGAGAGAGGGATAATGAGTTTGACCTTCAAGGAAATCGGTGAGAGATCGGTCCGGCGTGGGGAGCGGCATCGACGACAAACCTTGGTGAGAGACATGGGGCGTCTTTGCTGGGGCGGCGGATTGAGGAAGAGCAACAAACAGTCGGTGGTGGAAACTGAGATCAAAGAACGAAAGAGATACAGAGAGCTAGGAAGAATAAGTCATAGCCAACAACAGAAAATGAAGAACAAGGAAGAAAAAGAAGAGTCAGTCTGATTTATGTCTCTGATTGACATTGCCCGACGTATTGGTCTTTAGAGCAAAACTTTAATGATACGTCGGGTATTAAAAAACGGTGGAAAATCGTCGGGTATTTCATTCAACATCCGTCGGGTAACTCTTCACTATCCTCGTCGGGTAACTTATTCGCGATATGTCGGGTAACATGTTTCCTATCCGTTGGGTTTATGTAAAAATATCCGTCGGGCACTGTTAGCGAATATTTAGGCGGGCAATCCGTCAGGTAACATTATAAAACAGCCGTCGGGTAACAACATTTGTCGGTATCCGTCGAGTAACATTTCCAACTTCATCGGGTACTAATTTCACACTCCGTTGGGCAAAAAAACGCAGTATTTTTGAGAATCCGTGAAAATTTAGGTGCAGGGTTCGTTGGACATTATTCCAAACAGGCATCGGGTTAGAACACCGGTCGGAATCCGTCGGGTAACATTTATATTATCCGTCGGGTTACACTACGCGAGAATTTTGAGATTTTGCGAAAATTTAGGCGAAAATTTGGATTTTTTCAAATTTTCGAGAATTATTACAGTTACCCAACAACGTACCGCGATCAAGCCCGACGGCGGTTGGCCCGGCGAATATCTTGTGCGTCGGGCTTGACTATTCTAATGCCGTTTTTAGCATTAATCTGAAAACCGGGTCCGGCGAAAGAATAAGCAACATCGGGACCATTCAAAATTTGGTTGTACATGCCTAAAGCCCCATCTATTGTTATCGTGATGTTTTGAGGAATTCAAGTCGTTTGATCGTGACGAAAGGTTGTGTAACCATTGAATCGTCGCGCACCGTTACCTAATCCCGGGATTTCCAAATTGGGTAATTTTTGGCGTAGCCGATCTATGGATACCTACCATAAATGTGGACGGTTAGATCGGTCAGTTTCAAATTGGAAATTATTGAAAATTGGAAAACAAGCATATTGACCAAGGAGTTTAAACTCTTGATGGAAACTTCAATACATTTTACGAATTTTTGGTTCTATTGATATTCAACCGATTGAATTTGACCGATCTAACCGTTCATTTTGTGGGTTTACGTGCCTAGATCTCGCCCGTCAAAAATATTGAAGTTTTGAGGAATTCAAGTTGTCCGATCGAGACAAAACGTTGTGTAATCGTTGAATCGTCGCGAACTGTTACCTAATCCCGAGATTTCCAAATTGGGTAATTTTTGGCGTAGCCGATCTATGGATACCTACCATAAATGTGGACGGTTAGATAAGTCAGTTTAAAATTGTAAGTTATTGAAAATTGGAAAACAAGCATATTGAGCAAGAAGTTTAAACTCTTGATGGAAACGTCAATACATTTTGCGAATTTTTGGTTCTATTGATATTCAAACGATTGAAGTTGACCGATCTAGCCGTTCACTTTGTGGGTTTATGTGCCTATATCTTGCCCATAGAAAATCTTGATGTTTTGAGGATTTCAAGTCGTCCGATCGTGAAGAAACGTTGTGTAACTGTTGAATCATCGCGCAACGTTACCTAATCCCGAGATTTCCAAATTGGGTAATTTTTGGTGTAGCCGATCTATGGATACCTACCATAAATGTGGACAGTTAGATCGTTCAATTTCAATTTTCAAGTAATTTAAAAAATTGAACCTTTAATAAAAAAATGTAAACTTAATTTTGCCGCATCATAGCCGACGAATATTCATGTATATGCGTCGGGTAATTAAAAGCGGAGGTCGGTCGTCGGGTAAAAATAAGTTTCCGTCGAGTAACACTAATAGTTGTGATCCGTCGGGTAACCCGTTTGTTATCCGTCGGGTAATACCAATAGTTGCGATCCGTCGGGTAACATGTGTAATCACCGTCGGGCAACATTAATTTAAACAAATTATTTATTAAATAAATGTAAAATGATTCTGGTAAATAATTGTTTATAAAGATATTATCAAAGCACATTTTATAGACAATATTTTTATAAAAATATTGTTGTATTATTTTTGGTCAATAAGAATGTTGGATTCTATTTTTTTCACATTGCACTAAAGAGTAAAAATTGACCCTCATGATTTATCAAATTGACCTGCATGACTTATCATCAAAATATTTAACTAAATCTTTGACCTTCATTTATTTTGAAGTTGCGTAATTTGTGAAGTGCATGTTTGGTCTCCTCACTTTAAGAAAGTAAAAAAACTATTTTTGTGAATGAAATCGTACAACATACATATAAATCAAATTTATTGATTTGAAAATGGATATTACAAATATGAATGAAATTTCTAATTTATAACTTTCATTCGGATTTGCTTTCCCCCTCGCAATCACGCTCGTCATCCGATATGTGTACAATACTTGATTCCTCCGAATCACTTTCAATTTGTTATAATTCCCCCAGATCAATAAAAATGTCATCAATCGTAATTGGTGGGATGATGTCATTGGTCCGTACTCCATCCACATTTTGGGTGGATGCCGATGAATCCACCTGGTAAACGATTTGTTCATCGTCTATTTCCCCATCTTCTTCATGGTATCGGTCATCCAAGTCCCAAATGTTTCCATGATTCACCATCTCAGCTACTCTCCAACCACCACCAGCTTTTGGATCATCCACATAGAATATTTGTGTCGTTGTACCAGCGAGGATGTAGGGATCACTCTCAAATCACCGGGTGTTAGTGTTTATAAAGGTACATAACTGATCTTTGATGACACTGCCTGGGATACTTGGGTTCGTATCAAACCAAGGACACTTGAACAAGACGACTTCCTTGCGGTCGGCGTATAACACCTTAACCACATTTAACAATT
Organism: Oemleria cerasiformis; assembly: GCA_037349345.1. Taxonomy (NCBI): domain Eukaryota; kingdom Viridiplantae; phylum Streptophyta; class Magnoliopsida; order Rosales; family Rosaceae; genus Oemleria; species Oemleria cerasiformis. The sequence continues at coordinate 3,258,658 of JAZGTL010000006.1, forward strand.
TACCGTAGAAACCCGTATCAGCATTTGCCCTATCCCCCGGCATGAAGACCCCGTTATTTTGACTAGACAACTTGTCGTCTCGTTCTTTGCACACGAACTTAACTCCGTTAACGTGACAACCAGCGTACGTTTCTACTCGGAATGGGCCAATGACCAGCTGCATTAATTCTTTATTGAAATTTGGCGAGTTGACATCTTCAGCTGTGCCATATGGTAAGATACACACAAGAAACGAAATAGGTAAGCTTAAAACCAATTTACGAAATTTGGAGATAAAATATTTGACTTACATGCTCGGAAAATCAACGTGGAAACAGTTGTTTGTCCATTTCTTCCCAATTATAAGGAAATTAGGCCTTCATCAACGTCATGTGCTGCTCGTGGAAGGGTCAGACTTCGTCACAGTTGTTTAGTATGAACCAATGAGCCACCTCCATGTCGCTATTGATGAATGACTCCGAGATTGGACCAGTACCGAATGGTCGTGCGGGTTGGGCAAATACAGATAGGGTCTCTAGACATTGAGCACCATCGTCGTTACGAGACGCCCTGTTGAAGGCAGTTTCAACAGTTCAAAGGTACATTGTACAAAATGTGAGTGCCTCATTTGTAATGTACGCCTCGGCTATAGAGCCTTTGGGACGTGTCTTATTCCGAACGTACCGCTTGTACGTACCTAACATTCTGCAAGGAAATTTACATTAAGATTCACATATATACATTATAGTAAGGAAATATTATCAAATAGCAGGGATAAGTTATACATCTCGATTGGGTACATCCAGCGATAATTCACCGGGCCAGCTAGCTTTGCCTCATCCGGCAAATATATTAGTAGGTGCACAATTACATCAAAGAATGCATGTGGATATATTTGCTCAAGCTGGCACATGATGTACACAATATCCTCATATTGCTTAAAGGTCCGCCTTAACCAACTACCTGACACATAGTATCTGGAATAATTGAGACAAATAAACTATCGTCTCAACAACACCAACCTCCAAGAAGGTTCGAATACCAATCGGAATGAGTCGTTGTAGCAAAACATGATAGTCATGGCTCTTCATACCAGAAATGGTCCCACCGTCCGTGCTAACACTCCGGGATATGTTGCCAGTGTACCCGTCGGGAAATTTCACACCCTGCAACCACTTCAAGAATTTTTTCTTATTGTCCGGCGTAAATGTATAACTTGGATGAGCCATGATGTATTTGCCATTAACGACTTTTGGACACAAATTAGGCCGAATCTCAATTTCTTTCATGCCCAGACGATTCTTTTTTGTGTCCTTTGACTTGCCTTCAATGGGTAAGTCGTTCCCCCAACACTCTCATCAACATTCTTCTCGATGTGCATAGGATCGGCGATCTGTCTGATTTTCAATTTCGACTAATGTGGCAACCGGAAGAATATGCTTTTTTCGTCCAATTTTCCTGTTCGGCTGGTTTCGATCCTCGTGTCATGAACTCATGTATACTGTTGAGTTTGGATAATATCTCATCACCGCACCTCTCCCTTTGTCGACCTCTTAACTCTGATTTACAATCAAATGAGTCATATTGCATTCGCCATCGGTATTCCCAGGGCAGAAACCTTCACGCACCCAAGTAGCATACCTTAGATGCGTGCCAAAAGGACGTTGTGTCTGGTCCATATATCGGGTAAGCAAGATAGCCCTTGGTGCTCCATCCCAATAACATACCATAAGCTGGAAAATCATTAATTGTCCACATTATGGCCGCTCGTAGGGTGAACATTTCTCCACTGCACTTGTCGTATATTCGGACACTATTTTCCCAAATATCCACGACCTCGTCAATCAACGGCCGCAACTACACATCGATGGAATTACTTGGCGATTTGGGCCCCGGTATCAAAGTACTGAGGATTGTGAATTCTTTCTTCATGCCTCTCCAAGGAGGCAAGTTATACGGAACCATAACAATCGGCCAAGTGCTATAGGGCTTTGCTAAACTCCCAAATGGATTAAACTCGCCAATAGCGAGCCCTAATCTGACATTTCTTGGCTCCGCAACAAACTCGGGATACATTTTATTAAATTCCTTCCAAGCCTCTCCATCCGCCGGATGCCTCATTACATCATCATCAATGCGTTCAACCTTATGCCACCTCATATCACGGCTGTGTGGGACGGCATGTAGAATCTTTGTAACCTTGACTTCAGTGGAAAATAACGCAACACCTAGTTAGGAATTTTGTGCTTTTGAAACCTAGGCTCATTGCACACGGGACATTTGTCAAGTTGCTCGAATTCACCGTAAAATAAAGCACAGTTGTTCTTGCATGCATGGATCTTAATATACCCTAAACCAAGGCCCTTCAACAACTTATTCGAGCTATAATGATCTTTTGGCAGACAGTTGTCTTTACGGAGCATTCGGATGATAATGTCCAACATGTGATCAAAATGTTGTTCGTTTGATTATACTCAACTTTCATGTGGATCAACTCCACAACTGCCCCTAGAACCGAAAATGATTTACAACCGGGGTACAATTCGGGCTGAGCTTCTTTCAACAATCTCTCATAATGGAGCTCAGAGTCTTCGGGTTGCAACCTTGGCGCATCATCTTCCATATCATCTGATGTGGGAGGAAAAACATCGGTTAATAACTCAACGACTTGATCATTATCACATCGTCCATCCAAACCACTTTTGTCCCGACGGGTCCGAGGAACAGAAGACGTCAATGCAGAAAATATTTTTTTACCGTGATAGATGCAATTAGTGTAGTTGTGTACGATCACATTCCATTCCAGATGAGTTTGGACCTCATTCAACGACATCCAAATGCAATTATTACATTTACGGCACGGACACCTGATACGTCTTGTATCACTGCAATGACTACGTGCAAAGGCAATGAAGTTGTCGATCCCATCCAAATACTGATAAGAAGATCTATCAAACATTTGCATCCACCCTCTGTCCATTGTGTCTGCTTTCACAATATAGAGTCAACGTAAGTAATGGAGTTAACATTGTCCCGTAAATAGAAGAAGTGAAAATCAAAAGCAACTCTTCTCCTTATGCCTTCGATGATTTGACCATATCCCATTCGAGAGTCCACGTTTTGTGCTGTGTAGTTTGCGACTTACAAGGCTAAGTTCCGATCGAGGGAAATTTCGGCAGCATCTCCCTACAGTTCCCTAAATGCACGACGTAGATATTATAAACAAATATTTAGTATGCATTCAGAGAACATTGAGGGGATACCAACCGAATTTCCCACAATCGAAACCTAACCTCGTAGACCGCCAATTACACAACACTTAGTTGCGCACCCCCAAACTGTCCGAATATATGGACAATTCAAGAGTCAGTCAATCAATCTGATTCATTGACTCTCAAACGGATCTAAGGTTTTTCATTGAATTTCATTATACGAAGTTAATCAACTCGATTAACTTTGCATAAACGGTTATGAAATATGAACGTATTTCACTCAGTGGGAAATAAATAAAGCGTTTTAAAAAAAATATCACAACAAATTCACAAATACAAACCTATATAAATTATGCATAAAACAAAGTGTTAAATTTTATAATTTCCGTACATATTTTCTATTTCCCTATTTTCCTAACATATTTTCTTATTTCCAAACATAATTTCGAATTTTAATAATTTCATTACATATTTTTTATTTTCCTATTTTCCTAAAATGTTTTCTAATTTCAGAATTTCCTAACATATTTTCTATAATTTCATTACATATTTATATATTTTCCTATTTTCTAACAAATTTTTTTAATTTCCTAGCATATTTTATATTTCCCTAATTTCCTAACATTTTTCCTAATTTCCAAACATATTTTCTAATTTCAATCATTTCGTTACATATTTTTAATTTTCCTATTTTGCAACAAAATTTCCTAATTTCCTAACATATTTTCTATTTTCCTAATTTCATAGCATATTTTCTATTTTCATATTTTCCTAACAAATTTTCTAATTTCCACAAATTCTAAACAATTTCTACACATTTTCCACAATAAATACAAAATTTCCTAACATAATTATATCCAACATTCTTAACAAAATTAAATTGAGAGGTAAACACACATACCTTTTTATAAGTATTCGTTCAAATCAACCACAAAATTCCTACAACTCAAACCATAATTAATTCCTAATCAAAAATCAAAATTTCAAAATTAAAAAAAATAAAATTTTCATACCTTAAAATTTGATATTTGGTGATTGATAGAGAAAAAAAATTTGATTGGTAGTGAAAATGGTGATGAGATGATAATAATAGGTAGAGAAAGAAAGTGAGTGAGTGAGAGGGAAAGAGAGAGCAGAGAGAACAGATGAGAAGCAGAGAGGAGGAAGAAGAAGAAGAAGAAAAGAGAGTCTCGGGTATTTAGTGTGTTTAGACTTTTGCCCGTCGAACCTAATTCGCAGGGCAATCTTTAATGATTCGTCGGGCAACCTAGAGTCAACGCCCAGTGTTACCTGACATCGATTAGTCATCGTTGTATGTAATGTTACCCGACGGTGGGTACAAATTGTCGGGTAACACTTTCTAATTTTGCGCGCCAACGGCATGGTCTTCCCGTCAACTGGTTACCCGGCGAGTATGCGTATCCGTCGGGCAACCTGTACTTACCCCGCGAGATAATCTTCGTCGGGCAACAACGATTTTCTCTTAGTGACATATCTCACAAACAGAGAGAGTGGGCGTGAGCTTGGGTCCCGAACCGATCCACTGAGTCGGCGATTGACATCCATAACATAGAGGGCTTCTCGGGTGCTTGGCCACCAAAAAATTGGCTCCGTGAACTTTCTCAACGCAGTCCCAGTGTAGATTCGCTTGGTTTGCCTCGCAATGAACCCGAGCTCGCATTCCACAGAGGTAGTCGGTTGAGGAATCGTAGACGAGGTTTGCGATTGAATTTAGGGTTGGGTATTCGATTTAGGATTTTAGGGTTATGGGGATGAGTGATTTTGACTGCGATGCTAGCAGAAACGGTTTCGACTTGACGAGGGGAATAAGATGGTGTCACTAGCGAGGGTTGGATTGGTCGGAAGCAGGGGTTGCAATGGTGGCCTCGCCGTTGTCGCAGAGAAAAGGAAGATAGAGGGTTCGGGGAGAGAGAATGAGATTAGGTTTTGTTTTGGTTTTATTAAATTTTTTATTATTTATTTTAATATTTTATTAATTATCTTTAATATATTTAAATTTTATTAATTTTTTGTCTTCATGACATCCATGTCAGCAAAAAAAATAGCCCCACAAGTGCCACTTTGGCACTTAACATATTTTTTTAACAGATTGTTAACGGTGGGTACCTAGATGTTGTGTTTTGATAGTTTTGGTACCTAGATGAAAATTTTCTTATATGAGGTATGAACTTGAAATGACCCCTATAGTTTGGTTACTTTTATGTAGTTTTTCCTAAAAAAGATGATAAATATGTCAATCCACAATAAATGACACTATCGTCCCAGAATTATACCATAATTTTATCATTCGTTCATGAACTTGAAAATTAGTTGCTATGGCTCTCCAATTATGTTATATCTGTACTAATAATGCTCCTTTTTGTTAACTCCATCCAATTTTCTGTTAAAGTCAAGCGTAAATTTGACAATTCAACCTAAATCTTTGTAAAATAAATAAATTAATAAGATTAAAAAGAAGAAAAAGTAAAAAATTAATTATTTCTTTAAGGACTCTTAGTTGTTGGGCTTGGTTGCAACAGTCTCATAGTAGAAGAAGATATATCATCAACCGCTAAATTTTTATCATTTTTGACAAAAATAAGAAAATTAGAGGAAGGAGAAGTTTTCATTTAATCTCCATTTTAATTTTTTTTTTCTTAAAGAACAGTGAGAGAGGGAACCATGAGACGACTTTTAAGAAAGAACAAATCTTTGCACATCGTAGAACGATTAGCAATTAATAAAATTTTATTATAAATAGGAGACTTAGATTTTAATTATAGGATTAACAATAGATCATGCAAATTGCTAGCCGTAGCCGACAAACAAAAACTTCCCAAATTACAGAATATAAATCTATGCCGACCTGAAAATCCCACTCCTAGCTAAGCATATATGTAAATAATTTATAAGCCTCATAATATACATATATTTCTCACGAAATCAGACATTTAAAACCGAAAAATTTCGTCCAAAGTGCCAAACATAAAACACTAAAGAAAATGATAAAAAAAATAAATCTGAAAATTGATAACTAAATTCTCTTAAAAAAAAATGATACAATGTTGAATGTACATCTATACGGATCGATTATAATATTATATTACATAAGGAATTATTATCACTAGCATAATCAAATGACATTTCTTCTCGTTTTGTGCGTGGAATATGGTGTCAATTTTGATGCGTCGAAGAAAGTTTATGTTTGTGTATGTAAAGTACATGGGCGTATTGATAGGTATAGGTTTAGGGTTTAGGAAGAGGGGGGGATAGAGTCGTCACATGCATATCGATCGATCGACCTGTGGATTTAGGGTTAGGGTTTTGGTTCTTTTTTGGTACCATGCACGGCGGGCAATATATCCATCCATGTTTGGCAACAAATTAAAGCTGGCCGTCCGGCCCGTACGTACCTCTAGCTATGATTTTGTCTCTATATATATGTTTTTCCTGTGGGAAAGAATAGACAATTAGACATATAATAAGTACATTATGCATTGTTCTTTCACGCTTTCAATTCAATTGACATGCCTTCACAGTCACAGCTAACTCTTTCTTTTCACTAGTCCTCCATTATCTTATTCTTCTTCTAAGTTAGAAGATGATTATTCAAGGTTTACAAAGTGATAATAAGGGCTCGATCATGGCTGGAATTTGTCCCCCCGGAGGAATATAGTGCTTCTAAAAGATCGCATGGGTGCCCAATTAAGAGGTTTTTCTCAGCCGTGGATATTCTGTTTATAAAAAAGTTAAGTTGTGTGTCCGTTTTATAAAAACCCTAAAACCATAAATAGCTGATCGATCGAGAGCTCATATAGTAAGGTGCACGTCGACCTACGTTTTAGTATATAATATGTGAAGAACCATAATTTTGGTATAGCACACTACAAGAAAATCGAGGTTGTCCGACAAGATTTTGCCAGACGAAGTAATTTTCGCCTAGTAAACAACGTTTGCCCGACGAATCCGAAGGCTCGCCGAGTGAGCTGTTGGCGGGAAGATCAAGATGTTGGCGCGTAAAATAGGAAGATTTTGCCTGACGAATGGATTGCTCGACAAGTCATATGCGACGAATGGATCCGCCGGGCAACCTAAAATTTGCTCGACGAATCCGTCGACTAACATTAAGTCCGACGGCTGTGGGCCGACGCCGATTGCCCGACGAAGAATCGCCGAGGTGAATGTTACTCGACGACTGTTAAATGTTGCTCGAAGAACTCTTTTCGTCGGGCAAACTTTATTTTCTTGTAGTGCCAGTTGATTGAGTTCTACTATTTTTCCGATATGTATTGGATATTATGTCTTAACAATTGATGCGAGGTTGGGTTGGTCGTTTTTGGGTCTCATCATTTACCCTCCAATTAACCTTTTTGGCTGAATGACTTGAATCTAATTAAGGTTAGGCGTCGGTTCTCTCATGGCTATTCATAGTGGAAGCAGATAGGTAGGTATGCTGCATAATTGATTTGATAGGGAAAGATCGATCCAATAGCACCAAATTCAATGGATCATCATCACAGTTTATTATGAGCTATGGTCGTGATAGGAAGATCCAAGAGCACCAAATGCAATGGATCATGATCATCACAGTTTATTATGAGCTATGGCCGTGTTTGGTTGTTTCGTATTGGATTGGATTGAATAAAAAGTTCACTTTACTTTCAATAGATAAGTTTTATGAGTTATGTAATTCAATTTAATACAATACACAAAACAAACAGTACCTATGTATATAGCAAGACATTATATGTTGACTTATGAAACATCGAGACGCAAACGGAAACGATAATATAATACGACACGAAATGTCGAAACGATAAATGCTACAAATTCAAAATACGAATACAAATACGAATACGGTTGGAAAACGCGGATTAAAAATAATTCTAAATAAGATACTCACATGTAGGTGCTATATGGTTGTGATAAGGTGATTAGATTGGCTAGTAGTAGTGGCAGTGGGTGGTACTTTCACTAGGTTTCATTCAAGATAATGTGACTAACCATGGAGAGATATGTCAATCAGTCATTGGTTGAAAGATTCACTTTGAGATGGCATATGCTAGGGTTGGATCCACTGTATATGCTCGTGTTCAATGCATCATGGTTCTTCATTTTGGTCCTTTTCTTGACAATGGGCCACTCTCATTTCATTTGGGTTTGGAATCTAAATAATAAACTGAGGATCGAACAACCTATTCTAGGAGCCCATTTCGATAGAATTCATTTAAATCATGGCCCATCTAAACAGCATGGTCGATTGGGTATTGGGTTGTGTCTGAAAAATCAATGTTGGGCCTAAATTTAACAGGATAGTGAATTTTACCTCGTACTTTCCTCCGTAAGTACTTTTCAGTTTATTTTATTTATTTATGATGTACCGATACAGATACGAATTCAATGATACAATATGATACAACGATATAATAAATTTTAAAAAATTAAGATATGATACGATAAATCGGTAAGGATGCGAAAATTAAATTTATATATTTTAAATAATAATAATATAAATGCAAGAACAAAATACGTTCATAGCATAAATTAAAATACACCAAATAAATCTATACAACAATTTAGTAAGTTAGGGGTCTTAATGCTTAAATTGTGGACTGTGGGTCTTAATGGGTTATGAGACTAATTAAAAATTTACAATAATAAAACTTTGACTCCCAATAATTTTTAAAATTTGCGTATTTTTTTTCTTCCATTTATAACCGTTGATTGTATCATAAACATATTCCAAACGTATCCGAGCGGTATCCAAAACAGATAGTGGCGTACTCGATGCCGTATCCCTGTATCGTATAAGTGTATCTAATACTTACACAACACAAAATTTGAAGTATCCGTATATGATAAATTTTCTATTTACTCAATTAAATAACTATAAAAAAATCAAGATGTATTAAAAAAGTTGAGAGTGTGAAAATCACCTGCGTGAATTAGTACAAAGCATGAATGAAGTCTTTGCTTTCCTTTTGTTGCTTACACAAAACTAAATTGACAAAGGTCCACAAACATTACTATTAAACGAGACTCTTATATTTTGGATTCGACGTAAAAAAAAAAAAAAGATTAATACTAAATATATATATATATATATATGTTCAATTTCTCAAAATTATTGTATAAAAAAAATTGTATATAAACAATAGAGTAAATTACACTTTATTACCATGTGTTTTATACTAAATTTCAGAGTTATTCTTAACTTTTCAAATCTTGCATTTATGTACCATGAACTCTTAAAAATGTAACAACTTGACTCTACCATTAACTATTATGTTAAATAATCTGTTAAATACTGATGTGTCACATGTAGGATCCACTATTTAATTTAAAAATTAATTTTTTTAAAAAATTAAAATTTTATTTTTATTTTCTTATCTCCTTCTCTCTTCCTTTTCTTTATGGTTTTCAATTTTTCTTCTTCCTTCTTCTTTCTTTTTCTTCTTCTTATGAAGAAGTGAGAGTGGATTTGGGGTGTATCCACCCAAGCCTCACCAGAAGCTTTCTCCAAAGACTGTGAAAATCAAACCTTCAATACAACCTTGGCAGCCTCATTGTTAGCCCACTAAAAATGCTTTATGGACTAAACAATTGAGTAGGTATGATGCATGCTGCTATTTCATGCTTTCTTCCCGTTGGACAATGGTAATATATATATATATATATAATCCCTAAATTTCAATTTTTTTTCTATAAATATCATAAATTTTTACTCTAAACTTCACAACACCCACAATATTCTCAATATTTTCCTTATTTTCTCAAACTTGTGCTTACAAATTTTTTTAGTTTCACATTTCTTCTACCAATTGTCAACAAATTCTCACAAAAAATGAATTTCAATATCGAAGAAGATATGGCTCTATGCCAAGCTTATATGGTAATTAGTAAAGATGATGCGGTTGGCAATTCACAATCCAATCTAACACCATCTGACACATCACCGAGAAAGTCGAAACGTCTTAAAAATCTCTCTTTGTCATATTTGGATAAAAAAATATGATCTAATTGATGAGATTGTAATAAAAAAAAATATGATATAACGGATGAGATTGTGATAGGAAAATATGATCTAATGGATAAGAATGAAATAAGAAGATCTGATCTAACCGTCTATGTATGATGAAATCTTATCTTTTTGGAATTTAGATTTTTATAGGTTAAAATGTTTAGAAAAAAAAAATTAAAGATTACATAAATAAACATTAAATTAAAAATTGTAAAGGAAAAATTTATTTTAATACATATTTAAGATTTCATACGAAATAAAAATGTAGCTCCATATTTAGCCCCAATAAATATAGACCCCCTATTGTGAGTAATATGCTATCTAACCCAGAATATTCTTTTTGAGGCTACATTTGGAGCTACATCCACCACAAATACAACCCCAAATGTAGCCTCCCATTGTGGGTGGTCTAATAGAATATTTAACGGAATAGTTAACGGTGGAGCCAAAATGTTATATTTTTAAGAGTTCATGGTACGTAAATGCAAAATTTGAAAAATCAAGTATAACTCTGAAATTTAATGTAAAACATAAGATATTAAAATGTAATTTGCTCTAAACCATAATAACAGCTTCGGCCAGAAAAAAACAAAACCCCAAGTTTAAAAGAAAAGGAAAAAAAAAACATAAAGGAAGAAGATATACCAATTACTTGGCTGAGAGAAAAAGGAAACTGAATTTTTCTCCTTTATGTCCCTTCAACATGAATGCCCACTGAGTCACTGCTTTCCGAGCAATGGCTTCGCTCTGTCTCAACTCGTTGCCTCTGCCTCCACCTTCCCAACCTCGCAAACTCCTAGACCCTCCTTCCCCCTCTTCTTCTTATTCTTCTAATTCTCTGAGTACTAATAGTTATGGCAGCAAAGTAGAAGCCTCAAAGCCCATAGTTGTCAGTGGCAACCCACCCACCTTTGTTTCTGCCCCTGGCCGCCGCATCGTCGCCGGTTCGTATTCTTTATACAAAAATATTTATTAGTTTCTCAAACATAAGCTATATAATTCTGCATAAAATATTTCCTTTATTGTTTATTTAAGTGTTGCTGTTGCTTGTTGTAGTTGAATTTAACTTTTAGCAGTATAGTAGTCAATAAATGTTTATTTTGTTGTATTAAGTTTGAATTCATTTCCATTTTTATGATAGAATTCACAAATTCCAAGTTTAGAATGCTTTTAAATTTGTATGATCATTCACTTTCCTAGCTAGCTGAAGTACCATTCCCTTGTTTCTCCAGAAAACATCTAATAAATTGCTGTAATTTGGTATGTTTGAATTGTTCATGCTAGTTTTTTTCTTGTGCCAAAATGGGTTTTTTGGCGCTCGAATCTTGTATATGATGATCATGATACTTTTGGAAATTGTTCATAGACTAGCTGGCTTACCAATAGGGCATTGTTTAAAATTGTGTATATGCAGTTGGGGATTTACATGGAGACCTTCACCAAACAAGATGTGCACTTGAGACGGCTGGTGTGTTGAGCCCTGATGGTGAAGACTTATGGACTGGTGGCGAAACGGTATACCTTTAATTGACATTGTTCAGAATGCCTTTAAGGTTCTTGCAATTGTCTTCACTAGTAAAAAATTCGGCCTTTCTGTTGTGAAACTACAAATTTTTGAACAATGTGACGATAAATGTGCTTGCTTTATGACTTAGGTATTGATTCAGCTTGGAGATATACTTGATCGCGGTGAGGATGAAATTGCCATTTTGTCCTTGCTGCGATCGTTAGATATACAAGCGAAAGCTGAAGGTGGAGCAGTTTTTCAGGTTTGTGTAGCAATTGGAACATCTTCACTGTTTTTCAATCTCATTTCATGTCTGAAGAATGTATTTAGCCATTGTGAGACACTGATTTCATATAGGGTGGCTGGCAAGATGACAATCCACCAAACCGTGCACTAAGTACAAGAAATTCCTCTTCATTTAGATATGTTTTAATTGATGGTTTTCTTTAATATGATGCAGGTCAATGGGAATCATGAAACTATCAACGTGGAAGGGGATTTTAGGTACGTCGAAACTGGAGGATTTGATGAGTGTCTTGATTTCCTTGAATACTTGGATGACAATCGAGACGACTGGGAAGAAGCTTTTGTTGGCTGGATTGGTGTCTCTAAAAGGTTGAAGGAAGACAGGAAATTGCCTCAAAATTATTGGGATCCATGGAATCTAGTGAGGGTACTGAAATCTTCTGTTTCAACTTTTATTCCTTTCCAGTTAGTATTTTAAGTTACTTCTGATAAAGTTTTCCAAATATTAGGACAGAAACAAAAGGGTGTGATTGCTAGATCAATCCTTCTAAGACCTGGTGGTCCGTTGGCACGTGAGTTAGCGCGGCATGCTGTTGTTCTTAAGGTCAATGACTGGGTCTTCTGTCATGGTGGTCTTGTTCCTCACCATGGTAAACAAAATACCTATAACCTGAAAAATGTGGTTTTCTGGTGTCACTTGCTGTTCAAATTTATATAGATGAAGTTTCATATATGTCTTGTTTGCATCGCCTGATAGGAGAATTGAACCTTCCGCAGTTGCATATGGCGTAGAGAGGATGAACAGGGAAGTATCTCACTGGATGAGAGGCCTCAGTGAGAGTGAGGGTGATGACAACCCTCACTTCCCTTTCATAGCCACCCGGGGATATGACAGTGTAGTCTGGAATCGCTTGTATTCAAGAGATACTTCAGATTTGGATGAATATCAGACTAACCAGGCAAGTAAAGTAATAACAATGTTTCAATTTTCTAATATTGGATGCAATTGGAGATTATCTTGAAAAATGGGAAAAACCGGACTAGTTTGAGAGTGAGCTTGTGCTGAGTTGTTTGGGTATTGAAATTTGAATCCATCTGTCAGATACATTCTATTCTTGAAGAGACGCTACGAGCAGTTGGTGCTAAGGCAATGGTGGTGGGGCATACACCTCAACCTACCGGAGCAAACTGGTAGATAGCAAACTCTCTTCCGTGCAATTCGCTTGTTTGATGTGAGATGAAATTACTTTTGCAGTTATAGATTCAGTACTTAAGTTATAAATTCTCTCCTGCAGTGGATACGATTGCAGCATTTGGCGGATTGATGTGGGAATGTCCAGTGGAGTACTTAATTCCAGACCAGAGGTAAAAACTTTAGTTCGCTTTTAGCAGCAATGAAGCTAATTGAATAAGTAACTTGACTATGTTTTTACAGGTTCTAGAAATAAGAGACAATGAAGCAAGAGTTATAAGAAGCAAAAAGGACACACCCGGTGAATTTCAATTCGTCGATTATATATAGAGACGAGCAAAGTTAGCAAACAAGTTGCTTCCATGGCTCAAATTTGTTTATACAAATGAAAGAATAACTTCAATGAAGATAAAGGAGTGACACCATTTTTGACCATCTTAAGAGAGCAGCTGCAGAAGCAAAAGAGCAGAAGAATGGAAGAGGGGCAAAGCAATCATTGTATCATACTATCATGTATTATATACCCACAAAAATCTTGTATTCTTGATTTAATTTTACTGGTATCATAGTTACTTTCACCACAGATTTGGTTTAGGATCATGTAGCTTTTGAGTTTCGAAGTCTTATGCTCAATTATTCAAATTTAATCTCATTTAACTTGGATTTTTAAATTTGAAGTATCAGATTTTGAATCCAACCTAATATATGAAACCCTAAAGCTAATCGTCAATAGTACTAACGGTCTATTGGTGTTCTACCCACTATGTCGATTCTTGTAAAAAATGAAATTGATACTCCATGTATATAATTTCCTCTCAAGAGAGGTCGAGATGAATAAAAATGAGTGTAGACTCACTTTCGATTCTTGTAAAATTATTTCCTTCCAAGGAAGGTCGAGATGAAAATTGAAAATTAAGAAAAATGAGTGTAGATTCATTTTTTATTCTTGTTAAAAACGAGGTCGATACTTAATGTGTATAATTTTTTCCTAAGGAAGATCGAGATGAAAATTGAAAATTAAATAAAAATAAGATTTTTTCGATGAGTTTGACTAACAAAGATTAAAACTAACTTGAAATTTTTTAAGAAAATTGAATAGAAATGAGATTTTCTCAACTCCCACTGATAAATTTGAAGACAACCTAAATATGTTTCAATAAAATTAAGTAGAGATGAGATTTTTTCGACCCAGCAGCAAAAATGAGAGGATTATTATAATTTGTTGATGACCAAACCAAGGAGGAAAAATTAAAAAGCAGTTGGCAGGTGTTTCTTGATATGCCCCATCTCCAACGTCTACCTTCGTAAACTCCGCTAACCTCAACACCCTCTGCGCACTATATCACTCAATCCGCCTACACTGTTTTATATGCACACCTTCCTCAGCCTTAACCTCCACCACCTTCTTATCCTGCGCACCTCACTCGCCACAACCATGACCGCCTCTCTCACCCTCCCCTCCATTTCTCTCAACTCATCCTCTTTATCGGGGCTCCGAAATGGAACCGGAGCCCAGCTCGCTGTCCGAAATCTCGGCCGATCTAGGATTTCAATGGCCGTCTCCGCCGGATCGCAGACTCTGCAAAGCGACGCCTTGTTCGCCGATTACAAGCCCTCCTCTGCTTTCCTCTTCCCTGGTCAAGTGAGTTCGTTGATTCCCCGCCAATTTTTCTTCTTTAACGTGAACAATGCCGTTACTTTTTCGCTCAGATAGTCATTCTAATTTTGAATTGCTTTCGAAATTTCAATCTCAGTTTATATGAAAAGTTCGTAATTGGGAAAAATTGTAATTTGGGATATAATTGAATACTTCGATTTTGATTTTCTACCATGTTTGTGTGTGATGCTCTGAAATTTCATCATCTTATGGTGCTAAAGATAAGAGACTTTCTTATAATTTTGGATTGTGCTAATGAGCTTCATTCTGTTAATTTCTACTGTGGTTTTGAAATTCAGGGTGCACAAGCAGTTGGAATGGGAAAGGAAGCTCAAAGTGTTCCAGCTGCTGCAGAATTATACAAGAAAGCTAACGATATTTTAGGGTATCATTCATACAGTTTCAAATCATTTTTTGTTCAGCTCAAATATAATCAATTTTCTTTCGTTAGTTATTCCATGTTTCTTTTGCTTGTAGGTTTGATCTTTTGGATGTTTGTATCAATGGACCAAAAGAGAAGCTAGATTCAACTGTATTAAGCCAGGTTTGTCCTGAATTACTTGTTTACTTCATAGGCAGCGGTACAGAAATAGAACTGGTTTTTTACTCAATGACGTGTTTCAAATTGCACCCGACAGTCTTTATCATTTTCTATGTGAAATGGTGGAGGATGTGATTTTCTATTGATAGTCACTGATTAGCATCTACTAAACCTCCTTTGCAGCCAGCTATTTATGTCACTAGTTTGGCTGCAGTTGAGTTACTTCGTGCACGAGATGGAGGTCAGCAGATCATTGATTCCGTTGATGTCACATGTGGCTTGAGTTTGGGAGAATATACTGCTCTAGCATTTGCTGAGTCATTTAGGTGAGCCATCCAACCGAGCAATATACACTACGGTTGTAACTGTACATTACAATTTAAGCATATGCTAACTTTGTGATCTCATTTCTGTTACTGAAAAGCATGGAAGAGTTTAAATGTGAAGGCAACTTTCATGATGCCTTTCCATGTTTATAATATAAGGGAGAGGGAGCATCACTTGCATTGTTTACCTAGTGCTTGGTTTAGGATAGGACGCTTATGCATCGGTAGAAGAATAAGCAGATTTTTTGCCTGATCTTCTGTGGCGGCTATCTTCTTGTACTAATGTTCCCTTCCTTGAATTGATTCCACATGTAAGCTTTGAGGATGGGCTCAAGCTGGTCAAACTGAGGGGAGAAGCGATGCAGGTAACTTTATAGTTGTGTAACGGTGATTGTCTACAATTCAAGTTGCTGGAGGGAGTTCATTTGAACTTGTTGCATTAACATGCTTCTTTTTGTGACTTCCTTTAGGATGCTGCCAATGCTGCCAAAAGTGCCATGGTCAGTGTCATAGGGTTGGACTCAGACAAGGTTCAAAAATTGTGTGATGCAGCCAATCAAGAAGTTGACGAAGCTGACAAAGTTCAGATTGCAAATTATCTATGTACTGTAAGGACTTCAAATCCAACTTAGTTAGCCGACCTAGGTGATTGTTTCTTAATTGATGTAACAAAAAAAATTGACCATGGCATGGAACAATGTGTTGTAGGGAAATTATGCTGTGTCTGGTGGTGTGAAAGGAATAGAAGCGGTAGAGGCCAAGGCAAAGTCATTCAAGGCTCGGATGACGGTACCATTCTTCTTCTCCCACTTAGATGCAATTGCATTGTTCTTCAATTAAGTAGTGATACTGAACCCCCGCCTCCACCATTCCCTTTATGCTCAGGTGCGTCTAGCTGTTGCCGGTGCTTTCCACACTAGTTTTATGGAACCAGCTGTATCAAGATTGGAAGCTAAACTGGCAGCAACTCAGATCAGAACACCAAGAATACCAGTTATCTCCAATGTAGATGCTCAGCCACATTCAGATCCCGAGACAATCAAGAAGATACTAGCTCGTCAGGTAATCTTGTCAGAACTTTCGCCCCTCCATTGCCCTCTCACTTGCAAGAATACTAATTTGCATTCTGAACTCAAAATAACAGGTGACATCTCCAGTTCAATGGGAAACAACAGTCAAGACTCTCCTTGGCAAGGGGCTGAAGAAGAGTTATGAATTGGGACCCGGAAAGGTATAGTATAAATCTTTTGTAAGAACACTTGGCTCTCTCCATTCTTTCCTTGATTATTCGAAGTGTTTGTTTGGGCCATATATCATCAGGTTATTGCTGGCATTGTGAAGAGAATGGAGAGAAGTGCAGACATTGAAAACATCGCTGCTTGAAAATGGCAACCAGATGTGGCGTCTACTTCACCGGAATCCAATTTTCATGTGATACATCTGCTGATGGCAGCTGTTGTCCGGCTAATTTTCTTGTTTCAGAAGTTACCCCCTACTTGAGAGTTTTCTTGATTCAGAAGTTACTCCTGTTTAGAGTTTTTGGGATTAGAGATCCTCTAATTGTGTAGCATCCAATAAAATTGGTTTTCGTAGGTTATCCCCAAATTATATGAGTTGCTGAATACTAGGGTTCCGTGTTGTTGTAACATATATTTGATAACTATTTAAGTCATACTTTGCTTTAAACAAATCTAAACACCGCACCATTAGTATTATTGATCCATTGATATTCCTATCAATTGAACTATACAATAAAAGGTTTTGAGTTTGATTTTTTAGTCCGCCCTAGCCAATTGCGAAATTTAACATAAGGTTTTTAAAATTATATTTCGATACTATTATATTGTAAATTTAAGAGCTGATTTTCACTTTCCAAAATTTTACTTCATACATTCCACTTATTTTTATCAAGTAATTTGCATAAAACCTATATTTTCATATTTAACGGTAAAATTAGAGTTTGTATGTGATACAAGTCTGTAGCGGAGAACTTTTGAAAAGTTTTCTAAGTTTATCAAAGAAGGAGGCCATTTAGTTGAGAGTGCTTAAAGAACACTTTCTGAATAGCCAAGTCATTTTTTGTTTCACATTCTTTTTTACCAAGCCGATCTTGGTAAAATAATAATTATGGCCAAACATTATGATGTGGGTGCCTGAATAGATTGCAGTTGAATTTTAAAAATAACAAGCATCATACAAACAAAATCTGCTTCTAAGAATCACCTCCCATTTAGACATCACTTGACAATTGGCATGAGAAAAAAATATCGATGTGATAGAGAAGATGAAGATATTTTATGAAGAGACGGAGAAAAAAGATTACAGGAATTGATGAAGAGGGAGGAGTAGTAACATCATCAAAGTGTCTACTTACAATTCAGCTTCTTCTGCAATGGCGCAAATTCATACTCGTCAAGACTATTCCACTTCTCCACCATTCGCCCAAGCTTATCATCGTCAAGCTTTTCCATCTTCTCTACGATTTGCAAATGTTTATCAACTTTACAGTCTTTCCACTTTTCCAACATTTGCAAAATGTTATCATCGCCAAGCTTTTTCAACTACTCCTCCATTCGTGCAAGCTTATCATCGTTAAACTTTTTCAACGTCTCCAGCACCATAACACTTTTGCTTACGTGAGAAAAACTGAGGTCTCAAGTTGATCATAACACTTCCAGTTGGTCGAATATGTTTCCGTAGCCTTGATTTGTGCATGGAGACATATATCGTTAGAAGGAGTGAACACTTGAAACAGCGCTACACGTATATGAACCTAGCATCCCACCACTCACTATCAGCGGCGGCACACAGGAAGAACATCAAGCCACTATCATTGACATGAGTGACAAATGCTGATCGTTCTCCGACCGAAGGGATCTTGGTTCTGCAAGTGGAATGAAGGGATCTTGGTCTGCTGGGGGATACGGCTATGATGCATTTTCTCAGTGATTCCGATGAGAATTTCAACGACTTCACTGAAAAAGAAAGCCCGGCCTTTTCTTTTATGTTGGCTTGTCCTTGTGGAGGGTTCTTGCTCACAAATTCACAATGCTTGCTCATTTAAAATTCATTTAAAATCACTGATTGAATCCACTCCTTAGTAATCCAGGGATAATTTGGACTCTTAGACTACGTTTGTTATGTCATTTAAAAAATCGGATAGGATAATATAATACGAAATCGATGTTTGGTATCGTTCGTATTAATTAACTACCGTATAAGTATCTTTATACGATCGACACCCGCTAAAATAATATCATCGAAATTGTCCGTATTAAATAATCATATAACTAGTAATTTTGAAAATTAATAATAATAATAATAAATAGTAATAATAAAATAATAAATAAATAAATAATAATAATAATAATAATATACATAATGGTGGTTGAACAGGATATGAACAGGAACTGGGAATTTGAGAATCAGCATTGAAGTTTTTGAGCGATTGGGGTTTGTAAGCATTCCGCGTGGTGTCTGAAGTCGAAGAGCAAGGCAGCTAATTTTTCAGTCTGGTGTTAGTTTTCTGATAGTTTTTCTTTTCCCGAATCAGATTTTTATGTGTAGTTGGTAATGAAGAAATGTATCCTTGCAACAGATTTCTGTCTTCATTTCTTAGCTCTGAGCGCAATTCGGTCTTTGATTGTCATGTAGAATTTGAGGCTGCCTTTTGTTGACATATTTATGCACATGGTTTTGTAATTTGGCTCGCAAGGCAAGTACATCAGTATGTGTTACAAAGGTCGAAAAAATATAAAAAAAATTATTAATTAAAATATACGACGTCCAAACAAGCCTAAGTTTTTAACTCTAAAAGATAAAATAAAAAATTGACAAAGAACACAGAAAATATTTAATTGTGGGGAGAGGCACGTGCGAGCCCGCGAAGTCGATCCATCCAGTTGTCCTCGGGGATCCGACCCGCCCAAGGAGGAGGGGCTCCAGCGAAAGAAATTCCACGCATGGCTTCCCTAACCCTCGTCGCGTTCTCCGCCGTCAACGGAGCATTTCTGCGATTCTCGTCTTCTCTGAACGCCCTCATTATCTCCGAATCAGAAGCCACCTCCGCCTCTACTTCTTCACTTTCGTCTTCGCTACTGCTGTTAAGATTGTTACGCTCTACGACGTCGTTTACTCGGAGAGACGAAATTCCTCTCTCCACCTGATTCACAGTGACACCATTGGAGAGCAGCTGCGGCTGGGAGTGAATCACGTCCGCGTCGTCGTCATCTTCGTCTTCGGAATCGATGGCGGAGACTGGCTGGTAGAACTCTTCGGTGGCTTCGTCCGAATAGACGTTCGTGTCGGAATCGCTTCCGTTGTGGTAGTCTGTGACTGAAACACACATAATTAACAATCAATCAACATGATCGGAGCAAGAGAGAAAGTAAAAGAGAAGGAGAATTTAACAAAAACAAAAACAAAAAAAGAGAGAGACCTTCCATGAGATCAGCTGGAGCTGCAGCGTTCATCGTTTCTTCAGCCTGGCAGTGAACCAAATCTGAGAGATTTTTTTTTTTTTTTTTTAACTGAACAAATCTGAGAGAATTGAGATAGCTATATATAACTTGAAATTGGGGAGAAAAAAATAAATCGATAAAAACGATTGCACCAGCCGGGAATCGAACCCGGGTCTGTACCGTGGCAGGGTACTATTCTACCACTAGACCACTGGTGCTTGTTGTTCTCAAGGAGAATTGTTCTAATAACGTTATGTTTCTAAAGTGCAAACATACAGGTTTATGGGATCCTCAAGATTCTAACTTTGAAGTTTGAACCACACATTTTGGCTCTGGAAGTGGAAGCTGCGTGGGCAGGGAAGGAGGGAAATGGCAGTTCCCTTATTCAGGGGCTCAATTGCCAGTTCTCATCCAGTAGTACTCATTCCTTCAATTTCTTCTTCTGCTCTATCACTATCAGTAGTCTCTGATGAATCTTCAAATAAGAAAAGATTTATCTCCTGCGCTGCATCAGAACTCACCCCGGCTGGGTGAGCTAACAATCTTACCATTGATTATAATTCAGAGCTTGTTTTTAAACATGTTGGATCATTAATGTAATTTTGGGTATGTTAATGCAGACCAGAGCTGTCTTTCTGTGTTGGAACTCATCTGATTCCACACCCCAACAAGGTATCCTTATTTGTTCCGGATAATGAGCATGAAATTTTGTTAAAGTTTCAGTCTTTATTGTTGCATTTGTAATTTCCAAGTGTTGGTGGTTCTAAGGTTGAGAAAGGTGGGGAAGATGCTTTCTTTGTGAGCAGCTACAATGGCGGAATTATTGCTGTTGCTGATGGTGTTTCTGGGTATGAAAATTAATTGGGCTATCTATCTTACCACATGCTGAATTTCAAAAAATTTCAATGGTCTTTTCTAACCGGAAAAAGAACGAACATGAAAGACAGAGGCTTTTGGTTAATGGTTCAATAGAAATCCATTGGAACATTGGGTTCATAAACTCGTGATTCAACAAGTAGATTTATATTTTAGCTGTTTAGATTCAATTTTGCAAGTCATGTATTGATTTCTGAATATGGGATTTTGTCATTTTTGGCTAGCCAGTTGGGCAGAACTGGATGTGGATCCTTCACTGTTCCCTAAAGAATTAATGGCCAATGTTTCATATCTTGTGGGAGATGAGGAGGTAATCATGTTGAGAAAATATAAGTTATAAATAACAATGAGCATATATATGTTGAAGGAACAGTAAAGGCATAACCAAGCCTAGGTAATCAGTTTTCTTTATGTTTCGAGTTTGTGCAAATGTTGTGTGCTTAACAAACCCTAGGCTTTTTGGCTAAATAGCAGGCGAACAACAATCCTCAGATTCTAATAGGGAGAGCACATGCTGCTACCTCCTCTATAGGCTCTGCTACTGTGTAAGTTTATCATTTTGTTGATGAGATCTTCGCTATAGTTGCCCATTTTTTTCAAAAGCATCCTCACACATATCTGCAGCACATCTATTTACTTTAGCTTTCCTTTGTTTGAGTAGAATTGTTTCCATGTTGGAGAGGACTGGGATTCTGAACATTGCCAATGTCGGGGATTGTGGACTAAAACTTATTCGTGAAGGTAACACCGAATGCTTTTCATCTGTTCATAAGTTCTGTGCTTTCCTTTGTTCTATTTTCTCATCACATGACATTGTGACTTGATTTGCAGGTAAAATTAATTTTTCCACGTCTCCACAAGAACACTATTTCGATTGTCCATACCAACTTAGTTCGGGGGCTGTTAGCCAAACATACATTGATGCCATGGTATATACACCCATCTAACTCTATGCAATTACGATTGACATTCTAGTCTATCGAAAATTTCTGTTATGTGTCCTAATTTGAATCAACTCTAGAAGTTCCTGCACAAATGTCTTACATGTTTCATATCTTCTTAGCTGAGTTATACCACTCTGAATCGAAACAAAGCAAAAAACCCAAACTTTGAGAGGATCTCTAAGAATTTATAATGGCTGGTTTACAAAAATCTGTAGATTTTATTGTTATTAAGATTATGATGGTTTCCGGTGTTGTTTGAATGTGGGATAATAGAATCCATGTCCGATTTCAGGTTAGCAGTATTGAGTTGATGGAAGGAGACATCATAGTAATGGGCTCAGATGGTCTTTTTGATAATGTTTTTGACCATGAAATTGTTTCAACGGTGGCCGGATACAGAGACGTTGCTGAGGCTGGTATGTGTTTCCAAAATTTTATAAAAAAAGCTAGCCAAGTGTTCAGTTTCTTTCTAACCGAAATTGTTTTGATTGCTAGCAAAGGCATTAGCTAAGTTGGCAAACAATCACTCATTGGATTCAAGCTTTGATTCTCCCTACTCCATGGAGGCTAGGTCAAGGGTAAGAAGATCATTTATCCGGCTGCACAAACTTCTTAATCATAATACTTTCTCGCACCAAGAACACAATCATGTATGGCCTCTGCTGTTTCACACCTTTCAGGGTTTCGAGCCTCCGCTATGGAAGAAAATTCTGGGAATGAAGCTCACAGGCATGGTCTATGGCGTTTAATATGATGGCAATTAGGCCATTTTCTTAAATGATTTCATGTCATGGCTGACCTGAGTTTTTTGTTGTGCAGGTGGAAAGCCAGATGATATCACTGTGATTGTTGGTCAGGTTGTGAGCTTATGAAGAAGCATTTTGGTATTTTTTCCAAGAGATTCAAACTCCAAATACAAAATTCCCTTCGCATTTGCAGGGTGATTGTGCTATAGTTTTACTTCGATTTTCGTCAGTTTTTACAGTCTTGTAACTTTGATAGATCCACAGAGGATTTACCGCAACTGATTGGAAAAGAATCAATAATATCCATTCATATTTTGTCTACAAATATTACTGTTTTGGCTAGACATTGCTCTAAAGCTTCAGTTCTTGCTGTCTGAATTTCCTATTTCTATTTTGGGACAGCAATGTTCTTGCTGTCTTGATTGAACCATACATCATCAAGAAACGCAACCCAAAGATGTAAAAGACTCGAACGGAAAAATAATCCAGTAATGAACAACAAAAGCACTTATTTATATGATTATTAAAACAATCACTTCAACGGGGCAAAAAAGATTTAATCAAAACAGACAACAAGGTGTACAACAAATAAATTAACCTACAACAATGAATCTGACCTCACTGACTACTGAATTGCCTAAATAGACTGCAGTCAGGTTGAAAATTTTCGATTAATGACTTGCTTACTCATCTTTCGTGTGAAGCAAACTTCGATGCTCAAGTATACAGACTACAGAGGTATCCCTAATGCAAACAGCACAATATCCTTTGTCAACAAAAAAAGGTTTTACTTCAGGATACAGTGCCAGTGTTACTACTATCGTTGCGTTCTTGGAAGAAGGTTTTTGAGGCTTCGTATGTGGACCAGCAGATAGCAGCAGCCGGGGCATGGAACAGCATTCTTGGAGCCCATCCCCTCACAAGACCTTTGTATCCATCCTTTTTCACTATTGTTTGAAAAACGTCTCTAATCGAACCACTTTTAAATCTGTCACATCCGCAAATACCCTGTAAAAGAAATCAATTTAAAAAAAACAGAAAATTTCAGATCCCAGTTTCAGTCATTTAGTTATCACAAACTATACTCAAATCAGTCAAGATTCGTATATGGAAGTGATTTAGTCCTCTAATGCCCAAATGCCTATTGGTTTTCGGTTATTCATAAATTGTTTCAATTCTTTATACATTTTCAAAAGGGAAAATCATATAAAACGTGAGGGTGACTAGTCTTCCAACGTCCGAATGCAACACATAAATGCAGCACTGGATGGCGAGGAGAACCACTTTCTCGGCTTCACTTGAAACACACATACAAAACTGAATTAAGTCGGTGCAGAATAGATAATGTGGAGCCTTTTGATTCTTGGTACATTGCCCAAACATGCCTATGAAAACTCACTAGGAAATTAAATAGGGTTTTCAACAAGATAGCGCCCGCAAATGCAAAGCTCTCTCCCATATTAGTTCTTCACAAGCAAAGAATAAGATACTAACAACTACCCAAGCACAAGAATTGCCTCCAACCAAGCAACAACAATGTAGGATCAACGACTTCATCAGTTTGAAAAATCTGAAATCTATGAACATAGAGGCCTGCTGATTACTCTGATCATCAACAGAAACATCACTAGTACTCGAAAAGGTCATGACTCACAAGGCTACACTTTTTGTTGGCAACTAAAGGTATCAGGTTCAGTTGCATTAGTATCTAAATCAAACTAAAGGTAACTTATTTTTCAGTTTTTCATGTTGGTGCAACTTGGGATAGGCTTAAATGCTTAGTATAATACCAAACTAAACACAAATCAATAAACCAATTCTAAAGAAATTCA
The DNA here is from genome assembly GCA_037349345.1 of Oemleria cerasiformis. NCBI lineage: Eukaryota > Viridiplantae > Streptophyta > Magnoliopsida > Rosales > Rosaceae > Oemleria > Oemleria cerasiformis. Next base: position 3,283,197 of record JAZGTL010000006.1, read on the forward strand.
CCAAAGAAAAAGTTTACCTGACACTGTAACTGAGTTTTGACAACATCAAGCGGCGTTGTAACCACTGAAGCTAACCCCCCAGCTGCAGCCCCGGCAGTAGCATGAACAATTAAACGCTCGTCGTCCGCATGCTCGGGCGAAATCTCATTCAATGCCCTCTTCGCCGCCTCATAGGTAGCAAAATGCACCGCCGTAAACGGTGCATTCATCAGCACCGTTGTCCTGTACGAAGCGTAAAACGCCCTCACCCCATCTTCTCTCAGCACCTTCTTCATACAATCCCAAACCCCACTGTACGGACTATGCATACTATTCCCCAACTGCAGCCTCTGCTTCACCATGTCCATGGGGGTAAAAACGGCGTCGCTCGCCACCGTGGCAAAAACGCCAGAAATCGCGTGGGCACCCGGGTTGTTCGGGTTCCCGGCCGAGAAAAACTTCTTGCACATCTCGTAGACCGAGAAGTAGACGGCGTGTGCAGGGCCCGCGCCGAGCCCCATAGCTCCGATGCCACGGTAGAGCCCGGCGGGTCCCTCGGACTTTAAAATGGATCCTAGGGCCTGCCGGACCCCGACAGACTTAATCGGGCATGACCCGAGAGCTTGCATATGGGTTTTTACGGTGTCGACTGGGAACATGGCCATGTGTTCGACCATGCCGGCGATTGAGCCGGCAATCATGAACTGCCAAAAGTGGAGGCCATCGTGGGCCGAGACGGTGGCTTCCTGGCGGTAGTCTTGTGGTTGAGCAACCGGGCGAAATTCCGGGTTTTGGAACTTGGTCGTGGCGTCGGTGGCCATGGAGAGGGAGAGAGCGGTTGTCGGCTAAATGGGTGGTTGGGAAGTTGGATTTTTGGGATGGGTTCGGGTCGGATTCGTCTGAATTGGTGTTTCGGGTGTTGTGGGCTAAAAGTAATTTGGGATTTCTCCATAAACTGCTATATCAAAGGAGAGAGCTTGAGTTGCATCTTCTTGTGCATTTATAGTGTCTGCGACCTGTTTGATCGGTGTGAGTTTCACGAGTGAACAAGAAACCCCGGTGGGGTTAGGAAGATTAGATGATTCGGGAAATAGGGTTCCAAGATTTCGGATTTAGGGTTCCCAAGATTTCGGATTTCGGCGTTTTTGTATTTTTTATTTTTATTTATTTCTTTGGTTATTTATTTTGGTGGAGTCTTGGGTATTTATTTCTCCAAAATTCCAGGAGAATAAATATTTAATAATTTATTTTGAGTTTTGAAGTTAAGGCCACCGAAATAGGCAAATGGGCTTATTGTTAGCCCAGTCTCAACTTACTGTCTCTTCCTTCGTCCAATTATCTACAACACTAAGGACCAAAAAAAAAAATACAGTATTTGAAGAAGTTTCTATGTTGTGGCGACCACCCATAGAGAGATTTTATTGAACATAACAATCCTACAAAGGGACACAATAAGAACATGAGATATCAGTCTAAGCTCTTTGGCCTTGAGAAATGTCTCTAATGAAAGCATTGATGTTAATTTGAGATGATCCACTTTCTTCAACAGCACCATGACATGTCAGCTTAAGCAATTTGGCTCTTCTCCTCATTTCTTTCCCTTCATCATCCTCCAAATCCATAAACTTCTTCACCAACCCAGCAATTTCCTCCCCTGTCACCAAATGGTCCGTTTTGCCCTCAGCCTTCCTCACCCTCCACCCAACTTTCCAATCCTCCACAATCATCGTACTAACCATGCCTTGATCCAGAAGTAAAGGAAAGGTCAAAAAGGGAACACCACCAAAAACACCTTCCCTAACTGAGTTCCAACCACAATGTGTCAAAAACCCACCAACACTAAAATGACACAAAACCCTAAATTGGTCACACCAGGGCACAACCAAACCCCGGCCACCACAAGCCTCCTTTAACCTACCGGTTTCTCCCCGAGCCACCCAGATGAACCGAACCCCGCTGCTGCGCAACCCAGCTGCAATCTCATCCATTTGGGCACTTGAAAATGAAAGAAAACTTCCCATGGAGATGTACAAAACTGAGCTACATGGCTGAGAATCCAGCCATTGTAAATAGCTAACATTATCACTAGCCCTAGGGATCTTTCGGTCATTTGTTTTCAAGTATGGTATTAAGGGGCCAATGGTGTAAATGGGTAGTGAGAATTTTGATCTTAAAACATCAATCACTTGGGGTTCAAGCTCATAAATGGAGGGAAGCAGGAGACATTGTGATTTGGGCACCCAAGAAAAACCTTCAAGGATGTGGTTTAGAATATTTGGGAAGCTTCCATTGATGAAATGAGGAAGATCTACTAGACGTGTGCTAGAAACTCCTGGGATGTAGTCCACACGATCATTGCCCCTCTCTGTTAAATCAAATCATATATTGTTAATGCATAGCAGTAAAAATTCAAAATAAAAGAGGCAATATCGACATCATTGTTACTCATGGATTATTGACAATATCGAGAATTTCTTATATGCATGTATCATCATTAATATAACACAACAATACTTGATTAGAGAGTCATTATGCTTCATTACTTGCAAACATAATGAGCTTTTTTTTTCTTTGAAGAAAATGCTTCCCTCCGTTTTAGGTTGGATGTTTCATTCCTCCCATAGTTGATTACGTAATTTTTTTTTTTTATGTATATGTGATAATTAGAATCGTTGATTTCTTAAAACATAATGTAAGATCATATCTACAAAATAAATATATATAACGAAATTGAAGATCATTAAGTAATTTATATGTATAAAATCTTAATTTTTTTTATGATAAATTGTCAATTTAATCGAGATGAATAGATGACTTATCAATCTCTAACTTACTTGATTTTTTTGTAGAAATAATGTTTTACATAATGTTTTAAGAAATTAATAGTTACAACTATAACACATAATGAACTACGGGGAAATGAATGCAAGCATTACTCTAATCGGTGCCAATGATTTCCTAATACAAATACAAATTAAGTAACCTATATACTATATTATAAAAAAGAAAAATAAAAAATATTCTATTAAAAATATAATTTTCTTTTTAGGAAAAATAAGGTGAAGACACTCACCTAGAAAGTCAACGGGAAAGTCCCCATTTTCAGCTAAAAGGTTGAAATGTTCAAACACTGAGAAAAAGGAAGCCGGCATCGGCCAAAACGACGCCGCCGGAAGATTCCTTCGGTTCCCGACGCGGACTGCCCAAGGCAGGAAAGTATCCGCCACAATCGAAGTAGGCGGCGGCTCGAGCAGATCCATGAGGGCATCAACTGGAGCTTCCATTTTAGTCATGATAGCTCCGAAAAATGCGTCCATGTCGGCGGCGCGGACCAGCTCCGATGGGATCACATTGGGAATTGTGGCGAATCGGATGTTTTCTGGCTTGGGTTCGGAGCCGATGAGGCCGAGCCACTCTTCTGTGAGGACGAAGGTGACGAGGACGTCGGTGTTTTGTGAAATTAGCAACTTGCAGAGGTTCATCATGGGGTTGATGTGCCCTCGGCCGGGATAGGGCACGGCCACCACGTGGCACATGGGGGTTGGTTGGTGTCTGGTGGAATCCATGGCTGAATTCTTTGATGATATGAAGGCAGCGAACTGAGCTGAAGTTGGTCCCTATGCAGCTATTTGTTGACTAAACAAAAGCTTGTAAAATGCTTAGATAGTTTTATTAGCAATAAGAAAAGGCTTTAAATAGCCAAACAAGAAAGACGTTACAATCTAACTGGAACAGAGCTAAAATAGGAACAGACCTAACAAATTGAAAACAACTTCTTGACTCCTAAATCTTAGGAGACTTATTCAAAACGACTAATCAAACTAAAAATGACTTATTCAAACTCCAACATTGCCTCCCCTAAACTGAAAACGATAGTTTCAGTTTAATCTTTCACACATTCCAAGCTTCTCTCTCAAACGAACATAAGTCTCCAACTTCAAAGGTTTAGTTAAAATGTCAGCTACCTGATCATTTGAACTACAATGTACTAGCTTCACAACTTCATCCTTAGTAAGATCCCTCAGAAAATGAAATCTGACATCGATGTGTTTGCTACGGCCATGCATAACTGGATTCTTTGATAGTTTTATGGTAGAACTGTTATCACACAGAATTGTAGTACAACCTGGCTGCATCAAACCGAGCTCTTCCAGAATCCTTCTCATCCACACACATTGACACGCACAATATGCTGCAGCAATGAACTCAGCTTCCGTAGTGGACAAGGTTACCACCGGTTGTTTCTTTGATGCCCAAGCAACTGCTCCCCCACTTAACAAGAATGCATAACCACTAGTATTGCGTCTAGTGTCTACATCACCAGCATAATCACTGTCTGTGTATACCGTCAATTCTTCTGTTAGGCCTCTTTTATAAAACACACCAAAACCAAGCGTACCTTTGATGTATCTCAGCACACGCTTAGCCGCCTGCATATGCTCCTCTCTAGGATCCGACATGTATCGACTCAGTAAGCACACAACAAACATTAAGTCTGGTCGTGTTGTTGTGATGTACATTAGGCTTCCAACTAGCTGCTTGTACAATGTGCCATCAACTCTATTTTCATCTCCATCCTCAGTCAACTTAACTCCTGGCACGATGGGATTCTTCACAGGATTTGCATTCTGCAGATTAAACCTCTCTAGAATCTCTTTAGCATATTTCCTTTGACTGATAAAAATCCCATCACTGTCTTGTATCACCTCAACACCCAAGAAATACTTCATTCTTCCTAAATCAGTCATCTCAAATTCCTTTTTCATAGAAGACTTAAAACGTTTAAGCATTGCTTCATCATTTCCTGTGAAAATCAGATCATCAACATAGAGACTGACAATGAGAATTTTGTTACCTTCTTCAACTTTGACAAACAGTGTGTATTCATACTCGCATCTTCTGAATCCTTCTCTGACAAAGTAAGCTTCAATCTTTCTGTACCAAGCCCTAGGAGCTTGTTTTAGACCATACAAGGCTTTCACCAACTTGTACACCTTATGTTCTTCACCTTCTTTCACGTATCCTTGTGGCTGCTCCACAAAAACTTCTTCAGTAAGCTCGCCGTACAAGAAGGCGCTCTTGACGTCTAACTGGTAAACACACCAGCTCTTCTGAGCTGCCACAGCTAGTATCATACGAATGGTATCCCACCTTGCTACATGAGCAAAAACTTCATTATAATCCACCCCTTCTTTTTGTGCATAGCCTTTTACCACCAACCTTGCTTTGTATTTGTCTACTTCTCCTCTCTCATTCAGCTTAGTTTTATACACCCATTTAACTCCGATTTTCTTTGCTCCTTTTGGAAGATCCGTAAGGAACCAAGTATCATTTTTCTCTATTGACTCCAGTTCTGCTTCCATAGCCTTTATCCATTTTTCTTCTTTGCTGGCTTCTTCAAAATTTACTGGATCTTCAACTGATGCAAACATTACGAGACTAGCCATCTCTTCTTCCTCTTCTCCCCCAGTCTCGTAATCCATCAAATAAGTTGACTTTCTTCTTATTCTCTGAGTTGCAGGTGTTGAGGCTTGAACATGAACTGTTACTACATCTTGAGCTGGTTCTGCATCTTGCACATTTTCTTCATTGTTCTGTTCTGTTTCAAGTTCTTGACCTGCTTCTTCAATGTCTTCTCCCCCTTCTGGATCTTCACAAATCAGTTGTTCTCCTTCTGTTCTCAGTCCCCAATCCCAACCTTTATCTTCTTCAAATACTACATCTCTGCTTGTTATAACCTTCTTTGTCTTTGGATTATATAGGCGATATCCCTTTGATTCACTGCTAACTCCAATGAGAACACACACATTACTTTTATCATCAAGCTTTGTTCTTCTTTGGTCTGGAACATGAGCATGTACTATACAGCCAAATACTCTGAAATAATCCACTGTAGGTTTTATCCCACTCCACATTTCTTCAGGCGTTTTTCCTTCTATCACTGTGGTTGGACTTCGATTTAGCACATGTACGGCCCATCTCGCTGCTTCAGCCCAGAACTTCCTCGGAACTTCTTTGTCATTCAGAATACATCGGACCATCTCCATAATTGTCCTATTCTTTCGCTCGGCGACTCCGTTCTGTTGTGGAGTGAACGCAGTGGTGAGTTGCCTACTGATTCCAGCTTCTTCACAGTAAACATTAAATTCATTGGATGTGAACTCCCCACCTCGATATGTTCTCAAGCATACCAACGTTTCTCCACTCTCTCTTTCGACCAAACTTTTGAATTTTTTGAAGAAAACAAAAGTTTGAGACTTGAGTGACAAGAAATATATCCATATCTTCCTGCTAAAGTCATCAATGAAGGTAAGAATGTACCTTTTGCCACTGTTGGATGTTGGAGAAATGGGGCCACAAATGTCGGAGTGTACCAACTGCAGTTTACGTGATGATCGCCACATGCTCTTCTTTGGTATACTCTTGCGATGTTGCTTGCCTACCAAACAGTTTACACACTTGTCTGCTTCTTGCGTGTTAAGGTATGGAATCCCTTTCACCATGTTCTGAAACTTCAATGTTCTTAAGCCCTTATAGTTTAGATGCCCATACCTTCTATGCCAAAGTTGCAGGTCGTCCGTCGTTGAGGTTTTCAAACATTCTCCAGTTGTAATAGAGTTTCCTTTGGATGCCATGACTTTAAACAACTTGTTTGCTGTCATCTTTGATTCTATCACCAGTTCCTTTTCAGGATGATATATCTTACAAACTCCATGATGCATTAGAATCTCACATCCTTTTTGCACCAACTGTCCTAAGCTTACAAGATTGCTTGTCAGTTCTGGAACCAAATACACATCTGTGATTACATGTGATCTTCCATCAATACGTAGATTCACATCACCTTTTCCGATCACTGTCAAGAGTGAGTTGTCTCCTAGTTTCACTGAGCATCGAAAGTTTTCATCAAGCTTAGAGAACCAGGCCTTGTCTCCGCTCATATGGTTGGAACAGCCTGAATCTAGAAACCATATCTCTTCCTTTTCTTCTTGAGTTGGTGTGTATGCCATCAGCAGTACATCTTCTTCTTCATCGATCTCTGCATAGTTTGCGTTTTCCTCTATCGGACATTCGTATTGAAAATGTCCGAGTTTGTGGCATCGGTAACATTTCATTGTTGCCTTATTAAACCTTCCTCTTCCTCTACCCCGATCGTAACCTCTTCCTCTACCTCTGCTACCTCGATCCTCATACGTGACTTTCAGCACTTGCTCCTCTGCCACATTGTTCTGTTTCTTCATCTTTTGCTCATGCACTAACAATGAGCTTTGTAATGCGTCAACAGAAAAGTCGTCAATATCCTTGGACTCTTCAATTGAACACACTATGTAATTGAAGTTCTCAGTCAACGTACGCAAGATCTTCTCCACTATTTTGACATCTTGCATGTCATCTCCACAGTTCCTCATATCATTTGCCACTATCATCACCCTCGTGAAGTACTCAGTGATGGATTCTCCATTTTTCATCTCCAAAAGTTCAAAGCTTCTCCTCAAAGTCTGCAACTGTGCACGTTTCACTCGTGCACTTCCTTGATACTTAGTTTTCATGGAGTCCCACAGCTGCTTTGACGTCTCCTTCAAGGTGATGATTTTGAGAATTGATTTGTCAATCGCACTGAACAAATAATTCTTTGCCTTCAGATCCTTTAGCCTTGCTTCGGCAAGACTCTTCCGTTGCACCTCAGTCAGCACCTCCTCATTGGCTGGTTCTTCCACACCATCCTTTACCACTCCGAAGTACTCTTTCGATCTCAGAAGATTCTCCATGAGAAGACTCCAATGATCGTAATCCCCATCAAACTTCGGTATGCACGGTTGTGCAGAACTGCTAAATTCACCCATTACACTCACTGCGAATGCCTCAGTCTCTCACTCTTTGCAAACTTGCTCTGATACCAGATTTGTTGACTAAACAAAAGCTTGTAAAATGCTTCGATAGTTTTATTAGCAATAAGAAAAGGCTTTAAATAGCCAAACAAGAAAGACGTTACAATCTAACTGAAACAGAGCTAAAATAGGAACATACCTAACAAATTGAAAACAACTTCTTGACTCCTAAATCTTAGGAGACTTATTCAAAACGACTAATCAAACTAAAAATGACTTATTCAAACTCCAACACTATTTTTAAATTATATATATATATATATATATATATATATATATTTATACTATCGATGTCATTGTCCCTTAATATTATAACCTAGTCGTATTTTTCTTTATAAATTATGTGATAGGTTTTAGATTTGATTCTCATAAATATCAAGATCGATATCCAATTATAAAATACGAACTAGAGAGCATAAATGGTGCCCTTAACCTTGTTTGCACCAAAAGATCTCGAGAGCACCATCCCAAGGAACTATCCCGAGAGTGCTTTGGGTGGAGGAAGAAAAGCAAAGTTTTTTTTTATGTAACCTTTATTTCTATCTTTCTTTCTTTGTATCTCGACTTGGGTAGTAGAAGAAAGATAAAATTTTTATCTTTCTCTCTCTCTTTCTTTCTTTACATGTGTTTTTCTTCTTTCTGACACATTTCCATAATTTCTTTTTTCTTCCTTTTGTTCTCTTTCTACCTACTTTTTTTACTTTTCTTTTCTTCTTCTTTTTTGTTCTCTTTCTTCATACTTTTACTTTTCTTTTGCCTTTCCAAGCAAGTTGCTATCTACTTTTATTTTTCTTTTGGTTTTCCAAGCAAGTTGCTACCTATTTTTACTTTTCTTTTGCCTTTCCAAGCAAGTTGCTACCTATTTTTACTTTTCTTTTGTTTTTCCAAGCAAGTTGCTACCAACTTGTTGTCAAGATCTCAACCACAAATTCTCTATGCCGGTTATCCTCAAAAGCACCACAATGGGCACCAAGTCTTCTATTTAGGCCAAGCTCGAGCAAATGAACAAGGACAACAAATTCAACATACAAATCTTTTTCAAGATTCAAACTATCTGCAGAGAAAAAATTAGCTCTCAAAGATCCAGCTTGCTTCTCAGCTTATCTTTCTTATTTTGATTATGCTTTTCTACTTGTTAGCATAATTGCTCATTTCCAGCACTTCAATTCCAATATGAACGTAGTTTATTTTGTTACGTTTATTTCTCTTGCTCTATAAATGATTGAAAGCTTTAAAAAATAAGTAAATGTAAAGTCATTTTCTTATAAGGCATAAAAAAGAATCAATCCGAACCAGTTCCCCACTCGAAGCACAATCCTTGATTAGCAGTCGGATTTTCAGTGCGCACTCACAACAGTGACAAATTCTCTACCCAATTTATTGAATTTCTAGCAAATGTCAATAGTGGCACTCTCACGCAAAATGACAAATTTTCATGCCTACACATCAAAAGGCATCCAGTGGAATTTTTCGGAGTAACAACATGCCTAACATCGACCTCACGAACTAGAGAGCATAAATGGTGTTCTTGACCTAACATCGACCTCATGTAGATCGCGAAGTTCCATGAGGAGCCATTGGCATCAACATCTTGTGACAACAATATTCCATGAGGAATGTGAATGAGTCTTATGCCAATATGCATCTTGTGGACATCAATATTCCATGAGGAATGTGAATTAATCTTATACCAATATATATAAAGACACATCGTATAAAGTTAAAAACAAATTAAGTTTCAAAATTTAGTTAAGACGTTGATGCTAATTTCAGAATATTCACCAAATGATCAATTTTGACATAACACTTCTTCACCCTCTACCCAACCTTCCAATCCTCTACAATCATCTTACCATTCATTGCCTTGATCCAAAAGTGTAGGCAAGCTTAGTAAAGTAACACCAATAAATTACAATTACAATCGATAATCAATAATTACTAGAACATAGAATATTAAAATTATCTTGGATTCCTAATTTCGATTTTGTTTACCAAAACTACATGAATTCTAAATTACAATTCATAATCGACATGCAAAAGTGAAAAACAAGGAATTAGATTAATATTAGGAGTAGTTGGTCTCTGAGAAAGTGAAAAAGTAAAAAACAAGGAATTAGTAGCCTTGAGAAAGTGTATCCTTAATAAAAGCATCCAGGTTGGTGTCTGATGAGCCACCTTTAGCAACTGCTCCTTGACAAGTCTCTTGAAGTTGTTTTGCTCTTTCCCTCATTTCTTTTCCCTCCTTGTTTTCAACATCCATAAACCTCTTCACAAGCTCTGCAATTTCCTCTCTGCTCACCAAATCTTCAGCCTCCATCTTCATCCTCACGCTGCATCCGGTCTTCCAATCTTCAACAATTTGCTTCCCGTTGGGGATTTGATCCGCAAATATAGGGCAAGCGAGGATTGGAACACCAGCATAAGCAGCTTCCATGGTCGAATTCCACCCACAATGTGACCAAAACCCGCCAACAGAATCATGACACAAAACCCTCAACTGGTCACACCAAGGCACCACCAAACCCGTATTATCTTCACCACCAACACCACCATCTTTCAACCAATCAGTGTCTCCACGTGCCACCAACAAGTACCGAACACCGCTATTGATCACGCCGGTGAGAATTTCAACCATCTGGGTTTTTGAAACTGAGAGGAAGCTTCCCATTGAGATGTACAAGACAGATTGTTTAGGTTGAGAATCCAGCCAATGCAGATAGCTAAGGCCATTGTGATCTTTACTGGAAGAAACACTTTTTGAGAGCTCAAAGTAAGGTATGCTTGGGCCAATAGGGTAAACTTGAGGCAATGGAAATTTGGCTTTTATATTGTCGAACACTTGGCGATCAAGCTCATAGACTGAAGCGGACAGAAGATATTGTCCTTTGTATATGCTAGACACAGCTTCCGTAACTGTCAGCAAGAGTTTCACATCGTCTCCTTCCGATATTCTAGAAAGTTCTATATCCGAAATGACCTGATCATCTACATGCTCTTTTCAATCAAAAACAAAAACAAACATCAATATTAATATTAAAGCTGAGAAAATCAAGGCCTTGGAAACTTGAAATATTACCTGAGACATTAAAAGGGGGGTGGCCCTTTTGTTTTAGCATCTCAAAATGAAGTGACATTCTCAAGGCGGATGCTGACATAGGCCAAAGCAAAGCCACCCGAATATGCCTCAGGTTTCCGATCCGAGCAGCCCAAGGAACGAAGGGATCAGCAACTATCAAGCTTACTGGCGTCTCAAGGCTGTCCAGAAGCTGCTCAAATGGATCTTCCAACTTGGTGTTCACAGCTTCCACGAACCCAAGAAAGTCTTTTGCTCGAACCAGCTCCGAAGGTATGACATTTGGTACAGTGGAAAACCGGATGTTGTCGGGTATGTGGTCGGAGCTGATGAATCCGTGCCACTCTTCAGTCACAACGAAGGTGATGAGAATGTTGCTCTTCTGTCGTGAAGCCAGTAACTTGCAGAGGTTGATCATGGCGTTGATGTGGCCTCTCCCGGGATACGGCACAGCCACGACGTGGCAGATGCTGGTTGGCAGCTGCAAGTCTCCGGTGGAATCCATGCCTGAATCCTTGATTTGATGAAATTGGTAACTGAGTTGAAGTTGGCCACAGCTGCATAGCTTATGTGCAGGCGCAGGGGAGACGGGCATATAAAGAAGAACGGACCAAAATACCCTTTCTTTAGGTGATATGACTCAAAGACCGTGTAAGGAAATAATTTAAGTAGTACATATAATTTCATGGACTTCGTCAAAGATGGCATTGTCACACTCAAAATTTCACCAGATCAACATTGCAATTTTTTCTATTCCTACAGTTTTTTTCTCTTACAATAATTGATTCAATAAGATAGTGGAGGTATCAAAAGATAAAGAACGATCATCAAAACTTTGAATGGAAAACAGAGAGGCAATCCAAACTTACCAATAATTCTATGACAGACAGAGACAGAAACCAAAATCCTCAAAGCTCCAGTTGACCTTCACTCAAATCCCTTAAAGTCCGTTTGGAATAGTGCGAATTTGGATTTGGACTTAGATTTAATAACAACGCTAAATTATCATTTAGAAATGTACAACGGATGTATGCTAGGATTTGAATTAGAAGAAAAGTGAAGAAAGCAAATGGATTTCAAATGACTTTGTGCATATAGTCATTTCAAATCTCTTTCATTAGTACTACACCTAATTATTTCAAATTCATTCAATCTAGTGTTTTCTAGTTTTTATAACTTTCTTCCCAAATCCAAATCCAAACCTAAATCCAAATCCCACCTAAAAAAATGAAACCTCACCGCAGAGAGTAAAGGGACCAAATTAAGTAGATATTGAGAACACGAAGATTTCCTGGTAAATATTTCTCTTGGACTCTAAATTTTGTTCCCTAAAACTGAGCATATATCAAACTTAGACTGTAAATGTTGATCAATATAACTGAGCAATCCAAAAATATGTGGAAAAGTACCCAATTCCTCATATTTATGCTTCAAAACCAAATGTGCATCTACTGATTCGAAGATTAAATTATTAGCATTTACACGGTTTTTTTGAAGAGCAAGAAACTTACTTAGATTTTAGTAAGTATTCAACACAAACATTTCACACATGCATGACGGCTAATATTCAAATTGAAACTACAAGACCAAGTAGATACATACATACCATTGTTCACGGCATTACCACACTTATGCTTAAGGAAGTTGTGTCCGGCTAAAGAGGAACCTCAGTCCTCTTGATTGCAGTAGCTTTGGTTATATTCCCGATAAGATCAACAAGGTTTGTATCAGATGAACCTCCTTTTCCAATTGCTTGATGACACAAATCGCTAAGTTCTTTCGATCTTTTCCTCATTTCTTTCCCATCACTGCTTTCAACATCCATAAATCTTTTCACAAGCTCAGAAATTTCTTCCCTTGTCATCGAATTTTCATCTTGCACCTCTGTCTTAACCCTTCTGCCAATCTTCCACTCCTCAACAATTTTCCTTCTGTTGGAAAATTGATCCAGAAACAGAGGGAACGTAAGCATTGGAACCCCGGCGAAAATAGATTCTAGAGTTGAGTTCCATCCACAATGTGTCCAAAAACCACCCACAGAAGAATGGGACAGCACTTTCAGTTGCTCACACCACGGCACCACCAGCCCCATTTCACCATGCAGCACTCCTTCAATCGAACAGCCTCTCCCCGAGCAACCCACAAGTACCGAATTCCGCTGTTCCTCAGCCCAGCTGCAATTTCCTCCATTTGGGTACTCGAAACTGAAAGAAAACTGCCCAATGAAATGTACAAGACTGACCCTTTTGGCTGAGAATCAAGCCATTTGAGATAGTGAAGGCCTTTGTCATCAGTAGCTGCTATAGAGTAATTGTGTTCAAGCTCTAAATAAGGTATGGCAGGACCAATTGGGTATACAGGGAATGGGAACTCTGCTTGTAAAGAGCTGAAAATTTCGGGTTCAAGCTCGTAAACTGAAGTGAACAGAAGATACTGCGCTTTTGGAACCCACGAAATGCATTCCAGAGCAAGCTTCATAACTCTGGGGTCAGTAGCTCTGAACACTTGTCCAAGGTCTGCTACATCAGTTGAAGAAATCCCTGGTACTTGGTCTCCACAGTCTATCACAAAGAAACAGATAAAGCCCAATTTTCACATCAGTTTCAATTTGGGTTAAAAAAAATATACAGAGGAACAATTCCTTACCAAAAAATTCAAGTGGGATATTCTTGTTCTGTGAGAAAAGATTAAAGCGATGAAGCATTGACAAGAAGGTGGCTGGCATAGTCCAAAGCAGAGCCACCGGAATATTCATCTGAATCCCAAACCCAACTCCCCACCGAAGCTCTATATCAGCTATCACGGCCGATACCGGCGGCTCCAACCGATCAAGGAGCTGCTCGAACGGAGCTTCCATCTTGGTCATGACGGCTTCATAGAAGCCCGGAAAGTCAGCGGCTTTCAGCCGCTCGGCAGGGATGACGTTTGGGATGGAGGCGAGTCGGATGTTTTTGGGTTTCGAATCGGCGCCGATGAACCCGAGCCACTCGTCAGTGACGACGAAGGTGATGAGGAGTTGAGGATTTTTTGAAGCTAGTAGCCTGCAAAGGTTCATCATGGGGTTGATGTGGCCGCGGCCAGGGAACGGCATCGCCACCACGTGGAGGATGATGGCTGAGTCAACGACTGAAGACGCCATGACTCTGATGACTTTGGACAGAGAATGGGCCAAAGATTGTGTCTTTGAGACATTTTCTCAAACAGTCTGGGTGCACATGGAAAAACCATTTTTTCATGGTATCTTTGTTTTAAATTATATTAAATTGATCTTTACCTAATAAATTCAGCTGACGCTTCTGAATAGGAAATCCTCCATAAATACAAATCCACTACCAGCAAGAAGAGCTACATTGCTTGGAAAATTGATCTTTCTAAGGCTTATGACAGATTACAGTGGCATTTCATCAATGAGGTGCTTAAGGAGATTGGCGTAACTGGGAAGCTCCCGGAGCTGATTATGCATTGCATTACCTCGGTCAATTACAACGTAATTGTGAATGGTGAGCTCACCAATCTTTTTACTCCCGTGTGTGGTATAAGACAAAGGGACCCTCTTTCTCCTTATCTTTTCGTTCTTTGCACGGAAAAACTCTCCCATATCATAAACCTATGTGTGACTGAGAAAAGATGGAAATCGTTGAAGATCTCTAAGGATGGTCCTGCTATTTCCTACATATTCTTTGCAAATCATTTGATCCTTTTTGCTAAGGCTAGTACGAAGCAGGCTCATGTGATGAAGAATTGTCCGGATGTATTCTATGAGGCCTCAGGTCAGTGTGTTAGTTTTGACAAATCTCGGGTGTTTTGTTCTCCCAACATCCCTAGACACAAAGCTTATGAAATTGTTATTATTTGCGGTTCTCCCCTCACGTCTAATCTGGGCAACTACCTTAGAGTTCCTCTGCTTCACGCAAGGGTTAAGAAGGAAACCTATAGTAGTATTGTGGATAAAGTTCAATCGAGGCTTGCAAGCTGGAAAAGTCACTCTCTTTCTCTAGCGGGTTGTTTGGTGTATCTTCAAGTTGTTGTTGTAACCATTCCTATTTATGCTATGCAAACTACTAAGCTGCCCATGTCTCTCTGCGACAGACTAGATAAGTTGAACAAAAACTTCCTCTGGGGCCACTCTGAAGACAAGTCTAAAGTTCACCTTGTCAGTTGGGACAAAGTTTGCAAACCTAAATGTTTTGGTGGTTTGGGTCTTAAGAAGTCCCACTAGATGAACCAGGCTCTGCTTGCTAAAACTAGTTGGAAATTGATGCAAAATGATCATGGCCTTTGGACGCAGACTTTGAGTAAGAAGTATTTAAGTACCTCTAATATCATGGAGGCTTCTAACTGTCTGTCCACAAACTGCTCCTCAACTTGGAGAAGTATTATTTTTAGGGCCAAAATTTTGAAAAATGGGGCAAGATGGAGAGTGGGTGCTAGCAACCATGTAAGCTTCTGGAATGATATTTGGCTTGGTTGTGGAACTCCTATTGATAGTGTTTCCTCCCCCCCCCTGATACGTCTGTAACAACCTGGAATTTCAATTATTGGATTTAAGTAAATTATTTATGTAAATGACGATTTTACCCTTGCTTGTTAAGGGGCGTGAAAGTCAAATTTTGTTTCGAGACATTTTTGGTGGTGTCTTGGATACCATTGCGTAGGTCTCGAACTCATGAGTTCGTAGACAGGCGGCACGCGGAAAACGAAGTTCGTGTACGAAAGTTACGGGTTTATATTATTAGGGGTATTTTGGTAATTTTTGACTTGTGGTAGATAGTTTTAACCCCAAATCATTGTTTCATCTTCATATCATCATCTCACTCTCTCTCTCTGTGAAATACACTCCCAAACACCGAACCCGTGCGAAAACTCACCCAAAACCCACAAATTCCAACTTTTGATTTAAGGCCAAAACTTCCATTTCTATTCCACTAATCGTATTCTAATCCTTCCCACGATCACAACCGTACCAACCATCGAAGGAGAGGACCACGGGGGAAGCCGAACCGAGTGTATGAAGTTTCGGATCTTCCGATCGATTTTTCGGCTAGCACAGGTACGTGTTTGTGGTTTTGAGGTCATATTTGGATTCATGGGTTCGAGTAGATAGATTTAGACATAAAATTTGTGAAAAATGGTTGAGTTTTGAGGAAGTTACTAAAGCTTGAAGTTTCGGCCGGAAATGGAGGATTCTGGCGGAAACCAGACGGTGGCGCCGGCAGCCGGTCGTCTTCTCTGGCGAGTCACCGGTGATCGGTCGGGTCGAGGTAACCGGTCGGGTCGAGGTAACCGATCGGGTCGAGTGAATCGGTCGGGCCGGTCGGGTCGAGTGAATCGGTCGGGTTGAGTGAACCGGTCGGGCCGAGTTGGATCGGGTCAGGCCGAGTTGGGCTGGGTTGGACCGGTCCAGGCGCGTGGGTACTGTAGCAGGCGCGTGACCGGCGCGTGAAGGCGCGTGTTCCGACCTTCCGTCAGCGCGTGGCGGCGCGTGGGGCCGAGTCTGAGGTAACGGTGGTGCGTGACAATTAGTTTTTGACGTTTCGGACCTTTTGGTGTAGGTTTTGGGTCGATCGGACGTCGTTTATGGGTTGTTTTGGGCGTTTGAAGTTGCTGCGTTTTCTAGGCCAGCATAGGTAGACCTACCGGGGTTTAGGGGGTTTATATTTAAGGTTCTTATTATTAGCTGGTAATCCCGATTATTAATTTGGACAGGCGATACTGCTCCAGGAACTTAAGGGGATCGTACAATTCGGGATTGGGCTTGTTTGGACAGGTTTGTGAGTGGACTTTTGGTTTATAAACTATAATGCATGTGTAAGGACCCTTCCCGAATTTTTCCTCGAAACCCAGAAAGAACCCTTATCCCGTCTGACAGCTCTTTTACCTCAACATTTAATTACCAGAAAATACCCTTTATTCTTAAATACTTTTTTTTTTATTAAACTTTACATGGTTCCCAACAGAATCTCTGTACTTACTGATCACTCCTACTGTCAGACGCAGGATAAAATACCGGTCAAAACCAAAACCTCGGAATAGTGGTGGTTCAAATAGAAATACTTTCTGATACCAAATGTCAGTAGTCAGACATTGCTGACATCTCTACTGGAAAACCACAAGACAACAAACTAGTCAGATACTAGTGAACCAATAATAATTCGTCCATCTGGGTCTCCGGCCACACCAACCCACTGACCCGGATAACGAAGTATTTCCATAGGTTGATTAAGCCCATGACAATTGCCGTCTGGTTCATATTAGAGCCGGAAATATCCTCGGCTATCATATCGTATCATCAGCCGGTATAACATTCGGCTTTCATATCACATCAGTCGGCATATCTCTCGATTATCATATCCCTAGCCACCAGGGTATCCCTTGGGGTGTGCTAGAATATGTATCACTTGGACTCGACCACAATCTCTGCAAAATCACCTTTTATATTGGAGGTTCACCGGGAGTCCGCCAACACGGAACCAAGGCCCGGCTTCTAGGCCCCATCAAATCAGTTTTGTTTATATTAGGGGTTCACCGGGAGTCCGCCAACACGGAACCAAGGCCCGGGTTCTAGGCCCCTTCAGATCAGTTTTGTTTATAGTGGGGTTCACCGGGAGTCCGCCAACACGAAACCAAGGCCCGGGTCCTAGGCCCCATCAAATCAGTTTTGTATCCAAAATCAAGTATATATTTTGTTTATCATTTATCACAAATACGGTTTCAACTCAAAATCATGTACCCAAATAATTACCATGTCCAAACACTATCAAAACCGAATCCAACAACCATATCGTTTCTCACAACACACTTCCACTGAAATATTGGAACAACAATTATCCAGCAATCATTGCACCCATACACAACAGTATTTAAATCGAGGATATTAATACATTCGTTACAATTTATAAATATCCCCATACACAACAGTAATTAAATCGAGGATATTAATACATGCATCACAATTGATAGATACAACCATACACAACGGTAATTAAATCGAAGATATTTATACATACATTACAATTTATAAATCAAAGTTCGTTTACCATCACCATTCAACCCAAAATTCATGTACGCTCTAGCCTCAGAACACCTACACCATAATGACCCAACTACCTTGACTTTCCAAACTCAAAACCCTCTCCACGGTCAATCCTTACCGCTGGGATTGCCCAACCGAGCTCTAAATGAACTCCTATGGCCTCGAAACCAACAAAATCTGATCCGGAACGTCCCAAAACCTTGGTCACGCGCCATCGTGACTTCAGGAACAGTCCCACTCGCCGCCACGCGCCACCGGAAGGTCAGAACACGCGCCGGTCACGCGCCTGCTACAGTGTTCACACGCCTGGATCGGTCCAACCCGGCCCGGCTCGACCTGACCCGATCCAACTCGACCGGTTCACTCGACTCGACCGGTTCACTCGACTCGATCGGTTACCGGTGACTCGCCGGAGAAGACGACCGGACGGCCCTCGCCGTCGCCGGAGGCTGGCCGGAGAAGATGATCGGACCGCCACCTCCGCCGCCGTCTGGTTCGCCGGAATCCCCCATTTCCGGCCGAACTTCAAGGTTTTCTAATTTCTTCATTTCTTAACCGTTTTTCACGATCTACACATGTAAATTCATCTACTTTTCACCAGGAATCCAAATATGAGGTCAAAGTTCCGAGATCGTACCTGGTTTGACCGAAAAACGGCCGAGAAGGTTCGGTTCACCTCCCTCCTCCGTCCGTCGCCCACGGAGGTGCTCCCACTCCGATGATTACACCAAAAGACTCGTGGGGTCGCGGGGAAGATCCTCCCGACCTTGGTTTTGCTCGAATCGGATCGAAACCCATCCGATGAAAATGGGTCTTCGATGTTCACACGGGGAGGTCTTCGGGTGGAGTGAGATTGCACGGGCCAATCTCTCGAGGAGAGAGAAAAATATCATCTATATAATTCCAACTTTTCCAAAATTACCAAATTGCCCCTGAAGCTTCTACTCGTAACGAACTCATCGGGTCTCCGTTTTCCGCGTGCTGCCTGTCTACGAACTCGTGAGTTCGAGACCTACGCAACAACCCAAGAAAAATTCCCAAAAGTACTGCCAGTCAAAAAGTGACTCCTGAACCCATCCAAAACTGAAGGTAAAATTGTCCAATTCTCAAAATAATTTAATTTGTGGTCCGAGTCGTTACAGCATGCATAAATGTATCTTTGATTTAAATACTGTATGTATGAGTGCAATGAATTTCTGGAATTTAGAAATGATGCTGGACACATGTTTTCCAATATTTCAGTGAAAGTGTGTTTTGAGAAATGGCCTGGTTTTTGTACTTGATTTTGATATCGTTTTGAAGTGGTAACTATTTGAGCATGTGATTTGGATTGAGACCCGTAATTATGATTTTACCGATTTTGGCCGTAAATGATATTTCAAAGAATTTGGCTTAGACCAAGAAACAAATATTCCAAAATATGGATTTGGTTCACTGGTTTTCTGTCCCGATGGTTACAGTTGCTCTGACTGGTGTTGAGGGGTTTTGCTCCGCTGGTTGTTGAGGGTTCGGACTTTGGTGTTGAGGGGTTTTGCTCCGCTGGGTTGCGAAGCTGTCTACGCATAGTACAGATTTTAACACATCTCAAGGGATACCCTGGTGTGTTGTGGATATGTCGGGAACAGTGAATTTGAGATATTATGTGTCTAAGCTTAATTAAATGATTTTAAACTCCTTTGAAGAGAGTTTTCAAACTAAACTGTGGATCACGAGGTATTTTCATTATACAGATTTTATGTGAGTCCAACTAAGTGGTTTTAAAGAGAAATGGAAATTTTGGTGATTTACATATAATGTTTTTACATCATAAACTGTTTTATGTGATGCATGCATGATTTTATAAATAGAGGGGGGAAAAGGTAATATTTCCTTGGAAAACGATTTATAAATGATTATTTTTGTCCACTCACAAGTTTTGTGTTTAAACCCCTTTCAGGCAGTTGAGTTGACGTTGACACTTATCTCGAGGTAGAGGCATTAGTACTTTCGGCTGCGCTGTGTAGTTATATTTGAGTAGGATATCTAAATTATACTCTTGATCCTACTTAGACGCTCTGATATTATATTATATTTGGTTGGTAATTATTTACGGGAATTATTGAGTGCTTGAATCCCTTGTCTGACAAGTGAAAGTATTTATTATTATTATAATTTGTAAGGATTGAATGGTATTTTGGGAACCTTTCCTTAGGTTGTCAGACGGGATCATGGTTCTTCCCGGGTTCCGAGGGGAAATTCGGGACGGGTCCTGACACGTCTATATTGGATATGAGGGTAAGGGATTTCTATTCTGATACTGGTTGGAATCTGAATCTGGTCTATCAGTATTTCCCCAGAGAGGTGATGGGCTACATCTTTGCTAACCATATCAGCCTTGATGAAGATAGAGGTGACAAGTTCATCTGGAACTTAACTAGATCAGGCTCCTTTTCTGTTAAGTCTGTTTATTTATCGATGTTTGGTAAGGATGACAATCAAGCTTGGTGTTGGGAGTTTATCTAGGGTTAAAATATTCCTCCTAAATTAAAAACCTTCCTCTGGACAATTAGACATGGGAAATTGCTGACTAATCTTCAACGGTGCAAGAGAGGCCTTACATTGGATTCAAGCTGTCCTAGATGCCCCTCTACTAAGGAAAATCTGGACCATCTCTTCAGGTACTACCCTCGAGCTTTAGCTATCTGGAATGTCATTGGTCCCCCTCATGTACTTATCCATTCCTTTGCTCTAGACTTTAAAATCTGGTTGTCCATCAATCTGCATTCCAAGTATTGTGACTCTTCAGGCACTCCCTGGTGCTTGACCTTCGCGTCGACTTTGTGGTTTTGCTGGAAGTGGAGGAATGAGTTCATTTTTAATGTTGGGCATGAACCTCCCCAGTGGCCTCAAAACAGAATTGATTGGTTTTCCAAGGATTGGTATGAGGCTAATAAAACTCTTTATCGTAATCTGCTAAGACAAACTATCCATGGTGATTGGGTTAAAGGTTTTGCTGCTAACCTAGGCCATGGTGATATCATGGAAGTTAAGTTATTTGGGCTATTTATGGGGTTAAAGGCCACTTGGGAGGATGGGTTCAGAGCTGTGGAGGTTGAGAGTGATTCTGAGACTATTGTCTCTTTTATTCTTAGGCTCGTTGATCCCTATCATTCCCTCTTGAATTTGATCAGCGACTGTAAAGATCTTCGGAGTTACGATTGACACTGTGAGCTGAAGCATATTTACCGTGAAAAAAATCGTGTCGCTGATTTCCTAGCCAATTTGGGCCATAATCTGAATCTTGGTCTCCACATCCTTGAGAATCCTCCGGCTGCTCTCTGCAACATTCTGTCTTCTGATCTGCTCTACAAGGATTTTGAGAGGGCTGTGCTCCTCTAGCGCCTTGTTTCTGTTTTGGGCTCTGCCCTCTGTACCAAAAAGAAACAGTAGATGGAAGAAAGATGCCGACGGTGTCGAAAGCGAAGCCACAGGAATATTCCTCCGGCGGCCGGCGGGAATTGCCCAGAGAAGCTCAATGTCTACAATAATGGCGGTGACCGGAGGCTGAATTTGATTCAGCAACTCTTCAAATGGAGCTTCCATCTTTGTCATCACGGCTTCGTAGAAGGCGGGATAGTTGGCGCCACGGACAAGCTCAGATGGGAGGACGTTGGGTATGGTAGTGAAGCGGATGCGATTGGGTTTGGGGGCGGAGGCTATGAAGCCAAGCCACTCCTGGGTGACGACGAAGGTGATCAGAATGTCGTTTTTCTTTGAAACTAGTAACTTGCAGAGGTTGATCATGGGGTTGATGTGGCCTCTACCAGGATAAGGCATCGCCACCACATGGCAGGCAGTTGTGTCCTCCTTGCAATTTTCCATCTCCGTACAAAGTGTGTCAATTTGCCACAAAATTTTAAATTTGCAATACAATTTTTTTTTTAGTAAATAACACGTATTCTCACACCTTAAGAGTGGGTTTAATTTCTGTTCAAATTACAAACGAATAGATATCAAGTTTTTGTATCAAATTTGAATATTTGAGCATGTTTTTATTTACAATGAACAAAACAATCGCATTAACTTGATACCTTTACTTTGATGTTAAAATTTGATATACTTATCATTTTCCTAATCAAATATATCTTATTTGAAGTCATTTCAAAGATTTAAGTAGACAATAAGATCTATAAACAAAATTCTTGAAAGAAAATTAATTGTGCATTTACGAGCTGAATTTTTTCATGCACTTTATTTGATAATAATGGACCTTACGTCCTTACCCAAAGCTGAAAACAACTAAGCAAGCCTCTTGAAAGCAATCAATAATTTGCAAGAACTACATGACATAGATTAGATTAATGGAGATGGCCTTGTGAAATATCTTTAATAAAAGCCTCAAGGTTTGTGTCTGATGAGCCACCTCTAGCAATTGCTCCTTGGCAAGCCTCTTGAAGTTGTTTAGCTCTTTCCCTCATTTCTTTCCCCTCTGTATTCTCAACATCCATGAATCTCTTCACAAGCTCTGAAATTTCCAATCCGGTCACCAACCGTTCATGATCCCCGGCTGTCGTCTTCTTCACTCTATATCCGATCTTCCAATCCTCCACAACTTTCTTCGCGTTAGGAATTTGATCCCAAAATATAGGACAAGCGAGGATTGGAAGACCGGCATAAACAGCTTCCAAAATCGAATTCCACCCACAATGTGACCAAAACCCCCCAATAGAACCATGACACAAAACCCTCAATTGGTCACACCAGGGCACCACCAAACCCCTACCACTCCCAGCACCATCTTTCAACCTAGCCGCCTCGCCGCGCGCCACCCAAAAGTACCGGACACCGCTATTGAGCACACCAGAGACAATTTCGTCCATTTGGGTTTTCGACACGGAGAGGAAGCTTCCTAGTGAGATGTACAAGACTGAATTTTTGGGTTGAGAATCTAGCCAATGTAGGTAACTGAGGCCATCGTGGTCACTAGTGGGAGGACTTTTTGGAAGCTCAAAGTGAGGTATGGTTGGGCCAATAGGGTAGACAGGCAAAGGAAATTTGGCTTTGAAAATGTCAAAGACTCGGGGCTCAAGCTCGTGGACTGAAGTGAACAAAAGGTACTGTGCTTTATCTACTGCTTCAGAAACAATTTCAAGGGCAATGTGGAGGACTTTTGGACCGTCGCCGTAGAAAAATGTGGGAAGATCTGCTACTCTTGTGGGGCCGATTCCAGGGATGTAGTCTATGATCTCATCTCCACGGTCTGTAATCAATTTTCATGTTAATTAAACAGGCGAAGATAAACACAGGAATATTTTCAATATTTAGAGGTTTAGACATAACAGTATTATCAATTTCATCATAATATTAAGGAAAAAGTTAAATGATTAATATACAATTAATATTATAGAGACAAGATCGTGACATATCGAATCGATAAGAATGAAGTCATGGTCAAGCACATTAATTATGCTATTATCTCATGTAATTTGGCTTTATCGTTATAGTAAGCAACACGAATTTATATATAAATAAAGTGGTTAAAAGTATTGAATAATACCTACATACAACCCTCGAGGAATCTATTCGTTCTATTATTCTAATTTAGAAGATCTTTTTTTCTACGAGTTTGTGATAATTAAAACCGTTTTATCTCAAAAATATAATTTTAAGACTATTTATATTGATTAGAGACGGAAGTCTTTAGAATAGTTGAATTCGAGGACATTACTACATAGTGAATAGAAACACCAATAATCCAACAAATGCATATAAAGTCAACTGATAAAAAGTATTTAGGGCAAACTATATTTCAAAATTCAAATCCCCCTAAAGTTTGTGAATATTTCTCCAAACGAATCACCACATTTGATTTTCTCAATTTACTTCTTGGGATAATGCTAGGGGACCATACTTATATAACACATTGATTAAAAGAATTTAGGGCAAACTATATTTCATCCCCCTAAAATTTGGGAATATTTCTCAAAACGAATCACCACATTTGATTTTTTTCAATTTAATTACTTCTTAGGACAATGCTAGGGGACCATATTTATAAAACACACACTAATACAGATAGAACTCGCCAATACAAATAGGATCTGTCTATATTAATATGTGTTTACAAATATAGTATATAAAATAGGGGCTATTCATTGATTAGTTCTTGACAACATCAATATTTATTCAAACCCCACTAATCATATTTTTTAAACTTTCCAATCCCTAACCACCATAATAATTATTCAAACAATGAAATTGACCCTTTAATTCTTCAAAAATACTTTTAAACTTCAAATTTGAAATATACATAAATTTATAGTTTGACTATTAGTTCTCACCGAAATTTGCGACTCCACAAATACGTGGAAATTTTAGCCTATGTGTTAGTTTTCATCATCGCTTACGTAAAACTTTAATCAATCATGGAGGTCACGTGCTCTTTTTTATTCTTTTGGCAGTTAGCTAGTGTCTTCTCAAGAGAAGAAGGTACGGGTCCACAGTCTTTTTTTTCTTCAAAAGCAGTCAAACTTTTATTTTAATGGGAAAATCTTCGGTCTAGAAAACACTATTTTATAAGCACCATTACAAGTTAAAACTGTTTTCATAAGAATTTATTTTGATATTTCACCGGAAGAGGAATTTCACTAGCATTAGTGGTCGAATTTATCACGTAGTGAAACATCAGGTTCAACTCAGAAAAAAAAAAAAAAAAAAACAAACATCAGGTTTAACGAAATCGATACCAAAACCTAAAATATTAAGCACCGCAAATGTACTCACCTGAGACATCAAGAGGGAAGTGGCCATTTTGTTTGAGTAGCTCAAAGTGATACAACACTGAGAACATCGACGCCGACATAGTCCACAGCGAAGCCACCGGAATACTCCTCCGATTCCCGACCCTCACAGCCCAAGTAACGTAGGTATCGGCAATCATGGCGCTCACCGGCGGCTCTAGCCGATCCAGAAGCTGCTCAAACGGACCCACCAACTTGGTGCTCACCGCGTTCACGAACCCGGGAAAGTCGTTTGCGCGACCGAGCTCGGAGGGTATGACGTTAGGCAGTGTCGCGAATCGGATGTTGTCGGGTTTCGGGTCGGATCCGATGAACCCGTGCCATTCTTCGGTGACGACGAAGGTGATGAGGATGCTGGGTTTGTTTGAAGATAGTAATTTGCAGAGGTTCATCATGGGGTTCACGTGACCTCTTCCCGGATAGGGTAGAGCCACCACGTGGCAGACTGGGCTTGGGCCGGGTCTCACAGCACCCATTTTCTCTCTTTTACGAAGATTGAAGCTTTAATAATCTTCACTGCTCTATATATTGCTCTCTCTCTCTCTCTCTCTCTCTCTCTGACTCTCAATATATATATGGAAAAGAAGTTGGCTTAAGACGCAAATACCCCTCAAAGCACATTCACATACCGGGACGGATCGGGGTGGGTATGTGACCCTAAGGGATAGTTAGGGGATTTTAACACGTTCGGACACCTGTCTTGCCAAATCAAAATATTGGGCCTCACTCTGAAATGAGATGTGAAGGGCCCAATATAGGCAATGAAAATCTTTCCTCTCAAAGCATAGATTACTTACAAAGTTACAAGGATATTGTGCAGTGAAGTTCTACATATTGCGTACGACATCATATTTCTTAAGACTTAAATACGAGACTTCTCATTATACAGTGTAATGAATTCCATGAGACTAGTAGTACTATTAGCTAAGAATTTATTACTTAGGCTTCAAGCTTGTACACGATTGGTAGCACAAGTCATTGTAATTTGGCGGAGATTTTATAATGAGTTAAGTTAAAATTAATTCAATAACATAAATTAAATATTGACTTTATGGTGAAATTAGGTTAAATTTACCTTTAGTAAATCCTACTTTCGATAACAACTCACAGAATAAAAGAAGAGAGGAAGGAACCTACTATTGTCATCGGGTTTGGAGCGTAGGGAGGATATATGATGGAGGTGTTATCAAAAGCGAAAATTATTGAGATTTTAATTCAATTTCATCATAAATTTAAAATCCAATTGAAGTCTTTTATCAAGCATATGTATATATGGCCTTAACAAACCTCTTGTCTTGTCACACGATGATAAGAGAAATGTTGGAGAACCAAATGATAATCATCAAACGGCACTTTAACAATGGTTACGAAACTACTTTGTATATGTTTCTTACCACATTCTAGACATGCACTATACGAAATTCATGTGATTGATGAATAATATCTGGTGATCAAAGTCCATGTGATCGATCGAGCTTGTGATGTGCCAGCAGGGAAAGACCATATGCTAAGTATGTGGGTCTCACGATCACCACATATCATGATCCATTTTTGTTGTTGGAAGAAATCATGATCCTTTCTTTTTGTTGTAAGAAATCATGATCCATTGATATAAGTAGACCCCAGATTACAAAAAGTTTTGGAATTAATCATCATCTCCCTTGAAAAAAAAAATAGATATTTTCATTTCCCCCTCCCAGTAGTTAAATTAGAGATATTTTCAGGCAACAAACACAAACTGACAGGACTCATTCCGAATTTCCTCTCGAAATCCGAGAAAGGCTCTGCTCCCGTCTGACAACCTCTGTCACCTCAGGTTAAATACCAGAACTACCCTTAATGCTTCAAAAATATTGTACGACATTGTACAGAAAACCCGGCAGAAACTTCCCCCGTACTTGGTTGACCACCATCCACTTGTCAGACGAATGATACCATAGTAGCTTACAAAACTACCTATGAGGACTTCCTCAGCAAGCAATACAAAACAACTGAAAGGTCATCCTCGTGTGAACCAGCCACAACTCGTCACTCTGGGTCACCGCTCGCACCACCCATTGACCCAATGACAAAAGTATCCTTGCCCAATATTTCAGGCACTGGTCATAATCCGTGATGGTAATCAATCACAACATATAAGCTGGTAGGTTCTTCAACTATCATATCGTCAGATCAGCTATCACCTCAGCGCTACTCCTTGAATATGATAATTTGGTCAAGCTCATGTTTCCCTGAACTTGAATAGAAGTTTATACATGCTTCAATGATTTGATTAAATTCAATATTCCAGACTTGGTTGAATTGAGATTTGTTGACTTCACATCGAGCCGCAAACCCGCAAACCCGCCAACCCGGCTCGTCTCGAGCCGTAGTTCGATGTTCCGATCCTCCTGAGCCCTAACTCAAATAATCTCCGTCAACTTATCTCACCCAATATAACCCTTGGCTAGCACGTCTCATCAACCCGTATCTCGTACCCTACCAGCTGGCGCCATCATCGACATATCAAATACAAGTCGGCATGTCCCTCTCAATTAGCCTACCTACAATGTCCTACCATCCCCTGAGTATAATCCCGAGCCACAGCTCGGTGTTCTGGCCGTCCAACACGGGACAAGCCTTCCTAACCATTGCCGATAGTACTTATAAAGCAATGGCTAGATCCCGAGAAGTCCAACCCGGGGCCTACTCCTCACCCACCCGATATTACCTCTAACGGTGTGCGGATATACCTCCGCATCGGAGAAACCCCTCCACATATCCGAATATACCTCAAGATATACGAAACCCCTCAAGTTAAAACCTGCCCCATAACAACTCAACACAAACTGATCTTACTCAACCGGGGCTCTAAACGGACTCAAATAGCCATGAAAACACCAAAAATAGATCTGGAATGTTGAAAACATGTCACCACAAGCCGCCGTAGGCCGAGGGTCGGCCCCACGAGCAGCCACGTGCAAGCGGAAGACCAGCGGCCACCCCACGTGCTTGCACAGTACCGGCGAAATATTTCGTCACTCTGACGAAATCAGAATATTCTATCCACACTAATGGTGTTAGAGTTCTGTTATAACGCCATTAGCTTTTCACGGAATATGTTGACGGCGTCAGCATATTCTGTCAAACATCAACGGCGTCAGTTGACTTAACGGTTGACTAATCGCTGATTGTGCTACCACGTGGCACTACGTGTCAGCTGCTGACTAGGCTGGCACGTGGCACTACGTGTCAGCTGAGTCAGCTACTGACTAGGCTGCCACGTGGCACCACGTGTCAGCTGAGTTAGCAGCTGACCATGATGTCACGTCAACCCCTGCATCGAACCAGCTCGCTGGAGAAGACAATCGGAATCCGCTATCTCCGACGAGCTCCCAGCTCAGTCTTTCCTTCACCATTCTTCACGATCTACACACATAGAATCGTCTACTCAATGCCAAGAACCCAAATCCGAGCTTAAAATCGAGAGAACTTACCTCGTTTGACTTGAAAACCAAGGAGAAGACTCGACCCAAAACTCCTTTTCAATTCGCCGTTTGTGGTGGTTTCCACGCCACGAAATTACCATCCCCTAGCTTGTGGAGTCGAGGGGAATCAATCTACGGCCTCGGTTTGGCTCAAAATGGCCTCCAACGAAAAATCACCCCATTTGGGGTCTTGTGCTTTCACGAGAAAACGAGAAAGAGAAGGTCGCGAGGGAGGAGAGAGACTGAGGGAAAAATCTGGAAAATAGGAAGAAATAATCTTCCCTCCCAAAATTACCAAAATGCCCCCCAAACTTCTAGACCAAGAACTCTCTCAAACGGACTCCATTTTCCACGTGCCGTCTGTTTACGAACTCGTGAGTTCGAGACCTACGCAACGGTCCAAGAAAAACTTCCAAAAACACTTCTAAACAAAAAGTGAGTTTCGAACCCCTCCTAAACCAAGGATAAAATCATCCTTTGTTGATTAATTTTAACAAAAGCACTTTGAATACAGGTTCGGGTCGTTACAAAAACACATGCAAACAAAAAGTGGACCGACATTGGACTGATTAGATATTTGCTGAGATTTGGACAAAAAAAAAAGATATTTGCTGAGATATTTCGTACTCTCTTTGAGCCGTCACCATTAATCAAACCCTCTTCACAAATCGACCCTGCAACAATGAAAGAACAGCGAAGATATTAATTTCAAAATAATTTGAGAGAGAGGAGGGGAGATTATTCAGGTGTACTCGGAATATTGATCACGTAATATATATTTAATTTAATTATTATAATATGTATATTAATTATAAAAAATAAAAAATAAAAAATTTATGATACAAATGGAATAGTACTATTTTATATCAGCGTTTCAAGTAGACTTAAGAATAAGTTGAGAGAGAAAACGGTAATCAGGGTGAAGACAAAAACCTTGAGTCTAGGTCTTTGATCTGCGTTGAGTTTGCGGACTTGGTACCTTATCTTCTTGGAGAAGAGTCTAGACTGGCGTTTCTCTTTGTACCTTAGAACACTTGCCTCTCTTCTTGTCTTCTCTTCTTCCATTACTGGCACCTCCCCCATCTGATCATCGATTATCAAGTTAAACACAAAATACTTAACATTAATTAACATAATATAGCATAAAAACCTAGTTAATTAAGAGGCTTAATGATACGAGTCAATTTAATTACATTACTTATAACAATCCAATAGTTTTAAATTTGATCATCTAGAGATTAGAAAAGTTAATTCAAGCTAGTTTGATTTACATACTAGATCATCAAAATGAAATATGGTATACTTTACATCGAATTTTGTGAAAGGATAACGAGATGCGCTGGTTTATAAAAACAAGCGAGCAGAACAGAGAGTGCGAATAGCGTTTCTCTTTGAAGAAGAAGAAAGAGCTAATGTGATGATTAAGAAATTCATTTTATAGTACTCATGAGATAGATCCTATATATTCAAAATTGAAATAATAAGGTCTAATGGTAATTAAATGACAACGTATATAAATAAGTTGATCAATACTTAATTAAAGTACTAACATAATTTCCATTGCTAGCCATGGAAGAAAGTGAAGAATCATCAGCCCAAAGAGGGCCCCGATCAGACCAAGCATCCAAAACCTCTTGATAATTTAAATTCAAATTCAATTGCACCCTTTTCTCAACATCATCTAATTCATCCCAAAACCCTACACTCTCACTCTTCACAACTTTCCTTTTATAGTAACTTTCATCTTCAAAAAAACACCTAATCTTCTTCTGCTCCTCTCTCTCATCATTCATCTCCTCCCCTTCTTCTTCTCCATTAGCAAACTCATCCCAATCCATAAAATCCCAATTGAGCTCGTGACCGGTCTTCATGTCGTCGTGCCGTAACTTCCCGTAATCTTCTTCTTCGATTCCGAAAATGTGCTCCCAATCATCCACCACGGCAACTTCATGGTGATGATGACCACCGTTGGTGTAGGCGTCGTTTAATTTGGTGGTCGCGTCGGAGAATTCTTCGCCGGAGTTGTTTGTACTGTCCGGCACTTGTTGCTCTTCCTTCTTTGGGCTTCTTAAGAACGAATGGAACCTCATCTTATCTTTTTTCTTGGTCTCTCTTTTCTTTCCTTTCTTTCTTGTTTCCTATACTCTCACACTGTCACTATATGTATGTACTGAGCCAGCTTGAAGAGACATTATTTTAAAAAAATTCCGCATATCATAATTATACGATGCATTTAATTCACGTGTTATGATATCATGAGACTATGAGTAGATATTTATTTATATCATATTCTAAATAAAAGTAAATAATATCAATCATATCATTCATTCATATTATAACATCTGAACTAAATACGACATATTTGAAATATACTATAACTTTACATCATTTTTGCAATTTGAATATAAAAGATGATGTAATGGGAAATTTATATGGGAATATGGGGTTTATATCCTACGTGGCACCTTATCTTCTATAACCATTGGTTGGTTCAAGGCCTGAATACAGGGGCAAGTTAAAAGGCTCCACCATGGTCCTACAATATATTACAAACCTTTTTAGTCCATGAAAAAAGGAGTTGGGGACCAATTAGAAGACTTGATGAATTGTTGCATCAAGAAACACGTGACCAAAAAGTGTCAATAAGCAATAATAATTAAATATATATTTTTATAAAATTAAGGATTTAATTTCTTAAAAACAAGAGCACATTGTGTTGAGTTTTATACATATATATATTGATTATAATCCAACTATGATTACTAAGATGGAAGTTTAATTTCTCGGTGAATTAGTTTATAAAAACGGATTCCAAACTTGTGCACGGTAAAAAAGAAAAACGCATTCATCCGAATTTTCATTGTCCGACTTGACTTGATGTAGATAAGAACAAGTTAATTAAAATTTTTGATGAGGGTATGTGTTGGTGTTGGTATTGCAGATTTGCAGTATAGGAGGTAGAAGAAAAAGAGAGAATTAGGGTATGAAGAATGAAGACCCATATATTGTTGTTGCCATTCGCCAACTTTGTGGGGGCGTCCTTGGTCACCAGGATATTATCCAAATCCCATGCCCTATCGTGTGTATGCGGCAGACTACTAGCTATATATATTCTTTAATATCCTACCCTTCATACACTAAGTTGACTTAAGTTTTGGAAACTCTTAGGTCAGTACCGTGTCGGTGCCATTATTTTTTTTTTTTTGAAATAGATCGTACCAAGTTAGGAATCGTGGAAGTAGAACCGCAACAAGCATAAGAGGACAAATTCCTAATTAGTTGATCCATTTTTTGCATTAATCTTTTCACCGTTTGGAAGAAAATATCTTTAAAACTATAATTATTAAAATACAAGAAGAATATAATACATGAAAAGTGTGTACAATAAGTGTATTATTTGGTATATATAATACGTGAATTTTACATGCATTATTCAAACTTATGTGAAAACTATGTTTATTAAAAATATGTATGTGTATAATGCATATATGTACGTACTTTTGATGTTTAAAAGATGTATATTTTAAGGAATATAAGATACGAAAAATAAAAATAGTTTTTTAAATTAAATACATACCTACGTACGTGTGTAATACACGTATTATATGCGAACTTACTAACTCGATTTAGAACAAAAGCTAGTTAATTAGTCTCACTTATGCACATGGTGGATATATATGCATGTATACAAATTAATGTAAAGTTCGAATATATCCATATATATATATATATAGGGTTAGGATCAAGGGACACTTATGTTTATTACATCTAAATTTACACTTTTTTTGGGCCTTCAAATTTGTTGTCAATCAAGGACTCTGATTAGAAGTGATGTGGAATCTCATTAATGTTTAAATTACATGGATTTTAATTAATAATTTTTGTTTTCAATTAAAAACTTTTTATTTTCTTTTAATTAAAAATTATTTGGAGGTGTCGCCGAGAGATGTCGTAAAGCTCCATTTCGAATAATGGGTAATAAATATGTTTTTTTGTTTTGTTTTTGTTTTTATATTGGTTGAAATAATTAAATAGGAAAGGTAGCTTCATAACCCATAGGGCATTTTGTGATGCCCTAACTGAGGAGAGAGCGAGGATGACTACATCAAATTCTGTGGCGACGAATCTCCATTTCGGAAACGATACAATGTTAAACAATGCCATGATGAACAATGGTGAAGCAGTTCATCATCATCATCAAGATCCTGAATATAACTTGACTCAACCATATATATAAACCAAGATTTAATATGATTTGAACAAAATAGTCAAATGCAAGATCATAACTTAATTTGATGCATGATCATTATATTAATTATTGTAAGTTTTCTGATTTCTTGTTTTCTGTAGTGTATTTCTTGTTTTCTGCAATTTCTTGATTTAAGGCTACATATGTTGTTTCTTGTTTTAAGGTTCTAGTTTTAAGATTTTTAGTTAGGATAGTTTTGTGGTTAAGCAGCACACAACCCTTAGGTCTGTTGGTACTTAGATTGGTGCTATCAGTCCTTTGGTATGCTGGTTCCTAGCTTGCTGTGTCTTTCTCTATTTACATCTCCTATATATTGTTCAATTCTTATGACTAAGAAATACAACACATTCAAAATTCTTCATGGTATCAGAGCAGGAATCCTAATCGGATCTGCATCTGCAATTTTTCTTTTTCTTCGTTCTTGTGCTCCTTCACTACCTTCATAATTATGGCAGATGAAGACTCTCTCTCAGCACTAAGACAGAAAGCCTTGATGGCAACCCAAATCTTCATTTGAGTTTAGTGTTACTGAATGACTTCAACTACCTCTCTTGGTCAAGAGCTATTACTCTAGCTCTTGGTGGAAGGTCAAAGATCAGTTTCATTAATGGCAAGATCAAGGTTCCAATGCCTCATCAAAGGAATATGAGGGTTGGCTATCCAAGGACCAACTTGTCATGTTATGGCTTCTTAATTCGATGGAGCCAAAAATTGCTGAAATCTTCAGCTATTCTGAATCATCTCAATATCTTTGGGAAGCTGTCAAAAATATGTATGGCAACCTCAACAATGCATCTAGAGTGTTCCAACTCAAGAAGGATCTTGCATGGATTCAACAAGGAGATCTTTCCTTTGTTCAACACCTTGGAAACTTTAAGACCTAATGGCATGAGCTCGATATGTATTGACCTCATACCATCGATGCAAATATATTGCTGAAAAGAGCTGAACAATATAAGGTGTTTCATCTTCTTGCAAGTCCAGGGGCTGAATATGAAGATCTCAAAAGCCACCTTTTGATGAGCCCTGAGCTGCCTTCGTTTGTAACTGTATGCATCGCCATCCAATGTCAAGAAGTGTGTAGGAAGGTGATGAATGTGGAAATCAATACTGGAGGATCTGAAGACAGAGCTTTTGCTTCAAACAAAAGAACCTACAAGGGCAAGAGACCATATCTTAAGTGCACACTATGTGAGCATATTGGAAGGAAATGCATAGGTCATACAAGGGAGAGATGCTGGATACTACATCCAGAACTGAAACCTAAGTTTTATGAGGGGCAGAAGAATTAGAAAGGCAACCTGCAAAGAATCTCCGATCTCTCTGGTCCAAAAGCAAATTAATCTTAGCAATTCCCACATACCATAAGATATGAAGAACTTCACATCCAATCCAACTTCACTCATAAATGAGTTTGCTAACTTTCTTCAAAAGAAACAAGGCAGTATTAAGAGCAATGAACATATCAATGGGAGCACAACCGCACTCCTTGGAAAATTTGTTGGATTCTTGGTAAAATCCAAAATGGCAGCCTTAGAAGACATACCATGTATCGTTTGTGCCATTTCTATTGCTTTAGATGTCAATAAGAATCATGATCTTTGGATACTAGATTCAGGTGCCTCTGATCACATAACAAACAATTCTTCCATATTACATGATTTTGAAACCTTGTCAAATCCCTCACATGTTTCCATTGCCAATGGCAAGGCTGTTCCCATTCTTGGAAAAGGAAAATTAAAACTCATCTCAAACAGTATTGAGTCTTCTGCATTGTATGTTCCATCGTTTCCATTTTAACTTCTATATGTAGGAAGGATAACAAACTCCTTGAACTGTCTAGCTATATTCTCTCCTCATGATGTTGTGTTTCAGGATCAAGTGTCCAAGAAAAAGATTGGTGAGGGGTTTTTCCTAATGGCATGTACTACATGTCAAATTCACCAGTTTTTTCAAAGTGTTTTTTAACAAACTCCAAATCAGCGCACCAGCAAAGATTTTGGCATAAACGCCTGGCTCATCCTTCTTTTCATGTCCTGTCAATGTTATTTCCTAGTTTCTGTAAAATCTCACACGAGTGTGAGACATGTCATCTGTCAAAATTTACTAGATGTTCTTTTCAACCCTCTCAATCTAGGGCAACTGAGGCATTTGAGATTGTACATTCAGATGTTTGGGGACCAGCACCCTTAGAGTCGTTTGACGGCTATAGGTTCTATGTAATTTTTGTAGATGATTTCACTTGAATCACCTAGGTGTATCTATTGAATTTCAAAAATGAAGTTCTTAAGTGTTTCAAAGATTTTCATAATCTGGTCACAAATCAGTTCTCATAAAAAAATTGTATTTTAAGGTCAGATAATGACACTGAATTTACATCCAAACTCATGACTGACTATCTTAGCTCTCATGGCATCATTCATCAAACCAGTTGCGTGGGAATACCATACAAAAATGGCATTGCATAACGGAAAAATAGAGACTTACTTGACAAAGCTAGGGCTTTGATGTTTCAAACAAATGTTCCAAAAAGATTCTGGTCCCAAGGAATTCTAATTGCAGCATACATTATATACAGATTGCCCAACAGTGTGTTAAACTTCAAATCTCCCTTTGAAGTTTTGAAATGTCGGAAGATTGATATAACACATCTGCGAGTATTTGGTTGTACATGCTATGTACATGTTCAGTCGAACCACCGTGATAAGTTGGATCCTGGGGCAATCAAATGTGTGTTTCTGGGGTACTCATCTACCCAAAAAGGCTTGTAGTGTTACAATCCAAAAACTAGGAAGTTAATTGTTTCAAGGGATGTACGTTTTGATGTGACTAATCCTTTTTTTCAAATATCAAATAATGTATTTCAGGGGGAGAACATTTTTGAGCTATTCCCTACACCAATTCCAGTTGAAGTTGCAGCAGACAACTCTAATCAGCAACCTGTGGGCACATAGGAGGTGCAAGCTGACTTAAATCCTCAAGATTATCATCAAAAAGTGCTGGAAAATACTCAACCTCGCAGAAATCCACCACATACCAGACGTCTGCCACTAAGACTCCAAGAATGTGTGACTTATGCATCACAGTATCCCCTAGATTAGTTTTTTCACTTCAACATCGCATTTTTCAGTCAAATTACCAAAGAATTCGAACTAAGAAACTTTGCAGCAGCCAATCAATCATTGGTTTGGAGGAGAGCTATGCATGATGAACTTAAAGCTCTTGATGACAATAGAACCTGGAGTATAGTCAAGCTTCCTAAAGGGCAGAAAATTGTAGGGGCAAGATGGATCTACAAAATAAAGTTCAACTTCGATGGTTCGATTGAACGATATAAGGCAAGGTTAGTTGCTCGTGGCATCACTCAAACTTTTGGCGTTAATTATATGGAGACCTTTGCTCCCATTGCTAAAATGAACATTGTTCGAGTATTGTTATCTGGTGCTGTGAATTATGGGTGGTCTCTCTATCAAATGGATGTAAAGAATGCCTTCTTGCATGGTGATCTCGAAGTAGGACATGTATATAAGACTACCGCTGAACATCCACGAGGAAGTGAACCTGGAATGGTATGTAAGCTTCACAATGCCCTATATGGCTTGAAACAATCTCCACGTGCTTGGTACTCGAAGCTGTGCTCAGTTCTCCTTGCATTGGGTTTCAAGCGAAGCCATGCAGACTCCTCCTTGTTTGTTTGAAATGGTAAGGCTGGAAAGTTGGCCGTGCTCGTGTATGTGGATGACTTAATCATCACCGGAGATAATATGGACGAGATCAACTCTCTCAAGTCAGCCATACACAATGCGTTTGCCATCAAAGATCTTGGACCATTGAAGTATATTCTTGGGATAGAAATGGACAGCTCCTCCACGGGTCTTTTCTTAAATCAACGCAAATATGCTATTGATCTGCTTGATGAGGGTGGCATGAAAGATTGCAAGCCTGCACACACTCCACTTGACAGCAGACTTAAAATGGATGCTGAAGGAGAAGCTCTTTCATATATTTGTGCTTATCAAAGACTTGTGGGCAAGCTCATCTACCTCACCATCACAAGACCAGATCTCTCTTATGCAATGAGTTTGGTAAGTTAATTTATGCATTCTCCTACTACTCATCATCTCCAGGTTATCAAAAAGATCCTACGCTACTTGAAGGGCTCAGTTGATCGAGGATTAGCTATGAAGAATAATGGTCACTTCAAACTTGTAGGATACTCCGATTCTGACTGGGCAGGAAATGCTATTGATCAAAAGTCCACAACTGGATACTTTACATTTATCGGAGGCAATCTGGTCACTTGGAAAAGTAAGAAGCAAACCGTCATTGCTCGATGTAGCGTCGAAGCTTAGTACAGCGCTATGGCATCCACAGCTTGTGAGTTCATCTGGTTAAAGACGTTGTTGGGTGACTTAGGAATTGCGTGCAATGAGCCAATACACCTACATTGTGGCAACCAGGCTGCCATGCATATTGCAGCCAACCAGTGTTCCACGAACGCACCAAACATATTGAAATGGATTGTCACTTTGTTCGTGATCGATAAAGTTCAGTCAACAATCATTGAGACTATGTACACTCGATCATGTGATCAACTAGCAGACCTATTTACCAAGATCCTTGCTTCCGGTCAGTTTCAACGTCTTCTATCCAAGCTTGGCTCAAGGAGTTTCCTCGATTCAGCTTGAGGGGGAGTATTGGAAGTTTTCTGATTTTCTGATTTCTTGTTTTCTGTAGTGTATCTCTTGTTTTCTGCAATTTCTTGATTTAAGGCTACATCTGTTGTTCCTTGTTTTAAGGCCCTAGTTTTAAGACTTTTAGCTAGGATAGTTTTGTGGTTAAGCAGCACACAATCCTTAGGTCTGTTGGTACTTATTAGATTGCTGCTATCAGTCCTTTGGTATGTTGGTTCCTAGCTTGATGTGTCCTTCTCTATTTATATCTCCTGTATCTTGTTCAATTATTATGACTAAGAAAAAGGAGTAATGGCAAAGTTTGAAAATTTGAGAGCAACACAAAATTGACCTGGAAAAATGTTACACTAATTTTGATACGCATGCTATGTATTGCTGTTCGACATGCATTATGCATGCAATTTGCTTATATAGTTGTTGAATTTCAAATGCCTTTAATTAGCAGCTGGCGCTTTAATTAATTCCTTCCAGACTTCCAGCTAGCTAGGATCGATCTTGCTCATTATTAATTCTTTCTTTCTTGTGACTTGAGAAATTAATTAATTAATTAATTAAAATAAATGTTCCCGGAAAAATAATTAAGGTGTAATTTAAATATGGATCAGTACGTAATTAACACGCATACATATATCCACCGCACCGCCCATATATTCTAAGGCGTGTTGTGCCTAGCTTGACTGCTTCATTGAGCGATCGACCATATATATATATATATACACTGCTGTTAATATACAATATTGTTAGTACGTACGTGATGATCTTAAATAATATTATTCTTTCTATTATTGTTGTTAAAGCCATTTTATAATTTTATTAGGATAATACTTGCATCCCACTTCGGTAGTACATTATTCTCATACCACCTTTTTCGATATATGTAATAATCTTTATACATATATCATAGTCGGAACCGTTCAAATTAATTCTAAATAATCATTTTAAGATCAATCATTTTCACAAAAAATTAATAATTTTAGAGGTTCTTTAGTTATTCATATGATCAATGGTACTGATAACAATGAAGATGGCCTCAGAGTGAACCGTCCATTTAGTTTATAGTACATATGAATGGTTAAATGATCTCTAATTTGATTAATTTTTTGTATAAATGATCTTAATATTATGGTTTAAGAGTTGAACGATTTCAATTATAACATAGGTATACAAATTATTTGATAATTTTAAAATACGAGGTGGTACCACCAGGGGCCGGTGGCGGGGTATATGTAAGTATAATCCATTTTATTATGGAACACAATGTACTCGATCGTATATGCAGCTTCTCGTGTGAACACCATCACATTTTAGAGCAAGATAGCTGTATTAGTTTGTATGGAGTTTGGGCAGTTATATCTTGATCAGTGCCATGCACTAGGATGATGGATATCAGCCCAGATCGATTTGGAGCACTAAAACTAAAATTATATACACAAAAATTAATATCTCTTGTCAACGTAATATTGCTTAGTCAAAACTCCACCACGATGTTGAAAATTAGGAGCCATATCCAATGTAGTTATTAATTCTAATTAATATTCTTTTTGGTGCTTTAACATATGCATATGGCCTACATACAATCTTAATTATACACATTCAATTTGTCACTACGTACTTATAGGCTTAGTTATAGCTAGTTAGTTCCTTTTTTGAAAAGGGGACTAATTAGTGGTGAATTACGTCATTTCACTTTTTTGGGGACAGTGAAGACATCACATATGTGTTTGAGCACATTTTTTACCACAATCAGAAGACACACTAACAAATGATCGAACCCAGGACGTGTCGTAGATTTTGCACCAGCTTTTAAGGACATCCTAATTACCAGGCCAAGCTGTTGTGGTTGCTTATTAGTTATATAGCTAGTTAGATAGTCTTCTATTTGCCAAACTAAGAGGATTTCATCTGTATGCTTACTCCATAGATTGGGAAAAATATTCTTCAATGCAACTTTCTTTTTCACATTCCACCGATTGGGAAAAATAAATATTCTGCATCAATGCAACGTTTTTTTTTCACATTCTTCGTAAAGTGGGTTTTTGTCAAGTGACTAAGGTTGCATACAATTATGATGGTTTCACATTCGATTACCTTGTTAGAAGCAGTCCGTTTGTTTTAGGAGGGATTTGAGTTTAAATTTTGATTTGGGATTTAAATCTATATGTAAACTAAAAAATACATTTATTAAATAAATTTGAAATAACTAGATGTAGGTAGTACGTACTCAGGGTCGGCCATGGCCTAGGATCACAAGGGCGATCGTTCTGGGCCCACAAATTAGGAGAGCCCAAAAATTTGAAATTTGATTTATTTTTATGGAAAAAAATAAAAGAATGTTTAAATTTTTTGAAAAATATTTAAATTGAGTTTGAAGAAATATTTTATTAAAAAATTGGGTTCATATTCTTGAAAAGTATTATTAAGAGTTATTATGATTCATGCATGTATCTATCTTGTCTTGTAAAGTCATTAATTAGGACTCTAACTCTAAATTTTTTGATAAAATTTCACTGTTTTCTTTAAAATATAGTATTACAAGACGACCATATGTTTGAGTGATGTGTTTGAATTCTTGAAATTTTTTTGTGTATTACTAGAAAGATGAAATAAAAATTTAAAAATTAAAAAAGTACAATTTTTTTTTTTGTGTGTATAAATATATACTATAGGGGTACTTTTAAAAGTTTCGCCCTAGGCCTGAAATTTCTTGGACCGACCATGTACGTACTAATTAATATAAGGAATTTGACATGATTATATGCACAAAACCATTTGAAACCCATTTACTTTTTTTCACTTTTTTTCTATTCAAATCCTAATTAACACACATACATAACTAATTAATAAATTTTTTAGCTTATTATATATCAAATTTAAATCCAAATGAAACCCATTTACTTTTTTTCACTTTTTTTCTATTCAAATCCTAATTAACACACATACATAACTAATTAATAAAAAATTTACCTTATTATATATCAAATTTAAATCCAAATCCAAATTCAAATCCCGCCTAATTAAAGAGAGAGCCTTAATTAATCCTGGAAACCAAAGAATTAATTAAGAAAATTAAAAAATAGGAAATTTTCTATAATACAACAGAATTTTAACAGCTAAATTTTGATATATCTTTGAAATTAAAATAAAATTTTGGACAGACAATACTAGTACAGTCAAAGACGGCTACTAAGATAGCTTCACGAGGTGACGTCCATAGTAAGAAAAAAGAAGCCTTTTAAACCCTACTTTACTCCATCTTCCACATGCAGGGGTTGACCCAAAATTATTCCAGAAATCTTCTCTCTCTCACACACAAAACATAAAATACATGCCTTATGCCTGGGTGCACATGCGGATCCATCACACACACACACACAGAGAAATTAAGTAAAACTTAATTGTATTGGCGGAACAACGATCGATGGATGATGGATTGACAGAACTTGATTCATTAATAATCGAAGATAATTAATTAATCAGCAACTAATTAAGTTGTTAATCTAAGTCCAAAGAGACTCTCGTTTAAGAGGGTCCTGTTGGATGATCACATTATTGCTAGAAGAAGCAAAGCTGCTAAAATACTGATGCGAGATGTTGTTGAAGTCACTATTATTCGACAAAACGAGGGCGCCCTTCTGATCATGATGATCCTGATGATGGTGGTGATGGTGATGATCTATCTGTGTCGGTAAGGTGGCGCCCACGGGCTCCTGCTGCATCTGGATGCACAGTATCTCTGCCTCAGCCATAGCAAGCTGCATTTGCAGCTGAGAAACTTGATTCTGAAGGAAAGAAATTGCCCCGACGCACCCGTAAACCGGGTCTCTCACTCTCGCATTTGCCTCATACACCAAACTGCTCACTGCATCTCCTCTTTGATGAATCGGAAGCTCCTGAAACATTAATCAAATCATTATTAAACGCACTATAAACCCTAATTTCACAATTATCATTCTCTTCTCAAAAGTGTGAATAGCATTTCTCTTAATAATTACCTGTAACATTTTGCTGACATTACTAGCACCAAAGACTTTGTGAACAATGGCGAACTTGTGAGGATCGTCGGAAGGGAAGTAAGGGGCAAAAATGCAGTCCTTGGCGCAACGGCGCCTCAACAACTTGCAAGAAGCACACGGCGATGTGCCTCCCATTTTTTTGCCCTAACCCTAGCTAGTTATAAGATGAACAAGAACCCGAAAATAGAAATTTCCTTTTCGAATTAGTACGTAAACTAAGAAATTAATTGAGCTAGAGAAGTAGAACTGTAAGGTGAAAGGATGATGATGAGTTTGATTAGTAGTGTTGAAGCAAAAGGGTGATGAAATTGGGTATTTATATTAGTTGAAGGGTGGAAGCCCTAGGGGAGGAATGGTTCCACATGCTTCACCATTAAAATAATGTTGTTAACACAAAGTAACAAATATTAGACAAATTCATAGACTTAAAAGCTGGAATCTAGATATTCCCAACTAGAGAAACTGTGAGAATGTGAAGGTACAAAAGTTTCAAATTGAAAAGTTGCACAACCTTGCAAGGGCTTATAAGGAGTTGAGCCTCTGCCCCCCATTCCCAATTGGTTTTGGGGTGGAATCTCAACTTCCTTCATGGTATCAGAGCAGGTTATCCCATGTGTAAAACTTAACCGCCGCACATGCTCCACGTCACCCATATGAATTGTCCACGTGTTAGGCTTGAAAAGTCGCCACACGTGAGGGGGCGTGTGAGAATGTGAAGGTACAAAAGTCTCACATTATTAGAAAGTTACACAACCTTGTAAGTGTTCAACGTCACCCAATATGAGTTGTCCTCGTGTTAGTCTTGAAAATTTGCCACACGTAAGGGAGCGTGTGAGAATGTGAAAGTACAAAAATCTCATATTGGAAAATTGCACAATCTTGCAAGGGCTTATAAAGAGTTGAGTCTCTCTCTATTGACAATTAATTTTGAAGTGAAATTTTTCAATTTCCTTCAAAAACTAGCTAGACAAATTAGAAATTTCATATCTGAAAATTACGGTTGTAGCCACAAGTGTGAAAGGTTTGGATAGGTGATTAGCTAGCAAGGGCATATTAGGGCAAGACCTCTGCAGTTTTGCAGGGAATAGATTCTTCTTTAAGTTGACCACCGCCTAGGCGCGTGAAGGGTATGATTTATATGTATATTATATATATATATATATAATATATATATAATAAATATGTATGTATGTATGTATAGGTTGGCAAAAGCCATGCAGTTGTGTACTTCTCACGTTCTGGTTTGACTCTTCTAATTTCTATCTTCTCTGCTGCTGCACTGTGTATCGGTTTGAGCACAAACGAGTAAGAGAAGAAGAA
Organism: Oemleria cerasiformis; assembly: GCA_037349345.1. Taxonomy (NCBI): domain Eukaryota; kingdom Viridiplantae; phylum Streptophyta; class Magnoliopsida; order Rosales; family Rosaceae; genus Oemleria; species Oemleria cerasiformis. The sequence goes on from JAZGTL010000006.1 coordinate 3,325,693, forward strand.
AAAAGTGATTAATTATTATTACAATAATATTTTTCTCTATTAGGTTGTTTGGTGTTTAAAATTTGATAGTTTATATTTAAAAAAATTTGAAAGAAGAAATGAATGAAGTATATATGTTCAAAGTAGAAGATGGATTATTCATGAAAGAGAAAATCTCATCTATGGTCTAATCTGCTTAAAGTCGTCAATAAATCTTAAATTTCACGAGTTATATCCAACATATCTAATCTAATCTAGGCACTAAACGAGCTCTAAGGGTCGGGAGATAGGTGATATAATTAGGTATCAAACGTAACACCAACTATCTCATATGTGAATTGAACCTGAAATTTACTTCTTTTTTGCTTCGCTCTAATGATAAAATGAAAGATAATCGAATACTAATGAATGATGGAGTGGTGATTTTGAAAATGAATATTTAACCTAAAAGGCATTAATTGTGGAGAGAGATGGTGAGAGAGAGAGAGGGAGAGAGAGAGAGAGAGAGAGGGGTAAAATAAGATTAGGGTTTTGATTAGTAAATATTTGTGTGTGGATGTGAAACCCTAGCCGGGACCAAGACACCGAGAGAGATAGATGGACTCAACAACGTGAATGTTTGTTGGCGGACATTCACATGGAACACATAACATTTCTAACATCGATCTCTCTCTCTCTCTCTCTCTCAGCCCCCAACGCCGTCGTCGTCGTCCTCTACATTTACATTATAAACTAAATTAATTTCAATCTTTAATTCATCTCTTAATTAAATGGCTTTACTTATTTCATGCAGCTATGTCGTCCTACCGGTCTTGACCAAATACAAATATTCTTTACACGCCAAAACAATAAACTACCAATTTTCAAGTAAATAATATTATTGCTTAATTACGCTTTTTTAATTAATTTAAATTAACATCTAATCTCTACGTTTGGATCCTCTAGAGTTTCTAGCTAGCTACGTACCAATTAAATACTAGTACTTATTAAAATCTTCATCAATCTTGACTGGCTGTCTATGGAAATGAGAAGCGAATTTGGCTTTCACATAGAAAAAAAGTTTACTGTATAATGATCTGATGATCAATCTTGCCATCATCATGGTGATGCGCCCATGCATGGCCATATGCATCTAGCTACCAGTCTTCTCTTGAATTTGTAATTTCCTAAGGAGCCATGCATCTAGCTATCAAAGTGGTGCAAGGCCTAAAATGTTTCGGATATGTTTACTTACTTAAAATGAACAATTAAAAATAAAAATATTCGAATAAATTAGATTAATTGCTCCCTCAAGTTGATGTAATTTCGTAACTACATGTTTAACATGTATATATATAAGTATCATACTCATTATTCTTGACAAATGAAATGAATGAAATTGAAATTAACTGCTCCTCAAGTGTACTGATCACCTTCAGGTAACTTAATGATCATTGTTGATGTCAAAAATGGACCAACTTAGAATTGCCTCATTGAACTCGCTTCACTCTCTCTCCTCGGGGGTAGGAAGACATGTAGGACGGGGGAAGGTAAGAACAAAAGAGCACTGGTGGCGTGCCAGCCTAGCAGTCCCCGATCCTTAAGTTAGTTAAGTATGGAGGGATTTAGGCAGTGTAAGAGCAAATGTGTCCTTACCTTTTTTAGGGGAGGTGCCCTTGTATTTATAGTGGCATTAAATGTTGTTGGTGAAACACTTCGATGTGGGATAAATGTTCCTGCCCCTGGAGCTGACGCGTGTCCCGGTGGTCTCGAGCTCCGTGGCTGTGTTGACACGTTCGGCCGATGGGCGGGTAAGCCGACCAGATCTAGTCGGCCCAATGGCTTTTGTCTTTTGCCCAAGGCTGTGTTGATGGGATGCACCTATTGTTTGTGGATTTTCATTGTTGTGCTCTTGTTAAGCCGAAGTCAAGTACAATTTTGGAGGGTCTTAGTCGGCCTTAACCAGGTTGATCAAATTAGGTACGAACAATCATAATAAATTTACATTTATGTATTTTATATGCAACCCATATATATAATACATGCATGTACAACGCTCATAGGTGCAAACCATCCATTGATAACACGTCATGCCAATATGATACCGGTGTATATATACTGTATACTCCAAATTTTTTTTTTTTAAATCCTCAATCACATGTATACATTATACTAATATGAGTTATAAATAAGCAAATATTATGATAATACAGCCTCAAGGAAGCAATTAATTAATGTGACCCAATTAATGAGATCCGACATGAAGCAAAGGCTTAAGAATTTATTTATTAAAAGGAAACCCATTTCGAGAGAGGTTGAAACTAAAACAAATAGGAATTGTGAAACCCTAAGACTTCCTCTCACCCTCTCTGCATTTAATGCCCTCCACATGATTCCAAGCTTCTAATCTTTGGGTTTGTTCCCAGAAAAACAGCTCTCTTCCCCTAGCTACTTGTCATCCCATATGTATATCTGTTTTTCTCCTTTTTTTTCTTTTTTTTTTCTCTTTTGAAAACCCACCGTTGTCCATCTTAAATTATAAACCAAGTCTATGTGTATTCACTTATTTTATATAACTGTATTCTACTTTCAAAGGTAATGGATTCGTTAGTGTGATTTGTAAATGAGAAATTTTAGATTCAAACTCACGGAAACAAGGATGTTATATATTTGTGTGGTATTTGAAATTAAGTGGCTTAGTCCAAATCTCCTTCCCAAACAGTGATAAGGATGGATAAGGGCTAAATCATAAATCATGTTTGATGGATTAGCCCTTTGAAACAATAAGTATCCAATCCGGGAGGGGTAATATCAACCACTTGACGTCCATTCGATACTTCCAAGCAAATCGATGACTGCACGTTTGACGCAGTTGCTAGTACTCGCTCATATGGAACCAAGATCGAAAAAGTTAATAAAATTAGTAATTCACAACCACTAATATGGGTTCAATTTATCGTACTCGAATATTAACTGTACGTACTATGAAACATGGAAAAAACTCATTTCGAATTACTATCCCGAATTCAAGATCGTTAATTATGTTTTGCCTCTTTCTAATTCAAGATAATTATGTTTCGCCTCTTTCTCAGAGAAAGAACGATCAAATAATTTTCATGCATCAATATCATAGTAAAATATCGAATTCAACGCAAATATAAACATTTATTGTCAATATTCATGTCCAACTTGAGACCACGTACATGAGAATCTTCACTCATTAAGTATAGCGACAAAACAAAATATCACAAAATCATAATATGTTTTTTTATTTGTTAACCAATTATAGAATCATTTTCGAGACATAATCACATTAAACTCACTTTTATTATATCAAATTTCACAAAACCTAATTAACACAACAAACCCATTATCAATAAATCGATTATCTATATATGTTTTGAATTTGGGTGTCACATCTCTCATCTATCATCTCTCATCTATCATCTATCATCTATCATGCATGCATTATTCTAATATTGAAATGGGGGGCCATATAATATACTGTTGAATTTATTTTTAGTGCATTTAACCTAAGAAAACGCGTATTAATTTGGTTTTTTAATACAAAGTTTATTATTCAGTTTTCAGTTTGAAGTTTCAGACCCCTAAAGTGTGTAGGTGTCTAGGAAGAAGAAAAACTTGTACGCTCTAGATGGTGAGATCCATGTAACATTTCTGTTTTACTGTCATTCTTTAAGCTAATTAATTAATTAATTAGAGGAAAAAACAGACATCTTTCATCAACTTAGAGGAAAATAAAACATGCAATCTTCGATGCAAAACATTGAATGCTCTCTTGCTTTGGTGATATATATGGAAGATTCCGTTCTTGAGATATATGCATATGTTTTTTTTTTAAACTTAATTCCTAGCTTTCTAATTTTTCTAATCTTAATATAATATTAATCTAAAAGGGTGGACGACATAAGAAGCCATGCATGTTTGTCAGTTCGATCAATACACTAAATACTTGGGTTTCGAAAATATCAGAGATCATTAATAACTTACATGTATTAAACATAGTAATAGTAGTTTTGATTAATTAATTAGATTTTTATAATTCTTCGTCCATTTATTTGATAGAAAATATGACTAAACAATCCCGAATTTGATTGATTTTTTCTAGACTTAGATCCAAATACATGTTCATCCATATCCAATGTCATGATCAAAATGTCATCCTTTTTTTTATGTCTTTTACCATGTAAGGATTTTTTTATATAAGGATATTGGCGAGAGAAAATTATACAAATTAAGTATGAACTCTGTTATTTACTATAGTCGAATCCATATATCCGATGCCTCTAATTATTCATTAGAGCAGTGGGTAGAAATACCCTTGGATAACCAGTTTACTAGCTAATTAAGTTTGAACCTAATAATAATGTCCTTTAATTTTTAATTTTTTTTTTTGTCTAGAGTCAACTCAAAATCCAAAGAATTGCGTCTCAAATATAATCGTGATTACAAGTGCATATATTAGAACAGAACTTTGGCTGGGAATTTTCTACCATGATCGTTATTTACTATACCATCGTTTGTAATTAATATTCTTTAATCAATGAATAGTTCTTATTATCAAATATAGAATGGGAAGAATACCTCAATTATGTAGGTTTGTGAATGGCAGCCTCAAAATGGGCGATGGCTATAAGGACCTGAAATTCAATTGCTTGAACAGTGTGTTGTTGGATTTCCAATGCGACCATTTCCCACTATGAAAACTGTAAACTCAATACAAATCAAAATATATGGTCTTCTGTATGCTACAAGTGCACAGAAAATATAGAATCAAATTATACTACAAATAATAAAAATAAGTAGATTTAAGAAAAGGGAAAAGGAAAAAGATAAGTACGAGTACCTTTTGTCCTTTGGCCCTAAATTTGAGTCAGCTAGAGAATGGCATCTGGGTACCTGCGATGGGACCAGACTGATGCATAAAACTCCAAGCCACAGAAAATAAATGTCATTTTAAACTACTCTAGATTTCTAATCTAGATAGAGAAGAATGGAACTCCGGTGAAGAATTGCGTAGCCAAGATTTCGAATCTTCGATTATGCCACTTAATGCTATAGTCTAGTAGTATTTCTCTCTACATGTTATGTGGGAGGTCTCGGGTGAGGTCGATATCCAATATATATATAATATAATCTCCCTCCCCCAATATCCTTGTATCAAAAAGTTAAACTTCGATACTAATTAAATACTAGTATACTACCTTTAGATAGAGCTTCCACAATCCTAGTGTAACGCAGAGCAAGTTTGGAAAGATTGCCTCACGGTCTAAATTCTACGACGTAGTCCCTAATGAATTTATTGTGGAATCAATCATCTTAGTCTTGACTCAGGGCTCTTAAATAGTATTCTATGCACGAATTTATTTAATTACAAATCAATTAGTATTGATGTTTTATTATGTTAGATGAGACATTTTAAATAGATAAATAAAATGTCGAGAAAAAAATACAATAAAACTATGCCACCACGTAAGAGAACTTCATGGACCTATATATCATTCATTTTCCAATAAGTAATCCATCCATTTTTTTATATATGGTAAGAACGGAGGGCAACAAGAAGCCCCAAAACCTACAAAGAACTAACTAAAAAAACAAAAGGGGATTTGGAAACCCAAAGACATCATCAACTAGCCTAGAGCTAGCCCAACAATGAAGATCCTCAAACACATAAAGAGGTTGTCAACTTGTCAATGTCAATGTCCTCAAATTTCACTAGGCTGTGATACATCAGTCCTCCCGGCCAAGCTTCGACTCTCGTTCAATTTTCGTAGATTGCGCTTTTTGATTCCATTTCTGAACGAAGTGCTTGCTACACACTTTGTATCCTCGCAAACTAAGGAACACTCCATGCTCTTCTCTGCTTTTAGTCTTTTTTTCAAGTAGTCTGCCGTCTGCGCCTGAACTGATGATAGCAAACAGGACTTGTCATGAAAAAATAACAGCCCAAGGCCCCAATGATATTAATAAGTCAGAAACACAAATCTCAGACTTCTCAGTTGTCAAAGATGAGTCACATAGAGAAAATATCCTGAATTCCTGATCATGGTTTGAGATACAAATTGCAGCTTCTTTCTTACAAAGACTAGACAGTAACTTTACTGAGATTTCTTGTCCAGATACAAGTCCATCATAATTTCTCAGAATTTTTTCATACTCTAAATATTGATATCAATCAATGTGATTTGGTAGCATTAGGAATATATTACATGGAATTAACATATAACTAAAAAATAAATCATATGATTGTATATATCAATTGAGAAACTGCAGCTAACACTTTTTGAACCTATTTGGAAGCAGATTGTTAAATGGTCTTAAAAACATGGTCTCACATCACAAATAGGCTAGGCTGCGGTTTAGAATGTAAGGCAATCAATTTAGCATTATGACATACCAGAGTGGGAAGAAGCAGATGCCAAGGCACAATCTCTGAGTCGCTTTATCTTCTCAATAACTTGCCTACTTTCAAAGACTTCAACAGTTCTTGGGACTTCAGTAGATTTCGTCGTATGGTTAACTTCATCTGCTTTTGGATCTTCAGCAGATTTCCTCTTGAGGGCAACCAATGCATTTTCACATGCCTACAGGAAAAAGCTTAGATCAGAACATACAAAACCACAAAGTCTTCAGTTATAAAAGCACACAGTTGTTACTTGTTATTACATAAGAAATGAAAGTTACAGATTTGAACATCTGATCCAGTTTTATGAATCGAACACAAATTATGCCTTGTATAAAGCAATAAGCAGAAATCATTACAAAATTTGAATATACTAAATCCAGCAATCCAAAAGGCAGTACTCGAGTCTCTAAGTCCATGGGGAGACCAATCCAGCAACTTATTACAAACATGCCTGCTAAATCAATGATAATCACAGAAATCGGAGCACACATTTTACTCTAAAAAAGCCTTTCTCTTTTTTTCATTTAGCACAACTTCGCCGAATACTAATGAGTTGAGAAGTAAATAATCTTGGTAATGATGATAGTGATGAAGATGATAAGGACACTCACCCTTCCTGCAACAGAATAGAAACCACTATCTCTTGACTGGTGAGCAAAGTTTAACCATTCTGTATATGAAACTTGTAGCCATGGATTAGCGGCAGACTTGAGGTCCCGCAAAAGCAAAGCCTCGTATCTCAAAGCCAAGCAACTCTGCAATAACAAACAGATTCACATAAGAACTTAATTTTTCAAAAAAATCCCAATTTTATCAGATCAACCATCAGCAACGCTAAATTTAGGATCAATTAGGGATGGAATTTGAATCTTCAATAATCAATGAAAGAGATCGATGATGATTAAGACGATGAAATCTGGAGGAGTTTGAGAAGGCTTGCCTCAACATCGCCTACGAGTGCGAAAGCGCGAACGAGAAATTCGAGAACCAGAAGCTTCTCCTCTACATTTTTCTCGGAAATTTCACGCAAAACGGAGAGCGATTGCGACCTCAGGAACTGCATCAAGCCGGACCTGACTTCCATCGACGCCTTCACGTCCTTGCAAACCAAAACCGATTCCAATACTTGAAGCGTCGCATCTTCGTATCTGAAAAAAAAATCAAACCTTCAATGGAGAGAGAGAGAGAGAGAGAAAGACAAAGAGAATATCGGACCTTCTGTTCAGGACGAGGGAGCGAAAGAGCTCTGACATTTCAGCGGGAAATGGTTTCTGATCAATTTAATTTTGTGTCGGGACTTATAAACATGTAATGTCTCTGGAGCCCATTAAGGCCCACTACTACCAAAAAGCAACGAAGCAGATAATCGAACACGAACTCTCTCATAGTCAAGAGTCGCCGTCGTGCCGAGTAATTGTTGGCGATCAAGCGATATGGCGGGAAGAGACACTCGCTATCTCCAGCGGCTTCCCCAAGTCGTCACCACGACGGCGCTCGAGGACCGCATCGCTCTCCAGAGCCGTGAGATCCAGTCCCTCCTCATCGACAATCAACGGCTGGCAGCCACCCACGTGGCGCTCAAGCAGGAACTCTCCTCGGCCCAGCTCGATCTCCGCCGCCTTTCGGTGGTCGCCGATCAAGCCAAAGCGGAGAGGGATGCCGAGGTGCGCGAGTTCTACGAGAGGTCCCTGAAGTTGGATGCCGAGGTCCGCGCCATCGACTCCATGGGCGCCGACCTGGCTCGGACCCGTGCCGATATACAAGAGCTAGGCTCGGCGCGCAAGGAGCTGGTGGCCGAGTTACAGTCGATCGAGGTAGAAGTTGCGAGAACTCGGTCCGAATCGAACCGAATGGAGGACATTAAAGCCGATATTCAGACCTTCCAACTGGAGATTAAGAAAGGAAGGTAATTTGGACTTGTTTTGAAGAAAAGTGGGCAAATTGTGAAATTGTGGTTGATTTTAAATGTTTAGATCTTTGAATTTGTCAATTTTTTGATAAGAGTTGTGTAAATTTGGTTATTGTTTAACGATTTTAAATGCGTATAGGGCTGCCATTGAAAACGAAAAGAAAACAAGAGCTAAAAACCTCGAGCACCGTGTGGAGATGGAGAAAACCATGGCTGCTTTGGCTCGTGAAATTGAGAAACTTCATGGGGAATTGGCGAATGCAGAGAAGAGAACAAGGGCTGCAGCAGCAGCAAATCCAGGTAATGGTTGATTGATTCACCTTCAAATTGTTTCTTGTAACTCAGCTATTGATGTTTACCCGAATTTGTTTTGTGAATTCACAATTCAAAATGCAATGTGAGATTTTTATGGACTTGTTTTGGGTTTATGCAGTTGCAGGGTTTCCCACAACCTATGGCGACACCGAATTGGGATTACCCCTACGGCATGCATCAGGTATGTGCCATGCCTCTGCTTGTCCTTCGGCATCTTGATGCTTCCTGTTACTAGTATTTGTTCATGTGCTAGATGCCTAGATGATAACCACAGTTTTACTGCTAACTGTAAAATAAACTAAAACGGAGGTAGGAATGAAAACTGTTATATGTTGACTAGAATAGCTGCTAGAGTTTATAGTCGCTCGTAGTTGGAAAACTGACAAGCTAGTTGCTTTGTTTGAACCGCGAAATTAAAAGAGATTTACAAGGAAAGTTTGTGCTAAACCGCTTCCATCCTTTTTCAACTTAAAATGTTCACCTTAAAATGTCTCTCTACAGGAAAGCCTTTAGAAAACTGCATTTCTAGTCAATTTTTGTTTTCATTTATTCACATGGGTTGATTGTTTTAGAATCTAGCTGGAAATTTGAGAAGCTAGTTGTTTGTTTCTTATGGACCTTGAAATTAGAAGAGATTAGCAGGAAAAGTTTGTGAAACAAACCTTGAAAACATTGGCTGATAAACGGAAGTGACAATACATTGAACATTTGTACTTTCTATGCAAGAAGTACTTGAATTTAGGCGAGCATTTTTTTATGTCAATTGTTCCAAACAACCTAGTCCTATCACCAACCCCCAAATCCGTTCTCTTAAACCTTTTTCATGCATATGCCCTCTACATTTTCAGGTGCTGGGCGGTGCTGATGCGCCCCATCCATATGGTTCTGCAGCGGTGCCACAAACGGATGAAATGAGATCAAACTTCCAGCAAGTGACCAGAGAGATGGGACTAATTTTCTTTTAATTTTGGGGTAAACTGCAATGGTTGATATATGTAAATGATTTAAAGAGGTTTATTTTGCTTTTCCTTTTGGGATTTTTCGTCTATTGAAAGCGGTGTTTCTAATTGCAAGCGATAATTGTATTTCAAACACAAAGGAACATAGCAAAAGACTTGGACCTCAAGCATCTATATGGAAGCGGGAGATTCGAAGACGATGAATGGAACCTTAAGTGGAATAAAATTTCATAATGAAACAAAAAAAATATTATAATATAAAATATAAAGAAGATGAGTAGAAAAACTTAATTGATACCATTGACTCTGGTATCTAGTAAGTTCTACATACCATTGGATTTGAACCATTGACTCTTGTCGTATGAAAGTAATACTCTAATCACTGTGTTAAGTAGGTCATTTATAATGAGTATAAGGACCTCAAAAAACCTCTCTTTTTGTCATATCTTATGAACTTTAATGTGTATGAAGTTTCTTATTTGTTCAAGCAGAGCGATAGAACCTGCATTTAACTTAAGTTGATCTAGGGTGGAAGTGGACCTAAGTCAAGATAACCCTTTTTTGAAACACTTTGGTAGTGCTCCTGGATTGTGATGTCTTTCTATGGCATCGCCGATCTTTTTATTAGCCACCATTTGTGGTGCACAATTTCTTGGAATGTGGGTAGTGGTTATGATTGATTCGATATAAAAGAGGGCATAGTGTGTATTTTTCGTTGGGAATTTCCTAGAAAAAATCGCTGAATACTCCTTTGATTCCTTATGAAAGACATTTAGTCCATCAAAATAGAAATTAAAGAGGGTATTTATGCTCGCCATGTCCTTTATATGGAAATCAAAGGCCTAGGGGCCGTTCTCTTGACTCGTACTGATGAGAATTTGACTCCACGAGAAATTGAACAAAAAGCTGCTGGATTGGCCTATTTCTTGCTTGTACGAATTGAAGTTTTTTGAAAAAAGTAACTGAAGAATGAATACCTTGTAAGAGAAAAAACAACCTCTTTATTTCTATGCACAACTTACCTTAAATTTGTTCACAAAACTTATTCGAGTCAAAGCAAACGTATACGAAACAATTATAAAACTAATTTGTTTGTGTCCACAAATTTTTTTTTCAAAATACTTGATATTTTTATAGAACTCCCGTTCTTTCGTCTTGAAATCCGACTACTCTTAATTTAATTTGATCAAACTTTCATTGTTCACATGTGATTAATTTAATTTGATCCAACTTTCTTGGTTCACACATCACAAGTGGATTGGTAAATTTCTCTTAGTTAGTGCTAGTGCTCATGCAGCCATTTTTATGATAAGAGACTATGATCCAACTACTCGATACAACAACATATTAGATCGTGTCCTTAGGCACCGCAATGCAATCATATCACCTTAACTGACTATGTAAATTTTTAGGCTTTCACAGTTTTGGTTTGTATATTCATAATGATACAAAGATTTTCAGAATGCACATAATGTTTTTGAAAATTTGGTAAATCTTACCACAACTCTATAAAACAAAGATTTTCATAATGCACATAATGATTTTGCAAAATATGGATAAATCTTTCGACAATTCTATAAAACAATAAAACAACACATCCAGCAAGATCAAGTTTCATACGAAATTGTAATTGTTTGGGATTTACATAAAATTCCAACACTCCTATACAATGTCATAAAACCCCTACAAGCCTCGATACCCACCCTAAGCATAACAAAGAAAGATCTTCATGTTGTCATACTGCTAAGGCCTAGAATCCAATAAAGCAGCAGTCATTTGAAGTTCGAAGAACTGCCGCACAAGTCAACCACCCAAGAAAGAAGGCCAGGTGACAGCACTCATCAGCAACAGAAGGGGGAAATGAAAATTGAAGGTAGGTTTTATGCAGACATCCTTGTCATCCACAAGTGCTTTGCAGCCACCATAATAAAGACTAGACCAACCCAGCAAGTATAAGATCGATAAAGGAACTGGTACCACAAACTTTGGGAATCAAGATGATGCAACAAGCAATACTAAGATTGGTGTGGTCAAGTAAAATTGTCCATAAGGCAAAGCCTCCACGCGATCAAAATGACAAAATCAAAATTCTAGATGCAACAATATCTACACTCTAGGTAGACAGTTCTCAAACACCAATATAATGTTACTACAATACTCCAATAGCTTAGATAGCTGACAGCATTGGGAAACTTGTACCATGTAACATGGTAGCAATGTAAAATAAGTCATCTAAGTGGACCTAAAAGCTAGAAGTGTCTTGATTAAAATCAACCTAATGTTTGGGCTTTATAACACAACATAAACTCCAGGGCACATGAGAATGGCGGCTAACAAAATTTCAGTCAAAATTTATCACAAGGAAAGGTGAATCATCTTCCATCATTATTCATATGAGATAAATTTTCAGTAAGAAATGCATGCATAGGCATAATCATGATCATGCATTTCACATGCTTGTATCAATATTTGCATCTGAGCGATAGATATAAAATGATCAGATGCAATCAAGAACCCAGTGACCCAAACCTGGGAAATCTCCAAATATGTGTTAATAATGATTATGGAAGGGCAGGCACTCACCTGAAAATATCAACCTACCATAGCAGCAAGCAATTTGGAGATTATCCACTTGTCTCTAAAAAACATTCACACAACTAAATCAATCCCGTGTCTATAATTGGAACCCCTCCAGGTCGTTGTAGGTAAATTAACAGAGGAGGACAGAGGCCTTGCTCAAGGTTAGTGAACAACCTACCTCTTAGTCTCCAGTTTAAGAACCCTCCAACGGAATACTACAAAAACCATCAGACAACAATTCTCATTACATAAAATCTGCTTCATCTGGAAATTCTCTCAATAAGGTCGTGAACGGTTTCCTCCGTGTTGATGTCTATCAGGTCCACCATCTCTATAATTATCCCTGCGCCTGTCACCACCGCCATATCCACCTCTACCACCACTGATTGCACACAAAAAAAAAGTCAGTACTCTATGCATGAAAATGAATAAAAAATTTGCAGAGCAATCCGTCAGAAACCCAGTAACTCAATGACCTAAATAGACTTCGTCACACAGATAAAAAAACCAACATACAATCTAGCATAACAATACTAGTATGTACAGATTGCAACTTGGCATGCACCAAAACACCCACACACGTAAGTTGAACGGGTATAATATGGATCTCATGGGTACCCATGAATATCTGTAAGAGAAGCAGCCAGTTCTTCACCAGAAAACTTCATAAACACATACGAAAATTATAAAGTATCACCCATGAACAGAAAACCATAATTGGAACCAATGACTTCAGTGATTATGCCACAGAAGAAAGCAGAAAATATATAACATCAGGGATGCGTATTCAGGCATGACAACTTTTCTAACACAGAGATTCAATGTGCGAGCGCAACATAGAACAAGAACACTACAAAGAGTAGTTTTGGATTCCAAATCAGTTATGTTTACCGTAAATAGATGTGAGAGCACAAAATAGAACAAGAACACTACACAGAGCTCGTTTCGAATTCCAATTAAATTATGTTTTCAGTAAATAGATATATACCCCTGGTCAGATGAAGCCCTAGGTGCCGACCTCTCTGCCATTGCAACACTTATTTTATAGCCCCTTAGTTCATAATCTGCAACCACAACACCTGGTTAAAATACAACAAAGAAACCACCATCATATCGCATAGAATGAAAGAAAACTCATTACCATTATAAAAACCACCAGCTGAATGTGCAGCAGAGGGATCTTCATAGGCCAAGCATGCATCGCCTTTGTTTTTCCCCGACTCATCTGTGTATATTTTGATGTTATATGGCCACTGATCCTTATAGCCACGTTTCTGCTTTATTCTTCCCACCTGAAACAATTACCTCGTGTAAGCAAACCACATAAATGTATATCCAACTTAAGGAAACTGACAAAGGAATTTAACTTGTTACAACATTTCAACTACATAACTAATCATCTCCCGTGGATCCCAAAGGGAAAAGGCATCTAAACAACATTATCATCTTGTGCGTGAAAAATTGAATTCTATCTTAAAATTGTAGTACAAGAATGACAAAACATCGCACAAAGGTCAAGATAAGACAAGATGAAAAACAAACTGATAAAAGTTACAATAATTTAAATTGAAATGACATATACCACGAATAACAACTACTATCTAGATTGAAACAAAAGGAATCATGGAAACACTAAGTACAGAAGTAGGTATGGATTTACTTGTCCAATGCCTCCAAAAAGTTGCTGCAGTTCATCAACAGTAACATCTGGTGGCAAGTTTGAAATGTAGATTCTAGCATTGTCACAAGACTCATCACAATTCTGGTCGCATTGCTTCACCTTAGCTGGGGCTTCAGTAGCAGCATTGCCATATCCACCTCTTCCACCAGCATTGCTGTACCCACCGTCATATTTAGCAGGAGGGCCACCTCGCCCACCACTCCTTGCATCGCCTGGACCATCACCACCATAACCACCCATGGGAGCACCATAGGATGGGGGATATGAAGTAGGTCCACCAGTATAACTTGGAGGAGGAGGAACTGCATCTGCTCCATAACCAGCATCGTAAGATGGTGGGTAATTGCCTCCAGCTGCACCATAGGACTGTGGAGCATGTGGAGGAGCCTGACCATACCCGCCATCATCTCTTCCTTGGTTACCCCCATAAGAACCACCCCTACTACCACCTCCGCCTCTACCTTCAAAATTACCACCTCTACCTCCATCATTACTGCTACTTTTACCTCCATCATAGTTACCACCTCTACCCCCATCATAGTTACCACCTCTACCCCCATCATAATTACCACGGTTACCACCGTAGCCCCCACCACTTCCGCCTCTATTATAACCTCCACGATCACCACCAGCACCGGCACCCGCGGGAGAGGGCGTGCCACACTTGTTACATTCAGTTCTTCTTGCAAAGTTCAGATTCCCACAGCTATATATAACCATCCCAATTTCAAAAATCATATATACGTATGGAAATCAAATGATGAATTGTCAACTTAAATCTATAGCTTTTAATGTTAGAACTCTTAACCACCAAAAATAAATAACCAAAACAAATAATAAAAAACTCATCAAGATCAGATGAAGAGCGAGATAAAGTGAGAGAGAAAGAGCACACCTTGGGTTAGGACAAGGCCAATCACCATCTCTTCCGCTCCCACCGCGGCCACCCCTGCCACCACGGTCGCCACCTCGGCCACCGCGATCTCCTCCTTGATATCCTCCGCCTAGAATCAAAACCAATTAGGTAAAATTAAAAAAATTTAAACAAAAAATATATAGAAAAACTATATCTAACGCACAAGAACTGAAATTTCCTATACATACCTCGACCGCCACCACCGCCATAGCCCCCACCACCTCGGCCGCCACCACCGTAACCACCTCCATCGCCGCCTTTGCCTCCGTAGCCACCCCCAGCGCTTCCTCCATAGCTTCCACCTCCTCCACCACCACCATAGCCTCCTGCACCGCCACCATAACCTCCCGAACCACCATATCCACCGCCGCCCCGAGATCCATAGGGCGGAGCGGCACCATCACCACCCTCTTGACCGTACATCCCAGCCATGATCTAGGTTTGATAGAGAGACACAGAGATTAGGGTAAGACTCGGAAATAAGATATTTCACGCTAGTGTTTAGACTTTATATATATGGTTACAGGTTGTAGAGAGATTTTTGTCCTGCCGACTTTGACTTAGACACGTGTTAATTAATTCTTTGTAGCCCAAATCCACAACTCCTGCCCACTCCTCTCAATCAGGAATACATTTTTGGGGGCCTCCGGCCCATGATAATCTACTTCAATCTTTTTTTTTTTTCTTTTATTGAGAATTAAAAGGGAAGTGATTTTTGTGTTTACTCCTCATTTCTTCTTATAATTTTCTAATAGGAAATCAAAACAAAAAATTTGACAAGAAAAAATAAATAAAGCAAAAAAAAGAATGAACTTCTATAATAAAAAACAGGTGACTAGTGTTATTGACTTGAAAGTTTAACTGAATTTAAGGAATGACCATTATTAAACATTCAAATAATAATCATTTAATCCATAATTCAAATTGATAATTGCACTATGTGATATGGTAGACCAGACGCAAGATATGAGTCCACTTACTCATCTTTTTCTTTTACCAATTTGGGGCAAAAGTATTTGAATAACTCACATCCACACTGCACACAACAAGAAACAAAGATAGAGAGCCTAAAAGTTATCCCAAACACCCTTCATTTTCCATCTCAAAATTTTGCAGAACAAGCATTCACCAAGTAATTAAACCTCTTATAAGTAACAACAACAAACCCCAGCAACAATAGATCGGCATTCAGCAGACAGATCATACATCAGCAAAAATTTCCTCAGATATCTACATTATACAATAATTTCCTAGGATCTATTTCCTATGTAAATCTAGGTAAAGATAATAAAATGGTTGTCAATAGCAAGATCATCAACTGGAAAAGATAGGCCGGATGAAGGGAATCTGAAAGAGAAGTGCGAAGTTGAACAGAAAACCTGCAATTATCCACGGTTGGATTAACAGTTGTGATCAAACCCAAGCCCCCAAAGTCACAGCTGTCTGCACTCTGATTACGTTGCTGGTAGTAGCTATTAAACGCGTATGATATATTCCCGGGCCAACTGATATTGGAACAAGACCCACCAGGAGACATAGCAGTGCAGTCAGCAAGTGAGCAAGCCTCTAAAGCACTTGCAGTTGCATTAGATAAGTCCCTGTTATTGTTCACAACACACCACCTGGAAGGAAGGTAATCAACATTCTGCGCATCCAAAAGGTTTTTTGAACCTTGGATAAAATCAAAATGGTACTTGGCTTGACCATCAAAGGTGAACACACCCCAATGTCTCTCAAAATTTCCAGTGCTTATGCTTCTTTGGTCCTCATCCAAGAGGCTAAAAATGTATGTTTCAACTGGAGGATCCCGAGGTCTAAGCGGGGTCCCCGTTTTGCTACGAAGATGCTCCTTCAGGCCTTTCATGAAGGTCTCTGCCGTGTATGAGGTTGCATTTGCTGCTCCATCAGTAGGCCAACCAATCTGTGACACAACAATTTCCATTTTGGGAAATCCTACAGTTGACAACGCCGTAACCAAGATGTCATAGCTCAAGTCAAAGCTGTTTTTGTATGTCCTCCGGCTGTCATTATGTGGTTTTGCATTGCTTTTAAATAGAGTGAAGTCGAGGGAAATGTTTTTGTTCTGGCGGAGACTTAAGAATGGGGAAATGGTCGCAAAGAATGGTGAATTGTGCTTGCTGAGAAATGTGAGCAGTTGAATCATGGTTCTATTGAGGTCAGCCCGAAAGTGACCTTCCGAAGGATGGCCAGACTCTGACAGGAAGGAATCAAAACTGCAAGGAACCACCACTTTCACCTTGCTCTCCAAGTTTGCTCGGGCCAAAGCAGTCTGGATATTGATTGCTGCTCCAATGACAAAGGGGTGAAATTGCTCACCATAACTCCGGAGAAATGACTCATCTCCAACAGCAACATACCTAAACACAGTCGAGTTAGTTCCAGTGAATACAAATGAAATGATATTATCATGCAGAAAAATCCATACTGCCTCAGATTTGATTAGCAAAGATAATCTAAGTGGCTAATGGGTGGTGACCTGTGAAAATCCCTGCCACAAAAATTTATTGCTCATTCTGTCCTTGCAGTGCTAACTAAACTAAACAAAGAAAAAGAGAGCATTTACCATATCCTGAAAAGCTTTCATCTTCAGTAAACAACAGAGACTGAAGGAAATTTTCCTTTGACTGATCAATCCCTAATGGGATTAAGCCCATTTCCTGCTAGAAATGTTCTTAGTAAGACTACTATCTAAAGCTTATTACGCTAACGTTTCTTGTTGCCCTAGGCATATCTCACCATCTAAAAGGTGTATTATTTTTTATATTGGATCAAAACATCATACATATGTTTATTTACCAAAAATTCAAGCACTAGCCGAACCAATTATATTCAAAAACTGATACCAACACCTAGTATTTTCATGATTCCACAATGAAACACATACTAAAATATCTCCTGAAATAGAAGCATCAACCATGAGCAATGCAAGTTTGATTGAAAAATATGTTTCCTTTTACCACTTATCATCTCAGAATTGTAGCATTAAGCTCTATAACGCACTTCAATCTAAGCATCTAAAAGCTGCAAAAAATAGATTCTTGCTAGTGTTTAACAATAACACAGAAATAAATCTACGGGATCAAATGGGTATCTTACTAAGACTCAATTTCATGGCTCAAAATTCAAATTCCAAATGCAGCATTTAATTATTTATTTTCAAAAGAAATAACTTACTCAATTTTAACGGCAGGGCCACCATTGGAGACGTAGCGAGTGACATTGTCATGGACCCAACTCTCAGCCGCCTTTTTGGAAGAGTTCAAGTTCTTAAGCAAGGCATTAGGAATCCCCACAGTGACACCAAGATTGGACCCAGAAAGCGCTTCCAGGACACCTGGGTCGGCATCGAACAGCTTCACCTTGGTCACATTGTTGGACTTCAACAACTCCACCACCTTGGTCGGCGGCAATGGGTGCGACGCCGCCGTGCCCCAGTTCACGCCTATGGCTCCGCCGCTATACACCATCGTCGCCGTGAGTAAGACGATTGTGAGCAGATTTGGAGGCATTTCTGGGTTTCGCTTACGCTTGTGGAGCGAGTGAGTGTGTGAGAGATGAAAGGGGGGAAAGGCTGAAGCTTTATTTTTTTTTTTTTGGGTGAAAGGCTGAACCTTTTGATGCTGAAAAGCAATAAATGGCTGAGAATTTTGGAGGCTTTTGGCAGTTTGTGCCTCTCACTGCGCGCTCGAACACGTCTGCCTGGCTGGCTCCGAAGTCCAAATTTTCTCCTACGGGTCAGGCCATATTCGGATTCTCTGGAGGCCCATTGGCAGCATCCTTACGGATAATGAATCTATATGGACAAAAGAATTGGTGGGCCAGTTAAGACCCATCCAATACATGGGACTTTACAAAAGCTCGGGCTCATTTATACTTTATACATATTTTGTTCTATTTCTTTTTTTTCCATTAAAAGAATTGGTGGGCCAATTAAGACCCATCCAATCATGGGACTTTACAAAATTCTGGCTCGTTTATACTTTATACATATTTTGTTCTATTTTTTTTTTCCATTAAAAGAATTGGTGGGCCAATTAAGACCCATCCAAACATGGGACGTTACAAAAGTTTTGGCTCGTTTGTACTTTATACATATTTTGTTCTATTTTTTTTTTCCATTAAAAGGAAGGAAATTTATAAGAAGAGGTCAAATTAACTATTTTGATATAGAGATCAAATTTCTAAAGACGGGGTCATAAAAATTTGTAACTTATGAGAAGATCTTTATAACTTGGGACGATAAATTTTTTTTTTAATTTAATATAGACTATTTTTTTTGTCAAAAATGATATCATTGTATATCATAAAGAAAGAGTACGACAATACTATCAAAATAAAATTACGATAGCAAGACCCACAAGCCAATATGACAATATTAACCCGAACAAAGCCGCACTAACAGCTAACAAATTCACGTCACTAAAATTATGCAAAATTACAAAATAAGCCCACAAAACACAAAACAACCACAATCCTAATAGCACCTATTACCCTAAACAAACTACCTCCACTAAAAGAAACAGTCTTCGTCGTCAAACCTATCACATCTGGTCTTGAAGAACTTGTAGAGCATGGCGGATCTAAGGAAAGTCTGATCTTCAACGATCTAATTTCACATAAAAGCGAATAAAGGACAAAAAGTCTTAATCTAACTACTGTGATCAAAACTAATGGGAGATATTGTGGAAAACTCCTTCAACAGCAAGGTAAAAACAAGATTTAGAGAAAAATAAAAAAAATTAAAATAAAATTTTGAGTAAGGAGAATTGAAAAAATAGCAAAATAACATTGATTATTAATAATTATCTCTCTCTATTTAATGGGTACTACATAAATCTCATTAGGCAAGAGTCAAATATCATCCACTTTGCCCCTATTAGAAATTGCTGATGTAGCATAAAAATAAACCCTTTCTTTTACGGCCATATGTTCCAAAAATTAAAATAAAATTAAAATTTTAATTAATCAAATGAAGTTAATCAAATGAAGTAAAAATAATTATTTGGATAAAATAAACTTTTGACAAGTGAGTTTAGTTCAGATTGTTTTAGCCTTGACTTGTAAACTATTGATCTCAAGTTCAAACATCGATGACATATTGTGTGGTAGATTTTCCCCTCCCTTTTAAATAACAATCATTTGACTGTTTAAAAAAAAAAAAAAAAAACTTTTTATTGACGGAGTTCAAAGTAATGGACAAAGTAAAATGGCATTTGACCTAGGAGGGAATATATATAATAACAAAATGAACTTAAAAGAGTTAAGTACAATTTATTTTCAACTGGCATTCAGGCCTTCCACAATGAGCCATAAATTTGAATTTGATTCCTATTAATAAGAATCAAACTTCCACACTTGGCGGGAAAATTAGTAAAGACCCAGAATTTTAATTTTTGAATTTTCATAAATTATTTTTCAAAAGACGAATTTATCATTGGTTGTTAAGGGGCATGGAAGTCAATTTTTGTTTTGAGAAACTTTTGATTGTGTTTCGGGTACCGTTGCGTAGGTCTTGAACTCACGAGTTCGTAGACAAGCGACACGCGAAAAATGGAATTCGGATGAGAGAGTTATGGGTCTAGAATGTTAGGGGCAGTTTGGTAATCTTCCATGAGTAGATATTTTATCCCCCAATCAGATCAATTCATCATTCATTCACTCCCTCTCTCTTCGACCCACCCAACCCGTGTGCATTGAACCCAAAAAAACCCAAATCATGAACTTCAAATCGAGGCAAGATCTTCCTATTTTGATTCACAAATCGGATTCTCCTCTTTCCTGTGATAAAAAAATGTATCAACCATCGATGGAGAAGGCCGCAGAAGACACAGAATCGAGGAAAGGAAAATCTAGAATTTTTCGATTGATTTTTCGACCAACACAGGTATGGGTTTCATGTTTTGAGGTCATTTCTGAGTTACTGGGTTCGAATAGATAGATTTGGATCTAAAATTGTGAAAAACGGTTGAGTTTTGAGGAAGTTATGAAAAATTCAAGGTCGGCCGGAAATTGAGTTTTCCGGCGACGACATACAGCAGCGTAGTCGTCTCCTCCGGCGAGGGAATCCAAATTCCAGCCACCGGCCACGGCAGTCCAGTCATTGTTTCTTGCGAACTCTGGCGATTGGTTCGCCCGGCGGTGGCTAACGTGGCATGCCACCTAGCAGCCACGTGGTGCCACGTGGCGACCAGTCAGTCGTCAGTTGACCATTGAGTCAACTGACGCAGTCTAGGGGTTTGACGGAATATGCTAACGGAGTTTAACGGAACCCTAACGCCGTTAGTCTGGACAGAATATTCTGATTCCATCAGGAGATTCTGTCAAGTTTGACAACATGCGAATATCGATTCTCCTGTGAATTTCAAGCCACCAAACACGGGCAAGCTCAGCCACATCCTTAAACCTATTTCAGTTTAAGATCCGTTTAAATGCTAATTCAATCATACATCATTAATTACATCGCATAAATACATAATCAAAGCCAATTTCCTCCTCAATTATTATTAATAACAATTTTCCCATTCTGATTATATTCCGTTAAATTTTCCACATTAAAAAAAACGCCAAATACCATCCATACAAGAATAATCACTCTATACTATTTAATAATAAAATGAAATATGAGTAAATCGGATAATAAGTAGGAAATTGGTTATTAATAATAAAACAAATTGAAGAGACAAATTGACAACAAAAAAAATTTGTAGCTTTAGGAAACTAAAACAGACCTTGACTTAGGCATAGAAATCCATTCCCAGTATCGAGGAGTGTCGCCCCAACCAATCATAAGCTCTCTTGCAGATAGCATATAACTTTTTTTTCCACTCCATTTCTCCAATGAAAAACTCTGCAAAAAATGAAACACCGATCATATTCATGCCAATGCCAACACTGGAGATAGATCATAGAAACCTGAACATAAGAGCACGACAATAAATTGAAGATCGTCTAATAATCTATTTGTATTAATTGAATTGTTATGAAAAAAATGTTGGTTGTTTTGATACATATAGATCACCAAAGCATTTCTAATTTGCTCGATTTTGTTTTCTGACATGATTTTTACATGTTTTCTATCAAAAGTTCAGTCATCATCAATGGAGGATCGAACAATCTACCTTAGAATATAGGATAAACTAGATAAAAGTATCCAAATTATAGGGATCATTTCAAGTTCATATTCCAATTACGAAAATTTTCATATAGTTACCCAAAATATCAAAACACATCATCTAAGTACCCTCCGTTAGTCAATCTCACGTCAAACAGTTAAATATTGAGCTGTCATTTTTTGGTCAACTGTTTATACTGAGTTAGACTCCATGTGGATAAAATAATAATTAAAAAATAAATATATTATTAAAAACCATTAATAAAATTTTAAAATAAACTTAATAACAAAATTATTAAAAAACCAAATTGTTTAAAAAATCAAAAAGTAACACCAAATCCAACCATCGCCCTACCTCCCCCACAACCCAACCTCGCCACACCATCGCTACATCTAGTCAACTCGGACGACGAGGGCCACATCAACCCAACTGAAACTTATGGCGATCTCATCTCCTACACCATCGACCCCTCCTCCCAAAATCTCTCTTCACTTTCCCATTCAATTTCCCAGTGGTCTGTGCAATTCACAATAAAATTGTAATCGCCAACCACCAGTGTTCCCTAAGGTTTGAATTTCCCAAGCATTGAAACCCAAATTAGCCAGGATGGTGATTCCATTCCTAAAAAAGAGAGGCAGGCGGTGAAGAATTCGAATGGATGAAGAGATATGAAACTATCGCAAAAAAACCCTTAAGACAAATCATCATTTGAGATATGAAATTATTTCAATTTTGACAGAAAATCAACCATAGTGAAAAAGCACACGGAGCCAAAACCCAAGAACTCACACTTAAACGCCGCAACCCAAGTATTTATGGAGAGCTAAAAATCCTCTAAGGGCATTGCAGTGGCAATGGTCGATGCCAATGCCATCATTCAAGGCGAAGAGAGCCTCAACAACTGTGCCGACAAGTTGGTCTCCATTCCTGAGGTCATGGACGAGGTCCGCGACCTTGTTTCCCGCCACCGACTCGCCTTTGTTCTCTTCGAAGTCCAAACCATGGAACCCTCCCCTGAATCTCTTAACAAAGTTAATAAATGTGCAATGCCTATTGGGGATTTAATGACTCGCCTTTGTTCTCTTCGAAGTCCAAACCATGGAACCCTCCCCTGAATCTCTTAACAAAGTTAATAAATGTGCAATGCCTATTGGGGATTTAATGACTCGCCTTTGTTCCTTTCACTACAAATTTTTGGAATTAGGGTTGAAGTTAGGCTAAGACCTGGGGCAGAGGACTCAGTTACTGGTTATTGGTTCCTAGGTGGGTGGGTGCAGAGATCGAATCTAGGGTGATGAGGGAAGTGGATTAGATGGGATGGGATGAGAGGCAACAAATTCTAACATGGAAGAAGAAGAAGATCAGTTTTTTTTTTTTTTTTTTTTTTTTTATCTTTTTAGTTATTTATTTATTTTAAGATTTTATTAATTACTTTTAATATATTCAAATTTTTTAATTTTTTTTGTCTACATAGCGTCCATGTCAGCATAAAAAAATGGCCCTGCGAATGCCACTTGGGCACTTAACAGATTTTTTTAACAGATTGCTAACGGAGGGTACCTAGATGTTGTGTTTTTATAGTTTAGATACCTAGATGAAAATTTTCATAGTTTAGGTATGACCTTGAAATGATCTCTATAGTTTGAGTACTTTTATGTAATTTATCCTATAGTATATGCAATTATTTTCCCCTAATATGTGTTAAAATCACACAAATTCATATCGTATTAATAAGAAGTGAAATTACCATTTTGCCATTGTGTATATAATATGCGTATTTCGGAACGAAGTGTCTCTAATATGGGTATTTCAGCCAGGTTTTCAGTAATATAGTTGTTAAGACAATCTAACTAAGTCATTTTAGAATTGACTTTCATTCATTCCATGTATTGTCAAGAATTTAGTCCATTTACTAACGACGCCTTCACGCGTACTGTCGTCGGTCTCCAAGAATTTCAGATCCGCCGCTGATTCCGACACCGTTTGGACCAAATTTCTTCCCCTTGATATCTCCTCCATCATATCTCTGTCTTCCACTGATTCAAGATCCAAGAAGGAGCTCTACTTGTTTCAAAATACCCACGTTTTAAAAAGTAAATCTAGTTTACATTAACTTTTTCTTATTTACAAAATCTACGCACTTTACTCTTTTATTTACAAAATTTTCTCCAAAATTTTTCTCTCCACCATCTTCTGACTCCTTCTCTCGCTGGCCGTGGGAGTGTGTTCTTCGCTGGACGAAGAACGTGCCACTGGGCTGGGAGAAGAAGATGGTGTTCATTCTTTGCTAATTGTGATGAAGATGGTTTATGATTGCCAACCACTTGTTAAAAGCTCATGGCTATAATCCATGATGTGGTATTGCTTTTAAAAAGATGTTAATTGTTATCCGGATTCTTTCGCACTAATAAATACAATCTTTGTCAAGGTAGAACACGCAATTCTATCACAATTTAAACAAAGCCTACGAATTTCCCTTCTGAAATGATAAAATCAAAATGAAATTACAATGCCAAAAGTCTAAAAAACGGATACACATAAGTAGAAGTAAATTAAAAATGGTCTGAGACAGCACAAAACATAATAAAAAGACAAGGCAGTAATAAAATTTGAATAATCCATAAAGCAGGGCCTCAAGATGAAAGAAAACAGAATCCTTTTACACATAAGACGAAACGAGTCTTAACTGCTTAACTGATTCATACTAAGCATGATCTAAAACTATAGGAACAACAATCTGTAGTTGCCACCATATTGTTTAAGCAGTAGCAGCAGCTGTTTGGGCGGCAACTTGTCTCTTCTTGGCCTCTTCAAGGATGGTCAGCTTGATACCTTTGCCCTTTGGAAGGGACACATAAGGCTTTGTGCCCTTGCCAATGGTGAACACATTACCCAGACGGGTGGCAAACTCATGGCCAAGGGCATCCTGAACGTGGATAGTTTCAAAGCTTCCCTTATGCTTCTCCCTGTTCTTAATGACTCCGACACGACCCCTATTCCTTCCACCAGTCACCATGACAACATTACCAACATCAAACTTGATAAACTCACTGATCTTGTTTGTCTCTAGGTCCAACTTGATAGTGTCGTTTGCCTTGATAAGGGGGTCAGGGTAGCGAATAGTGCGTCCATCATAAGTGTTAATATAGGGGATGCCCTTCTGCCCAAACTGCACTGACCGAACCTTGCATAGCTTGAACTGTTCAAGAAATTTATAATATCAAGTCAAATGGTTAACGATCTATCCAAGGATACATAATGAAAAAGAACATAAATTTTAGATAGAACTGCAAACTAATGACACAATCAATAATGCAAAAACAAAAAGACAATAAACATAAGAGAAACCAAAATTAAAAACAATAAAAGGCATATCAATCCAGTTGTGGCAATGTGAACTACGATTAGAAATGTACCAAAAACTTAAAGCCCTCCAAACAAACAATCCAGTTAGACTAACATATAAATACATCAAAGGTCATATGAACTTTCCTTCCCAATGGAGCCTTAGATGTTTCCTATTGAACATAAGATGTAAAATGTGACACTGTTAAATCTATCCACAATAAATATCTGCAATTGAACTATCAAATCAAATTTCAACACAGAAAATGTGTATATTTGTTGAAAGTGTGTAGATTTGTCGAGCACTAATACGACACTATTTTAATACTAAATACACAAGCTACAACAAAATTTCATTTACATAAAATTGAAAAAAATGATGCAAAAGAACCAACCTTGGCCTCCTCATCTCTAATTGAGTGGAGCCTGAACCGACCCTTGGTGTCATACAGCAGACGGAAATTCTCATTTGTTTTCGGGATCGAAACAACATCTGAAGATAAATAAAACAAGATAATTTAGTAAATTAGTTCTGCTACTTAAGTATATTACACACCAACATATCATTCTGCAAAATAAGAAATTGGTACAAAATTAGTGCTTTAACATACCCATGAAGCCAGATGGGTAGGTCTTATCAGTCCTGACCTTGCCATCAACCATAATATGACGCTGCATAAGAATGGAAATGACCTCACGGTATGTGAGAGCATACTTCAACCTGTTCCTCAGTATGAGGATCAGTGGAAGGCACTCTCTGGACTTGTGAGGCCCAGATGATGGCTTGGGAGCCTACACAAATATTCCAATAAAAAAATTAGATTAAACCCAAATCAAATGGGGCAAAAACAACAAGAAAAAACGAAAATTTATGACAAAGGTTTAATATTTTTCATTTGAGGAAGAAAGGTTTACTTACAAAAGCACCCCCAAGCTTGTCGAGCATCCAATGCTTCGGGGCATTGAGCCTCTTCAGATGCTTCTTCAATCCTCTTGCCTGTAACAAGCGACAAGAAAGCAAAGTTATATAAACAGCAGGGATCTCCACATGTTCATAAAAATACAGAGAGAGAAGGAGATGGTGAGAGAGAGTACCATTTTAGCAGAGGCAGAGGCAGATGCAGAAACCCTAGGTGGGAAGGAGGCGTTTCGATGCTGAAGAAAACAGAGGGACGAAACGGCGGAGAGGGTAAGATTTATATGGGAGATTGAAAAAGAGAAAGGGTTTTAGGGTTGGGGATGCTGGAGGGCGCTGATTCTCTGCGGTCGTGCCCAGAATGGACTGGGCCTCAAAGGTCAAAATTGGGAAACATTTTGGACGTTTTTCTTGTTCTTTTTTTTTTTTTTTTTTCTTTTCTTTCGTACGAGTTTTCAATTTGCTTCCAATTTTAACCTTTCAAATTATTTGGGATATTCAAACACGGATTTGCTACAATACTGAATTTACTGTCATCTTTTTCATCCATAGGGGTAGATGAGTAATTTCAAAATTTCATAGAATTTTAGAATGGTGTATTCAATTGGAATTGTTGAGGATTTTAAAATTTTTTAAAAATTTTCGTGTATTCAATAAGAATTTATGAGTGTTTTAAAAGAAAATAAAAATTCAGAGGTATTCAATTAAGGCATTTAAAAACTTTTAAAATGTTCCCACAAATTATAGTGTATTCAATTAGGTTTTAAAAAAAAATATTAGATTTTTAAAATATCCATATAAATGATATGGTATTCAAAACGACAAGAATTTTGAGGAATTTACTTAAATTGTGAACTTTGGTGGATTATGAGGTAAAAAACATTCATACCAAAGGCCAAATAAATTCCACCCTTCACCCCTGGAATTCTTTGAGGAGGTCTTGAGACATGGCCTCTTTCATTTATGAACTAGCCCTTCAGGCCTGCATCTCCAAGAAACTCAAACAGTTTATGATTCAATTTGTTTATGAAAAAATTGAGTCATTTTTTAGTTGGTTATTATTTTGGGTTTGTGTTGATTTTTCTTTCTTTTTTAAAAAGCTTTTTATTCTTTTGTTCGTCATCAATTCAATCCAACCTGTAACTTTCAAGTCAAGAGCTCCAAAAAGGTCACAAGGATAGAGATCACCTCCAGGTTTTTTTTTGGAAGAGTATATAATTGTGGTAGGATGAGGAGTAAAGTAAACCAAATCAACTCCATACTTTTTGCTGTTGATGGTCTTCAAGCATGTTGCAGTGGAGACATCATCCATGCGAATGGACTCATCGCCACTAGCAGTCTCTACATAACCGGTCGCCATGTGAAAATCCATTGAATTAATTCTACCATTATAGTCTTTGAAAGCTAACCCAACTTCCATGCTTTCAATAATTTAATCGGCCAGCTCCATGGAGACTTTGTCTTCTCTTTCTGATCCCCCAGCCATCGAAAATTGGTAAATAAGGTGATGGGTATAACACATTCCGGTGAGTTGAGAATTTCAGTGAATGGAGAAGATGAATTTATGGGTTTAAAGGATATCAATTTGACAAAAAAAGTACTATATATGCAAAATGAGAAATAGAAATAGACAGAGAAGACGAAGAAACAGTAAGAACATGCAGTGAAGGAAGAACCAATGAGCCAAAAAAAAAAAGATTGGTCAAAGAATACCACCGAATATTGAAATAGAATTATAAATTATAAATTAAATTCTTTAGATA
This sequence comes from Oemleria cerasiformis, assembly GCA_037349345.1. Classification (NCBI taxonomy): domain Eukaryota; kingdom Viridiplantae; phylum Streptophyta; class Magnoliopsida; order Rosales; family Rosaceae; genus Oemleria; species Oemleria cerasiformis. Next base: position 3,353,598 of record JAZGTL010000006.1, read on the forward strand.
GAATTTTATATAAATTCTCAAAAATTCCATTTATATCTTATAAATTCTATACAATTCCATAAATTCATCACTTAAAAACAGTTCTTCAAAATTCTCAATAATTCTAATTGAATACACTCCCCCCTTAATAAAATTTGTTAAAAATTAGGAACTTGAAAATACCGTAAAATTTGCAAATGATACCATGCAAGCAGTGGAAAACGGAAAAAAGGGCAAGAAGGGTCACTTGACCCTCATGTCGCTGGAACTTCCTCTATTGTACCATTAGATTGACCCATGCCCCTACTTAATCCTTGCCCTTCATTTCCCTTGGGTCCGTTTGGATGCCTATGGATTTGGATTTTGATTTGCATTTGAGCTCTTCATATCCAAATTCTTATGTTTGGATGAATTTTTGGGTTTGGATTTGGATTTGATTCAAATCCATAGGGGATTTCATAAGCTCAAACCTAAGAATTTGAAATGACTTTTAAAACTAGTAATTTGTTTAGATTTGGTTACAAAAAAAAATCTTTCTTTTCATTTTTTTTCCATCCTCTTTTTTTTCATCCTTTTTTTTTCTAGCATCTCTTGACCAAAAACATTTTTATTTTCTTCCTTTTATTTTTTTCTTTTCATCCTTCTGTTTATTTATATCATTTTCTTTCATCAATTTTTTTTCATATTTCTTATATTTTCATCATTTAGTTTTTTTCATCATTTTGTTTTTTTATCCTCTTTCATAATTTTTTTTCCATATATTTTTTTTATCCTTCTTTGTTCTCATTCTCTCTTCCCCAATGTCAGCTCACATTTATCTCTTCTCCACCTTTGTCACCCATTTATCTCTCTCCTCCTCCTCCTCCTCTAGCAACCCTATTTTCTCATCCTCCTCTACCACCCATATTTTTCTTTTCTCCTACTATGATCACCCATTCTTTATCCATCAATCATTATGTAGGTTATAAACATTCACGGGATGTTCACCAACCACCATTTTCTTCAAATTTTTTGATCATATTGTTCTAACGGACCAATAATTGAATAAGCACAAGATTTTGGTGGCCTTTAATTGAATAATAATTGAATTAACAAAAGATTTTGGTGCCCCTTAATTGCCTAAGAATCGTCCAAAAGCTTGCTTACCAAGATTGGTAACTTGCGATGCCAAGTTGTCAAGAGTCACTAACAATTTCCGCACAGAGTCACTAACAATTTCAGCACTGAGTTACAGGTACTATAACTGATTAACGCACTCTAGAAAACTCAAAATGATGGGCCATTAAATTCTACATAAACTAAACTAACAGAGCTTTCCAAGCATATATGACTCGTTGTCTAGTTTTTTTTCTGAGCATGTATAGTTCAATCCGTAAAGTTGACACATTTGCATTAATAGTTTTATTGACAACACTGACCTACCGGTACTAAAATAAATGAAAAACCTTCTAGAAACTCAAAATTATGAGCCATATAATTCTAATAACCTTTAGGGGAAATTTCTCACTAAAATTGCTCTCAACATGTTAGAACGACCAATTATACTGAAAAAACTAGTGCAAAACATAGGAATAAGGTATGGAAAGTAAACGTAAATAGTATCAGGCTTCAGTTTCAATTTATATTATTATTTTTAGTTATCTTAATATTTAAAAAATTAAATTTAAAAAAATTATTTACGCGGTTAATATGTATTAATGTTTATGATTATTAATAATATTCATTTAGCTAATTAAAAAATGAGTCATTTTTTACATTATTATTTACAATTTGTATAATGAAATTGCTTATTTAAAATTCTCAATTCAAATCCTTACAAATAAAAAGTTTACCAAATAATGAATTTTAAATGAAAAAATTTCAAATCTACAAACAAATATTTAGGTTGCCAACCAAGATAATTTCAAATGAAGGAATTTCCCAAATCTAAATCCTTGTTTCCAAACGGGACATTAATGTATTCAATGCAGCGTATTTAATAGCGTTTCTCAGGTGCACCTCCGAGCGTGCCTCCATGCGAGGCAGTGTCGAATCCCAAGGCACATAAAAGTCAGTGTATTTAATAGCCCACCCTCGGTAATGCTTAATGTATTTTGTTACTTGATTGGGCTAGTATTGTATCAAATCTCTCAATGTGTGCTCTTCAATTTGTTGAAAGTAATTTGCATAATGTGACATCTTTGTATGAATCATATTTTGTGTAAAACTTACGTGTGTAAAACTTACGTTTGTAAGGCGCGGGCATAATCCTTAGTATTTTTCTTTTCATGCAGACTAGTTTTAGAGACTCTATGGCGTCGAAGCTCCAAGCCCACCCTTTTTAACTGATCAATGTTATCAATTTTGCAAGTTTTACGACCAAAATTTCTAAAATACTAATCTATATTTAATGGAAGTTTGTTAAGTGTTTTAATTTGTTAACAGACTAAAATACTGTGACTAAAACGGTACAATTGAAATTACGATGACTAAAATTGTTTTTCTTTAAACTTAGGTAACCAAATTGTATTTTACCCCAAAAGATAATAATTTAATTTTAGACATGGGACTTTTGGCTTGTCCAAGAAAGTTCAGCACATTGACCCCCAAAACAAAAGTTATGAGACACGTGTCACAATCCAATCCAAATCCAAATTATCAGCATTCAGCAGCAACGAGCAAGAAGCATCTGAAAACTGCAACGCTCAGCGGCTAAAAACTGGCCGTGTAGGAGACATGTCAACGCAGGAGAATGAGGTCGTATGCGTTACCGGTGGAAGTGGTTGCATCGGATCATGGCTCGTCCGTCTCCTCCTCGACCGCAATTACACCGTCCACGCCACCGTCAAAGATCTCAGTTAGTTTTCCCTTTGCTTTCCTCTCCACTATGTCATTCCACTCGTGTTCAATCTGAATACGTCGTCGTTTTCTGTTGCAGAGGACGAAGGTGAGACGAAGCATCTAGAAGATCTAGAAGGAGCAGAGACGCGTCTCAGTCTCTTCCAGATTGACCTCCTCGACTACAATTCCATCTTCGCAGCCGTCAGTGGCTGCTGCGGCGTCTTCCACCTCGCCTCTCCCTGCATCGTCGATCAAGTCCATGACCCTGAGGTCGTCGCTCCATCCACCAAAACACCATTAAAAAAGATGAATTCTTTCTAATTTTTAATTAATTAGTCCTTATTATTAAGCATGAAATTGTTGTTTTTTTTAATCAACAGAAGGAGCTTCTGGACCCGGCGATTAAAGGAACGCTTAATGTTCTAACGGCAGCGAAGCAGGCTGGGGTTAAGCGAGTGGTGCTCACGTCCTCCATCTCCGCCATCATTCCCAGCCCTGGTTGGCCGTCCGATAAGGTGAAGGATGAGGATTGCTGGACTGACATTGACTATTGCAAGCAGAAGGGAGTGAGTTACTGAACCCCTAATTGCTTTTATTGTATTTTGAGCCATTGACTATTGAATGTTCACTACTTTTAACTATTTGAAATGTTCATAATTGGGGATGTAATCATGTAATACTGGATTGCTGATTGTGTTTGGTTAGCTTTGGTATCCGTTATCGAAAACACTGGCGGAGAAAGCTGCTTGGGAATTTGCCAAGGAGAAGGGACTGGATGTGGTTGTGGTGAACCCAGGCACGGTCATGGGCCCTGTCATTTCACCGAGGATCAATGCTAGCATGTTGATGCTCCTCCGTCTTCTTGAGGGTACTGTTTGTATGCAAATTTTTATTAGAAGTAGACTATTGGGTAGTGTTTTCTTGCCTGATAGTATGACATCTTATATTGCCACAGTGTCTACCAAATCACGCATTTAGAAAGAAATTTACATTTGATTGACAGTTTGTTTGATGTCATAACATCTCAATGTCTAGAGAACATTTTCCCATTTATTTCTTATGGAAACATGATATTTGTTCTACATCGTAGGCTATGGTGGGTTGATAAACCAGGAATGGGGTATTCTTTCCTGACATATCAGCTAAAGAATTTTTGAAGAATTTCTTCATTTATAACAGTTGAGTTTGTTTAATTCTTATGCTGGTTAGTCCATAAGCTTGGTGGAGGTGGATTGTGTGTGTGACATAATGGTTCTTTTACCCCTCTTTGATAGCCTATGTTTCTTCAAAGTTCGAAAATTTATGTCAATCAGGGTGTCTTTCCCGTTCTCCTGGCTAGTGGGGGATTGAGTGAAAAGAAAGAAGCATTAGAGACAACATATGTAGACTAACAAGAAGCACAAATACAAAAGAAAATAAATTGTATTGACAGTATCATCATCAATCTTTGCCGCAGGCTGCACTGAAACATATGAGGGCTTCTTTATGGGATCTGTGCATTTTAAAGATGTAGCTCTAGCACACATCTTAGTGTATGAGAACAAATCAGCCTCTGGTAGGCACTTGTGCTTGGAAGCTATATCACATTATGGTGACTTTGTAGCAAAGGTTGCTGAGCTTTACCCCGAGTATAAACTTCCCAGGTAACTTCTGGTCCTTGAAAATGGATATGCAACTGAAAACTATGTGAATATCATATGTTTTAGCAGTTTGGTGGATTGCGTTCTTGTAAATGTCTTCCAAATGTCAGATTTCAAGACTATCAACCTTTCATGGATTGTGTTCTTGCTCTGCTTGGTGGAATTATATCGACTGTTCTGGTGTTGTTATGGTATGATTTTGAAATTCCTCAAGTTATTAATACATTTATTCTGTGCAGTTTGCCAAAGGATACCCAACCAGGGTTGTTGAGGGAAAAGAATGGAGGAAAGAAGCTAAGGAACTTGGGTTTAGAATTCATTCCCATGGATCAAATCATCAAGGAAGCTGTCGAGAGCCTGAAGGGCAAGGGATTTATTTCATAAATGTAAATGTAAGTGTAGGGATATCTTGTATTAAGTGGCGAGGACATGTATGCAACCTAAATGATCAGTTTGAAATCTATGCAGTTGCAATGTGTAATAATACCTATTATGCTGTGACAATTGTGTTTGTAGATTTCTGCTCGGTTGCCAAGTTTGAAATTTTGTTCACGTTGAGGTAACTACATGGGTGTTTTTTCTTTGGTCAAACAAAGGAATTAGGTGGATTAGTCATGAAGAAACTTATCGTCTCCAGTCCCAACAAAGAAATTTTGTTCCATACTAGGTTTTTCTTTGATGCCAATATGAAACCTAGTATGCACCTTAGTGAACTGTCGATTATAAAGTGGATTCCTCCGGAAGTTGGTTGGTTCAAGTTGAATTTTGATGGTTCAGTTAAAATTGGTAATAATGCGACTGTGGGTTTTGTTATTAGAGATGCTCAAGGTCTACTAATTGTTGCTAGTGCTAAAAATATAGGTCAAACTAATTATAAAGTGGATCCCTCCGGAAGTTGGTTGGTTCAAGCTGAATTTTGATGGTTCAGTTAAAATTGGTAATAATATGACTGTGGGTTTTGTTATTAGAGATGCTCAAGGTCTCCTGATTATTGCTAGTGCTAAAAATAAAGGTAAAACTAATAGTCTGGTAGCTAAAGGTTTGGCGATGTTGGAAGGGCTTAAAGTTGCTTATGATTTAGGATGCCATAATCTTCTAGTAGAAGGAGACTCCAAGGTCCTTATTGACTATGTCCTTTCTAAAATTGTGCCTCTTTGGAGAGTCAGAAGTATTGTCAGGACGACGAGAAGATAGAAGAGCCTTTTTCATACTATTTCTTTCTCTCATGCGCTCCTAACTTTGTCGTTGATGCTTTAGCTAATCTAATTCAGCAGAATGATATGGATCAGATCTGGAGGTTTGCTATGCCCCTTTTGGCATCTTTGGCTTGGAAGTTTGACTTCGTTGGCTGTTGTCACTCGAGGGGTTGCTCACTGTTTTAATTTATTTTGTGATTCAAAAAAAAAAAAAACCTTTCAAATTATTTGGGATATTCAAAATCGGATTTGCTACAATACTCAGTATATTTACTGCCACCCTTTTCATTTAAATTTTTTCACTTTAATCTCTAAGGATCTGTTTGGATATCCATGGATTTGGATTTGAATTTGAGGTCTCCAAATCCAAATTCTTATGTTTGGATAAATTTTTGGGTTTGGATTTGGATTTGATCCAAATCCATAGGGGATTTTATAAGCTTAAATCTAGGAATTTGAAATGACTTTTAAGACTAGTCATTTGAGTGGATTTGGTTATCTAGCAGGACAAAAAAATCTTTATTTTCACTTTCTTTTCATCATTTTTTCCATCCTTTTTTTTCATCATTTTTTTTTCATCATTTTTTTTCCAGTATCTCTTAACCAAAAACATCTTTATTTTCATTTTATTATCATTCTTTCTTTTCATCCTTTTTTTTTTGCATCCTTCTATTTTTTTGGTCATTTTTTCCCATCCTTCTATTTTTTTTTCATCATTATGTTTATTTTTCATCTTCTCTCATTTTTCTTTTGTTTTAATCCCTCTTTGTTCCATTTCTCTCTTCTCCTATGTCAGCTCACATTTCTTTCTTCTCCACCTTTGTCGCCCATTTCTCTCATTCTCCTCCTCTACCACCCCTATTTTCTCCTATCCCTCTACCACCCATATTTCTCTTTCCTCTTCCTTTTCTCGCCCCTTCTATTTCCATCAATCCTTATGTAAGTTATAAACATTCATGTGATGTTCACAAATCACCACATTCTTCAAAATTTTTGATCATATTATTCTAACAGACTAAATTTGACAAAAAAAGTACTATATATGCAAAATGAGAAATAGAAATAGACAGAGAAGACGAAGAAACAGTAAGAACATGCAGTGAAGGAAGAACCAATGAGCCAAAAAAAAAAAGATTGGTCAAAGAATACCACCGAATATTGAAATAGAATTATAAATTATAAATTAAATTCTTTAGATAGAATTTTATATAAATTCTCAAAAATTCCATTTATATCTTATAAATTCTATACAATTCCATAAATTCATCACTTAAAAACAGTTCTTCAAAATTCTCAATAATTCTAATTGAATACACTCCCCCCCTTAATAAAATTTGTTAAAAATTAGGAACTTGAAAATACCGTAAAATTTGCAAATGATACCATGCAAGCAGTGGAAAACGGAAAAAAGGGCAAGAAGGGTCACTTGACCCTCATGTCGCTGGAACTTCCTCTATTGTACCATTAGATTGACCCATGCCCCTACTTAATCCTTGCCCTTCATTTCCCTTGGGTCCGTTTGGATGCCTATGGATTTGGATTTTGATTTGCATTTGAGCTCTTCATATCCAAATTCTTATGTTTGGATGAATTTTTGGGTTTGGATTTGGATTTGATTCAAATCCATAGGGGATTTCATAAGCTCAAACCTAAGAATTTGAAATGACTTTTAAAACTAGTAATTTGTTTAGATTTGGTTACAAAAAAAATCTTTATTTTCATTTTTTTTCCATCCTCTTTTTTTTCATCCTTTTTTTTTCTAGCATCTCTTGACCAAAAACATTTTTATTTTCTTCCTTTTATTTTTTTTCTTTTCATCCTTCTGTTTATTTCTATCCTTTTCTTTCATCATTTTTTTTTCATATTTCTTTTATTTTCATCATTTTGTTTTTTTATCCTCTTTCATAATTTTTTTTCCATATATTTTTTTTATCCTTCTTTGTTCTCATTCTCTCTTCCCCAATGTCAGCTCACATTTATCTCTTCTCCACCTTTGTCACCCATTTCTCTCTCTCCTCCTCCTCCTCTAGCAACCCTATTTTCTCATCCTCCTCTACCACCCATATTTTTCTTTTCTCCTACTATGATCACCCATTCTTTATCCATCAATCATTATGTAGGTTATAACCATTCACGGGATGTTCACCAACCACCATTTTCTTCAAATTTTTTGATTATATTGTTCTAACGGACCAATAATTGAATAAACACAAGATTTTGGTGGCCTTTAATTGAATAATAATTGAATTAACAAAAGATTTTGGTGCCCCTTAATTGCCTAAGAATCGTCCAAAAGCTTGCTTACCAAGATTGGTAACTTGCGATGCCAAGTTGTCAAGAGTCACTAACAATTTCCGCACAGAGTCACTAACAATTTCAGCACTGAGTTACGGGTACTATAACTGATTAACGCACTCTAGAAAACTCAAAATGATGGGCCATTAAATTCTACATTAGCTAAACTAACAGAGCTTTCCAAGCATATATGACTCGTTGTCTAGTTTTTTTTCTGAGCATGTATAGTTCAATCCGTAAAGTTGACACATTTGCATTAATAGTTTTATTGACAACACTGACCTACCGGTACTAAAATAAATGAAAAACCTTCTAGAAACTCAAAATTATGAGCCATATAATTCTAATAACCTTTAGGGGAAATTTCTCACTAAAATTGCTCTCAACATGTTAGAACGACCAATTATACTGAAAAAACTAGTGCAAAACATAGGAATAAGGTATGGAAAGTAAACGTAAATAGTATCAGGCTTCAGTTTCAATTTATATTATTATTTTTAGTTATCTTAATATTTAAAAAATTAAATTTAAAAAAATTATTTACGCGGTTAATATGTATTAATGTTTATGATTATTAATAATATTCATTTAGCTAATTAAAAAATGAGTCATTTTTTACATTATTATTTACAATTTGTATAATGAAATTGCTTATTTAAAATTCTCAATTCAAATCCTTACAAATAAAAAGTTTACCAAATAATGAATTTTAAATGAAAAAATTTCAAATCTACAAACAAATATTTAGGTTGCCAACCAAGATAATTTCAAATGAAGGAATTTCCCAAATTTAAATCCTTGTTTCCAAACGGGACATTAATGTATTCAATGCAGCGTATTTAATAGCGTTTCTCAGGTGCACCTCCTAGCGTGCCTCCATGCGAGGCAGTGTCGAATCCCAAGGCACATAAAAGTCAGTGTATTTAATAGCCCACCCTCGGTAATGCTTAATGTATTTTGTTACTTGATTGGGCTAGTATTGTATCAAATCTCTCAATGTGTGCTCTTCAATTTGTTGAAAGTAATTTGCATAATGTGACATCTTTGTATGAATCATATTTTGTGTAAAACTTACGTGTGTAAAACTTACGTTTGTAAGGCGCGGGCATAATCCTTAGTATTTTTCTTTTCATGCAGACTAGTTTTAGAGACTCTATGGCGTCGAAGCTCCAAGCCCACCCTTTTTAACTGATCAATGTTATCAATTTTGCAAGTTTTACGACCAAAATTTCTAAAATACTAATCTATATTTAATGGAAGTTTGTTAAGTGTTTTAATTTGTTAACAGACTAAAATACTGTGACTAAAACGGTACAATTGAAATTACGATGACTAAAATTGTTTTTCTTTAAACTTAGGTAACCAAATTGTATTTTACCCCAAAAGATAATAATTTAATTTTAGACATGGGACTTTTGGCTTGTCCAAGAAAGTTCAGCACATTGACCCCCAAAACAAAAGTTATGAGACACGTGTCACAATCCAATCCAAATCCAAATTATCAGCATTCAGCAGCAACGAGCAAGAAGCATCTGAAAACTGCAACGCTCAGCGGCTAAAAACTGGCCGTGTAGGAGACATGTCAACGCAGGAGAATGAGGTCGTATGCGTTACCGGTGGAAGTGGTTGCATCGGATCATGGCTCGTCCGTCTCCTCCTCGACCGCAATTACACCGTCCACGCCACCGTCAAAGATCTCAGTTAGTTTTCCCTTTGCTTTCCTCTCCACTATGTCATTCCACTCGTGTTCAATCTGAATACGTCGTCGTTTTCTGTTGCAGAGGACGAAGGTGAGACGAAGCATCTAGAAGATCTAGAAGGAGCAGAGACGCGTCTCAGTCTCTTCCAGATTGACCTCCTCGACTACAATTCCATCTTCGCAGCCGTCAGTGGCTGCTGCGGCGTCTTCCACCTCGCCTCTCCCTGCATCGTCGATCAAGTCCATGACCCTGAGGTCGTCGCTCCATCCACCAAAACACCATTAAAAAAGATGAATTCTTTCTAATTTTTAATTAATTAGTCCTTATTATTAAGCATGAAATTGTTGTTTTTTTTAATCAACAGAAGGAGCTTCTGGACCCGGCGATTAAAGGAACGCTTAATGTTCTAACGGCAGCGAAGCAGGCTGGGGTTAAGCGAGTGGTGGTTACGTCCTCCGTCTCCGCCATCACTCCCAGCCCTAGTTGGCCGTCCGATAAGGTGAAGGATGAGGATTGCTGGACTGACATTGACTATTGCAAGCAGAAAGGAGTGAGTTACTGAACCCCTAATTGCTTTTATTGTATTTTGAGCCTTTGACTATTGAAAGTTCACTGCTTTTAACTATTTGAAATGTTCATAATTGGGAATGTAATCATGTAATACTGGATTGCTGATTGTGCTTGGTTAGCTTTGGTATCCTTTATCGAAAACACTGGCGGAGAAAGCTGCTTGGGAATTTGCCAAGGAGAAGGGACTGGATGTGGTTGTGGTGAACCCAGGCACGGTCATGGGCCCTGTCATTTCACCGAGGATCAATGCTAGCATGTTGATGCTCCTCCGTCTTCTTGAGGGTACTGTTTCTATGCAAATTTTTATTAGAAGTAGACTATTGGGTAGTGTTTTCTTGCCTGATAGTATGACATCTTATATTGCCACAGTGTCTACCAAATCACGCATTTAGAAAGAAATTTACATTTGATTGACAGTTTGTTTGATGTCATAACATCTCAATGTCTAGAGAACATTTTCCCATTTATTTCTTATGGAAACATGATATTTGTTCTACATCGTAGGCTATGGTGGGTTGATAAACCAGGAATGGGGTATTCTTTCCTGACATTCCAGCTAAAGAATTTTTGAAGAATTTCTTCATTTATAACAGTTGAGTTTGTTTAATTCTTATGCTGGTTTGTCCATAAGCTTGGTGGAGGTGGATTGTGTGTGTGACATAATGGTTCTTTTACCCCTCTTTGATAGCCTATGTTTCTTCAAAGTTCGAAAATTTATGTCAATCAGGGTGTCTTTCCCGTTCTCCTGGCTAGTGGGGGATTGAGTGAAAAGAAAGAAGCATTAGAGACAACATATGTAGACTAACAAGAAGCACAAATACAAAAGAAAATAAATTGTATTGACAGTATCATCATCAATCTTTGCCGCAGGCTGCACTGAAACATATGAGGGCTTCTTTATGGGATCTGTGCATTTTAAAGATGTAGCTCTAGCACACATCTTAGTGTATGAAAACAAATCAGCCTCTGGTAGGCACTTGTGCTTGGAAGCTATTTCACATTATGGTGACTTTGTAGCAAAGGTTGCTGAGCTTTACCCCGAGTATAAACTTCCCAGGTAACTTCTGGTCCTTGAAAATGGATATGCAACTGAAAACTATGTGAATATCATATGTTTTAGCAGTTTGGTGGATTGCGTTCTTGTAAATGTCTTCCAAATGTCAGATTTCAAGACTATCAACCTTTCATGGATTGTGTTCTTGCTCTGCTTGGTGGAATTATATCGACTGTTCTGGTGTTGTTATGGTATGATTTTGAAATTCCTCAAGTTATTAATACATTTATTCTGTGCAGTTTGCCAAAGGATACCCAACCAGGGTTGTTGAGGGAAAAGAATGGAGGAAAGAAGCTAAGGAACTTGGGTTTAGAATTCATTCCCATGGATCAAATCATCAAGGAAGCTGTCGAGAGCCTGAAGAGCAAGGGATTTATTTCATAAATGTAAATGTAAGTGTAGGGATATCTTGTATTAAGTGGTGAGGACATGTATGTAACCTAAATGATCAGTTTGTAATCTATGCAGTTGCAATGTGTAATAATACCTATTATGTTGTGACAATTGTGTTTGTAGATTTCTGCTCGGTTGCCAAGTTTCAAATTTTGTTCACGTTGAGGTAACTACATGGGTGTTTTTTCTTTGGTCAAACAAAGGAATTAGGTGGATTAGTCATGAAGAAACTTAATCGTCTCCAGTCCCAACAAAGGAATTTTGTTCCATACTAGGTTTTTCTTTGATGCCAATATGAAACCTAATATGCACCTTGGTGAAGTGTCGATTATAAAGTGGATCTCTCCAGAAGTTGGTTGGTTTAAGCTGAATTTTGATGGTTCAGTTAAAATTGGTAATAATGCGACTGTGGGTTTTGTTATTAGAGATGCTCAAGGTCTCCTGATTGTTGCTAGTGCTAAAAATATAGGTAAAACTAATAGTCTGGTAGTTGAAGGTTTGGCGATGTTGGAAGGGCTTAAAGTTGTTTATGATTTAGGATGCCATAATCTTCTAGTAGAAGGAGACTCCAAGGTCCTTATTGATTATGTTCTTTCTAAAATTGTGCCTCCTTGGAGAGTCAGAAGTATTGTCAGGACGGCAAGAAGATAGAAGAGCATTTTTCATACTATTTCTTTCTCTCATGCGCTCCTAAATTTGTCGTTGATGTTTTAGCTAATCTAATTCAGCAGAATGATATGTATCAGATCTTGAGGTTTGCTATGCCCCTTTTGGCGTATTTGGCTTGGAAGTTTGACTTCGTTGGCGGTTATCGCTCGAGGGGTTGCTCACTGTTTTAATTTATTTTGTAATTAAAAAAAAAAAAACCTTTCAAATTATTTGGGATATTCAAAATCGGATTTGCTACAATACTCAGTATATTTACTGCCACCATTTTCATTTAAATTTTTTCACTTTAATCTCTAAGGATCCGTTAGGATATCCATGGATTTGGATTTGAATTTGAGCTCTCCAAATCCAAATTCTTAAACCCCATGAGTTGCATTACCCCACACATGATTTGGACTTAGCCGCAATGGTGCATGCACTAAAAATCTGGAGACATTATTTATATAGGGAAATGTGTGGGATCTTTAATGACCATCAGAGTTTGAAATATTTCTTCACCCAGAAAGATCTGAATTTGAGACAAAGAATGTGGCTTGAGCTGATAAAGGATTATGACTGTACCATAGAATATCATCCAGGAAAAGGCAATGTAGTGGCGGATGCCTTAAGCAGGAAGTCCATGGGTTCCTTGGCCCATTTGCATATTGTTTACCTACCGCTGTTGATGGAATTCCGAAGAGCGGGAATTATACTTGACATGGATAGCCAGGGGGCTCTGTTGGCTAGTTTCGATGTGAGACCTGTCTTGATTGAGCGAATCATTGAAGCTCATCTCCAGGATCCTACTTTGTGTGTTATTAGGATGGAGTTGGAGGCTGGGAATAGGCAAGATTATCGATTAAGGATGATGGAGCCTTGGTTAAGGATGGCCGATTGTGCGTACCTAATGATCCAGAGTTGAAAAGAGAAATTCTTGGGGAAGCTCATAGTTATGCTTATGCTATGCATCCAGGAGGTACCAAGATGTATCATACTCTTAAGGAACACTATTGGTGGACTGGGATCAAAAGGTAAATAGCAGAGTTTGTGAGTAGTGGCCTGATGTGTCAACAAGTAAAAGCAGAGAGGCAGAAATCATACAGGGCACTACAGCCATTACCTATTCCATAATGGAAGTGGGATCACATTACAATGGATTTTGTTTATAAACTTCCTAGGACTCAAGAAGGACATGATTGAATCTGGGTAATTGTTGATAGACTCACGAAGTCAACACATTTCTTGCCAATACGGGAAGATTACCGGATGGGCCAGTACACCAAATTGTTTATGGATGAGATCATACAGTTACATGGGACTCCAGAGTCAATTGTTTCAGACAGGGATCCTAGGTTTACTTCCAGGTTTTGACGGAGTTTTTAGAAAGCCTTTGGTACTACTTTGCATTTTAGTACAGCTTTTCATCCTTAAACTAACAGTCAGTTTGAGAGGACAATTCAAATTTTGGAGGATATGATGAGAGCTTGTGAACTACAGTTTAAAGAAAACTGGGATTCACACCTGTCCTTGATGGAGTTTGCATACAACAACAACTATCAGTCATGTATTGGGATGTCTCCTTTTGAGGCACTATATGGGAGACAGTGCAGGACACCGATATGCTGGACTGAGGTAGGTGAGAGGAGACTGTTGACACCACAAATTGTGGAAATGACATAGGAAAAGATTAGAATCATCAGGGAAAGGTTGAAGGCAGCTCAAGACCGGCAGAAACGCTATGCGGACCGACGGATCAGAGATCTTGAGTTTGAGGTCGGAGACTGGGTTTTCTTGAAATTATCCCCCTGGAAAGGTGTTGTACGTTTTGGTAGACGAGGAAAACTGAGTCCTCGCTACATTGAGCCTTATGAAATTGTTGATAGGATAGGGCAAGTGGCTTACAGACTTGCTTTACCCCCAAAACTGTCAAGGGTTCATGATGTATTCCATGATACATGTTCTGAAAGTATCTATTCGATGACTCTCATGTATTGGAGGAGCAACCAATTGAGCTGAGAGATGATTTGACTTTTGAGGAGCAGCCACCGCAACTTCTAGATTGGAAGGAAAAAGTACTGCGCAGAAAGACTATTCCTCTAGTTAAAGTTATGTGGAGGAATCATAATGTGGAGGAGGCCACGTGGGAAATCGAGGCACTGATGCGGGCGCAGCATCCACATTTGTTCCAGAGACAGGTATGAATTTCGAGGACGAAATTTCATTAAGGGTAAACAACCCATAAATTTTAATTGTAAATTTTCGTAAATTAATTTGCAAAAGGGCGAAATTACCCTTGGTTGTTTAAGGGGCCTCAGAGTAAATTTTGTTTCGAGACACTTTTGGCTGTGTTTAGGGGACGGTTGCCTAGGTCTCGAACTCACGAGTTCGTAAACAGGCGGCACACGGAAAACAGAGTTCGTGTGAGAGAGTTGTGGATGTAGATTGTTATGGGGCATTTTGGTAAGTTGGTCTTAGGTAGATATTTTAACCCAAGTAGATCAGATTCTCTCATTCTTCACTCTCTATCTTCGCGACTCACCCCACACTGTGCGACTAAACCCAAAAAACCCACAAATTAGAACTATGATTCAAGGCAAGATCAACCATTCTAGTTCCACTAATCGGATTCTCCTCCTTCCCACGATCACAAACGTACCAACCATCGAAGGAGGCAGCCGCGAGAGACACCGAATCGAGGAAAGGAAAACCAAAACCTTTCAATCGATTTTTGGGCCACACAGGTATGAGTTTCGTGTTTAGAGTTCATTTATGAGTTCCTGGATTCGAGTAGATGGATTTAGACGCAAAATTCGTGAAAAACGATTGAGTTTTGAGAAACTTAGGAAACATTCAAGCTCGCCCGGCAATGGAGTTTTTCGACGACGGCGCACGGTGGCGCGGTCGTCTTCTTCAGCGACAGGTTCAATCGAAGGGGGGCTGACATGCCATGCCACCTGGTAGCCACACGGATACCATCTGGCAGCCACGTAGAGCCACATGGAGGCCACCTGGCAGCCATGTGGAGCCACGTTGAGGCCACCTGGCAGCCACGTGGAAGCCACCTGGTAGCCACGTGGATGCCACCTGGCAACCAAGTCTACGCTGAGTCAACACCGAGTCAACATCGAGTCTGGCCAAGTCAGTACCGAGTTAGACTGAGTTGGCATGTGGAACATTGTAACAGCGCATGGGACACTATAACAGGCGCATGAGGTATTGTAGCAGGTACATGGCGACGCGTAGCCGGTGTGTGGCACGTGATCCAATCTTCAGTCGGCACGTGACGACACGTGGGACCAGTTCTTGGGTCCCGGTGATGCATGTCGACAAGCTTTTGACGTTCCAGATCTGTTGGCGCAGGTTTCAGGTTGATCAGACGTCGTTTAGGGGTAGTTTTAGGCGTCCGAAGTTGCTTCATTAGTGTGACGCAAGCAGACCTCCCAGGGTTTAGGGAGTCTAAATGTAAGGTTTTAATTATAGTTGGTAATCCTGATTATTACTTTAGACGGGCGATACTGCTCTAGGAACTTAGGAGGAGGGTACGGCTCGGGATTGAGCTGATTTGGACGTGTGGTAAGTGGACTTTGGTTTTATAAAGTATGATGCATGCATAAAGGTATATTTGATATAATTGCTTATTACGTATTGTTTTGGAAAATTTTTGGATATTATTAAATTATTACTGGACACAGGCTTTCAATAATTATTTGGAAATGATGTTTTGGGCTATGGCCTGGTTTTATGGATTCAGATTTTATATGGTTTGACTTGTCAGATTTTGGATCTCGGTTGAGTCCATGATTTTGGGTTTAGGCCCGAATTTGTGATTTATTTCGATTTGGGCTTAAATTCGATTTTCAATGAATTTGGCTTATGCCAGGAAACAAGGATTTCAAAACATTGATTTTGATTTTCACTAGATTTTTGTGCCCGATGGTCAAGGTTTTCTCCGACTGGCATCGAGGATCTTTCTCCACCAGATCGTTGAGGGTTCTCTGACGCTGGTGTCGATGGGTATTTTCTCCATCAGGTCGTTGAGGCAGTCCACGCGTAGTACAGGTTTCTGTACAACTCAAGGTATATCGAGTGTGTGGAGGGTATCGAGCTCCGGCTCAGGATTTCATCCGGGCAGCAATGGGATATGTTTTTATGTATATTTTGTGTCCAGGTCGATTTACATGATTTTAAACTCCTTTGAGGAGGGTTTTCAAATCAGGGTTGTGGACCACGGAATGTTTTCATTATTCGGGTTTTCGTGGGTGCCACCAAGTGTTTTAACAAAATATTGATTTTTTTCGGTGGGTTTTCGGATTATCTATATATTATATTTTTATACAAAGGGATTTTATGTTATGCATGCATGGTTTTACTCGTGGAGGGGGGAACGATATGTTTTCCTTAGAAATGATTTCAAATGATTAATTTTGTCCACTCACAACTTTCGTGTTTTAAAGGCTGTTGAGTTGACGTGGGCATAATCCAGAGTTGGAGGTTTTAGATTTTCAGCTGCGCGTTTACCTAGACACTCGAGTAGGATATTTAATTCTATATTTTATTTATCCTACCTAGATGCTCTGATAAGTCTGTTGGTCTGATTGCAAGATTATGGTTACTTCATTGGATGGTTGACCTTATTGGAATTTGAGGTGTTATCTAATCCTTAGTCTGACAGGTGGAAGATGGTTAGTCAATCCTTAAGGAGAGATTCTGCCGGATTTTCGGTAGAATTCTCATTTTTAAATGGCAAGGACTTGTGGGCATTCTGGGAATTTCTTTACGTTGTCAGACGGGAGCAGGGTTCTTCCCGGGTTTTGATGGAAAATTCGAGAAGGGTCCGGTCATCATGCGCCAATTATGTAATTGTACCTGCTACTGAGCCGTTAACAACTCGATCCATGGGTCTTAGGTCTAAGCTCAGTGTTTCCACCAATATCTCTTCATCTTCTTCTTTTTTGTCAGGTCCTGCTGCTATTGCTCAGCATGCCCAGGAACAGCAACGCATGGCCAGTGTGTCTGCTAAGGCCCGCAGACGTCTTGGAGAGGTGGTTGCTGCTACTACTCAGAGTTTTGTTCGTGGTGCTCAATGAAGGGGGAGATTTGTGATGTCTTGGCCCTTTGGCTTTTCTCGACAAAGGGGGAGATTATAGTTCTTCACTCATGACAAAGGGGGAGATTATAGTTCTTCACTCGTGTAAATAGCTTGCATTGTGTTTGCTTTTCTGTTTATTGGACTTGACTGTTTATGTTTCTGTCTTCAAATCTAACATCTTAAGGTCAAACTGATACTGCAATACTTCATCTACTTTTCATTCTACAAGTTTTTGAAGTTTGATTCAAAATATCACGACCCTAGGCAGATATAAGGTTGATTTTGGTATCCTAGGGTTCAAAAGGGTGCCATTGAAGTGTGACCAAAGAAGTCACGGTCCTAAGATTTTATAAGGGTGTGCATTGGTGTTTAGGACAAAGAGCCTTCTCCTTGGGCCATCAATAAAAAAAAAAAAAAAAGGAGAGATACGGATATATATCAAATTCAAAAAATCATCAAATGAATAAATAAAAATATTTTATATACAAGAATGTCAGTCTCTTGAATCTTGTTGTTGATGTTTTGATTTTTCGTTTTCATATTCGTTGTGAATATATTGGTACCTTTTGATTTTTTAGACTTATTCTTGGATAAACCAGCTTCTTCATAATTTCGTGTCTACCGGTGATTCAAAACTTCTAATTAAACTCAACTTTTGTTTTAGAGAGCACTTTGTGTTTCACTTAATCTCATTCACTATTTTTTTTACTTTTTACTCTTCTGCTCTGACTGGTCACATGTCTTCTTTGCTTTCCAAATTGTGTCACTTTTAGTTTGAGAAAGTGTTGACAAGTACATGTCTTGGTATTGGTGGTGTTCTTCTTTTCAACATTCACATTAATTGCTTGCTTTGACTCACCTAACGGCTACTTCTAGCCATTACTTCTTGGCCACTCTCTTCCTCCAATCCCGTGCCTCTCTTTGTGCTATTTATTTGGTCAAGTCTTTGATGTTTAAGTCACTCTCATCTATTCGTTCACATAATCTTGTTCTTCTCTACTCATCATGTCATCATCTTTGTCTCTCAGCCAACGTCCCATTGTGTCCGAAAGAAATTTTGTCTTTGAAGACTGTCCTCCTCGCGATAGTCTTCAATTGTTGGAGATCATAGATTAGTATGCTCTTCATAACCTTGTGTCTGCCCAACATTCTTATAATCTAACCTTGGTTCACGAGTTCTATGACAATATTCCCGCTGAGACTCATTCTTGGGGCTCTCGTGTCGTGGTTCGTGGCCATGCTATTCCCTTCACTGTGGACTCGATCCGTGTTGTTCTTGGTCTTAATCCGGTTTGTTCTTCCGATACAGTGGTTCAGTGGTTGAGTTCTTTCACCAGTTGATGTCTTTTGTCACGTTTGATGTTTACAAATATCTGGCTTATTCTGATCCCTCTATGCCTCTTAGCGCTAGTCAGAAGCCTAGTAAAGCCTACTCGTCTAATCTTCAACGTGCGCTTTGGACTCTGCTTTGCCACAACATCATTCCTATGTCCAACAACGCTAATCCGACTCAGTTAGCTTGCGGGGTGGCTGTTGCACTGTCCCATGGGTAGCCGGTTCCCCCTGCTTGGCTTATGATGAACCATGTTCTCTCCAAGCCTATTCGTGGTTCTCTCGGGCTAACATGCCTTCTCACCCACCTGTTCTCTCACTTTGTTGTTCAATCATGTGAAACGACCCGGAAATTTTCTTTTTGAATTTTCGTAAAATAATTAACAAAATGACGAAATTACCCTTGGTTATTTGAGGGGCTTGAAAGTCAATTTTGTTTCGAGACACTTTTGGCTTTGTTTCAGGAACCGTTGCGTAGGTCTCGAACTCACAAGTTTGTAGATAGGCGGCATGCGGAAAACGGAGGTCGTGTGAGAGAGTTATGGGTCTAGATTGTTCAGCGGCATTGTGGTAATTTGGTCTTGGGTAGATATTTTAACCCAGGTAGATCATATTCTCTCATTTTTCACTCTCTCTCTTCGCGACTCACCCCACACCGTGTGACCGAACCCAAAAAACCCATAAATTAGAACTTCGATTCAAAGCAAGATCAACCATTTTAGTTCCACTAATCAGATTCTCCTTCATCCCATGATCACAGACGTAACAACCATCGAAAGAGGCAGCCGCGGGAGACACCGAACCGAGGAAAGGAAAATTGAAACCTTTCGATCGATTTTCTAGCCAACATTGGTATGGGTTTCGTGTTTAGAGTTCATTTCTGAGTTCCATGGTTCGAGTAGATGGATTTAGACGAAAAATTCGTGAAAAACAGTTGAGTTTTGAGAGAGTTAGGAAAAATTCAAGCTCGGCCGACATCGCACGGTGGCGCGGTCGTCTTCTCTTGTGACTAGTTCGATCAAAGGAGGGGTTGACGTGGCATGCCACCTGGCAGTCACGTGTAGTCGCGTGGAGCAACGTGGAGGCCTCCTGGCAGCCACATGGGTGCCACCTGGCGACCGAGTCAGAGCTGAGTCAGCACCGAGTCAGGCTGAGTCAGCGCCAGGTCAGACCGAGTTGGCGCGTGGAACACTGTAGCAGCGTGTGGGACACTGTAGCAGGCGTGTGAGGTACTATAGTAGGCGCGAGGTCTGGCCTTCTGCTAGCACGTGGCGGTGTGTGGGACCAGTTCTCGGGTCACGGCGGTGTGTGTCGACAAGCTTTCGACGTTCCGGATAGTTGGCGCAGGTTTCGGGTTGATTGGACATCGTCTAGGGGTAGTTTTGGGCGTCAGAAGTTGCTGCATTTTAGTGTGACGCAACAAAAACTCCCGGGGTTTAGGGAGTCTAAATGTAGGGTTTTAATTATAGTTGGTAATCTCGATTATTACTTTTGATAGGAGATACTACTCCAGGAACTTCGGAGGAGCGTACGGCTCGGGATTGAGCTGAGTTGGACATGTGGTGAGTGAACTTTAGTTTTATAACGTATAATGCATGCATAAAGGTATGTTTGATATAATTTCTTATTACGTATTGTTTTGGAAAATTTCTGGATATTATTAAATTATTACTGGATACGGGCTTTCAATAATTATTTGGAAAAGACGTTTTGGGCTATGGCCTGGTTTAATGGATTCGGGTTTTATATGGTTTGACTTGTCAGATTTTGGATTTCAGTCAAGTCCATGATTATGGGTTTAGGCCCTGATTTTGCAATGAATTTGGCTTAGGCCAGGAAACAAGGATTTCAAAACATGGATTTTGGTTTTCACTGGATTTTTGTCCCCGATGGTCAAGGTTTTCTCCGACTGGCATCGACGATCTTTCTCCGCCATATTGTTGAGGGTCCTTCGACGCTAGTGTCGATGGGTATTTTCTCCATCAGATCGTTGAGGTTGTCTACGCGGAGTACATGTTTCTGCATAACTCGAGGTATATCGGGTGTGTGGAGGGTATCGAGCTATGATTCGGAATTTCATTCGGGCAGCAATGGGATATGTTTGGATGTATATTTTGCATCCAGGTCGGTTTACATGATTTTAAACTCCTTTGAGGAGGGTTTTCAAAGCAGGTTTGTGGACCACGGAATGTTTTCATTATTCGGGTTTTCGTGGATCCCACCAAGATTTTTAACAAAATATTGATTTTTTTGGTGGGTTTTCGGATTATCTATATATTATATTTTTATACAAAGGGATTTTATGTTATGCATGCATGGTTTTACTCGGGGAGGGGGGAAAGGTATGTTTTCCTCAGAAATGATTTTCAAATGATTATTTTGTCCACTCACAACTTTCATGTTTTAATCCCATCCGGGATGTTGAGTTGATGTAGGCATAATCCAAGAGGCGGAGGCATTAGATTTTCAATGGCACGTTTACCTTGACACTCGAGTAGGATATTTAATTCTATATTTTATTTATCCTACCTAGATGCTCTGATAAGTCTGTTGGACTGATTGTAAGATTGTGGTTACATTGTTGGATGGTTAACCTTATTGGAATTTGGAGTGTTATCTAATCCTTAGTCTGACTGGTGAAAGACGGTTAGCCACTCCTTAACGGGAGATTCTGTCGAATTTTCGGCAGAATTCTCATTTTTAAATGGCAATGACTTGGGGATATTCTGGGAATTTCTTTAGGTTGTCAGATGGGAGCAGGTTTTTTCCCGGGTTTCGAGGGAAAATTCGGGAAGGGTCTTGTCAACTTGGTATCAGAGCACTAGGTTAAATTCCTATAGAACGTACACCTTATGTACAACTAATTGTGGTATTGATAATTTATGGTTCTTTTCAGCGTAATGCCTCCAAGACGCAAGCCCCGTCTGCAGTCTAGAAACGGTGAGGATACACATGAACCTATAGTAGAGCCTGATTTGAGGTAGACCCTAGATCAATTGGGTCGGACTTTGACTACAGTGCCTCTGGGTAAGGCTACTAATGTGGTGTCTGACATTGAGCGAGCCCAGAGGTTGGGGGCGACAGTATTTTCGGGCGAGTTAGTCCCAAATGATGCGGATGAGTGGCTTACTCATTTGGAACAAGTGTTTTCGGTTATGAGGTGCCCTCCGGAGGATAGGGTGCTGTTAGCCACATTTCTTCTAGGTGGTTATACGTACCGCTAGTGGCATGCTTTGCAGCTGTCAGGCTGGGATGTCCAAAGCTTGACTTGGGAAGCTTTCCGAGAGCGCTTCCTTGAGTAGTTGTATCCCCGCTCATACCGTGATGCCAGGGAGGCTGAGTTCTTGCAACTACAGTAGGGGGACATGACGGTGGCACAGTATGAACATAAATTTCTTGAGTTGTCACACTTTGTACCGGCTCTGGTGGCAACTGAGATGGATAAGTGCCGATGATTTGAGTATGGACTGAGAAGTGAGGTTCGGGTAGCTGTAACTGTTATGGCTCATACTTCTTTGAGAGCTTTGTCAGATGCTGCTGCCAGGGTAGAGTTGAGTTTTCCAGCTCAGCAGCACTTCAGTGGTTCCAGGCGACGCTGGGATCTCTGGAATTTTGGAGCCTCTAGTCAAGGACTATCCAACATAGGCAGTTTTAGTTCTGGATCTTCTGGGGGTGCGAGATCCGGTTCAGGCGGTGGTGGAGTCAGTCAGGGACAACAATCATCCGCTCAGTATAGTAGGGCTTCAATGTAATCGACCGGGAGACAGAGTGGCAGACCTGGTGAGACCGGTTGCTACTTCTGTGGGGAGACTGGTCATTTCAAGAGGGATTGTCCACATCATCGTCCGGGCAGTAGTTCCTTGGACCGAGAAGCTGCTAAACTGGGTTAGAGAGTAGCGCAGACATCTGGTACTACATCAGGGAGCTAGACCCAAGCTAGTGGGGACAACAGGGCCAGAGGGAGACAGGGGAGTCGTGGTCTTTCTTCTGGTACACAGGCCCGAATTTTTGCTATGACTCAGTAGGAGGCTCGAGCAGCACCAGAGGTGGTTACTGGTACTTTTTCTATTTTTAATCATGATGCTTGTATTTTGATAGATCCCAGGGCTACACATTTTTTATTTCTTGGGGTTTTACAATTTTTGTTGATAGAGAGTTGTCCCCGATTGGTTGGGACATGGGTATCACTCCTATCGGAGATATATTAGTGGCGAATCTCGTGATATGTAGTTGTTCGGTAGTAGTGGGAGGTCATTAGTTAGAGGTAGATCTAATCCCCTTGGACATTTCTGATTTTGATGTAATTCTGGGGATCGATTGGTTAACCATGCACCATGCCTTCATAGATTGTTTCGACAAGAGAGTGGTTTTTCGGAGCCCGGCTTGTCGGAACTTACGTTTCAGGGTGATCGTAAGGTACATCCCTCAGGAGTGATCTCAGCTTTAACGGCTGAGAAATTATTAAGGAAAGGTTGTGAGGGCTATTTAGCTCACGTGATCGATTCTCGGGATACTCCGGTGAGAGTAGAGGATATTCCTGTGGTGAATGAGTTTCCCGATGTATTTCTAGAGGATCTTCTGGGATTGCCACCTCACCAGGAGATTAAGTTCCCCATAGAACTTCTTTCGGGTACCCAACCTACATCACAGACACCGTACAGAATGGCACCGGCGGAATTGAGGGAGTTGAAGACTCAATTGCAGGACTTGGTGGATATGGGGTTTTTTTGGGTTTGAATTTGGATTTGATCCAAATCCATAGGGGATTTCATAAGTTCAAATCTAGGAATTTGAAATGACTTTTAAGACTAGTCATTTGAGTGAATTTGGTTATCTAGCAGGACAACAAAATCTTTATTTTCACTTTTTTTTCATCATTTTTTCCATCATTTTTTTTTCATCATTTTTTTTTCCAGCATCTCTTAACCAAAAACATCTTTATTTTCATTTTATTATCATTCTTTCTTTTCATCCTTTTTTTTTTTGCATCCTTCTATTTTTTTTGGTCATTTTTTTCCCATCCTTGTATTTTTTTTTCATCATTATGTTTATTTTTCATCTTCTCTCATTTTTCTTTTGTTTTAATCCTTCTTTGTTTCATTTCTCTCTTCTCATATGTCAGCTCACATTTCTTTCTTCTCCACATTTGTCGCCCATTTCTCTCATTTTCCTCATCTACCACCCCTATTTTCTCCTCTCCCTCTACCACCCATATTTCTCTTTCCTCCTCATTTTCTCGCCCATTCTCTTTACATCAATCCTTATGTAGGTTATAAACATTCATGTGATGTTCTCAAATCACCACATTCTTCAAAAATTTTGATCATATTGTTCTAACGGACTAAATTAGCACAAGATTTGGTGGTATTTAATTGAATAATAATTCAATTAACAAAACATTTTGGTGCCCCTTAATTGCCCAAGAATTGTCCAAAGGCTTGTTTACCAAGATTGGTAACTTGTGATGCCAAGTTGTCAAGAGTCGCTTACAATTTCAGCGATGAGTATTGGTACTAAAATTGATGTAACACACCCTAGAAAACTCAAAATCCTGAGCCATAAAATTCTCCATAAACTAGACTTACAGAGTTTTCCAAGCATACATGGCCCATTGTCTGATTCTTTATGAGCATGTACAGTTCAATCCATAATGCTGACACATGTGCATTAACAGTTTTATTGACAACACTAGGCTATTAACATTAAAACTAATGAAACTCCTTCTAGAACTCGAAATTATGAGCCATAAAATTATAATAACCTTTAGGGGCCATTTTCTCACAACTATTGCTCTCAAAACGTTAAAATGACAAATTCTATTGAAAAAAACTAGTGCAAAACATAGAAATAAGGTATAGAAAGTAAACATAAATATTATCAGGCTTCAGTTTCAGTTTATATTATTATTTTCAGTTATCTTATAATCTTTTTAAAAAATTAAAAAGTAAAAAAAAAAAAACTATTTACGCAGTTAATTATGTAATAATATCCATTTAGCTAAATAAACAATGAGTCATTTTGACATTATTATTTTCAATTTGTGTAATGAAATTGTTTATTTGAAATCCTCAATTCAAATGCTTACAAATAAAAGTTTGCCAAATACTGAATTTTAAATGAAGAAATTTCAAATCTACAAACAAATATTTAGGTTGTCAAACAAGAGAATTTCAAATGATGCAAATCCCTTCATTTGAAATCCAAATCCTTGTCCCAAACGGGTCCTAAAGTTGAACCAATCAAGCAATTGTTAGATGGGATTCCGTTGGCTATTGGGAAGGAAAAATGAGGGATATTTTTTTTGGATAAACTACATAAAAGTATCAAAATTATAGGGGTTATTACAAGTTCATACCCCAACTATGAAAATTTTCATTTAGTTATCCAAACTATCAAAACACAACATCTAGGTACCCACCGTTAGTAATCTGTTAAAAGCCCAAATGGCACTCGTGGGGCCTTTTATCATGATGACATAGATGCCATGTAAACAAAAATAAAATAAATTTTGAATATTTTTAAAAATAATTAATAAAATATTAAAATAAATAAATGATAAACTACATAAAAACACTCAAACTATAAGGGTCATTTCAATTTCATACCCCAACTATGAAAATTTTCATCTAGGTACCTAAACTATCAAAACATATCAAATCAATATGTTCCGTTAGTCATTCTGTTAGTCAAACCGTTATATGTTTAAGTGACAAAGTAGATCTCAATTTTTATGATTATAATAATCCACATAAACAAAAATAATAATAATAAATGCTTATAAAATTTTAAAACAAAAGGTTTAAAAATAAAAAGAAAACCATAAAAAAGAAAGAAAAAAATCTCGTATCCTTTAGGCGTCGATGTCGTAGCCTAAAGCCTATTGTCGGCGGCGGAATAAAGGTTGTCGACGGAGAGGGCGGAGTGAGACCCATTTGGAGATCGTCGGTGCGGGACTTGTCGGAGGACGAGGATGAAGCGGAGAAGGAAGGAGCGGAAGAGGAAAGATCGGAGTCATCATCGGAGATGATGCAATCGACATGAACAACCACGTTTTGTATGAGAACGACCTAGCAGCGGCTGAGGGCCTTCGTCACTTATCTTTTTGAAGGCCAAGAGAATAAGGGAGTCCGGAACGCGATCGAAGTGGTCGTCGACGATGGAGGAGGGTTCTGGGTAAAGTCTGGGTAAAATGAAGATGAGTAGTAGGAAACCACCTTATGCACTTAAGAGGAAACCGATCACCACCCTACCCCAGCGGCTCCAACCCACCGCTCATCGCCAACTTTTTCAATCTTCTCTCTCTCCCACTCTTTCTTTCCTGACTCTAAGTTTCAGACCTACCCAATTTCAGTGGTTGCAATTAAGCATCCAATCTCAACGACTCCGACCTAATATTTCCCATCCCAAAGCCTGCAACCAATCCTTCCTAACGACTGTATCATAGCCATCCAACCCTAGTGGGTTTCAAATTTGCTTATTGTGTTTATGGGTTTCAATTTGACAGTTTATCAGTGTGTTTCAGATTTGGATTTCATATATATGCTTCTGGGTTTTAATTTGATATTTTTCTGGAAAAAAATTGGTGGTTATTTAATTGAGATCAATCTTACCCAAATGAGAGGATTCATGTGGTACCGTGGTGAGAAGATTAGTGTGATACTATGGTGGGGTTGGACTGATGGAGAGGGGTTGAGATCCCCTTCACCTGAAGGAGATGGATGACAAAGGTGGCAAGACTATTTTTTTCATTTAGTTTTAAATTTAATTTTTGTTTATATTTTTTGTTGTTTTTGTATTTGTTTTTTTTTTTAATTTTGTTGTTTATTTATTTTAAAATTTTATTAATTACTTTTAATAATATATAATTTTTTTTTGTCTACGTGACATCAATATCAGCCTAATAAAGGTCCTACGAATATCACTTGTTACTTAACAAATTTTAGTAACAAATTTTTTTTAACAGATTGAAGGTAATGTTGTCCGGGCATGTCTTTCAGTCGCATGTGTTCCATTCCGGGGATCCACTCAAGAGTTGTGCTTTCCAGATACCCATTCGTAACATGTTTTGCATCTGCAAAACAAACAAAAAAAAGGGCCAAAAGCCCATGAATTTCTGAGCTGCATCCAACCAACAAGAAAAGAGAGAGAAGAAAGGCAGAGTCATTCTCTACCACTTGACACCAACGGTCATCTTCTCCACCACTTAGCACCATTGTCGTCGAATGCCGACGCGTGCCACTACTTGAACCGGTGGACTAGATGGAGCCAGATCTACTTACCTGCGACGTCCATGACGTCACCGTCGCGCCTCCATCACGGGACTCCTTCTAGACTTAGAGGACCTCGAATCACGTAGGGGAAAGGCGATCGATGGCTTCGAGGGTGGTGGTGGAGGCCGGTTGTGTGTCTTTGTCGAGAGAAGGAGAAGGAGAGAGCAAGAGAGGGAGCTGAGGAGGGTTTTGATTTTTGTTTTGTTTTTGTTTTTTTTAATGTATTTTATTACTTGATTGGGCAGTATTGTATCAAAGCTCAGTGTGTGCTCTTCAATTTGTTGAAAGTAATTTGCATAATGTAACATATCATATATTTGTATGCATTATATTTTATAAGACTCATATTTATAATCAGTTTAACAATTCTGTAACAACGCGTGCATAAAATTTCCCGCATATCAGTTCAATTTGCACACCTACTTTCCCTTTCCTCTCCTTTTGGGAGTGGGAATGAAAATCCATCTTTTAATTGCTCAGTTAAAAATTTTTGTTCATTGAAGTGCTGGTTTGAACTAATGGTGTTATTGAAACATTTGAATTCTTCAAACATAAACTTATGAAGAATTCTGGATGAAGTATCTGCATGAAGAATTCTGGATGAAGTATCTGCATGAAGAATTCTGGATGAAGTATCTGCATGAAGTATCTGGATGAAGTATCTGCATGAAGTATCTGGATGAAGAAAGTTGGAAATAATTACAAACACACGAGGATAATCCAGTCCAAGAAAGTTGTCCACGTGTCACAATCCAATCTAATCCAACTGATCAGCAGCAACTAGGAAGAAGCATCTGAAAACTGCAAAGCTCAGCAGCTGAGAACTGGCCGTGTAGGAGACATGTCGAAGCAGGAGAGTGAGGTCGTATGCGTGACCGGTGGAAGTGGCTGCATCGGATCATGGCTTGTCCGTCTCCTCCTCGACCGCAATTACACGGTCCACGCCACTGTCAAAGATCTCAGTTAGTTTACCCTTTGCTTTCCTCTCCAGTCTCCACTATGTCATTCCGCTCGTGTTCAATTTGAATACGTTGTCGTTTTCTGTTGCAGAGGACGAAGGTGAGACGAAGCATCTAGAAGCTCTAGAAGGAGTAGAGACGCGTCTCAGTCTCTTCCAGATTGACCTTCTCGACTACAATTCCATCTTCGCAGCCGTCAATGGCTGCTCCGGCGTCTTCCACCTCGCCTCTCCCTGCATCGTCGATCAAGTCCATGACCCTGAGGTCGTCGCTCCATCCACCAAAACACCATTAAAAAAGATGAATTCTTTCTAATTTTTAATTAATTAAGTCTTTATAATTAAGCATGAAATTGTTGTTCTTTTTTATCAACAGAAGGAGCTTCTGGACCCGGCGATTAAAGGAACGCTTAATGTTCTAACGGCAGCGAAGCAGGCTGGGGTTAAGCGAGTGGTGGTTACGTCCTCCGTCTCCGCCATCACTCCCAGCCCTAGTTGGCCGTCCGATAAGGTGAAGGATGAGGATTGCTGGACTGACATTGACTATTGCAAGCAGAAAGGAGTGAGTTACTGAACCCCTAATTGCTTTTATTGTATTTTGAGCCTTTGACTATTGAAAGTTCACTGCTTTTAACTATTTGAAATGTTCATAATTGGGGATGTAATCATGTAATACTGGATTGCTGATTGTGCTTGGTTAGCTTTGGTATCCTTTATCGAAAACACTGGCGGAGAAAGCTGCTTGGGAATTTGCCAAGGAGAAGGGACTGGATGTGGTTGTGGTGAACCCAGGCACGGTCATGGGCCCTATCATTTCACCGAGGATCAATCCTAGCATGTTGATGCTCCTCCGTCTTCTTGAGGGTACTGTTTCTATGCAAATTTTTATTAGAAGTAGACTATTGGGTAGTGCTTTCTTGCCTGATAGTATGACATCTTATATTGCCACATTGTCTATGGAATCACGCAATTTAGAAATAAATTTACATTTGATTGACAGTTTGATGACATAACATCTTGATGGCTTGAGAACATTTTCCCATTTATTGCTTACGGAAACATGATATTTGTTCTACATCTTAGGCTATGGTGGGTTGATAAATTAGGAATAGGGTATTTTCTTTCGGTCTCTCGGCTAAAGAAAGGTTTTCTTGAAGGATTTATTCATTTATAACGGTTGAGTTTGTTTCATTCTTGTGCTGGTTATTCCCTATGCTTGGAGGAGGTGGATTGTGTGTGTGAGACCTAATGGTTGTTTTACACCTCTTTGATAGCTTATGTTTCTTCAAAGTTCGAAAATTATGTGAATCAGGGTTTCAATTCTGTTCTCCTGAGAAGGGGAGGATTGAGTGAAAAGCTTTAAAGACAAAATGTGCAAAGCAACAAGGAGCACAAATACAAAAGAAATATAATAAATTGTATTGACAATATGGTCGTGAATCTTTGCCGCAGGCTGCACTGAAACATATGAGGACGCCTTTATGGGATCTGTGCATTTTAAAGATGTAGCTCTAGCACATATCTTAGTGTATGAGAACAAATCAGCCTCTGGTAGGCACTTGTGCTTGGAAGCTATATCACATTATGGTGACTTTGTAGCAAAGGTTGCTGTGCTTTACCCCAAGTATAAACTTCCCAGGTAACTTCTGGTCCTTCAAAATGGATATGCAACTGAAAACTATGTGAATATCATATTTATTAGCAGTTTGGTGGGTTGTGTTCTTGTAAATGTCTTCCAAATGTCAGATTTCAAGACTATCAACCTTTCATGGATTGTGTTCTTGCTTTGCTTGGTGGAATTATATCGATTGTTCTGGTGTTGTGATGGTATGATTTTGAAATTGCTCAAGTTATTAATACATTATTCTGTGCAGTTTGCCAAAGGATACCCAACCGGGATTGTTGAGGGAAAAGAATGGAGGAAAGAAGCTAAGGAACTTGGGTTTAGAATTCATTCCCATGGATCAAATCATCAAGGAAGCTGTCGAGAGCCTGAAGAGCAAGGGATTTATTTCGTAAATGTAAGTGCAGGGATATGAAACTTATCTTGTATTAAGTGGTGAGGACATGTAAGTGACCTAAATGATCAGTTCGTGATATATGCAGTTGCAATGTGTAATAATATATAGGCTTATTACTTAAAATGCACCAAGAACAAATCAGTGAGTCTCAAAATGCACTCAGAACTGAAATTTGTCTCACTTTGCACCCAGAACATGCATTCCGTTACCTCCGTTGCATCATCCGTCAGTCTCTGTTATTAACGCCATTAAAAGTTCTGTTGTGACAATAATATTACAAAAATTATAAGGGCAATTAAGACATTTGTTATATTTTATTAAATTTTATATTAAAATTCTTTTTAAAAAACTACAACAAATCTCAAAATACTTAACACGTCTCCTGTCCCTTTCTTGTTCCTCCCATCTCATATATCGAAAAGCTTTTTAATATGAGTTTCAAATTGTTATGATCAGCGACCACGAAGAGATTCAACCACAAATCTACAAATTTTATATTACAAGATGGTACTGAAGATGAAGCAGGTTGTGAAAATGCTTCAAACGTAGACTTGGTAAAGTCCCTCAATCCCAGAAACACCAATTAATTCTTCCTTGTGGGCTTGTGGCTGAGTGAGAATGATGGTGATATTGATCAAAAGAGAAGAGATTCAACGAATTGGTATGCTTATTGGTTACCCCAATTTCTTTGTTGCTTCAAGTTTGTTCCTTTTTCAATCCAACTTTCCCACACCAACGAATTGGTATGCTCAGACGACGGGCTTTCTCGATCTCGTCAACGGCGGCGCTCCCACTCTCCTCCCGCCGTTTCTCTGCCTATGGCCCCTATTTTTTAGTTCATGTGTCTCAGCCCCTCCTTTTTATCCCTGTATCTGATTATTCTGGCATCGTCGTCGCCGTCGTTCCCAAGTTCAAAGTCAGTGAGTTAATTTGAAATTGTGAATTCGATTGGTTTCCCAAGGAGGGTTTCTTCAGTCTCTGAATTTTGATATGAATTTCTGGGATCGAGAGAGCGTCGCCATTAATAAGTTCGAGGGAGGGAGAGATTGAGGCGTCAGGGGCATCGATTTGATCAAGAGAGTGAGGTGGGTGGGCGGAGGTATTTTGGGGCTGGGGGTGTGAATGAGTCGTGGGAGTTGGTGTCGTTGGCTTCCCGGTGGTTGCGTTTCGATCGCCAGTTGGGATCTCTCTGCTCAGTTGTGGATAAAACTAGGAACATCATTTTGATGGTTTCGAGAAGAAGTGTGACTTGCAGTGTGTGGGTTTTGTGGTGTATCGATCCAAGCGTGCACTGCAATATAGTTTTGAAGGTTTCGATTGAGGATTGGGATTCTCTGGTGTGGCTGCTGGTTTCGATGGCTTCTCGATAGGTGCAGTTCGTACTTCTCTTGCGATTGCCCTATTGCGATTTGGAGATTGGTGAGGGTTCATGTTCGACGCTTTCGAGGGGATGGGTGGATTATCGCAAGCAAGGTCTTGGGAGATTTGACCGGGACAATCGATGTAATAGGGATAATAGGAGGATGAGGGTTATGGGGTTCTCGCATAGATGGGAGGAACAAGGAAGGGGAAGGAGACGTGTTGGGTATTTTGAGATTTGTTTTAATTTTTTTAAAAAAATTTTAATATAAAATTTAATAAAATATAGCAAATGTCTTAATTGCTCCTATAATTTTTATAATATTACTACCACATCAGCACTTTTAACGGCGTTAGTAACAAAGACTGACAGATGATGCAACAGAGGTAACGGATAGCCTGTTCTGTGTGCAATGTGAGACAAATTTTAGTTCCGGGTGCATTTTGAGACTCGCTGACTTGTTCCGAATGCATTTAAAGTAATAAGCCTAATATATATTATGCTGTGACAATTGTGTTTTGTAGATGTCTGCTCGGTTGCCAAGTTACAAATTTTGTTCACGTTGAGGTAACTACATGGGTGTTTTTTCTTTGGTCAAACAAAGGAATGAGGTGGGTGGGTCATGAAGAAACTTATCGTCCCCAATCCCAACAAAACTTGTAATTGTAGGATATGAAGAAATGGGTCTCCCATATGACTAATTCAAACCTCTCACTTGGACAGAATTTCAATTTTCACCCCGTTCATATTTTCACATTCTTTAGCCAATTTTTTTCACGAATTTGTACTCATTTACTTAAGTTTTATTTGAGCTATTTTCTCCCGAACTATTATTAATGACCAACCTCTGTTGTGGTCATATTTTGGCTAATTTTTTTTTTTAAATTTTCACATTTAAAAAAATAAACATATTATATAACATTGATGAAAACTTATTAGTAACGAATTCTATTTAATAATTGATATGAGACTTATTTGTACATTTTAATAAAAAATAAATTTGTCATTGACAATGAGTATCTGTGCCGAGGGCCGGGAAGACTCACATACGCGTTGCAGCGCAATCCTGGCCACAATACTAATCTGCATCGGGGGCCGAGAAGACTCACACACGCGTTGCAGCGCAACCCTGGCCGCCGGGAAGACTCACATACGCGTTGCAGCGCAATCTTGGCCACAATACTAATCTGCATCGGGGGCCGAGAAGACTCACACACGCGTTGCAGCGCAACCCTGGCCACAATTAGGATATAATCCAGAGGGAATCGAACCCAGAACTAGCCGGGAGCATACCGGGCCTGGGAACACCCTAACCACTGGACCAACCTGTTGTGGTTGTACATTTTAATAATTGACATGAGCCTTTTTTGTACGGAAAATTGACATGAGCCTTCTTTGCACGGAAATTCGCAATTAATAGTTATGGGGAGAAATTTGCAATGTGATCAAGTTGATAGTGCAAATTCACAAATTACTCATTAAATTTAGTGAGTTAAGTAATTTGAGTCATTTCTAAACACCAATGTGGCACAACTTGTGGGCTTGTGTTTGGGCCATGGGTGAAATTTTGGTTGGGCTTTTAATTCAGAATTGTGAACCTGAGCCTAACATAGCACACAAACTAACCCAATTGGAAAGAAGATAAGATTGCAGGCCCAGATGTGCCAAGTCCCAAAGTCTCCTCCCCATCACCATCATCAGCTCAGCTACTTCTGAACTATCACAATTTTCAGGCCACATACATTATTAAATTTGAGCGGTGCCTGAAAATCCCAGCCCAAACGACAACTGACAACATCTAAAAACAATTCCCAATGGCCTCATTTGCTTCCAGTGCCTGTGCCCAGCTGCTGCTGTTGCTCCTCTCCTCTATCTCGTCATTTCCAGCCACCGCAACTTCTGAGGCCACCAAACTCGTCACCGTAGACGTCTACTACGAAACCCTCTGCCCAGACAGCGTGGATTTCATCGTCAACGATCTCATCAAGCTCTTCGAAACGGGCCTCATCTCCGCCGTTGATCTCAAGCTCTACCCCTACGGCAACGCCAAGCTCGGATCCAACAACTCCATCACCTGCCAGGTCGATCCTCTCCCCTTTCTCTTTCATTTGCTCTCTCTCTCACTGCTAATATCAACGAAGTTAGATTAATTAGACTGAATTTCGCTGTATTAAAAAAAAGATTGAACTTTTCGTTGACAAAGTTACCACTTTTTGGATTAGAAAAGAAGTAAATTTCATGATCATGAATATTTTTTTTTTTAAACGTTACCATTAGGAAAACGACTAGTAAATAAAAAGTGGTAAATTGTTTGAATATAAATTTTAATTTGGTATTTTCAATTTCAATAATTTGGTCTGTGTTATACTCTCAACTATTTTTTGTCATTTCCGTCCACTCTGATTAATAAATCAGAATAGATTAACGTTTGTTTTAGAAGCCAGAATAGATAAACGTTAAATTAGGCAAAACGGGGTCAAGATTATCGTCAGAATAGATGTCTGTAATTACCTTGCGTACAATTACATTGGGGATTTTGATGCCTTGCAAAAGAACGACGCCGTCTGTGTATAACATTCCCCAGCACGAGCAGAAGAAGAGGAAGATTGAACAGAGGAAGGAAGTAGAGGCCAATGAGGGTGAAGATGAAGATATGGATCCAGAGGAGGTTCAAAACCCAGCAAGTGATGTGTGGTTGATGGAGAATAAGAAGAGTCCTTGGGCGGGCAAGAAGGAGGGTCTACCCACGGAGCTTACAGAGGAGCAGAAGAAGAATGCTGAGGAAATGCGAAGAAGAAAGGTGAAGAGAGAGGCGGTGATGATAAGGGTGAGACTGTGGTGGAAAAGACTACGTTTCATGGGAAAGAAGAGAGAGATTATCAGGGAAGGTCTTGGATTGCGCCACCCAAAGATGCTAAGGCCAACAATGATCATTGTTATATTCCAAAGAGCTTGTTGCACACTTGGAGTGGGCACACAAAGGGTGTGTCTGCTATTCGGTTCTTCCCTACATACGGGCATTTGAATCTGTCTGCTGGGATGGATACCGAGGTGAAGATTTGGGATGTTTTCAACACTCAGAAGTGTATGAGAACTTACCTGGGTCATTCCAAGGCAGTTCGGGATATTTGTTTCTCTAATGATGGGAGTAAATTCTTGACTGCTAGTTATGATAAGAATATCAAGTACTGGGATACAGAAACTGGGCAAGTAATATCAGCATTCTCGACTGGCAAAGTTCCCTATGTGGTTAAGCTTAACCCTGATGAGGGTAAGCAAAATGTATTGTTGGTAGGGATGACTGATAAGAAGATTGTTCAGTGGGATATGAACGAGGGGAAGATCAATCAAGAGTATGATCAGCATTTGGGTGCTGTGAATACGATTATATTTGTTGATAATAATCGGAGGTTTGTTACTTCCAGCGATGACAAGTCACTTCGTGTATGGGCGTTCGGGATTCCTGTGGTTGTAAAGTATATTAGTGAGCCTCACATGCATTCTATGCCATCAATTTCACTGCACCCCAATTCGAATTGGCTTGCAGCACAGAGTATGGACAATCAGATTCTGATATACAGTACAAGGGAGAATTTCAGCTCAATAAGAAGAAGACGTTTGCAGGGCATGTTGTTGCTGGCTATGCTTGCCAAGTCAACTTCTCGCCAGATGGACGCATTGTAATGTCGGGTGATGATCAGGGCAAATGCTGGTTTTGGGATTGGAAGACATGCAAAGTCTTCAAAACCCTCAAATGCCATGAGGGGGTCTGCATTGGGGCTGCGTGGCATCCCTTGGAGCAAAGTAAAGTTGCAACATGTGGCTGGGGTGGCTTGATTAAGTATTGGGACTAGATGCATTTCAGCTCAGTTGGGACAAGGGGACGACGATAATTAGAAATACCCTTTTCTGTTCCATATGGGTATGGCGGCATTAGCAGTAGTTGTACCAATCTTGGGATCGCCAGAAGACAGAAGGGATACTCATAAGTTTGCAGGACAAACTGTGCTTGCATCTTTATCACCGCTATCCTCTAATTATGTTGAATTTGTTAGTTTTTGAGTATTATTTAGCAAATGTGCCTTGTACTTTTTGTATTTTTTAGATAGTCTTCTCCTGTGTTTACGCAAGGATGGATAGGTAGATTTGTGAGATACAATTCTATCTTTGGTTTTGCTCAAAAAAAAGTGTGAAAAATTAAAAATAAACTGTCAACTGTTTTGTCCAAATTGTCACTTGTAAATCACTAATTTTGGGTTGTGAAAAAAAAATATCACTAATTTTGGACAAGGAAAAATCTCTGACTTGATCTTTACCTCTTTGCTCTGTTGAACAGGGTTTACAAATGGAGAAATAAACGCTTCCATAAACTCTTCCATCTCAGCTTTCCTAATCCTCAATGGCTTCCTCTTGTCCAGAAAGTCAAACCCGTTCTTCTTCAGTTCTTTCCTGCCTCTTATTGGTTGCTCTGTTCACATCCACTTCTTCTTCAGCCATAACTCTCCCTTCAGATTCTGGCAAGGTCTCGGTTGCTTTGTATTATGAGTCCCTTTGTCCCTACAGCGCCAACTTCATCGTCAATTACCTGGTTAAGCTCTTTGAAGATGACCTCATCTCCGTGGTTGATCTCAAGCTTTCCCCTTGGGGCAATGCCAAGCTTAGAAGCAATGACACCTTTACTTGCCAGGTCTCCTCTTACCCTTTCCTTTTTTCTCATCAATTTTGTTTCTGAGTTTTATCAAATGGGAAAGTAAATTTCTTAAGATTATAGTTCAAGGCTAATGAAGTTTGTTTCAGTATAGGGTTTTGTCTCTTCGTTGCTAATTTTTTATTATCTGAGAGTTCTAGATGTAACTGATAAATTTTGTGTGTATTCAAAGTGGTTGACTTGTTTGTGATGGTTGCAGCATGGTCCATTTGAATGCTTATTGAACACTGTGGAAGCCTGTGCGATCGAGACCTGGCCTGCACTGGTAAGACTTGATCAAACTATATAGAAAGAAACTTCCCAAGTAAATATTATTGAGAGAAAGCTAAAAAGTATGTCACTATGAAATAATGTTGGTTATTGAATTTTTTTTGTCATCATATGTAGATAGTAGTTATTTAAAAAACTTAACATCTTAAATAAGAATGATAGTGCTCTTTAGATTTTCTTATTGAATTACTTGTGAAATTTCTGTGAGTTCATTGGGCTATTGGTTTTGATTCGGTTCTCTTGTAAGATAGTTCAAACATTTTTTAAATATGTAGGGTTGTTTGGATGGTCTCACAGAAACATATTCTAATTTAAATGTCAATTATGCAGTATTTTGGAATTCAGAAAGTAATGCTCATGTTTTTATATACTAATTTCTGGTGTACTGACCTTAATGCAGAATGATCATTTTCCTTTCATCTATTGCATTGAGACATTGGTTTACGAGCACAATTATCCAGAGTGGCAGTCATGTTATGAGAAACTGGAATTGGATTCAAAACCTATTGCTGAATGCTACAGCAGTGGACTTGGCAAAGAGGTTTGGTTTATGTCCTTGTTTAATTCAGCTTATTTATTGTTCATAGAATCAAGAATTTCTGACATAAAACCGTACTCTTGTAATGCACCTTCATATTGTTTAATTAATTTCAGAGTCTGCATTCATGATGTATCTGGATTTAAAATCTGATTATTGAATTTTAATCATAAGAGGACAAAGAGTCCAAATAATCACTGTATATATAGTTCCCACATATATTACTGGATCATTCACTCTAGTAAAAATTCTTTACCTAAGATGGTATTACAACCATAAATTGGTAAACTATTAAAAACCTGAACTTTCTGAGCTCTAATAGTTTAAGTGGCACATGGCCAAACTACGAGGAACAATTCGGTCGCACGAGGAAGCGCTATTTAACAACACCATTAGGTAGAAGAAGTTTCTCATTAACTCATTCAATCAGTAGAGGTGATGGGTTGGATGGTCACCAGGCCAGGGTCATATCATAGCATGTTGTTATACTTTTTTGGCATTTCGCTGACTACTGGTCATCCCTTCTTTTGCAAAATTTCCGTCATATTGTTGTGTGGAACAATACAAAGTGCTATTCTCTTTTCTTTGTTTGCTGCTATGCGATTCTTTGTTTGCTGTTGTTCTCTGGCAGCTTGAACTGCAATATGCTGCTGAAACCAGTGCACTCCAGCCGCCACATCAGTACGTGCCGTGGGTAGTTGTGGACGGACAGCCACTTTATGAGGTTTGTTATTTCCAATGTCATTACAATTGCCACCGGGGTTGGGTTATTCATATATGTCCGGATCTAGTTGAACTTGATGATTAAAAGTCACTTTAATGCTAAGAAAAAGAAACTTTGTATGATATTTTTTCAGTTCTATTATCTGGATCTTCAAGAAATGACATTTCTTCTCTTGTTGCAGGACTACGAAAACATCCTAAGCTATGTCTGCAACGCTTATAATGGAACCTCTGCGTTGAGGGCTTGCAGTAAAATATCCCTTAATACCGTCCAAAAGGGACGCACGAAATCTGCACATTGCGCGGAGGTAAAGATGCCAGCGTTATTAGGAAGAATAACATCAACCATAACGCTGTGGATGCGTCAGATGGACCTGGCAAATTGGATGTAGAAGAATTCTCGCAACTCCATATGCATTTTAATCGCGTCGTCGAATGGTATGGTGTAGTACCTTGAAACTCATGTAGCTTGTAACCTTGTTCATATTTTCCGTTTTCCGTTTTCTGGTAGTGCAGTTACTTGTGAGTTGGCGTTATTTCTGAACGGTGGACATAGAGACTTTCATATGCTTTTGAAATGTTGCAACTCATCTTTTACCTACACTATGATAAATAAATTGAAATGTACGAGTACAAGATTGTACATTTTGGGTTGGTACGGTAGTTTTCATTCCAAGGCCCATTGGATTTCATGGGATAGCTGTGTGCTAGTGCATAAACAATCTCATGTCCATTTTAGATCATTATGTATGGTATGTGGGAGTATGAGGTGATCCGTAATGTAATAAGTGATGAGAAAATGAAATTAAGAAAAGGAAACATAAAATTACCCATATGACCGACCAATCAAGTGAATGAATGGCCTAATCATGATGTCTAATTATACACAAGCACCCAATCATGCGGGGCCACGCATCTACCACTCTCTAATCACTCTTCAAATTTGTCTTCTACCGCCCGCGGGTCAAACCAGACCTTGTAGTAATCCGTGGGTCCATGACAACTCAATATTTCATTTTCCTTGTTCTCTAAGTTACAGCAACATGGCGACTCAAATTTAGCTTTAGCTTTTTAGAAAAAGGATTCTGCGAAGCCTGCCCAGTTGTGTACGCTACGGTTAATGAGATTCGGGGTATTTTTGAAACATAATTTCTTATAGGAAGAAATACTTTCGCATGTTTTGAACGATTGTAGATCTTTCACTCTTTCAAGAGGCAAATGACAGTCAACTAGAAACTTGCTTCACTAAAGTTGAACGAAGAGGGTTAAAAGCTTGCCTGGAAAATATATTTCGATGCTCAAGGCAGTGTTTACAGAAATAAGTTCAGTTGGTGACTCGATGGGCACTAATTTATAGTGCTAGAAAGTAGAAATTAGCCTTAAGAGCATGTTCAGTGTCTTCTATTGAATTGGATTTATAATTTCGGAGTCATAAGGTAATGGATATATAAGGGAAACTTACATTTTTACTTCTTATAGAAGGATGTTAGAAAGCGAAATATACATTTTGAGTATCAACATCATTTTTTAGGAAAGGCGAATTTAAGACCTTCTACTATACTGCTACACTATGAAATGAGTCAGAAGACCGTTCATACTAATGACGAATACTTTGCTACTCTTTATCACTCGAAAATCAGTCACCCAAATAACTATTAATTGAATATATATATTTTGCTTCACGTACACATATATATATATATAGGTGGCCATAAATCCGTTGAAAACAGGTACCGATTCAATTCAAACCGTTATTTACACTCGGCCGGTTTATATTTGACCGGATAAAAGTCAAACGGTTTGAAAATTCAAACCGTTCCATTAGTAACGGTTTGATTTTGGATTTTCATTTTTTAAAACCGTTGGAATCCAAACTGAACCGTTAAGGTTCTTATTTATTTATTAATATTTTGCACCCTATAATACGTTAATGTAAGTTTTCATCACATACACTACCTCACTTAATCCTTACCCATTATGTGCTACTTTCAAATTTATATTACATTTAAATAATAACTCACCGCATTTGAAGTTTAAAATGTTGAAAATTTTAATTTGTAGATGTGTATGAAAGAAATCTTCATGTGAATGAATGAAATCTTGACGTTAATAAATGAAATGTTGATGAGAATTGTGCAATTTTGAAAAAAACTATGTTTTTGAAGAGTCTTAATTGAAAAAATTATATGAAAATATTATGCCTAAATCGTCTAAATCAATTCAAACCAATCCGTTAATAACGATTTGGATTAGAACGGTTTCAATTTTTTTTTTTTTAAATTCAAACCATATCGAAACATTAAGATTTTCACGAATTTGAATTTGAATTTGGGTGATATTCGTATACCGTGTCCACCTTTATATATATAACGATCATTTATTCACCTGAACGATTGACGGTAACAGATTTCATCGTGTACACACTGTAGGTAGGTAGCTAGTTGGATTTGAAACGTGATGGTTGGTTTGTTTAGGAAAAGTATCCAAAGCTGAAGAGAGCAGAGAGTGTAGGAAGAAATCTAGGGCTCATATATCTTGTCGGAGACTCAAACTACAGTTTGTCAAAACAAGTAGGGAGGGAGGGACCCATAAGCATGTAGTATGTCATTAGAGACCTTGAAGAAGGGTTTCTCTTGTCGCACAACACATAGATAGATACATTATTATTCTCCTCTCCTCCTTCTACCTTCTACCTTCTACCTTCTACCTTCTACCTTCTACCCTCCAATGGGTCAAGGTAAATTGCAAAGGGCCACCACCACCCACTGTTTCCCAATTCCTTTCAACACCCTAGAGGCCCTACTCGCGTACAAACAAGCACCACCATACGACAAAGCCTCTACCCATCGGCCAAATCCTTGATCCCATATACAATTCCACTTCTTGTCGACTTGTTTGTCAAAAACTTGGCTCACAAAGATTTAGGTTTGAATTTTGTATAAAATTAAGGAATAAAAATGCTCATTAGTTAGGGTTGTGTATTAGCTTAATGCAGTTCTAGCTGTATTGTATTTAGAATGCGTACTTGCATTTGCTAAAAATTAAAGAAATCAAACTTTGTGCTTATTAGGC
This sequence comes from Oemleria cerasiformis, assembly GCA_037349345.1. NCBI lineage: Eukaryota > Viridiplantae > Streptophyta > Magnoliopsida > Rosales > Rosaceae > Oemleria > Oemleria cerasiformis. Next base: position 3,394,234 of record JAZGTL010000006.1, read on the forward strand.
TTACGATCTTTAATCGAGTTTGAGCTGGAATAATATCATCTAATCCGAGCTTGAGCATATTAATATTCAATTGGACTCGGGTCATTTACATATGTTCGTACCTAAATTGATCAACTTGGGCAAGGCCCTCCAAAATCATACTTGACATCGGCTCAACAAAAAGCACAGCAATACAAATCCACAAATACCAGGTGCACACCACCAACAGAGCCTTGGGCAAAAGACAAAAGTCATTAGGCCACTAGGCCTAACGGATCTGGTCGGCCTACCCGTCGGCCGACCGTGTCAACACGGCCACGAAGCTCAAAACCACCAAGACACGCGTTAGGTCCAGGGACAGGGGCATTTATCCCATATCGAAATGTTTCACCAACAACATTTAATGCGACTATAAATACAAGAGCACCTCCCCTCAAAAAACGTAATACGATCTTGGCCCTTACACTGTCTAAATTCCTCCACACTTAATTAACTTAAGCATCGGAGACTACTAGGCCGCCATCCCATCGGTGCTCCTTTACTTCTACCTTCCCTTTGAAGATCTTCTTACCCCCAAGGAGAGTGAGTAAAGTGAACTTGAGGAGGCAGTTATAAGTTGGTCCATTTTTTACATCAACAACACACATACCACCTCTTACAAGCTCCAAGCAAATTAACCTCATTTTGTTTGTACAATGATATAGGGACAGAGAATCACAATATACATATTGGGTCGACCTCGCTTTTTACAAAAGACGAACTCAATACCTTCCACATAACTTGTGAAGAAAAATATCATATAACATGGCAAATTATCTTCATCTTAATTCCCTATTTTCTCCTCTCTTTCTTTTTTTTGGGTAAAATATTATACATACAATGTTTCTCTCACAATCTCATTCATTTTGTGCAGGTTTTTATTAGGTTAATCCTATATGGTGTGAGAGTGAAGTCATTAAACTCAAAGCAGCCAAAGATCGCAAAATTAATTCCAACTTGGTTACTTAATTGTCAAAGTCCATATGCATGGCAACGTTCTTTTAAACTTAAGATATGTTAAGATAAAAAGATCAGAAAAATAAACTTATTAGTCAAATCAGGTCAATGCTATTGTTTAAAACCAATGGTTACTTAAATCGAATATTCTTACCTATTAATTATAATTAATTAATAGGCTATTTTTAATTAATTAACACATTTGTAAGTTGTAAGCTCTATATCTGAAAAGGACAAAAATTCCCTATAAAATATGAATAGACAAAATATAATTAAGGGGCTACTAATTTGGACTTTTCTCTCTTCTTTTTTTCCACGATATATATATATATATATATATATATATATTCTAACCTTAAAAGAAAGTAAAATCTCTGTTATGATGTGGAGTCAAGACAAAGATTACGCCATGTTAATACACAAAGAAATTATAATTAAATTGGACAAAATGTAATTAAGGATCGGACAAATTCCCATAGGATAGTGTGTACGATTGTCTATCTAGTAGATCGATTGTGTACAATACGATACCGTATAAGTTGAGGATTGGATTTGTAAATTTACAGATTAGTTGTTTAATATTTCGGTATTCTTTTTAAATTTTTTGATTTACTATCACATAAAAGTAGGATCGAAAGTAAATAACGAAGTTTTACTTAATTGAGTGAGTTTATTTTAATTAGATCTTAAAGAGGTTCCTTCGATAATAAAATAAAATCATAATTACTTAACGTACATAATTAGGATTGAATTTAAATATAACAAACTATATTAGTGCATGTCGATATCCATCCTAGTATCGATATTCATTATATAAGATGTGCATCGGAAAACGACCGCAAAGCTTTGATCAAATGCAGTTTTCATTTTGGCTTTCAAAAAGTAACTAATAATTGTGCATGCGTCAATATCATTAAAAGCACTTGGTTTGTGATATCATAATTTATCTTTTAATGAATATTTTTTAAGCAGCATCGAATTAAATTCACATCTGAAGGGTAGTTTTTTTTGAAAAATTAACGTAATAATTCACTGTTACGGTATTCCCTTTTAAACTTTAAACTCGTCCCAAAAAAAAACGAACACATAACCTGCAGAATAAACAAACAAAAGTTCGTTCTAACGACTATGTTACTCACTAATAAGCATTATATTTAAAATTCAGACGTGGTCATTCACATGAATATGAAACTTCAACGCCTACAATGAAAGGAATAGTATTTAACTGTGCTAATCATAATCCTTATCTTGATTATATATAATTAAGATTAACTTGAGAGATGATGCTTGATGGTGAATAAAATATAAGAAACATGAACAAAATAAAGGAAGGGGAATTTAAAGCTGCCACAATAAATCCAATAAGTAATTCCACAAACCGGATTCTCTTCTAGAACATGATCACGTCATCCAATTTCATAACCTATGAAGCACAGCTAGGTCATCTTATCATAATTTAATTAATACTTTCTATATTTCTTTTTCTCATAAATCAAGTAGTTGTTGTCTTGTTGATTATCTTTCCCTTTTCACAATTTTTGTTTTTGGTAATCTCCCTTTTGGTTTATCCTCAGCCTACAACAATCAATTTTAGTGTTCTCTTTTGGAGCCTCATCTTCTAATCTTTTCATTTTTTTAGTTTGACTCTTAGTCTTATTGTAAATTAGTAATCAAATTTGTAAGGCTAAATGGTTGAAATCGTTGTTAAAATTTACTGTAATTTTAACAACCGTTCTTATACGTCAGCATTAGTGTCCCATGTTTATGAACTTTACCCTAATATTTTTGTTAGTTCTCCATTTATTTTTCAAACGAATTATGTTAAAAAAAATGGGACAAAATTGTCAATTCAATTCATGTGCATTTCACGTTATTTTTTTAAACATAATTCGTTTGAAAAATAGACGGAGTGACTAACAAAATATTAGGTAAAGTTCAGAGATGGGAACACTAATATTTGAGTATAAAGACGGTTGTTAAAATTGTGGTAAAGTTTACAGACGGTTGCTACTATTTACTCAATTTGTAAATCACTATTTTAAATTATGTGTAAATTTTTTATTGAAGCACTCAAATATTAAACAATCATTTCTTACGAATAGTAACTTTTAATGTTTAATGCCAGCATGAACACATTTCACAAGCAATGTTTTAATCATTGAGCAATATTTGCATCCATTTTAGAATGAATGCGCTCATTCCTCCATAATTGATTATTGAATATTCGATATACAAATTTGACAATCGAAATCGTTTATTTCTTAAAATATTACACAAATTGAAAAATTACCTTGGCAAAAATAAATAATTTACCAACGAAAAAGAGAGATTTTTCCCTAAAAGAGGATCCACACAAACCGATGTTAGAAAATATCAACATTTATGCATATAACAAATGTGTCAAATTATGTACAAATTCTTTGCACCTACCTCTTGTCAATTACTCACTAAATAGAATCTCTAAAAGAAAACTCATTTATTTGTCTCTGTATATAGGTGCAGCGTTTAATTAAGACTAGAGTCGTGTACTATTTTGTTGTTGCTACAGATATCTTTGTCCTATTATGGAGACAATAATTACATGCCTAAACACCCATCATCAAGTTAATTAGTTAAACACTTGCTAATCATGGCATTTTTACAGCCCAATTTTATTTTTACCTACATAACAAGACTCGAGAGGAGAACTCTAGATAGATATATGACACGTCTAGTTATAACTTATAAGTACTTTTGTTCGTATGAACACATTCAAATTTAAAATGTACGTTTAAGTTTGTGACGTGGAATGACATATTTTTATACTTATAGGGCTTATAGGCCCCTCCTAATTTCTTGTCCTCAACATATGGACCCTAGCATGATATTTCTTATTTTCTGGCATTCAAGGACAACCCACGGAATCGATCAATGTTGTGAAAGAAATTAAAGTGTACCAAATTTATATAAATATCGCAAGGTACAACTTGTGATGTTCAATGTGTTCACCCACTAAAATTAAATTTGTGTAAAGGGGTATTCCTAATATCTCAATTATAGGAATATATGTTGAATAAAATATATATAAGTTACATGGTAGCCTTTTGATTTGTTATTTGTTAATTTTAAATAAATATATTAATTAAAAATGATATATATTTAAGATTAATTTTTTATTTATAAAAAATAAAACTCGAAACGGTCAATTATTGTGGGAAAAAAATATGTGGTTTTAGTTTGTTTAGATTCACAACCGATGAAAACTTAATAAATCACTTAACCATGCCAACATCCAAATTTGAAAACGTCCAATAGAAACCAGAGATCGATCGATCTCCATCATTTTGATATATGATGCATGCTTGGTAGGACAAGTCCCCCACGTGCTGCCGTATTGTCCGTATAGTTTAGCGGGTACCCTACAAAACAAGGGCATGTGGGGTGGGTTTTTAATTGCTTTGGAGCCCAATGCACATATAAATATTCCTTGCATGGCAAACCATTGTATGTATATGTCACTTATAAACACTAGCTGCCGACGACTCACCACGGCCTCTGTGGTCTTGGACAAGACCATTCGATGCTGGTGCTTAAAGAAACCTCACCCTCCCGTACCATTCCAAAAAAAAATATATTTGAAATATATATTACATGTTATTTTTATTTTACGTATTTTAATATGATTGAACAATAGAATTTTTTAACAAAATATAATAATAACAATAATTCACATAATATATTATCATTGAAAAAAAACACGGATCACGTAGCGTTATAGATGTTATAGAAACCATGAAAGTGTCCCGGTCCCAATTGCCTAACCCCCGCAAGTCTTACTCAGTCGACCCAGCCCCACCTCTCTCGCTCTCTCTTACAAAAAATAAATGAAGACTAATTATTATTATTGGCATGAGGTGAAAATTATATATGACGACAAAATAATTTAAGAAAGAAAATGCATCAGAAGAAGCTTTTGCTCATATGAGGCCAAAAGGTAGGAGGGGGTTTCTCTTTCTGCATTCAAATTCTTTTGAATATTGCTCCTTTTGCACTTCAATTTCGTTCAGAATTTCTCTGCCTCATGTACTGTAGCATATATCAGCAACATGGATCAAACATGTAAATCTTGTTGACAAGTATTGTTTGAATTAGGAATTAGTTCCGGTTTGGAATTAGGAATTGTTACTTACCTATTTTGATTTACTTGGTTCCTTATTGAATAAGGATTAGTTTACATAATATTAGGAACGTTATGTTGTATTATCCTTTGGGATATAGAATTTATTGGCTATATAAGGCTTAGCTTAGGCTTGTAAATTGTAACCCTTCAAGAACCCTTTGTAATTGGCATTAGCAGTATATTGATTGGTTCCCAAAATATCTTGCACTCCCTATGGATATGCGGAATTTAGTTTTTTCGTGCACCAATAAATCATGAATTAACATATTGAGATTTCAGCTGCATTAGTTTTTGTGTATTTATTTGTTTGACATAGTATGAGAACGGGGATGATCCATGTCTTGTACGTTGTTTGTTTGTTGTGAAGTATCAATTTGACATGGTATTAGAGCGGTTTCGATCTTTCGGACCGTTTTTAGTACTTTGTTCGTTGGGCATCCGCATTGGCATCGACATCAGCACCACATCAGCATCATATTGTATTGGCATCGCATCGGCATTGCATTGTATTGGCATCGCAACGGGAGCACAATGCATTGGCATTGCATTAGCATGGCATCAGCAACGCATCGACATAGCAACGATATCGGCATCGACATCAACGTTCTTGGCAAACTCAAGATGCAACATCATGAGTTTGACGGGAGGTGTTGACAAGTATTGTTTGAATTAGGAATTAGTTATGGTTTGGAATTAGGAATTGTTACTTACCTATTTTGGTTTACTTGATTCCTTTTTGAATAAGGATTAGTTTGCATAGTATTGAGAAAGTTAGGTTATATTATCCTTTTGGATATATGATTTGTTTCCTATATAAGGTTTAACTTAGACTTGTAAATTGTAACCCTTCAAGAACGCTTTGTAATTCGCATATAGCAGTGTATTGATTGGTTCCCAAAATATCTTGCATTCCCTATGGGTGTGCGGAGCTTAGTTTCTCTGTGCACCCATGGGCCATGAATTCACATATTGAGATTTCAGCTGCATTAATTTTTGTATATTTGTTTGTTTGACATAGTATGAGATCGGATATGATCTGTGTCTTGTACGTTGTTTGTTTGTTGTGGGCTATCAATTTGACAAATCGTAATTTTTTTTTTATTGTTGGTGTTTTTTTATTACCACTGATTTTCTCAAAAAAGAAAAAGAAAGAAGGTCCCAAAGTTATCTTCTAGAGAAAATAATTTGGAGAAAGAAAAATGGATAGCAAGAAAAGCTTGTGTGCCCGGTCATGGGAAAGCCAAAACCATGATATCAGCTCTTGATCATTAGGGTTAAAAACTTGAAGGTACTTTTAGACTATGGAAATATTAGGCCATCCACTATTAGAATCATTTACTAATACAGATATGTTCCATCGATCTTTAATAATAAAATAAGTTTCATATACACAAACAAATTCCATATGTATCAAAGAAGTAGTGCACAAATGAAATTCGATTAAGAATATTATTTCAGTTTATTACAGCTTGTTATTATAAGTATAATTATTATACTCGATCATTATTTGACACGTCATACGATGTGATTGGCTAAATAGTATGATACATATATGGATTTTTTGTAGTGCAACGCTATATCGGAACTTTCAACGATTCATTTGATTCAATTAATGTTTTTTTTTTGTCGCATTTAATCCAATTAATTAGAATATCAAAACTCAACCTTTAAGTGGTTGCTCCCTGATGTTGACTGGTGTAAGCTCAATTTCGACGCCTCTGTCTCCGCTAACCAATATGCGGCAGCTGATTTTGTTATTCGGAATCATCATGGTCTTCCTTTGATGGCTGGGTCCAGGAATATTGGTGGTTGAGGGCCTTGCCTTACTAGATGGTCTTAGGGCAGCCTTTGATCTGGGATGTCACAAGCTTTTGGTGGAAGGAGACTCTAAGGTAGTTATCGATGCAATTAATGAAACTCTCAACCCGCCATGGAGATTAGCTAGCATTGTCCTGAATGCTAATTTTTGGAGAAGGAAATTCCATTCTATGAAGTTCTCTTATGTTTACCGTGAAGCAAATTTTGTAGCAGACTCTTTGGCTAGTCTTGGTCATGCTGGAGTTGTTGACCAAAGATGGAATAGAGCCCTCCCTCGTGAAGCTGCTGGTGCTTGGAAGTTCGATTTCTCTTGATGTGGTTGAAAATAGATGGAATGGACTCGCTTTTCTAGTTTTCGTTTCATGTATCAAAAATAAAAAGAAAACTCAACCTTTAAAGAGTTTGACACTGCAAAATTTTAATTGCAAGGAATACATCTATTTTCTTTTTCATTGTCAGAAATGGATCAAATTACACTTCTTGTAGTGTGTGTGAAGAGGGGGAAGTAAAAGAAGAGTGAGCAAAAGCAAAAACAGAAAGGGCGAAAAAGAGGTACAAATTAATAATCGCAATTGTGATTCTTCAAAAAGCCAGAAAGTGAAAAGCATCTGCTCAGTCCGTAAGGGGAGATCGATCAGCCTAGTTTATAATAACAAAACATGACCCAAAAAAAACAAAACAAAGCAAACAAAATAATAATAGAAATAATTTTAGTACATCATAATAGGACAATAGGAGTAAGCATCATGAATTTTCCATTTCCCATTGGATATGGGAAAAGGGGGGTCTAATTTGAAACTGAGAAATGGGTTTTGTTTTTGAGTGACTGGTGGGTCTTCTGCTATTATAACAAAACATAATATAATCATAAATAATAATATAAATTAATAAGAGATTATCTATTTTAATAATTAACAAGGAGCTAAGGAAAAGCGGTTGGCTAGCGGTCGTTTTCAGACTGAAGTGGAGGTTACTCCAAATAAAAACATAAGGGGTTATTATTTAGCATATATATATATATATATATGTACATTTTCATTTTCTTCTCATCTGATTGAAAGAAATGTTGTTTATCATCAGGAGGATTGATGTGGAGAAAGGTGAAAGAGTTAAATCCCAATCCGAAAATCAAGAAAATATCCTAACATAACATAAAAGTTTATTACTTAAAATAAACTCAGAATCAGTCAGTGATTCTTAAATTGCACCCAGAATTGAAATTTGTCTCAAAATGCACCTAGAACAATAGCAAAGTAAAAAACGTTGCACTATTTAACCGACGCCGTTACTAACGCTATTAAAGATGGTAATGTGGGAGGGTATTTTAGTCATTTTGGTCATTAGCTCCTTCATCCTCTGCCCACTACCCAAAACCATGTCATTTTGGCTCCAAATTCATCACCATCATCGATCTCGTCTTCATCATCCATCATCGAGACGTTCGGGATCATCGGAGGCGACATAGCGGAGCTTACTGGAGAGGCGAAGGGCTCTGATCGAGTGGTGGAGAAGTTCGGAGGATGTGTGGAGATTCTGGAGCTGGGTGGTGAGGGTGCAGATGGAGGCTAGGGGGTCAGGGAGCTCGGATCGGGCTTGACAGAGGAAGGACTGGAGGGATTGAACGGAGGATCGAACAGTGGAGAGAGCGTGATCGACGTTGTGAAGGGAGGATAACTGAGAGATGAGGTCAGAGTGGCAGGAGAGGACCTCAGAATGGAGCTGGGACTCGAGGAGGCGAATGGCATGTTGGAGCCAAAACGACGTCATTTGGGTGGTTGGCAGATGATGAATGAGTTAATGACAAAATTGACTAAAACACCCTCCCACATAACCATCATTAACAGCGTTAGTAACGGTATTAGTGAAATGGTGCAACGTTTTTAACGGTGTTACTGTTCTTGATGCAAATTGAGACAAATTTTAATTCTTAGTGCATTTTGAAACACACTGACTTATTCTAAGTGCATTTTAAGTAATAAATCTAACATAAAATCTTGAAAATAAAATCTTAAGATTGGAAAGACAGATAAAAAGGGAGGAAGACAACACCTGCAATTGAAACTAGTTAACTCAGAAGTGCACGTGGGCATGATGACACAAATAGATATCTATTCAAATTCGACTTCCGAAAAATTCGACCCATCACAAAATTATACACCATAAATTTGATCACCCATCTATTTTAATTTGAAGTACGGTTTTCCCCTATTTTCTGCCAATTTGCCAGTAACCAGATTGCTTATATGAACCAAGGACTTAAACAAGTAACAGTTCTATTACATTATTCTCATTTTCTCTTCTCTTTTATGTATTTTTTCCTTCATCGTGAGATTGAATAAATCAAAACGAAATTAATGAAAGAAACAGAGAGAAGTGCAGATGGAGAAAGGGAGAGTTTGAAAATCACTTCCAGATTTAATTAACTATGGTTTAAGCTCCAAGTGTACACTATCATTATGAATCTATGATCATCATTTGTACATTAGCATAAGATCTAACGGCTACAAAATTATTTGGTTTTCTATTTTTATCTTCATGTTGAAGATGGAGAAGAAGAATCGGTGGAGGGAAGGAGGACGGAGAAATGAAACTGAATGCATGAAACAAAAGTTTAAGAAATCCTACTGAAAATTAGCTTTCATTTTTGTGTGCCACTTTTCTCTACTCTCGATCATTCTTCGTTAATTTCATTTCCGTTCTAATCTTCATTAAAAATAAAAACAAAAACAAAAACAGAAATGGTTATTCAATATTACAAGGTAGGAATTAGTCGAAGAGAAGGAAAGTCTTAAATTGAAAAGAAAAAGAAAAAGACATGATGAAATGAGTGTGGTTCAGTGGATCATATATATGGTTTGATGCTCTTGTAATATTAAATTAAATTAAGTAGTAAACTAGAGGGATGGAAATTTCTAACATTTTTGTTCATCATGGGATGGTCGATCCAATTATATGAGAATCGCCCAATATACATAACTCATAAATAATCACAATTAAAATAGAGAGCGGGAGAAGATGATATAATTATAAACGAAAAAAAATTAAAAAAAGGAAGAAGAGAGATGAAAATTAGTCATGATCGAGAGAACAACCTATACTGCAGTAGTAGTAGCAGTAGCAGCAGCAGCACTTGAGCAGCCACCACCATCACCGCCACCGCCATCACCACCGCCTTGAGTGGCTCCCACCGACACATTCCCTACAACCGCGGTGGCCGTTACGGTAGGCCGTTTCCGTTTCTTTTTCTCGTAGGGAATCCCCCGTGCTTTGGCCTGACCTTCCCTCACCTCCCTCAGATAAATCCTGACCGCGCGGGCCCCAAAGGGGTTCGACTCCGGCCGTCCACCGTTCTCCTCGTAGGCCGCTCTGAGCCGTCCGATGAGCGCGTCGAGGCTGCCCCAAGCCTGCTTGAGCGGGCACGCGCACGGCGCCGGGGGGTTGGGGTGCCCGAAGTAGGGGCACCCCGTGGCGTGAACTTTGGTCTTCCCGAACTGGTCCAGATACTTCAAGAACTCGATCACGTGGGCCCCGCTACACCTCGCCAACGTCAGCGGCGGCTTGTGATTCCTTAGATACTGCAGAAACGTGTTCCAGTCCCGCCGCTTCTGCGACTCGTAGCGACTTGGCGGGGCTGGAGTCGAGGACCCCTCGGCCGCAACAGTAACTGAAGAAGTAGCTGTTGCTGCGGCCAAGGGCGCAGTCGCTGCAGAAGACGGACCCTCTTCGGGCGGTCCAGTTCCGCCTGAAGCTGAATCCATTTTCGAATTGTCTTCTTTTTGCACCTAATTGTTTTGGCCCTTTCTCTATATGGGTTTTTTTCTCTTTCTTTTTTCCCTCTCTCTCTAGTCTCTAAGTCGAGGTTTTGAATTGTGGGTTGTTGTTGGTGGGTGGCTCTCTCCCTTCCTCCATGTGAGGGAGGCGTTTACGACGGCGGATCTTCTTCTTCTTCAAAGGAGAGGCTGTTTAATTTGTTGGTGGTTTGAGTTTTTGTTTTTGGATTTCTTTTGTTTGGGTGATGGATGAGTGAGAGAGAAAGAGAAGGAGAGGGTTTTAGGGGGAGGTGGAGCGTTTGGGTGATGGGACGTAAAAAAGTATGGATGAAATGAATGAATATGAAGTAGAGAATTGAGAATTGGTGGTAGTAATCAGAAATCACAATCCACAAAATTTTCACATGGTGGTGGCCCCTTTCGAAGTGACATCTTTACTATTCAACTTTTCAACTCTCCCTCCACCACCACCTCCTCCTCCTCCTCCTCCTACCGCCGCCTCTGCCGCCTGCTCCACCACTCTCAATTTCTCTCTCTCCCGTACATAATCTCTACGTCCACCAATCCAATGCCGCAATTCACTCTCCCTTTAGATTATCTCTATGTCCACCAATCCAATGCCCCAATTCACCATTTATGCGCACCCATAAGGCGTTTGTAAGCCCAACAACACGCTTCTTTTCTCTTTTTTCTTTTGTCTACAAAATGATGAAATTTTTTAATTTCAATGAGGGTAAAATGGAGCTAATAGCTAGGGTGATTTTCTTTTATTGACTGAATTCAATGGAATCGCATATTTTTCATGTGCTTAATATAACAATGTAAAGATTGTGAGTGGCCGAAGTTGGTATTCAACAATTTAAAAATCCGATTATGTCAAGTTATTGGTGATTTTTTCTTATTTTGAGTGGTTAAAATGAATAAAAATATGAGTAATCATGAGACTCGTTGAACAACGCCATCAATTTTCATGAGAATCATATAAAATCAGTGTATGGTTTATCTTTTAGAAGAACAGTTTATAGTACTCATGGCGATTGCTAGTACTATTTCTAAAATAATGGTTTATATGTATTTATAATATTGCACAAGCACTTTGCACTTCACTTATTTTAACAAATATGTGTTTTAATAAGTTCAAATAACCTACGTATGTATAACTTAATATGATTATTATTATTGCACATAATAGTAACGTCATACAAATGTTATAAAAATATAAAATAGTAACGTCATGAATGTAACATTTTCCCTCAAAGTATATGTAGGGGAAAACAGCCAATGTAATATTTAATAATAATAAAATTAATAATGCGTTGAAGCTAGTAAGAAAAAGATGTCAGATTTAATTTGAATCAAAGGCTGAAATTAATCAACGGACAAAGTTCACTTATTGATCTGCTCATATTTACTTTTGGATCATTTTGAAATTTATTTTGTATATACACTTATATGAGAGGAGGTGGTCATATTATACATACTTTATATCGACCTCGTTTTTTATGAGAATCGTACTTGAGACTTCTTATATAACATATGAAGACGAATATCACTAGATCGTAATACTAAACGTGTGAAGAGGAATATCGCTAAATCATAATACTATGATTTTTTTTTATAAAAAAAAAAATCAGTTAGTGGCGAATTACGCCAGTCTATCCTTCTGGGAGCTAGGTCAACTTGTACACACTTTATATCTACCTTGCTCTTTATGAGAATCGAGCTCAATACCACTCACATAACGTGTTGAGAGAAATGTCACTAGATCGTGATACTAGACATGTGGAGAGGAATATCACTATATCGTAATATTAGTTTTTTTTTTTTAACAAGACTAGTTACTATCGAATCACAATAGTCTATCCATTTGGAGATTGAAACGACTCACACACGCATTTCAGCGCACCTTGACCACAATCAAAAGATTCACCACTAACGGGAATCGAATTCAGGACGAACATGGTGCATATCGACATTGGGAATAACCACAAGAAGTTTAGAGTTTCAACAACTAGGCCAACCTGTTGTAGTTGATCCTACTACTAGTTAAATGGCTGAGATTTATTACATTTGGGTAAAAAAAACCTGTCTGTTTTTTCAAGTGGAATTGTATGTGAAATTGCGTGTGTACAACATGAGGTGTGGGTGCGTGGGATAAGCAGTGGCATGAAGTGGACGGCAATGAATTGGGTCTGAGACTCTAAGTAAGGTCAAACATCTTAAGGCCATTTGAGGACAATAAGGGAAACAAATGAAGACCCACTAAAGTGCTTGTATGGTTGCCCATTTAAGTGTGCTTAATCTTTGCTTCACTCATCACTCAAGAGTGAAGACTGAAGAGTCTATACGTTTATTTATATTTTTTTAAACGATCACGGATGAGTCTGATGTAATTTTGATTTTAAAAAATATTATTCGTTAGCACTTAAAAGAATGTAATTTAAGGCCAAATGGTATTCATTTTACATATTGTGTAGGAGATTTTGAGTTCGATTTTTTATATAGGACGATGTCAATACCTAATGTAATTTCCATTTTTCATATCATTGTGTCAAACAATAAAATAATGTATATCTACACACCACAGCATGCTGCTTTATACAATGAATGTGTTCAAGCTCAGGAGGAAATACGTGGCCACAATCAAAAAGCTCACAACCCATGAGATGAACTTTATTACTTGATATGAGCATCACTAATTAAGTTATTATTAGTACTATTGTTTTAGTGAGGAACGTTGTTTTTGTATAGTGATTTAGTGATTAGTGAGAGGCCTTAAATTTTGGGTTTTGTAAAGAGTGAAGTTGCTATACAATGTATATATCCTCATTGTTCAATACCGTTGTATAAAAAAACGTAATTAAACAACTCATTATCCTTCTAACTAGAAAAAAATAAAGTGTGTGATAACAATTTAGGGCACGTTTGATTACCATTTTTTGTTCAGTTTTTATTTTGGAGATATGAGCAAAATGATGATAAAGAATCAAGGAAAGTAAAGGAAGAATATGGTGAAAGAAACGCTGAACTAATATATTGTATAAGGAAAAATATACAAAATAATATATATATATATATATATATATATCTAAAGCACAACAATTTGGAAAATAAAAAACGAAATGGTCATCTTTTTAACGGGTCCTTAGTTGTTTGTTTAATTTCAGTTGTGTTAATTAGAGACATTATAAGGGGAAAATGAGGGAGGAAGAAGAGTGTTGATCGAAAAAGAGAGAATAATGAATGACAACAAAATCTTGAAAGTGAAAACAACTTCAAATACGTTTCAATCTAGCTTTCATTTTGTACACCTTCGCTTTCCATATGATTTATCATTGTCTTTTGCACGATCTTCCCACATTACTCTTATATACCGTTCATTTTTACATTACTCGATCTTATCCACTATTCATTTTCTCTATACACTTTTCTTATATATCAAACATAACAAAAGAAAACTTTAAACAAAAAATTGAATAATTATGGAACAAGTAATAAATATGCCGATCAAATCACTTGAGTTATCTGATTTTTAGATAATAGAGTACTTTTAATTTGGAATCAATCCCTTTCAGGAAGTCTTTAACATTGACTTGAACTCAGATTTCATATTGTTAGGTGCATTGAAGTTAGGCCAGCTTGTTGCAATGTTCCAATAAAGTTATAGGTCACTAATTCTTACACACATTATTTACTTAGTTAGTAATGATTAGTTTTTGGTGTAAAAGTTAATTTATGAACTAATGAATAGGATGAATAAATCATAAATACTAATTAAATGTAATTAATCTACACATATATGTGAGAACTAAGATTTGAAATGTGAATTAAAATGAAAATATCGAAATTAATATCCAATATTTATATTGTAATATTCCATTTCTAATATCATTATATAAAAAATAAAATAAAGAGATGATTTCAACGTTTGTCTTTTTGTTAGGTTATTTATTTATTTATTTTTAATTTTTTTGTGCAAATGAAGAGATAATTTCAACGTTTTTACTTTTTATTGAGTTATTTATTTATTTATTTTTAGTTTGTTTTTTTGCAAATAAGTCCAGTGATTTTTATTTTGGATTGGCTGTGCTAGATTTTCCCTTTTATGGGATTTCAAATATTAGTTGTTCAAGCAGTAATGACCTTGATGATACTTAGGGAATTCAAGTTATATATTATTTTATATGTTATTCTCTTTAGATCTGTTCGACAGATATCGAGTCAAATCACTAGAGTTATTTATCCATATTTATCGTCAAACTATTTTAATATATCTTATCTTTACTTTGTATTTTTATTCTATCAATCAAATTTCGTATCTTTTAAAAAAAAAATTGAATAGATATATAATTTTAATAAGTGAGAACAGCATTTTATCTTCCATGGTAGTCATATGACAATGTCTTTGAGTGGTTCTTCTGTCACAACACATCAAGGAAACTCCTGCGGATATGCACGCTAAATTGGGGAAGTCTTGTTTCAGTTTTAATTTGACAGATATGACCGGATGAAATGCCCCTAAATTTTGATAATAAACAGTTCTTCAGCTTCAATTTCAATTTCATTAATTATGAGAGCGAGTTGTGTCGATTTATTGATAATACGATCCTACAATCACGTAATAATTTTAATCAAAGATACTTCAAAACGAGAAATATTAATCACATATTTCTTCATAAGTTAAGTTATAATAACTTTACGTTTGTGTTCTGTAACTCGTGAGTTTGATTATTTCTAATAAGGTGAAAGAAAAATTTGAAAATAGGCTGTATCAGTAACATAGAAGACCGGGACTGTAAATTCCCAGGTTAACAGAGAAGTATTGAATCACATCTTTGATCATTCGAAATGACAATTGCCTGAGGAGCTGCAGTTGTATTTTGGTTTCAGGAGAAAACTTATTGGCGGGTTGCATGAACAGTGGCGTGTGAAATACACTCTCGTACGTACGATGAGTATCATTTTCACTTTTTACCACCCTCCAAAATATTATTCATTTCTCGCAGCATGAAAATGATGGACTTGTCACAATATATAAATATATATTTTGTTTTCCAAAAGAAAAATATTAGCATATATCGTTTGTATATTCTTTTCAAAGCTTCATAAGAAGAAGAAAGAAAATTTTAGCTGACATGACCGTATTTTATGATTATGGGTTTCTTTCACTGAAAAATGTAAGAAATTAATACAAACAACACTCTATTTTCATCGTCATTGTCAATATCAATTCATTTCAAATGTATCGTGCGTTAGCTCATTGTTATTCAAATTATCTTGTACGTTAATTCGAATTCACGGCCTCCTCTAAATAAGTAGAAATTAAGAAACAGTAAATCAAAGAAAATACATACGTAATTGATTGAACATCATGTTCTATTCTTGATCAAAGTATATAATTAAATTACTTTCAACTTGATTCATTTTTCTAGCATAATTAATAAGTAATGTTTTTTATGCAACGATAATTAGTTATTGAATTCAACATAAATTAAAATTTGTCAAAACATCATGTTCTATTCTTGATCAAAGTATATAATTAAATTACTTTCAACTTGATTCATTTTTCTAGCATAATTAATAAGTAATGTTTTTTATGCAACGATAATTAGTTATCGAATTCAACATAAATTAAAATTTGTCAAAAAAAATATGAACTCGATTCCAGGTGATGGGCCAAACATCTGCATCCTTCGGAAAGGAGAAAGACAGACTCTTAAATTCAAATATAAAAAGAAGATAAAAGGTAGAATATAAAAATGGAAAAAGAACAATGGCAGAATAAGATCTCCAAAATCTGATCCTAATATGGAACTTGTGCATTTTGGGTTTAATCCGTGAATTGGATTACTGATGAAGAAAGGGTTGTTCAAGAATCACATGGAACGCATCAAAATATATATCTATACTACATATTAAAGAGGGAAAACTATTCAAATAGGGTCATAAAAATAGATAAAATTATAAGTTTTATCAGATAAAATTTCGGGAAAACTAATTAACGCAACAACCAACTATCGTGGTCTCTAATTAAATTTTAATTTGATCACAGGAAGAATCGAACTCACACACTTTAAAGTGCAATACATAGACGTAAATTTACCTTAATTATTAAGCGACTCGATAAAATACCGGTAATTTTATATACATCATTTATGCATGCACCACTAATCAAGAAAAGGGTAATCGATGAATTTGACCTAAGATTCTTAAATGTGATTACACGATGAGATAATTGTGATTAGCGACAATAATCTGTTGGTGGGTATCATTTATGGGTGCCCCCGTGATGCATTGTCTAGAATCATATCAATTATCAGTCCCAATTTCATGACTTTTTCGTTTATTCTACTTAAAAGATATTTGAGTGAAGTTTAATAATGGAATATTTATAAAATAAATATCAAATGAACAAAAATATAAAAATAAATCGGATTTGAAACATTATCTACTACATATATAATAGGGGAAAATTATCATTAAACATTGGAGTCTTAATTTAATCCTTTAAAATTATTATTGTTCTCACAAGTTTTTATTTATTTGTTATCTATTGATTTAAAATTGGAAACAATACTTGGACTTTAAAAAAAATCAGAAGACGATATTGTGCAGGGGAATATATAACGTATGGCCGTGCTGGCCTTGTGTCTACAAACCCTATTGATTTAAAAATAAATAACCCAACAAAACGTACAAATCGGCCACTTCTACCGTTGTTATTGCCTATCACTTCCATTATTACCGCTTCTGTGGAATTCAGAAGACGACGAGGATACCGTCCACCACCATATCGCAGATGTGTCAATCTACCGTATTTGACATCACACCACAAATAGAGGATCGCAATGGCTCGATCAAAACCCACAAGGCCGCATCACGAGTCAAAACCGTGTGAAGGCAGATCAGGCTCCTGAAGACAAGAGTTTCACTGGCAACCTCCGTCTGGACGCTGAAATTTGTGACCATGATCAACACCATGACGATAGACGAGAAAAAGAAGCATGAAGACGAATAAACTTCGGTAAAATCGACACCAAGATCGTTTGGATTATCTAGTTTATTCACTACATACCTATGGGTACCAGGAGAAAGCCCCCCATGGAGCCAAAGAAGATATGTCGAAGAAAATTTTTTTTGAATTAATATTTCTTTTGAAGGAGAGACTAGGATTTTTGAGGAAGATGTCAAACCCTATTCATTTTTAAGAAACAAAATTCTGAGCGTGTAGTAATTTATCGGCAGCATGCCATTTATTCATGTCAGTTTTTGACTCATTTTGGGTAAAATTGACTCACTATTATATGCCATCAAAAACTTTCCATCATTTAACTTATTTTTGTGTTCACAACATATATAAGAGTATTTGTTTTTATATATATACCAATATTTGGAGAAGAAAAGTATACGGAGTATTAACTTTGTACTTTATGAGTGTCATATTATTTTAAATTTAAGATCTCTTATTACACTAGATAATAAAAGGTAATATCTGTAGATTTTAAATGTTTATGATAAAAGTTTGATTCTTATATTTTCTTATTTCATTAATGAATTGGAAACTTACAAATTTTCGATCATCAAGTATAAACTTACACCGTAAAAAATTAAATCATCTATATATTGCATTGTTGATATACAACATCGTTAATTCATGTTTGCATGAATTTTTATAAAACAATTTATACGATACAATACAAAAGTATTATTGGCGGATGTTTTTGGGCTTGACGCAAAGTAGGTCGCAAACTCGGTTTGAAGTTTGAAGCTTGTAAGAATTTATTAAGTGGATGTAGGGCTGATTGGGCAGGTGATTTGGAAAGTGGGGGACCAGACGTATCATTCGGCTTTCAGCAGTGGGATTCCATGTGTCAGAACAAATCTAACAAAAGCATGCAATAGTAATAATAATAATAATAATAACACTCATCATATTTATACAAAAATAATTAACGCAAGAGGTGGAACTTAGAAGATGATAACAAATTTATTATTGTGTGAAGGTGAGGAGGGGTGATTTGGGAAATCAGAATTGAGAGGAATTTCGTATGAAAATGATTAAGTTTTTTGAAGTTTCTTGTTGGTAATGTTTTGGTGTTCCGTTTTATAAATTTTTGTGATGATTTTTTTTTTCAATACATCGATGTTAAAAGGGAAATCAATAATATATATATGTTGAATATTATTTTATAAAATGTAAATATTAAATTACTTACTTAGTAAAGAAGAATATCACTAAATTATAATATTAATGATGACACACCAAAATTAGGGTTTTTCCTAATTACCAAAAACTAACGGTACACTCTTGCTTTTTTTTTTTTTTCCATTTGACGTTTGGAAATTAGTAATTTTTTTTTTTTAAAGTGAGTCGTGATAGAAAGTGTTGTAAATGATTAATTTTGTTGTAATGTGGAAATGAAAAATTGTTATTTGCCAAGCCTAAGTTAGTCTCAACATTTACCTACCACATATTTACATATCTATATGAATTTCGTAAGTACTATTTTTTCTTTCAATAATGTTACGTTTTACTATTGTCTTTATCGAATATCTTTATAATATAAGTACCTTTAATTCTTTAAGTTATTTATACGAAACACAATATTATTAAAAATACGATCAACAATTAGTAAATATGAAATAAATAACATAGACAAGTTTTTTTGTCTACGGATAACTTTTCAGAAATCAAGGAAGATGGAGTGAAAAACTAATCTAAATTTCCAAAAGTTCATCTTTTTCATCATTTCCTTTTGTTCCTAAGATCTCAAATCTAAGAAAAGAGAGACTCATTAGTTTTCTAGTTCTTAGTTTTACAATCAACTTTGGACACTTGTTTCCTAATGATAAGCTTGAGAGTGGCCAATTATTAGCCCTACATTAGTACACTAATTATTGGGTATTGTAGGGAATGCAATAATTTTACCATTTTATTTACTAAAAGGAATTTCCACATTTGACTAATGGTCACCAATTCAAGCAACATAGATGCATGCCACCTCCTAATGAAAGGTACTTATCTTAACTAAGATGACTTGCAACCTCTAGGAATATATTTAGATATTATGTAATGGCCCGTTCCATGAAAAATGTTAATCGAATTTTTTTCAAAAGAGTCTTTTATAAATTTGAAGTTTATATTATATTCTTTGTGAAAAGTCGATTAAGATTAATATTAATTTTTTAAAATCACAAGCACTCCCTCAAGTTTTGGACCCTGCACAAACACCCATTCAGGTTCTAAAAACATTATGATATTTTTTTTATTTAAATGTAATATAAGTTATGTAAATACTAAAATGCCCTTATCGTTGTTTGGATATATTATCATTTTAATTATGAAAATATTACTGTAAAAGATCAATTTTGTCAATTTTTAAGTTGATGTCAGTTTTTAATTGATAATCACTTAACAAATGAGTTAATGTGTAATATTTTTTGAACCTAATGGGGTGTTTATGTAGGATCCAAAATATGATAGGATGTTTGCAAAAACACAAAAAATCTTAAAGAGTATTTGTGTAAATAACTCAAAAAACAGTCGCATAATATGATAACAAGTTTAAAAAAGAGTTGGGTACGAAAATAAACGGTGGTTGTAACTTAAATCGCGTGGTCTATGCAACTTTTTTATTATTGTGTTTATTTTATGCAAAGGAATTGGCATCCAATGCCTACTTCTCCCACATTTTCTTCTTCTTAGACCCTAAACTTAATACAAGACTTGTCAATTTCAAAACCCCACAATTTATATTAGTTGAGTATTTAATTGAATGATTTATTATGTGTTTTCTAAGGTAGCAAGACTTGGCCCCACCACAAACGATTCCTCATAATCATTCATCATCTCTAGCAATCAAAGATGGCTAAAAAAGATGATGCCTCATGTAGATGGAAGGATATCCCTATGCCTCACCCAAAATTATACATTATCATTGCTCTATTCTCTTATTGCTCAACTCATTCTTTGAAGAAAAGAAAAGAAGAATAATTCTTTGTTTTGTTCGTGGTTGAAACTTGAGTACATGATCATATATTCATATGATTCATCTAAAGCAAATATTAATGTTTTTAATGATTATTAGTGGTTGATATTTTGAATTTTTGGTTTTGGTTAATGAGGGACCCAAGACAGAGTTACATTGAACTCACTTATGTTAAGTAAAACTTTGGGAAGACTAACGCATCAATCCACTTTCACGGCCTCTCACTTAAATCTTGGTGGGATCTTAGGTAGAATCGAACCCACGACTTGTGGAAATACTAATACAAGTTCGCTTTAACGTCTTGGTTATCCAAAGTTGGGTATTGGTATATATGATTTTTAAGTGACATTCGGCGTAGATTTGTATTGGTTAATAAACAACCGAACTTATTCATATTATGTCATGGAATAGTATATATTGTTTAATCATAGATTTGTGAATCAATATTCTACAGTAAATTTGTCCTAAATTTCACGAGAAAGATTCGAACTGAGCGCATAAAACGATAACATAACAACTATGTATAATGTGATTTCACACCGTCTGCAATTTCTTACGTTGTTAAGGAAAGAAAATACAAAATACTTGTAAAGAGGAGGTGTTTATGGGTTTAAGCAACGATCTCATCTTGTAAACATTTTATCAAATTTTAACTTTCAAACATCCAAAGAGCTGCCTCATTTTAAACACTGCAAATTGACTTCCAATATCAAATCTACAAACATCACATGTCCTTTGTAATAGATGTGTTAAAAAAAGTAAAAAAAAAATTACCAATGGGTATTGAACTTTGAAGCATCCCATTGGACAAGTGAGCTATCCAGTCAACATTGGGACTTTTTTTTATTATCAAGAAACAAAGCAATAATTGAACAGGAAGAAGGATAAAAACCCAGGGATTATTGAAGGGCCAAAATCATCACCAGATTTACTTACCAAGTTTAATAGAGTTTATATGCTTGAATGATTAAATAAGAACTTAACTTTGGATTAAGACTTGTAAATTAGGTAATTAATTAATTAAGTAAATATTTGGCATTTGTAGTGCATGATATGATCTTTATTGAAAGCAATGATGTTCATATCGGCATCCAGTACGTGTAGAGTGTACACATGTCCTTGTTTTATTTATTACCTCCCACCTACCATTCATGCCTGGTGTTCCCATTCTCAATGTAGGGTCTATTTTCTTGTGATGTTGACTCAAAATCCATGAACAAACCCATTCTATTTCTACGATATAAACCCAAGAAGAAAAAGAAAGGGGAAGAAAACAAAGAGCTTTGGATTAATCGAACCGTGCTTAACTCTATTGGAATCTCATTATCGTAATTTGAGTAGTTAGAAACATTCGTTTCACACAAAAATTAGATTCCCCTCTTCGATTTATGATTTTGTATCAAATAAATAACTAGTGCCCATGGATCATAATCAAGCATTTTAGCAATTAAAGCCTAAGGTTTTTTTATTTTATTTATAGAATTGATATTCAACTTCGAATTAATCTAAACTGCGATAAAATAAATAAATTTGAGCATATAAAAAAAGAAGATTGATTAGGGAAATGATGGGTCTCTTCCCTCATCCTCTGTGGAATTGTGTTTCATTATTATATGTATTAGTGTTCATCATAAACATCAAAGCTTATCCAAGGTACAGATATTTCTATTTTTTTTTCCTTTTTCATTTGTCCATTTCTTCACTATAAAAGCTGTCCAATCTCAATCAAAATAGGGGGAGCCCACTCGCCCTTTAAGGTAGTTTCTTGACCCTATTGTCTTTGATGGGTCTGTAGTAAGAGATGCAAAAGACCCAACACTAGTGATGTCCTCAAAATAACCAAGATTCAAGAAATTATTACATGTTCAAGAATAAAAACAGATACAACACAAAATTGTAGATTAGATAGGGGCATTCCGAGAATTGAACTCGGGACCTCTCGCACCCTAAGCGAGAATCATACCACTAGACCAAATGCCCTCATTGGGTTTGGTTTCTTGACTTAAAGTATAATAAGAAATGTGGGAGAATAAGTAAAGTCAACAACTCCCAATTTTGTATAAATTTTTGGTCAACAACTTTCATGCTATCACTAACACTACTCATTGCGTGGTAGTGGTGGAAGATGATTTCGAATTCCAACTTCTGCCAAAAAAAAAAAAAAAAAGATAAATTAAATAAAAATATCCAAATTATAGGGGATCATTTCAAGTTCATATCTAAACTATAAAAATTTTCATTTGGATATCAAAATTATCAAAACATAACATCTAGGTACCTATTATTAGCAATTTGTTAAAAAAATCTATTAAGTGACCAAGTGATCTGTTAAGTGCCCAAGTGACACTTGTAGAGTTATTTTTTATGCTGACATGTAGATAAAATAATAATAATAATTTGATATATAAAAAATATTTAATAAATTCTTAAAATTAATCAATTAAAAAAAAATAAATTATGATTCCAATTCCAAAAACGTTAATTTCGTCAATATTTCGCAACATTTGCAAGAATTGGATAGTCGAATTTTGCCTGAACTGCAAATAATTTTGCAACAATTGTATCAAGAAATCAATACAAATCTTCTCCAACCAAAATTTATGGGTATAAAAATTTATCTCCTCACGAACAATAATCATCAAACAGAGATAATAATAAACTCATCAACCCCAGAATCGGCAGCACCCGCCTCCTTGTCACCGAAACCACGCATCTGAGCCGTCATGGTCATGGAATCTCCTCCACCAAATAAGGTGGCGTCGCCTCAAAAGCAGTCGCTCCGCCTCCAAAAGCGTGGTTGTTGAGCTGATGCTGTGGGTGGTGGTGGTCCTCATGGCTGGGCGGCGGAGGATGGTAGTACATCCGGCTGGTTTGCGGACAATGAGAATAAGATCTGGCCACAATTCTCACTCCCTGATCCAAAAGCTCCACAAATTTCATCCCCATCTCAGTTTTTCTCTTTAAATCCTTAATTTCGTGTATGAATAAATCGAATATATATATATATATCCTCTCTCTTCTCAATGAGATCGACTTTTGCATTGAATCAAACCATACTTTGAATCAAAAATTGCAATCCATACTTTAGCAGGGAAGAGGCAGAGGTTGCATCGTGGCTGCTCCCAAACCCCAAGGCAATGGAGCTCAGGAGCATACCAGTTGGGGTACGGACGGAGTCGTGCCGATTCAGAGCAACATCGTCCAGCCTCAGCTCGTCAATGACCTCAGCTTCGAAATCGACTTCTCCGTCGCGTCCAAGCCCTTCGTCAACGGTGACTCTCCCCCTCCCTCTCCGTCGCGTCTAAGCTCTTCGTCCAAGCCCGTTGCGTCCAAGCCCTTCGATATCTCCACGGCGACGCGGTCGCCGGCTTCGTCACCATCATTCTGAAGAGATTGTCACCGCCTGGACTGTTTTCGACAGCGATGGTGTGCAAGGGGTGGAGAGATACGTCGCGGAGGTTGTGGAAGGCAGCGGAGATTTCTGGGTTTTTTTCTCTGTGAGGGGGAAGGGGTTTTGTTTTGATTTTTCTCGGTGAGGGTGAGGGGGGAGGGGTGCAGCAATGGCAAGTGTGTCTGGGGAATTGACAGAGGGCAGTGGGTGTTGGGAATGGAGGTCGGTGATGGTTTGGGGCGGTCTGGTTTGTACTTTGAATGGGGTTTTGTTTTGTTTTATTTGTTTATTAGTTTTAAGGTTTTATTAAATATATTCAAGTTTTATTGTTTTTTAAGCTACATAAAATTGATATCAGCATAAAAAATGATCCACAAGTGTCAAAATTTTTTTAATAGATTGTTAACGATAAATACTTAGATATTGTATTTTGATAATTTGTGTACCTAGATGAAAATTTTCATAATTGAGGTATGAATTTGAAATGACCCTTATAATTTAGGTACTTTTATGTAGTTTATCCAAAAAAAAATTGATATCTGTTATATATAATCACATTCTCCAATATCGTTGTATAACAAAACAAGATATAGTTGGTAAGATATACGAAAACTTGATATAGTTAAATAAAGAAAATGTTCCATTTCTAATTTTTTTATGAGATGTTTCCATATGCACTGAAATAAATAAAATTTGAAAAAGAATGACGAATATTACTACTCTACATTAGTTATCCAGAGAATGAAATTATCAATCACATGAAACGACCGAAAGAGCTACACGAAGGTCATTTGATGTTCCACATGTATACATTCTATATGTTTCTATTTCTTCTTCATAAACTCTGGCATTACGAGTAGCATAGTGATTTCCACTCACCTTATCGCGCTTCGAAAATATAATCTCCCTCAAGATTGGTTCGTGCCCGTTGAGAAGATTCCCCAAGCTCAAAACTTTTCTCCATGACTGGTTAGCAGTGGGAGGCGTAAACATATTCGACACCACTTGTCTTTCCTGCATCGTTACCTTTTGCTTCTTCTCAAACTCCTGCAAAGATATGAGTGGAAACTTTAACAGCTGTGATCAAAGCATTATATTTTCCGGTCCCTCGGTGAAACTTATTGATTTTTAAGTAACTGGTACTAACAAGGAGATGCGATGAATACAGGCGTTTTACCTTTTGAGCATTATCTCCTGAGGAGCTTGTTCCCATTCTAGGAAAATAAAAGCTACAGCAGTCGGAGAAAATTGCTTCCGAGAGACGCGGGGCTTGCAAGAACTTACGGTGAAGAGAGGCTGCAATGGTGAGTAGCTTCTCGACATGTTCAAAAACACCACAGAGCCGTCTTATGTCTTCGATCGTCTCACTGCCAGCAGATAGATGATTTGCTGGAATAGAAACCAAACTTGTAATTACTCACCACAGAATTAGTTAATGTGCATACACAGTTAAACACACTCAAACACATTTTTTCATTCTAAAATAATCGGACTAGGCTACCTTGCAAAGACCTCAAAGCAGATGCCATAGTAATGTAAAGTTGATCCATTTTCGTTGCCATTTGCTTCAAGCCTCCATAACTAGTCTGGTTCAAAGTATCTGCTGATGCTCTGAAGGCAGTACAAATCATTTGCTCGAGCAACTGATGCGGTTGTAGAGTTTCCAGATAATGAAGGATCTAGAGAATGCAATGTTAGAAAAGCATTAGGGAGAAACTGGACACACCGTAAAGACATAGGAACCCAACAAAGCTAAATTATTGCATAAAAGAACCATTTGATCTTTATTCACAAAGATATAGCTAACCACTTAGCTGGAGCAGCACATCATTTCTTTGTTCATGAAACCTATTATTTTGGCTTACATGAAGACTTAACTTAGGACCTCTATGTGCCCACCCCAGCCGCCACCCAAACTAAGGATCAAGGGCATTATACGATTTTTTTTTTAATTTCTCAACTTTCAAAATGAATGTTTAAACTTAGTTCCATGAGTCCCACACACCTGGAAGAAAACCTCCTTCCCTCTAATTTTAAGAGTTTATGCCTTTGACAGAAGGCCATGGGAATTCTTTTAGTCTGCATTCAATTTCATGTATATATTTATCCCATTCGGTTGACCCAATAAGCAAGTAAAATTTAATTGGTTACTGCCTAAGTGAACAGAATATGATTCTCATGGAACTTCGAGACAACAGTCTAACGGATTTTATAGAAAAAACTTCTGTTGCACGAATTTACCTTTTCTCCTTCTCTATTTGGATCCATAACTGGCTTCTGCTCAGAAGCTGGCAAAGCAGGTGCATCGTTCCAAATCTTTCGCCATAAATTCCCATGCTCAGACATTCTCTTTGAAAGACGTCCTCGAGGAGGCCAGTCATCTTTTGAACCCTCTATCGCAGGACTGTTCGATGATCCAGTCTCTTTTGTGTCATCACTCTCCCAATCTCCAGGAGAATGCCAGCGAATAAAATCTTCGAAAACAGAATCGGGATTTGCCGCTTTAAATGCTGACATGTCTAATCAAAATTTAACAGTTCATACGTGTCATGTCTAATGGGCAATGTTCAATGTGCAAGTCTCGTCACAAAAGGAAAAAGAAAACATTTAAAGCTTATCACCTGAAGCTAAGATCTCTTTCTCCAACTGAGCAGAAAAGTTCTGCAATAGAATAATTAATAAGATTATTACAGGTAACAATATACTTAACACCACATGGAAAACCATCTAAAGAACAGTGTCTATCAAGTAATGAAGAAAAAATTGTAAATGTACATGCTTATGAGTAATACGTAGAGTGGATATTTTGGGGGGGAGGAGGGCTGAAAAATAAAATCCTTGAAAGCTTCAAACTTCTTAAATTCCTTTGAACAGCACTAAAAACAATTTCTTAAACGAAAACATGAAAAATTTTGTATCCTGATCTCAGGAGTCTCTATAATGCATGAGATAGATTGGTATGAGAAGAGGTACTGTTCATCCGAAAAATTATGGCCACCCATGCCATACTAATACAAAGAAACTTGTGAAACTTAAGACAAACATAAACAATGTTTCAATCTTACAAATGAGTCGCCAAAGGCTTCAACAGCATGGAGCCGTTCTTCATGCATGTCTTCTGTCATAAGTGGTGCTTCCTACAATGAAGAAATGGAAAAAGATCAACTTTCATATTCTTCAGATTTGGCAGGAGCACAAACCATAATGAGATTGTTAGATGGTAGTATATGTTGCATCAACCTGTGTGAATGGTGCATGCATGCTCTGACATGACTTCAGGAGCTTCATGGTTCCTACAACACCAGCTGAACCCCTCCTGATAGGTTTGAGATCAGTAGCTATGACAACATCTTCAGGCTTAGTACTAATTCTTGATTCACTTTCTTCAGAGTGTTGTAAATCATCTGAAGTTTCAGGGCTGCAGCATGATCAAGGTAAAGTGCGTAAATCATATGAACTTATCTTCTTTATTCTTAAAATGCTACAGAAGTAAATCATGGAGAACCTAAAAAATGTAACAGACACTATACTACTTGTTCTCTTTGCTAAATAATAGATTTTAACTAACAACTGCAGGCAAGGAATCCTACAAAGGATATTAAGAATGCTTCTAAGCTATGAAAGGTACTCAAAAAATTAAAAAGATTTCTTCCATTGTTACCAGACCTTTCAGTTCATCACTTGATTTACCTAATAGGATTCCAAGCCTACCAGTCTAGCAGCCCAAGGCCCACTCCAAGCAGAATTAAGATTTGGGTTCCTTCCCAATCATGTCAGTAAATGATAGAACAATAAACATTCTAATCCTTAATTCAGATGAATTTCTACTGAAAGTTCAGGTGGAAAAGATATCAATTAAAGTAAATTACAATAGACCAGCATTCTTACATCTTCAAATATCCACCTCACTTAAGCATAACTAACCAATAATAGTATGGGTGGACCCACAATCTTGCTTCTTATGGTTTAAATTACAACTCAGCTCATGGAGCCTCAGTGCATAACCATGAACCACACACATTTGTATAGAAATTATAAATCGTTCAACTGCCAACAGCTAAAGTATAATAAATTTTTATCTCATTTCAAATGAAAAAGAAGAGATACTCAAAAAGAATTAGCTAAGTCTTTAATGAAGAAAACCAAGGAGATCTCACTTGCTTAGTTCACCTGTCACGTTTCCCATCAAAGCTTTCACCAGGTGTTTGCATTATACATGAGTCCTCCTCATCTAGACTATCTTCCTACATTTTAGGTCAACTATGATTTAGGACATAAGCAATAAAATTGCATACAAGTACCCAACAAAATTAAGAACAAATAAATTAAATAAATAAATTTAAAACAAGAAACAACAGTTTGACCTCAGTCTGAGGATATGAATGATCCTGGCTTCCAATGCAATCTTGAAAGTCTTCATTAAATTGACGCTTCCCCTCAATGCATATCGCAAGCTGAAGAGAAAAGCAGCAAACTGAAAACGTTTTGGCTTGATTTCATGTTCTTCAAAGGAATAGACACGTGATACAGGTTAAATGCAAGAATTTGCACATCACATCTTAAAATAAATTAACATGTCAGGCATATTACTTTTATTATCAATTTGATCTGCATAAGTGTATAATATGTGTGTTCCATTAGCTTATGTGTTCTCATAGAAGACAGCAAGGGTTTTAAAGTTTTTAAACCCACTGGCTAACAAGTGTATAGAAACCTCATTTTGAAAAACAGATAAATAAATAAATTGTTTTGTAGAAACAAATTTGATCAAACTCCTGGAACAGAAGTGCGGATAATTACCATGTGAAGTTTCTGGTTAATCAAACAAGTGGACAGGTCAATCGAACCAGAGGCTGGCATTAGGGGCAATGGTTGTGTCTCTTCCCAACACCACCTAACTTCTCGAACAAACTCTATCCAGATAACAGCAATAGCTGATAAAAAATATACAAAAACCACCAGCTAGTCGTAATTTAGAAAATGACATTACTAGGAAATAAACCCAATAATCTGAATGGTGTACACGCTCAAAAGCTTCTTTAAAAAACCAAAGAAATCTGTTTTTCCAAGGAAATAAACCCAATTTCTGCCATATTAGAAATCTGTTTTTCCATGCATACCACGTATGTTGCAGTTGCCAAACCAAAGAGAATGCAAACAAAATTGAGCAAAAAGGGTATCAAGAGGAGCGCCCTTAATAGCCCGAGAAGTCTTATGCTCAGAAGCAGCAATATCAGGGAATCGTGCACCTGCAGATTTAACAATGGTGCTTAGAAACCATGGCACTATATCATCAAGTGTCTATTTAATTCACTATATGAACATGTATTGCAGGATGGGAGCATACCATCATGAAAGAGTTCCTTAAGCACGCGATCAATAACTGTAGGTGGAGGTATAACCATTGACGACTTCAAATTATCAGAACCTGGATTTTCAACTACCCAGAGAAAAACAAATTCAGGAAAAATAAAGTTGCAAGTCAAAATATCAAAATGGGATCTCAAACTCAAGAAACAAAAAGATGCAATTATCAAAAATAGCTTATAAACCATAGTTGGTATGAGAAGTCAAATTCAAACCTGACACAAAATCTTCCATAAATTGAACCTCAAAGGACATATTCACTGCGTCAAGCAAAAGGGACAATTGAGAAGCAAATCCAATTCTGTTTCCCTTGGAAGAATCAGTTCTGAAATAAAAGTAATCATCAGAAAGCGTAGAAATTAACCACACTACACAAGAAAACACAATTTTAGGCTCTTTATAGGTGCACCGATTAATAAAGTCGACATACTAGCACTTCGAAGACGCAGAAGATTAGATACCGCTTCAAAAAATAAAGTTCATTTTTACATACATTTCCTTCAGGAGATTAGTAGTCAAAATAATATAATTTAGCCACCCAAACTATACAATTTGAGAGAAACTATAAATTATGGGGAAATTCTCATGTCACGTTTATTGTGGTAGAAATGAATGATAAGAACCAAAATCTTGCATATATTTACAATGTTGCATGGATAACAACTATAACAGGAATTTGCACTTGTTTGATAAATGTCATCATTGTAAAGAAGTATCTCACAAAGTTGAGGACATATTTGGAGATAATATCCACTTTTGAGCTTCATGGGGTGAAGAATTTTCCAGTTCAGCCATTTCCATGGAGCTTTCAATCACTTTTTCTGACCACATGGCGACCAGCTCAAATCCTGTGTGCAGTCAAAACATACATCAAACTAAATAGAAGACATGTCCTCAACATTGAACAGGAATGAAGTAAGATGAACCTCAAGAAATTTTTAATCGAACACCAATTTAGTCAATTATTAGTCCCTTAGGAAGTAGAAGATAAAGAATACGTAGATTTAAAAAGAAACGGAGAACATGTAATCTTGTCAATTTATTGACTACGGCCAGAATAATTCCGGTCAACAACCGGCATGTTATTTTAAATAAAGCCTACGCATCTCAGAGATTCGTAATTAGAGGAACAAACATGACTACAGAAAGCCCTAAAACAGGAAGGATCCCCAATGAACAACTGAGGATTACATTACCTCTTATAGGGTCTTCAGCAGAATACCACTCACTCCATGGACAATCATCATCCCATTGTGTTCTGTTGTGAATTTCACCACCAAGATCTGTTTCAGATTCAATAACATCTGGATCGTATCCTTGGACATCATCATCATGGGGAAGGGATCTGTAGGTTAGCTTCATTGTAAAATGGACTTTGAAAAGATGCGTAGAGAAGTCCAATGTTGAGTACGCCTTCACCATCAAGTAAAAAGTAATTAAAATTGGAGAAAAAGGAAATATAATGTAATCTTAAAAACAATACAACAACATCAAATTTCCCGATACAAACTTGGCCATGAAAATATGATACAATTACCTTTACCAGAAAAACCCGTGCTCAGAATAAAAAGATCATAGAAAAATATAGAAAAATATACAGAAGAAAAATCATAAAAACAAAAAACAAATTTTACAAAAAAAAAGACAATTTAAAAAAAATGCTGATATTATGTGAGAAGTAGAGACTTTTGGGATTACAGAAGAACAAGGTTTTGCCTCTCTGAGGAAAAAATAACGACTGAATATTGCAGAAGTCAGACTAACCAAAACTATACTTTTCAACCTACTTATAACATTATCAAATGAAAAGAAAGAGGTAAAGAATATAAGGAAACAACAGGGAGAAATAGTGCAAGATGAAACATCACATCAGGTTCAGAACATAGTACCGTTTGCTAGCTCGACAGGTAAGTGAATAACCAACATGAGACATAAAGAGTATCAAAATGAAAACACGTCATACAACTTATGTATGCAACTTACAAATTTAGAAACAAATAGCTCATACAATCCTTCCAAATGCATGAGTTTTACTGGAACCTGGCTACCAATATGATCAGCCTCAAATCTTCTAGTAAAAACTGTTCCCATATTTTGGATACCGATGTAAGCTTTCCTAGAAGGAACATGTACTGGAACAAATGCTGGCCACAAACTGCATTGCCAAATTTTAAACAAGATCACAAGTTGATATAATTACTAAGACAATGAACTAAATTGATTATAAAACACCTTGATAAAAAGAATGAACCGCAGGCTGCTGATTGTAAAGGAACAATATGAGGAAATTGATCGAATAACAGACATTAGATATGATCTGGGCAAATGTCAAAGTGGAATCAAAAGCTACAAAGAAAGTGATTCAACTTGGTATCCCACTAACCTTGAACAGTTTGATAAAGCAATTGCAACTGCACTTAAAAGCTTGCTAGCCTCGGGTGCATCAAGAACCACACCGCTGGCACTTTGAGGGGCAATTACCTGATCAAGCATGCCAAACAAGTTTCAAACCAAACAAAATAGATAAGAAAAAAATAAAGAGCAAAAGGCGTGAAGCTAAGACGTACCAAAAATTCTTTCACCCCAAAACACAACTGCAAATCATGCAGTGTGGAATTCCAATCCATAACTTTTCCTGCAACCAAGATAAAATGAAATACTTGGCCCCCATATTAGTATTTCGATTAAATATTCATGATGACTGAATTTTTTTTACATAAAAGAAAAAGAAAATTGAACGAAATTCCTTGTTACCATCACTTTTTGTTCCAAAGTAGTATTCCATGCAGTAATTTTTCGCTGCAAACTTCAACTCCGACTTGACCTTATATAACTCCTCTGAAACCTCCCGTGCATCCTTTTTCTATAGCCAAACAATACATAAAATCCATATGGGAGGTTACAATCCATATGGGACAACAAAAACTAAGAAGCTTGTGCTCTCCAACATGATCACTTCATCGCAAAGGCAATCAAAACCAAAATTAGCTATGCAAAAATATCAGTGACAATCAAAATGCTCAAATTGTTGTAAATAATTCATTCCTATAACAATGTGATTCAATCGAACAAGCTTCTTAGAGCTTACCAAAAGATTTTTTGGACCATCTGCCATCCATTGCCGACAGACCGCTTCAATATCAGAAATGAACCTGACAAACATTACATTTGTGCATCCAAATTAGTTCCAAATATTTACAAAGTCGAAAATATTAGAAAATTCCACTGATAAAATATGAACTACCTTTCCCATGAAGAGGCAAGAGTGAAATCATCAAAATGCTCAACCTGAAACAAATTTTAATTTTGTCCAAGTTTATAAGTATGCTTGCTTAGCTCTCATTGGCGTTTGAAGTTCAAAAAAAGAGAAACGAAAATTTCAGGCAAATACCCGACGTGAAATTCAATTAGTCCAAATAAAAAAAAATTGCATTTTATTTGAAAATCGAAAAAATCACAGAAATTTGGGGGAAACCTCCTCCTCTTCGGCTTCATCGTCTCCGTCGAATTCCATCCTGCTGGAAGACGCCATGTACAGAAAGTAGCAGAAACGTGTATTTCAGATAGAATTTATGACGCCGTTTGATTATTGTTTTCGGTTTACGTAGTCAATGATCGATTGGATTGAGATCTGGAGATGAAGGAAAACGATTAAGATCTGTAAAGTGCGGGAATTGCAGAGACTTGTCCTGGTAATTCTCACTGTTGTACCTTTATGCAAATTGTAGTTTTCATCCTATAGTTTATGATAATTAGTAAACTGCCCTTTCTGTTTTCGAATTTTCAAATTCGACCTTTGAACCTAGTTTCAATTTTTTTTCTTCTTTTTTTACTTGGTTACAACGTACAACTTACGAAGTTACAACGATGGTGAGGAAATTCGGACTAAATTGCACATGGGCCAGTTAAGAGATAATATAATTTGATATTCATGAGGGTCATAATCGATACTTATTACCTACAAGTGTAGAGAAATATCACTATATTATAATGATATTGATAATAAAAATAACATTGTTAAAATTCTCTATTATTAAATAACCATGAGAGGAAGTAGTTTGGTGTTACAAGATTTCACTACATTCAAAATTTCAACAATATCTTTAAATACAAAAAATATTAGATTAATCGCTTATGACTTAAGATTCAGTTCTCAAATTTTGGGCTCTGCTAAAAACCCGAGAACTAAATAATAAGGTGTAAGCTCTCCCACCAACCACCCCTGCCCCACCATTTCCCTGAACGTTCTAAAACCCTAAATTCTAAACCGTTGAACTTCAAAAAACAATCTTAATTTGGTCAAGAGCAAATAAGTAAAATCATAACTCTAAAACTTGGGTTTGAACTAGGCAAGTAACAACCTTGATTTCATAATGGGCAAACAAGTACAATCAATATTCCAAGTAACAACCTTGTCTTTAAATGTAATTATTTATTTTGGTATCCAAACACTAAGGTCGAAAATAGTTTGCTATCATTCTTCAAATGAGCAAGACTTACATCCAAATAATTTAATCTCCAAAACAAACTTAACATTAATATTGGTAAAATTCGAATCTTACGTAACAACTTTCATAAACAGCACGTCTGCTCTCATTTTATAACTACAATTCAAAAAATCACTTATTTTAATATCATTGCAGTTTTTACAATCAATTATAGCTGAAAAGATCCCTATTACATTCAACTGAAGCATAAATTAGGTTGTTGTCCATGTATCACGTTCCATAAGCATACAACAGTCCGCAATAAGCTTTCAAATTCAGTGGGGTGAACAACTTAAGAACAATATGCTTAATCACCTCAAGATGGTCATTAAACTTGGAATTGATCACACAAAACAAATTATTCGAGTCAATTATACCAAAAAAAACTGTGTCGGAATATTTGAAAAGACAACCTTTCATCCGAAGTATAGCTCCTCGATTGAGAGGACAACGTTTGCGAATTTATAGGTTTGTTGTATGAAGACACCTTCATCAAAATGAAAAACCCCTGACCATTCGACTTGTTTTCCAACATTGCACTTATCCATATACAGAAATATTTTGTTTTTTTATAGTTTCAGATGTCCAACTAATCACTTATTTTCTATATCCTGAATCTATAATTTTTGTAGATATCATTTGCTTAAATAATATATTCAGATTTTTCTTATAGTACAATATGGTTATAAACTTTACCTCATTGAAATAATTATACGCCAAAACACGATGTTTGTTTATTTCATATTGAAATGTTTCTAGGAAAAGAAAAATAAAAATATATAAAAGACTCGATGGGATTAAAACATGCTCATTGAAACTATGACTCGATAGGTCAATATACACAACATCCAGATTTTAAGAAGTCAAAATTTATTTGGTTTTTTGAAAGCTGCGACATTCATTTTTATGTTTTAGCCAAATTCTTTGAGAAAGAGCCATTTAAATTTCTTTCTTATAAATATTATTTCTCCATCTAAATATATCGGCACTTTGACCGAAGCCCATAGTACTTAAACTCTCACACCTTCCCAAATAATAGGTCTCCAATTGCAACATAATAATTAAATGGGCCCAAACTCAACATTTCATAAATGGGCTAATATGGGCTTGGGCTGAGTTTCCACAGAGTCAGCCACGGGACGATCCATGTGGACTATTGACAATTACAACACAAGAAGCCAAGTGATTTACAAAAGTATGGGTCCCACTTCATTTCTCTTTGCTAAAAGAAAACGCGGACCCACCAGAAAGGTTGCTCCGAGTCCAAGTCCCAACCGCAATGAACTCCCCAGACAGCAATGTCCAAATTTCCTCCCAAATCAACGGTGCAGATTCCCAAATCTTCAATCGCGCCAATGGGAGACCAAAGGTCATAATAGTGGGCCCACAAGGGACCCACATAAATCACAGCATTTGATCAAATCAGAAAGCATTATCGTTAATGCTCACCACCCACAGGGAATTGTGGCCATCAACGTTCCGGTCAAGGGGTGTTTTTAACGGCCAAGATATTATTAATTCCATATTTTAGTGATTAAAACTTACAAAGCATCTATATACCACACGTTGTGAAGGATGTGTTCGTTTTCTATTTTTTTTCTTTTCGTTTTTTATGTTGACAATTGAAATAGTTGAATTTTAACATCTACTAAAAATTATCATATGGAGTTAATAGTATTAAAATTTATTTAGTAACTTATTTTTTATACTAACCGTTTTAATAACAATTTATCGATATTGTGAAACATCAACTTAACTGAAATATAATGAATAAACAAATTTTGATCAGTTTAAATTCAGAAGATTATTTTTATGCTCCGTTTTTCTCCTTCTACATTACCTAGTTTTTTTTTTTGTCCTTGTGCTGCTTTGAAGTAAAGAAAATTAGTGCAATGTGAGTGTGAAAATTACAATTGTATAAAAAGAAAATTATGTAATTAACCATGGAGAATGAGTACATCGATATTTTTATTTGTTAATAAGAACATTAATCCTATGGTGGATGAAAGCATTACAGTTTTTTTTTTTTTAACACAATAAAAAAAGGAGATATACTTTGTGTATCTACTTCACTTTTACACTGGACAAATCAAGTTTTTGTGTGTGAAGATTATACGAAATTTCATTGATATAACAAAATACAAAGCAAAGACAGTGACAAAATAGAGATTTAAACCTCCTAATACGATGTGGGTAAATTTTTCAATTTTTATTTGATACAATCATATAAGGGACCAAAGGGGTATGAGGTCCCTCTTGTGATTTTTTCGTTGCATGTTTTTTTCGTATATGTATATGCAAATTACACCAATATTATTAACATTCTTAAAGTTTATTCTCTTCTTTTTGCTTATTCCTTTATAATTATCTATTAGCTTGTCACATTCGCCTAATAAGTATTGAACATATATGTTTTGCATATGTTTCAGTATGAAATATTTATTTTACAAATGTTTGAGTACTTAAAATAGATGATACTACAATTGTAACGAACCGGACCAGAAATTAAATTATTTTGAGAATAGGACGATTTTACCCTCGATTTTGGACGGGTTCGGGAGTCACTTTTTGACTGGCTGACTTTTGGGAATTTTTCTTGGGTCGGTGCGAAGGTCTTGAACTCACGAGTTCGTAGACAGGCGGCATGGGGAAAACGGAGACCCGGTGAGTTCGTTACGGGTCTAGAAGTTTTAGGGATAATTTGGTAATTTTGGAAAAATTGGAACTATATATCAGATATTTTCTCTCTCCTCGTGGAAGGGGGTCTAGATATTTTTTTTCAGTCTCTCTCTCTCTCCTACCCGTTTCTCCCCGTGAGAACACCAAAACCCATTTTCATCGGACGAATTTCAGTCCGATTTGACCGAAACTAAGGCCGGAAGGATCTTCCTCGCGACCCAACGAGTCTTTTGGTGTAATCATCGGAGCGGGAGCACTGCCATAGGCGACGGACGGAGGAGGGAGGTGGACCGAATCTTCTCGGTCATTTTCCGGCCAAACCAGGTACGATCTCGGAACTTCGACCTCATATTTGGATTCCTGGTGAAAAGTAGATGAATTTACATGTGTGGATCGTGAAAAACGGTCAAGACATGAAGAAGTTATAAAAGCTTGAAGTTTCGGCCGGAAATGGGGGATTTCGGCGAAACTAGACGGCGGATGCCGGTCATCTTCTCAGGCCAGACTTCGGCGACGGCGTCGACATCCGATCGTCTTCTCCGGCGACCGATCGAGTCGGGTCAGATCGGGTCGGGTCGAGTGAACCGGTCGGATTGAGTGAACCGATTGGATCGAGTTAAACCGATCGGGTTGAGTGAACCGGTTGGGTTAAGTTGAGTTGGACCGGGTCAGGTCGAGCTGGGCCGGATTGGACCGGTCCAGGCGCGTGAACACTGTAGCAGGCGCGTGACCGGCGCGTGGCGGCGCGTTTAACTGTTCCCGATGTCACGGCGGCACGTGACTAGGGTTTTGGGACATTCCGGATCAGATTTTATTGGTTTCGAGGCCATAGGAGTTCGTTTAAGGCCCGATTTGGGTAATTCCAGCGGTAATGGTTGACCTTGAAGCGGATTTTGAGCTCGGAAAGTCAAGGTAGTTGGATTATTATTGTGCATGTGTTCCTTGGGCTAGAGCGTCCATGAATTTTGGGTTGGATGATGTTTGTGAGTGGACTTTTGGTTTATAAACTATAATGCATGCATAAATGTATCTTTGATTTAAATACTGTTATGTATGGGTGCAATGGTTTCATGGAATTTATAAATGATTGATGGACAATTGTTGTCCAATATTTCAGTGAAAGTGTGTTGTGAGAAATGGCATGGTTGTTGGATTCGGTTTTGATATTGTTTTGACGCGGTATTTATTTG
Organism: Oemleria cerasiformis; assembly: GCA_037349345.1. NCBI lineage: Eukaryota > Viridiplantae > Streptophyta > Magnoliopsida > Rosales > Rosaceae > Oemleria > Oemleria cerasiformis. The sequence continues at coordinate 3,432,059 of JAZGTL010000006.1, forward strand.
AGTCTATGATTTGGAGTGGAAACCGTATTTGTGATTATAAAATACTTGATTTTGGATCCAATACTATTTTGAGGGGGCCAGGATCCGGGATAGGATCCGCTGAGACGGTGAACCCGGTGAACCTCCAAAATAAACAATATCGATTTGAGGGGGCCAGGATTCGGGCTTGGATCCGCTGAGACGGTGAACCCGGTGAACCTCCAAAATAAACAATACCGATTTGAGGGGGCCAGGATCCGGGCTAGGATCCGCTGAGACGGTGAACCCGATGAACCTCCAAAATAAACAATACCGATTTGAGGGGGTCAGGATCCGCTGAGACGGTGAACCCAGTGAACCTCCTAGATAAACATTGATTGAGGGAGGCTAGGATCTGGGCCAGGATCCGCTATTGGCGGTGAACCCGGTGAACCTCCAAGATAAACATATTTGAGGAGTTTTAGCTCCGCCGGGTCGCGAGGCTATTTATGCATAGTACAGAGAGTTGTATTACAGGACTAGCACACCCCAAGGGATACCCTGGTGGCTAGGGATATGTCGACTGATGTGATATAATAGCCAAATGTTATTTCGGTTGAGGATACGATATGATAGCCGAGGATATTTCCGGCTCTAATATGATTTGACGACGATTGTCATGTGATTAATCAACCTATGGAAATACTTCGTCATCCGGGTCTGTGGGTTGGTGTGGGCGGTGACCCAGAGGGATGAATTATTGTCGGTTGTCTTGTGGTATTCCAGTAGAGTAGTCAGCAGTGTCTGACTTACTGACATTTGGTGTCAGAGAGTATTCCTATTTGGACCACCACTATTCCGAGGTCTTGGCTTTGACCTGTATGATGTCCTACGTCTGACAGGTAGGAGTGGTCAGTAAGTACAGAGGTTCTGTTGGGAACTCTGTAAGGTTTACTAAAAATTATTTAATGATAAAGGGTAGTTATGGTATAAAATCTTGAGGTAAAATGGCTGTCAGACGGGATAAGGGTTCTTTCCGGATTTCGAGGAGAAATTCGAGAAGGGTCCTTACAACAATTATATTTAGAAAATGAATAATATATATGCCCATAAAATTCTCTCAATCATTAGTATTGTCATTTATTCATTATGTGTGTTTTTATATTATTATAATTATTTATACAAAATGACGATTTTTCTTAATATTAACTTCATAATAAAATCAACGCTCATTTATTTTTGGCCCAAAAAATTCATAAGTATTTATCTATATAAAGTGTAACTCTTAACTTAAAGTGTCTATTTTTACTAGAGTTGAGTTCGAAACTTACTCTATAACATGTAAAAAAATACCCGTAAAATTAATGATTTAGCGCTCTAATTTAACAACTAATTTATTGACCAAAAAGAAATTCATTAACGAATTACTGACGCTCCCAAACAAAATAAGAAAACCATCAGGACACTGCACACCATCCTCACTCTTTCTTTTTTAGTTGTCAGAAAATGAAGAAACTCAGAAATCTGAACGAGACCACTCTCTCTCTGTACTCTGTGTCGCGCTTGAAGTATTAGGAGGGCTGAGTCACCGAGTCACTGAGTGCGCCGTGTCGAACCGCATTGAGCATAGCTACCTCGCTAGCTAGCTAAGGAAGTCATGGCTGCAGCGTTGGAGTGCTGGTCGGGCCGAGCGAGTACGGACGAGGACCTGGTGGAGCAGGTACTGATGAGAACGCAAGACAGATCAGAGGGATCGACGTCGGCGCCTGAGAGCTCTGACGGTGCCGGAGTGAAGGAATCTTCGGCGATGCAGAAGAGACTGCAGAAGCTGAGCAGGAACGTGTCGGAGGCAATCGCGTCGCTCAAGAACTCGCTGAATCTGGACTCGGCGGGTGACTCGGCGACGGCGCCATTTAATAAAATCGAGAGCTCTAGGAAGTTAGTGTGGGGGAGTGTGGTGCGGAACCTCACGCAGCTCTACCCCGGTAGTCAGCTGCCGGAGAAGCTCGTCTCCAACATTCGCAAGCATTACGATTCGCTGCCCCTCAGGTGTGAAACCTTTTAGTTTAGATTCAATCGTTTTTTAATCTACCGCTCTGTTTGGTTACTTAGTTCAAAATGGTTTAATTCGAAGTTAGTTCTTGTTTGGTTTTCAACTGTGGACCATTTTCTGAGCAGCCAAAAAGAAGATTTGGGCTGTGCGATGGTTGATTTTGCTTTATTTGTGATTCTAGTTTTTCTACATTTTTAAAACAGTTATGCTCAGGCGGCATTCGAAATGAAAGAAGTGTTTCTTCATATAAAATTGATTGAGCAGGCATCAGTGGATGGCCATCCTGCTATGTTGATTCAAGAGGTGTCTGAACATGAGACTCAGGGATATGTATACAAGCTCACATTTGCTTGCAACTCTTCGATTTCATGGCCGGTGATGTCTGGTGCACTCGATAGTGAGTCGATTTGCTGCAAGAAGGTACAGATCTTTGAGAAGAAAGGGTGCACTATTGGAGTTGTGCTTCTTATGATCGAAGCTGGGGAAGATAAATTGTTCAGAAGTCGGGTTGAAAATGCTTTGAAGTCAGCTATCAAGAAGCCTAAACCCAGTACAGTTAAGCTCCCGTTTGGGCTATGTGGGTGTCAAGAAGAGAATACTAAGGGGAGAGTGGTTGGAGATATTGAGGAGGACATTGGTGAACAAAATTATAGGAACGGGACTGAGATTTCTAGCCAAAAGATTCAGCTTCCCAAGCCTCTGCCCACTTCATCATTCGTTGTATCTGTAGACGAATGGCAGACGATCCAATCTGGTGGGGAGGAGATAGGTAGGTGGCTGTTGAACTCTGATAATCTTGACTTTGTTGATCAGATTGGGCCCAATTCATATAAGGGTGTTTACAAGGGGAAAAAGGTTGGAATTGAGAAGCTTAAAGGCTGTGACAAGGGGAATTCTTATGACTTTGAGCTCCGAAGAGATCTTTTGGAGCTCATGACATGTGGGAACAAGAACATTCTGCAGTTTATCGGTGTTTGCATTGATGACAATCATGGTTTGTGCGTTGTGACAAAGTTGATGGAAGGTGGATCTGTATATGATTTGATCCTTAAAAACAAGAAGTTTCAGACTAAGGACATATTAAGAATTGCTGTTGATGTAGCAGAGGGGATCAAGTTCATGAATGACCATGGAGTTGCATATAGAGACCTCAACACACAGCGTATCTTATTAGATCGGCACGGGAATGCTTGCTTAGGTGACATGGGTATCGTTGCTGCTTGCAAAAGTGTTGGTGATGCAATGGAGTATGAGACTGATGGATACCGCTGGCTAGCTCCCGAGGTTAGTTCATTGTTTCCTCAGTTACAATCCATTGAATTAACATAGCTAGGACTCATCAGTGATCCTGGTATGTTTATTTTCTTACCGAAGTTACGCTAGCCATTTAGGCCACATTGTTAACAACTATAGGTATAATATCCATTCCATGCATTTTGTGCTTCAACCTAGTTCAAAAGCTCGGGAAGCAAATTGACATTGTTCCGTTTCCATATGCATTGCATATCTAAATGTGCCATAAATTTAGTTCACATCTGTTGCCGTTGTTACAAGAACTTGCTGATATGATAGAATTGCAGATAATATAGGCAATATTTTGCTATAAAAGCTCTACCTGAATTGATCTTCCCATCATGTAAGATTTGATTTCTTTTCTATTGACAGAATTTGGGATAAGTTTCACAAGCACTCATTAAATACAATGCATCTAATTCAACTTTTCAGGATCAGTCCATTTTCACTAAAGCACTTTATTTCACTTATCCCGACATAATTGTTTGAGCATGCCTAACATGTCTTCATAATTGTTGATACTTTACATTTAAATAAATATTCCTTTATCCTAGCACTCCTCTATATTCCATTCAACTTTTCTTAACCACTTTTATTCATTCCACTAAACAAATCAGCTTCGCCGCAACCTTATAATAGTGCGACTTTCAGAAATACAGGTATTACGTGCAGAGCCCACAAATTAAAGAATAAAAGTTTTAGCACGATCATAGTTCAAGCATTATAGCCTAGCCTTTCCCGATCAATTTGCCACTCTACAATCCCATGATCTATCTAACTTTCATGAGCTTTTCATAATAATTAGATGCTGCTACAAAGTCTAGGTAAAGATACTTGATGATGAAAAGAACTATTTAAGGTCGTTTATTCGGATTTCCTTTTATTTGGGTTAAGGCAAATAACTTGGAACAGAATAATTTTTTTTTCTTCAAGTTCGGCCTACTGGGACCACCTTGTGTCACTTTCAGTTTTATATGTTACTTATCAATCTCAATTACTCCAATAATGTACTTGCTTAGATTTTTGGAATCATGGTACAATAAACAAAACTTACACTTAAGTTGTTCTTCCTCATAATGAATTCCAGCTAATATCTGATTTGTTGTAATTTGATTCAAGCTGTCTAGCATAATGGGTGACATCTTTAATTCACCAAAGTTTTACCACTTTTTTGATGATGGTATATCTAAATACTTAAAATAGCATTTATGATATTTAATTAATTATTGCTTTTGTTCACCTTTTTGGTTCCTCACAGATCATTGCTGGTGATCCGGAGTGTGTTAGTGAGACATGGATGAGTAATGTGTATAGTTTTGGGATGGTAATTTGGGAGATGGTTACCGGTGAAGCAGCCTATGCAGCATGTTCACCGGTCCAAGCAGCCGTTGGGATAGCTGCTTGTGGCCTTAGACCCGACATTCCAAAAGAATGTCCACAAATGCTCAAGTCCTTGATGACCAAGTGCTGGAACAATTCCCCATCAAAACGCCCTCAATTCTCTGAAATTCTATCGGCATTGCTGCGATCCAACAACGGCAATAGGTGAGCATCCTTAGCTAGTTTCAATGATATCCACTAATGTAAAACTATGCATAATGTAGAATCAGAAAAGCTTAATTATGTTGCTGAAATGAAGAAAACTCTTCTTTCATCTTCCATGGAAATAGATCTCTCTCTTTCTCTCTCATTCCAAAAAAAAGGAAAAAAAGGAAGGAAAATGTATATTTTATTGTTGTTTTGAATTTGGTGGTGGGAATTTTCTATTCATTTTCCTTGCCTGTTTCATCATGATAAATTAGGGAAATTCACATTGTTTATGAATGAGGTTGTCTGGTGGGCCTAAAAGCTTATATGTAGTGATGGAACTTAGACCTATCTTTATTGTTTTTATTTTTTTTCTCTGTTATGTTATCATTCAAGTCATGTATCAAAAGAAAAAGGTCGTCTTCTGTTTTATGAATTATGTTGGAGGGACCAAGGGTTGCTTGTGTGATCTTGTTTTTTGGTTCGTATGAACAAAGAATCATGAAAAAACACCCAGCAATTTTTTATGGACAATCTTTTTGGGCTCATGACATTATAGGCCTATAATCTCAAAGTGTAATTTTGTTCATGAGATGATGAATCCCACCAATATGGATGAGCGTAATTTTAAGTTTCTTGTAATGAACATAAGAAATCCCTTTTATCAAATGAAATAGATGTGATGCTAATACTCACCACCAATTGAATTGAATTTTTTTTTCGTTGGAAGAGTGCATTAAAATTTCGGACATTTTTTAAATTAAAATGGAGAAAGTGCGCCATTGGATGAAGAGATTTGAATTTTAACAATTCGAACTCTTGAGATAATTTAAAAGGTTAGTCAATTCTGTTAATCCAACATAACCAATACACCCTTAAAATATAGTGGAGATTAGCTTTCTAACTTATTAAATAACCAGAGAGGGTAGAATATCAAATTTTACATAAATATACAAGTTTTCGTTCTATAGTATTCTTGGTGATGTATATTTTTTGTGGGCAACTAAAATTATGAACCAGAATGCCACTTAGTATTACGATCCAATAATAATGTAAAAAATCTTAATTTGATTATCGTAAAAGATAAAATCGATATTTAATTTATATAATGTTACTCTATCTTTATATTATTGTATCAAAAAACTATAAACCTGCATAAATCTATTTCTTTCTTTACTTCCCAAGAATATAAATGGGTACGACAAAAAGGCAACAAAGCATATAATAAATGGACAGAAAATAAATACCCCTAATTTATTTTTTCCAAAAGAATAATGGTTTATTTTTTCCATAAGAATAATTGTGATTTTTACAAGCTATGACATGACTCGAAGTCACAGCCATCTAACAAAAGCAAAAGGAAGTTACAGCGCGCGTAATAAACGACATCGTATTTGCGATACCATGGCCAGTGGACCTTTCCCGAAACCCCCTTGACATTTGAAAAAAAGAAGAAATTATTAAAATCCAAAAATACCCTTGTAGACTTGTCGTCGTCACTCTAACCACCCATATTCACATTTTGTCACCCTCCAAACAAACCCAAAAAACTCAAGAAAAGCATAAAACCCACAGTACAAAAACCAGCTTTCTCTCTTAGATTCCATTCCAATCTTCTTCACCTCACAATCCTAAGCGGTACGTTTAATCTCTCCCTGCCTTTCTTTTATTGATCTCTTTCGTTGTGCCTTTGCATTAGAATCAATCAATCATGCTCAACTTAGGGCCCAAGTTTGGGTTTGTCTTAGTGGCTTCGGCGCCGATCCTCATCGGTTTGGCGTTTCGAATCCTTTACGGTGGCGACGCTGCCAATTCGTTTTTCTCGATTAATTTTCTGGTTTTGAGTCTGGTCGTTTCGGTGATCATGGGGTTTTGTGGCGTTTTCAGCAGCTTACTGCACTGTATGCTTCCAAGAAAGAGACCTAGTGAAGGAGGAGTGGTGGTTGTAGAAGACGAAGAAACCAATACGAACGACAGCAACGGCACCAGCTCTGCCGCAGCATCTTCTATTAAGGAGCAACGGATAGGCCACTTCGTCGCTGACTCGACGGTCAACAATTGCAGTCTCACCAGCAGCAACATAGTTGAAAACGACGTGCCGATCATGGCTTCGGGCGATTCCAACCCGTCCGATATCGACGAGGATTTGCACAGCCGGCAGCTGGCGGTCTATGGCCGCGAGACTATGCGGAGGCTCTTTGCTTCGAATGTTCTCATCTCAGGGATTCAAGGTCTCGGTGCTGAGATTGGTATGAACTTCGGAAACCTTCTGTTTGTTTCATTTATCGTTTTCATATATTTTCTTATAATTAATGAGAGAAATGGAAAGTCAATGTTGAATTCTGGAGTCATCTATGATATGTTGTGTAAATTGTTTTTGGATTCTGCTGTTTAAATTTTCACTTACCATGGAAAACAGTGTTGTATATGGATTTATGTGTAGCTAGTGCTGTTTTCCAATGTGGACTTTTGCTTCTTGCAGCAAAGAATCTCATTCTTGCTGGGGTCAACTCTGTGACCTTGCACGACGAAGGGAATGTGGAGCTATGGGATTTATCCAGTAGTTTTATATTTTCTGAAGATGATGTTGGTGAGAACAGGGCACTTGCTGCTGTTCAAAAGTTGCAGGAACTCAACAATGCTGTGGCTGTCCATACCTTGACAACCGAGTTGACTAAAGTACAGCTTGCTGATTTCCAGGTACTTTTTATGTAATTACATACTGTTTGATTACTGTTATGCAAGTTATCAAGTTTATGCTTTTGGGGAATGTTTGGGACATCTATTTGAATCTCAATTGCTGGGTCAGGTTTATTTAATTAATCACTGTTTGGTTATGATGACTAATTGCCTTCGTGGTTAATAAGTGAGGTAGTGTACATAGTTTCTGGTTGATTCTATTTATATGCATGGTGAATAATAATGTAATTGAAGGATACATAAAGACTAATAATACATGCTAGGACTAGGATTTTCCTAGGTTATATATGAAAGTTTCATTACCTAGAAATAGGAAGGTAATAATTTTTTTTTTAATGTGGAGAAAGGGAAAGGGGAAAGGGATTTTAGTGGAAACTAGCATTTAGGTCTCATGAACGTAACTTTGGGAAAAATTAGAGTACAAATTGAGCTACTCCACTAGCTTGTTAGCAATATTTAGATGATTGCACTTTGTCCAACTTACTATTCCCTTAGTTGAGGGCGGAGGGCGGAGTCTTTATAAGTTTTTGTTCTTTTGTACTGCTTCTGTTTATCATTTTCCAGTCTTCTAGGACTCCTAGTTTCTGTTGCATCAATACTGGGGTCTTTCCGATTTTGATAGGGAAATATTTTTACTTCTGTTGGTAGCATATCTACTAAAAGTTGCTTTACTAGTTCTATAGAATTTGTAATTCATATTTTTTATAGCAAAGAATTTTAGATATTCCAAATTGTGAATGCCTGTAAGTGGTCATGTCTTCTGTTCAAGGATGTAAGATTACTTGTTTGTCTAATTTTTCTACTGTGGTAGTTTTCTTATTGGTTACTGCAGGCATTTACTTAATTTCTATTGTTGTAGGCTGTTGTATTCACTAACATCGGTCTCAAGAAAGCCATTGAATTCAATAATTATAGTCATAATCACCAACCTCCAATTGCCTTTATTAAAACTGAAGCTAGGGGCCTTTTTGGTTCTGTGTTTTGTGACTTTGGACCCGAGTTCACTGTTTTTGATGTTGATGGGGAGGAACCGCACACCGGTATTATTGCATCCATAAGCAATGACAATCCTGCTCTAGTGTCATGTGTTGATGATGAAAGGCTTGAATTTCAAGATGGGGATCTTGTTGTGTTCTCAGAAGTTCATGGAATGACAGAACTAAATGATGGAAAGCCAAGGAGGATAAAAAATGCTAGGCCTTATTCATTTACTCTTGAGGAGGATACCACAGGTTTTGGTACCTATGAGAAAGGGGGCATTGTCACACAGGTGAAGCAGCCAAAAGTCTTGAAATTTAAGCCATTGAGAGAAGCACTCAATGATCCTGGTGATTTTCTTCTTAGTGATTTCTCCAAGTTTGGTCGCCCACCACTCCTACACTCGGCATTTCAAGCGCTGGACAAATTTGTGTCTGAGTTGGGGCGCTTCCCTATTGCTGGTTCAGAAGAGGATGCTCAGAAGCTTATATCTATTGCTAGTAAGATTAATGAGAAATCGGGAGATGGGAGGCTGGAAGATATTAATCCCAAACTTTTGCGGCACTTTGCCTTTGGTGCAAAGGCGGTACTCAACCCCATGGCTGCCATGATTGGTGGTATTGTGGGCCAAGAGGTTGTAAAAGCTTGCTCTGGAAAGTTTCATCCACTCTTCCAGGTTAGTGCACATTCTTGTTTCTCTAATGTAATGAAGAGTTGAAATGTTTTCATCCCCTCTGGAAAGTTTCATCAATGCCCATGTAATTGCACGGAATGCTTTGGCTACCTTAATTGTGTAGGCAACTCTTAGGCTTCAAAGAATTTACAGATATTATAAATCATAGGCCTCTATGGCTCTGTCTCAAATATACTCGCTCATACAAGGTGGTTTTACAGCATACAAGTTAAACATTCTTTTAGAGATTAAAATTATTTGCACCTAGTTATTTTAACTGCTGGTAGTAACCTAGAAATTTGACTTGTTGTGACAGTTCTTCTACTTTGACTCAGTAGAATCACTTCCAACGGAGCCACTGGAATCCAGTGATTTGAAACCATTGAATGGCCGTTATGACGCACAAATTTCAGTTTTTGGGTCCAAGCTACAGAAGAAACTGGAGGATGCCAAAATATTTCTTGTTGGATCCGGGGCACTAGGATGTGAGTTTTTAAAGAATGTTGCCCTAATGGGAGCTTCATGTGGCAGCCAAGGAAAGCTAACTGCAACTGATGATGATGTAATTGAGAAGAGCAACCTCAGTAGACAATTCCTCTTTCGTGATTGGAACATTGGGCAGCCCAAATCAGCAGTTGCTGCTTCTGCTGCTGCATTAATAAATCCCCGTCTTAATGTTGAAGCATTGCAGAATAGAGTTGGCGCTGAAACTGAGAATGTGTTTGATGATACCTTCTGGGAGAGTTTAAATGTTGTTATTAATGCACTAGATAATGTTAATGCGAGGTTGTATGTTGATCAGAGGTGCTTATATTTCCAGAAGGCACTTCTTGAGTCAGGTACTCTTGGTGCAAAATGCAACACCCAGATGGTTATTCCTCACCTAACAGAAAACTATGGTGCCTCAAGGGACCCGCCGGAGAAACAAGCACCCATGTGTACTCTTCACTCATTTCCATACAACATCGATCATTGCTTGACATGGGCTCGATCTGAGTTTGAGGGGTTGCTTGAGAAAACTCCAGCTGAAGTGAATGCATATTTATCCAAGCCAAGTGAATATGCCACTGCAATGAGGAATGCTGGTGATGCACAGGCCAGGGATACTTTGGAGCGTGTTCTTGAGTGTCTTGATAGAGAAAGATGTGAAACATTCCAAGATTGCATTCGCTGGGCACACCTGAAGTAAGTCCTTACTCCTTAAATAATGGACATTACTGTAGCTTTTTCCCTTTGCCCCTCTCTCTTTTCTGTAATCATTAGTTATTGTGATGGTTTGTTTTCCAATTGCTGATGCCTGCTTTTTCTATACACAGGTTTGAAGATTATTTTTCCAACCGTGTGAAACAGCTGATTTATACTTTTCCTGAAGATGCTGCAACTAGTACTGGGGCACCATTCTGGTCTGCCCCTAAGCGATTCCCCCAACCACTGCAGTTCTCAGCTGCTGATCCTGCCCACCTTCGTTTTGTTATGGCAGCATCCATACTAAGGGCAGAGACATATGGGATCCCAATCCCTGATTGGGTTAGAAACTCTAAGAAGTTGGCTGAAGCTGTCGACAAAGTGAAAGTCCCAGAATTTCAGCCCAAGAAAGATGTGAAAATAGTGATTGATGATAGGGCTACAAATACAACTCCTCAATCTCTAGATGATGCGCAGGTCATTGATGACTTGATTATCAAGTTAGAGCATTGCCGAGAGAAACTCCCACCAGGATTCAGAATGAACCCAATTCAGTTCGAGAAGGTTAACTCCCTCTTTCCCTCTCTCTCTCTCTCTCTCACATCATGTCTTTCTGACCCACCCTTGATTTAGACTTAAGATAATTTATGTGCATGGCTGTTGATCTGGTTGAGTGATGCATGGGCAGGTTTCTTTGTACAACAAATAGTGGGGAATAGGATAAAAATTAGATGTAGAAATACCATTATTTTCAGATGTAAAGATATTTTTTTTTTATATAAAATTATATTGGGGCAGGGATTACATTATATACATTGGGTTTCGACCTCACCCATTACGAGAGTCAAACCCTAGACCTCTGACATAACGTGTGGTGATGAATACCACTAGATCATAGTACTATCGACCTCGCTCTTTACGAGAGTCAAACTCGAGACCTCCCATATAATGTGTGGTGAGAAATACCACTAGACCATAGTCCTAAGTGGCTTCATATATCAACTTTAATTCTTGCCTTTTAACACTCACGATTGATTGTTTCTTTCTGCCCTGCAAGTTGAGTCACCTTGGCATTTTATACTTGGCTTGGAAAATTTGCAGGATGATGACACAAATTACCATATGGATATGATAGCCGGGCTTGCGAATATGAGGGCTAGGAATTACAGCATTCCCGAGGTTGACAAGCTGAAAGCCAAGTTCATTGCGGGCAGGATTATCCCCGCGATTGCAACCACCACTGCAATGGCCACAGGGCTTGTGTGCCTGGAGCTTTACAAGGTTTTGGATGGAGGCCACAAACTAGAAGACTATAGGAACACATTTGCAAATCTAGCTTTACCTTTGTTCTCCATGGCCGAGCCAGTTCCGGCCAAGGTCATCAAGTTTGGCGATCTGAGCTGGACTGTCTGGGATCGGTGGATCCTGAGAGACAATCCTACTCTGGGGGAACTTATTCAGTGGCTCCAGGACAAAGGGCTGATTGCTTATAGCATCTCATTTAAAAGTTGCCTGCTTTATAACACCATGTTTTCCCGGCACCAAGATCGACTGGACCGGAGGATGGTGGATCTGGTTAGGGAAGTGGCCGGGGAGGAATTGCCTCAAAATCGTTCCCACTTTGATGTTGTTGTGGCTTGTGAGGATGATGAGGGGAACGACATTGACATCCCTCCTGTATCCATTTACTTCCGTTAGGCCGTGCTCTCGAAGGCGCCTGAATTGAAGGTCTACATTTTTAGGATTTAGGCCTCAAAAACTTTTTGAGTCCTGTCTTAACTGATGCTGATGAGTACACAGTTGAAAATATTTCATCAGAACTGTGTAACATGTTCCATGCGTATATATATGTACATCTTCACTAGGTTTGAATGTCACCTTCATGGGTTTGTCTCCCTCCTTACTCCAAGATAGGCTTAATATTTTTAAGGCTTATTACTTAAAATGCACTAAGAACATGCCAGTTAATCTCAAAATGCAATATGAACGGAAATTTGCCTCATTTTGCATTAGGAACAATAATAATGTCGAAAAAGTTACATAATTTAATTGACACCATTACTAACGCCATTAAGGATAGTTATTTGGCAGGGTATTTTTATTCATTTTGGTCGCTAGCTCCTTCATTCATTCATCTCAAACAAATCCCAGGAAGAACCTGATGAAATCCATGAGAACCTTTCTGGGTTTCCTCAGACTTTCTCCAATCTCAAAATTGAAAAAGAATCAAGACCTCCAATCTCAAAATTGAAAAAGAATCAAGACAGACAAAAATGAAAAATTGAGCAAACCCAAAAAATCAAATCAAACCCAAACCAATCCAATCCAGAGAGTGAGAGAGAAACCTTATTGGGTTGCACAATATAAGCCAGAGACAATGGCTTGTGCAAGAGCAAGAAAGGGCCAAAGAAATTGGAGGGAGATTGGGGACCGATTAATTTACATCAACATACACCGAGATTGAGCAACATCCATATATCAACAAAAAGATTACCTTGAGAATTACCTAAACGAAACTAAAAACAATGCAACGTGTAAAAGGAATTTTTTTGCAGATCCAAGATGAGATGTTTTCCTCTCAAAGAACATGTGGGAGGACAGCTAAAACAGATGGGAAGGTTTGTTGTTTTATGAAAATGTGTCAATGCCTTAACCAATCTTGTGAGAGAGTTAAAAGACTTTGAGGGTTGGCAAAACAAATCCCAGGGAAAGCCATGAGTGCATACCCTTTGGACCTTAAGAACTCCGCAACTGAACCAAAAGATTCAGGACTAGGCATGTGCAATTCAACCTCCAAATTGACATTCCCGGTCGGGCCGGGCCTCAGTCTAGCGCCCAAGATAGAGGTCATCAATGGCGGAGCCAATTCTTGAGGAAAGTTTCCCTAGAACTACTAAATGAAGAACTCATCAATCCTGTAAATAGTGATAGACGAATTCGACCCGGTCCCACGTATCTGCCGCTTGATCCTTGCCGTTTACGAGCCAGATCTCTACAACCCCCACCTTCATCCCCACTGTTGGATTCCGCCCCAACCCCGACTGGGTCGTCAAGCGCGTCACCTACAAGCAAACCTCCAGCCAGGCGCCACCCTACCTCATATACATCGACCACGACCATGAAGAGCTAGTCCTCACAATTCGCGGCCTCAATTTGATCAAAGAAAGCGACTACAAGCTCTTGCTCGATAACAAGCTCGGAATGCAAATGTTCGATGGTGGCTATGTGCATCACTGTCTTTTGAAGTTGGCGATTTGGTTGCTGAACGAAGAATGTGAGACTTTGAAGCAGCTGTGGCTTGAGAATGAGAGTTGTTACGATATGGTATTTGCCGGACACTCTTTGGGGTCCGGTGTGGCGCCTCTATTGGACGAATTTGGGGGAAATTTTCGCACCCTAATTTCTACCCATCTCCTTCTGTATAAAATTATTCAAATACCCACCTTTGGATGCCACATAGATGCCACATATGCACCATAAACGTTATTTTGACGGCGTCAGTTAAATGATGCAAGGTTTTCGATGTTGCTAGTGTTCCTAGTGCAAAGTGAGGCAAACTTCCGTTCATAGTGCATTTTGAGATTGACTGACGTGTTATGTGTGCATTTTAAGTAACAAGCCTATTTTTAATAAAGAAAGACACTATTTATGAGTTTTTTTATGTATTAGGGAAATGTGATCTATATTGTGGGCAAAGAGTTAAAAATAAGATGTTGTATTATTCTCGAGATTCAAAGAAAATTTGCCATTGGTACTACTGATTTTGTTGATATTTCTATCTTTTGTGTGATGGAAGTTTTGGGCTTCTTTGTGACACTCATTACGAACAAAATTGATACTTAATATATAAAATTTCTCTCTACAGAATATCGTTATATCAAAAAACCTGTGCAAGGAAATTTGACTAAAAGAGAGCTCAAGCAATAATCAATTAGCAACTTATTCATCTTTTCTAAGCAAAAATTATGTGACCACTAGTACTATGGTGCATTGGGATTCCTTTCCACTCTATATAATACACGGTATAAATTTCATACCTAACGCCACTGTGTGCAAACAAAAGAAGAAAGTACGAAAATCATGCGGTTTTGTAGTCGGTACACAGCTTAGGTTTGAAAGTTTGGAACAGAAAATGTGATTAATTACAAGTTAAAAAGACAAAAGCATGTGTTGCAAATCAACTAGATGAAATATGAAATCAAAATAATGACAAGCTTTTCATTAACCCAACTATACCGTCGTCTTCTCTGATATATGTAAAATCCTATAACAAGTCAAGTACCATCATGGACATCAATCAAACCTTTAGTTTCGTTCCTTTACATAAAAATCTCAGACCCGACCACAAATTTGCACACCTTGCACCATGTAATCCAGAAACGAGTAGCATCAGTTTTTATCGGCACCTTCATCAAATGCACCTGAGTTCACAACTCGGAAATCCAGTTGCTTCTGGTGCTTCAATCGGCGGCGTTCATCAAAGCTTTCCCATCCTTCAAGCTGAGAAAAGATTGTTGGCATGTCATTAAAAATAACAGATTTGACACAAGAACATTTGCAGCGAAAGTACACACCTGACGAAGAATATCCATGGTGATTTCTGTGTTGTGCAAATCGAGCGTTGTGAGCTGCAGGCACATTTTGAATATCGTAGAAGGAAGAGATCTCAACCCATTGTTGCTGAGATGCAACGACTGCACAAAAATAAAACTTTCGGGTGAGGTTTGTGGCCATACCAGTACCACTTCCTCTACAACTGCTCAAGAAAATTAGAAAATTACCACTGGAAATATGATATCTCCACTATCTCAAGTAATAGTTTGCTTAATTGGCACATTAGGCAGTAAAAACTGAAAACAGTCAAAGTTTCTGATGGCGGACATCCATAGGGGTAACAGTCATGGTGCAATGTGAATAAACGCTTATGTCCTATGGACACATTTGGTGAGCAGGATTGAGTTGGACTAGATAACCCTTTAAATTAATTGTATTTTGAATGTGAAATGGATGCGATTTCATTGTGGGAGAATTAAATAGGATTAGACATAACAGGAAACTTACCTTTCTAATCCTACTATCTAAAGGGAATTGGATTGGATAAGTTTTCTTCTATCTCTACTCCCTCTAATCCCCTAATAATGAAAAAACATCGATTTTTATATTCAAAATACATTGAATTTAATGAGTTATCCCATCTAGTCCCGCTCACCAAATGAGCCCATGGTATAATTACTAAAACAAAGAACTAAAATAAGAGAACCCTAACAATACATTGAAAAATAATCTTGAAAGAAGTTGCAAAAAGAATTCTAATTTATTGCAGGAAGAGCTTAATCTGTGTAACCTCTCCAGAACAACCTGCCACACATGAATAATATGGAAGCTCTAAAAGGTTAAAAAAAACTCGGGGTTTTAGGGAAAACAACGGGACAATAAGTTTGAAACGCTAGTTATTAGTATGGAGTCTGGACCTTTAGATTATGCAAGTTGCCAAATGTCTCTGGCAACTCGGACAGAAGATTTGATGAAACATCAACCTGCCACCATGCCAAAGGTAAGTCAGATAGATGCATTCACAGAACAGTAGGGAAAGCAACCAACCCTCACCCCGAACCCACCCAAAAGAAGAAAAAAAAAGGAATAGAAGACTACCTCAATAAGAGCGATACAGTTCCCTATGCATGTAGGCACGGTGCTTATCCTAGACAAAGAGACAGGTAAGATAGAGTTAAGACACAAGCCATTAGTTAATAAAAATAACTTAAAGAAAGAAATGCAACTATGCAAGAGAAAAAAAAGGAGAACCAGATTTTGGTACTCGTATTCTCTATAAGAAAAGACATGTCCTTGCTCAAATACTATCAAAATCACCTGTTATTGTTTACTTTCAGAACTTCAAGCTTAGTTAGAAGTCCTATTTCATTTGGGAGGCTAGACAATTTGTTTTCCGCTATATGAAACTGCCTCAGTGATGTCATCAAGCCCAGTGCAGGTGGCAAAGTCGTTAAACTGCATAATTCTTGCAATTATCAAGCATTCAACAAAATGTGAAGAAGAAAATGAAAGCCATTCCATTTTAAAGTGATTAGTTAGTCATATCGTAAAGCACAAAATATACTCACTGGTTTTGGTCCAGTGACAGAAAAGTTATATGCTTCAAAGATGCTAGTGCTTCCCAGTCAATAGAATTGTCCAATATATCATTTGAAGCGAGGAGCAATTTCTACACAATTTTGAGAATGAAGTGAACTGTGTAAAATTTATGGAAAGAAGCTGATGAAGTTGGAGTCTATATGTGAAAAAGAAAGGGAGGTTTGTATACCTGTAAGGAACTTAGACAGCCAATCTTGGCAGGTACATCTTGAATAGCATTATTGCTGAGTTCAATAACTCTCGTAGAAGTTCCAGAAGCCCACACTTCATCAGGTATAGCCTTTTCAATTCAACAAACAAGAATTTTCAACATCAAAAGCTTTCGGGTCTCTAAAATATTACTAGGAATAACTATCAAAGTCGATATTGCACTACTAAAAGATTTACAGGTATTATGATTATGACTCCCACTTAATTGTCTAATGGAAAAACATGTTTAAAAGATTTTCTTATACCTTCAAGTTGTAGTCACTGAGTCCAATAACCCCTGTAGCCTTCCATCGATCCAGTCGGTTCTTATCAACATGAACTTGTGTCTTTTCTTTTCCCAATGTATTAGCATTGTTGGGTCTGGAAATAGGGCGTGTTTGAGCTTGTTTTAGGATGGGACCGTCCTATTCATACAAAAAAGTTATCAATAGCCAAATCATTATAACTCCAAGTTCCAACATTTCCAAGAAAACATTTAAAATCTCTACAGTTACTATAATGCAAAGCATGATGACATGATCACCTACATTTTTACTGAAGAAAGAAATGATCTTCCTTTGATAATTTTTCTCTCCACTTCAAAACTAGTGGGTTTCTACTAATTCAACCAAACTCAATCTCCCAATTCAAGAAAGCAAAAAGGTAAAAAAGTATTGAAATGAATCAACATACCCCTTGGTGCAAGCCCTGAGCAGCCATGAGCATTATCTTGGACCCATTAGTGATTTCAGACTCCTTCAATGTCATCACATCCACCAAAAGCTTCCCTATTCCCAAACACCCACACCCCAAAAACTAAAATCAATCACAAAAATGCAAAATTTTCCATTCATTTATGCTAACAGAAGCTCAATCAAATTATAGAGAAGAGAAAAAGAGACACCTTTGCAGATGAGCTTCTGACCACGAGGGAGGACATTGGTGAGAGGTTGAAGAAGGGTCTTAAGGTCTTTGATGGTGGAGTCCGGAGAAAGGTTTGTTATTGGTATGCTTGTACCGCTGAATTTGACGGTGAGGCTTATGGTGGCTCCGCTATTTTCAGCCCCGGTGACACAGCTCGCCATTGAAGAAGCGATGAGTTGAGTGGGTCGTGTTCTTGGTGTGTGATCTCTGCTATAACTTGCAGATTCTCCATTTAATATCATTTATATACATTACCCAACAAAAGTACGGGTCCAAGCTAAAACCAACTTCAACATAACTGAAATTTTTTATCAGCGCACATCATTGGGCCGAGCTGGTATGGGCCATCCCGAAAAGAGGATTTTCAATTTAGACCCAGCCCAACTTCTTTCTTGTTTTGACAAAAGCCCAGCCCAACTTCTTCAAGCATGTAACATTTATCTTACTGGTCTCCGACTCGGAGGGGTGTTGTGCAAAACTGAAATACTGAAAGAACACACCATTAAAAGTTGCTTAATTTCCAGCGTGGTTTTTATATTCCAGCACATTTTGTATGATAAATGAAGGAATTACAGTCACTGTAGAAGAACATGCCATCAACAAACTCATTAAAATTGTCTAGAACAGAACACAGACTTATTTAATCACAAAACTAAACTAATCATTTAAAACAATAACATTAATTATAATAAACGTACTATATTACAGTGTTTTTGCCAGCTAGATCTGGTCATTTGGAGATGTAGAAGTTGGACCAAAACAAAGGAGAAACTTTTAGTTGTGTTTAAAACACCGTCATTATCATCTTGATAATCTCATATTACGTGCAATGATATCAGTGAAGTAAGAATCTTACGAGATATGATATTACAAACACACTTAATAATTGTTCGAGAACAAGTGATTTTAATTTGATAGCTTTGAGGCATCTAGATTGAGGTGGAGAAAACGAGCAAATACATGCCTTAATTGGGGTGGACCAAACCCAAATTTTCATAGTTTTGTTCACATGAAAGGATGAAACCGTGAAAGTGGATCTATCTATGTGAGTCTCTCTAGTCATCTCTTATGTAATTTCTATGTTAAATAATTGTGATGTTTTCATTTCACGTGCGATAATAAAAGTGAAATAAGAATCTCACGAGATATGATATTTCGAACACACTTAAAAATTACTCGAAAACAAGTGATTTTAATTTGACAACTTTGAGACATCTGGGGTTGAAGTGGAGAAAATGAAAACACATGCCTTAATTGGGGTGGACCAAACCCAAATTTTCAGAGTTTTGTTCACATGAAAAGATGAAACCGTGAAAGAGGATCTATCTATATGAGTCTCTCTAGTCATATCTTCTGTAATTTCTATGTTAAATAATTGTGATGTTTTCATTTCGCGTGCGATAATAAAAGTGAAATAAAAATCTCACGAGATATGATATTCCGAATACACTTAAAAATTGCTCGAAAACAAGTGATTTTAATTTGACAGCATTGAGACATCTGGGGTTGAAGTGGAGAAAATGAAAACACATGCCTTAATTGGGGTGGACCAAACCCAAATTTTCAGAGTTTTGTTCACATGAAAAGATGAAACCGTGAAAGAGGATCTATCTATATGAGTCTCTCTAGTCATCTCTTCTGTAATTTCTATGTTAAATAATTGTGATGTTTTTATTTCACGTGCGATAATAAAAGTGAAATAAAAATCTCACGAGATATGATATTCCGAATACACTTAAAAATTGCTCGAAAACAAGTGATTTTAATTTGACAGACATCTGGGGTTGAAGTGGAGAAAATGAAAACACATGCCTTAATTGGGGTGGACCAAACCCAAATTTTCTCAGTTTTTTTCACATGAAGGGATGAAACCATGAAAGAGGATCTCTCTCTAGTCATATCTTCTGTAATTTGTACGTTCAATCAATCAAAGCATGAAGCATGAAGCATGAAGCATTCATTGTTGGATCTACCACAAAAGTCCATGATTTCTACTTTGACAGTTCTTACCTCCATCGCATGTGAACTTTTCAGAATCCACCCACAGGCACTGGGACTGGGTGCCTGGGTGGGGGGAGAAAGAGAGTTGAGGGTTTCATCTGCTTTTAACTTTTCCTTTTGGAAAACAGCAGATTTTTCAGAACCACCAAACATGCATTGTCTCCACTATACTGTGCAGGTTAATTATACATATGGGGACCATCACACATGTTGCATATCATTACCTTTCACCCCCTCCTTTCTTATTCCCTCCTTAAACTAATTATGCATGTTCATGCCTTTCATGTTTGATTTTGTAAAAGATGAGATCAATATCCATTTGGTGTGTAATATGTCATTAATATTACAAGTTAGCGATGTTTTATTTCATTGTGTAGTTGGTAATTTTAGATTTAACTCAATATGATTCTCTTCTTAATCTTTAATTCTTTATCATTTTCATTTTTCTATAAACGATATGAAAAAAATGAGAAAATTACATATAAAAACTTAAGAATAGAGAATCAAACTCGAGAGCTCTTTCATAGGGTAAGTAAATAGTACTTTTTTTAACAACTTGAACTATAACCCAATTGGTTTTTAGTTGTGCTAGTGTCGGTAGGTGAAGGTTTTCTTTGACTTTGGCACACATACGCTAATATGTTTGCTTGCTAATAATGGGCTGTCAAGAAAATAAGCAGGCTCCCATGCTCCAACATTGTGTGCAATATTGTATATTTATTGTCAATGTGATCCCCCAACCTACTTGATTATACATAGAATAATGAAGATATGGTGTACATTTACGTACAATTATCCTATTTCTCCTTTTGTCTGCTAATCAAACCAAGAAGGTGCACATGATCCTCATAAAAGATTAAAATGCTTATCTTAGTGATACCCATCCTTTAAGCTGATTCTAGTCATTCACTTGTTGTAAGACTTAAGTGCATTTATGGGCACAAGTACGCTAAGGTAAACTCAAAGCTTAATAACAAGGTACGAACCATTACCATCAGTCATTAGTCATTACCAACTCTTGATAGTGAAGTAATTTTCTCCCTCTAAATTGTAAAGCCAATCTAAAAGACAAATAAAGTACCCCAAATATAGGCCAGAGCTGTAATTTTGTAAACAAAAAGATACCCAACAATAAGAGGCTTGACCAGGTCCACACAAAAATCTATGGAAAAATTAGGCAAAAATTACCCATCTACTAAAACAGGACCTCTCATCTATATTTAGGCCCTAAATCCCAATTACCCATCTACCAATTAGAACCTCTCATCCCACAATGTTCTCTTAAACCCCCATTAAGGCTAAAAGCCTAAAACAAAACAAAGGACACCTCCTCTCTCAACTACCTTAACCAACTGCCGAACCCCTAACCCTACACGCCATATCAATTTTACCTATCTATCCAATCCAATCCCATCCCAACCTCATTCCCTTTTTTCTCTCTCTCTCTCTCTCTCTCTCTCTCTCTCTCTCTCTCCATCTCTCTGGAAAGCTACACAAAACTTTGCAGAGCTCCCTTTCAAATTTCAATCACCAAGGCCTTTGCTTTAAGCAAGCAAAAACCCAGAAACCAAAATAAATCGCAAATTAAATTGAAAAATAGACGCAGCCCAATTCATATCTCTCACTCTTTCTTCAGCCCAAGTTGCCAAGTTTCAATTTTGGTTCGAATTTGCATCTGGGTCGTGACAGAATTTTTACATCTGATCCCAACCCTCAAATGTGGCGGCCGTGGAGCAAATCAACGGTTCAGATTCACAAAACGTCATCGCCGGCCTCCCCCTTCTCGTTCTCCTCCTTCAAAGACATTCAAAACCTCTGCGCCGACGACAACAACAACAACAGCGACCAGCAGCCACCGACAAGCGCCACCACAAAGAAAACATCTGCTATTTTCCACCGAGTCCGAGTCGCCAACTCGCTCTTACGCGCTTGGTCAACTCGCCCGCCCCTCCAAGCCCAAGTCCAAGCCCAAGCCCAAGTCCAAGCCAAACAGCCCAACGATGAAGCCCCCGCGGCGCAACCCGAGCCGTCCATCAGCTCCATTCCAGACGCGGAGAAGCGCATTGTCGTTTATTTCACGAGCCTGCGTGTCGTGAGGCGAACGTTCGAGGACTGCAGGACCGTCCGATCAATTCTTCGAGGGTTTCGCGTGGTGTTGGACGAGCGAGATCTGGCAATGGACCACGCGTTCCTAACCGAGCTGCAGCAGATTCTGGGTCAACAAACGAAGTTGACTTTGCCGCGTGTTTTCATTGGAGGGAGGTACATAGGTGGGGCGGACGAGGTGAGAACGCTGAACGAGACGGGCGAGCTCAAGAAGTTCGTGGAAGGCTTGCCCGCACAGGAACCGGGCGTCTGCGACTCTTGCGGTGGGTACAGGTTTATTCTGTGTGACGAGTGTAGTGGCAGCCACAAGTTGTACTCTGACAAAAATGGCTTCAAGAGTTGTACGTCGTGCAATGAGAACGGCCTCATCAGGTGCCCTTCTTGTTCATGTGCACCACTCTAATTTTCCCTCTAAATTAGACAAACAAAAAAAACCCCTTCGTTTTCTAAATTTTATTTTTGGTCACAGGAGTTTTTGTAGTTTTGTTTTTATTACAAATGTTGTTGGGTAATGTAAGAATGTGTAGTCCCAGCAGATAAGGGGTGTGTTTATGTTAATGTCACCCATTGGATGCTATGGCATCTCAACATTAATGTTAGCTAACTTTAGTTTCATATTTGAACAACTGAACTTAGTTTGAATACATTTTTTCACATATTTTTTGCTTTCGATATTAAAAATAAGGAGAATCGAACGCACAACTTCTCGAAGATTGTTTTGGTTTTAGGTCAAGTTTAAGGTGCTAGTGCATGATGCTGATCGTGTAACATCTTATCCGAGAGACCAAGACCAAAAATACTTCGGGTTGAAAGGTCCATTGTATTTAACTATTTATGCAAGTAGCATTAAGTAGGCAACACAAACAGGTGGTGGGGTTGGTTGTCAAAGCTCCCGTGTATATGCTTGAAAGCTATTAGATCTAATTGTAGGGTGGGTGCCCTCATACTATAGGGCTCTTTCGGTTTCAAACTCAAGACCCTCAACATTAGGTTATTGCATAGCAAATTGAGAATATCAGTAAATCAATAATATTAGTAAAGAATTTTTATATTTAAAGATACAATATAAGTTACAATATTATACGATCGTTGAAAAAAAAACCGACAATTTTTAAGTTTAAACTTGATGAGATAACTTACATAGTTCAGCATTGAGAGACTTTGTAAAGATAATGAGCGTACTTGTTTGACATAAGAAGACTAGACTCTGATCAAACTTTTAATTAAAACGTGGAGGAATGTGAAAGGGAGAGGATGCAAAGTTAGGAATTCTCTCAAATTCAAAATGGTGATATCGTTGGACGAAAATCGTGACAAGTTGTACTTGTAAAATATAAAGCCATGGGCTCTTATGAAAATTGTATGTACCCAAAATTTAAAAGCAACGTAGCCGAAAATTGAAGGCACACGTGAGATAATTGTGAACTTACATCCTTTCTCGTTTGAATGAATAATGCTACACTTCTCGACCTTTCTTCCTACCATGATTTAATCACACTGCGCTTGTTGAGTTTGTACAATGTGATTAATTTTGACATGCACAATAAAACACAACGAAGCATTGTGCATGTCATGTGTCATGTAAGATCATTGTAAATTTGCATCCTTACTCATTTGTATTGGTAATGCTACACTTTCCGACTATTTTTTTTTTTTTTTAACCAACATAACTTTATCACATTAAGCTTTATAACATGGTACTTTTTCATTGCAAACGATGCATTGTGCCGTAACCCATACAATCATACGCCACCAAATCCAATATTGTATGTACATATGAAGAGAATCCTAATGTCTCGTTTGGTACGCCGTATTATACTGACTATTTCAGTCGGATAGACTAATCTGTCTATCGAATAGACTGACTATTTAGTTAGGCGTTTGGTGCTCTACCGGATTAAAATACCAACTATATTATACTGACCGGATTATATTATACTAGTTGATAAGAAATATCCATATTATAGATTTTAATTATGTATATTATTATTTATTTTAATTCATTATTGAGATTATTATTATTATTACTATTTATTTAATTATTATTTATTATTATTTTATTTATTATTATTATTATTACACTTTTCAAGATTGCTAGTCATCCAACTATTTAATACGAACAATTTCGAGAGTATTATTTTAGCGGGTGTGGACCGTATAAAGGCACTCAACCGTATTAACTTATTCGGTGGCTAATTAATATGAGTAGTACCAAACATTGATTTCGTATTATATTATCATATCCGGTTCCTTATACGGCATACCAAACGTAGCCTAAAATTTTCTATTTTTGACTCAATTAAAAATCTTAGAGAAAACCCCACTTAGAGAACTCCATTGCAAGCCCAAATGAGAGCCAATGACATGAAGCCCAAGGCATATTGGGCTACTATTTTCCAATGTGGCAAACTTAGCCCAAGGCCCATATATTCTTAACTTGTCAACTTTGAAAGAAGATGAACTTATACGGAAAAAAAAAGAAAAAAAAGATGAACTTATTGTTGTATCAAAATTTAACCTTGATCTATTTCTTTTCTCTAACTAATTGAATTTCATCGATGTAAAAAACCCGAAAATAATACGAACTGGAACTATACTGAGTTACAACCACCGGCCTTGCTTGAATTGGGCACAAGGTTGAAGCAAGGTACCATGAGTTTGGGCATGGGTGACCAAATCCCATGTGGTAGGGTTGCCGGCCATTTCAAACGACGGAGGCAAACTTGGTGAAATTGGCTTGTATACCACCTCACATATGCATCTGATATTGTACCCTACACCACCTCAATCATGGGAATATAAGGGCACCTTTGAGAAGGATCGGTTGCCTAATTTCATTCCATAGCAAATTATTCTATCTTAAATTAATTAATACATTTGTTCTTCAAATTAAAGATTTTATTAACCACTACGGGTGGTCATGTTTGTGTTCGAATCTTCTTAGGCTATTTTTGTTTGGCCAGCCCTTAAAGGCGTATAGAAATTGATTCAGAAGGAGAAGCGGGGCGTCTATCTAGCTGTAAACGCAGATACGGCTAGTTGTTGGACCCCTTAACTGCTTCGTGAGTCCCTAATTAACCCCCTATTGTCTGTAAGCCTAGATACGAAGTGGAGTTTTCGTACTTGAGGCTAACCAAGTATGGTTTCCCAATTATCAAGTAGACAACAACTAATTAGCGTCTTGAAAACTCATCCACGAGGCTCAAAAGTCGTAGATTGCTGATCTAGTGTCACTTGAAATATAGGTCATAAAACATTATCTATGAAAACCAGGAGGTTGTGTTGTCTATTTGTTGAGCAAGGAGACCACACAAAAGCCCCACTTTAGGTCATGGGTCTAACTCCACCACCACAAACCTTAGAAAAATTCAGCACCAATCTAGCTAATATTGGTCCAGCGCCTAAGAGCTTCCATGAGTATAACAACAACATATTAGCTTACAAAACCCATACACAAAAAGTCTCTATATATTACATTTTGTGTGTGTTTTGGACTGTCGATATATTTCTGCATGGCACATCTATATGTCATCCTCAGACACTCCTAATGGCTTTGCGCCCGAAAAATCCAAGTTAACTTTTTAATTTATTAACAAATAATATAAAAAAACACTATAATCAATCGTCCACGTCGATAACTTAAATTTGTAACATGATATTAACGTTTTACTGTCTCATTTTATAGAATCGATTGACCTCAAACCACCCATCTAAAAAGGGAAATTTGCATATCCCCTTCTCGAGAGTCATGCAAGAAAGAAGGAGATCCTCGCTTAAGGATATGCAAGTTTTCCTCTTCTAAAGAGTGTACATATATGAAGCCTAATGGACCCCATTAAGGTCATTGTAACTTGAAAACATGTTGCTGGGCAAAGAAGACTCTCTCTAACCCACTTACTCCTCAATACTTGAAGATCACTACAAGAGCACTATCACATTGATTTATAGAAGATTAATACTTCACTATTAACTTTTTTTCTCAATTTATAAATAAAGAATTTAAAAGAGCTAAATTATTTATTGGACATACAGAATTTAAAAGAGCTAAATTATATATTAATATGCTTGATAGAGAGCCCACATCCCCAAGAGATGACAAGTCGCTGGGTCTGAAAAATACATCCATGATGAGCTACTAATTGTTAAATGCTTGTTTCCTTGCTTCTGCAGGCCGCAACTCAATCTCATAATCTCAGGCTGTATACGTATATGCTTGTGTAATAATATCAATATTATATATGGAATGTCGATGTGGACTGGTTCTAGTTTCAGACTCACCCACCACATATATCCCAGAATAAATAAGAAATAAATAAAAAGACAGACGATGAAATTTTTCACTTAGTGCTATAATTTAGTGGTATTTTTTTATCTATTTTATATGTGAAGTCTCGGATTCGACGAAGAAATATAAATATATGAAGGGAAAATAGTTGTCAGCGTCCCTAAACTTTACACTAATTTTAACTATCGTCTATGAACTTTGTTATTAGTAACAGACATACATAATTATGTCTAAATATACAAGGATAGTTCTTCTATTAAACTTTTCAACGATTTCTGTTATAAAAACACACATGATAGTACAATTTTACTTTTATTCTTAACAAAAATCATTGAGAAATTTAACAGAAGGACTATCCTTGCAAGTTTAGGCATAATTCAAATACGTCTACTACTACTAATAAAATTCTAGGACGAAAGCTAAAATTTGTGTAAAATTCAGAAAAACTAACAATAATTTTTTCATATACGAATTATCAATCATATTATAAGATATTGTAATCACTAGTGGTAATGTAGTATTATTACCCTTGAAAATCACAATATGGTTCAAACCAAATCAAATCACAAACATGTGACACATTCTACATGTTTGATTATCATTATCATTAAATTTGAAAATTCTTCCGAAACAAAATACTTGCATCCTTTTTTAAGATGGGTGTGTTTGTTTCTTTGTTATTAACTATTTGATTTTTCTATATATGTCGGATAATCAGAATGTTTGTATTTTTAAACATAAAAAAAATTATTTCTATAAAAAATCTACTAAATTGAATATCATTTCTCCAACAACATATAATTCGAAACACTCGAAAGTTTATCAAAACGGACGGTGGTGATGGCTCTAGCAAAATACAAATCCGCAAATGGAAAAAGTTTTGGCATGTGGTAGCAAATGGCAAGACCACAAGACATAAAGAAGGGTAGAAAATGAAAACTCAACGAAAAAGTCACGTGTGTGGCACGTGGGTATGATGAGACGGCGGTCTCCATATATATATATATAGGTATATGTCGTACCGAGTCTGTGGCTGCTAGCTACCAGACAAGAAGCAAATCCAACGTTGCTGAATTGCCGCGACCCGAAACATTCAACTCTCGTCTTCTCTCCCGAATTTCGGTGCCCATTTCGGTAAGTTTTCGGTCGAATTTAAAAAAGTTGGAACTTTCCATCTAAATTATTTAAAAAGTCTCTGACACATCACGCGCTTTCTTCTTCGCCGCAGTGCAGAGACTCCCACAAACATCTCTCTGTTTTCTCTTCTCCCTCTGTGTGTATAGAGTACGTGTGTATAAATAAATATTAAAGCTTTTGGAAAATTTTGATCTTGGTTGTTGGAATGGATCGACGGTGGAGATTTGATGGGTTGGACCGCCGGGTGAGTGCGGTGGCTGTGTTGGTGGTTCTTCTACTGTTTCATCAGAATCTGAGCCCATGTTGGGCTCTCAACACTGAAGGTCCGTACAGTTATGAAGCTGGTATAATGGCTTTTGGGGAAAAAATAAGGCTTTTTTTAATGGCTTTTGTTTGGATGCAGGTTTGGCGCTGTTGAGGTTCAGGGACAGAGTTCTCACAGACCCTTTCGGGGCTTTGTCAAATTGGAATAAGGGTGGTGGAGAAGACGACCCTTGTTCTTGGTTTGGGGTCGAATGCTCAAATGGAAAAGTGGTCATTTTGTGAGTGGCATTTGCGTCTAAATATCTACTGATCCTTAAAAATCTTCTTTTTTTCTGTGCCAATATAAAAAGAATGATTTTTTTTTTTAGTGTAGTTTTGTCAATTTGTTAGTGTTAAGTCTTGTATTGTCTTTCTACATTGATTTACGCACTTGATTTGAATTAGGGTGGTCATATGAAGATCATATAATAAAATTATTTCACCATTGCTTTAGCTTAAGTGGTATGGAAATCTTCAACTTTTACTGATTTTTTCAATTTTTTAGTTTGCCATTTTCAATTTCTAGGTTTGATTTATAGGCCTGAAGGTCATACAATAAAATTATTCAACAGTGTTTTAGGTTTAAGCTTGTAAGTGGTATGGATGGAAAGCTTGAATTTTTACTGGTATTTTCATTTTTCAATTGTCAATTTCTACAATTTATGTTTGAATATCATATTCTATGAAATTGTGCTTAGATTCAATGTGGATGTGCTATGATTTTCATCTTATCAATGTAGAGAACCTTCCATCTCTTATATTAACTCACGGTTTCGTTACCCTAAAGTTGGATTTGATGAACTTGCAGGAATTTGAAAGATCTTTGTCTTGGAGGAACATTGGCTCCTGAACTAGGGAAACTGGCTTACATAAAATCTATGTAAAAACAAATTGTTTTCAAATCCAACAAAAGAACTCCAATTTTTTTTTCTTGTGATCTATTGTATTAATCTATTGTATTTTTGTCTGGTGCTCGTTTACTGCAGTATTTTGCGTAATAATTCTCTTTCTGGAAAAGTTCCGAAAGAGATTGCAGAGTTAATGGAGCTGGAGGTTTTGGACTTGGGATTTAATAACTTTAGTGGGCCGTTTCCATCTGATTTCAGCAACAATCCGTCTCTTACTACCCTGTATGTTTATCTTTTCCAACTTTTTGCACTCACAAGTCTTATTCTTCGAACGCATTTACAGTGTTACTAACCTTATCTTGTAATTTTGTTGCAGTTTACTGGACAATAACAGATTTCTTAGTTGCTTATCTCCTGAACTTCATAAGCTGAAGATGCTTTCTGAATGCCGTGCAGATCAGGATCAGCTAGGCGATGGTGCTTGCCTGGCATCGTGTATGAGCAGATCTATCAGCCGGTAAGAAAGTGAAAGTGAAACTGATCTTATCTTTGGATAAAATATACAAAGTGCCGGAGAAGCTCATACCTAGTTTACTAATAATTTGTTCATTTCTAATTCTGACCTTTATTTCAAATAATGCTATGATCCTGTTCAGTAAGCTCAGACAACATTAGGAACAATAGATTTCCCGAAACTCTTCAGTCCATGATGGCCCTTTTTGTTTGTTTGTTAGGAACACTGCCCAACCAGAAGGTGCAGCTTACCGTAGGTTAATGGGAACTGACAAAGAGTCATCTCGAGTCAGAAGGGCTAAAGAAAATGGCCTTGGTTTGTCATCTTCTTCTCCAACTTCTTCACCGCCACTTCATCAGCCTTCATCGCCATCATCAGTCTCAATTCCACCCTCACAATTCTTATCACCATTTTCAAATTCCCCTTCACCATCTCCATCTCCATCAAGCAGCTTTCTGATCCCTTCACCCTCGCCTTTACTAGCACCAACTCCAGCCTCTCCAGTCCCAATAAATCCACCAACAACTATTCTTCCACCACCAGTGTCAAGTCCTGCTCCAACGCCTTCCTTATCTTCCCGTCCAAGTCAAGGGGCTCAAAAAAGTTCCAACTCAAGGCATCGCGTAGTTCTGATTTGTGCAGGCATAGTTGGGGGTTGCTTACTGATTTTACTTTCAGTTAGTGGGGTTATGGTCATCCGAAGCAGTAAAGTTGTTACAGTGAAGCCCTGGGTTACCGGGTTAAGTGGGCAGTTGCAGAAAGCATTTGTAACAGGTGTACCAAAGCTCAACCGGTCAGAACTTGAGGCAGCTTGTGAGGATTTCAGTAATATAATTGGAACATTTGCAGATGGCAATGTTTATAAGGGAACTCTTTCAAGTGGGGTTGAAATCGCCGTGACATCTATCACAACAACATCTGCAGCAGACTGGTCCAAGAATTTGGAGGCTCAGTTCCGAAAGAAGGTAAATAGGAAACAATTCCCATCAAAGTTGATGCAATATTTAGATCAAGACTGTACCTAACTGTCACTAACATTGTACATAAACATTTGCCTTCTTTTTTTGGCAGATTGAAACGTTGTCCAAAGTGAACCACAAGAACTTTGTAAACCTAATTGGGTTTTGTGAAGAAGAGAAACCATTCACAAGAATGATGGTTTTCGAATATGCTCCAAATGGAACACTTTTTGAGCATCTGCATAGTAAGAGCTTTTCCCTAAACCCTAATATATCACTGATAACATGTTAATATGTTTTGTCATTAACATGTTAAAATTGTGTGTCTTGCAGTAAAAGAATCGGAGCACTTGGACTGGGGAATGAGATTACGAGTAGCCATGGGCATGGCATATTGTCTAGAGTATATGCACCAATTGACTCCACCAATAGCCCAGAAGAACTTACTATCATCTTCTATCTACCTGACTGAAGACTACGCAGCGAAAATATCAGATTTTACCTTTTTGAATGAAGTGACAGCAGCAAAGATGGGATCTACAGACAAGAAGCTTCGCGAAACCACTTCTGCAAATAGAGAAAGCAATGTCTACAGCTTTGGGGTCGTATTGTTTGAAATGATCACCGGTAGGATCCCATACTCTGTCGAAAATGGTTCTCTTGAAGACTGGGCATCACACTATCTGAAAGGAGATAAATCCTTAAGAGAAATAGTAGATCCTACCTTAAATTCTTTCCAAGAAGAAGAGCTAGAGCAATTGTTTGAGGTGATAAAAGATTGTGTCCATCCTGACCCGAAAGAAAGACCGGCAATGGCGGAGATCACGGGTAGGTTAAAGGAGATCACAGACATGGGACCTGATGGAGCTACACCAAAACTATCACCTCTTTGGTGGGCAGAACTTGAAATTATGTCAACAGAAGGAAGTTGATGATAAATGTCTACTTAATAATTTAAAATTTTCTTGTATATATCTTTATTATTTGTGCGTGTGTTTATTCTTTTACCTGATTCTGTTATTGATTATATAACAGCAGGATGCAAATAGGATATAGATTTGATTGTGTTGCATCTAATCTGAGTTAGAGGGATGATGTTGTAAATAAGTTAATAACTGAGAAAGTGAGAATTTTACAGCTTTCATAATTTTTTTTTCCAAATACATCCTTCATAATTGAAAATATACTTCCGGGATCAATAAAATTGAACTTTCTTTGCACTGAAAGGTCTCCTTTTGGTATTCTCCAGAGTTTATGTTCACAGTTTCATCTTCAGGCCTAAACCCTAGCTCCGGGACCGCTCAATATGGAAAATTCTGAAATGTATTTGCAATTAATGTACATCAAACAATTCTCAAGGTAGCAAGATTGAAAAGAAAAATGTTACAACATGGATTTCTAATCTTCGACTACAGCGGGATGAAAAGACTACTCAGGTGCATTCAGCTCAACCATCAACATCCTCATCTATCCACAACAGCAAATATATACATAGCATTCCCTTGGTCTGTCTTCAACTCTTGAACCCTTCTTGTTGCCGGGCGGGTTTGCAAGTGGACAATCTTCGAGATGGTGATTTCTGGTGAACTATTTCGAATAATGAAGCTCTGATAAGTTATCTCTTCAACACTAGAGATGAAGTCTCCCTGAAACTGGGGTCATCCAAAGCATATATAAACAAGAAGTT
The DNA here is from genome assembly GCA_037349345.1 of Oemleria cerasiformis. Lineage (NCBI taxonomy): Eukaryota > Viridiplantae > Streptophyta > Magnoliopsida > Rosales > Rosaceae > Oemleria > Oemleria cerasiformis. The sequence goes on from JAZGTL010000006.1 coordinate 3,463,532, forward strand.
CAGTCCCGTGCTCGATTGTAGAGGTCAAGAGTGTCTGTGTGGCTGGGGTCCATGCAGAGGGCTGCTTGACAATCTTGAAGGGCAGAGCTTAGGTCTCCAATCGACTCATGAAATGCCGCTCGAAGATGAAGCATTTGCAAGTCTGGTTTGAAAGCTATGGCCTTTGTGAGCTCTTCTGCAGCTTCCGTCTCTTTTTGTTCATCCATCAGCACTGGTGTCATGGGAGTTGACAATACATTAGTACAAGGTTTAAGTAGGGGTGCAACTCGGACGGGTTAGAAGGTCTAATCCAATCCTAATCTAACTTTCACAATTCAAGTTCGGATTAACTCGGTGTATTTCTGGTGGAGTTCGGGTTAGTTTGGGTTCGAACTTAAAAATTCATACTATACCATTCGATCCGGGTTGGACAAGTGTGGGATGAAGTCCTAACAAAATAGAAAACTTATCATAAGGGGTCAGAAAAAATACCTGCTGCCCTGTATCTGTAAGGGTATGTCCTCAATGGATCCAACTGTGTTGCCATATTGAGATCATTCTTTGCCATTTCTGGATCACAATACTCTGACCGTTTCTCATAAGCTGATGCATTACTACGCGCCTTCTCTATCAGCATCGTCATCTCATCATATGCAGCTTGCCGGTTGTTTTTCAGGTGATACACACGTGCTAGCCCTTGATGAGCTCTTGTATGCTTGATGTCAAGAGCACTCTTGTAGCACTCAGCAGCCTTGTCCAGCTCACCACAGTCCACATATATACTCCCCAAGTTATTTAGTGCCTGAAAAATTTATCACAAAATTAATACTATCAGTATCAGACAAGTACATGAAGGCATAGTACAATGATGAAGAATTGCAAGCATGATGATTTGGTTCTCACTTGTCCTTTTCGAAGACCGTCTGATGGACATTTAAGAGCTTCCTCCAGGAGTTGAATAACATAAGATGATGATTCAGAGTCCAGGCTGGTATCTGCCAGTGCATATGCTTGAAGGAAAAAGGCTTCAAATGACCTCTGAATGTTAATGGACTTTTCTGCCTTTGAGAGAGCTTCTTCGCGATTTCCAGTGTCATATAAAATCCATCCTTCATAGATCAGCCTCTCATGCTCAGAGGCAGAATTATTTCTTGCCAACCGCAAACTGCGCATTGCAGCCTTCTGGCAATTTAACCTAAAAAATTCATACTTGTAAGGAAGCTTTCATGTATCACAAAACAGCATATAAATTCATACTTAAGAAAAACCATAAGTTCCACCAGTAAAGAACATTTCAATCACATTTCGTTATGAGATATCCTGACTTATGTGATGAAATGCTACACTCTGTGTAGTTGGATTAAGATGAGAAAAACATACCGTAAAAGAAGCAGAGATTGCCGAAACTGTAGGAGGCTCTTTCGAGGGCTATGTCCCAACATCCGGTGTATGATACCCAGAGATCCAATGTCATCAACAGACGACCATTGATCATATAGGTGCATCCAGCAATCAGCTTGACTCAATTGCCTAACCCGATGGCTGAGAAGCTCAACCATGTAATTTCCACTAACCTTTCCATTAAACATCATGTAATTGGGTTCTAAAGTTAGTAAAACACAAATGTCTCTGAGAGCACTTTCATAATCTTCACGTGCAATGAAGAACCAAGCCCGTAATTCAATGCAATCCGGTGACAGCTTAAACCTAACAGTTTTTTCAATCTCCTGAATGGCTGCTCTAAGTTGCTTCTCTTCCACCTTTGCAACAGCTCTATACTTGTAGGGAAACAAAAGAGTGGGATCTAATTCAGTTGCAGTGCTCAAATCCAAAATCTTCTCCTTCCCGAGGTTATAGAGAGCACGTTCCTGGTACATCCACCCTGCTGGTTTATACTCGGAAATGATGGAGCTCATCAATGTATAGGCTGAATACTGTTGTCCTTGTTTGTACTTGGTCCTTGCCACACCAGCCACTGAGTAAACATGACCTGCCTTAGTTGCAGCCAGAAAACGAAACTGCGCATCCTTAAACTCTCTTCTTTCAAGTAAAACACAACCCAATTGATGCAGCACAAGCGTCTTCTGCCACCTTTGCATTGCGCATTCTTCCATCCTCTCCAATAATATCACAGTTGTGTTAGATACCATACTTTCTTCCATAGCCACATGGCTTAGAAAATAGTACAAAAAGAAACCGTGCCCTGCCATGGCCAATCGCTCCCTAACCTTGGAGCTACAAAGGAATTTCATCACCTTCGGATTATGGAGAGAATTCGGGAGCTCTCTCAGTAACACCTGCAAGCAGGCGGCTACAAGACGGTTTGCCATCTCCTCCAAACCATATTCAATAAGAACCAATGCATCATCAATGTTATCAACCAGTGAAGCTAAATAAGCATCACAAGCAGACTTCATCTCCTCACAACAGAACCTGTTTGCAAAAGAAAGTAGCTCCACAACAATTTCAGGACTGAACAAGTCCAATCTTCTAGTCCTACTATACACTTCTACACCTCTCATCCCCTTCACAGATATTCCGTTTTCCGAAAAATCTATCTTACCCTTTTTCGATTCTCTAAAACTTCCGTACAACATTGCCTCCAAAGGAATCGAAAGGGATGCAATTTTACACCTTGAACAATTGATTTCTACATTTCCTATACAAAATGAAACATCACTTTCCCCCTCCTCTAAACTCACACTCTCATTGCCCTCAAAAACAGGCACACGAATGGCTTTAGTGGGGTCCTGAATTTCTTGATCACATTGGCAATGGCTAGAAACCAAATTTGGATCAAACCCATGTACCAAAGCAAGCTTAGGACACTCAAGAACCTGCCCACTACAAGCCATAGCTGACATACCCACAAGCTCATCCTCTCTCCTCTCATACCTCAACCAAGCCGAGAGCACAACCTTAGAGTTCACATCAGCGGCATTTTGTCGAGCAGCTCGTAGGCACCGGCGGAGCAGCTTGGGGTCACCAAGACCCCGCAACAGAGAGTACTGCTCCAAACACAATAATGATCTATCAGATTGAGATGGGCAACTCTCTAAACGTCGATAGAGGTCAGCTAAGGTTTCAACAAAATCAGAGGGCTTGAGGTGAGGCTCTATGGAGGGTTCAAGGAGGTCAGTTGCAGGGAGCCCATAAGGCAGCAGAAGAGCTTCAGTCACTGAGACTGAGCTCAAAGTTTTGGGCTTTGAGTTCGACCCAAAAGATTTGATTAGGTGACTGTTGAGCTTAGCTCTTGAAGTACCAACATGGGTTTTGCCATTGGAAGAGTCAGTAGAATTTAGAGCGTGGACTTGGGTGCTTGTGAATCGGTCTAAAATCTTTAGACCACGCATATCTAAATGACAGTAAATTTTCTGCATATATGAACAACAGAAAAACAGAGAAACAAAAATTATAAAGCTTTAAACTTTGTCACCACCATGAGAGAAAAACATTTGAGTTTTTGGTTACCTCTGGCCTGCAAGAGAGGTGGTGAAACAGAGAGAGAGAGAGAGAGAGAGAGGTGGGGCAGAAGCAGACTAGACTGCTAGAGGCCAAGTTGGTGTTTGTTTCCCGAGAAAAAAAATGGAGGAAAATGGTCTCTGCTTTTCGTTTTTCTCTTTTCTTCCATGGGATATATTCTTTATGCAAAGCAAAGGCTCTCTCTTTTCTCACTTTGTCTCTGTCTTTGTCACTCTGCTCGAAGGAGGTTTTGGTTAACCGGAAAGTTTGGTTGTTATGGTGAGCTTATTGGAGGAGCTTATTGGAGTAATGGAGTAATGGAGGAGCTTATTGGAGTATTGGAGTATTGGAGTAATGGAGTTAGTCCAGCACCCACCGTCGCACCATTGTCAACCACTCCAATTCTGCCACGTGGGTCTACCAAATGGGAAAATGAGCCGTGCCCAAGTGAGTTTGGTCAACTGGTTCATTTCAATCTAAGTTTATCCTCAGCGTGAGTGCTAATTAATTTGATTAATTAGCCACAAAATGTGTATTGAGGAAAAATTCAATGTTAAGCAATGGTTATTGGCATTTAGCAAAGCTTCTAAGCAAAATGTAGTGGAAAAAGTTTATGCGTCAAATCAGCACCAAATGAACCCTTAAAACTAACTTCATTTTAACTAAATTAATTATCCTATTAATAATTAGTCCGATTGAAAGATTTTGAACGTCTTCACATGTTATTTATAAACTATCATGATATCAGAACTACCTATTCATATATCAATATATTTGATTTTCATTAAGATTCGACAAGAAAAACAAAAGAAAAGTTATAAACTTTGCACTCCTTAAACACGAATATAGTTATATCAAGAAATATGAAGTTTGGCAAAGTGGTTAAAATGTCTAAATCATGAATGGTCCTACAAATTGGGTTTTAACCTTTAAGGGCCATTGGGCAGCACCCTATGAAAAGTCCCAAGCATAAGGCCATTTAGATTTTGCATGCAGAAATAAAGCAAGGGAGTCGGAGATCAAATTAACAATAATGGGTTAGGAAGACATTAGATCTAAGTACACCCAATGTTCTTGGCTTTTAATAATGAATCATAATTATATATTTATGTGGTCTCTCTCCTGCCACTAGCTTTATTATTTTATTTTACACCTTTAAATATTTGAAAGGCAAAAAAATAATTGGGAGTTCGTTGAGCATCTTTGTCCACGACATCACAGCAACTTGCAAGCCCATCTCAAATAAAATAAAAATAAGAAAGCAAATAATAATTTAATTATGAATTATGGACCAATCAGATGAGTAACAGTGTATAAAGCAAAGAGCCAAGAAATATGATCACGTGCTTATGAAGTTTTGTGTCTAAAATGAGCCATGTGACTGTTCTGAAGAGACTTTGTTTCTCACCTGTATTGGCCAGCTTGCCAATTTGCACCAGCCTCTGCAAGTCATGCTATTGTCTGCTAAATCTGCACTTCCTGGACTCTATGCACCACAAAGCATAGAGTGGAGGATTTGTTTCACCAAAGTCAATCTTCTTCCTATGAGTAGGAGGTTTCTAACCATTGATTGAATGTAGGCCTCACACCCATCAACGATTAGAAATGATCAATAATAGCATAGATATTCAGGCAAATGGTTTAGGACAGTCCTTGTTGCTGGCAAGGAAATTGATGGTAGTTATAGGCTCGTTTGAGGAGCAAGATTGAATTGAATTGAAAAATTCATAAAATTTAAGTTATTTTGGAGATAGACATGAATGGTTTTTTGGGATTAGACATGACGAAAACTTAGCTCTTCTAACTCCACCATTTTGAGGGGATTGAATTTGATTTTCTTGATGTCTAATCCCTTCTAATCCAAAATAAAAGCCATTTAGTTTTAGCGTCAAAACAATTTGAATTTTATGAGTTTTCCAATAGAATCCAATCTTACCCACCAAACAAGCCCCAAGTGTCTAACTTATCACCAGGTGACAAGACAACTATCGATTTCGAAAGCTTGAGGCATAATAGCAATCCTTGAAACTTGTTTTAAACCTAGGCATGATCACAAATTCAATGCAATATTAAGGTCAAACAAGACTGCAGCATATTAATCAATGAATTCAGATCAGCTTAAAACGAGATGTGGTTCAAAGAAGAAGGGGGCACAAATGCATTGTGAATCAGACATCTTGTAGATAACACAGAGCATGAATAGAAATGTCCAACTATACAGTTTCCATATCAGCAGCATTACTAAAGCTCATGCAATTATCAACTTCATCATCCACCACATAACTGACGCCAGAAGATAGACACTGTCCACTCACCAATATTTTCTTTTTTAATTTTCACATTTATATATAATTAATCATTCAACAGACTGACTACAAAGACAATAATTAGAGCGAAAAAGAGGAAACAAAATAATACAACACCAGCTCAAGCATATATGAATTATAGCAATGTTTTTTGTAGTCTAAATGGAGCTAAAGAACATCCTTACTGATTAAGACTGACAAAAAAAACTGATTCAATTCCATGAAGAAATTGTATGTCGACGACATTATGGAATGTGAAATAGGAAATTCTAAAAGCAGAAGAAATCCAAGTAACCGGCAAAAAACATACCTGTAGCATTTATATGAAGTTTACTTAATTACATAGCGCTGAAGCTCCCTTATTATGTTTACAGAAGCCACCATATACACAAGTGAAAGATCCCTGGGAACAATTTTTTCGACATCCTTAATCTGCCTCTAGGATTTGGTCGTGCCAAATCTTGTAGCCATCCATAACTATACAAAATTAACATGTAAAAAGCACCCAGAAATTAGGTTTCTTTTTTACAAATGTTGACCAACAAAACTATACTTTAAACCCTCTTCACTTCATGCAAATATCCTTCAAACCATTTGTATGATCCAGAGCTTATACTTCTTTATAAACAGATATACAAGACAAGGTCCAATCAAATTAGCATCTGAGAGGCGCTTGCAAAGTGTAAGGTAGGTATCTACACTACCAGATTGTTGGATCCTTTTCCGTATTCCCTGCAGCACAGCTGTCCGGTCCAAATATTCCGGGGACAAACCCAAATCAAGCATTTTTATTACTGTTTCTGCAGCATCATCAAAATGTCCACCTTTAATGTAACCTCTTAGCAACCATGATAAGCTTTTCTTTTTACGTAGAGAGCCGGTAACCTCTGTTCTAGCAAGCAACCGTCCTACGGCACTGGCCTCCTTTTGGGACGCACAGATGGCTAAAACAATGTCATAAAGGTCCGCATCAGCCTCTTTGCCAACAAGTTTCATTTCCCACAACTGCCTCTCGGCCTCAAGTCCACGTCCAGAGCAGATATACATAGCTAGGAGCCTCTCATGAACCACCCCTTGGAGTGAAGAACTTCCCTCTTCAATCACCCAATTGGACAACTGTACTCCATCGGCCAGAAGATCTGATTGGTATTTTTCAATAAGCTCAACGTTTTCTGTATCAAATTCCTCTACAAGCCCAGCCCTTGTAAAACCTTTCAACTTGCGTAAAGCTTTTGCAAGTTCATTAAGTTCCTTCACCACAGCTGTCATTGCAATGAGGTAGCTGTATACCTCCGGTTTCAACCCAGATTCTCTTAGATGAATCACCAACTTCACTGAATCCCAATAGTTACCCTGAACCTGCAGAAACACATCCAATACTTCATTCACATAAATTTTGGAAACTCTAAACTTTTAAAACATATATGTTAAGACAAATCAACCAACATTACAAACTCAACAAATGCCAACGGTTCTCCTTTCTACCTATTTTGCTTTAATAATTAACCTATCAATGATCATTGAAAACTCGCATAGTAATTGAGAGTCTATTCATTATACTCCATTGCCATAGAGCAGGGCGGACAATCTACACATCATCCATTTGAACTACACACTATCCTAACAATTCAGATGGGCAAATTCAACTAAAAGCCAAAGCATTCCCAACCCAAAAAATCTTACCATTAACAATGAAGCATGGACGGCTCAATTGAAAAGCATCTAAATTCTAAGTGAAGATCAATACATTTCACAATTCAATATCACAAAATTCAAAAACAGTAATGAACAAACACTTACCATCATCTTCCAAGCAAGATAACCAGTTGGCCCTCCTTTATGCCCATCTGTATCGTCTTCCTCCGAATACACAATTCCACGTCTCAATACCTCTTTTACAAACAAAACCGCCTTTTCCTTCTCACTTATCTCCCAATACAAAGAAATTACCTTCTCCATCATGCTAAAACTTGGCTTCAAACCCACACAATCCATGTCCACAAGAAGGTCAACAACATCACCAATATCATGCTCCCCCTCAATCAACTTCTTGACCCAACTGCACATTATCGAAACCATAAGCTCCATCGTCTCCTTATCGACCCGGTTCTCCTTTCGGAGCCACTCAAACACCTCAAGGGCACACCAGGAGTCCCTACCCTCCTGAGAAAAGTATACTAACACGAGCTGCAGTTCTCGGGCCGATAACCGGTTGTTCATTTCCTCAAGAACATCGGAGGGTTCCCTAGCCATCCGCTCTAATTCTTCAATCGCCTCAAGAAAACCTTCACTCATTTCGTCCTCGTCGTCGCTGGTCAGGAACTGGTCCAATTGAACCGAATTGGACAGCCTAAAGCCTCGGACTTTACTCGATTTCGCAACGATGAAGTTGGGGTTTTGCTGCTTGCAGATAATGGGTAAAACCCTAGCACAAGATTGCGCTGAAAACCCCTGGAGACCGGCAATTCGCTGCCGTCTAACTGAAAAACACGGCTGGGTCAACCAGGCAAGCCCTTGAGCAGAAGCCATTTGCTTCAGTTGGATTCCAAACCTTTTCAGTCAAGAAAACCTCAATATCCCCTTGAGTTTGGCTACCGAGAAAATCAAGGAAAGTAAAAAAGATACAACAATTTTGAATCTTAAGCTTTGTACAGTAAAGTACAGCTCACGTCAACTGAGTCAACATAGAAAGCACCCAGAACAAGTATTCACAGTCCTTAGCTTTCTTTCCTTCATTCCTAAACTTTCTCGGCGACCAAACAGGAATTTGGGATTTTCAGCTTGAAAAACTGAACCCAGAGACAGAATTCACGAGGAATGCAAAGAAACTGAAAGGGAAGCCTAAAAACATGTGCTTTATGTGTGATCATCAAAAACCCTAAAAGAGAATCAAGCAACTTGGGATTTTGGAGGGGTTTGGATTGATTGTGATTTGTGAGGTCCTCCTGCAATGGCCGAGCCTTGCCACCACTGTCCTTTGTGACACTGCCACCACTGTCCTTTGTGACAATGACACCATAACCTTCTCTGATTTTTTCACAATTGCGCCTTCTGACGTGTCCCAAGTCAGACTACTCGGCGGAATCTGGAGAGGAACGGTTGTTTTTTGAGCCCATTCCATTGATCATTCTCTAGCCCAGATGTCTGATAAGCCCAAAAAAGAAAGCCCATCATGGAGAGGTTGAAGCCCAAACTAAGGCAAGCCCAACATGAGTGCATGGACAAAAACATATGCATAAATAAACCCTAGGCCATAAATTTACAGGATAAGAAAAGAACATGTAGGATTTGAATTGGAAAATGATATATGCATTTCAAGTTTTTATATCAAAATTTCGATATTAATAAGTGATGGGTTGGTCTTTTACTTAGTTTTGAATACAAATGAGTTTAAATAAAAAATAAATGAAATACTGTCACATCATTCGGTATTCAAAATTTTGTATTCTTATCACTCATCATTTGAATTTGAATTGAAGTCTTTTATTGAAATTTTTTGATAGTCGATTCATCTCCACTATGTAGGGGATAATCTTGTATTCGACTCCCGTAAAAAAACAAAATCAATACTTTTAATATGTAGAAACTTTTCCATTAATATCATTCATTTCCCATGAGAAATAATAACATACAATAGAAAGTAATGAGCATTAGAACTTAACCTAAAACAAATCTCCATTGATTTAGAATAACAAAATGTTTAAGTCAAACAATATTTTTTGAAAGAAACAGACACGCCAAACTAAAACAGCAAGCAAAACAAAACAGACAAACAAGCAAACCTATATGAAACATTCTTCAAGCAAATTAAGCAACAAAAGCGATTTCATAAGACTTCATATGAAGGCATGCTACTCCGGCTGGTTCTGCTCTGTATCCATCACATCTTCCATGTCGCTCTCATCTAAACCTGAATTCGAATTGTTCTCATTCTGATGTGGCTCGGTTTGATTTGGGCTCGCCGGCTCCATCTTCCTAGGTTCAGCCACCAATGCTTTTTCAGCAGCTTGCTGGTTTTGTTGCTCATCTTCAGCGACATTGACTTGGTTCTGCAGATTCACATCTCCTGTGCTTTCTCCAGCTTTGATGTGCAAAATGAAAAGAAAAGGGAAAAGGTTAATACACCCTAGCTTTGTTATGTTAAAATGACTGATTTGGTTGGTGAGATTTGGTTGGTAACAATTAAGATTTTGATTATAGCTTGAACCGTTCACTTAATTTTACATATACATGGCTAAATGATTTATAATTTAGTTAATTTTTTTGCATATACAAATTTGACATGATGATTTAGGAGATTAACGGTTTCTATTATGATATATATGTATAAGGACAATTCGATATATCGAAATCGAAAGGCTTTTTACTCAAGATGCCCTTTGAACATTAAATTTAGTCTCAAAATGGACCATAAACTCGATTTTATATCAAGAGATGCCCCATGAAACCCCATTTTCTTCTCAAATTGCCCAAATTCCGTCAAATTTACTAACTTACCGTAAAATATAATGACAAAATGGTCACTTTGGACAAGTCACCCTTCAAAAATTCGTCAATTGCCCCATGGGCAATCCATGTTTATCGCAAGGAGAAATCCCAAGCTTCAATTTTGATGACAGAACAGAGTGTTTATAGCACAAACTGTTGTTTCTGCGGATTTTGAACACTGCCAATCTGCTGATGAATGAGACATTGAAAGGGACGACGCCATGGAAGTTGTTGTTTGTGAGATTCGTGCTTCAAGCTCTTCATGTTAGAAAGAAATTTTGGGATTGTGTCGTTCAGTTGATTGGAGCTCAGATCAACATGAACCAAGCATGGAATTGCTGAAATCGACTTCGGGACTGCACCAGAACGGATTCGAAGCTAAAGATACGTTCTTTAGAGAAATTAGGTCCCCAAATGAAGTGCGTATTTCTCCATTGAGGGAATTTGAGGAAAGATTCAATCTTTCCAGGCTTTCGAGGCGTGTGATTTAATTGGGTATTCTCCCATGTAGCTTATTGTCGGAAAAATCGAGGGGGGTAAGGTTCAAATTTAAGTGCTTTGTGATATTGTTGGTTAGATTGGTGTGAGAGATGGTGATAGACCTGAGCTTCTTCATGTTGCCGAGAATGACAAAGGGTCCATAGGCATTGACTTGGACATTGGAGATGGTGAGATCAGTGAGGTTTTGGAGGCCGGCAAGCTAGACGCCGATGAGCCTGCGGAGGCTATTAATGTAGGTGAAGGAGTGGAGGGAGGCAACAAGATCGACCGGGAAATGGATAGGAGTAATGGCGCAGTTGACGAACTTTTGAAGGTTGATTTGTTCAAAGTTACTATTTTGCCTTTATATTTGACGGTAAGTTAGTATAGACTTGACGAAATTGGGGTAACTTGAGACGAAATAGGGGTTTTAGGGGGCATCTTGATACAAAATCGAGTTTATGGTCCATTTTGAGACAAAACTTAATGCTCATAGGGCATCTTGAGTAAAAAGCCATATCGAAATTAATTATGGTAAAACGAGGAGATACCCGGCTCAGAATGAATGGGATGCAAGAATTATCGTTAATTTAATATCTATGATTTTTTATATCAATTGATGCAACGAAGCAACTACGTACGTGCATAATTTATTTTACCGATATTAATATATATATATATATATATATATATATATATATATATATATATATATATATATATATGTGTGTGTGTGTGTGTCAGATACTATCCCAAAATTACTAAATTATGTTATTAATACCTATGGTTACCAAGGAAAATGTATATATATGGAGGAGGAAATATTAATTTCATAAGGTTATTATGAAAAAATTAATTGATTATTATTTTACCTTGGTTTGAGCTTGAATTTTTCATGTTTTCCTCAGCAGACTGATTGGAAGCTGGGTTCACCATCTGCCCCATTAACCTTGCATTTGCCTCATTGGATTGCATCTGGGGCTGCTGCTCTAAACTCATGTGCAGCTCCCTCAGTCTGGCCACCTCTTTCATGTTGGCCTCAATTTCAGCTGCCAAATAAAGAAAAAGAAAAACACTTTTTTTTAGAACGATGCTATTTGAACACGATTTACTAATTACGTTACAACGACATATGCTATTTGAACACAATTTATTAATTACATTGTAACGATGCTATTTAAACACGATTTGCTCATTATATACATACGTATATATATAACCAATGCTATATAAAAACACAATTTATTAATTACGTTGCAACGATACTATTTGAAGACGATTTACTGACTACGTTGCAACGATATTATTTGAACACGACTTACTGATTACATTATTTAGCTATCGAGCTAGGGTTTTACCATCTTTGAGTATCTTGTCCTCGGTGTAAGCAGCTATCTTTTCATTCAAGGACTTTTGCTTCATTTGCAGATACTGCTTTTGCTGTGTGTAGTACTCAACTTGAGGAGCTAGGATAGCTATTTGAACCTATATTTACACACATATGTACATATATATATACATCAAACATCAATTATCATTGAAACTAAATTAAGCAGCAAATTAATTTTTATATATACCTCTAAATCCTTGGCCTTCGTTTCCATTTCAGCAACATATTGAAGCTTCTTCAGTCTAGATCTCTGGGCGGAAGCTCGATTCGAAATCCTCCTATAAAAAAGTTAACCATATTAAATTGTGGTACAAAAGCAAGAAATTAATGTATAGAGTTGATGGTTAATCAATTAATTACCGCTTGTGCCTCTTTGGGTCAAAGGACGCAACGTCTATACTGCGGCCAAATCTGACCGGAACACCATTCACATTCACAATTTTGCCTTTGTTGTTGTTAACATAACGATCTTCAGCACCAGCATTGTCATCGGCCTCACTATCGGAGCTCGAATCGTTGCCATCAGCACCGGGGACGGTGTTGATGACTGGGGTGGTGTTGGCGGGCCTATTGGCAAGGGCAACAATATTATCTGAGGAGTAATTAGGCTGCAGGACACGAGTGTTAGTTACACCACTGGTGTTCCAACCACCCGCAACATCAGTATACTGGTTCATCCAGAAGGGTTGTCTCCACCTTTGAAATGAAACAGCAGCTGCTGTGGGTGGTAGAGGAAGGTTGGGTGGAGCCATCATAGACAAGGGTGTGCGTCTCTCTTGATCCATGGGCATTTTTGCCCACGATCCCGACCCGTTGCTAAAGCCAAAGTTCCTGTTTGGATCCATGATTGAAATTCTTACTCTCTGTGTAGGGGTGGGGAAATGATGTCCTTATGAAGAGGGATATTAATTGGAGTACAAAACCCTTGGAGAAATTAATGTATTCAATTAACCAAATGTTTATACAGACAAGATATAGGAAAGTTACCATGTATCACCATGTCCCCCACAAGGATGTCATTGATGAATTTGAGAGTGTAAATTACAAAACTAGCCATGAAAGTCTCTAGAATATATTCATCTGACAAGGTTTGTTCTGGGGTTTTAGAATATATTTGAACTGGGTTTTTGCTTCTCATCTTTGTGCTTGTCTTTTACAAGAGCATCTTCGGAATTTCTGGGTCGTAACGAGTATGTATAAGTCTCTTCCATTGGATCATTAACAGCCCTCTACTCTACATGATAGGTTGGTCGCATGATTCTGAGTTGTAAAAAGGATTTCAATTTAACGTATCTTAATTGTAATTATGACAACCCTAATTAAAATGTAAGAATAAAACAAATAATAACGGTTATATTTTTATAATATATTGAAGAATGAGAATTATATTGTGCTAAAAAATTTAAAATTTAATGAATAAGAGGTAATATATATATATGGAACCCTAATTATTACATTATTTGAATCACCAGCCAAAGTGTCCCACGTGGACTACCATTATGCATGCACTGTGAGCAAAACTTATATGCTAAGGACAATACTTGCATCTCATCCTGATGGTACCTCCTCATATCACCCTTTCGATTTATCAAATTGTCTTTGTACTTATATCATAATCAGACCCGTTCATTCTCTAAATCATCATGTTAAGATCATCTCCATAAAAAATCAACAAGAATGGATGTCGTTTAGTCATTTATATATATCAACTAAATGGACGGTTCGCCATGAGGATCTTAATTCTTAACAAAACCGTTGATTTATTTGATATATATGAATGACTAAACGACCAACAATCTTGTTGATTTTTTACGGAGATGATCTTGACATGATAATTTAGAGAATAAACGGTTCCGATTATGATATATGTACAAAGACAATTCGATAAATCGAAAGGGTGATACGAGAAGGTACCACCAAAGTGGGATGCAAGTATTTTCTATATCCTAATGCTAGTGGAAGTACACTCACTTAACTTTACTAGCTTTGTTTGTATCTTAAAATTACCCAAAAAAAAAACACTTTGTATTATAAAAAAGCTAAAGGATTTCCAATTGGTTTTTTTAGAAATTCCTTGATTAAAAAAAGAGAAATATTATACGGACGGTGAAAGAACTAATCGATTTGCATATGATGAGAGCTGTTATTTGGTCTATATATATTTACAAATTATATTATTAATTATGTCTTTAATTTAAGTAGATCTTAAATACATTGGTAAAGCTCACATCATTAGCCGTTACCTACAAATATTGGCAATCCTGCACAAGCGCGCACTTGGTTCGAAGTGATCCCTCAAGAAAGAAACACGTACGATTGAAAATAGAAATTTAGAAAACAACAAAAGAACTAAAAAAGTTGCATTTATATACAAATGATTAACTAAGCACGCATTAATATTCTACAAGTAGAATAAACCAAGAAAAATCTTGTGACTTCTTTTTAATTAATAACATAGGCATAGATGAAGATTTTGAGATGGAGAAATTAATGATCGAGTTTCCTTCTTGAAGACTATCAAGACCGGCCATGACATGTATTATATGTGGATGATATATAAGTAAATTGTAATAATTAAGATACGCGTGAGATGTAAAAATGAATGTGCATAAATTAAGTGAAGTTTAACTACTATTAACTTAATTTAGAGTCAAAATTAGTATTGCACAAGTTCCAGATTTGAAGGTTATACATGTATTCGCATTTGTTCTAGCGTGCTGTTACGTAAATTAAGTATTCTCTTCATTATAGTACAAATTATTAATTTTTCGGAAGTATGGATAGGGCCGCTTAGATTTGCAGAATAATGAGCGCTAGTCTCTTTAACACGTTTCAATCTATTTTTGCTTTTATATTATTATAGGAATATATTTTAAATTTTAAATATTTAAGTTTATAAACTAAGAAATAAATCAAATAAATTTTTTTGAGAGAAAGCTGCTGGTAGGGGTAACTGCAAGTCTATTACTTTTTGTTTTTGGTTTTAAAAATGTCTTTTTCTAATTAAGCTAAGTCAATTACCACTAGGATGTAGTCATGATTATTCGTTTTTTTCACTTACAAGTTTGAGAGGTCTTGAGTTCAATTTACATGAAAAAAAATATATAAATATACTTATGTGGAGTTTGATATATGATATCGCTGTGTTATTTATGTTGTGTTTTATAAAAATTCAAATTACGTTAATGGCCGGGTTGCCATAAACCTTTCTTTTGGGGCTTCATTTTTTTTTCTTTTATAAAATGCTTTTGGGAAATAGGGGGATATACATATTGGGTACTAATTAAGCTTTTTATTTCCAAGTATGTTTTATTTTCTCTTATTCGACAGTTTGGCATTTTAAATTAATTTTACCTAATTTGCGAAACAATGTATTTACACTACAAGAAATTCGAGGTCGCCCGACAAACATTTGCATGACGAAGTGTTTTTCGCCGCGTAATTGTAGTTTTCCCGACGAACTAGGATGGTCGCCGGGTAAGGTGGTGGCGGGAAGAACAAGTTGTTGGCGCGTAAAATAGAAAAGGGTTGCCCGACGAGAAGTCCCCTCGGGTAAGATGAGATATGACGGCGAATATAAGTCGTCGGGTAACAATTGGCGTTGACTTAATCTTACCCGACGAATCATTAAACATTGCCCTGCGAATATACTTCGTCGGGCAAAAGTCTAAAAATCCTAAATAACCCAGCCGCTCATTTCTTCTTCTTCCTCTCTGCGTCACAATCTCTCAATCCCTGCTCCTCTCTCTCTAGCTTCATCATCTCATCACCAGTTTCACTATCAATATCAAATCTCATTCTCTCTCAATCAACAATATCAATTTTGAAGCTTTGAGAAATTTAATTTTTTAGTTTTGAAATTTTGATTTTTGATTGGAAATTAATTATGTTTTGTAATTTAGGAATTTTGTGGTTGATTTGAATGAATACTTATAAAAAGGTATGCGTGTTTGTCTCTCAATTTAATTTTGTTAAGAATTTTGGATATAATTATGTTAGGAAATTGTGTATTTATTGTGTAAACTGTGTAGAAATTGTTTAGAATTTGTGGAAATTAGAAATTAGAAAATTTGTTAGGAAAATATGAAAATAGAAAATATGTTAGGAAAATAGAAAATATGTTAGGAAATTAGAAAATTTTGTAGGAAAATAGGAAAATTAAAAATATGTAATGAAATTATTGAAATTAGAAAATATGTTTGGAAATTAGAAAATATGTTAGGAAAATAGGGAAATAGAAAATATGTTAGGAAAATAAGAAATTAGAAAATATTTTAGGAAAATAAAAAATATGTAATGAAATTATTGAAATTAGAAAATATGTTAGGAAAATAGGAAATATGTACGGAATTATAAATTGTTTAGAATGTTTAGGAAATTATGAAATTTGTTAGGAAAATATGAAAATAGAAAATATATTATGAAATTAGGGAAATAGAAAATATGTTAGGAAATTAGAAAATATTTTAGGAAAATAGGAAATAAAAAATATGTAATGAAATTATTGAAATTAGAAAATATGTTAGGAAATTAGAAAATATGTTAGGAAAATAGGGAAATAGAAAATATGTACGGAAATTATAAAATTGTAAACTCTTTTTTATGCATAATTAATATATATTTGTATTTGTTAATTTGTTGTGATATTTTTTGTAAAACGCTTTATTTAGTTCCGACGGAGTGAAATATTTTCATATTTCATAACCGTTTATGCGAAGTTAATCGAGTTGATTAGCTTCGTATAATGAAATTCAATGAAAAACCTTATACCCATTTGAGAGTCAGTGAATCGGGTTAATTAACTGACTCTTGAATTGTCCATTTATTCGGACAGTTTAGGGGTGCGCAACTATGTGTTGTGTAGTTGGCGATCTACGAGGTTAGGTTTCGATTATGAGAAATTCAGTTTGTATCCCCTCAATGTTCTCCGAATGCATACTAGATATTTGTTTATAATATCTACATCGTGCATTTGGGGAATTTTAGGGAGATGCTGCCGAAATTTCCCTCGATCGAAACTCAGCCTCTTAGGTCACAAACTACACAGCACAAAACGTGCACTCTTGAATGGGATAGGGCCAAATCACCGGAGGCATAAGGAGACGAGTTGCTTTTGATTTTAACTTGTTCTAATTACGGGACAATATTAACTCAATTACTTACGTTGACTCTATATTTTGAAAGCATGCACAATGGACAGAGGCTGGATGCAAATGTTGGATAGATCTTCTTATCAGTATTTAGATGGGATCAACAGCTTCATTGCCTTTACACTTAGTCATTGCAGTGATGAAAAACGTATTAGGTGTCCGTGCCGTAAATGTAACAATTGCAGTTGAATGAGGTCCAAACTCATCTGGATTGGAATGAGATCGTACACAACTACACTAATTGGATCTATCACGGTGAAGAAATATTTTCCGCATCGACATCTTCGGTTATCGGGACGCGTCGGGACAAAAGTGATTTGGATGGGCGATGTGATAATGATCAAGTTGTTGAGTTATTAACCGATGTTTTTCCTCCAGCATCGGATGATATGGACGATGAGGCGCCCATGTTGCAACCCAAAGACTTTGAGCTCCATTACGAGAGATTGTTGAAATAAGCTCAGCGCGAATTGTACCCCGGTTGTAAATCCTTTTCGGTTCTAGGGGCAGTTGTGGAGTTGATACACACGAAAGTTGAGTATAATTAAACGAACAAGCATTTTGATCACATGATGGACATCATCATCCGAATGCTCCTTGAAGACAACCGTCTGTCTAAAGATCATTACAGCTCGAAGAAGCTGTTGATGGGCCTCGGTTTAGGATATATCAAGATCCATGCATGCAAGAACAACTGTGCATTGTTTTACGGTGAATTCGAGCAACTTGACAAATGTCCCGTGTGCAATGAGCCTAGGTTTCAAAAGAACAAGATTCTGAACAAGGTGTTGCGTAAATTTCTACTGAAGCCAAGGTTACAAAGATTCTACATGTCATCCCACACAGCCCATGATATGAGGTGGCACAAGGATGAACGCATTGATGATGATATACTGAGGCATCCGGCCGATGGAGAGGCTTGGAAGGAATTTGATAAGATGTATCCCGAGTTTGCTGCGGAGACAAGAAATGTCAGATTAGGGCTCGCTACTGACGGTTTTAATCCATTTGGGAGTTTTACAAAGCTCTTTAGCACTTGGCCGGTGGTTATGGTTCCGTATAACTTGCCTATTTGGAGATGCATGAAGAAAGAATTCACAATCTTCAGTACTTTGATACTGAGGCCCAAATCGCCGAGTAATTCCATCGATGAGTATTTGCGGCCGTTGATTGATGAGCTCGTGGATCTGTGGGAAAATGGTGTCCGAACATACGACAAGTGCCGTGGAGAAATGTTCACTCTACGAGCGGCCGTAATGTGGACAATTAATGATTTTCCTGCTTATGGTATGTTGTCGGGATGGAGCACCAAGGGATGTCTTGCTTGCCTGACATGTGGACCAAACACAACGTCCTTTTGGCATGCATCTAAGGTATGCTACTTGGGTGCAAGAAGGTTTCTGCCTTGGGATCACCGATGACAAATGCAATCTGACTCATTTGATGGCAAATCAGAGTTACGAGCTCGACCAAGGGGGAGGTACGGTGATGAGATATTATCCAAACTAAACAGTATACATGACTTCGTCACACGAGGATCGAAACCAGATGAACAGGAAAATTGGACGAAAAATAGCATATTCTTCCGGTTGGCATATTGGTCGAAATTGAAAATCAGACACATTGCAGATCCTATGCACTTCTAGAAGAATGTTACTGAGAGTGTTATGGGAACAACTTTACCCATTGAAGGCAAGTCAAATGACACAAAAAATACTCCTCTAGGTATGCAAGAAATGGGAATTCGGCCTAATTTTTGGCCAAAATTCGTCAATGGAAAATACATCATGGCTCATCGAAGTTACACATTTATGACGGAGAATAAGAAAAAATTTCTGAAGTGGTTGCAGAGTGTGAAATTTCCCGACGGGTACGCCGGTAACATATCCTGAAGCGTTAGCACCGACGGTGGGACCATGTCTGGTATGAAGAACCATGGCTATCATGTTTGCAACAACGACTCATTCTGATTGGTATTAGGCCTTTCTTGGAGCCTGGTGTTGTTGAGACGATAGTTTATTTGTCTCAATTCTTCCAGATCGTTGGTTAAGGAGGACCTCGAAGCAATTAACGTGGATATTGTCTACATCATGTGCTGGCTAGAGCAAATATATCCACATGCATTCTTGGATGTAATGGTGCACCTACTAATACATCTGTCGGATGAGGCAAAGCTAGCTGGCCCGGTGCATTATCCTTGGATTTACCCAATCGAGAGGTATAACTTATCACTGTTGTTTGATAATATTTCCTTACTATCATGTATATATGTGAATCATAATGTAAATTTCCTTGCAGAATGTTAGGTACGTACAAGCGATACGTTCGGAACAAGACACGTCCCGAAGGCTTTATAGCGGAGGCGTACATTGCAAAGGAGGCACTGACATTTTGTGCAATGTACCTTTGGAATGTTGAAACTTCCTTCAATAGGGCCTCACGCAACGACGATGGTGGTCAACGTCCAGATACCCTATCTGTATTTGCCCAACCCGCACGACCATTCGGCACTGGTCCAATCTCGGAGCCGTTCACCAATAGCGACATGGAGGTGGCTCATTGGTTCAGACTAAATAACTGTGACGAAGTCTGGCCCTTTCACGAGCAGCATGAAGAGTTGATGAAGGCCCAATTTCCTTCTAATTGGGAAGAAATGGACAAACAACTGTTTCCATGTTGACGTTCCGAGCATGTAAGTCAAATATTTTATATGCAAATTTCTTAAATTGGTTTTAAGTTTACCAATTTCTTTTCTTATGTGTATCTTACCAGATGACACAGCTGAAAGATGTCAACTCGTCAAATTTCAATAAAGAATTAATGCAGCTAGCCATTGGCCCATTCCAAGGAGAAATGTACGCTGGTTGTCATGTTAACGGAGTTAAGTTGGTGTTCACAAAACGAGACGACAAATTGTCTACGCAAAACAACGGGGTCTTCGTGCCGGGGATGGGGAAAATGCTGATACGGGGTTCTACGGTAAATTGTTAAGTGTGGTTAAGGTGTTATACGCAGACCGCAAGGAAGTCGTCTTGTTCAAGTGTCATTGGTTTGATACGAACCCAAGTATCCCATGAAGTGTCATTGAAGATCAGTTATGTACCTCTGTCAACACAAACACTCGGTGGTTTGAGGGTGATCCCTACATCCTCGCTAGAACGGCGAAACAAGTATTCTATGTGGATGATCTAAAAGCTGGTGGTGGTTGGAGAGTAGATGAGATGGTGAATCATAGAAATATTTGGGACTTGGATGACCGATACCATGAAGAAGATGGGGAAACAGACGATGACCAAATTGTTGACCAGGTGGATTCCTCGGCATCCACCCTAAACGTGGATGGAGTACGGACCAACGACATCATCCCACCAATTGCGATTGATGATATTTTTATTGATCTCGGGGAATTAGAAAAAATTAATAGTGATTCAGAGGAATCAAGGAATGTGCACATCTCGGAGGACGAGCGTGAATGGGAGGGGGAAAGCGAATCCGACACCGAATGAAAGTTTTAAAATAGAAATTTCATTTATATATGTAATATCCATCTTTAAATCAATAAATTTGATTTATATGTATGTTTTATTATTTCATTCACAAAAGTTTCAATTAATATTTTATGTACTAAAGCCACAAACTTTGATGTTATCATCCTTGATTCGGCTTCCCAACATTTCATCTTATTTGATAAAATAGTGTATACAACAAACAATTAATTATAACAAATATAAAAACAATTAATTATAACAAATATAAAAACAATTAATTATAACAAATATAAAAAATAAAAAATTTAAACTAAATCTAGTTTCAATTTATAAAAACTAACTGACATTTGCCCGACGAATGTACTTTTACATCCGTCGGACAAAGGCTTCGAAGATCATCACGTGTTTCTCTGTTCGGTGGGCAGTTGCCGAAACTGAAATATTATGCCTGACGAATATTCATTTATATTCATCGGGCAATATATAGCAGATTCAATTTACATTTATTTATTAAACAAAATTTTTAAATTACTTACGACATGAAATGGACCGATCTAACCGTCCACATTTCGTGTAGGTAACGGTGCGAGCCAATTCCGATTTTTAAATATGCTTGTTTCCTATTTTTAATAATTTATAAATTGAAATGGAGCAATCTAACCGTCCACATTTATATTAGGTACTCATAGATCGCCTACGCGAAAAATTACCCAATTTGGAAATCCCGGGATTAGGTAACGGTGCGCGACGATTCAACGGTTACACAACGTTTCTTCACGATCGGACATCTTGAAATCCTCAAAATATCAAGCTTTTCGATGGGCGATATCTAGGCACGTAAAATAAAAAAAATGAATGGTTAGATCGATCAAATTCTATCATTTGAATATCAGTAGAATCAAAACTTCGAAAATTGTTTTGAAGTTTCCTTCAATAGTTTAAACTCCTTGATAAATATGCTTGTTTTTCGATTTTTAATAATTTACAAATTGAAATGGACCGATCTAACTGTCCACATTTATGCTAGGTACTCTTAGATCGCCTACGCGAAAAATTACCCAATTTGGAAATCCCGTGATTAGGTAACCGTGCGTGACGATTCAACGGTTACACAACGTTTCTTCACGATCGGACGGCTTGAAATACTCAAAACATAAAGATTTTTTACAGGTGAGGTCTACAGACTTAAAAGTAACCATTGAATGGTCAATTTTTTGAAATTCCATCGTTTGAAAATCAATTGAACCAAAACTACGAAAAACCCATTGAAATTCACAAACTTAACGATCGAGGCACATTATAAGCTCAGAAAAACATGACGATAACGATTGATGGGGCTTTAGGCATGTAAACCAAAAATTGAACGGTTCCGATCTTGAAAATTCTATCGTCGGACATAGTTTTTGTAACAACCCGGAATTTTAATTATTGGATTTTCGTAATTATTTTTGTAAAATGACAATTTTACCCTTGGTCGGTAAAGGGCTTGGAAATCAAGTTTTGTTTCGAGACACTTTTGGTGGTGTTTTGGGTACCGTTGCGTAGGTCTCAAACTCATGAGTTCGTAGACAGGCGGCACGCGGAAAACAGAGTTCGTGGACGGAAGTTATGGGTCTAGATGTGCAAGGGCATTTTGGTAATTTGGATTTGGGAGAAGATATTTTAACCCAATCATTTTTATCTTCATTTCATCTTCATCTCATTCTCTCTCTCTGTGAAACACACCCGAAACTGTGCGAAAAACTCACCCGAAAAACCATAAAGTCAACTTTGATTTCAAGGCTTTAGCTTCCCGTTTTGATCAACTAATCGTGTTCTACTCCTTCCCACGATCACAACCGTACCAACCATCGAAGGAGAGGACCACGGTGGAAGCCGAACCGAGTAAAGGAAGTTTCGGATCTTTCGATCGATTTTTCGGCTTACACAGGTACGTGTTTGGTGTTTTAAGGTTATATTTGGATTCCTGGGTTCGAGTAGATAGATTTAGACGTAAAATTTGTGTAAAACGGTTGAGTTTTGAGGAAGTTGTAAAGCTTGGAGTTTCGGTCGGAAATGGGGATTCCGACGAATCAGACGGCGGCGGAGGTGGTGGTCCGGTCATCTTCTCCGGCCAGCTTTCGGCGATGGCGACGGCAGTCCGGTTGTCTTCTCCGGCGAGTAACCGGTGACCGGTCGGGTCAAGTTGAACTAGTCGGGTCAAGTTGAACCGGTTGAGTTGAACCAGTCGGGTTGAGTGAATTGGTCGGGTTGAGTGAACCGGTCGGGTCGAGTTGGATCGGGTCAGGTTAAACCGGACCGGTCCAGGCGCGTGAACACTGTAGCAGGCACGTGTGCCGACCTTCCAGCGGCGCGTAGGGCCGAGTCTGATGTCACGGCGGCGCTTGGTAACTAGTTTTCGACGTTCTGAATCTGTTGGTACAGGTTTCAGGTTGATCGGACATCGTTTATAGGTCGTTTTGAGTGTCTGAAGCTGCTGTGTTTTCTAGAAACAGCATGGGTAGACTTCCCGAGGTTAGGAAGTTGTTATATAAGAGTCTTATTACTAGCTGGTAATCTCGATTGTTGTTTTTGACAGGCGATATTGTTTCGGGAACCTCAGAGGAACGAGCAAGACGGGATTGAGCTAGCTTGAACAGGTTTGTGAGTGGACTTTGGTTTTATAAACTGAAATGCATGCATCAAAATATCTTTGTGTAAATACTGTTATGTATTGTGGCATTGAATTTCTGGATTTTAGAAATGATTACTAGACACATGTTTTCCACTACTTCGATTAAAGTGTGATTTGAGAAATATCATGGTTTTTGGACTCAGTTTTGATATCGTTTTGACGAGGAAATTATTGAGTCAATGATTTGGGTTTTGACCCTGTTGTATGAGTTTATCGGATTTGGTTATATGTGAGGGAGGCCAGGACCCGGGATGAGGATCCGTTATTAGCGGTGAACCCGGTGAACCTCCAAGATAAACATTGATTTGAGGGAGGCTAGGACCCAGGATGAGGATCCGTTATTAGCGGTGAATCCGGTGAACCTCCAAGATAAACATTGATTTGAGGGAGGCCAGGACCCGGGACGAGGATCCGTTATTAGCGGTGAACCCGGTGAACCTCCAAGATAAACTCTGATTTGAGGGAGGCCAGGACCCGGGACGAGGATCCGTTATTAGCGGTGAACCCAGTGAACCTCCAATATAATTGGTGATTGATTCTCCGACTAGCGTCGAGAGTTTTGCTCCGTTAGTTTGTTGAGTGCTCTGACTCTGGCATTGTAGAGTTTTGACTCCGTCGGGTCGCGAGACTGTCTATGCATAGTACAGGGAGTTGTGATACAGGACTAGCACACCCCAAGGGATACCCTGGTGGCTAGTGGATGTGTCGGGAACAGTGGATTTGAGATATTATGTGTCTAGGTTGAATTAAATGATTTTGAATTCCTTTGAGGATGATTTTCAAACCAAATTGTGGATCACAATGTGTTTTCCTTATATGGATTTTGTGTGAGTCCTACTGAGTGGTTTTCAAGAGAAAGGGAAATGTCGGTGATTTAAAGATGGTGTTTTTATAACATGAACTGTTTATGTGATGCATGCATGGTTTTATAAATGGAGGGGCAAAAAGGTAATATTCCTTGGAAAATGATTTATAAACGATTATTTTTGTCCACTCACAACTTTTGTGTTTAAACCCCCTTCAGGTAGTAGAGTTGACGCAGACATTATCTCGAGGCAGAGGCATTAGCACTCTCGGCTGCGCTGTGTAGTTATACTTGAGTAGGATGTCTAATTTGTATCTTGATCCTACTTAGACGCTATGATATTATGTTGTATTTGGTTGGTATTTACTTACGGGAATTTTAAGTGCTTAAATCCCTTGTCTGACAAGTGAAAGTATTTATTATTATTATAATTTGTAAGGATTGAAGGGTATTTGGGAACCTTTCCTTAGGTTGTCAGACGGGATCAGGGTTCTTCCCGGGTTTCGAGGGGAAATTCGGGACGGGTCCTGATAGTTTTTAGATCAGTCATAAACTCAACATCATGAGACTTTCGCCCGACGAAAGAAACTATTCACCGGGAAATAGGTAAATATGCGTTGGGCAACTATAGAAACGACGTCGGGCAAAGTAACAAAAACGAGCATTTTTTCCCCCCGAAAATTTCAAACATTCCGCCAAGATTTTCGCGAAAACTCAAACTTACCGCATATCGTTGCCCGACGAATATCCACCGCTTGTTTTTACCCGAAAAATTCATTAAAAGGGTGCCCGATGGATTGGTTCATCGGGCAAGGGTATTCAGACGGATAAATCAGGTCGACTCTTTTTCTTCTTCCTTCTTCTTCATTTTCCTTGTTTTCTCCCAACCCTCATCTCTCTACAACTCATACCAGAGCTAGGTTGTGGAGGTCGCCGCAACTCATAGCACTTCTTCCCTTTCCCGCTCTCTCTCACTCAGACTCCAGCTCTCACTCCGCCGCAACAGCAATCTCTCGCGCCGCCTCTCTCTCACCGTGGTTAGGTCTCGCCACCGCCCCTATCCTCGTCGGCCGTCATCTCAAGGTCGAACTCATTGTCCCTCTCTCTCTATTGTTAATATAGATTGGTTATTGTTGATTTTGATTGATTAAATTTTAATTTTAGTTTGGATTGAAATTTCAATTGAAATTTGGTTGGATATTATGAATATTGTGATTGGATTATTGTCATTATTGTCAATTTTGTAGATTGGGAATTTAGGGGGATTAGTTGAATATTGTGATTTTGGATTGGATTGGAATATAAATATTTGGTTTACTAAGTTTGTTTGGATTTAGGAATTTATGGTTAATGTTGAAGATTTGTTGAAATTTTGATGTTTGGTATAATGTTGATATTGGTATAATGTTATGAATTTTGCATATGATTTTTGTTATGATTTTGGATATGAATTTTATGTGAATTTTGGATATGTGAATTTTATGAATTTTGGATATGTGAATTTTATGAATTTTGGATATGTGAATTTTATGAATTTTGGATATGTGAATTTATGAATTTTGGATATTTGAATTTAAATTTTTTTTGATATGGTGTAGGATATGTGAGTTTTATAAAATTTTAATATGTGAATTTTATGATTTGGATATTATTATTGTATGTTTGGATTAATTATTGTAAGTTTGATTTTATTCCCCAAATTTGGATTTAGTAATTTAGGTATAATGTTGTGAATTTTGAGTTTAGTACTTTTGGATTAATTAGTATTTTAGGTTTAATTTTCGTTTGTGTTGGTTTTATTTTAAAAAATTAGAATTTGGTGGCTTTAGTTTTTAGATACCAATTTACTAATTTTTAATGAAAAAAAAAATTTGGTTTATTTATTATTGGAATTAAAAAATGTTGGTTAATTTTATATGTGGTTTTGTTTTTATTTTGTGAATTTAATATTTAATGTTAAAAATGTTTGGTTTTTTTTTATTTAATTAAAAATATGTTGGTTAATTTTATATTAATTATTTTAAATTTCTTATTGTAGATGTCGCATCGCACCTTAATCACATCTAGAACCCGCCCCTGCTCTGATCTCGTTGATGATCATGCAGCGGAGGAAGTAGCCCCTGCCTCGGTTGCCTCAACAGTGTCGTCGGTTCAGGCACCGATCTCGGATCATCAGCGACCTGGTGTCCGATCGGCTCGTTGACAGCACAACAAGAAACGGGGGGAAAACCGTACTGACCCCCAGCCCCACAGGACGACGCCGGAGCAGACGAAACGACGACTGATGTCGGAGCACTCCCTAAGGGTAAGTTGATTATTTTGTTTATTTAAACAACCGTTTTTATTTGTTACTCATATTGTGTACAAATGTTCATCGAATTTGCAGGGAAGTC
Organism: Oemleria cerasiformis; assembly: GCA_037349345.1. Classification (NCBI taxonomy): domain Eukaryota; kingdom Viridiplantae; phylum Streptophyta; class Magnoliopsida; order Rosales; family Rosaceae; genus Oemleria; species Oemleria cerasiformis. The sequence goes on from JAZGTL010000006.1 coordinate 3,490,147, forward strand.
GGTGAACGTGCGCGGGATCAACCGGGGTTTGACATCCCAGCGGATTTGCTGGACAATGAATGCAAATATCTTGGTGGTGTACGTGCCTCGCCTCCGATCCGCGTCGATAAAAATCCACAGCCTGCTTGTGCATGACATTTGCGCGATTCTTCACACTATGTCCCTGATGATGGGGGAGACTTTCAGAACGCAACCCCTGGAGGAGATCACGTGCTGTTGGGGAGAGTTATCGGTACTTGTTTCTCCATTTTTTTACATTAATTTCATTTTTTTAAATTATTTTACTAACTTTTATAATTTATTGCAGATCAATTTTAAGTTCAACTTGGATGACGTCGACGTCAGTAGATACCTGAGACACCACTGGCATTTACGGTACACCGACTGGAAGTACGAGCTCTAAAAGTACTATAAGAGATGGCCTTCCCCGGAGGAAGCTCGGGCAAATCCTCCGGAGGAGTTGGACGGGCCGAAACTGGCATGGTGGTTGTGGTTGTGCGACCATTTCGTGTCCCCCACCTATGTGGTACGTACTATCCACCTAGTTAAATTATTTATTTATTTTTTATATTATTTTTCATTTGAAAATATAATTTTTGTTTTTACGAATTAACAACGGAAATCGGTTGCCAACACATCAAATCGGGGAGAAAAGAAATTCAACCACCACAGGGGGTCGCGATCCTTATCGGCCCGACAGGAGGATCGGCGCCTCGCCGGCTCGATGTTCCCGGAGGTGGATGCCTGGGGGCAAGTGTACGCTAGACGGGGCGACCAAAAGGCTGACAAAATTCACGTTAGTTTATTTTTTGCAGATTAAACATTAGTTTTTAATTTGATAATTATATTTCTAATTAATATTTATTCGAATTTGTAGGAGGCGATAGAGCAAGACGTCCAACAGACACAGGTTGAGCTCACACAACAGCATCCCGAAGTGCCGTTGGAGCAGCAGTTCGCGAATCCTGAGAAGTCGATCGTCATCCTGGAGCGACGACTTGGGAGGCGTCCAGGGAAAATCGTTCAGGGGGCAGGCGACGGGATAGTGCGGGATGTCTCCAGTCACTCGTCGAGTTCATCTTGGGGACCCAATCCCCAGGAGATGTCTGAACTAAAGAGAAACTTTGAGATCTTCCAGGCTGAAAATACTGAGATCAAGGCTCAAAACGCGCAGATCCAGGCCCAAAACGATCAAATCAAGACTGCCCTTGCCAAGGTGCTTGACCGCTTGGGTGAGCGTGGACTGGATGAGCTTCTGTCACAGCCTCAGCCCCCGTCCCAATAGCCCTACCAGGATCCCAACTACCCCGACCCGTCGCCGAGTAGTTAGAATATAATATATAAAACATTGTTTTAGTTTTAATTATGTAAAAACTTAACATTAATTTTTCTAAATATTTTTTTTATCTTAATTTGATTCGTTTTATTTTTTTAATTGTATTTTTTTAAAATATTTTTATTTTAATTATATATATATATATATTTTTAATTAAAAAAATTAAATTTTTTTTAAATATTACAATGTTGCCCGACGAACAAGCACTTCGTCGGGCAAAAATATAACTTGACCCGGTGAATGTTATTTGTCGGGCAAAATAGTTGACTTTTGGATTGCTCGACAAGTCATATGCGACGAATAGTCCACCGGACAACCTTAAATTTGCTCGACGAATCACTGTTTTCGTCGACTAACATTAAGCCCGACGGTTGTGGCCCAACACAAGTTGCCCGACGAGAAATCCTCGAGGTTAATGTTGCCCAACGACTGTTAAATGTTGCTCGACGAACCCGTTTCGCCCGGCTAGCCTTATATTCTTGTAGTGTTACCTTCTTTTAAAAAAAGAAAAAATGTATCGACCTTGCTAAGTAAGCTAGGTACATATTGACAATTTGATAATATATTTTGAGAAATTAAATTTCCTTTATATGTGTAAATTAATTATTTCCTGGTATAATTAGATGGTACCATGAACCATTGCTTTGGTACAAAGGATGCTAAATATCCAAGAAAGGAAGACTAGTTAAGGATTAAATAAATTTCCATATGCAATAATTTTCCTAACTTATTAAAAGACTACTCGATCATTGAAAACATTAATTATTTCAGTGTGTGCTATCTGTTTTCCGTACAAAAGTAACCTGAAGCATACACAAGAAAGGAGTAAAAAATTTCAGAGAAAATCTACTTGAGAATCTACTCGCAGATCGATCAGTTGACAAGAAGAACTAGCCAGGGCTAGGGTTTGAATCTTAAATAATAATTTTGATCCAGCCAATGGGAATTTGACACATATACATATATGAACCAAAACAAATACCCTCCATCTTATTAAATAAACTAATATCAAGTCTAAAAGAAGCACGAAACGATAGTTGCTGGCTGTGTGCGTACTAACATCACTAATAAAACATGGATCATATATATATATATATATATATATGGATGTGTACGGAAATTAATTCCAACAAATTAAAATTAAAAAAGTGTGGGAGGATCCAATAATAAGCTAGCTCGAGCCCTCGTCAAATTTCACATGAACTTGTAGGATGATCCAGCGGCTGGGTTCTTCTGCATCTCAGATCCATCATTCCCCACAAAGGACTGTCCAGCTCCATATTGGTTCAGCATCATCCCCGGGCCAGTCGGTCCAGTGAATTGATCAGCAATTCCGAACTCAAGTCCCGGCCGGTTCAGAGCAGCCCGTTGATAATCTGGACGGTTGAAAGCCCCAAGGCCCTCAACCGCTGATTTTTTCTGCATAGTTTGATAGAGCTGCAGGAGGGAGTTTCTTTCTTTCGTCAGCGCATCCTGTTGTACTGCATATATATATATATATATATATATATATATATATATATATATATATATATATATATATTTCCAAAATAAAATTAGTTATGTTGCTTAATTGAAATGATCAGTTAAGATGGTACAAATGATGCACGAACCTTGTTTGAACATGAGCTCGGCGGTAAAGGCGGCAAGCTTTTGCCTAATTGCATGGTTTTCAGCTCTCAGCAACATGTTATGACGATCAGCATACTTGATTCTTGGAGTGTTGATAGCTATTGCACTCTGCGCATATATATAAAAACCATGTTTGAGATTAACAAATTTCTTTAATTGTTTTTGAAAAGAGACTGTGGGGATTGATCAAATGCAAATTACCTCGAGGGTTTTCAATTCGGTTTCGAGCTGGACAATGTATTCAAGCTGTTTGATTCGGTACTTCTGCGAATACGCCCGGCTAGCCATGATTCTGGAGATACCAGATCAAATATGTATATTAATATATATGCAACTAAATTATGAGGAAAAAAAAAGCAACAAAATGAAAATTTATGTTCCTTGGATGGATCCTTACAAAATAATTGTGATTATATATTCATGTTCAAATTTTAGGAAAACAGCTATATAGAGATAAAGTAATGACGTACAGAGGTACCAATTTTGAATATCGAGTGATGTGTTGATGTTTAATTTGTTGTATTTTGACACGTTTTTATTCACAACGAATGAAAAACTATCGCATCATACTTAGTATAAAAACATATCATTTTCTATATATATATATATATATATATATATATAGGAGAGAGAAAAAATGTTCGATAGGGAGTGTAAATCCGACGTTGTGAAGGTCAAGGCCCAACCTACACAGTAGCCGATAAGATCTTGGACCTCCCTCGTAATTACCAATTGATTTTGAATTTGATCATTTGAGTCATTTCAGTGTTTTTAATATATAGGAAATGCAAATTTATAGTAAGATCGTATATATAGATCGATAATCAACCTCTTCTGCCTTTTGACCTCTATCGCAAGGTCTACGGGCTCGACATCCTGCAGATCCACAACCTGGGGCTCATATTTGGGCTCAGGAGTTGTTTCTTGGGCTGGTGGAAGTTCTTTGCCTTTGTTGAGTTCACCATTGATCTCATCAGATGACAGTGACAATGGAGAGTTGGGAGCATCGTTGTTTGAGCTCCCACGCTCTGGATGAGATGAGAGTAATAATGAAGGAAGTGCTGAAATCTCCATGTTCGTCTTCTTCTCCTCCTTCTTCTTCTTGTTGTTAGAGCCCTCCATTTGTATGTATGTTTACCTAAAAAAATAAGAAGCAAGCAGCCAAAGACATGTAATTAGTCAAGAGGAAGCAAAGCCATAGCTAGCAATCTCAAAATCGATCAGAGCCTAACATGTAATCATGTACAAACCTAGCTCACAAAACTAAAGGAAGAAAATGATAAGAGCAAGTGAGTACTAGGGTTTCACGTACTACGTACTAGATATATGCCCCTTAATTTTATAGCTGATTTTTGCATATGTTCCTACAGTTTCTCTGGTTGTCGTGTTCAACCTTTCCTTTTAATCACAAATATTTTCCATTTTAGTTCTATTCCACACGTATGTTATATATATAATTAAGTACATTCCTTAATCCTATATTTAATTATATATATATATATATATATATACATATATGTATTTTCCATTTTAGTTCTTTTCCGTATTAGTTCTTTTCCACTAGCTCTACTAAATGCCCCAAACTCATATATTTACTTGCATTATCTAAATGGTGTCATTTCTTTGTATTTCTAAAAATACAATGTCATTTTCAAAAGAAAATTCATTCAATGATAAGAGTGAGCTTTTAGTAGATATATTATAATTACTTAATAATAAAATAAAAAATTATATATAATCGCCGTATAAACTTACTACACATGCAAAGTATCACCTCATGCAATGTACCGATTCAATACTATAATACAATTACTATGTATATCGGGTTCACGAGTAAGGAAATATTTTTGCGTTGATAAAAATGGATAATTTTTTTTCTTCCAGGTGCTGCCGGACACGTGCTTATATTGCAAGATTCCCAATATGTATCGCACATTTAGTTAATTTAGTTTTAAAATGATTAATTATCCGGATTCATTGTAAACCGTCTGGCAATATATATTAAGGGCACGTTTACTTACAAATGAGAATAATGGGTAATAGGAGAAGTATACAATCTGAGAAGTGAGTAATTGGAGAAGTGGATAATTATTCACATTGAGTTGTTTACTAACTATATATAATTAAAATAGTAATATGATTGATTTTTATTGTTATTGTTTACTAACTCCTATGAATCGGAATAAAAACTAACTTGATTACTAAAATGTCCTTGCACATATATATTATAATATTTTCTTTATTTTTGTTTTTTCAGATCGAGGTTGAGGCTTACATAGCCAATTAGTAACAAATTCAAAATGTCATATATCTTGTTATGATTATTCACTAATAAAATATAAGCAAATATGTCCGATTGATTTTTTTTTAACAGTATATATATAACTCATTGATAAATATTGTAAAACATGTTTTTAGTTGTTGAAGGAGTTGGCTAGGAAAATAAGGATTTATTCACACGAGAACATCATTACTAGTTAGAATTATATTGTAACTAATACTTGTAAACTATGTTCTTAGTTTTTTTTTTTAATATTGTGTTGGGATATTTGGAATTATTGTAGAATTGTAGGTTATTTTAGTAAATTAAAAAAAAAAAAAAAGGTAATGGGAATCATTAACAACCCTTCCCTAGTTAATGGGATTATCCCAAAATGGGTAATGAGATTACCTATTTTGAACGGGTAATGATTACCTAGTTGCAAGTAAACGTAGGAGGAGTAAGTAATAAGAATCATTATCTTTGATTTCATTCCCATTACTGGTAAGTAAACATGCCCTAAAAATATTTAAACTGTAATACTATTTAGACCATGAATTAAATTATTTCCTATATGAATATTTGATTAAAATCTTAAAAACATGAACATCTCATTTCATATTGCGAGACTGTCGGTTAAAAGAAATAAAGAATACAACCCTAAATTACTTTTTGTTAAAAAAAATGAAAAAATTCCAGACTTTTTGTTAAAAATGAATATACTATAATAGAGACAAACCACCCTTTTAGGCTCACCCCACAATATTAATTAGAACAACTAATTTTAGTACCATCGTGAAGATGATCTTTGTTTGTACGTACCATCTTAATTTATATAAAAACCTACAAATTAACGGTTTGGATAATGAAATTACATTATGAGTTGGTGTGACACACCATATTATGCTCACATCGATAAAGTATTGGATGGATCTGGACTATATAAAAATGACTAATCATCTTACAGAGTAATTTTTAATATAACTGGAACATCACGTAATCGTACTTTAATTTTAACACGTATAATAAGAACGTCGTATAATATATATTTCAGATATACTTAAAAATTTAACCAGCTTGAGATATACGATTAAAGTGAAAATTGTTTCACTAAGTCGTGACTAGTATATGATACTAGAGACAACTTGGGTCCATATCAACCCTAGGGAGCATTTTAGTCATTTACATTTCAAACAACCCCAATGTATAATTGGTTGGAATTAGTCTTAGTCAGTCTTTACGAGTCAAACCTCTCTAGACGAGACTTGTAAGGCATATTACGTTAGCCTATTGTTCAAATTTATCTTCATACCAAATATTTTATCATAAATGTTAAGTTGTAGAGGTCCCTGATAATCTTTTTTTTTTACACGTAAGGATATATAGCCAAAATTTTAACAAATAATGACAATCAAGCTTCAAAATTGACAACTAATGAAGAATGAAAGTTCTAACAAACAATTAAAGATACCCTTATCCACCAAATTTCTCAACAATGCCCTCAAGCAAATAAAATATCACCATAACTTGAGGACTAACCGCTAAATTATATTAAATGATAAAAAATTCGCCATTTGTACTACTGTTATAGTGGTATTTCTATCAATATGCAGTAAGAAGTTTCAAGTTAGACTCTCATAAAAGGTGATATCGATACCCATTATGTAAATTACTTCCCCTCTCTAATATCCTTGTATAAAAAATCCTACCAAAATTCATGCTCGAATTGGTATAGAATAAGTACCTAAGTTTTTTTTTTATCCTTTTTCTCATGTTTGGGGTGGACTGGTGTAAATATGTGTCTTATTACTCTCGGTTATTCAATTTATTTTATTAAAGAAAATTAGAATCGAAAATTTGAGATTATTTTTAATATTTGAAATAGAAATAATATCTTTTTAAAAAAAATTGAAATAATATCAAAAGCTAGTTATATCAAAATTTTGTTTTTGTTTTTTTTTCCAGAAAAAAATTTGTTTTTGTTGGAATAGACATCTTTACTCGAGGTAGGAAAGGAATAATTTTACTTTGCATAACGGTCTTACTCTAATTTTTCTCGAAATGTAAATATTCCTAGTCAATATTTACAATCTTAAAAATGATATAAATATTTAATAAAATAAAGCAAGTGCAAGTGAGGGAAGGTTACGCTCGTGCTTTCCGTAGGTGCAGAAATGCACTCTCGCTGTGGCTTAGATCCAATAGGCAGAGGCATACTACGCACATCGTGTTCGTTGCCGTGCCACGTCGGACACGAACTGCGACGACCTTCTTCTACCTCTAGACCTGGTCTTCTTCTTCTCACTCCCAATTCAATTTCAGACATTTGTTCACACTCTCTCTTCGCTGGCACACTCAGATACCCACCAACAACAATATTCACCAATCCTCGGAGTCGCCGCCGCCGCCGCCAACTGACGTCAGCTCCCGCCACTATGCTTCCCCAAAACCCGGTCGTCGCTGATGTTTGCGCCGCCTTCATTGCCGGCGGCGTTGCTCTGTTCTTCCTTCTGTTGTGGGAAGAGACCGCCAAACGTGGGGTCTTCGACCAGGTTAAAAATCCCAGCTTCTCTCTCCTGTTTGGATACCCAGTAGTGTATAATGAGAATTTGTACGGTTTCTATTGAGGCACTCAATTTTTCGTGTAATCTTTGGTGGGTGTTATTGGGTTTTGATTGATTTGTAGGAAAGTAGTGATCTTGTTGACGATGAAGAGCTGTAGCTAAAAGGGTCTTGCAAAATTGGATTTAAATTAAAATTGTTGAGCTCATTTGAGTTTTGAATTAGTGTACTAATCACTTCCCACTAAGGCGAAAGCTGATTTTGATGAAAAAATAAGGATGAAAAGCATGCCACGTGTAGCGAAGTTGAATGTTGTGGCTTATTTCTTAAAAGGAGCTGTTAATATGATTCTCCGCAACAAGATAAAGAGTGATCATGTAAAAACCTGGCCAGTTAGATAATTGGGTTTTAGATTTTGTAATGCTGTTTGTCTGCCATTGATCTTAAGCTACAGAAAGAAATGGAGTGATGAATTGAGATGGGATGTGATAGATGGTTTTTCAATCCAGGAGTTTGCAATTTTGCAGTCTCCAATACCTCATTGCTGTAGTTCTGGGCCGAATTAGGACCTCTATGGATAAATTTACACTCACATATTTCCTTATCTTAAGAATAAATACATAGCTTCCAATGATTTTAAATAATTGGTTTATCATACAATTCTCCGGTGAATGAATTGTTTTTAATTTTTTCATTGCTTTTGCCTTCTTCGGATATATGAGAAGTGAAATCTGATCCTAACATTGGTTCTGTTTCAGTTTCCATATTTTGATGGCCAGAAATCTTCACTTCGATTAAATCTAATTAAATTTGAAATTTATTTGATTATAGTGCAAAGTGCTTGATCATGATGGGATATCTATCTTCACCTACTTAACATAACTTGTTGTCATAAGAGTGAAAGTCTGTAATCTAAAGTCTGCTAGTTTTCTCTTTTGCAGAAAGTCAATAGAAAGCTTGTACATGTGAGCATTGGCCTAGTTTTCATGCTTTGCTGGCCGCTATTCAGGTAATCTCATGACTGAACAAGTCGTTTTAGTAACTTTATGATTTGGTGACTGATAATAGCTACTATATATAATTACAGTTCTGGCCTGCAAGGAGCATTTTTAGCATCTCTTACTCCAGGCTTGAATATTTTCCGAATGCTTTTTTTGGGACTTGGAATTTGGAAAGATGAAGCAACAGTGAAGTCAATGAGCAGATACGGAGACTGCAGGTATTGATTTCGAAAAACCTGTTTGTCCTTAGACTCCAATATGGATATGTCTTCCATAGACCCACATATGAGTGACTCTGTTATTGCACTTGGTCCAACCTACAAAGTCTTTGCTGATTTCTTTGAATTACCCGCTGCCTGAACTTTTTATTTTCATGCCAAACTATAGAAATGAGTTAATGTAAGTTTACGCTCTCTAGATTAGAATGTAGTTTTCCTTCCTTTCAATTCCTTCTCTACTTCACAACGGGATCCCAAGTAGTTCATACGTCAAGTCCCCAACCCATAACCCAATCTAAAACCTCCAATTTGCTCTCTTGTGAGCTTGACCAAAAGGAAGTTACTTCATCCCATTGGCTAACAGAAGGAATACGTTATGGTTGTTTACCAGCTTGTTTTCCATTTAAATTCTGATACCGGATAGCGAACCAAACTTTGTACAAGTAAACCATGTCTGACCAAAGACTAAAAACAAGTTTGACCATTGGTTGATTACCTGAATTTCATACTGATTTCTTAATTTGCATTTACTTCATGCATCAGGGAACTTCTTAAGGGACCACTATACTATGCCATCACAATAACTTTGGCTTGTGTAATGTACTGGAGAACCTCCCCTATTGCAATTGCTCTTATATGCAACTTGTGTGCTGGAGATGGTACATCTAATTGATTCACCTTGTCCATTTACTTGTCTTGATTATAATTGACTTTTACCTTTTCTAGTAAAACACTTGATCTCGCGGCAGAGCTGCACAGGACTTATCTCAAACTTCTAATGAAGAATTAAAACTGGTTTGCTTGGATACTTCAGGTTTAGCAGACATGGTCGGTAGGCGGTTTGGTACTCAGAAACTTCCATACAACAGAAACAAATCTATAGCTGGTAGTATTGCAATGGCATCTGCCGGGTTTTTAACATCCATCGGGTATCTTTTGCTGACTTATATTACTGCTCTCTTAGACCTGGATTGAACATCACATATTCACAGTCTAGCATGCTGCTTAATGGTTGATATTGTTGTTACAGGTATATGCATTATTTCTCCGGATTTGGATATGTTCAGGAGAGCTGGGACATGGTTTTCGGTTTCTTGGTTGTGTCTCTGGCCTCAGCAGTGGTAGAATCGCTCCCGATAAGCACCAAGCTTGATGACAACCTAACAGTTCCACTTACTTCTATGTTAGTCGGCAGTTTGGTTTTCTGATTCCGGTGATCTTTGTATATATAGTCCCCAGAGCAAAAGTTGAGTAAGTCAGGTTTGGTAAACCATCAAAATCAAATTGCATTTGGGAAACTATTAAAATTGCATTTTGGCCATGTGATTGGATGTTGTAACATATGTATGCTCTATAGCATTGTTTCGTAGTGTCAAAGTCTGTAACTCATGACATTGTGCCAATAAATGATTCATTGCGGCTTTATATACAATTTCTTCAGGTCCAATTTCTTTCTTATGGTCACATTTCTGCTAATTTTTTGTTAAATTTGTCATATTTCAAGATAGAAAAAGTATCAAATAAAATTGATAAAGGAAAAATGATTCATAAAGAATAAAACTTAAAGACTAACGTGTAGCAAATTTAGACGAAAATTAAATGATGTTAAGAGGGGAACTAGATATTAATAATAGTTCAGAAAAAAAATTGACTAAAATAAAAATTCAGAGAGAAAATTGACAACAAAATCGGAGGAAAAATAACAAATTATGATGAACTATAACGGTAATCTATCAGGTGAAGTGGTCTGAAGAAGCAAATATACCAGAAAACAATCATGGAAACATACAAGATATTAGGTGTGATTGAACAACAACACAAGATGAGTCTAGTTTGAACTACAGCTGCAGGGGTTAAACAGACATTTAACAATGACACAGACATGGAAGGGTATAACATCCACAGCCCCGGATTACCAAATTTCCTCTGTTATGATGAACTGGGCTTTCTGGTAATTTCACCACTACCGCTCCTCAAGGGCAATTCTGACGTTGAGCTAGCTTCTTCTCCTGCACCAACATCATCATCCGGCCTCTTTTTCCTCATTATCAACGACAGTGGAAAACAATCCAACGGCTTTGCAGCAACGAGAGAATCGTCGTCGATGGAAGCTCGACGACGACGACTCTTAGCTAGCTTGAGACAGGGGAGGACAGCGAGGCACAAGATGAAGGCGCCAAAGAGAACAATCACAACCACCATCATGACCTCCCCATGCAAGGCGTAGTGCTTGTCACGCAAGAAGGGGATCCCGTCGTCGTCGTCTTGGAGGTGGTCTTGCGGCGGAGGAGAAGCCTTGGGAGGAGGAGCTGCTATGGGAGGCGCCATGGTTACAAATTTGTTACGAGCCCATGCTGCTGTTGATGTCCTCATCATCATCATATCATTCTGAATTTGTAATAATATTCTCTTACATGCTAAGTTTTTGTGATTGTCCTAAGTTGCTTTTTTTTTTGTCCCTTCATGTTTTGCGCGTTATCATAACATATTCTCGCATCTTTAACCGACTATATTTGTTAATGTTTTTTACATCTAAGATAAGTTAAAATTATCTGAAAACTGCGAGACTGCAACAGACTCTTAAAATTTAATTTTTAGATAAATTTAACTCATTTTTTTTTCAAAAATATCAAAATAGCCCTCCAGTAGACTATATTTTTAATGATGAATTTAACATAATAAATAATAACTTACTATTTGTAGCTAGTCATATACTTTTGGTCAAATTTGAAAGGGGGAGAAGATGGCTGTTTTGATTTTTTATAATAAATTTTAAATCAAATTTATGAAGAAACCAAATTTGAAGAATTTGGTACAAATGCTAATATGAGTGAAAGATGAATTTATAATATTTTCTTTTTTTTAAATATGAATTAGTATATAAAGAACACTAATTTATCATAAAAATTGTATTCTTTTACGTGTCAAAATTACATCACGTAAATTGACAATTGAGTCGATAGTAACAGCTGACCAGCGTGCAATGTTCGACAATTATATATAACAGGCCTAAAACTTGTTTTGTTTATGTCTTCTTACCATTAATGGGGTGTGACAATTGGACTGGGACTGTTATGGGCCTGGTGGTGGGCCAGGCTTCTTTTCCAACTCTTGTTTTATGCGCTGGATTCAAGCGGAGGGATGGGATGGCCATCGAAAGTTGTTGGGCCCACCATTCAAGCCTGAGCTTTTTTGGAAAATTTCTGAAGGGAGACCTGGGATATATTCTTTGATGATGCTATATATACAAATTCGTAATTGGATGAAAAAAATAAATAAATAAGGAGGAATTGGAAAATCAGATATTGTTATTTAACTATTTAGAAAATGGAGTCTCGATGAATTGCTCAAATATGTAGCACCAGTGATGCTATCTCCTTTTATTATCTTTATAATATTGATGTTTACTCATAATTAATAGATTTCCTCCACCTAACCAAATATATAATTATATTCTAGATTCATATCAACAATCCATTGTCGTCCAGCGGTTAGGATATCTGGCTTTCACCCAGGAGACCCGGGTTCGATTCCCGGCAATGGAACTTTTTTTAATTTTGACCACAGCAGGCCACGTGGCGTGCTGTTGTAGTGTGCAGTGAAACCGCGTTGCAGTGGATCATTCCTCTTCTCCTTCCCAAAATTCCCAATTCCATCGATTTGGAATCAGTTTCCTCCTTGCCTCCAGTCTTAGAGCAGCAGCTGGTCACTTTCCTCCTTTCGTTTTCAACAATCAGTGAGTCCTCACTCTCTCCCACCGCAGTTTTTTCTTCTTAGATCGATGAATTCATATTTATCTTTTTTATTATGGATTTTAATAATTTATCTGTAATTGGGTAGGTTATAAAAACCCCATTTAGCTCCCTTAATGTCGCTTCCCAATGAAGATGATATGTCCTCTTCATCTGATGCTCAGGTAAGCATCCATTTAGCTTTAAAGGAACAACCTGTTTTCTTTTTTGATTTTGTTTTTTGCTTTCTCACGCTTTAGAAGTTGAAAGATTTCAAGATTTTAGTGATTTTGGTGATTTTTCAGCTGTTTAAATCTTTAAATGCATTGAGATGTGCATCCTATGAGAAAAGAATTTTCGTTCATGAAATTTATCTGTTCTTGATTAGCTCTAGTGTTGAAGTTGTTCTGTGCTGGTAACCTGTGCATTGTGGATTGAATTGGACATGGTTGTGAACAACTTGCTTTAATATGGTGATCATAGCTTTTGGAAAAAGAGCAAATGCCCATGATTTTTAAGAGTTTTCTTGTTTCGATTCCCAAATTCTTGGTGCAAATGCTGCAAAACAATGGGAGTAAAATGAATTTGATATCACCAGGTAATCAAGTAGTGGACTTTACATTTTGAATTTGATTATCTTGGTGTGTTTCTACTTCGTAGCAATATAGGTTTTTTGACTCTTTCTTCGCTTGAAGAACAGTTCCTTGTGTATGTGAAGCCTAGAATGGAGATCATTTAGTCTTACTCTTGGTCTTGTTTAATGTAGTTCAAAACTTAAAATTTATAGATATTTGATCTGTGGATGTAAAAATCAGTTGACAATGTAGTTCTCATAGTTCCTTTTTTTGGCTGGCTTTTGGTTGCAGCTTTCATCTCATGTTTTCGAGGATCTCCTTGATTCCATTATTGCTGATGTTGCATCTGAGTGTCATCGAATAGCAAAGTTGGGGCTTGACCGTAATTTTGAAGAAGAGGAAGAAGAAGTAAGACTGTCAGCCCAAGCACGGGTAAGGGTTGCTGATCCTAGTAATAGCGGTGAAGCTAATAGCAAGTATGTGGTTGACATATTTGGACAGAATCATCCTTCTGTAGCCAGTGATGTGTTTGATTGCATGAATTGTGGCCGTGCTATCGTGGCTGGGAGGTTTGCTCCTCATCTAGAGAAGTGTATGGGAAAGGTACTTCTTCACCGAGAGCCATATCTCCCGTTTGCGTAAACCATGTTGGAAATTTGAAACTAACAGATATTGTGATTCTTTCATCCACCACAGGGTAGAAAGGCTCGTCAAAAGGTGACAAGAAGTAGCACAGCTGCACAGACCCGGAATACACGAGGAAGCAACCCTACTTCAACATACACCACATATTCAAATTCCAACAGCACAACCCGATTATCAAATGGAGCATCCAGTGTTGTAGGTGAGGAGTACTCGAATGGTGCATTGGAAGAGCCATGAAACGATTTAAGCACTGCTGAGCGACTTGGAGGCAATGGATATCATATGCTTGCTTCGGTATGTCATGTTTGTGCAAAGTGGAGGCACATTCTGAGTAGCCTTTTGTTGGTTTAGGCCATTGCAATGATCACGTTTTTTGTTGAGGTATGAAGAATAGCGCGTTGTATATAACAATGTTCTTGATCATGTCTTTACTTGAATGGTAATTCGGATACAAACACAAAAAAGATCTTGAATTTGAATGAATTGAGTCCAGAATGAAGGAGGTTGCTTTAGGGTTGTTTATCGGTTTAAGAAAAGAATTTGAGACTTGTAAAGCATTATGTTTAGACATGGAGTGGGATTCACCTCTTCTTCCTCAAGAGAGTGGAAACCAATGGTGGAATGCATGCATGTTGCAATGCAATCAAAGGTATTGCTTTAGGGTTGTTTTAATTATCAAAAAATAAATTAAATGTTTAAAATAATTCCGTTGCCGGGACTTGAACCCGGGTCTTTCGGGTGAGAGCCGAATATCCTGACCAACTAGACTACAACGGATGATTGATAAACTCTTTCTTACTCTCATATCTATACCTATGATAATTATTTTCTTTTGCTTCATGTCCAATTTGGTATTGTTGTGTTTTTTTGAAAAGTTAATTTTGTTGTTTTTTCATAATAAATAGTTGTACACTAAAATAATTTTGGTAAAAACAGCTTTTAAAAGCAACATGGAGATTACTTTTAAAAATTGTTGTCAAAAGTCTATTATTTTTCAAAAAAACAAGACTTCTCATTTTTACTAAATATTTTTGTACTGCTTCAGTTTCAAATAAAACAGTTTTTTTTTAAAAATAATAATACCAAACATGGCCTTAGTCCTCCCAAACTAATTAATTTAAACCACGGTAAATTGCAGTTAGTTCACCCACATAAGCTCTAAATAAAACCAATGAATTACAAGTACATCTCTAATTATGATATTTAATTTTAGATTATACGTCCAAATTTGTTCACAAAATTTATCTCATACCGTTATCAATTCAAAAATTTTGAACAAATTATATAGAACAAAATAGATTTATTGACATGATTCTATGCACCAACAAACACTTTGAGATTGCGCCATTATAGTTTAACTTCGATAATCTGGTTAGGAGTCAACGCCGTATTCAGATTTCAATTCGTATTTGCTAATTACTTTATAATATTTCAATTCGTATTTGCGTATTACTTTATAATGTACTCTAACAGTACCTTTTAGATTGATAAAACTGTTGAGATTAATGAACATCCAGAAAGTATGTGAGAGTGCACTCCAGTTCTATCTCATTCTTTTAAGTTCTAACTCCACTGGTAACCATTGCATAGACCCAAAATTTGCTTAATTTTATTATGTGCCATAATTGATTTACAATCTACAACCTTATGTTCATTTTAATGTTATGTTATTCTAGCTACTATTTTCATTTATTTTGATTTCTTCCAACGTCTTGATTTTATGACTATGATTTTTAAAATTTTTCTGGATCCATATAATGTTAATGTATTGATAATTTATGCAAACGATCAGTCAGTTAACACCGGACCATTCTACCATTGAGCCTATAAATGTCAATGTATTGATAATTTATGTATTCTAAATCTTTGAAGAAAACTCTTACAAACTAATCAGCAATGTAGAAAGTAGAAAATGACGGTTAAACCAATTATAACTACAGTTAATGTGTAAGGTTTGGATGATAGATTTATAAATAAAAAAAAGTGATAAATTAATTAAATTTGTGTGATTGATTTATATTGTGTAGTGTGTGATATAGGTAAGGTTTGTATGATAGATTTATAAAAAATAAAAAGGTAATAGATTAATTAAATTTGTGTGAAAGATTTATATTTCCCCCGACTCACAATGATAAAAAAAAAAATTAAAAAATAGGGAGTGAAACTGGAAACAACAAAGAATGCAAGAAGACTTCGAAGTTTATGTGATTAAGAATTGTATGCCAACATCCTCAGGGGAACACACAGCATCTCTGTTTTGTGTTATAATTTGGTCTCCTTTTCGGCATCGTCATCACCAAATGGATCATCGCTTGCTGTTCATCTTCTTGGTTTCTTACACTATCAAATCTACAAGTACAAGCCATGCATGCAGCCAAGCTGAATTCACCTCTTCCATGTCATTTTTCCTCGCCCTATCTTCCTCTCCGGTAAATTGGACCGCCGCCGATTGTTGCTATTGGGAAGGCATCTCTTGTAATCAAGATCGTTTTGTCACTCATGTCTGGTTACCCTCCAAAGAGCTCAAAGGAGGAAGATGTTTATTCTCACTTGCAAATCTCACCCACCTCAATCTCTCTCGAAACTCCCTCTATGGTTCACTCGAAACAGAATTCTTCATGTCCTTGACTCGCCTTGAAATTCTTGATTTGAGCTATAACCTTCTTTCGGGAGAGCCTTCGTTCTTGCTACCATCTAGTAACATGATCCGGGTGGTGGATTTTTCCGGCAATCACTTCAGCGGTCCAATTCCAACTTCATTTTTCCAATAAGCTTCCAATTTGACCAGCTTCAATGTCAGCAACAACAGCTTCTCAGGTTCCTATCCTATCTTCATCAACCTGTCTTTCTTCGCCCTCGATTAGGGTATTGGATTTTTCCTTCAATAAATTCAGTGGAAATATCTGTCCCGGACTAGGAAAATGTTCAAAATTGAAGATTTTTCGCGCTGGTTACAACAACTTGTCCGGATTACTTCCAGATGATGTTTACAAGGCTAATGCGTTTGAAGAACTCGCATTAACTTCTACTTCGGTTTATGGTGGAATTAGTGAGCGAATTCTCAATCTCACAAATCTCATAATACTTGACCTCTACTTAAGCCCATTGACCGGTGCGCTTCCTCTCCATTTTCACAAGCTCACCAAGCTGAAAATCATGAAGCTTCATTTCAACAAGCTGGAGGGTCCTCTGCCTCCATCTTTGATGAACTGCACAGAGCTTGAAGAAATTCATTTGGCAAGCAACAGATTCGAAGGTGATATATCCGCGCTTAATTTCACCAAACTTAGTCAACTTACGATGCTTGATCTGATGAGGAATCGATTCACTGGCATGTTGCCAGTAAGTCTTTACTCTTGCAAAGCCTTGAGAGCAATTCGAGTGAGCTCAAACAAGCTAGAGGGACAAATACATCCCCAAATTGTGTCCTTGAAATACTTGTCCTTCCTCTCACTTAGTTACAACAAGTCCACCAATGTCACAAAGGGGATGAAGATATTCATGGTTTGCAAAAGCCTCACAGTACTCCTCCTTTCACGTAATTTCAAAGGCGAAGAAATGCCAGTTGACGAAAATATGATTGATTTTGATGAGCTACCAAATCTTCGGATCTTTCCTTTGAGTGGTTGTCAGCTCACTGGTCACATACCTCTATGGCTATCAAAGCTCAGAAGGCTAGAGATCTTGGACATGTCTCGAAATCGAATCACAGGGCCAATTCCAAGTTGGTTAGGTACTCTTCCAAGGCTCTTCTCTATAAACTTGGCATCCAACCGAATTTCGGGACAATTTCCAAACCAACTTTGCAGACTACCAATGTTGGTATCTGCACAAAATGCAGCTCAACTTGTTCATAATGATTATCTTGAACTACCTATCTTCATCACACGGGCCAATGATGGCGCGAGAAATTTGCAGTTCAAGTACTTGTCATACTTTCCACTAATGATCTACCTACCCAACAATTGCATAAGTGGCAATATACCTATTGAGATTGGCCAATTGAAGCTTCTGAATCAGTTAAACCTCAACGGTAACAACTTCTCCGGTAACATTCCCGACCAAATATCTAACATGAAAAACTTGGAGACATTAAGCCTTGCCATGAACCACTTGTCTGCAAAAATCCCATCATCATTGGCAGACCTTAATTTCTTGTCATCTCTCAATGTCTCATACAATGATCTTGAAGGACCCATTCCGAAAAGCACTCAGCTTCAAAGCTTCAATGCCTCTGCATTTGAGGGAAATCCAAAGCTTTGCGGTGCCCCGCTTGCGAATGAGTGCCTTGAAATCAATGGCTTTGATGGAAATAAGAAGAGCAGCCAAGATGAGGAAAATGAGAATCAGATTTTGTTGTTTTTTTCCATTCAATTTGGGTTTATTGTAGGATTTTGGGGAGTTTGTGGTCCTTTGGTTTTTAATGAGACATGGAGATATGCATATTTCCAGTTCCTAGATAATGAACAAGATAGATTCTATGGGATGATAACAGTGTGGCTGACCAAGATGAACAGAAGGTTAGCCGCTATTTTATATTTATAGCGAAAGTATAAAGGTTTAGTTATATTTCCTTTTCGCTTTCTTGTCTTTGACTTTCATAGATGACAAAATAACGTATACTTAAGTGTGCATAATATCTCATTATTTTAGTTTCTATATGACTGATATTCTATTTTAAAATAATCTAAATTATATGGAAGGAGATTCAAAATCAGATGATGCACTGAAGAACATAAGATTTTTTTTTTATTTTCTTATTTTTTATATGAAAAGAAAAACCCAAAGACTTTGAAGTTTTTGCAAACATAACTATAATATTGAGCCGCAAAGAAAATATGCTTTGGTAGTTGAGATTTTATGTCAACATTTCCAATGGCTTGTGGAAGTACATCATTTTTAACTAAGTAAAGTAGCCTTAAATTTTCCACGATGCTCATAATTTATCTCTCTTACGATTTTCTTCTCGACTTATTTGCTTTGTAAGTTTCTTAGTCTTAACTCTTCAATTTCCTTGAAATTTAACATGAACATGCCTCAATCGCCACAGCTTTGTAAGTTTCTCCATCTCTTCCATCATATCAATAAATATTCATGCTTGCAACCAAACCGAGCGAATCTCCCTCCAATTCTTTGCCCTCACTTTGTCTTCTCCTCCCTTAAATTGGACTTCGGTTGCTCGTTGCTATTGGGAGGGCATCACTTGTGAGCAAGATGATTGTACAAAATAGGTTTTATCTGATGATAAAAGAGCATATGATCAGGATGATATGGTATAAACGATAGTCTAAACTAATCCAATGAACGGAAAGAAATGGTAGAGGCATGAGAACAACGCAAAATGCACGGCAATACCATATTTACAGATTTAAATTATTAAGGATAGGTCCTTCCCTCTCAGTTTGCCACCAAAAGCAGCCTTTCCACAACATAACCAGTGGAAAATTTGTACCAAACGGCAAATAGGTTTGGGGCCTACCACAATATATATGTATACATATATGTCCTTCCAAATTTATACAAATTTATACAAATTACCAGTATTATTAGCTGAACATGAGAGCTTACTCAAACAACTCCCAATCCCGAGTTATTTTGGTAGAAGATGGCAATGGGGTTGGGGCATGCAAGCTTCCAACCCCCAACTCAAACTTCTCCCATTTTGTAGTGACTGAGACCGCATTGTCACTCTTCTTGCTGAATGGATTCGAGTTTCTTGCCTTTAGGTTGTCGAGCGTGTCAACGAAGCTCTGTACACGACGAACCTGTGATGACGCATACATATATAAACTCATCACTCAAAGCCCACATGGAACAACAACAACCACATTTGTTTGCAGTGTTTAAGTCCAAGGGTTCCTTTCTATGGCTACTCAAAATATGCACATGTGAAATAACTAGGTGGTCCTTTCTAAAACAAAAGAATTTGGACAAGTATCTTCACATTCAATTAGATTTAGGATCTATGAAATATGTTCAATTAGCGCACGCTATATTGTACTCAGATTGGGGTTTTCAGTCAACCGAAAAATGAAACACTCCCATTTTCTGGTTTTAAGTTAACTTCATAGAACAGGAATAAATCAAGCTCAGGATATGGATGACAATGAATCATGATGCTAACTATAAATTTTTCGAAACCAACCTCAACCCGCCTTTGTACTTTGGCTTCTCCATCAGCCACGATGGCATCCAATTTAAGCAACTCCCTCATGAGCAACTCTGTCAAGGCCACAATTTCCTTATCGGCAACCTTAGTGCCACTCAGCAGAGTTGTCTCCAAATCAACAATCTAACAAAATTAACCGCGCAATCAGCTTATATGACACCTCACGAAAATGTGACATAATCAAACAGCAGCTAGATACCAACCTTTTGAGAGAGCTTGTCAACCTCTGCTCTAACTTTGGCAACCTCCTCATAGGCTTTCAAAACACCATGGTTTTTCTTCATCTCTTCAAGCTTCTTCTCTTTGCTAGCTGGGTCCTCAAACAATACAATTTTCGACATATCTTTAACACCTGCCATGTGCAAACATTCTTTATCTTCCTTCTCCTTCCCTCTAAACAACAATCTTTGCTCCTTTGGCTCCAAGCCAGTCTCATTCGCAAGAAATCTTTTCAGATCACCTTGCATTTAACCCCAATTCAAATTTACGTTGTGGAATGATAAAGCAAACAGTTTCACACCAAAAGGATCAAGCAAAAGACTTTTCTCAAAAGAAAATCAAATAAAGTGTGTCAGAATATAAGTTTTTTGACGGAAAGAAGCAAAGAACATCATGATAAACAAAACCCAAGAAGCAAACTTTAAGAATAATCCATTTCAAAAATTCATAAATTAAAACAATAAATAACAATCTGAACAAACACTAGGTAAAAACAAAAGGTAAAATTTCAGAAATGATCACCTAAATTTTTTATCCACACTGAAATTTCAGACTTTAATTATATAAATACTATTAAACACCCCCAAATAGGAAATGTAGGATGCTACCTGATCAGAAGAAGTATGAGGAAAACAACAAAAACCCAGAAAGTAGATTAATTTAACAGATGATTATTTACCAAAAGTGGATTGCGGATGGAGAATGGCATCATGGTTACAAGAGTCATGAGAAACCTTGATCTTGATCATGGAGACAGAAGAGGCGTCTCCAATGTCTCTTTTCTGGACAAGCATTCCACCAGGCCTCAGCTCCCAATCTATCTGCCTATTTAATTTTGACCCATCATTTTCCACACCAACTTTTGATCTTTTTTTCATCATCCACAAAATAATATATATATATTTTTACCTCAGAGTCATAAAAAAGAAAACAAAATAAAATTTTGGGGAAATTGAAAAGGTGGAGAGGGGTTGGAGGGTTGAGTAAGGAAAGAAAAGCTCAGTTGAGGATTGAGGAGAGGGACCTCCAAACAGACTTGATAGTGCTAGCGGTTGGTCTGTCCAACTCAAAAGTTGGTATCTGGAGGAAGAGAGTACCACTTCACACTTGTACTCGTGCGAGTGGAAGACTGAGGTTTTGGGCTTTTTAAAAAAAACTAGACTTATGGGCTTATGGGCTTATGGGTTTATGGGCTTACAGGCCTGGTTCGCTCAAGAAGAAGGACTTTGGATCTACTTGCATGAGCTTGGATAACATGACAATGTATTAGGGTGTGAGGAGAAACTACTAAGTATTAAATGGTTTATAGGTCACATGGTAAATTAAGTCTACTTATTGTGATATGAATGAACGATGGGTTAATATTCCTTATTTTTAAAGTATGATATTAATAAATATCTCGTGTGTAAGATAGCCCGTGATCGTATTGTTGTTCTTATCGAAATGCTCAGCTACTTTACTATTTTAAAAAAAATTCATTAACTAATAATGGGCAATATACTATCATATTATCAAGTCATAAAAAACAATTAAACCAACAAGCACAAATCAATACCAACGTGAACAAGAACCGCATAAAATAACTAAACAACTCAAATCACTAAAATTAAGCAAAATTCCAAACCAAGTCCACAAAGTCCAAAATAACCAAAACCTTAAATCAACCCATAACGCTAAAGGTGGAACTAAAAATAAACCCTGACCTCTCTCTCTCTAAAAATAATCGCTCTCTCCTTTCTCTAAAACCCAGCCGGCCCTAGATCTGGGGTGGGGGATTCTTCATATCTCCACCTTCTGGTGGTAGATCTGAGCTGAACCTCTGCCCCCTAAAATCCTTGCTTGCTTTCCTTCCCTATGCCTTTCCTCTCCAATTCCCCCTTCTTTCGGCTTTCTATGCTCCATTCATCTTCGCCTGGTGTGGTGGGTTGTACTTGGCCTCTTCTTTTTTAGGAGGATTATGGCAGAATACCTTTATGCTGGTGTGGTGGGAGCTTGAACTGAAGGACTTGGTGACGCTGCTACCAAGCAGCGGTCGGGTGTGGGGAAATCGGCGGCTTGGGTAGTTTTTATTTAGTTTTATTTGCTGGTTAGTCTTTCAGTTGGGTTTAATTTCCCTAAAAGTCCAGCAACTCTGTTGAGTTTGTTGTGTAGTCCCATTTGTGTGTGTAAGTTGATGGGGAGGTGGAGTGAATCTCTGTTGGTGGTGCTCATGAGAGCTACGTGATTTGGAGGGACATTCGATGCTGATGCAATGTCCGGAGGTTTCTTGAGGCGGTGATTGCCCTTCCTTTTGGTGCCTCCAAGTCGCAAATTATTGTAGGGTTGAAATTCCTTGTTTTTAGGTTATCGTGTTGTACCCGGTAATGTATTTGGTTTTGATTGCCTGCTTATGAGCATGTGTGCTTGTTGTTCTTACATAGCCCTCTCTTTGTATTTTCTTGTTGTAATCTTTATGGTGAATACATTGGCAATTTTTAAGAACAAAAAAAAAACCTCATTACTCTAAGACCTTGTTTGGTACACCGTATTGTACTGACTATTTCAATCGGATAGACTAAATTATAATCGGACAATATTGATTTTGTAATCAAGCGTTTGGTGAATAGTCGGATTAAATAACCAATTATGTTATACTGTGGTATTTGATTTTTTCGAATAAATCACGACACACCTCAAACCCCATTCACCCCATTTTTGACCTCTGTGTATGATATATACCCAGAAATCCTAGAAGAGTTTAATCTCTTCACATTCCAGAAATCCCAAGGCTGATTCTCAAAGCAGTAATTGTAAGTGGGAATTGATATTGGTGTACACGGTTTACGGTGGCGAGATGTCATGATTAGGGGCGAGATGGTGGCGAGGGATCAGATGGGTTGGTGGCAGGGAGAGAGGGGTATCAAGGTGGGAAGCACAGACGACGAAGTAGAGGAGATGATGAGCACACCAACGAGAAATACTTTCGCGTGTTTTTGGTCCGGCTAAATTATTCCAGCCTTTTCATTTGTATTATTTTAACGTCTATCAACCGGATAAGTTGTGTGAATCCGCTAAATTAAATATGTGGCTAAGTAGTACGAAACGTACCAAACACATGCTCCGTATGATATAATCATATTCGATGAATTATACGGTAGTCAAACGCAGCCTAAAGAACTGTCGGCCCCACATGAAACAGCATCATCGTCAAACCCATCATATATGATCTTAAAGAATCTTTAGAGCAAATGACAGATCTAAAGAAAAACTTGATCTCTAGTTACCTAACTGCACATCAAATAAGCTACTTTACTTCAAAGAAAACTACTCACTTTGTCTAAAAGTAATTATTTTCATAAAATAAGAATTTGAAACTGAGCCTATATATATATATATTTCAGTTCTATTTTTATCTCTATCTGCTATCCATTTATTTTACTCAATAACTATAGCTGATGAAAATTATCTTAATGAAGGATGAAGGGAAGCTGACTTCAATATAATTTTCGTTTTAAATATAAAGATACTAAGATAGATATTATACACATTGTATTTAATAATGTCCTCTACGATAATTAAATTCAAAATTGCCTTAATGTAGGGAAGCTTGATGTAACTTTTTTTTATCCAATGATATTGTACTTTAAATTGAATAGACGAAGAAGATTTTTTTTCGCACACAATATCGTCGAAGTTCGAACTTAAAATTACTAGTATACAGAGCAAGATTCTTACCCCCTACAGGTAAACCTCTTTAGCTTTTGATGTAACCATAAACCTAAAGTTTAGGCAGATTTCCCACTAAAAGATGGGGAAAAAAATTTAAACATTTAAGAGAAATTTTTGTTTTATTATATTGTTGGTGTAAGATGGCATAGAGAAAGCATCTTTGTCACTGATGGGCCATACCCGGTCGACACATGTACGGAATAGGCCCAGTTTCAGATAGTTGCTTGTGGACAGGGGTGGACCAATCATCATCCAAGCGAACTTACACATGGGCCACCAACAAACCCACATCACAATTCGATCTCTGCCTAGCCCTTCACATTGTTGGACTCATTTAATTGTATTTTATTTTTTTAAATACTGTAGACAAATCATAATTAGATTTCAAAGTTAACATAAATAAGTCGAACTTAAAATTATTTACATATATAAAGTAAAGAGGAATATAATTTTTAACTTTGAGTATTCCCACTTACGAGTCTAGTAACTCTGTCACTAGTATTACTAATTTAGTGGTAGCATATTAATTCTCAGGTTTGACACTTGTAAAGAACAAAGTCAATAACTAATATGCATATATCTCCTCCTTCAATAACGGTGTATTGAAAAACTCTCAGTAACTTTAGTTATAAGACCATTTATCCTTATTTCTTCAGTTCAGTCATTTAAAAAGCTCTGCAATCATGTAAGTCAAGCATAATCTTCTATTTATAGTAAAAAAATATATAAGCAAGAAGAGTGCAAATCCTTATTTTGGAGAAAAATTGTCTTTTATTTTCTTAGATTTGAAGTTCGTATTAAAAAAAATGGAGAAGATACGACATAAATTTGATAATAAACATGATATCACTATTCCCGATATTTGAGATCCTATGAACGAAGACATGGTCTCTTTGGGTCTCATTAAATTTCATTCGAAATTAATTTAACTGTAGTAATCACCACATTTTTAATGAAAATTTTAGTGCGCTTATAAGTGGAAATAATTCCCATAAATAATTTTTGGTTTTTGAGGAGAAAATTCCTATAAATAATTTTGTTTTCACTAAAATAAGCTTTGCTCTTTCAATGCTTTCTTCCCTCCTTAAGTATACAGTTAAATTAATTTCAAGGTCTTTCATTTATGTATGAATTTCCCAATAAGAAGAGCACCACAAAAGCACAAATATTTTTTCCTCACATAGAAAATGGCTTGAAGGCATGTTGATTGGATACATATGCAATATGCTGAGTGCTCTTAGTGTGATTTTACCACTAAATCATGTCTGGTGAAATAGACAAAACAAATATATGTTGTTGTTCATCATGAAATTAAACAATGGTGTTCCTCCTGATGAGTGCTTATAATTTGTGGCATAGGATTGCCAACTAAATTATTGTTTACTGGGTTTTTTGAATCACGTTACTTAATAATATGATTCGTGTCTATATTGAAAATTATATTAACAACAGTCGTCGAGAATTATTCTAAAAACAATCGAGATAAAAGTAATGCGAGCCATTGTAGTTGTACTACTCATCAATCCCATCTCAGAATTTGGATTTGGATGAATAAGAATAGTAGCTAGGGTTGGTTTTTAGTGGCTTTCTTCAATGTCTATTCTTAATCCGATTCTCCTATAAAAATACTGTTAAGTTGGACCATAATCATTTTGCTGACATTTCTTTTGATGTTAGGCATCTTTATATCGAAATTACATGTATTCAAGAAGGTGTCGGTAAGATAATTAATAAATAATATTTAAATAGCATTATTTTTTTTTATTAATTGAGAAACTCATTTAATATAGAGTTATTTATCGTAATCAACTTTATTAGGATAAATTTTTGAGAAGAATAACAAATTGACCTATCATCACGACATCCTACTTAAATCTCCTGAATTTAATATATGAAGTTATATATCTAAAATTCGCCTTTACTATTAAATTATCTGAATAATGAGGGGGCATATTTTTCATATGCGTTGTGCATATGTGCACCAAATATCGACACGTACGTCCAACCAAACATAAATCAAGAGGCCATGGCGTACTTGTCTCAAATCCACGTGTCACCATGTTGATGACTGTTAGAACCTAAATGTAGGGCCCCTGGCACGGAATTGCATAATAAAGGCATCTAGCGTTAGGCCTGGTCTACAAGGTATCAATATATATATAAAGCAAGAAGAGCTATTTAGTTAAAATTTTCATAATCTTAAAAATATCCTTATAAAATTAATTTATTTAAAAATAAATGATCTAATATGTGAAAGTAAAATAGTAAAAATAGATTAAATTTCTTATAATCTCCAAAATAATTTTAATTAACAAATTTATTTAAAAATGAATAATTTAATAAGTGAGGTCAAAATAGTAAAAACAAAAATATATTAATCAAAGAGTACAAATTTATATATATAAAGTCAAAACTTAATTTTTTTAAATTTTCAATAAATCAAAAAAAGCCTTTAGTTGAAGAAAATATTAAAGAAAAAATAATCTAATATATGAAGGGTTAAAGGGTCAAATAGATAATGAAATAAAAAAAATATAAATAATTAATTGTGGTAACCTTTTTTAGATTTTTAAAACAATTAATATTATATGATTCTTTATTTTTTGTTATTATAAATAGGGGTGGTCAGAGTTTACATCAAGATTTCATTTATTTGCATGAATATTTCATTCATACATATCAACAAATTAAAATTTTCAACATTTTAAACTTTGAAATATGACGGGTTATGTTTACATATAATTTAAATTGGAAAGCAATACAAAATGGGTAAGAATTAAGTGAAATAGGGTATGTAATGAACACTTACAATAACATATTATAGGATAAAAAATATTAACTAACAAATATAAATAAATAAGAACCTTAACGGTTCGGTTTCGAATTCAACGGTTTTCAAAATGAAAATCCAAAATCAAACCATTACTAATGGAACGGTTTGGATTTTCAAACCTTTTGACTTTTACCTGGTCAAATTCAAACCGAAGTGCCAATAACGATTTGAATCGAATCAGTTTTCGATTTCAACAGATTTATGTCCACCCCTAATCATAAGTACATTCTTTAGTTGTATTTTCTTCCACATACCCATATTAACTTTTTTGTTTTCAGTTACCAAAGCAAACTAAACTCTACGAACATGGAACTACCAGCATCCATTTACATTGAATTTTTTTTTTCATTTGTTTTAAAAATAAAAATAAAAAATTGTAATCACATTTTATACATTAAAAAAATACAAATTGACACGTGTGTATATAATAAATTAAGTGTGTTTAAGGTCGTGATATGAAAATGTCTCATGCACGCATGTGCCAATTTATTATTCAGTTGTGAAATCGAACGTAACGCGCCGAAATGCCTCTCCACACCTGCGATAAGGCTAGTATGGATAACGAGGATTAAGGCATAAACGAGAAATATTTAGCATTCTCTAGTTGCATCTTTTAAAAGATGTGTTATGATATAAGAATTGAATAATGTATACCAGGCACGGGCCTAAGCAAGGGGTTGGGGTGTGCTCCAGCCCACCCGAAATTAATGACTCACAAGAAAAATTCATGTAATGTTAGTTTATATAGTCGACTTTATTAATTTATTCTACCCTTAAATAAGAGAGATGATGAATTTTTTGGAGATCATATAATATCTTATCCACGTAAAAGATGAGCTTGTTGCGATTTAAGTATTTTATATTATATTTATACATGATTATTTGTTGTTTCTTTGCATAAAGTATGTATTTTTATTAGGTGTATTTTTTTAATCAATGAAATTCACTTAATACAGTCGAAATTTGATAAAAAAAAATTCACGCTAAAATTTAGCCTACCTCATTTTTAATTCCTAGGTTCGTGCCTGTTTGCATCCTACTTTTTGATTTATTAAATCATCGTCTATATATATATACATATAGATATCCTAATTAAAATTGTTCAACTTTTAAATCATCATTTTAAGAATATTTATGTAGAAAATCATCGAAATAGATCATTTAGTCATTCATATACATCAATTAAATAGGCGGTTCAACACAATGATCTTAAATGTTATTAAAACCATTGATGTATTTGATACATATGAATGACTTAACGATCTCCAATCTTGTTGATTTTTACGGAGATGATCGATCTTGAAATGATGATTTAGAGAATGAATGGTACCGATTGTGATATATGTACAAAAATAATTCGACAAATTGAGTAATATTCGACTAATATTCTGAATAATAATAATTTGAGTATTATTGGAATTCGAGTAATATTCTGAATACACTTAATTAGGGCAAATTACATTTTACTACCATGTGGTTTATACCTTATAACCAATTATGAAAATATCGTTTTTCACGGAAATATCAACAGTTAAATTTATGAAAATATCGACGGATATTTCGATATCGATATCGTTCACGCTCAACAAAAAAAGGTTGGAAATTTAGTCCAAAACTTGAAAATTTTGAATGAAAATTTGGAAAAAACTTAAGCACTCAATAATATTTATATAAGACTAATACCTAGATCATGGAAATTGAGAGGAGATTTTTCTTCCCCCTATTTTTATACCAAGACCCTTAAATATGGGTATATTTACGAAAATATCGCGGATATTTCTTCCCCCTATTTTACTGTCGAGACCCCAAAATACAAATATATCGATGGAAATTTTACAGATATTGCGGATATTTTCATACATGCTTATAACACGCCCATATATGATTTTTAAAACTTAACTTAACAAACGCCTCATTTACTTTTTAAAACATAACAACCTAGACGGATCATTAAAATTTATGTCGAAAATTTTGTTAAATGTTGGTAGGGCGTCTATGGGTCTCATTTTCTAATTATTACCAGTCTCATTAAAAGATTATATCGGGGAAAAATCCAAATTGGGCAAATTGAGGATGATAATAGTTGGAAAATAGGACCCATAGACGTCACCTCAGTACAGACGTTTAGATGGAAATTTTAACTGTCGGGCTATGTTATTATCTTTTATAAAGTACAGAGGGTCTTTGTCAAGTTTTAAAAATCAAGGATAACCGTAACCACGAGGTAATAAAATATAATTTGCTCTAAAAAATAATATTGAAAACAGCAACTACAATATTGACAAAATTAAGAGTCGATTAGCACGAAACATCTTTAGTACGTACAACGGTACAAGTCATACTTTTGATCGATAGTAAAGAAAAGTAAATTCGCCGATCTAATATGTTGGATCACATTTACATAAAAATAAAGGTGTGTTAATTATTAATTAACATACATCTATAATAATATGATCTGATAATTAGACACTTACTAATTTTTATATTTAAACATCATTTGTTGGTTGAAGTAATATTCATCGATTGGAATTTGGAAGTTGAAGGTGAATCCAAAACTATTATTGATGAGGCTGGAAGCTTGAAGTCTGAATTCCATGGAGAGTTAGAGGGCCTGGTTTTTTTGAGTTTGTTTCGTTTTGTCATGTTTGTCGTGAAGTCAACTTTATACCTAATATGTTTTGGTAATTTTGGTATAAGTTTGATATAGCTCGGATCTGGATTCATTTTTTACCTTCAACTGTTAAGTGAAGTTATAATTGCGATTCCTACTCTTTGGTTGTCCTAGAGGTTTGCCATTGTAATTTCCTTTTTTTTTTCGTCTGTAAAAAAACACCATTTATTATTTACATTGCTCAAAATTTCTATAATACACCTAAGTTTTACATATGAATTAAACTTGAATGGATAATACTTACATTCTACTCTGGTGGTACGTTTTCGTACCATTCTTTCGACTTTTCGAATTGTCGTTATACATATATATCATAATTGAAATAATTCAACTCCTAAATAATCATTTACGCAAAAATCAGCCAAATTTGAGATCATTTAGTCATTCATAAGTATTAACTAAATGAACGATTTCGGTTTGAGGATCTTAAATTGTATCAAAACTATTGATTTAATTATTTGATACATATGAATTGTTAAACTACCTTCAATCTTGTTAATTTTTTTACTGAGATAATCTTGAATGAAGATTTAGATAATGAACAATTTTGATTATGATATATATACAAAAATTACATACAAAAATAATTCAATAAATCTAAAAATTGTATGAGAAAATATCGCCAATGCGAGATTCAAATATTATCATCACTGAATATTAACATTGTGGTCAAACAACCCAATCACCTCCAATCTCATCAGAGAATCACACATTCCCTCTCTCTCTAAAAGTGAACGTGGGAATGAAATTAAGGACCCCACTATCTAATTCCCCTAGCCCACACAAAAAAGTGGATCCCCTGGGATGGATCATTGGGCATATTAGGAAGGAAAATACTTGCATACCACCTGATGGTACCTCATCGTATTATCCTTTTGGTTTATTGAATTGTCGTTGTACATATATCATAATTGGAACCGTTCATTCTCTAAATCATCATGTCATGATCATCTCCGTAAAAAATCACCAAAATTGGAGATCGTTTAATCATTTGTATGTATCAAATAATTCAACGATTTTGGTAAGAATTTAGGTGCTCATGACGAATCGTCTATTTAGTTGATAGACAACATAATCCATTAAACGTTGAATGCCATTAAAAATCCATTAAAAATCACCAAGTATTGTCCTATTATGAATGCCATTTTAGCTAGCTCCAAATAGCATCCAATAATCCATTAAATGTCGAGAGACAACATAATGCATGCAAAGAAAACACATAAAGCAAAGAAAAGTTTGTACACTCCTTGGAATATGCAGTTGTTGTGGAGTCTTGAATCATTAGACAAGGGACCCCATCCATCAATTTTCATCTAAAAGATACACGATACAAATATGTTAACGATATATTTTCAAAATAATTTAAACATAAATTTTATACGAATTCATTGTATTTTCATGATACCTTAATTTATTTGTCGATCAATTTAACATCAATCCTTAAACTAATATTGTGAAACGACATCAAATGTATGTAAAGATTTTTTTTTAAAAAGAATCTCATTAGTATTACACGGAAAGTGGAAACAAAATGAGAAGCCTTTGGTGGTAAGTGGGTTGGAGGGGAGAGGAGATTGGTGTACGTGTCTTTTCTAGTTAATTATAATGGAAGGTCATATGATTAAGGAAGAAAAGTTAGGGAGTTGGATGGAACTAATTAAGTAGCTTAAAGGGCCAGAAAATATATATAATTATATGAAAAAGGAACAAGGGAAAAAGAGCACAATAGCGATGGTTAGGGCTCATTATTGATCATTTTTTTAAGGACAATATTTGCATCCCACACTGGTGGGATGCCCTCGTATCACCCTTTCGATTTATTAAATTGTCTTTGTACATATATCATAATCGGAACCGTTCATTCTCTAAATCATCATGTCAAGATCATCTTCGTAAAAACTTAGTAAGATTGGATGCCGTTTAGTCATTCATATTTATCAACTAAATGGACGATTCTCCATAAGGATCGTAATTCTTACAAAAATCGTTGATTTATTTGATACATGTGAATGACTAGACGACCTCCAATCTTGTTGATTTTTTACGGAGATGATCTTGACATAATGATTTAGAGAATAAACGGTTCTGATTATGATATATGTCAACATGTATTTGGTTTATATAAAATTGGTGATATGAGGGCATCCCACCAGAGTAGGATGCAAGTATTGTCCTTTTTTTAATGTATGCGAGTGCTAATTATGAAGGTGATTGTGGAGTTTCTGTTTGTAAATTTTATTTTTTTATTTTTTATTTATGAATGATTGGCATCCTTTGTATACTAAATTTTAAAAAATTTAACTGATGGGTGTGGATGAAATCGATTTACAAAAGGATAGAACAAGAAAAGGCACTTATGTTTTGATAGCGATTATGCGTTTAATTTCTGATTATTAAAATATGAAATCGAATGAATGTAAACTTACATGCATTAATAAGAAGAAGTCACTCACTATGAATAAACGCATAATGTATAATTTATTTAATTTTCGACGAGTGCACTTAATTAAGGGCAGGTTGGGTAAGTGTTATGATTAACCAAAGAAGTTTGCTTAATTAACATAAAGCAAGGCATGATGATGAGTGTAGTGGGTTTTCAGTGTTTCACTTTCACTTCCGAATCCAAGTGTCTAAAACCGAAAGGAAGTATGGGCCACAGAAGCCACAAGCATCCATAAAATAAAAAGGTCAGTGTGATTGGAAAGGGATTTCATTTCCTAGCTAGCTCCTTTCCAACCGTTAAAGATGTTTATACGATGAATTGTCAATTTCATCGATATATATATACAGTGACGTAATTAGAAATTTAAGTCAGTTATAAATAATACCAAAGATACTTTTGGGTCGAAAACAATGTTCTAATTCCATTCTGAAAAAAATAAATATTAGAAAACGAACTTTATATAAACAATTATAATGGCAACAAAAATAAACATATATAAATAATGGCGGTTTGGAGAATTTCATGAGCATGTATTTATTCATTTCTTAATAAATAATTGTGTTATCTTCAATTTGAGTACCTAAAGTCTGCAAAATAATTACTGATGCACTCAAACTTCGATACTTAGTAAGTAATAATTAAATAGTATTTGATATGTTCGTGGAAAAATAGAAAATATAAGACAAAAATTGTAACGATATTAGCATAATTGCATATACATATGCACGTAACGAAAAAATCCACTGGGGCTGAGCCCCCTATGGTCTTCAAGTGGCTCCGCCACTATATATATATATATATAACTAAATCATCATCAATTTATTTAATTTGTTTTTTATCGTTATTTGATGTTCTAAAAAATCACGATTTAGATTATTCTATTTAAATATAAAACATTCGATAATCAACATCATCAAATAGATTAAATGAACTCATCCTTCTTGAAGTAAATGCCAATATTAATTTCTGTCTACATATACAGTACTGTATTTGTTGGTTAATTGATTTTTTTTTTTAAAGAAAAGGCGGTAATGTTCATTCATTAAAAAAAAGATTACAAATTAAAATGTAGTTTCATTAAAATCTTGTAACGAATATCGTTTAATTGATAACTTGATATATATACCATGCACATAACAAATCAATACAAAACTTGCACGTAGCCCGCCGACACAATATCTACACTCTTCCTCGTCTCAATTAATTAATTGGGTGAAAACGCATCTTCAAATCTCAATTAATTATATATAATGAGTTAATGACCTTTGTTCATTCATCCATCACCACGTCATCAAATATATCTAAGCTAGACGATATTATTAATTAATAAAATTCAGATATTATAATATAAAAGTGTTTATATATAGATTAAATTAAGGACAATATTTATATCTCACCTTTGTGGTACTCTTCGTACCACCCTTTTAATTTATCGAATTATTTTTTGTACATATATCATAATCGGAACTGTTTATTATCTAAATCATCATGTTAAGATTATTTCCGTAAAAAATCAACAAGATTGGATGTCGTTTAGTCATTCATATATATCAACTAAATAGACGATATGTCGTGAGGATCTTAATTCTTACCAAAACCGTTGATTTATTCGATACATATATATGATTGACTAAACGACCTCCAATTTTGTTGATTTTTTTACTGAAATGATGATTTAAAGAATGAACAGTTCCGATTATGATAAATGTATAAAGACATTTTGATAAATTGAAAGGGTGATATGAAAAAAATACCACTTTAGTAAGATAAAAGTATGATCCTTAAATTAATGTATCAATATTTTTTTTCAGTGATTACTATTAATGAAGGCTTATCATAAGGTTCATGTATAATATATGGGCTGCCGACTGTACGGTATTTATGAATGATGGGGTTGGTGACATGGTGGGGTACGTACACCAGTATGATATTAGGCAATGTTTTGGTAAATTTAAATTGCAATGAATTTGGGGTAGGCCAACGACATAATACTCCTTTCCTCTACTTAAAAAAAGTATGATGCTCGTATGGTGAAAAGATAAAATACCATAAGTACAAGTATAAAATTGCATATAACATAATGTTGTTAGAATTTTACGGGAAATTTAAACTCAAACCTCGTAAAGAAATGGTCAACTCATAGTCTACATAGTGATATTCGGAAGACATCCGTGATTACAAGTACGAATACATAATCAAATTTTAGTTGAGGAATATGTTCCCACCTAAATCATCATTCATTACACTACTGGTAAAATATCGATAAAATATTACCGAAGGTTTAGCAAAACT
This sequence comes from Oemleria cerasiformis, assembly GCA_037349345.1. Classification (NCBI taxonomy): domain Eukaryota; kingdom Viridiplantae; phylum Streptophyta; class Magnoliopsida; order Rosales; family Rosaceae; genus Oemleria; species Oemleria cerasiformis. The sequence continues at coordinate 3,524,442 of JAZGTL010000006.1, forward strand.
ATATCACACACCCAAGTGAGGAACATATTCTTATTTGATATCCTATTTGTTTAGGCGTGCAAAGTGGCGTGAGCCTGAGGTTATCCTAACGTCGAAAGCTAGGTTTAACAACTTAAGCTCGATTTAAAGCTACAGACAAAAAACACATTCCCTTATCATCATTTGTCCACCATATAAAATATTATTATTAATCTTCTTCTCCAAACCGAGCTACTTAGCCCTGGTTGATGTTGAATCTTCATCATATATAAATGCAGCTAGCTAGCTCCATAAATATGATCATTATGGAAAATTATTCAACCCAAAACTAGCTCCATCGCCTGCTTTTCATTACTTGCCTAAACTTAAACCTGGCTTTCGTCTTTGTTTATCTTCGAAATTTCAATCCAAATTAATCGAAGTTATTGAGCTTTAGATGGGATTTGACGAGGAGGTTGTGATTCGAAGCTATAACGGGTTGGCTGATAGAGTTAGAGTGGAAGATCTCGAGCGAAGATGCGAAGTAGGGCCATCTGAACGTGTGTTTCTCTTCACGGACACGATGGGTGACCCCATATGTAGGATTCGAAACAGTCCGATGCACAATATGCTGGTACGTAAAAACGTATATTATATATAATAAATTCGTGTTTAGCGGCGATAATTTTGTTTAATTCCGATTGATACTGGTGTATCGAATGTTGTCTTATTAAATGATCAACAATTTAGTATTCTTATGATGATGATCGTGTAGGTGGCCGAGTTGGACAGCGAGCTAGTTGGGGTCATACAAGGCTCGATAAAGGCGGTGACGGTTCATCACAACAAGCCTCCACCGTTAGATCAAGCCAAGGTAGGCTACATCTTAGGGCTAAGGGTTTCACCCCCTTATCGAAGAAAGGGGATTGGTTCGGGCCTGGTCTCCCGATTAGAAGAGTGGTTCATGTCGAACGATGTGGATTACGCGTACATGGCCACGGAGAAAGACAACCAGGCCTCGGTGAGGCTTTTCATGAACAAGTTTGGGTACACCAAGTTCAGAACCCCGGCAATCCTGGTGAACCCGGTTCGCTATAGGACTTGCCGAGTGTCCTCTAGGGTTGAGATTGCGAAGTTGAAGATTGAAGAAGCTGAATATTTGTATAGAAAGTGCATGGGGTCAAGTGAGTTTTTTCCTCATGACATAGACAAAGTGCTTGGAAATAAGTTGAGCTTGGGGACTTGGGTGGCTTATCAAAGAGGAGATGGACATTATTTTGGGTCGTTAGATAATGGTGAAGAAGTGGTGCCAAAGAATTGGGCAATGGTTAGTGTATGGAATAGTGGGGAGCTCTTTAACCTAAGGCTAGGGAAAGCACCATTATCTTGCTTAATGTTTGCAAAGAGTTGGAAAATGATGGACAGGTTTTTACCCTGCTTTAATTTACTGCCTTCCATGCCTGATTTTTTTACCCCATTTGGGTTTTACTTCATGTATGGGTTGCACCATGAAGGACCATTGTCAGGGAAATTGGTGAGAGCTTTGTGCCAGTTTGTGCACAACATGGCTGCAACCAGTAGCTCTAAGAATTATTACAAAGTTGTAGTCACTGAAGTTGGGGGCTGTGATCCACTGAAACATCACATCCCACATTGGAAATTGCTCTCTTGTTCTGAAGACTTGTGGTGCATAAGGCCCTTGAAAAATAATGATGATCAAACCCTCCATGAATTGACAAAAACCCACTCAACAAAATCCCTTTTTGTAGACCCAAGAGAAGTATGATCAAATGATCGGGATCGAGGTTGCTAGTGCTAGCAACCTCGTATGCCTACTTTTTAGACGATTACTTTCTGAGTTATACATGAGCAGATAGAGTTTCGAATGATAAAACTTTCGACGAAAATATGAGAGATGAAAAATCTCCTGAGTTAGATGATCATGGGTTTTGTTGAGAAAAATTGGAAAGAAGAAGAAGCCAAAGTTAACCCTACCACATATTGTTTATCTTTTGATAAGTCTATACCATGCAACCATATCATTTCATGACCCTAATGTGTTTGGGCTTTTCTCTTGTTCCTTTCACATCGGTGACACAAAATCTTGAAAGATTTCCTTAATTAGGTGCCACCCCCCAAGGCGTCCTTTCTTTGTGACTTTGATTTTTCATGATCAAGACTCAACGATTAGGCCATGGTGGTCCAACTTCTGTACCCATCCCCTTATGAGGTAAAGATTTTAGCTGGACCCTCCATTGCCCGGCCCTTTGTCTCGTCCCATTCAAAGATAGACACCATAACGTGCCATTGTACAAAATTTCGAGAGTTAAATTGACAAACTCCATTTCAATGAAAGAGCTATCTATAGTAGTATAGTACACATGCATGACACGATGATGAATATAAATCAAATAAGAGTTTGTAAGAGACTCTTATCTGTCGATGCATACATATATAACTGACCATATCAATGGTTCAAAGTGTATAATTAGACAATAACATTTCTCATGACCTAAATAGACTTACTTGAGTAGGTACTTTTAAGTTTTTGGCTCATTTTCAATAATTTTGTTCGGGGATTGTCGTTAGCCAAATGTGGGAGCTAGCCTACAAAATTCACATATCCCTCTCATTGTCGTGGAAAGAAACAAAGTCGGTTATGGTTTCAAGTCATTAGTCGTGGTCATGACCAAGATTAGATAAAACATGAGTTAGTTAAGTGTCTCTGTGTTCTATCATCTCCTGCCAAACAAAGGAATTATTCACTAAAAGCTGGTTTGGTTTTATGTGGTGGTGGTCATTACAGGCTGCAATTGAGTTAGATTTTTAGTCTTATCCAACAATGAATTAGATTAGATGCATGTATATATAGAGGCTCATCATACCACTTTGATGATATCTCATCGTACCACTATTTTGATTTATCGAATTATTTTTGTATATATATCATAATCGGAACCGTACATTCTCTAAGTCATCATTTCAAGATCGTCTCCGTAAAAAAATCATCAAGATTGAAGGTCGTTTAGTTATTCATATGTATCAAATAAATCAATGGGTTTGGTGACAATTAAAATCTTCATGACGGACCATTCATTTAGTTAATGCATATGAATGACCAAATAATCTCAAATTACGTTGATTTTTTGCATAAATGATTTTAAAATGATGTTATTAATTAGAAGCTGAACGGTTTTTATTATGATATATGTATAACGACAATTCGATGAATCGAAAAGTGGTATGAAGAGGTACCACCAAAGTGGGATGCAAGTATATATTGTCCATATATATGTTGTTTGATTAGAAACTAATGGTGGTGGTTAATTAAGAATAATCAAAATAGTTACAAAACGGGCTTAATCATATCCTGGAATTTTCGATTGCAGTACGAAGTTCGGAAGAAATTGGTATCCCTTTTTGAAGTTGAGGGTCATCCTTAAACGTTATGATTCCATGATTTTGCAGTGCAGTGTACAAATGGTCTGTAAAACGCTTCCGAGTGTCAAGACCTCTGAAACTCAGAAAGACATCATATTTCCATTGAGGAGTTGAAGTAGAGGCTGATCCTTCCATTCTTTCTCTTGAGTGTTCATAATATGCCTCAGCAGGAACAGCCAATAAGCAATGAATTTATCAGATACTTAATTACAAGTTCCAGGCATCTTCCTGGCTATTAATGGTACTCTAAACAAATATGACTACTCATTCTTCCAATTATTACAAGTCCCTCTTCATTCAACCTCGTCTCCCATCCAGTTCAGTCTCCCCTCTTCCAACTTTACCACTCCAGAAAAAATCAGAAACAGCATACTACAGTTTTCCAATGCCTCAATCGCAAATAGAATGAAACAACAAGAATAACGTATAATTAAAGAGCATTTATCAGTTTCTAAAAATATTGAATCATACCCTCGATCACGCTAAGAAAAAATAATCCCAAATCCTTATAACTCTAGCCCAAAATATATTAATCAGAATTTTAATGTGACAAATTCCCAAACCCTAGCCCCACAGAGACTTGCCAAGGATATGCATGTAAGATATAATTAACAATAATTTTACATATTGATTCAACTTAATCTTAAAGATCACAACACAATCAAATAATAAGATCAAGGAGATGAAGAAAACAAGATGATTAGTCACATACTCAGATCTGCCATAGTGAATTCTTCAATCACAAGTTTGTCTTCTTCTTTCTGCCAAAAACTGATTATCCTTAGCTATCCTTAGCACTGAATTAAGGTTAGATTGAAGGTGAGAGCATAAACAAACTTATATACTACCTTTGTTCTAAAAAACTTCCTATTATAGTCACTTTAGAACCCTAATGGACCAATTGATAACAAGTCCACTGTATTAATGAAACATAACTCATATATAACAAGGAATTTAATTACGACAACTCTATTATTTTCAAGTCATGATCCTCATGTAATCTTATGCACTTACGTGATTATATTATACTCAAATTCTAACAATGCACCCATGCAGGCCAGCTGTCGTAATTCTAAATGGAGACCACACCAATTTTTTCTCTCGGGATAACAAAATTAAGGATTAAGGCAACGTTATTTTCTCAGTGAGGTTGAGTGAGCAAATTTAACAGCTGGCTTCTTCTTCTTAATTGGACCACCTTATATATACATGAGTTTGAACATAAAGCCAAAGCCTTGCATGCAGCTTCTTCCTTTGAAAAACTTGCCTGCCTTGGAAACCGACGGCTGTGAGATTCCATGGAAATTAATTAATCGCGGACCGACGACTAATGTTGCGCCGCCCCGGTAGATGTACTTGTGTTGACGGCAACCGTTAAGAGTGCTGAGATTAGCTAGGGTGTAACTGCGACTGAGCTACCATGTCGCTACCACACATCACATATATCATTTCTATCTAACACATTAGTTATCTCTATTGGAAGAAGAAGACCTAGCTAGAACAAAATTTCCACTCAAGTCACGTCCTCTTACAATACTTTTGTGTAACTTGGTAAGCATCCACTACCGACTAGTATTCCTAGTATTCCTATTCGCCATTCATGCATGCATAGTAGAAGATTTTGAGTTTCAATCTTGTAAAAAGTGAGGTCGGCATTTCTCCAATGCCTTTGTATCAAAACTTAAGGGCTTATTCGATTCCTATTTTATTTTTTTGTTTTTTGGTTTTTGTTTTCAATTTTTGATCTTTGTATTTGAGATATGGAGAAATTATAGAACAAATAGAAATGATAATAATGATAGTGGTATGGAAAGAAAAGAAAAAATAAAGAAGAATTATTAAAACATAATCTAGAGAGTGAAACTCTAAAATCAGATTTTGATTTTGATTTCCACTACATCCTTCCTTCACCATTTTTTATTTACCATTTCCTAATATCTCAAACGTATAGATTAAAAAATGAAAACTAAAAATGAAATATTTATCAAATTACAGTTATCAAAGGATCATGCTGATTAATTGAAATTTAAACGGCACTGATTCAGATTTAAAACAACGTGATTGTAATCTTCTATCCTTATTTTATTTGTAACCAATGCAAATAGTGATCCGAACTTCCAACCTCTTCCTAACATGATCAAAAGTCTAGCTTGGTGAGATAATATTTCTTCTTCTTATTGATCATGGAGTAAGAAGACCGATTCTTTTCTCTTTGATGACATGGCTCATTAAGTGGCCTACTACAGAGAAGGCCGATTCAAGTCTTGAATGAACCCTCCATATAAGCCCGCACCAACTGAGTTACAATTTTTCGGGCTTTTGTTCATGCCGGACTTATGAATTGGACTTGTGATTTAACGATAATTGTGATTTTGGCATCCATGAAAATTTCCTATTTTTGCTGTTTGAAGTTATTGGTATCTTGAGAGTAATTCTCCACTCGTTAAATTTTTTTTGTCCTCATGTTTTGATATAACGATATTGAAGAAGAAATGTTATACATATTGAGTGCTAATTTCACTCTTTATAAAAATCGAATATAAAATTATTCACTAAATAATTAAGAGAAATAAACTAAAATACTATCCATCCCTCTTACTTACATACAAAGAAAAGATTAGAGAAAGCTCGAGGTTTCATCAACCCATAGTCCCATACGACTAATTGGTGAAAGCTTTAGAACCCACCACTTTAAATTATTGTCTTTATTCAAGACAATGGAATTCATACATGACCATCCATCATATTTAACTTTCATGGAGAGGCATGAGTTCTTTACTACAATTCGATGATTTCTTTTTTCGCTTTTAGAATGAGAGGCATGAGTTCAATTATTATCCTTCTTTTTCTTTTATATCAGAGCTATAAAACTATTATTTTATTATCAAAATGAGAAAAATTCACAATATAATGGCAAATAAAACAATTATGGAGTCGACATCAAGCCTAAAAGATAACAAAACCAACAAGTCAAATAAACAATACAAAAGTCGTACAAATATGACACACTCCGACCCAGAAAGTCCACGTGGACATCGTAATCGAGGAATGCTGGTCGACCTCTGAACAGTTTCCGAAGTCACACTTCCCAAGGCAAAACTTCGTCTACACCGAACACTTACTAAACCAAAACGTCACATCATCTGTCGAATTTCACGTTCGAGTGGTGTGAACGAGTGTAGGACTCGTCTGAGTGGTGTGAACGAGTTATTCGATGGTAAGTGTGACATTTTGGTTTAGTAAGTGTTTGGTGTAGACAAAGGTTTTGCCTTGGGAAGTGTGACTTCAGAAACTATTCAGGTGTCGACCAACATACCTCAATTATGGTGTCCACGTTAACTTTTCGGGTTGGAGTGTGTCAAACAACTAAACAACACATTTCTAAAATCCAACTGGATTTCAAATCAAGCTTACAAACCCAAAGCAACCAAAACCTTAAAAAAGTTGTCGCCTTAAAGGATTACCGCCATCAAACACCAGAGGCGATATTGCAGCACACTCTTCCAAGAATATTGTGGAACCAAATTTGGAGAGGAGAAACCTTAAAGGGATGATTTTGGAGGACAAATTAGATTGAAAATATAGCAAAATAAGAAAGATGGAGATATCCATATCATATATGAGTGTGACTCAAATCAAGTCACTACAAACATACTCTCATTACTAATTCAAAGCTAGAAATAAAAAAGTATAATCGTCTTGATAAGAGAAGAATTAAGAGGCTGTGGTTTTTCCCCTTTATGCTATGGTTGTAACTTGTAAGATGTAGAGTTAGGAGTTAGGTATATTTGAGTAAAATTTAACGTTTAATAATTAATTTATTATGTGACTTAATTAATAATTTTTTTATATAATAAATAAAAAATTATTTAAAATTTCGAGAAGATTTTAGGGCATCTCTAATCATGGGCTATACCAAATTATAGGAAAATTTGGTAAAAAATGATCTTCAACCACAAGGCTAAAGGCCATGGACAAATTTTGGTAAGGGCCAAATATTTTCTCAAATTTATCTAAAAATTTATGAAATTTCTTATTTCCTAAATATGTAATGGGACACAATCTCTATTAAATAATGGCAGTTGCCTACCACTTGCCCACTTGCCACATAACTACTATACAATAAAAAATATAGAGATTTACTCATGTGTTGACACGTGTCATCTAAAAATCTTATCACAAAATTATTTTGTCCACTTCAAATCTTATTACACAATTATTTTTCCTAACAATATATTTTGTTCAAAAATGTTATATTAGTTTAATTAAATTAAATTTAGTAAACGTTATGTTAGTTTAATTAAATTATTTTAATTCAAAAATGTTATATTAGTTTAATTAAATTATTTTCCCATAACGATATATTTTGTTCAAAAATGTTATATTAGTTTAAAATATATATAAAATAATGATAAAATATTAAAATAGTAATGGTATAGCCTAAATGGTTGGAGATAATAAAATATAACCGTGCGCTATTTATTAAAAAATTATTATTTTTAGGACTAAATTTTAACATAATCTTTAAAATTTAGGATATGGTTGGTGATGCCCTTAATTAGCTCACTCTATCTTCTTTTAAATCCACTAATCCTAGGTATTTTTTTTTTAATTATCTTTTAGTGTAAAGGAATTTTCTTTTTTTGGAAAGTGGAAGCACACACAACATCTCACTTCACTCCAATGGAAAATCACGGGGATATACAATAAGCCAACATGGTGCACGGAAAAGTGACCACGTCATCAACACAATTTTAGTAAACGTGATGGACCCCGCCACGTGGCCCCACACTATTTAAACCCGTTCCTCTCCCGTCTCTCGGAAGCCAACTCCTAACAAGTCAAGTTCACATACACACACAAACACACTAAGAACGTTACAAAATCATCACCGTCGGTGGCGGTCGTCAGCTGAGGCTGCGCTTATTGGATATCGGCCATGGCCACCGCTTGCATATCGAACACGCCTCGCACCCTCTCGTGCCGAGACGGCCACGCCGCCTCTCAATTGAAGCTAATCTCGATCGTCGTCATCTTCGTCACGAGCGTCGTCGGAATTTCGGCCCCGGTCCTCCTCTCCCGCTACTTCCAAGGCAAGCCCGCATACGACAAATCCACGCTTCTGATCAAGTGCTTCGCGGCGGGAGTCATCCTCTCCACCTCCCTCGTCCACGTCCTCCCCGACGCCTTCGTCGCCCTCGCCGACTGCCACGTGTCCTCCCACCACCCCTGGAAGGATTACCCCTTCTCCGGCCTCGTCACTCTGGTCGGAGTCCTAATCGCGCTCCTCGTCGACCTCACCGCGACCTCCCACATGGAATCGCAGTCCGGCGGCGGTCACGGCGGTCATCACGGCGAATACGAGGTGGTTCCGTTGGGGAAGCGGGAGGAGTTAGTGGGGAAAAATCGCAATGATAATACTAAATCATCAATGGATATGGAGTCGGTTGGGACAGTGGGTGCAGATAGTAATAGCGGTGGGGGCAATGAGGAAATGTTGGTGAGGTTGAAGCAGAGGCTGGTGTCTCAGGTGTTGGAAATTGGGATTATTTTCCACTCGGTGATTATTGGGGTTACTTTGGGAATGTCACAAAATCAGTGCACCATTAGGCCTTTGGTGGCTGCGCTTGCGTTTCATCAGATCTTTGAAGGCATGGGACTCGGTGGCTGCATTGCTCAGGTAATTTATTCCTCTTACCAATTACGTCTTCTTTTTAATTCAAAATTATCATAATTGAATATTGTAAGGGCATAATCGTAATTTAAACAAGTGGAATTACTAATAATTTTAGAAAAAAGAATTTGATGTTCTTATGATGGTGTAGATAATATCAGTTAGAAACAACTGCACGTCAGCCTTGGTTTACAAGTCAAAGATGGTGGGCAGAGGAAATTGCGTTATTTGATTCATTCAGATTCAGTTATAAAAGATAAAGGAAAAGAAAGGGATCATTCTGTTTGATTCTAGAAAAGTCATTTTACAACTGAGAAAAATTGGGTTTCAAAATAATGTAGTGCCCCAAATCCCAGTGTCCACTGTCTACAAAGCAACCTTGCTTATAAAATTATTAGCTTGCAAAAAATTGAAGGGTTTTACTTTTTTATCAATTGGAAATACGGACTCAAACTCGAGAAATCTTCGAAGAAAAAATACTATTAGACCATGAACTAGTTGGAAAATGTATTACCTGTTTCGAGGAAAAATTAGAACGGAATATTTCATTTTGCACATATAAATTTCTCTAGATAAAAAATTTGGTTGTAGCATCTAACATATTTAGGTTAGAAATTTGCAGGCAGGGTTTAACTTGGGAACAACAGCCTATATGTGCTTCATGTTTGCGGTGACAACACCCATGGGGATCGTTTTGGGGATGATCTTATTCTCCGTGACAGGTTATGACGATAGTAGCCCTAACGCCTTAATCTTGGAGGGCTTGTTGGGATCCTTCTCTTCAGGTATACTCATCTACATGGCTCTCGTGGATCTGATCGCTCTCGATTTCTTCCACAACAAGATGATGAGCTCTAATTCATGGTTGAGAAAATCATCATTCATTGCTCTTGTTCTTGGCTCTACCTCTATGTCCATCCTTGCCCTTTGGGCCTAGAATTTGCTCTGTTTTGCAAATAAAATTAGGAAAAAAGTATAATCATCATATCATGGGTTGCATTGCATAATGTGAAATTTGAAATGTGAAATGATCGTCAATAGGGTACTTAATTAGTAGCATATTGTTGAAATCGCATTCTCTATTTCGATTAGACGACAAGGCAAGCTTGTGATCAAGTAGTTAGTTGTGCATGTACCATTACGGGGGTTACGCTTCTTTGATAGAGATAGAGTCCTGTTATGCAAGACAGGTTCTGGCCTCTACGAGAGATGTGATTAGAAATGTGATCGCCGTTTATGAATCTTTTTGTCTTTGGGGATCTTAATATATATGGAGGCATTAGGTCTAAATGGCCTGCCCGCCTTTTTATCTTCACTTTAGCATGCACTCTTCTTGTTTCTGCCTTCCATGTCATCTCCAACAAAACTAAAGTAAAGATTGAGATGTGTTTGCTCAGTGGAGAATTCAATGTAGGCAACTGGGTAAAGAAAAGTTATTTTGAATCAAATATAGGCAACTTAACGTGGTTGCCTTTGCCTTCCCTTCCCGTCCCCTACATTACTTGTTGTACAAGTGAACGATGTCAAACACACTTTATAAACCCTAGCTATTTTGTAGTTAATCCTTGTCGACCTGCCCAAGTTGATTTTTACCTCGCATTCTCACAGTGAATAAAAATCGGAGGTACATATATAATTAAGCTACAAAAGTATTAAGAGTGGAGATTCCCAAAGCAAGAATGGCTGAAACTAAGAAAGAAATCCAAGGCAGTTCTTCCATTGGAAGACATTGTAAATTCTTAGGTAATCACGGTATTTCATTTTATGTGTTTACAAACTTACATGAACGTTGGTTTTATAGAGAGTCCAACAACCTCTCAACAGAAGATCATTCATATCTCTAGTTTACAGAAAACAAATTGAATACAAAATTCAAACTACAATCCTATCAGATAACATTCAAAAATTCAAACCTATGAATTCAAAATTCAAACTTAAAGATCATAACTGATTAACACCCCCCCGGAACCTGTGCACCGGCGGGGCAACCAGGTTGGATAGCAACTCAGTGAAACGAGCCCAGGAGAGAGACTTGGTAAATCCATCATCGAGCTGAGACTTGGAAGGCAGAAAACGAACTTGATGACTCCCAGAAGCCACCCTCTCACGAACAAAATGATAATCCAAGGCAATATGCTTAGTGCGAGCATGAAACACAGGGTTCGCCACCATGTAAGTAGCGCTGATATTATCACAGTACAAGAGAATAGGCTGAAAAAGTGATAAAGAGAGCTCTTGTAATCCACAGAGTATCAGCACAGACATAAGCAAGAGCTCGATACTCAGCTTCGACACTAGAACGAGCAACAATACACTGCTTTTTGGCACTCCAGAAGATGAGATTGTTACCAAGAAAGACACAAAAGCCAGAAGTGGACCTCCTAGTGTCTGAGCAGCCAGCCCAATTTGCATCAGAATATGCAGTGAGAGTGAGAGGAGATGAGACTGGTTGTAATCGCAAGCCTCGACCCAGTGAACACTTGAGATAACGCATAATGCGTTTGATAGCCACCAAATGATCACTAGTTGGTTTATCCATGAACTGAGAGACATATTGTACAACATATGAGATGTCAGGCCGGGTTAGGGTGAGATACTGAAGTGCTCCCACCATCTGGAGATATATTGTAGGATAAGGAAGTAAAGAGCCAGAAGTACGAGAAAGTTGAGGTTTAACAGCAACTGGTGTAGAGCACGGCTTGGAATCCAAGAGATGGTGGCGATTGAGAACATCCAAGGTGTATTTAGTTTGAGTAAGTTGTAAGCCTGAAGGAAGATAAGTGACTTCAACACCCAGAAAGTAATGAAGACGCCCAAGATCTTTAAGTTCAAACTTTCGTCCCAAGGTCTGTATAAACCTTTGTAATAGACCAGAATTGTTGCCTGTAAGAACAATATCATCGACATAAAGCAACAGAATCATAAGGTGAGAACCATGACGATAGGCAAAGAGAAAAGAGTCAGCTCGACTTTGAGAGAACCCATATAAGAGAAGAAAGGAGTTGAACCGTTGAAACCAGGCTCGGGGTGCCTGTTTCAACCCATACAGAGCTTTATGCAGCTTGCAAACATGATTGGGTCGACTAGGATCAACAAAACTGGGAGGTTGAGTCATGTATACCTCTTCGGAAAGCAAACCATGAAGAAAAGCATTTTTAATGTCCAATTGATGAATGAACCACTTACAGGTCAAAACAAGAGTCAGAACAACACAAATGGTAGTTGGTTTAACAACGGGACTGAAAGTCTCATAGTAATCGATCCCGGGTTGCTGATGAAACCCTTTCGCCACAAGCCTCAATTTGTACCTTTCAACAGTGCCATCTGCATTCTTTTTAATACGGAAAACCCATTTACAACCAACAACATTAGTATGACTCACTGGAGGAACAAGATACTAAGTATGTTGTTTGAGAAGAGAATTAAACGCATCAGACATTGCAGAGCGCCACTTTGGATGTTTGACAGCTTGAATGTAGCAAGTAGTTTCAATTTCATCATTAGAATAGTGACTAGAGCCATCGGGCTAGGGTATTTGGCAGCAAAATAACTCATGATTTTTGGTTTGAAAATCCCAGATTTTGAGCGAGTTTGAATCTGACTTGGTGGAGAGATCTCAACGTGGGTTATGGGAGAACGAGGCGGTGCCTACGAAGTCGGGTTGCAGGTGTCGCAAGTTGTGCAGGTTCTCCAATTTCTGTAGGGTTTACATTTTTTGCAGGTTATGCCAGGAGTGTAGGTTATGTAATTTCTGCAGGTTCTGGGACTTGAACCGGGTCTGCAAGCGCAACAGTGGGAGTCAATTCTGCAAGCCGCTGTGTAGAGTGCGGCAAGCAGGTCACGGGTGCAGTTTGTGGTTCAATGGGCAATTGAGCCGATATTATAGGAACAAAGACCAATTCAGACTGGGTCTCTTGAGTTGGAGTAGATTCAATGAGAGGAAAATTATCCTCATTAAATGTGACATGCCGTGAAGTGTACACACGACCGGACTTGGGCTCTAGACAACGATACCCCTTATGGTGAGAGCTGTAGCCAATGCAAACACAGAGAACATAACGTGATTGCAGTTTATGAGTAATATAATCACCAAGAAATGGACGACAAACACAACCGAAAGTCCTAAGTTCCTGATAATCAGGGGCAATGCCAAACAACTGATGATAAGGTGAGGCCCATTTAAGAACCAGAGTGGGCAACCTGTTAATGAGAAACACATCAGTACATATAACTTCAGCCCAATATTTGTGAGGCAAGTTAGCAGAATATAGAAGAGTTATGCCCATCTTAGAGATGTGCCGATGTTTTTTTTCAGCAAGTCCATTTTGCTGAGGAGTGTGCGGGGATGAGAACTGGCGACAAATCCCTTTTTGGTTACACTAATGTTTAAATAAAAAATTATTGTATTCACCTCCCCCATCACTATGAAATGTTTTACTCGACAAGAAAATTGATTTTCAACAAAATTGAGGAAGACAGAAAAACAATGAAAAACTTCAGACTTATTTTTCATTAGATAGAACCAAGAATAACGAGTATAGTCGTCGGTAAAGATAACGTAGTAACGAAATCCGAAAACAGAAGAAACTAGAGACATCCAAACGTCTGAATGAATTAATTCAAAAGGATTTAAAGACCAATGCTCAACAGTAGAGATAGAGTGCTGAGTAGACTTCCCAATAGCACATGAATTACAGAAATTTTTATGACAAAAAAAAATTAAATCCTAAAGTTGAACTTGAAGCTAACACATTGAGGACTTTATTGGAATGATGGCCAAGACGGCGATGCTAGAGTGAGGAATACGCGAATAAAGAGGTAAAGGAAAACTTTGAGGACGACGAATGCTTAGGAAAAGGCTCAGGTTTAATGGGATATAAACCATCTTCACATGGACCCTGAAACAAAGTGGAACCAGTTTTGAGATCACAAATATCAAAACCCCAAGGATAAAAGGTAAGACTTACAAGATTATCTTTGGTGTACTTGGCAACAGACATGAGATTTTTGGTAAGTGATGGAACATGAAGAACGTCAGAATGTGTAACCAGGAAGGATTCACCATTGCAAACTACAACACCATCATTTTGATTATACCCTGACGGATTTGTCATGCCACGACCATCACTAGTCATGTGATGAGTCGCCCCTGTATATGGATACCAATTCGGGTCATTAGGTGCAGTATGCAATCCTGCAAAAGCACATGAGACTTCATCTTGTTGGCTTTTATGCGGGCACTGAGAGGTAATATGACCATATTGGAAGCAAGTTCAACACTGAGTGGACGAGTGAGGGATAGGAGGTGCACCTAGAATTCCAGAGAAATTGGACCGGCCACCATTAGAAAATTGGGTGGAACGTCCACGGTCGAAATTAGAGTTTCCTGAGCGACCTCCATGGTCTTGGCGTTGACCACGACCACCACGAGTTTGATGGGGGCGGCTGCGAGAAGCATAGAAGGCCTGAGGGGTGGTTGAAGACATGGTCAGGGCAGTGAAGGACTGCTGGGCCTCAAAAGACAACAACCGAGAGCGGAGATCTGGGAACTGAGGGAGTGGAGGAAAATTAAGCATCGCTATAACAAGCATGGAGTATTCAGACCCAAGTCCTCTCAACACAGAGCTCACTAAATCAGCATTTGATACTGACTCATTAATTGCTGCAAAAGAGTCGGCCAAAGATTTGGCATGTGACAAGTATTCAGAGATTGTTTTGCAGCCTTTAGAGAGAGACAGAAGCTGGAAGCGAAGATGGGTGGCATTAGCAAGAGATTGATGTGAGAAATTCTGCTTGAGACACTCCCATATTTGCTGGGATGTGGAAAGCTCAACAACCTGTGAGAGGATAGGTTCAGTGAGCGTAGCACGCAACATGCTCACAAGAGTCTGGTCAATTTGGTACTAAGTGGAGTGCGCCGGGTTGGGGGTCAAAGTGGTGGCAGCAATAACACCATCAGAGGAAAGGAAGGTTGCAAAACCAGATGAGGCCGAGGTTGAATCATAGAGGGAGGGCAGGGATAGGTTGCATCAACAAATTGCCAAAAATGTTGGCCTATAAGGAAAGGTTTCACCTGGCTTTCCCACAGAAGATAATTGGTTTCAATTAATTTCACCGAAACAAGGGTGGAGATGTTTGGAGTGGTGTTTGATGAGGTAGAAGAGGCAGAGGTAGCCATCTGTTTTAGGGAGGAAAAAAAAAAGGGTTTTAGGAATCGTTTGGGAGGGAGAAGGACTTTAGAGCTGTGATACCATGTAAATTATGAGGTAATCACTGTATTTCATTCGATGTGTTTACAAACTTACATGAACGTTGGTTTTATAGAGAGTCCAACAACCTCTCAACATAAGATCATTCATATTCCAAGTTTACATGAAACAAATTGTATACAAAATTCAAACTACAATCCTATCAGATAACGTTCAAAATTCAAACGTAAAGATCATACTGATCAACAGACATCTCTTAAACAGATCACGAGAAGGCAATCTTGTAAAGTTTTGGATAAAAGGTATGTGTACTTTTTTTCTCTTCATGAATATATTAATCTATATTTTCTGGGTTAATTTGTGTCCATTAATACCAGGTATTTTTATAATATGAACCTTATAATGTAGTTTATAGTGAGGGATGTTCTTAATTATGATTGTCGAATTTATCAATCGGCTTAATTTTTATATTAAATTATTTTGAGACTGATGATTAGTTATGTACCCCAATCAAACCCTACTCTCCATAGCACCTCCACTATATATCTCCCTCACTAACACTGCTGCTTCAAACTCCGATGACAATGGCCTCCTTCTATTAACTCAATTTTACCATACATTAAAAAAATATATATAAGTCGATTGATGAATTTGACAACTATATTATGGGCTTCCCACATTATAAAGTTCTCATTATAAAGAGAACCATTTATACCTAGCCTGAGAAACCTTTTCAATTAATTTCTTTGTTATTCTACATGTATTTATGCTTTTTTGAATAGAAGTATTCAAAGTTATTAATATTCAATGTGTTTCGAGTGAATAGGAAATATTGATGGAGAAACTGGGATTTAAGAAACCCAGGAAGTTCAAGTTGATGGAACTGCCGGATGATATAATCATCAACATCTTGACTTGACTACTATTGAACTCGCTTGCTCTCATGCAATGTGTCTCCAAAACAATCTCATCCAACATAATCAATTACTCATTCTTTGCTACACTATACGCCCCACGTTTATCAAAAGCTACCAACCTTAACCCTAACCTTAACCCTAACCTTAACCCTAATCCTAACCCTAACCCTAATGGTGCTGAAATACATCAACTACGGATGATCATGCTGGTTGTTCTACACTCTTGCTTGGATAGTTCTCTAAATGCCTTTTCGACCTTGCAGCCATTGAAATACAATGCCAATAAGCAATCATTCATCAAAACAAAAAATACCCCTATTGTGTCAAAAATTTTACTTTCTAATCATCAAACGAGCTATGGAGTAGGGTTTGTTTTCTGCAACTTGTTTTTCTTTGAGGAGTTTTTCCCGTCGATATTGAAGCCGCGATTTTTAGTGAATCCACTCAGAGGAGAAGTTCTAAAGCTCGAAATGCCTGAGATCAACGACAAAATTATTATTGAAGATAGGGATTTTAAAGTTTGGACGGTTGGCATGGGATCTGATCAGCATGACCAACACTTATAAGATTGTTAATGTCTGTAGATTTCCAAGGCAAGAAAACTTGGTTGCCCAGGTTTGTGTATTGGGGAGAGGCTCCTTCATTAGCATGGCGACAAATAATTAATAAACTCATTTCCTCCTTGTGCCTTAAATAATCACAAGAAAGCATCTGCGTAAGGTGACATGCATTGGTGGGTTAGTTATCCTAAAGACAGAAGAAGAAGTAATTTTAGGCATATAATTACTTTCGATTTCAAGAAACAGGAGTTTATTTGGACTCCTCATCCCAACTTAGAGGGTTCCCTTGAATGGAGTGATGATGATCATAGAATACACTTGGTGAGTTTAAAAGGATGTTTAGCCATTGTTGATGTTCATCTACCATCGTCCTCAGGTAATTATGTTGAGAAATGAGTGTTGAAAAATTACCATAAGAAAGAATGGACGCTGGATTACAAATTTGATTCCAAAAAATTGAAGCTCTTTCGTGATATATCTATTTCCACTTGTGATGAATGGGAGGATGGCATATTTTTGGGACAAATTTACCATTTTGAGGATGTGGGGTATTTTTTGGATCTAAGACATAAATCGGTGAAATATTTAAAGCTTAAAGTGACCATCTACAATGAGTATGGATGTTCTCATAAATTCCATAGCTATACTGGAAACCTGATTTCAATGAAGAACTGTGGGGATTTGGTTGAACCAAGAAAAGCACACACCTGGGATTTTTATGATTGAAGCACAAAGAAGGAGCTAATTCATTCTGTTTTTGTTGTATAAGTAGAGGGAGCAATTAATTCGGTTAATTTATGTAATCATTACGATGATATTTGGTTAGTTTTTTTTTTTTCTTTATAATCAGATTCGTTTAATTATACTTTTAATGACGGATCTATATTTCTAGATTGATTGGTATATTACAATAGTGTTGTGTTCATTATATATATATATAAACATATTTTTATATATATATAGCTCAAGATTCATCTTCAGTTGAATACTTAATGTTGATGATCAATAAAGTGCAGGCCAAATGGAGAACTTATCGTAATCTTGTTTTCGTGTCTTAAGTCTCCTATAATTTTTCAATTCCAAAATTAAAAAGTTAGACGAGAAGTTCAGAAAAATAAGTTCATCGAGAACGTAAAAATGATTTACCTGAGTTAATGTACTATCCTTGAGGTTTGGAAGAGCTTTGTGAATTAAAACCATGGTGTGAGATCAAACTTCACAAGATAATTAATTAGACTAGTTTGTGATTAGTGTACCTTTACAAGAGTATTTATGATCGTTACTCCATTTAATGTCGTTAGAGGAATGTAAATTTTAAGAAAAAATATTAGTTTTCTGTGTCTGTAGAAGCTATTGATACATATAACTAACATTCTTCTTCAGTTCATGTCCTATCATTGATGTGTTTTTATAGAGTTCAGTTTTCCTAATAAATTTAAAGATTGGAAAATAGATTAATAAGAAGGTCCCGTAGCTCAGTAGGTTAGAGCGTTGGTCTTATGAGCCGAAGGTCGCGGGTTCGAGCCCCGCCGGGACCAATTTGGATTGCTTATTTGTTTTGTACAGATTTTTTGGACCGTTGAAAATTCCACCAATATGCCCGTAAAGTACTTTGCTTTAAACAAATGTTGAGGTGGCCCAATATGAGTGTTGAAGTGGCCCAATATGACAAGTCGGACAAATGAAAGCTAATTTATGTTAGAAAGTCGACTAAATGAAAGCACATTTCTGTTAGAAAGTCAACCAAATGAAAGCACATTTCTGTTAGAAAGTCGACCAAATGAAAGCTTATTTCTATTAGAAAGTTTATCAAATGAAAGCACATTTCTGTTAGAAAGTCGACCAAATGAAAGCACATTGAAGGTGGCCCAATATGAGTGTTGAAGTGGCCCAATATGACAAGTCGACCAAATGAAAGCACATTTCTATTAGAAAGTCGACCAAATGAAAGCACATTTCTGTTAGAAAGTCGACCAAAAAAAAGTTCAAGACTTGCTGGGGGCTATTCATAGACATCATTTATCATGTTTGATTGGTTTCAATTCGGTTCCAATCATTGAAAAAAATACTAAGATTGTTTGCCTAGTAAAATGAATGTTTCAAAAGTTTTAAATTCAACCCGCAGATTCAAGATTATGGGATAAATACAGGTCAATCCAACCCAACTCAAAACCCGTAATAAAATCCGAATTATAAAAATTAAGTTAAAATTGGGTGGACTTTTCGATTCGAAAACTCATTCAAGTTACCGATTTACACAAAAACGGAGAAGGAGAAAAACAAAAAAGTATGAAGTGAAAGCACAAAAATGGTGAATTACACACCATCTATTAGTCATATATATATAGCACAAAAGTAGGGACATGCAAGTAGTTCAATAATGAGAAATAGTAGACTAACACAAATGCTCGCAACTACCTAACGCCCGAGAGGCACTAGACGTTGTCTAAGGCCATCTACCCAAAATGACACCCCATACTTTGTAATCAATCTAATCTTTATTGCTTCTCAACTCATCCTAAAGTTCGTTTCGTGATTTAGATTGCCAGAAAGTGGGCGCTTTTGATTTCAACGTGCTTACAATAAAAGCACTTTCAGCAACAATGCATATATAAGAGTAGTACAAATCATTTAAACCCATCAAAACCTTTTGTTTCTTTGTATATATGGCATCTCAGAGCTCACATCTCTTTGTGTGGCACTTCCGTGATCTCAACCACTCTGACTTCCACATCTACAACCGAGGCGTCTTATTAGTACTAATATTCTTCCTTTTGATCTTCATCTTCTCCATCTTCTTCTTCTATGCTCATAGGGTGTGTTTCAAACGTGGTCTCCCAACAACAACCACTAGGGTTAGGACTACAAATATTTCATTATCATCATCATCTCTTCCACAAGCTCATGATCACCGGTCACTTGGTCTTGATGCGGCCACCATCGGAAGCTTGCCGGTTTCCCTGCACCGGTCGGCGGCCATAGCGAACCCTAATGCTGTTGAGAGTGTAGCGACCAATATTGGAATAATTGAATGCTGTATTTGTCTTGGAGTTTTTGAAGAGGACGAGAAGGTTAAGGTGTTGCCAAAGTGCCACCATACATTTCATTCTGAGTGTGTGGATGAGTGGTTGAGTATTCACTCAAGCTGCCCACTTTGTAGATTGTCCCTCCCATCCATCAACTCACCATAGATTTTGTATTTTGTATATAACAACAATACATGTTAAAAATATGGTCGACAAATATTTTTTCTCTTTTCTTTATTTAGATGGCTAATTATTTCTCTTTTCTATAATTATTTCGTATGTAATAATTCATTAAGTAATTGATCATTGCAGCTTCAAAATCGGTAAAAGAAGCCGAAATTGTGGTTTAGAGTCTTTAGAGGGTCCTATATATTATTTTCTTTCAACATATTCACATGCCCAAAGGGCTCAATTTGGCTACCAAACAAAAGTTCATGGCTCTCATTATTTAGTTCATCATGTAGACTCTTTATTGTTTACAACAATGCTCTCAAAAGGATTTTTGATACCTAATCATAAATGATTAGTTCAACCGTGTCCATCAATATGATAAAATTTTAGATTAAGATTTCTTCGTACATGTAAATCACAGTCAAATACACATATACTAATAACGAGAAAAACGAAATCTAATTTCTACATGCGCAATAAACTATTACTGAAAAATAGGGCAATAATATAAGAAACTGAATGCAAGGAGGACCCCGGAAGTCCAGGCGAGGATATATGTAGTATTAAATATTGCAAGAGAAAGCAGACACCATGGATACATCCATAGCTGAACACTTTGTTAATTTCTTGACCGTTCTACGAAAACATTGACCACAAAACATGGAGGACTTGACTATTGACAGCAATTATATATAGCCTCTGATCTCTAGCTGCTAGGTCTCTGGCCTCCTGTCCTCATCACCAACGTCACCACCGTCACCGGCGGCCCACACCACCTCCACCGGCTCCAGCAGCACCACCAGGGCAGTCAAAGACACGAGTCTCCTCCTAGCTCCACAATATTGTCTCATGTGCTATGCTTTTATTGGTAATGGCACGACTTCATGTCATAGCCTCATAGGGGTCCAATCTTTATGTCAACAAAATTGCTTTCACACTCCTATCAACCCAAAATTCAAGTGGGCATATATGTTGAAGAATCGAACATGAAATTGCAAGATGGAGCACATCAAACTTATTTTCACTATTAACTTGTCAGCATTCTAAACTTCAAAGAATCATATGGAAAGTTAAGTTCATTATAATTTAAATTCGAATTAAATCTTTGATCAACATGAATTTAAGTCAAATTTATACAAATTCATACTTCAATTTGAATTCATAATAATTCAAATTTCGGGAACATTGTTGTCATCGTCCCTAAATTTTACACTAATTTTAGTAATCGTTAATGAACTTTATTATTAATAGTAAATGTCCCTAAAATATATCTAAGCATGCAAGAATAGTATTTCCGTTATAATTTTTAACTATTTCTGATAAGAATAAAGATAAAATTATCTTATTATGTGTGTTTTTTTAGCAGAAATTATTGAAAAATTTAACGAAATGACTATCTTTACACATTTAGATATAATTCATAGACGTATGTTACTAATAATAAAGTTCATGAACGATAATTAAAATTAGTGTGAAATTCGAAGAAGGTAATAACCATTTACTCAAATACTCACTCTTGTGCTTAATAATTGCTTCTATTTTTTGTCCATATACTTTTATGCTATTGACTTTTAATGTACTACAGTGCAAATTTTTATCAACTTCTAGTGTATTATAGTGACAGTATAGTAACAGTATAGTAATATACAAATTTTTATTGAACATTTTCATAGAAGTCTACAATGCCTTTTCACATCAAAACTGACCCAAATTTTTTAGCAAATGTCGCATCAGAAAAACGCAACAACCGGAATGGCAAGAACAAGTCACTCAATAACTCACGTCAACAAAAGGCATGACTTAACGCACCAAAAATAAAATCCATTCATCATCCATGTAACAAATCTATACAAATTTGATTTACAAAAAAAAAAAAAAAGTAGAAACGAACTTTGATCTTCGTTAATCGTCAATTTGATCATTCCCATTCGTGGCTGGAAAAACCTTGCCAATTTCTGGCCTATTTCTGCTCAGCATTCGCTTCAAAGAACACCCCACCGTCAATGGCGATGATGACGACGAAGAAGACGAAGGCGTCGATTCTGAATCGGTACCCATTACTCCTACATGAACAAGATCGTGACTTGGGACATACCCAGAATCCAAAACATCAATTACCACTGATTCCTCTTCACCATCCGCCTGATCCGACGCCGTGGTAATCCCAATTCCGTCCGTGATCGTTATCGGAGCTCTGCAAATTGGGCAGTTCATGTGAGAACCCAACCACATATCGATGCACTCGACGTGAAAACTGTGACCGCATTTGGGTAAATTCCTGCCCACGTCGTTGTCCTCAAATGGGCTCAAACAAATCACACACTCCATCTCCAAAACCCCGACGTTATAATTTCGCTCCGCCGCCTCCTCCGCCACGTCCTCTGTTTTGTACACGAACAGGGGAATTGCGGAGATGGTTTTCGAATCGAGGCCTTTGGACGACGTTGCGGAGGTGGAAAGATTGTTAATGTTGGCTGATGATGCGTCGAGAGTGAAGGTGTGGAAATGCTGGACGCGATTGGGGCCGAGAACTCGAGATACGACGGTCATGGAGGTGCTGCCGCCGCGGCGTCTGTGGTGGGCTTGAGCCAAGAACCATTTCGCGTAGACATGGAGGATGAGGACGAAGAGAATGACCAGAAGAAGAGAGACCAAAGCGGCGAGCATGACATTGCCGTCGTATGAGAAAATGGTGTCGAAGAGTTGTTTGAGTGAGTTGGCGTTGGCAGCATCGGCGGTGGCGGTGGCGTTGGGTTGGTGCTGGTCTGTGGGAGCGAACATTATGATGGATTTGGGGTTGCTGAGCTAATGTAAGTAAGTGAAGGGACTGATCCTGTTGGGTGAGAGTTGAAAACTGAAAAGGTTGATATAATGATGGGTCATATAAATGAGAGTGAGTGACTCAATGAAGGGAACTCCTAGTCACACAAAAATGCAAAATTTATTACTTAGAAAGTAAAATCTGAACGAATATGATTATCAGTTATTAATGTGAATGAGTTTCATGATGCATTAACGATTAACATATTATACAAATACATTAACGATTAATAGCTAATACAAATGAGTTTAATTCTTAATTTGGTGCGGCGGATGACTTATAAAATGCTCAATGCACCCGACTTTGGTTGTTTTTGTATGTGTGGAAGGAAGAGTTGACGTGAAAATGAAGAAAAAGGGGATTAAATTGAGGGGTGTTGGGGACATTTGCGTGTGATGGTTGGCAAAGAGGGCGTAGATTAATGGGAATGGGAATAAAGTAATGTGATTAGGGTTTGAAGTCAAAGGAAGATCCCCATATCCGAGGGGAGGGGAATGGGAATGGTAGACTCGTGAAGGCGACGGCAGCGCTGAGGACTCAGGGAGGTGTGTTTATTGGATTCATGTGCTATTTCCATTCTTTAATGCTGAGGTGGAGGTGGTGGTGATGGCGGAATCCCGAGAACCTTGATGAGAGATCCATCGAATCAACCACTTCCTTTCTTTCCAGTGTTTTTCTTGTTTTCTTTGTTTTTATGATATTTCTTTTTCGTTTTTGAGAAAATTGTAAGTAGTTAACAACTTTCGGTGGTTAATGCAAGTGAATGTTACAATCTAATTGATTTGAGCTCCTTTTTAGTTGGTTTTGTGCAAGTGAGTTTCATGAAGAAAATGATTTCTAATCGTGAAATTTATATACGGTAATCAGTTAATATGTACAAAGAACGAACTAAAAATGACCACCACTATTATGTTTTAACACAGTTTTTATTTTGTTCAAAAAGATAATGAGCTATTAACGATAATAGTTAATTGCATAAAGCATGAAAAATCGTATTACACCTAATTATGTTTTAGAACTAAGGAAAAGATATGATGTTTTAGAAGTCTAAAACCAGAGAACAGATTCCTTGTCTTTCTTAACATTTCTTAAAAATATTAAAATGCTAGAATTGGATAATTTGATTGATTAAGAGTCAAGACTCAAGACAACAACCTTAAGATAATAATCTCTATGGTTTTTGGTTTCTTGTTTTTTTTTGTTTTGTCTGATGGCAAAAGATTGAGCAAAGGAGGGACCCAATTGGCTTAAGATTCTTCTGATGAGTCAATTCTTAGATCAGGGTTCCCATGTGAAGCTAACCAGACTTAGCCTGCTGCTCTCAAAAAGTAATGGCTTCTTACCTCTTTTGCTGCATGCTTTTGGGCTGCTCATTTTTACCTTCTAGGCTCTTAGTGGTACAACTAACTATCAACGCCATAAAGCTGTAGCCTCGGGCTCTCTTTCATCATATTGATTCTTCATATAGACCAGGACCCCCCCACACCAAATCAAAAGAAAAGTTTTAGGACTTGAAACAAGTTCATAGGTCAAGATCTATTCAACAATCATATCATTCTCGGGTGGATGCGTAAACATATAACTACATATGATTAACTCTTCTCCACCCGAGGATGAATAAACGAGGGGATATAAGAGGAAATATTGTATGTATATTTTGTAAGATGATAAGAATTACTGATAATTGTAGATACAGTTGGGGTATTTGTTTGTGCTAATGCTACATTTTGTTAAGGAATGGAGATTTTCGAAGAATTGTGGAAAATGGATATTTTCCAGCACTTTCAAGTTACACAAAGAAAAGTATTTTTGGGAGAATATATGTTTCAATCCATGAGTTTGTATCTTTTCTCCTGGACACCTGTAACTCCCATTTGAATCTCTATTATGGTATGAAGTGGAATCTGAAATTCGAAAAAACTAGCTCGTCAGAAACAAGTCGTCAGATATGTTAATATGAACCGAAAATGACCTGAATCTTATCAAACTTTAACCTGAATATAATGCTACGTATATTAGCCACCCGGGAAGTAACAAGAAACAAAAGTAACTAGTAATTTTCATAAAATACCTCAATGTCCGGGACCTCTTTCAGAGGCCTATCAGCAAAGTAAGCATACAACGCTCTCAAAACAGCCTACAAGAATCAAGCAATAAGCAAGCTTATAATCATCACAACAAAACGATGATGATGATTAAGCACACATAAAAGCTGTATGTATCACCTGGTGAGATATCACCACAACAGGAGCACGTTGTCGTTCTAGTTCAATGATTACGGGCTCTAGCCTGCATTTGTGGTGAAAGTTAAATTCTACTGCACAGGTTGACTTACAAGAACTCATTGTATATTGTACGTAATCTACAAACCTTTGGATAACATCTAAATAAGATTCTCCACGAGGATAACGATACCTCAGCTTGTCTTTCTTACGTGACCTGCAGTTAAACATGTATTAGCAAAACAACAAATGGCTCCTTAAAAAGAAAGGAATGCTAATAATTTAGAGAATTGCAACATACTCATACTCCTCAGGCATGTTTTTCTTTATCTCTTCATACGTCATTCCATCACAAACGCCAACATATATCTCATCCAGTGCACGCCATTGTATCTAGCAAAATTGTAAGTATAAACTAACTATACTAAATATATTTAAATTTTCGTGTCTATCAGTTGTCTATAACATGTGGCATAATTACAGAACTTGAGAGACTCAGAAAGTTGATGACATTCTAAAAGATGCACGACTAACCTTGGGAAATCCTACAATGGGACTTGCCGTCAAAATTGCTCGCTCCAGTGTGCTAGTCCAAATCTAAACACCATGCAAAAAAAGTAGTAATATTCACACACGTAACTGTATTCAGTCAATGGAAAGAGGATAGAATATCAAAAACAAGTAAGCAAATAAATTAAAACTACCAATATTATCAAAATAATAATCAAGCAATGATGTCAGGGACATGGTTGCAATCCGGACACACGTACTACATACCGGTAGGAAAAGAACCAAGATGTTAAAATATGCTCACTAGTTAAGCATATTTTTACTAACAGAGATATGTATACTTTACAAGAAACAAGGATCAACCTACAACAAGAATTTACTTATATGAAAAGCTACAAAGAAAAAAATAATGAAAACGGCACATTCGATTATGCTGAAGCTTACCGAAGCAGCCCGCTCTGATTTCAGTCGCTTTTCAACAAAGTTAGCAAGTTTCTTTGCATAAAGCTCTCCAGTATCACTGTTGAAACAAGTGGTATCTCTTTTAGTAAGTTCCACTCACAACACAGCGGTTACCCTCAAAAATAACAAAATTAAAGTAGAATTTAATTGTATCATCAAATCACAAAATTAACTTGGAATTTAAAATGCATCATAGAAAAAGTTGGAAGAGAACAATGAAAGGAATAGTTCTTTGAATGAGGCAAATCTAAACTGTTTAATGTACAAAAATGAAACTCTGATGGGCAAAACTTCATCAGATGATAGCATGATCAATTTTAAACATCAATAGCAGCAGCATACTTACAAGTTACAAAAGATATCAAAAGAATCAAGGATCAGATAGGTTTGACAATTTACAATAGCAAATGCATATTGAAACATGAGTAAAACAGTAAAACTACATAATCAATAGTAAGAGCTAACCTCAGTGGATTGTCTCCCCCAATTCTGCCTCTAACATTATCCTTACTCTCTCCATGTCTAGTAAGTAATATTGGGCGGGGCGTGAGATGTGTATTCACCTACAACACCGTAGTGGAAATACATGAGTAAATGACAATACGAAATAACAGAGGGAGCAGAAAAGAGGGCGGGGGAGTCAACTAAAAGATCTCAGTTCCTTAAATGGCCATTGTACTGTATGATCTTGATATGTATTTAAAAGTACAAGATGATTAGCTGTAATTACATCAAATGGAGTTCATAAGAGATTCAAGTCAGATGTTATAATATGTCACGTAACAGATTGTTAGTGTTATGCCATACGGACATGTAGAGTCGACTATCTTAAAGAAGTCATTATGTTTGAATACAATATCAATGATAACAATTACAAAGTCCAGCAATCAAGATAGAATTACCCTGGAAAATTCACTTGCATAATTAGAATTATTGGCACAAAGACCTAACAGAAAATATGTGCGTTATATTTGAATTGTATGAAAGTGCCACTATGTTAAAATTTCCTTCTTTTACAGTGTACCTCAACAGTAATTTGTGAAAGACTAGAATCAACGTTTCATCTCTACCTAACATGGCTTCAAACTATGTAATCAAGAGCATTCTTGACCAACATATCCTCCCAGACTTATCAAAAGATTAGCTCAGGAGAACAGGTAGTATGGAGTAAAATTAGACAAATTTGCATCTCAATGAGGAAACTGAATTCTTCATAGGATAACATACCAGGAAAAAAACAATTCGCCCAGGAAGATAGCCACTGATATTGTTCACCTGAACCAAAGTACAAAGCTTCTGAGTGAAAAGAATTAAGAAGTCACAGCTATACACTTAAAGAGATGCACAAACATCTATTCAATGGCTTTTAAAGGGGGGAAGAACCTAATAGCATTAAACTGAATTTACAAATAAAATAAGAGGTTCAACATTGACAAATGTAATAATTTCAGAAAGAGTAGAAAGACCAAAATTGACAGTTAAATCTACCGTACTGGAACAGAAATAATACAATCACATCCTAGATGTATGTTTGTGATATACTTACTGCAGTTCAATTCTCTCCGAAGAGAACAATAACCAAAAAAAAAAGGATATGAACTTACTTGTATTTGCCCCCCATGTCCACTGACCATATCAATCATTTTAATGTATGATCCTTCATCTACTGGCTCATAAACCTAGCAATCGGTATTACAAGAATTGTTAAAGTCCAAACTCACCAAAAAAACAATAAAATGTTCAGGGAACTACTTTTTCATAATAAGTAAGTCGACTTTTGAAGTCCTGTATTCCAGCCTCAAAATCTGGCCTGCAGAAGGACAGAAATAAATACACCTCACAATCCATCATGATAAGGAACTAATGGTCCAAGGGCAAACCATACTCTTCTGCATAATCAGGGCTTTGTTGGATTTTAAGACGTATATTTCTTTCTATAATTCGTTCGTCATTGCATAATGTTTCCAGAAAAATAATCTGCAAAGAAAGATATAATCATGAATACAGTAAGCATATACCACAAGAGCTTAAGACCGAGGTACTCGACTATGTCAAGTGGGAACTGCCACTCAATACTCATGGTACCTTGCATTTGCCTTCAGCCATTTTCATGAGCATATTCCTGCGGTTCCTTGTACTGTTTGTGGCATCAAATATTCCTACCTACAATCAAATTAGATTTGTTAAAAAGAAAAAATTAGGTATAAGTCTTTAGCCATCAAAATAACTCACACAAAAGGACTTACTTGGCCACCTTCTTGCATCCAAGAAACCATGTCATCAAATGCCAGGGCTGCTACCTAGCAGCACGTGATATATTAAAACTATTTACAAAGAAAAAGGTCAATACTGTGTTAACTTTGCCAATCGCCTCATGAAATCCAATTTACTATAAATATTACTGTTCTCAAGCAAAAATCTTCTTAGTAGGATGACACTTACTCTCACCATAATGATATTAAATATAAACTCTGTACAAAGTTACAAGGACCTATAAACTGTCCATAAACTTATGTGTGATTGACAATGACATATGCTAAAAGTACTTACTCTGAGAGTGATTTCACTTCTTTAAGATCTTCTTTGACTACTTGTCTTGCATATCCTACTTCACGTTTCTTTTAAAACCTAAATCTATTTCACTTGAGGAACAACCGTCCAAGATGTGTCCTTTCATAAGATCTAGAAAAAAGGAATAAAAATTTCTACTTGTATCGTTTCTTTGAATAATCATGGGGTTCTTCTCAAAAGAGTCATTATGAATTGTTCAAGGGACTAAATCAAACGGTTGAGTTTATTGTCATTCTTCAGAAGATCTAATAGCTTCCCTTTGATTTTTAAAAGCTACTAGCAGATAACAATGATGAAGAATGCCTGATGATACACTTCAGAGCAGAAGAGTATATAAGCGATGGTCTACTCTCAAAGAAAAGTAATACATAGACATTCACCTCATTACGTGCATCCATGCCTTCCGGGTTGTCAGGTCGGAAAAAATCAGCAGACTGCATTAATAAATATTACGTGAGGTGGCACCTGAGAACTATTTGATTAATAATCTCAACAGTATCAATTTATCTTTGCATCAAGCACAGGAATACCACACGGCACTGTTTGCAAGATTTATAACCATGATTCTAGTGTGGCGAAAAAGTGAGGCAGACAGACAAACTGGTTGCTTACATTCATCAGTCAATAGATTATCACTAAAGGCTTCTAAAGTTGAATTCTGGTTTCAACAAAAAAAAACGACTTGCAGAATGTCTGCCAATCAGTCAACCAAATCGAACTTTCAAAAAAATAAATTTTACCTGATTAGCCCCATGCTTAAGACGCCGGTACTGCAACAAAAAAATAAAAAAAATAAGGTCATAATTGATCTCTGTTTTCATATATTTTAATTTCAGTGACCAGAGGTATGAAGAAAATAAAGAATCATCAATTGTAAGAATGCTATTAACCTTTCCAACGTTGAAATGTTTGGTATCATGACCCAACCAGCGGAGATACCTTGTAAGCTTAGCTGCCGTAAAAGTTTTTCCACGAGCTGGCAAACCAACCTAAAGTAATGAAACTTGTTAGAACTGTTTCCGGTCATTAATATTTGTGAATTAAAAATTGAAGCAACTAACACAAAACTGATATACTGGTAGGTCCAAGTAAGCCTCCTTAGCAAGGGTCAAAGTTTAAACTGGACTTTAAGTTTAAACTGGAGAAAACAAACTAAGAACAACAAGAAAAGGATTGTTAAGTTTATCAGAAATTATGAGCTGTATTGCTAATGACCCGTGTAATACTATACCAGGACGATTGCCAAATGTCTATCTTCCTTTGGTCCGAGCATTTGATCTGCTACAGCTGCAGCTGCAACAGCTCCAGCAGCTTCAGGCATCGAATTCTAAATTAATGATAGGAGGACAGTGTTTCAGAAAAACAACCACTCCAGATAGAAGATAATTTAAAATTTGAAAATCTTTACATGCAAGATGAACTTCCACACTAACCTTTTTTTCTATTTCCAATCTGGGTTCTGTAGCGAAAGCACTAGCACTAGAGGATTTAACTAGCCTAGGAGATCCAACACCCCTATCCACAAAGAGACCCCTGAGACTCTCTTGCTTTTGGCAAGGTGAAAAAGTGCCCACTGACTTTGATTCAACCATCCCAGAGGGAGAATACATCTTGGATGAATCCGGGATAGCAACCTCCATCTCCTGCATAAACTTTGAATTAGGTGGACAAAAGGTATGTTGTATGTAATATGGAACAAATTATAACATTCCAGAGTCAAATACTGCCAGCAGACCATATTTGTAGTTTCCTACACACACACACACATATATATATATATATATATGTTAACATTCTGATCCAACAAAGTTGTTCTGACTAAAGTTTCAATAATACACGTAGAAGCTAAGAACAGATAGATACTGGTGAATATTAGAAGGTCCAGCATAACACCTTCACTCAACTAAATCTTATTATCATAAAGAAAAAGGAAATAAGAAAACTCTAATCTATAAAAATGGAAGATTGGGTAATGGATAAACCGTTATAGTTGCATGTCGATCTGATGATGCACCACTATCCTTGAAGGAGTGTGAAAAACTGGTAGAACCATCGGAACTAGTGAAAATCCCAGAGAGACTTAATGACCTTGGAGTCTCCGTCATGTTAGCTGCATAAACATGACCCGAATTGGCAGAAGTCGAAGGAGCTGGAACAACATAATGTTCGAGATCAAGCTCCAAACTAGCTGAAGATCCGTTCTGTGTATAGTGCCAAATAAAGGACAAAAAGGTTCTTAAAATGGAATCGATAAAGTAACAACCTTTACTTGGAGCCACACAGGATCGCAATAAATAAATTGACAACAAGAAAGATGCAAAGTATTCATTGGGAAATCATACCTCAGCACCAATCTCTGGCACTGAGCCTAAACTGACATCAGGAATTCCGCGAACAGCAGACGGCCTAAGGTTCTCCTGATAAGCCCTCCAACTCGCTGCAAGATCAAAAGGCGACACCCTGTCCGCCTTAATGAAGACCCGGTACTCAAGAACCTCTTCATTGCTAAGCCTAAACAGAGCCAGCCTTTGATCCCCTTGCAATGCCCCTCCTATGAGTTGGCGGTTGGGACCCTCCTCAACAACATACAGTGCATTGTTGTACTTTGGCTTCAAAAGGAACTTGAAGTCCAAAGTTTCTAGTTCCAACAAAAAAACACAATCATATAATCACTCAGAAATTGGCCTAAAACCCTCAAAAAAATGAAAATACCAGAACTTTAAAACCAACACCACCTCCCATAGTTTCAGAACACTGAAAAGCAAGCAAACACTAGTAAAAATCATAAATTTAAAAGGCTCAGAATTACATTTTCCTGGTGTTAAATTTAGAAATTAAAATCATAAACTTACCATGATTGGGAGAAACAACAAAACTCAATTCCCACATGGAACCCGATTCGCGTTCCATAGAAAGCTACAAAATTTTCAACAACAAAAACGCGAATGAATTAATGAGCAATTATAATATAAAATGGGAATTAAATAAGTGAAACTGAGCGAGTGAATGAATTGGGTTGCAAAACTTACAGCTTTCGAAGAATCCCAAGAGCCAACGAGAGGGACGGAGCCGAAGACGTGAGGGAGAAGCTCGCCTTTCTTGAGCTTGTAATTGTTCTCCATCTTCAGCGACACGTAGAGCTGCCCACCTCCTTGGTCCAAATACTCCTCCTCTTCCCTCTCCTCGCCACCATATGATCCGTCCTGCGTCCTCGACGCACCCGTCCCCATTCTCCCTCTGTCACTGTTCGCCTCTGGGAGTTCAAAAACGGAGGTTGAGTTAGTTTTGTGGTGTTTGGTTTGGGGATTTTGGATAAAATTGGGAATGAGAGTGGGAGATGGAGAATGAATGAGAGTGGGAGATGGAGAATGAATGAGAGTGATGAGGGATTTATAATTTTGGATTGGATTGAATTTATATGAGTGTGTGTTGCTGTGGCTGTTGCCAGCCCGGATTTGGATAGTTTTTGGTTAAGACGATGGGACCAACCAATAGCCATGGCTATATTCTATCATCATCTCTCTGTCTCTGCTAATCTTCAAGCTTTAATTTTTGGCTCGCTTGCTTGCATTTTTCTACCACGTTGCACTCGCTTCTTATGCTCGACGCGTGTCGTTTTGCTTTGTGACATGATATGAGAAATACAAGTCAGACTACTCCATCGCCAGACAATAACGGTTCATGAATCCGAATTTTAAATTGATTAAACTTACATGTTAAGTATAGAAAAAATTCAACGGTATGAATGAATTTCATTAATAAAGATAAAAAGATACACCTGATCAGGGAGACATAATGAGTCTTACCCCTCAAATGCATCTATGTACATATAAAAGCTTGATAAAAAGAAGGAAAATAAATTACAACAAAAACAATAATTAAACATGCAAGCATATACAAATTATCACTTTCAAATTTTAAATTGTATCATTTGAATCTTAAGAGCGTCAAAATCCTCTATTGTTACTCTCTTTCAATGTGAATAGGTTAAACAAACTATTACTAAAGGGATCAGCTTGGGTGGTAAGGGCTGCAGCCCTCCCAGCCCAAACCTTAGCCTCGTCACTAGGGCCAGATACTACCACATAATAGAATTCGGATGCCACAATCACACCAAAAAATTTCGTAGACAATTAAGTTTTGTGTTGCTATTGATGTTAAGGTCACTTTGTGAAAAATGAGGTCAATAAAAAATATATATATAATCTCTATAAATCAATGATTGTTCTTATTGTTCTTAGGGGAAAAGATATATATTAGGTATCAATTTTCATTTTTACGAGTACATTTTACGAGACTTAAGACTTAATTGGAGATTTTTGTTTGTTAAACCTACAAAAGCAAAGTGGATTACATTAATTGAATATAACCTCACCTTTGATGAGAGTTAAATTCAAAATCATCCCTATATAATGCGAAAAAAATACTTTTAAAACTGTAATACTAGTAACAAAGAAGAGTTGATGTTCTTAATTTGTTTTTGACCTCCATTATCCTTGATCTATTTGTTTATCCCAAAAGACAACTTTTAATCTTATTGCTTCTAATGACAACCCTAAAGACAACACCCATCATGACCCTAATGTAACATCAAGCAAGAAGATAGAGGCAACTTGGATAAAAAAATATTCACAACCCAAATTAACTTCTCGATAAATATACTTAAAAATAAATTCCTCCATATAAATTACGCAAAAAACAAATATTCTTCATGAACTTTCGAAAACCTTTGAGAAATGGAAGTCTATCTTGTAATAGCATGAATGACAAGCTTGGAGTCACCTTCTTGTTGCTGATAGGGGCCAAAAGCTCTTAACTTCGGACACAAGTTACCAGTTAGTCAATATTTTTTCTTTATTCGTTTTAACAAGTTCAATAAAAGAAGTTTATTTATTTTTTAATGTAAGAACGAATGAAATTAATGATGGATGATTTTTTTTCACTCTCATTCACCGAATTTATGATTAATAAGTTCATTCAAATTTATTTTCTCACTCTCTTTCACTGCTTGAGCTAGTTAATTTGAATATAATCGAATTTGATTTATCTGATTTGACAAAAAGTAAAAAAGAATTTGATTTATCCGGATTCGAGGCCGAAGTCCAAACAACTATAAAGAAATTAGTGATCACAAAACGGCCCAAGAGGGCCCAATAGGATAATTAATCATCACTCATAAGCACATGTGAGGGCCCAAAGCACAGCTAGGGTTTTGTTTATAAACGCAGTCGAGCCTTACTGCCTCTCTCACTCCTCCCATTTTCCATCTGCTTGTTCTCATCGGGGGACCACGAAGAAGGAGAGCAAGGGTTTCAGTCTCGCAACGTCGCCATGAGAGCCAAGGTACAGTTGAAATAAAACCCTAAAACAAACTTAAATCCTTTACAATTTGCATATTCAATTTGCTTATTATGAAAAGCGCTTCTGAGAAGCCAACCAAACGATGCCCTAGTATTCGATCCTTGAAAACTGAAATTGATGTGGCTGTTATATTTACTGCAGTGGAAGAAGAAGCGTATGAGGCGATTGAAGAGGAAGCGCCGAAAGATGAGGCAGAGATCTAAGTGATAGCTGTAGCTGTGTAGCTCGTTCACATGCCGTCTATGTCTTTAGGCGTTTGGGATTTTGTCAATCTTAGTGGTTTGTTAGAACTAATATGAAACCTTCGTTCTTCTTATCTATTTCTCCTTGTTACATTTCTTACTATTTAAATGGAATTTGACTGCCTTTTGATTTAATTTGGTTATGAGAATGGCTTTGGTTTGATGGGATTATGAATTTTCAGGTTGCTAATTGGAATTTTTTTTATCCAGCTTGTTTTACATTGATGAAGTTATGTTGTTTGGCGTGTTTGCATTGCTTTCATTTAGATTGCATAGCTGTATTGAGATTTGAATGTCAAGTTTGGGGATTGAAATTCAAGTGGCTAAGTTAAATTTGAGAACAAGTACCCAATTGAATTTTGGGAAAAAGTTGGGAGGGTTTCTTAAAATTGGGAATCTTTAGAAAAGATTAAGAGTTGGTTTGAATTCTCAAGTATGTGGAAGACTTAGTGTTGGGTAAAGGCCATCTCTGATCCTTCTTTAATTCTTCCACAATATTATTTTGAGAAAGAATCATCCAACCCTTTTCTGAAGTCTTCTCATTTTTTAAGAAACCCTAAACTTCTTACTCTAAATTATGAAATTTTGTTGGATGCTTGAGGGAGAATGTCAGAAGCATTCTCTTTAGCCTTCCCCTTTGGACCTCTCTTTTCTTCATGTCATGTCTCTTTAATGTTTTTAGTGCATCAAAACATCATATGAGGAGACGAGGGAAGGTCCTTTCTTCATGTCATGTCTCTTTAATGTTTTTAGTGCATCAAAACATCATATGAGGAGACGAGGGAAGGTCCTCTTGGGCAGGGTTGTTTAAACACGTCATCCGTACATACGGATGACGTGGTTGGACCGCCCTACCCAAGATCTTCTACCAAAGGAGAAGGTCAAAGCCAAGGTTGCACATGCACCATTAATTTAGTTACCACTGGGTCAACTTATTTTCTATATTATGTATTTCACTCTATTCGACATGTAATGTTTTAGGGAAGGAGCTGGGATAGTCTTAAGGATGATCTAATTCCACCAGGAACATGTGATTTGTTGAATGTTATCTTGTGCAGACAAGAATAGTCGTGTTCTTTCGACCTCTTTTCTCAAGATGTCTTTTTGCACTGCACATTATTGTTTTAATGTACAAAACATGGTGTGGGGTTTAAGAGTGGTCCTAAGGAGGGGAAAAGTATTGGGTAAGGGTGGTTGAACACGTCTTTCGTAGTGAGATTCTCTTATTACGGATGACGTGGTCGGACACCCTTCCCTAAGACCTTCTATCACCCCCGTAGATCAGATTTGTTGAAGAGTTTTATGGACATAAATTATGTTGACATTTTTCATTGGACCTTATTCCTCACTAGATTTGGTTATAAAATAATGCTAGATGCACCAGGCTCTTTTCTCAATTCTTCTCCCAACTGTCTCACGAGATTTGGAGCTTAAGCGGTTCTTGGTTCTCGGTTCCTGGAACCCTTAAGGTGTGAGAGAGTGGGAGAATATGGTTGGCGAAAGAGTTGCTGTGTTTAGTATTACTCATTCGCACTTGTACTCGGTTAATTTTCATGATTCATTATGTAATCAATGTAATCATAACTTATGACCAATGTTTTGAAACACGTTTTATGCCGTTGGTCATTTCACAAATACATTTTGTGCTGATACTACTACTATTCTGCTTATATCCCCAGTGATCAATTTGGGATTCAAGTATAATTATAGTGCTAAACCGTTCCGTTTCGACTACTATTCTAGCCTATCTTCTTTAGTTCCTCGAATGCAAGTACCGTCTCTGAATCAAAACCACCTGCAAACTGAATATCGCGCTTGATTGTAAGAGAAGATTCAAACTTGGGACATACGAGTAGCAAATTGAAGACAAGTGTGAAGAGTTTAGTGTCTACCTGGTGTACGCGAAAAGCGAATCTTACTCCTTGAAGCAAGCGATTATCTTCTCTTGAGCCTTCACTAGACTTCACTTCGCTAATGATCCTTTTCATGTACTCCTTGGCTAGCCTTAGTGAACTCATTTTCATCTGCAATTAGTGTTGTGAACAAGATTAGCAGTTATTATCAATGATGGCTTTGTAAGATGTTGTTTTCAAATATAATGTATGTGAATCCTACCATTGCTTCAAATTTTGGTAATCTCTAACAAACTTTTATTTATGCACATCGTTCTCATCATTGTACAAGGGAGAGGATATTTTCAAAGATTTTCTTACAACGCGCTAATACACGTCATGATCAGGTGTAGACGTGATATCGAACTTGAGATCTCCTCCGACCAAGAAAAAAAATTAGTTTTTGATAGATTTATTTTCTAAACCCTAAAGTTATTGCCTTGTTGGTAAGGCATGGTTATCAGAGGGGCCTTAAGCTACAATGTTAAAACAATTATTCAATTTTTTAATTAATGCCTTTACCTACCTGACCAATGAGCCCTGTGTCAAGCATCCATTCCCATGGGATCTGAAAATCTCTGTATCTCTTGCTGGCACTCTCCCTTGCTCTTTCTGTGCTGCTCACACCTCTTTCCAACCTGTAAATTCAAAATCGTTTTTAAAAATCATCGAGATCCTAATTTAAAGAGTATGATTTGAATTCGGGTGCATATGAATGAAACAGTACTTGCCTGTCTTGTAACGCTTCGATTCTTCTCAGAGCAAGAACTAATGGCTCTTTCAAGTTGTCTTCAAATGATGATGCTTCGTTTTTGAGATTCCTCAGATCTCTGTAGCTGAAAGCAGCTTCCCGCAATGTGTCGGCTTTTCGCTCCGGCCACTCCGGGAAATGCTTCAGCACTGCTCTCTCATCAACCAAGGAAGACAGCTGCCGATCCACCCAATTCACAAATGTTTCCACGTCATCCATGTTTGTAAACTTTGCACTCACCACCTCATTGATCAAGAAATTTATGAACTCAGCTTGTGTTTCCACCTCCGACTTTATCTGTCCATGAAAATTTGAACATTATTGTAACCAAATTTGTGAAAATTGAAAAAAAGAAGTGATTTTCATACTCTTATCTCTAGCCGTCGAATTAGTAAATTAAAATAGAATTAATACTGACTAGTGGACGAAAAGAAAAGTAGAGTACGAAAATACTTACAGCTAGAAGATACGATGAGCGATTTTCGATTTCGCCGATCATATTTTTTGTAAGGGCAAAAGCATGAACTCCGGCAGGGTTGGCTTTGTTCTCCATGTGAGGATCTTTCCTTGTAAGTGAGCGGTAGAGCTCAATTACTTCGGGCACACGGCGGATTGCTTTTGATCCAAGTAAAGATTTTGAGGGCGGCGGTGGAGGCGGCGGTGCTGCTGGTGCTAATGGCCCTTTATTTGGAGGAGTTGGTGGAGGCCGTGGCGGTGGTGGCGCATTTGCTACTGATGATCTTGCCGGTGGTCTTTCCTTTGTGGCTTGAGACTCATTATTCAAGTCTTGCTTTGGACACATTTTCTCTTTGGGCGGAATTTGCTCCAACACATCAATGTAACTGTTGTTGTCCATGGAGTTTTGAAACTTCTTCCAAAGGACTGATTTTCTCTCATTGTTGTGTGCTTTCAAAGATGTTATCTGAGCTTTGAGACGCCCGATTTCGTGCATCAATTCGTTGTTTTCCTTCTCCAAGGTAGCCTTCTTTTCTAACGAAGATTCGAGTTCTTTCTTGAGCATGGCGACGATCTCTGAGTTTTCATCTTCTTCTGGCATCCTCCTAGCTCCTAATTTGGTCTGCTGTCACTCGAAGGAGAGAGAGAGAGAGAGAGAGAGCTAGGTGTGTGTGCGTGTGTGAAAATGAGTTGTTGGGTCGTTGCTCTTTTATGTAATGGTGTTTTTGCTTTTTAGAACAAATTACACTTTAGTATCCTCAAGTTTATACTAAATTTCAGAGTTATATTTAATTTTTTTAAATTTATATTTTAGTACCCTGAATTCTTTAAAATGTTTCACTTTTGTCCCAACGATATATTTTTCAGCTGAATTTATGTTGGTTGATGACGTGACGCATGTGGGGGCCCCACAAAAATAAATTTTACAGTGACTTTGAGCAAAATGACATAATTAGTCATTATGCCTAACATCTCTTGTCGAAATACTGAGTGAGAGATAACCAAGAACTAATTAAGTAATTATGCCTACAGTCACCGTGAAATTTATTTTTGTGGGGTCTCCACACGCGTCACGTCATCAACTAACAGAAATTCAGCTAAAAAATGTGTCGTTGGGACAAAAGTCAAACGTTTTATAAAGTTCATGGTACTGAAATGTAAATTTTGATAAATTAGGTATAACTGTGAAATTTAGTATAAACGTGAGGATACTAAAGTGTAATTTGCTCTACTTTTTATATAAGATTTGGTATGTGAGTAAGGATGACGAGTGAATGCCCCCTCCATGTTGGTAAGGGTAGTTTAGGGATTTGACATTTTCCGAGCTTAATTCATAGAAAATCCCAAATATTAATGTTTTACCGTCACTTACACAGGAGTCGACTATTGATGCTAAGATAGTTGTTGTTTTAATGGCAATGTTGCATTGCAGGTGAGGACTAGCTAGCATAAACAATTGTTGCAAAGTACCATTTTAGGTCCAACATTATATTCTTTGGTCAAATTTACCATACTGCCATAGTGTGTTCCAAGAAAACTCAATTTTAAAATGGACCTGAAGGGGTAATCATCCATTGTATTTGGTTTCTTTTTTCTTCTTGGTGGGTTTTTAATCTCCTGCAATTTTGTTTGAGGACTACCAATTCTTAAGCTTAAGTTTTGGGCAATAATCTGTCAATAATGTCTATCAAGTTGACACCAAAGATGAATAAAGAAAAAATCGACAAATATATAGATACAATCACGAAAATTCAAAATTAATATTATATTAGACGATCACGAATCAATAATGTATACAAAGCTTAAACATTTGTCTTGGTGGCATTTCCCCCTTTAGCCTTTGGAAGCTTGGCCTAAAGTCCTAAACAGTAATTGACATTATGACTGATTGCTAGTTAACAACTTCCTACTGGTAAAGCCTATGTTTTAGCTTCTGTGGACAATGGTTGTTGTCCAGGTGTAAGTCTCAGACTGGGATGTTGAAATGATGATTAGGTAAATAATCTTAGTATGAGTTAGTGACTAATTATTACAAAGTTGAATTAGTGTGTTTGTATTCTTTGCTTGTGAAGCAAAGAGAAAGCAATAAAAAGGGCAGGAGAAATGAGCAAAAACAGTGAGCAAGGATTCTCACAGTGCAAAAATTAAAGAAAAAGTAAAAGCCTTGATATTTACAGCCCACCAGAATGAGATCTTTCTATTTTTGCTTTTTTAGGTTCATATTTTTCTCATGTATGGCAAAAACGCTCAAATATTTTGTCGTCGACAATGCCAATTTAAATCCGTTCTTTAAAGATGTATTTTTTATTTTTTATACAATGATATTGGAAAGATGACGGACTAAATACATTGAGTATTATTCTTCTCATTTATAATCGCCAAACTCGAGATCTCCTATTATACAGTGGAAAAGAATTTATTCGTTAAATTTTAGACATTACCAAAATCTCTCTTTCTCCGTGAAATTCCTACTTCATCTCGAACTACTTCTTCCGTCACAGCTTCACCAACCCCTGTGCACAAATAATTTATGACAAACTTACAACTATAGTGTAGAACAGTAAAGCACTTGGGCTGAAGTGAAAGGCAGCTCTAACGCTCACCTATAATTCTAGAGGTGTATTTAGTTTACTGAGGCATAACCTTTTAAATCTTTTTAAAAGGGTTTTATTCTTCTCACTGATTTGGAAATTGGAACAAGTCCACTTCAAATTTAGCTTTAGTTTATAGGGTAGGGGACCACATATCTATATAGCTCTTAATCAAAATACCCTACAAGGAAGGGAACCTTAAATAGTAGGGTAGTGAGTCATGGATAAACAATTTGCTCTAGACTCGAACAAAGAAAAGTGTAGCATCAATGCATCATGGAAGGACATGAATGTGCAACAGAGCCCATTGATTATGGTTTGTGATATGCATAAAAGAATGCTTAAAACCAACGAATAAATTGTCGTTTTTTCCTCAATTATTGAACGTGTGAGAAATTAAGAACATAAACTATATAAAAATAACTAATTTATCTCCTACCGTTAAAATTTTAAACTCGTTTATAATTTTCGGTTGAGAAGCTGGAGAATAGGTAGACAATTTATTTGCAAGACATAGATGCCCCAAGATAAAGGGTAACTGAGAAAGCAAAGAAACTCAATCATAGAGGCTGTTTTTGAGGGGCACCCTTGAGTTCTTGACATGCTGTGGTATTCATATCCAGGTGGATTAAGATGTTGACTGGGTTGACCAAAGCTGGTTCTTCTCTTTCAATTTTCTCTTTTCTTTTTCATTTTATTTTTCAGTCGAATTAAATTTTTACCATGGGTGGATTTGTCAAAAGAGAAATGTGGAAAAATGATGGTATTTCTTATTTTTGTAGAGTTTTTCATTGGAAGAACCACAAATCACAAGTCCAAGTACTGACTTTTATTCTTGGCATCAACTTGCTCAAAGAAAAAGGAGATGATAGAAACTCGTACTACGTTGGTCGTTACTCATTAGGATTTGAGTTTTTCTCCGGATCGGGCCTCATCTTTTTCTCAAGGGCTTTTTCAACCAAACCCGTATTTACCCATTTCAAGCCTCATCAGCCCACCAAGGCTACAAATTACTATTATGCATTAGGCAAAATTTCCAAGTAGATATAAAAAAAAAAGGATAAACTACATAAAAGTACCCAAATTATATGAGTCGTTTTAAATTCATACCTTAATTATGAAAAAATTTCATATAGGTACTCAAATTATCAAAATACAACATTTAGGTACCCATCGTTAACAATCTGTTAAACAAAATATGTTAAGTGCTTAAGTGGCATTAGTGGGGCCCTTTTTTTATGCTGACATGGACGCTATGTAGACAAAAAAATAATGAAAATTTGATATATTAAAAATAATTAATAAAATTTTAAAATAAATTATAAAACAAAATTATTTAATATATAATTAAATAATTAAAATGAAAATTAA
This sequence comes from Oemleria cerasiformis, assembly GCA_037349345.1. NCBI lineage: Eukaryota > Viridiplantae > Streptophyta > Magnoliopsida > Rosales > Rosaceae > Oemleria > Oemleria cerasiformis. Next base: position 3,565,648 of record JAZGTL010000006.1, read on the forward strand.
TTTTACAAATTGACAAAAAGAAAAACAAAAAAGAGAGAAGAGAGCAGCAATATATGCCTTGCTCCCGAACTCTATGCCCACTCTGTCTTGCCTGCAACTCCCGACTAGCAACCCCGATGGTCGGAGCTGGAATCTGGGCTTGTAGAAGAACAGGAGCAGGAGGACCATCAACCTCCCGTCAGCATACTCTCGTAAAGCTTCACACTCCCGTCAAGCTTCACACTCCCGTCAGCACCATCAACTTCATCGAGATCCAAAGGCGAAATTGGGTTGCACGTTTCGATAACCCGGGTCCATGATCTCCCCTACATCCCGTCGTTTTCCCCCTCTCACACCTTCACTACCGACAATAGCCCAAGAGCGTTGGAAATTTCTTCAAAATTTCCAGACAGCTTGTGAGCAAACCATCCAAACCCGTACCCGACTTCCCACAGACACCTCGTATTTCAAGGCCAAGTATGCTGCATAAGGGTTCCAGCTTCTTCAATCCGCCTCATGGGTTTTAAGGCCAAGTACGCCGAATTGGCCATCATCATCGAATTGAGAGGTTGACTCAAGGTCAATTGCAACAGTTTTTCCATGGCCATCATCATAATTATCACCATCATCATCACCATAATTACCACCATCACCATAATTATCATCAACATCACTATAATCACCATAATTACCATCGTCACCATTTTCGTCCTCTGCTTTGCTTTCAACGACCTCAGGCCTGCCAACCTTATTTACATGGCTTTTGTAACAACCCGGACTTTTCATAATTAATATTATGCAATTATTTTTATTAAATGACGATTTTACCCTTGATCGGTAAAGGGCTTGGAAATCAAGTTTTATTTCGAGACACTTTTGGTGTTGTTTCGGGTACCGTTGCGTAGGTCTCGAACTCACGAGTTCGTAGACAGGCGGCACGCAGGAAACGGAGTTCGTATACGGAAGTTGTGGGTCTAGATGTGTAAGGGCATTTTGGTAATTTGCCATGGATGGGAGATATTTTACCTCAATTATTTTACATCTTCATTTCATCTTATCTCCTTATCTGCACTCACTCATTCACTCTGTAACAAAGATCACACAAACACACCGAAACATTGAACCGAAACCGAGAGAAAAACCAAAAGAGAAACCAAAAGTCAACGACGGATTCAAGGCTTTAACTTCCCATTTGGATCAACTAATCGTATTCTACTCTTTCCCACGATCACAACCGTACCAACCATCGAAGGAGAGGACCACGGTGGAAGCCGAGCCGAGTAAAGGAAGTTTCGGATCTTTGGATAGATTTTCCGGCTTATACAGGTACGTGTTTGATGTTTTGAGGTTATATTTGGATTCCTGGGTTTGAGTAGATAGATTTAGACGTAAAATTTGTGTAAAACGGTTGAGTTTTGAGGAAGTTGTAAAGCTTGGAAGTTCGGTCGGAAATGGCGGATTCCGGCGAACCAGACGGCGGCGGAGGTGGCGGTCCGGTCATCTTCTCCGGCCAGCCTCCGGCGACGGTGACGGCGTCCGGTTGTCTTCTCCGGCGAGTCATCGGTGACCGGTCGGGTCGAGTTGAACCGGTCGGGTCGAGTTGGACCGGTTCAGGCGCGTGGTTACTGTAGCAGGCGCGTGACCGGCGCGTGAGGGCGCGTGTGCCGACCTTCCGGCGGTGCGTGGCGGCGCGTGGGGTCGAGGCTGACGTCACGGCGGCGCGTGGTAACTAGTTTCGGACGTTCTGAATCTGTTGGTACAGGTTTCAGGTTGATCGGACATCGTTTAGAGGTCGTTTTAAGTGTCCGAAGTTGCTGTGATTTTTGGAACAGCAAGGGTAGACTTCCCGAGGTTTAGGAAGTTGTTATATACGAGTCTTATTATTAGCCGGTAATCCCGATTGTTGTTTTTGACAGGCGATATTGTTCCGGGAACCTCAGAGGAACGAGCGAGACGGGATTGAGCTAGCTTGAACAGGTTTGTGAGTGGACTTTGTTTTATAAACTGAATTGCATGCATCAAAATATCTTTGGTAAATACGGTTATGTATTGTGGCATTGAATTTCTGAATGTTAGAAATGATTTCTAGACATATGTTCTCCACTATTTCAGTTAAAGTATGATAGTCGAGATATGCCGACTGATATGATATGATAGTCGAGATATGCCGACTGATATGATATGATAGTCGAGATATGCCGACTGATATGATATGATAGTCGAGATATGCCGACTGATATGATATGATAGTCGAGATATGCCGACTGATATGATAAGATAGTCGAGATATGCCGACTGATATGATATGATAGTCGAGATATGCCGACTGATATGATATGATAGTCGAGATATGCCGACTGATATGATATGATAGTCGAGATATGCCGACTGATATGATATGATAGTCGAGATATGCCGACTGATATGATATGATAGTCGAGATATGCCGACTGATATGATATGATAGTCGAGATATGCCGACTGATATGATATGATAGTCGAGATATGCCGACTGATATGATATGCTAGTCGAGAGATATGCCGACTGATGTGATAGCATAGTACAGAGAGTTGTGATACAGTACTAGCACACCCCAAGGGATACCCTGGTGGCTAGTGGATGTGTCGATGAAAGTGGATTTGAGATGTTATGTGTCTAGGTGGAAATAAATGATTTTGAACATGAAAATGCCGGTGATTTAAAGATGATGTTTTTATAACATGAATTGTTTATGTGATGCATGCATGGTTTTATAAATGGAGGGGGAAAAAGGTAATATTCCTTGGAAAGCGTTTTATAAACGATTATTTTTGTCCACTCACAACTTTTGTGTTTAAACCCCCTTCAGGCCGTAGAGTTGACGCGGACAGTATCTCGAGGCAGAGGCATTAGCACTTCCGCTACGCTGTGTAGTTGTTTTTGAGTAGGATACCTAATTTGTACATTGATCCTACTTAGACGCTCTGATATTCTTGTATTTGGTTGGTATTTACTTACGGGAATTTTAAGTGCTTAAATCCCTTGTCTGACAAGAGAAATTATTTATTGTTATTATATTATGCTAAGGATTGAAGGGTATTTGGGAACCTTTCCTTAGGTTGTCAGACGGGATCAGGGTTCTTCCCGGGTTTCGAGGGGAAATTCGGGACGGGTCCTGACAATTGGTATCAGAGCACTAGGTTAAATTCCTGTAGACCGTACATCTAGTGTACAGGTGAAATTTTGGTATTAATGGTTTACAACTTCTTTTCAGCGTATAATGCCTCCGAGACGAGAGTTCCGTCAACGGTCAGGGAATGGTGGAGATGACAATGAACCTGCAGTGGAGCCTGATTTGAGGCAGACACTGGAACAGCTGGGTCAGACATTAGCTTCTGTACTCCAGGATAGAGCTTCTCACGAAGTCTCTGATATTGAGAGAGCCCAGAGACTGGGGGCGACGATATTCATGGGTGACTCTAGCCCAGAGGAAGCTGAGGAGTGGATTACTCGCATGGAGCGGGTGTTTATGATTATGAGGTGTCCTCTAGAGGAGAGAGTTCTACTGGCCACATTTTTACTAGGTGGTTCTGCTTACCACTGGTGGCACTCATTGGAGGTGTCAGGCTGGAATGTCCATACGGTTACTTGGCAGATTTTCCGGGAGCGCTTCTTGGAGCAGTTTTACCCTCGCTCACACCGGAGTGTTAAGGAGGCCGAGTTCTTGCATTTACAGCAAGGAGACATGACGGTGGCCCAGTATGAACAAAGATTCATAGCGCTGAGTCGCTTTGCACCGACGTTGGTAGCGACCGAGTCAGACAAGTGCCACAGATTTGAGAGTGGACTGCGGAGTGAGATTCGGTCAGCAGTTACGTCTATGGACCACACTTCGTTGAGGACTTTGGCTGATGCTGCAGCTCGAGTAGAGTTGAGTTTGGGTTTCCCAATGCCACAGCAGTACAGTGGGAACAGGAGACGTCGAGATCACTGGACTGCAGGATCCTCTAGTCAAGGACCATCAAAAAGGGGCAGTCATAGTTCTGGATCTTCTGGGAGATCTAGCACAGGCAGTGGCGGAGCTGGTCAGACACGACAATCTTTTGCACAGTCTCGGGGTGCCTCAGTGCAGTTCAACAGGAGACAGGGTGGCAGATCTAGTGGCTTCAGTGATGCCGGTTGTTATTTCTGTGGGGAGCCTGGTCACATCAAGAGATTCTGTCCAGAACGACGTCCGGGCAGTAGTTCCTTTAGTCGTGGTGCGACTGATCCTAGCCTGAGTGCAGGACAGATGTATGATACTGCAGCTGGGAGGCAGACCTATTACGGTGGGACCAGCAGTGCTAGAGGCAGGTACGGGGATCGTGGTCGATCTTCAGGTACACCAGCTCGAGTGTTTGCCATGACGCAACAGGAAGCTCGAGTAGCACCGGATGTGGTCACGGGTACGTTATCTATTTTTAACCGCAATGCTTGTGTTTTATTAGATCCGGGAGCAACTCATTCTTTTATTTCTCGGGGTTTTGCATTGTTTGCGGATAGAGAATTGTCTCCAATTGGTTGGGACATGGGTATTAGTACTCCTACCGGAGATATGTTAGTGGCGAACCAAGTGATTCGCAGTTGTCCGGTGATGGTTGAAGGCCATGGTTTGGAGGTAGATTTAATCCCCTTAGATATCTTTGAGTTTGATGTGATTTTGGGGATGGATTGGTTGTCTATGCACCATGCCTCCATAGACTGTTACGATAAGACAGTAGTTTTTCGGAGTCCAGGATTCCCTGAACTTACATTTCGGGGAGATCGTAGGGTATTACCCTATGGAGTGATATCAGCGTTAACAGCTGAGAGATTGTTGAGAAAAGGTTGTGAGGGTTACTTGGCTCATGTGATAGATGCTCGGAATACTTCGATGAGAGTGGAAGATATTCCTGTGGTGAGTGAATTCTCTGATGTGTTTCCAGATGATCTTCCAGGATTACCACCACACCGTGAGATTGAGTTCACAATCGAGCTTTTGCCAGGTACTCAACCTATCTCACAGGCACCGTACAGGATGGCACCGACAGAATTGCGAGAGTTAAAGACTCAATTGCAGGACTTGGTGAATATGGGATTTATTCGCCCAAGTGTTTCACCATGGGGTGCACCGGTACTATTTGTGAGGAAAAAGGATGGTGGTCTGAGATTGTGTATCGACTACCGGCAGTTAAATAAAGTGACGGTGCGAAATAAGTATCCTTTGCCAAGGATCGACGATTTATTTGATCAACTGAAAGGGGCAAAGTATTTTTCAAAAATTGACCTTCGATCCGGGTACCATCAGTTGAGAATCCGGGAAGAGGATGTTCAGACAACAGCTTTCAGGACTCGGTATGGTCATTATGAGTTCCTGGTGATGCCTTTCGGGTTGACTAATGCCCCGGCAGCGTTTATGGATTTGATGAACAGAGTGTTCCAAAAGTATTTGGATCGATTTGTAATTGTGTTCATCGACGATATCTTGGTGTATTCAAGGAGTGCCAAGGCACATGAGAAGCACTTGAGGTTGGTGCTGAATATGCTTAGGAAAAAGCATTTGTTTGCCAAGTTCAGTAAATGCCAGTTTTGGTTGACCGAAGTTGGATTCTTGGGTCATGTGATTTCTGCTGACGGTATCAGCGTAGATCTCCAAAAAGTGGAGGCAGTGGCAAACTGGGAGCAACCAAGGACGGTGACAGAGATGAGGAGTTTTCTGGGTTTGGCAGGATATTATCGGCGGTTCGTAGAAGGATTTTCTACGATAGCAGGCCCATTGACACGGTTGACTAAGAAAGGAGTCAAGTTTGACTGGGATGCTGATTGTGAGCAGAGCTTCCAGGAGCTAAAGAGAAGATTGACTTCTGCTCCAGTATTAACCCTTCCAGATGGTAACGGGGGTTTTGAGGTATATAGTGATGCATCATTGCGGGGTATTGGCTGTGTGTTGATGCAGCATGGGAAAGTGATAGCGTATGCTTCCAGACAACTTAAAACCCATGAGAGGAATTACCCCACACATGATTTGGAGTTGGCTGCAGTAGTGCATGCATTGAAAATATGGAGACATTACTTGTATGGGGAGACGTGTCGGATCTTCACCGACCATAAGAGTTTAAAGTACTTGTTCACCCAGAAAGACCTGAATTTGAGGCAGAGAAGGTGGCTTGAGCTGATAAAGGATTATGATTGTACTATTGAGTACCACCCAGGAAAAGCCAATGTTGTGGCAGATGCCTTGAGCAGGAAATCTATGGGTTCTTTGGCCCATTTGCATACAGTCTACTTACCGTTGCTGGTAGAGTTCCGTAGAGCAGGGATTGTACTGGACATGGATAGCCAGGGGGCTTTGTTGGCTAGTTTCCATGTGAGGCCTGTTCTGATTGATCGGATTATTGAGGCTCAACTCCAGGATCCTACATTGTGCATTATCAGGATGGAGTTAGAGGCTGGAAACAGGCAGGACTATGCGATTAGGGATGATGGAGCATTGGTTAAGGATGGACGGTTGTGCGTACCGAATGAGCTGGAGCTAAAGAGGGAAATTCTTAATGAGGCTCATAGTTCGGCTTACGCTATGCATCCAGGAGGTACCAAGATGTATCATACCCTAAGGAAACATTATTGGTGGACTGGGATGAAAAGAGAAATTGCTGAGTTTGTGAGTAGATGTTTGACATGTCAGCAAGTGAAAGCGGAGAGGCAGAAACCCTATGGGACACTGCAACCATTACCTATTCCGGAATGGAAGTGGGATCACATTACGATGGACTTTGTGTATAAACTTCCAAGGACACGGAAAAGACATGATGGGATATGGGTAATTGTGGATAGACTTACGAAGTCTGCACATTTCTTGCCAGTGCGAGAAGATTTTCGGATGAGTCGGTATGCCAAATTGTTCGTGGATGAGATTATACGGCTGCATGGGACTCCAGAGTCTATTGTTTCGGACAGGGATCCGAGATTTACCTCCAGGTTTTGGCGGAGTTTGCAGAAGGAATTTGGCACCACATTGCATTTCAGTACAGCCTTTCATCCTCAGACGGATGGTCAATCTGAGAGAACAATCCAGGTTTTGGAGGATATGATGAGGGCTTGTGTACTACAGTTTAAAGGGAACTGGGATTCACACTTGTCTCTGATGGAATTCGCATATAATAATAGTTACCAGTCAAGCATCGGGATGTCACCTTTCGAGGCACTGTATGGGAGGCAGTGCAGAACACCTTTGTGTTGGAGTGAAATAGGTGAAAGAATACTGTTAACACCCGAGTTGGTGGATTTGACTGAGGAAAAGATTAGAATCATCAGAGAAAGGTTGAAGATAGCTCAGGATCGCCAGAAGAGCTATGCAGACCGCAGAACCAGAGACCTTGAGTTTGAGGTTGGTGATTGGGTGTTCTTGAAACTATCTCCTTGGAAAGGAGTGGTACGTTTTGGTAGACGGGGAAAACTAAGTCCTCGCTACATTGGTCCATATGAGATTTTGGAGAGGATAGGACCAGTGGCATATCGTATTTCTTTACCCTCGGAATTATCCAGAGTTCATGATGTCTTTCATGTATCTTTGCTCCGGAAATATCTGTTTGACGAGTCTCATGTGTTGGAAGAACAACCACTTGAGCTGAAAGACGATTTGACATTTGAGGAGCAACCAGTGCAAATTCTGGATTGGAAGGAAAAGGTACTTCGCAGAAAGACTATTCCTCTAGTTAAAGTGTTGTGGAGGAACCATAACGTGGAGGAAGCCACGTGGGAAACTGAGGAACTAATGCGGGCACAGTATGCTCATTTATTTCATGATTAGGAATGAATTTCGGGGACGAAATTTCTTAAGGGGGTTAGATTGTAACAACCCGGACTTTTCATAATTAATATTATGCAATTATTTTTATTAAATGACGATTTTACCCTTGATCGGTAAAGGGCTTGGAAATCAAGTTTTATTTCGAGACACTTTTGGTGTTGTTTCGGGTACCGTTGCGTAGGTCTCGAACTCACGAGTTCGTAGACAGGCGGCACGCAGGAAACGGAGTTCGTATACGGAAGTTGTGGGTCTAGATGTGTAAGGGCATTTTGGTAATTTGCCATGGATGGGAGATATTTTACCTCAATTATTTTACATCTTCATTTCATCTTATCTCCTTATCTGCACTCACTCATTCACTCTGTAACAAAGATCACACAAACACACCGAAACATTGAACCGAAACCGAGAGAAAAACCAAAAGAGAAACCAAAAGTCAACGACGGATTCAAGGCTTTAACTTCCCATTTGGATCAACTAATCGTATTCTACTCTTTCCCACGATCACAACCGTACCAACCATCGAAGGAGAGGACCACGGTGGAAGCCGAGCCGAGTAAAGGAAGTTTCGGATCTTTGGATAGATTTTCCGGCTTATACAGGTACGTGTTTGATGTTTTGAGGTTATATTTGGATTCCTGGGTTTGAGTAGATAGATTTAGACGTAAAATTTGTGTAAAACGGTTGAGTTTTGAGGAAGTTGTAAAGCTTGGAAGTTCGGTCGGAAATGGCGGATTCCGGCGAACCAGACGGCGGCGGAGGTGGCGGTCCGGTCATCTTCTCCGGCCAGCCTCCGGCGACGGTGACGGCGTCCGGTTGTCTTCTCCGGCGAGTCATCGGTGATCGGTCGGGTCGAGTTGAACCGGTCGGGTCGAGTTGGACCGGTTCAGGCGCGTGGTTACTGTAGCAGGCGCGTGACCGGCGCGTGAGGGCGCGTGGGCGCGTGTGCCGACCTTCCGGCGGTGCGTGGCGGCGCGTGGGGTCGAGGCTGACGTCACGGCGGCGCGTGGTAACTAGTTTCAGACGTTCTGAATCTGTTGGTACAGGTTTCAGGTTGATCGGACATCGTTTAGAGGTCGTTTTAAGTGTCCGAAGTTGCTGTGATTTTTGGAACAGCAAGGGTAGACTTCCCGAGGTTTAGGAAGTTGTTATATACGAGTCTTATTACTAGCCGGTAATCCCGATTGTTGTTTTTGACAGGCGATATTGTTCCGGGAACCTCAGAGGAACGAGCGAGACGGGATTGAGCTAGCTTGAACAGGTTTGTGAGTGGACTTTGTTTTATAAACTGAATTGCATGCATCAAAATATCTTTGGTAAATACGGTTATGTATTGTGGCATTGAATTTCTGAATGTTAGAAATGATTTCTAGACATATGTTCTCCACTATTTCAGTTAAAGTATGATAGTCGAGATATGCCGACTGATATGATATGATAGTCGAGATATGCCGACTGATATGATATGATAGTCGAGATATGCCGACTGATATGATATGATAGTCGAGATATGCCGACTGATATGATATGATAGTCGAGATATGCCGACTGATATGATAAGATAGTCGAGATATGCCGACTGATATGATATGATAGTCGAGATATGCCGACTGATATGATATGATAGTCGAGATATGCCGACTGATATGATATGATAGTCGAGATATGCCGACTGATATGATATGATAGTCGAGATATGCCGACTGATATGATATGATAGTCGAGATATGCCGACTGATATGATATGATAGTCGAGATATGCCGACTGATATGATATGATAGTCGAGATATGCCGACTGATATGATATGATAGTCGAGATATGCCGACTGATATGATATGCTAGTCGAGAGATATGCCGACTGATGTGATAGCATAGTACAGAGAGTTGTGATACAGTACTAGCACACCCCAAGGGATACCCTGGTGGCTAGTGGATGTGTCGATGAAAGTGGATTTGAGATGTTATGTGTCTAGGTGGAAATAAATGATTTTGAACATGAAAATGCCGGTGATTTAAAGATGATGTTTTTATAACATGAATTGTTTATGTGATGCATGCATGGTTTTATAAATGGAGGGGGAAAAAGGTAATATTCCTTGGAAAGCGTTTTATAAACGATTATTTTTGTCCACTCACAACTTTTGTGTTTAAACCCCCTTCAGGCCGTAGAGTTGACGCGGACAGTATCTCGAGGCAGAGGCATTAGCACTTCCGCTACGCTGTGTAGTTGTTTTTGAGTAGGATACCTAATTTGTACATTGATCCTACTTAGACGCTCTGATATTCTTGTATTTGGTTGGTATTTACTTACGGGAATTTTAAGTGCTTAAATCCCTTGTCTGACAAGAGAAATTATTTATTGTTATTATATTATGCTAAGGATTGAAGGGTATTTGGGAACCTTTCCTTAGGTTGTCAGACGGGATCAGGGTTCTTCCCGGGTTTCGAGGGGAAATTCGGGACGGGTCCTGACAGCTTTGCACACAGATCTCACAAACCGAGAGAGTGGGCGTGAGCTTGGGTCCCGAACTGATCCACTGAGTCGGCGATTGACATCCACGACAGAGAAGGGTTCTCAGGTGCTTGGCCACCAGAAAATTGGCTCCGTGAACTTTCTCAACGTAGTCCCAGCGTAGATCCGCCTGGTCTGCCTCGCAATGAACCCGAGCTCACATTCCACAGAGGTTGTCGGTTGAGGAATCACATACAAGGTTTGCAATTGAATTTGGGGCTGGGTATTCGATTTAGGATTTTAGGGTTATGGGGCTGAGTGATTTCGACTGTGATGCTAGCATGAACGATTTCGACTTGACGAGCGGAAGAAGATGGTGTCACTAGCGAGGGTTGGATTGGTCGGAAGTGGGGGTCGCGACGGTGGCCTCCTCGTTGTCGCAGAGAAGAGGAAGAATGAGGGTTCGGGGGGAGAGAGAGAGATTAGGTTTTTTTTTGGTTTTATTAATTTTATTATTATTTATTTTAATATTTTATTAATTATCTTTAATATATTTAAATTTTATTATTTTTTTGTCTACATGACATCCATGTCAACATAAAAAATGGCCCCACAAGTGTCACTTGGGCACTTAACATATTTTTTTAACAGATTGTTAACGGTAGATACCTAAATGTTGTGTTTTGATAATTTGGGTACCTAGATGAAAATTTCCATAGTTAGAATATGAACTTGAAATGACCTTTATAATTTGAGTACATTTATGTAGTTTATTCTAAAAAAAAACTAAGCCATAAATGAGAACAATTCAAATTTGGGTTCATACTTTTGCTCTTATTCTAATTTGAATTTTTCTAAAATCAACCACAAAGGGTGAATATCTATTGAGGATTTGGAGGGCGGCTATTGGCTGAAGAAACCCTAGACCCCCACTCAAGCAACTCTTTGCTGGTGTCATCCTTGTGAACAATTACTTCAATGAAGCACAAGCAGTCTTTCTTATCCCCTGTTGCTGTTGCAATGGCTTCTATTAGATCCTCTTCGGTACGAACCTGACACGAAAGCAAACATAAACTCAATCATAATTTACTTCTTCAATTCGCTCTCAGTCTAATAAAGCGACAAAAACGTTATCCACACTCCCAATTTGTCATCACTGTCTTTTTTTCCGTGACTAACCTTGGTTGTCCAGCAGTTTCCTTCACCGTTGTGGATTGCTTCCACGAAAGCAGTGTAGTTCCAGTTCTTGATCACATTGTAAGGTCCATCATGGATTTCAACTTCAATGGTGTATCCGCCATTGTTGATGAGGAAGATGATGCTCTTCTGATTACATCGAATCATAGTCGACACATCTTGTGCAGTCACCTGTCAATCCAAAATAATGTTACAATCCAACAATTCTGTTAGATATGGAATTCAAAAGAATCAAGCCGAAACACTCTAACCTGAAAGCTTCCGTCACCAATGCAAGCAATGACACGCTGCTTTGGCACCGACTGTGCATACCCAAGAGTTGCACCAACAGACCACCCAATCGACCCATATTGCATCTGGAACTCATACCTGCAACACCAATTTTTTCTCTCTAATGATATTGTTCAAGAGTCATAAAAAATCCTCAAATAAAAAAATCGGGTTTTTGTTGCGTGCTCACCCACATCCTTCTGGCAATTTCAGTTTCAGGCAGTTAAACCAAGAATCACCGGTCTCAGCAATCACAGCAGTGTCACCTGAGAGCATTTTCTGAATGTGCTGAAACAGAACATTCACTCTCAAAGCCTCACTAGGCTCACACTTCAAAGGCTGGCCTTCTGGGACAAAGATTCTGTGATAGTTTTCATAAGCAGTTGTGTTTTTGGTGATCTTCTTTGCAAGTGCTTGCAAAAAGTCCTTCATTAGGACACATCCAAAGGAAGGGCCATTGCCAATGATGACGCGATCAGGCTGGACTATGATTGCCTTCTCCTTTTTGAGGAGGAGAGAGTAGCCAACAGAGCTGTAGTCATTGAAGATAGGGCCAGCGAACAAGTATGCATCGGCAGACTCAACAATTTCGCCGCAATAGGCGGTGCCTACGGCTCCCCAATATATCCCAATGTAGTGAGGATGTGTCTCTGGGAAATGCCCTTTGGCTGATGGCATCACAGAAACTGCGTACCCACTTGCATCTGCAAATTCAACAAAGGCTTCGTGTGCCTTTGCCACTCGGAGTTTGGGTCCCCCCACCATCACCGGCTTCACCGCCTTGTTTAGGAAGGTGGCCGCCGCCTCCACCGCAGCTTCTAGCCCCATCTTGTTTGTCAATCTACATGTGTCAAGATGCGAGGGAAATATTATGTTGTCAGACTGTGAATCTCGACTATGAATTTAAACCGTGAATGGGGAACTTAGAAATAAATGATTATTACCTAGGTGAGATATTAAATTTGATGGGCTCCCTGCTGAAAGTTGGATGTGGAATGCCAGGCAAGTTGCAGCTGATGCTAATGTACACAGGCTTGCTTTCTTTCAAAGCAGTAGAAATGGCTGTATCAATTTGTTCATGTGCATCTTCCACGTTGCTCACCACAGCCTAACACACAAACCAGATCAATAATCTGAATACTTAATGTTTCAAATTCTGTTTAAAAATCCACTCCAACATTGAATTTCAGTACTTTAATTACTATAATGTACGTTGTAGTTTAATACACATAGAACTTATAAGAACATTAAAGAACAGAAGAAATTATCAATCTTCTCTTCCACACTCAAACAAAATTCAAGACTTAGAATTAGTGGATCGAATAAGAAAACAATTTATTATATAATATAACATTCATGCATGGAAAATGAATCTTCCATATGTACTCATTTATTGGTCGCATCCTATATGAAATATCAATTCAAGAATCGTCTACTTTTCAAGTCTCATTTATAAGAAATTAACGCAAATCCCAGTTTGTTCAACACACAACAATTATTATATGATATAACATTATGCATGGAAATGAGTCTTCAATAGATAGAAATGAAGCTGTAAAAATTGAATCTTTGATGTATTAAAGGAATGAAGACATAATAAATGAAAGAGATTGGGATTACTTGATAGCAAGTGACGGTCTGGAAGCATCGGAGTTCTTGGCTAAAATCTGGCAAGCCAATGGTGTGGTGAAGAATTCTGTTGGTGCCAAAATCATTTGAGTTAGGCCCACCAACAATGCAGATGACCGGAAGATTCTCACTGTAAGCGCCGGCAATGGCATTGAGAACACTAAGCCCACCCACCGTGAACGTCACCACACAAGCCCCAACGCCGCGAGCCCTGGCGTAGCCATCGGCGGCGTACCCAGCATTCAGCTCATTGCAGCACCCAATGTTCGTCAGCGACGGCTCGGCAATGAGGTGGTCGAGAAGGGTGAGGTTGAAATCGCCGGGAACAGAGAACACGTCACTGATCCCAATTTCAACGAGGCGGCGGGCAAGGTGGCGGCCGAGGGTGGAATCGGCAGAGGCGATGGTGGAGGGAGCGTGAGAGCCCTGGATTGAAGCTGTGCCGTTCTGGGGAGGTGAATGCACGTTGTTGTTGGTGGGTTTGGACATATCAAGTGAGCCAATTCTGGTGGCCATGGCTGAAAACAGAGAGATTGAAGATTTGGGTTTTGTGTATTTGTTGATCAAACAGATCGTTGATCAAACAAAATGTGTAGAAGTTAGAAAAGATTGGATCTTTTGACAGAATTGAGAGAAGGTCGGAGGGGAAGAAGGGGTATATATATATATTGTTAGTTTCTTGGGGAAGAGGGAAAAGACTCATTCGAAGTACGTATGTTGTAAACGAGTGAAGTGCTAGAGTGTAGGAGGAGCTGTAAAAAGAAGGAGAATTGAATCTTGATTATGATTTGAGAAAAAATGGTCTAAATTTTGATTATGATTTGTGTTTGTATTAAATCAATTTTCATAATTATTATGATTAATTGGGATTAACAATAAATGTACCTTGATGCCCAAGTCATTTCCCCAAAGAACATAGAATCATATGATTGCTGCTTAAATTGCAAGATCTGAACAAGTGAAAATGTATTGCCATTACAGAAAAAGAAAAAAACTTTAATGAACTTTCGCAACTTGAGCAAAGGATTCGAACACACAACTACAATAGTATATGAATTATCATTATCATTTTTAACCACTTGAATTACAAATCTTTACAAAAACACCTAGAGTTCAAATTCAGTGACAAATGCATATGGCTTATGTGATTCAGTACATGCATGTATTAAGTACATTTATCAATAAACGGTTCTATTTGAATTGTGCACATTAGATATATCTCAATGACCGTTCATTGGCGAATGTACTCAGTCCATGCATGATGAAATTATGATCAAGTAACTTGTAGCTGCATGTTAACAGAATCAGAAATTCAGAGTATATACAAACTTAATTCTGTTGGTGTTAGTTCAACCACATTGTGTTTATTTGTTCCAAGATACATCCATTAAAAAATTTACATTCTCTCTATCTTATACAAACTTGAACATATAACCCTGAAAAATCAGTCAGTCAAAGTTCAGACGTAGTAAACCATACCAACTTCAAGCAAAGAAGTATGCGGCACACTCAAAACAACATCAGGCTGTCTGCAATTCTTTCTCAGAAAAGCATAAACGAAATTAATAGCAACTTTCTTGAAAAACGATGATGATTTCTTTGCCTTCGCCTGAGAATGTCCAAGAATATACGTGACACCAGATTCCTTCGCTTCTAATATCTGCCGGGACTCATCTTTAGAAAGAGAGTTTCCTAATTTCCTCATGTTTTCTTCGTCCGCGTCTGCATCTATAAACTCTTCTTCTTCAGTTTCAACAAACTGCACAACACTAGACACCAATCTATTCTCAAAGTTAGAGGTTTCCTGTTGAAGATCCTTGTAACCATACCTCACAATGCACCGGAACATGCCATACTCCTTTGGGCCAACCCTACTTACGAGCAGCCTTTCCTTTCCACCAACGTGGGGAACTTGAACAGATTTGACACAAACAAAAATTAGCACCTTGTGGAATGCAGGCAGATTGGTGACAAAGTGTCCGAAAACAGCTGGTACCCCTGTCACCAAGTTTGTGTAAACAAGTCCAATTCCAGGGACACGAACCATGCCAAGGCTAGGCCCTAAGTGCACGATTCTGTTGATTGAGACCTTGTTTTCAACATCAAATTGGTGTTTCATCATTGTTCCGTAGTTCCATATGTACATTGTGCACATAAAGATTAGAGACAGCACAACCGGGATCCATCCACCTTCTGGGATCTTGCTGATGGATGCTGAAATGTAAACCAGCTCAATTGATCCAAAGAGTGTTAAAAATGCTAATGCAATGACTATCGCTTTCTTCCAGACGATTATCATCACCAGAGCCATCAAGCAAGTTGTCACAAACATAACAGCGGTCACTGCTAGCCCTACCAAACCCAACAACAGGATCAAAGTTCATTCACGAAAATGTTAAGTATACCGTAAAGAGAGTGGTCAGATTTATACCATATGCATGCCCCATCATGTTTGTGTCCCTCAATCCAATTGTCACAGCTAAACAAAGGCACATTAACATCCAATTGACCTCTGGAATGTATATTTGCCCATATATTTTACTTGAAGTATGAACTATCTTCACACGGGGAAAGCATTTCAGGGCACAGCATTGACTAATAATTGAGAAGGTAGCTGAAATTACTGCCTGGCTTCCAACCACAGATGCGCAAGTCGCGACTATGAACACTGGCCAAAACACAGCTTCTGCAGAAACCATATAAATATCCATAAACACGAAAATGGCAGAGAACAGACAATATTAACCATTTGGGTACTATGATAACTACTTACCGGGTATGGCTTTATAGAAACTTCTCTGAATGTCTTCATGGTGCTTAGAAAGGAATGCAGCCTCACCCATGTATGAAAGAACCAGAGAGGGATATACTAGAAATGTGAAGGCTATCTGGGATTCGATATCAGTTACTTCAAGCATTGATATTGAAATAAGATAGAATAATATGCAGATGTCGATTTAATTCTTCAAGGTGAAGTTACCTTTATTGAGAGTGGAGAGAAATGGCCCAAGTTAGCAAACATAGCCTCTGCACCTGAGATAATATTCCGGAGGAAACTAGTTTTCCAGTAGGTCTCTTTAGCAGCAAGTAAACCACAAGTACTGCATCACGAATTTAAAAGAAATGATACCTGTTATTGAAAGAACAACTCCTGCTAATGATACCCATCCTTCAATGCCTGTGCTTCTAAGGAACTTCAACATGTAAACTGGAGAAAGGGCATGAAATATACTTTGGTTCCACCGAAATATGTTGTATACTCCAATGCCACTAATACAAAGAAGCCATGCAGTAACAATTGGGGCAAACATGAAAGCAACTCTGTGTGTTCCGTGATGCTGAAGGGAGAAAAGCCCCACCAAGAGGACACAAGAGATAATGACAACATAATCTGAAAGAAAGAAGAAAGAAACCAAACAGAAGTTTAATGAATGGTGATGCATAGATGTTTGACAGGTTACAATTTGGCATAGTAATGAAAGAAGTCAGGCTTACTGTCATGGAGTTTTGTGATCTTAAGCTTAATCCCTGATACTGCTGAAAGAACTGAAAGGAAAATTAGAATTTCATACTCTAATTAGATTTGATGTGTTGGGGATGGAATTTTATTTGAACAATTTCAACAAATAGGTTCCGAGAAATGGAGAGAGAAATATCTCCGTAAGTAAAATATATATTGAATGGTTCTATTCCTAGAGGATTTGATTAAACTAGGCACCTGATATGGCAGGAGTGAGTACACCATCACCAATTGCCATACAGGTTCCTAATAGAACAAAAACCAATAGCCCTTTGCGAAATCTTGGATGCTTGTTGAAGAAAAATTTCAGAGCTGAACTCTGCCATGTATCCGTGGTTCCTTCTGTCACGTATTCAGACAATTTCTCATCTGTGGGTTCTTGATTAGGTAGAATGCTTAATCTTGCATGACGGCAGAGAAGAGAGTACAAGGCAAAGGTACCACCTGCATCATGTGCACAACATTGGCATTGACAAACTGTCTTTCTAGTTTCTACCATATCCAAATCTATAGTTATTGACCTTCAAAGAATTACACATCGATGCCCCTAAAAAGATAGAAAGGTTTATTGAAAAACTAAAACTAAATGGATATCAAAAGGGCCCTTAATGTTTGGAGTTGTAAGATCAATCAGGTTACTTAGCAATCAACTAGTACTCAAATGGAAGCAGAAAAATTGTACCTTCGCCATTGTCATCAGCCAACATCACAATGAAAACATACTTGAAGAGAGCAATGAGAGTAAAGGTCCAGAAAATAAAGGAAAGCACCCCAAAAATCTCTTCATCATCCTCATGAAGGCTCAACTTTCCAGAGAAGGTGGTCTTGTAAACATAGAGAGGTGATGTACTTAGGTCCCCATAAACCACTCCCAGACTTTGATAAGCCAACATGAGCACAGTCGTGCGGGATACTCTCTGCAAGTTCTGATTCAAGACCACAAATCTTAAACATACACTCACTAAATTCAATGGTTTATAAAGATCAAAGCTTTTAACCCTATAGCTCAGCAGCTATATTGATGGCTAAATCTGAATACTTTTTGGAGTCAAGAAAGTGTAAAATCCACTGCCAAACTGTAAATGATGCACACTTTATGCAAATTTCTTGTCAGGTGAAGCAAAACCTACCTCAAATCCATGGGTAAGTGAAAGTTCAAATTTTTTAGACCCTATAGTTCAGCAGCTACATTGATGGCTACATTTATACTTTTTTAACCCAGTAAAGTATACACTCCTTTGCCAAATTGTAAAAGAAGCAAACTTTATGAAAATGTCTGGTCAAATGAAGCAAAATCTACCTCAAATCCATGGGTAAGTGAAGCAAAAGCTACCAATATGAATTTCTTAAGCAAAAATCACTACTTTAGTTATCTTATCAGAGCCCATTTTTGCTAAAAGGGATCTAATTTACCCGAAAACCAGAAGTGAAAAATTCAAGACAGGAAACTCCTAGTAAATGTCCCTGTTCCATAGGAGCTGGATGCACCAGATGCACATTTTATATATGCACAAAAATTCCCAAAACCTCACAAATTTCGAGCAACATTTCCCTAAGAACAATTTGAACAAGAAACCTTCCAAAGATGCCTAACATTCATAAGCCTAGAATAGAAAGCACAGAAAAAAATGCAAACAACTTATAGCAGTTATGAAAAATGCCATCACTGTCATGAAAAAATGCCAAATGCTTCACTCGGAGGAGAGAAAGAAGAATACCCGTGGAGATATTCCCTGTTCCACTAATTCTTCAGAGGGATTCATGGCGAAGAGAGAGAGAGAAAAAGAATAGCCAGTGAGGGGGAAGAAAGGCTGACAAAGAGCTTATATAATGGGAGAGAGGGAGGGAGAGGCAGTGCCAGTAGAAAAGGCAAGTGTAGTGTTGTGCTTCCAAACTCCAAAAAAAGTTGCAAAAGGTATTCATTGCTCTTTTACCTCCCTTCCCTTTCATAAATCCCTTGTATTTTCTCTCCTTCAAAACAGAAAAAAAAAATATTAACCCCCTTATTTTTCTATTCAAGTCAAGCTATATAAACCAAATCCAACAAATAATAATGCATTTGAGTTTAAAACAAAATAATAATGCATTCATGGGTTTATTCATGTTGATTCCATATTAATGGCATTAAGTTATGTTTTTCTAATACTGCGATAGTTTGAAAATTTGGAATAATTCATATCATTAGTTTATTATTGATTATCGAATTTCATATGGCATCTGAGAGAATCAAACTTAAAATTTCTCATCTACCAATTGTTAAAAATAAATATCACTAAATCTTACTATTATTGAAATTAAACTTTCATTTTAATAATATATTTTTTTAACTTCAATATTTTGAGGAGATCTTAAATTTGTATCCCTTCACCGGTCAATGAAAAAAAAATTAGTTTCCATATGACTAGTAAATTTATATAATATTTTCGAGACCCATTGTTAACGTAAACTAGCTTGATTGTAGGTAAAAGCAAAAAGAAGTCGATTTGAGTAGCAAACGGCCATCATTATCTCATGGTGTCTGTCTAAGATTAGGTAAAAAGTCGGCATTCCTACATAAATATTTTTTAGTCCATGCAAAGGATGTGAGTTCATGCTATTATGTGTTACTAAAACCTTCCTATCGCCAATACACCAACTAGTTATTGATTTCTAGTCGCTTTTTAATATTAGAAGAGTTCTCGAATTCAAATTCTCTCGAGTTCTCGAGTTCAGATTGTCAAAATTAGGCATATTTTGATTGTCACATTTTGGCAATTTGGTAGAAATATGCAAATAGCATACCTTTGCTCTTTAATCCAGGTTTGACTGGCCAAATAAAGCTGGCTGGGTGCTACCAAATTAGGCTTTGGAATAGGCCATTTTACGGACTTTTATGAGTTTGCATCATGGATTAGTGTATGATTATATTCGGAATCTTTTTGTTACAATGAACAAAAAATCGAATTCTTAACCTAATTTACTTTGAACTCGTCAACTATCACCACTTGTCTAACTCCGAACTTTGTTTAGTAAGACGGTATTTGCAAGTGAAGTAGTTGGTGTTTGATGCAAAGGGTCAATCGGTACTTGGACTCATTATTGGTGCACATTATTTGAATAAGATGCCAACATCATCTGATGTTTACTTATCAAAATAGAATGAAAGAAAAGATTTGATGCCAACTATCATTCATCAATTCACCATTCAAAACTCTCTCTCTCTCTGAAAATTTGAACCAAGATCTCTCTCTACCTTAACAACCAAATCCAATGATGACTTTGCCCATAAGACCAAAATAAATAGGTTCCAACCGTGCAATATCTCATTACATTATGGCCAAAAATGGTTGGACTACATATGAATGAGATAGAGATTAACAACTAAGATTTAAAATCTAGTCCTAGTCTGCAATCTGCATGCCTTGGCTCCACAACAACCATATCTTCTTTCTTTGTTGTTTCTTGCACCATTATTGCCTTCCAACCGTACATCATCTTAATCATTGTCAGTGCATTGTATTAGGTCCAAGAGGGATACTCTACAAGAGATGTGCTTGGGTCACCAAAATCGTCCACACGCTAGTCCCAACTGTTGATGTATTTAGATCACCATATACAGATGAGTTTTATTATTGATCCAAATTGCCCGTACGTTCGTGAGCAAGTGATGCATGTGGAACCTCGTGCAAGCGACTCTGTTTTTAAGCCGTTGGTACACGTAAGGCCTACATGGAGTAATAAAACCATGACTTTTATTCGTTGATGCACCTGAAGCTCCCATTGCCCACTCATGTGTGGGCAACTGATGCATGTGAACTTTCAGTTGTTGATGCACCTAAAGTTAATGGCAATTAGTGCATGTGGAGCCTCGTGCAAACGACTCAACTCTAAACCGATGATGAATGTAAAACCCAGATGCCACGGTAAAACACCGAAAGAGAGAAAGGTACAAGGCTGTTTGGTGTGCTTTCTAAATCAAATATTTATAGCCCTCTTAATTCTTCCCTCCTACATGTGTGTCCCCCAAGTTGATTGATTGAATTGTGCACGGACACTGATATTGTTAGGTCAATCGGCCTTGTCACTACCCATCTCCCACTTTGATCAAGACTTAAGACACTTGAGGTATTATCCTCTGGTTACTTTCATGGACAAAAAACTCAACCAACTAGGGTTGCCCACCATTCACATCAACGGTATGTGTACCTCGTATACCAATCGTATTATACATTGGCATACATGTGTACTCCACATTCCAAAGACAATATATGTGACATACAAGAGTAATTTCATTGATTACAAACAAAAACTTTGATGAATAGACGAGGCACATTTCAATAGAGTAAGGCATGTGACCTTCACCGCAATCTTTGGGGTTCAAAAACATAAGATAGCATAAAAATGCTTGTGGGACATGTGAATTGAATAGAACCTCACACATATATGCCCATAAATAAATTCAGAGACCCTAAAACAAATCAAGAGATTATATCCAAACAAAAGATCCTCGGTTTATAACAAGTAATTTTCACTGACCTGTAACTTAATCCCAGTAATTAAATAGGATATGGGAAACCATGTGACAACAAACCAAACTCGGGAAATAACACAACCCTCGACCCTTCAAACATGACCCAAAACTCTGACCGAATATTGATGACGATGACGATGATTACCACGACACCAATTGGACGCAAAACAACCCACAGCAGAAACCCTCAAGCTTCACTATTCTTAAGCTTCTTCTATCTTCACTTCCTTGGCAGCCGGTGCCTTTTCCTCTGCTTTCTCCTCAGCAGGAGTATCTTTTACTGTCTCGCTCGTAGATGCAGGAGTCGTATCTTCCTTGGTCTCCTTCTCTTCAACTTTCAAATTCTCGAGAAGCTCAGCAGTTGCAGTAGCATCCTCGTCTTCTTCTTCTGGACTTTGAGATTCAGCAACTTCTTGAAACTTCTCCATGAAGAGTTTGTTATCTGTGTGCACAAAAACAAATCATCAATAAACTACATAATAAAATCAACTGTAATATGAATATGGTACTCTGTATCAAGTGTTTCCTTACATTCTCACTAAAAAACTTCAAGTAACAAATGCACTTTAACGTTCATATACACATTCAGAAATGGCCTAGACATGAAACAAAATGGATCATGCTGCATACAAAAGTAAAACCAAAATTCCAGCATGGTTATTGACAATTAATCTTTTCCCGACCATTCAGAAGGTAGAAAACTCCTAAATTATATAAACTGATTTTAGAAATGTTCTCAAGCTCTCCATCCTATCTACCAAATCCTTAAGTTCATATCATATGATATGAGTAACCCACTAAACAACACTTGTGCAACAGAAATATCACTCATTCAAATCAATTCAAATGAAGAATGAAGAATGGAGGAAGTCAATTCCTTACTTAAGTTTAACAGATTGTTAAGAAAGGGTAAAACCTCAATTGTTACAATTTAAACCAAGACTTTTATGCAACAGTCCTGCCAAGTCAAAATTGTCAATATATCTTGACAACAACAATATTCAAAGCTAACAATTTCTCGTAAGAAGATAGAACAATATTTTAAGTCTCAACAAGTAATAACCAAGTACTCTATGTGAAAGCTCAAACACAAAGAATTGGTGCTCATTTTTTTCCTAATATAAACTCTCAAGTCAACTTATAGACCACCTTGATCGATAAAAGCTAATGGAAACAAATTTACCATGACAAAAACTCTTCTATAAAACTTAATTTGGAGAATACAGACCTCAAAAGGTTTGAATTTCATCCCTCTTCAATTAGTAGGCAAATATCAGTACAAGAAAACCAACATATATACATTCTTAGACAGTTTCTAAGATGCAGGCAAAGTTTAAATGGTAAGGAATTACACCCTAGAGCATCAAGAATCCACAATATAAACAGAATCAATAGTTATTAATCTTAGTCAATCTGCAGTGGACAGGTTCCAAGATGCAGGTAAAGCTTATAAATGGTAAGGAATTACAATGTAGACTCTAATGAATCCGCAATGTAAATAAAACCTATTAAGTTTTAATACTGGTTCACAAGGCAGGTTTTCACATAGGGTAGCAATTTGCACTTCTGTTTTAGCCATCTGCACCTCTAAAACAGAAGCTTAACCACTAGTGGAGATTAGGAAACTATAAGAGCGTTAAAATCACTAGCCTTGAACATTTCTCAATGCAGCTTTAGCTTTACGAAGAAGCATCAGTATTAAAAAAAGCAGTAAATGATTGATCCAAACAGATTCTGTAAAGACATTTCGATTTCAAGTATCGGTAGATTACTCTCATATGAGATGTAACTTTATGCATCATTTCTACAAAAAGGGTTAGATTTTAGAATCCAATAATAAGATGTTCTACACAGTGCAAGCCTAAACATTCCAAACTAGCATCGTCTACAAAAAATCAAGGTGTAGCAAATATACAAGCATCTAATAGCAAGTTCATTGCAAAAATTGATTACGAAAGATCGATAGTATCAAACAAATTAAACTCACTCTCAATTGAAGCGAATCTAATGCAGAACATCTCCACCTTCAATTCCCCATCAGAAAAATCATTTGCATGCCAAACACATGACTTCTCATTCCCGGCGTGCTCCTGGACTGACATATTCGGCAGAACTGCAAGCAATAGCACAGAGCACACAAGAACAAGATTCAAAACCCTTAACCCCAAAAAAGATACCAACTAATAAACTAACAGATGCAATATGAGACTAACCAAGATGGTTGGCGCGAATGTTAAGAGTCTTGGACTGTCTCATAACAAGGCGAACCTTGCCAGTCTTTTTGTGCTTAAGAAGCTTGACAGTACCAGCACCTCTCTCTTTCCATTGGTTACCGTCTTTATCAAACCGATAGAGCTTCGCTTTCCTATAAAAAGCACACAAAGATTGAGAATCAAAAAATCCTAAATTTTGCAGATCCAGTAAAACAAAACCCCTAGTGCTGTATTTACTATTAATCAGAGCAAGAGAAACGTACAGATCGAGGATGGCATCCTCGTCTTCTTCACCGGTGGTGACGGCGACTGCCTCAAGCCTGACGATCGGAGCGACCTGGGCTCCAGTGTCCTCGTCGTCGCCGGCGAGTGGGGCTTCCTCTTCTTCTCTGTGCTCGGGATCGGCGCTCGACATGGCGTAGAGAGTAAAGGTAGAAAGCAGAAGGAGTGGAGAGCTAGATTAGATTGTCAGATAAGAATGTGAGAATTCGGGAGAGGCAGCAGGGTTCAGGGTTAGAGGGGTTTTATAGTAGTCATGATATAAAGGCGTGAGTTTTACGCTCTAACACTCGCGCACGCAATTCAAAATCAGGGAACGCCAAAGGCCCAAACCCAATTTCTTTTGGGGTGGGCACAGTTTGGTTCGGTTTAGCGTTTAAGTTATTTATTTATTATTATTATTCGGAATTTTTTTTAGAATAGCGTTTAATTTATTAGCTGGGTTATGTTGGTAATGATTTGGCCAAATTGTAATGGACACAATAGATGATGCAGCCGTTATTGTGTAGTACGTGATCTCAAGTTTGATTCTTATAAGTATGAGGTCGATACTCAATGTGTATAATATGTCTCATAATATCTTTCTGTCATTAGTTATACACCATATTTGGTGGATCAAAGAGACTTGGATTCAAATTAAATGTATTTTGAACCTGCAAGTGAATGGATTTTTATTGTTAGGAGATTAAACATGGAAGGAAACTTATCTGTTTTGATCATCCATTGAATTCGATAACTTATCCAATCCAAACAATTACGACAGGTACTTTCTTCATGTTGTTCATTATGTTTGTCCCTCCTCGTCAAGTTTGAACAAACACTTCCATCGTCTACCCTTCCTCTTGCTTTACCAATTTGAGTCCACCACTACTAGATTTGTCATATCACATCGTTTATCCCTCTACTCTCGCCTTAGCCTCTTTCTTCCTCCACTCTATATTCTCACCTCAGTCTCTATCTTCCACCATTGTTCTCATTGTCAATTTCACAGATTTCGATTGAGCGATATCCAAACTGGCTCACCCAAAATAGTCAATTAACTAACGTACATTCATATATCATTTGACTACGGATGATAGTACATTCAAAATAGTCAATGTCAAAGTGTCTAGTAATTAATTTTAGTGTTGCAGATGTGGGATATTACTAAAATGGACATGTGGTCGAAAGTATAATAGGTAGTTGAGGTAGTGGTGGTAGAGGTAGAGGCTAGGATGGAAGTGATGGTGGTTGTGGAAGTGATGGTGGTTGTGGAAGTGGAGGTTGAGGTAAAGTTAGGGATTTAGGGGCTATGGTGGAAGTGGAGGTAGGTGTAGAGGATTAGGTGATGTGGTGGTAACGGTAGTGGTGGTGATTGTATTAGTAGAGGTAGAGGTGGTGGTGGTGGTGGTGGCGGATGTCGAGGAGGTGGTGGAGGTGATGGAAATGGAGGTGGTGGAGGTAGGGGTAGAGGAAGTTGTGTTTATGACGGTGAAGGTGAAGATGGAGGTAGAGACGGTGATGGCCAAACGACCAATGGCGGTTGTGGAGGTGGAAAAGAATGTGGTGGAGGCGATGGTGGTGGTAAAGGAGGTGAAGGTAGATTGGAAGAGGTGGTGCTGGAGTTGAAGGTAGAGGAGATGGTTAGGGTGTCGGTGGAACAGGCTTAGGTAAGAGGTAGTAAATTGTTCAGATAAGAAAAGAATATGCGTTAGAAATATGATGAAAGGGTAAACAATGACATTTTCTTAGAATTAATTAGGATAAGTGAAAAAAGTTATTTTGCCAATTTGGTTCCAATACAATGCTAGAAATATGTCGTCAAAATCGACAAAATGAAATCTGATCATGTAAGTTTCTGTTTGGATATGTCGTCAAAATTGGCAAAACGTAAACATAACATGTCAAACTATCTGATAAAAAAACTTTGTATAGAAGCTCAAGTTTCAAATTGCACTAGGGTAAAAAAAAATTGTAAACTTCCACATTAAAGGACAAAGAAATTTCTTTATGCATTAAGAGGAAAATGTAAATACAAAACTTAGGCCACTAAACGTATCTTGAGACTAAAAAGACCATGTTCAAAAAATAACCTATACAGTATAACAGCCACAACCATGAGCAAGTGCAGGCTCGGTTGCCCGTCCAAAGCCTCACAAAGATTTATAACACAACACCTACTTCGCTACTCAGCTCAGCCATGACAGCCGACAGGAAAGAATTGACACCGTGAATCGAAAAACATTTCCTAAAATGATGACAATAAACCTGCATAAGAAGATGTACTGGCAAGAGAGTGGAAGAATACTAGGCTCAAAATCTTCAGTTTCCCCCAACCATAAGTGAATTGTGAAAACAATTTGCATTCGAGACACTCATGAAACCGCAAAGCCTTGAAGATCAGTAGGAGGGGCCCATTTGTGGCATTCCAAAAGGCGGCATTGGAGGCATTCCCATCCCTCCCATTGGTGGCATTGGCGGCATTGGTGGTGGAGCATAACCACCCATTCCTGGCGGTGCAGGCAAAGCAGGCAGCAACTGAGCATACATGTTCTGCAGATCATACAAAAACATAAGTTATTTTTCTTTTATTTTGTAAGTGTTTAGTCTATAAGTGAAAAATGTGAATAAAACAAATTGAAATCCTAATACTCCATAGGAAGTTTCATGTTAACTTAAATAAGAACTGCTGATCATATTTCAAAAAAGGAGTCCAAAAGCCAAAGTCTTGCAAAAGAATTATCAATTACTTCAAGACAGCAAATGTATAAGAAAGGCTCTGAATGACAAATGGACAAAGCAAGTAGAAATACCTGCTGAGCAACCAATTCCTTCTCCTCTTTCTCTTTGGCTTTCACCTCATTTTGAGATTCAATTTTGTCCTTAATAAGCTCATCGACCTTGCCTGTGTACTCTCGAATAAACTGGGACAGATAGAGAGAGGGTGAGTAAGTGAGGAAGAATTGAAAGGAAACCAATGGACAAAGGAAACCGAAATAAAACATTACCTGCAGGAGGTATGGTAAGGCAAAATCGATTATATTGTTCATCCATGCTAGCTCAAGAGCAACATCTGGCCGGACTAAATCATAACAAACAAAGAGGCATGACGCAAAACACTCTTTCTTTCCCTAAACAGACATTACAGAAGATGATTAGAAAATGACCTCAAGCATATATTACTTTACAAAGACGAGGAAACAAGCATCGTGAAACCCCTCCTTAATTCATGGGGTGGGAAGAGGAAAAGAAATATGAGTATGATTAAGCAGGTGTTCCTTGATTTATTTTGCATGCATGAACACTCTTTATATAATGTATATAAAGAACACATACCTGCTCAATGAAATAGATAAGCAGTTCCTCCGAAAGGTCATGATCACCAGACTGTGAGCAAGTCTCCATGCAATCTTTGTAATGATTGTCTTTCTTTGACAATGAAATGGATTGCTTCCATCTACCAGCTATCTTATAAATGTAAGCAGCAACACGTCTCATCTCCAGAAGCTCGTGTTTCTCAAGCTGCACGTTTGCATCAATAACAAATAATAAATACATGTTTTCAATCATCAAAGGTTTCAATTGTATGAGAAGGTTCAGCCTCACCTTTTGAGCAAGACCAATCTGATCAAAGCTGTCATGCAGATCTATTGATTCACGAAGTCTGTCATAGTCTTCCTCCTCTACGTATATTTCATTTAGAGCTTCATTTACAGCAGTTACATTGTTGCTCTGAACTGCAATCATGTATGGCTTTATAAGACGGATGTGACCAGCCTGAAACATAAAAGGATTGAAATGTGAACAAGACAGAACTCTTTCCAAACCCTGCCAGAAGAGAAATGTGGCATCAGAGACCAATATTAACGACATCCTAAGAGAAACGCAAACCTTTCTCATTATATCCACCACTCTGGTGTGGTCCACACGAAGTGCAATCACATTAAGGACATCATTAATAACATCAGGATGTTCTTGTAAGTAGAAGTGCACGGCCCTATAGTAAAGTTCAACACTCGCAACCTTGACTATCACATCCTTGAATTGCATGTGGTCCCATGCTTCCGGAGAGTGGTTCATTATGGTAGTTGCAGCATTATCGAACTCATCATATTGTATATACAAATAAGTTAATTCTTTCCAGTGCTGCTGTTCATCACAAGCTCGTATGAGCTTGGGAATATTGAGACGGGTAGAAAACAGTTTAATGTGCTCCATAAGCTTCTCAGGACGGTATCTCGCATATAGAACTCCTAACTCCGTAAAGATGCCCATATGTGCACGTTCCAATCCTAGTCCACTCTCCATGAGACTAATGAGCTCATTAAAGCATCCCCTGTTCTGATAATACTCACAGACCTCTTCCAAATCATCCACCTAAAATAAAACATACAGGATTAAGGAGCAATCAAAAGTAATGGTTGAGTAACCAATTAATATGTCCCATCACAGACTGGTGTACCAATCGGCAGCACCTCAAGAATCTAAAAAAACTTAACAAGAAAATACCACATCCCAGTTTTCCCAACATCTAACTAAACTAAATAGTCAGATATTACTTCATGATGACAGGTAAATGTAACATACTAAGTATTGTATTCTAGAATGCTACCTGAATGATGATGTTGAGTCCACAAATCTGAGCTAAGCGGAATTCCTCAGCATCAACACATGCAAAGCAAACAAACTTCCACGTTTTTGCGCTGTTAGCTTTCCGAGCTGCATCAACAGCACCTTGAAACTGATTTAGCTTCACAAGAGTGCATGCAAGTTTAGCCCAGTTGGAAATGAATGCAAAAATGATCTTGGCTGCTTCATATAGGGCTTCATCAAACAAGCGATCCCCGACATTTTGGAGATTGGCAACATTGGGCATAAGAATGAACTCTTCAATTTCACTAAGCCGATCAATCTTAGCATATGCATAAATAAGTTCACTGTCGACTTTGGGCTCCTTGGTCTTTTGCCTAACCATCAGAAGGTACCTTACCAAGTCATGATATTCATTTGCATCCTCGGCAGCACGTATGACATCCAAAAAGTGGGTGGCATCATCTGCACGGATGAATGACTCAATTGCATCACTCACTAGTCCCTCTCGTAGTTGGGCCTTGGCCACCTGGCTCCAAACAGCATCTTCTTCAACCCTGAATGCAAACTCTACAGCCCGGTCAATGCTATGAATGTTATCCAACAGGACATTTACAGCATTAACATTCAAATTGAACTTCTTGAAGATTGCAAATGCTTCTTCATACAATTGAGCTTCTACAGCCATTAATCCCACCGCAGGTCCGTCAAAGTTGTCTAATCTATTAATATAATCCATGACTCTGGATGGATCAGCCTTAATGGCAGTCAGAATCAACAGATTCTGCAGATTAAAGTTCCCACTAAAAGCAGAATTTTGGAGCACTATCTTTTCAAGAAGCTCAATCAACTCGTGTGGAAGGTCTGCAGTCATAAATGCTTTTACAGTTGCTGAAACTTGCTCAGGACTCTTGCTTTCAGGCAAGGCAGTGGATACAACTTGATCAATTAGCTGCCTTCTGTACTCATTTTCTGGATCAAGGACCTTAGCCCAGAGGTCATCATCCATTCTTTCCACAACATATCTGATATAGATATATCAAGTAAATAACATGAGAGAACCACTTACAGAATCATGATCCAATAACAACTTACTAGAAAACAGAAACACATACCTGGCCTGGAGTTTGAACAAGGAATTTTTATTCGTAACATTAATAAGTTCATCATCGCATTGCCCTCTACGGTATGCAACAACAGCAAGGGTGGGATCCCGTTTTTCGCAATATTTACCCACAACTCGAGAATCATAGTACGGGTTAGTTGTGAGAAAATGCTCTGGATTGTTGCCACTATCTATGATGATTTTACCCAGAGCATTGTGAACATGTACATCTTGGCTTCCTTCACTCACAAGATGCTCCAGGAATTGAGTGAGCAAACGAAGACGATTCCTGCAAAAAGAAATCGGAGAAAGGATAAGAAATTAATATTGATAAAAAAAAACACAAACAAGGGTCAGGATGAGATGGTAGCACCTCTTTTCACATTCCTCGACAAGGGGCTCAACTGGTAGAAGAGAACGAACTGATAGAATAAGACCTTTAATGAAATCTTCAGGGCATTCATCATCCAATAACTGCCCTACAACTAATGAAGCGTTTCCTGGATTCACCTATCAAGAAAAAGAAGATATACAATGACCAATGCTCAATTTGAACAATAACATTGACAAAGCATAAACAAAATTATCACAAAAAATGGGGCACCTTCAATTGGATACAAAATTTATATAACTATCAAAGTATGACTACCTTTTGGACATAACCTTCAATGTAACGAAGCATATTGTTCGTATACAGGTAATGAGTGAGATCGGGAACAAAGCCAAATCGATCACAGACATTAATCAGAGGACGTGCGTCTGGAAGCTTTGCTTCCATTAGAAAGTTCTTAGCCTTTTCAGCGTCATAAAAATTAGATTCCCGTGTCACACGCTCCACCTCCTTAATCTGTCCAGTTTTTGCAGCTGCTTCAATGTACTTGAAATGGATATCAGGATCCTCACTGTCCAGGAACGATGAATAAATGAAAAAGAAAAAAGAAAAAGAAGCCTACAGCACTCATGCAGCAAATTGAGATATTACTTCTCTTCCACTAAAAGAAACTGATACCTGGAGCTTAAGTATGCGCCTAAGAAAAAGTACAACCCCTCATAGGACTTGAACTGCTCAAATAATTTTATGCATTTATCTACACCCAGTTGCTCGGAATACTCTTTGGCCGTCTGCAAAAAAAAAATCAGGTAAGACTCAACTTTATAAACAATGAAAGAGCAACAGATGAAGAAAACAAACAAAAAGTAGTTTACCTGCACAATAATCTGGAGGTTGCCCCTAAGATTGACCAGTAGAAGATCCTTCATGCACTCAAGGGCCCATTCTATGGAAAGAGTTCCAAAGAACTCAACAAGAGCCTAAAATACGCATTGCAGTTAGAAATATACTGCTTCACATATGTTTGAGTTATACATTCATTTAAGTACCAACCTGAGGGTCAATTGCATGTGTATTCACAATGACACGTTTGATATCAGGCAGCTCAGTGTAGTGCTACACATTAGACATACTATTAGTCCAGTAATCAAAGTATCATCTTTGAAAGAAACGTTGTTATCAGAATTCAAGAAATATCGAACCTGTAGGGCACGCAAATACAAACCAGCTTTTTCGCAGAGTTGACCAATACGTGGGCGATCATAATGACTGAACATACCATTGGCCAATATAGCATCCGCAACATTTGGAAAAGTCACAAGATTGATTTCCAGAACCTAAACAAAATATAGTATGGAGCAGATATGTAAGGAATAGAAGCAAACTCAAGATGACAAAAATTGGAAAAAGAAATCAGAGTTAAAAATAAAAAAATATTTGAACCTTTGTCTGAAGGTATCCATGCTCAGGTAGGTTCGGCTTTAGCACATCCAACAAAAAGGCTGTTGCCTCACGGATCAAATTCCTCTGAAAAATAAGAGAGAATACACTAGGAAAAGAAGTGGCAAAATCCATATTCATTTGGTTTAAAACTAAAATTAAGAAAACAAAGCATCTCTTTAAGGAGACTCAAAATATAAACAAGCAGTAAAAACTGCTTAAAGGTAAAATTTAAAGCCCAATATCATCTGGTACTCTTCAAAATAACAAAAAAAAAAACATTTTGTCCAAAAGCTGTTGAGACAACATAAAAGCATATGTTTAACTCAAACCTGAAGAAACAGATCGGTAATGGTATTGTAGTCAACAGGGCAACCTCCCTCCATTTGAGACATCATTAAAGCAAAATTAACAGCCCCCTGCCATCAAAGATAGTTGTAGTTTTTAACATATCAGACAAGTTAGCTCAACTTGTAAGAAGAGCAAAATTCACAATTACAAAACCATTCTACAGAGAAAAGTGTCTCAAACTTGTATTCTAGATAAATGCAAGTACCTGGGGATCTGCCCGCAAAATTGTTTGAAGAAGGAACATATAATCTGGTGTATATCCAACCTGCGACAATTTTTCCAAAGTCACAATAATATAAGCATCCAGTAAGAGCATTGGTCAATTTATTACATATCAAAACGACACAATTAACTTTTATCAAAGATAATTATTTCTGTTCAGAATTATAAAATTTGAACAAACTTATGTCATAAATATTCTAGTTCAAACAAAAGAAAATTTATGTGACCTGCTTTGAGTATATTAAAATCTTGTCAAATTCTCGTCTCTCAGCAAATGCTGCAACAACTTTTGGAGTTGCCCGGGCTTTGATGTATACTTTCAAAGCAAGGTCATTATCCACTGTCTGCATTGGAAATATGTTTCACAATATTAGAATGCATAATAATATAATAAACATGATATAGACAGGAAAGCAGCTTAATACTCAAATATGCAATTGAATCAAAGTTCAAAAGAGCTCTCTAACATGATTCTCTTTTTTTTTTTTAATTTTGTAACTTTCATATCAGACCTTCACGAGATCTCCAAGCTCTTCACTACATTCTAGCTTGTCCTCTGCTAGCCAATTCTCCAACAGATTTTTTTTGTTCTGATTTACAACCAATCGTGACAGTTCCAGTGATTCATAAGCATTGAGTTTGCCTCTAGTTAGAAGAGTTCCAAAGTACTGCAACAATGGTGGGGTTTGCCCAGCTTGCACAGGAACACTCTGCAATACAAAGATTACAAGGTCTCATTAAGGGAAGCACAAGGTTTCCAGAGGTAAAGGTGATACTGGAAAATACAAGAACCATGAGGAATATATACGTATAACCGACATATGAATGCAATATACCAGAACACCATACCTGAAATTTAACAACAGTATCAGGAGTACGGAGTATTCCCATTGGAGATTCGGCAGCAAGCTCCGCAGCTTCCTTGTACTTTGTCTGAGAAAACAATTCTTGGAACCGCTGGACAACCTGAGCACAAGAAGCATATATTGTAATTTCAAGATATCACCAAAGTGCAAGCAGAAGAAAAATATGTATCCACATTCTCATATTAATCAAACACCTCTGAAGACTTGAATTACAAAATATACCCCACCACTTCCCAGGAAAATGTTGCTTCCAGAGAGAAATATAGGGATTGGATTTCTACATATTGCGTTATACTGAACTCCACTGGATAAGGGGAAAACACATGCACAAAAAACACCACACTAACCAACTTATATATGTTGTAGCTAATGGATTATGACACTGTCGGTTCATTAGAGATTTATAACAAATTATCTATCTATGACATTGTTCGAGGTTGATTTCCATTCTATCTATGAAGACTACATCTGCATTAATAAATCTCCACTCCATTTATGGCCATAGTAATAAAGAAAAGCAAATAGACTGCAATCATTACCAGGTCTTCAGCTCCAGGAAGGTTTCCTCTTTTCGCAAGACTAACTGCAAGCCCCAAATTGTTTAACTGCAAAACCACCAATTAATAATTAAAAATACAACATTTTCTTTTCTCCAGTATCCCTAAGTACAAAAAGATTCAAAAGCATACCTGGCCACTAACAAAAGGTACAATTGTTTGTTCATTCACAGTGGAAAGTAAGACCTGGCCTCGCCTATTGACTGCATAAAAACCCCCGACAGATGAAGCTTCAGCTGTCAAGAATATAGGATCTGGACTGATTCGGTTTCTATAAACTGCAGTTGCTGTCTCTAGGTCATATACAAATAGAAGTCCAAGCTTTGTGATAACATATATCAATCCATACTTATCTGATACCTGAAATTCAAAAAGGAAAATGGAATTTAGTTTGATTGTGAAAATATATGGAATTTAGTTTGATTGTGAAAATATATGGAATTTAGTTTGATTGTGAAAATATATGGAATTTAGTTTGATTGTGAAAATATATGGAATTTAGTTTGATTGTGAAAATATATGGAATTTAGTTTGATTGTGAATCAAAGCAATGATAGACTACAATAAGACCTGCATTGACACAGGAAAGTCATCAGCAAAGTCCGGAGGAAAGAATAAATCTGCTTGCTTCTTAGCATATGATGGTTTTCCTGATGACATATTTCAGTAAATCAGTTCCATAAACTAATCATGCAGCAGAAGAAAGCATATACAAATGCATAAGACTAAAAAAAGATTTTAGTAACAGCTTGCTTGCAACAAGGAACAAGAAAGCCTCCTTCCAAGAGCCAAAAGAAATATAAAACCCTAATCAATAATAAATAGGCAGATCTGCATAAAGTGAACTAATATATTATAGTATATTTTAAAAAAATTCAGTGAAGAATCATTGGACCTGGCTGGGCACCAAGCTCAATTACATGCATCTTTGACGTAACTTGTCCAGCATTGGAGGACTTTGAAGCAAAACAAATAAGAATTGAAGGATTCTCATTCCCTGAAACCTGCGTGTATCATAAAAATTCTTTAGGATAAAAGAAAACACCGCAATAAACTGTGTATCTGTCAGATTCAAGATGAAAAGAGTAAAAAAGTAGAACACCGCACTTTAAATGTGGCAAACGATGCAGCATGTGCTTCAAGAGCCTGACTACGTTTCTGTTCCACGGAGAAAAGCTGCATGTTTCCTTTGACAAGTTGTGGCCTCTACCATCATTTTTGCAAAAACACTAAGTTAATTGTTAAAGAAGTCATAAAATCTGGTAAATCATCACTGGTACCAGTCTTCTTAAGATTTTCGATGAACTAAAGGTAAATCAATAAAATAGACATATGCTTTTTTTAATAGACGTACGCCTTGAACAACAGAAAACACTTACACAACAATGATTGTCTCATCAATGCACGCTTAAAAGAAGAACATTTTGGCCAACAAAAGAAAAAAAGAATTACATACCCCAAGTACACGTTACAGAAGCACAATGCAACCATATAGTGAAAAGACCTACCATCTCTTATCTAACCCCGGATTTCATAAATTGAAAAGTGCAACACATTTTGGTGTCTCTTCTAAACCATTTAGATTTAGAACATGAAAAATTAAAGAATGAAAAAATAAACAATAATGAGCACATCAAATCCAAACATAATTAAACATGTAATGAACAAATTATATTCATAGTAGTGTCTATATGTACAATGTCAACAGTAGGGTGCCACTTCACACGCTCTCCAAATAGTGTGAATCCATGAACAGGATTACAGAAATAGTACCAAGGTAAAAACTGCAAACAGCAAGGCAACCACTCACCTCGGGTGAACCAGGAGCAATTCCTATTAAGACCAACCACTTTTCAGAAGGATCACAACGGTAGTTGATTATTTGATTATTTGCCAAATTAGCTGTCCGCTCAAATATCTTCGTAGGCTCAGAATCACCTAAAAGCAAGATACATTTAGAACATGTTGACTCTTTATAAATAAAAAACTCATGGAAAGGTGAGACATTGATAAACAAAAAAGAAACGAAAGAAACAAGATTCAAGGATATGTAAAGCTGTCTTACCTTCAATTAACCAATGATGTACTGAGGTATGTGTAACCAGGCCCAGCATCTTTGGAGTGATCCACTTCCAAAAGACAATCTAGAAAGAAAAGGCAAAAAGAAAGTACGATAACATCTAGTTACCAAAATCAAACCTATGATAGAAGATTGTAAACGTTCAAAACATTGAATGCAAATGATAATGCAATTAATTTGGGGCAAAACGTTACTTGCTCAGGCATCTGATATGATTTCATCTTTGCTTTCATTTCAATGTTAAATATTTGTAGATGGTCCTGAGTAGTTCCTTGAACTTGAGCTACATATCGAATTCAGCCATCCATCAGTGAGGCGATCACAGCAACAAAAGATATTAAGAGAAAAGAAAAAAAACAAAACAAAAGCAATTCAACTAAAATACAGCCTTCATATTCCACAGTTCCAAATTTCAATAACGGTTCATATATTCCAATCAAATCATTTCTGATTAAGAAAAATGAATTGCATCCAATATAAGAACAGAACTGACAGTCCCAATATACGTTAACAGTGATAACTCAACCATATTGGAATTAGATTATTGAAACAATATCAGGAATTTAAATCTTACCTTTAAGAGCGAGAATTTTGGAATTGGGATTCATCAAGGCCGAGTCTGCTGTGATGGGTCGACGCAATGGCTGCATGGGCATGTTCATGTCGATGATAACGATGCTATTTTGAGGCGATGTCTCTCTAACACATATATACTTGTCCGATTCCATAGTCACATGCGTAAACGTAATGAATTGGGGATTGATCCCAATACTAGGCAACTGCAAACACCAAAGACATTCAAAATCAACATCACCATTATCACACAGAACCATCAAACACAATGCCAAAAACAAAATACACAAATGAGTGCATGATCATCCATAATTCGCAAATGGGTCACTGGGGAACAGAGTGAGAACGCAGTAAAATTAGGATCTTGATGGATCCAACGACGCATTGGATCAAATGACGAAAACCCATAAATATTGTGATGACATTAGAATCGAAATGAAGGTGGCATTACCGTGAGTGCCTCTTTCATGATCATGGGGGCATTAGCCGCGGCCATGGTGCCTGGGTCAGGGCTTCAATTGGATGGACCCGATAGGCGGAGAAGAATGTGGCACTGCAAAACGTTATGGTTTTGGATTTTCCGAGAGAGAGCAATAGAGAGAAGGAGGAGTCTGTGTAGATCTAGCAGAGTATGGGAATGTATAGAGAAGAGGGGGAGGAGGGTGATCTCTAACTCTCTATTGGACGCGGTTTTGATCGCGCAAAATTTGTGAATCGATTGCTGCGTAGGGTTGTACGTTGAGAATGCGATTGGTCAGTCGGTGGAGTGCACTTTGTCAATGTGCAATATGGGATTGCATGTAATTTGCAGCATTTTGAGGTGAAATATTTCCAATTTTATTCAATTTGATTTATAAAAGAAAAATAAATAAGGAAGAATTAGCTATTTCCATACTAATAGAATCTTGATGGAAATATGCATTTTTTGTTATCTCTTCATTATTAAAACATAAATTACATTTTCATTAGTTATAAGGTAGCTCAAATCTATTAGTTTTAGAGATAGATAACTACTCGCTTTTTCCTTTTTCCTTCCCCCCGATTTTTGCCCATTTGGCAAAAAGAACTTGAATAACTTAATTTTTCTGAAGGAGTCGTCATTTTCTATCAGGAACGCGTTACAAAACTAAATGCATGCATAAGTGACATACAATTATGTTATATATATATATATATATATAATTTTTTTTTTCTTTTTCTTAGAGTTAATGACTGAGAGATTCGAACTTGGTATTCTCTTATGATAGGAAAATAGATTACCGAAGGACCAATATCGATCATTTGTTTTGTAGTTGATGGTTTGTGAAGTTGTACCCTTAGTTTCTCTTGCACTTACTACTAATTTAAATTGAGAACAATCATCACCACTTGAACATCATGTTTGAAATCATAAAAAATTTGTTTTGCATCCCAAAGAAAACAAAATTTGCGCGGTATTGACTTGTGATTGTGGTTTGTTGGTCACAAGACACAAGACACACCTCTAGCACTAGTTTAATAAATATTGGTCGAGTCAAAGCGCATCCATGGCAAAGCTTCATGGCCAACTACAAGCATCAACAAAAGAATCCATGTCATACGGTCCACTCAAAGATCCTAAATATACATGTCAATTTCTCAACACCCAATTATAGTTTGTCTCGTCCAATTAAAAATCAACTCCTTTGCAAGCTGCAATGCATCACACATTGACACTTGAACAACTTGGATCATTTAGAATATTTTAGCAAATTGCACACTGAAATCTCTCATCCTTATCCCTTTTGATTTGAGGATCAAAATGCTCCAATTGGTTGCAAACTCAACTCATCTTCTATTCACGTACTTAATGTTTTTTTGTAAATATCACGAGTTGTCCCTATATTCGAAAAGTGAATCTAATTCCCGCAAGAAGTATAGCTTGTCCCTAGCTACAAAATATTCCCAATAAATTTCAAACTACTACTATTTAAACACCAATAAATTCGCTTTGCCATTTCAATATGTTGATATATAATGTTGGTCTTTCTGTCCATAATCCATTTACAATCCACAATCAAGATTTTTTGGCAATTTTTATTTTGGTGATAAAAGTTATGAGACAACATGGAAAAAGCAACAATTGTGCTTTGTTGTTGGTGCGTGCAAATCTCCATTCCATGCCAAGATGATGAAACATAAACAATGTAACAAATAATAAGAATAAATAATTTATTAATGAATATCCCCAAACAATATGCAAATGATAATCTTTTTCTACGCAAATTACATAAGTCGTGAC
Source organism: Oemleria cerasiformis (assembly GCA_037349345.1). Classification (NCBI taxonomy): domain Eukaryota; kingdom Viridiplantae; phylum Streptophyta; class Magnoliopsida; order Rosales; family Rosaceae; genus Oemleria; species Oemleria cerasiformis. Next base: position 3,603,861 of record JAZGTL010000006.1, read on the forward strand.
AAGACCCTATTGTTCCAACCTCCTCCACCGCCAAATACACCCTTTTCGGCTCACACCAACCGCTAGAGCCAACTTCGCCCCACCGACCCTCACAGTAATTACGTGCCCGCTCCAATAAATCACCGCCACCTAATTTTTTACATTCCGATTCTGCCCCTCCACATTCTAAATATTCCCAACTTGTCCCTTCGTCCCAAGAACTCGCGCCATCTGCTTCTGCTTCTGCTTCTGCTTCTACTTCTACATCAAAATCCGAACCCCTCACCGCCGTCCATCCATCGGATTCCCAATTTCCCCCTGCCATCGTCGCTAATTCACTAATCCGGCCCCTAGCAGAAGCCTCGCACTCCCCCTCGTCATCGTTATCGCCGTCGCCGTCGTTGTGATCGCCGAACTCTGAGTTAACCCAGTCCAGCACGCAGCGAGGCGACGAGTCAGCCACCGCATTGGGCGACACGGAAGCCAGAAATGGATGCTGCAGCAGCTCATCGCAGCTCCAACGCTCTTTGGGATCTCTCCTTAGACACTTATCGAGAAAGTCGCGACCCGATTCGGATAACCGGGTCGGGAACCGGGGCAACCCGCCAGATAACCCGATTCGAGCCAGCGTCTCCATCCCGCGATCCTCCCACGCGGGCTTTCCAGTAACCATCTCAATCACCGTGCAGCCCAAAGACCAGACGTCGGACTCCGGCCCCTGATACTCCCCGTTAATCACCTCCGGCGCCATCCACAGCGGGCTTCCTCGCGGGGTGATCCGGCCCGTACACTTGTCAGTCGAAAGCACAACCGCCAACCCGAAATCAGCGAGCTTGGCTTGGTTAGTAGCGGGGCCCACCAGGACATTTTTCCCCTTGACGTCGCAGTGAACAATGCCCATCGAGTGCACGTACTTGAGCGCCGAGACGACGCACCAAGTCCTCGATCGCAACGTCGTTTCGTCCACGTCAGCGTCGACGGTGCCACCTGGCAAGTACTCTAAGTGGAGGTTTCGAAACGACGCCGTGGAATCGCTCCCCTCAAACGACACATCGTCTCGGAGGTACTTGACGACGTGTGGCGAGGAGAGGGAACGGAGGATTCGAATTTCATTCTCGAGAGCGTCGAGCTGGCCGGGAAGACACGCGGCAGGATCCACCGATTTGACGGCGAAGACTTGACCGTCCGATTTGGAGACTCCGATGCTGACAGTGCCAAAAGAGCCCTTGCCTATGCATTTCCCTCTCACCCAAGAAAGCGTGTGAGATTGAGAGTTCAATTTGGCCATCTGGGAAATTCTTTGTGTTTCTTGTTTTTGGACTGAGTCCAACCTAATGTGTGTGAATATTTATATGTGCGCGAAGCCGTGAAAGTTCGTAGCTTTTCGAATTTGATTAATTAATTAATTATTCTCTTTCTTTCTCTTTTTTGAGGTAATATTTTTGTGAGTGTGACCTGGAATTTCCAAATGGATAACCCGCGAAAAGGTACGAAATCAGTGACGTCACCACGCCCCTTGCCCCTTGCCCCTTGGTTTGTGTTTTACGTGGGAGATTGGATAAGTGGGGTGGGCATAGGCACTCAGGTTTTTATCCTTATCCCATCACCGAGTTCATTTTTAGTATTACCGGCTAATTAATGTCACGTAATGTTTTTAATATTAACGTTGTAATATTTATAAAATCATATTAGTATAATTAAATTTTACGTTTATTCACGTAATAATTGGATGACGATTTGACAATACGAACTGAATTAAAACATCTCATATATAAATTAAGAAAATTATTGTCACTGTTTCTAAACTTTACATTAATTTTAGCTATCATCCTTAAATTTTATTATTATTAGCATACATTCTTGAATTCTGCCTAAATGTGCATTGATAGTCATTCCGTAAAATAAAGGTAAACTTTAGGTTTCATTTATATTGAACCGATGAAATTATATAAACAAACTTGAAAAGATAATTTTATCTTTATTTTTAACAACAATAGTTAAGAATTTTAACAAAATGACTGTCAATGCACATTTAGACATAATTCAGAGACGTCTGCTACTAATAATGAAATTTAAGAAATAACTAAAATTAGTGTAAAATTTAGAGAGGATGTCAGTAGCTTTTCCTATGAATGAAAAAGTGTTACGTGTTAGTGTTGTTGGGCGGTGTTCTACTGATTTTTACTTGGTCCAAAATCCAAATGTTGCTTAATTTGGACATGTGTTTTATGGTAGACATGTGGCTGTAATGTTTAATGGGTAGTTAGCTAGCAACTGATTTATGTTTTGAATAATTTTAAGAGAAGAAAATAGGAAATTGATTGTGGGGGTGGTGGAAGCATTGTGGTTAGGTGGGCAACAAGATCCAGACCCTTCGATTCGTTGACTTAAATTATATTCTCACGGTCTTGCACTCTTGCTGTTGATGTTCTATTAGTTTCTTTTTTATAACAGTTATCTTATTGGTGAATTAGTGCTTGGATAATTTATTTCAAAATTATTAGTGTTAGTGACGATTTATTCTGTATAGTTTTATACAACGCAATTTTGAATCGGTGATGAGATTAAAAAATACAATGAGTCAATTATTAAATATTACTATATTAAGGTGATCACAGACATCCATATTTTGGTTAAATGGAACAACGTGCAGTTTTTGCCATTCATAAGAGTTTGAGAACTTTTACTTATAAGTGAAGAATTGAATATCATTAGATCATACATCCGTGTGACTTTTATTTGATGTTACTAATTTACGATGAGGTTGCATGGGCTTTGATGGGGACGTGCATCAATGGATAACAATAAAATAAAAATGGACAATACTTGCATTCCATCCTGGTGGGATGCCCTCGTATCATCATTTCGATTTATCAAATTGTCTTTGTACATATATCATAATCGGAATCGTTCATTATCTAAATCATCATGTCAAAATCATCTCCGTAAAAAATCAGTAAGATTGGAGGTCGTTTAGTCATTCATATTTATCAACTAAATTGACGATTCTCCATAAGGATCCTAATTCTTACCAAAATCGTTGATTTATTTGATACATATGAATGACTAAACGACCTTCAATTTTTTTATTTTTTACGGAGATGATCTTGACATAATGATTTAGAGAATGAACGATTCCGATTATGATAAATGTCAAAATGTAATTAATCCATATCAAATAATTGGTACGAGGGCATCCAAAAGTATTGTCGAAATAATAATTAGGGTATTTGGTATTTGTGAAGCTGAGAGGAGGCAAAATTGGTTGCCAAATATATTTGAGGCGGGTGGGAGTGCAACTCAAGCACAACAGCACATCATGGGTCGTGGAGACAGGCTTCGGTTTGGGCCAACTGGTCTGTGTTGGCCGGGCCCATCCCCCGATGACGTGGCCGAAGATTGTAGGTTCACAAGTGGACGGCGCCAAGAGGCGAAGAGAGACGATGGCTTTGGATGTCTGCTTTCCCACACGACGTTTCGATTCTTGTGGGTGGCTTTTGCGCGTGAGAAGTCTAGTGTTGCCGTGTCGTTACTACGCTCCATGGAAAATACTATTAAGATAATATCATATTCGCAAGAAACAAATTAAAAAGAACATCACAGCTCTCTGAGGATCCAATCGTATCTTGTGTAAAAAAACATCGGGGACACCCATAACACGAGCCACCTTGTGGCTTTAGGCCACCCCCACATGTTCTCTCCTAACTTGTTGGTGGAAGAGTTAGGGACGGACTATCTCCCACCACGTAAATTCGTCGGATTTATGATGTCATTTTCTATTATATAATAATATTGAATTGGTGAAAGATACATATTTAGTATCGATTTTATTCTTTATAATAATTAATTTTGAGATTTCTCATTACAATACATATGAATACTTCTATTACTAGTTTGTGTCAGTAGAAGCGTCTTTTGAAATGTTTTTTAAAAAGAGATAAATTTACTTCTTGACAACTAAAATTACTTTTGAAACTGAAGAAAAATTAGAAAGCATTTAAGGATCAGCATGTCATGTCTTCATTTTAAAGTACTTTTCTAAGAAGTATATGTCTAATGAAAAAGCGCGATTAGCACCCGCTCGGCAGCCTTCCCCCGTCCACGAGATTGAGTTTGCCGAGCCCCAACCCCTCAAAGAGAAGTTAATAATATAAAGATCGACTTCTAAATAGAAGCCGTGTGAATCAGGTCTAATTCTCGTGTTATAATAATATTAATATAATATAATTGTTATCATTTTTACAATATACGGGTTTGTTTTTGTTAAACAAATTAAAAAATACTGTATTAAATAGACTTAAAATAACGAACTGAAGTGACAATATTAAACTAAGCAAAAGGTTTGGAAACGTACGGAGTTGGGAGTTAAGTATTTTGGTGTTGTTAGACTGACGAAGTATATAAAGACGACGAAATGTAGCCAGCAAGAAGCTTCGTGGCCAAATCTTTTAGGTGCCACATGTGACATACGTATATGTGTGTGGACTGTGGAAGCTGCGTGAATGCTTTACATTTGTGGGTGTTTAGCCACGTGTACTACACTTGGACGGTAATGGTAATTGTTCGTTGGAAGAAGCTTTTACGCAAGAGGAAGGAGAGGGCCGGGGGACACGAGGCGGGTCTTGTCCACATAAATGAGAAACCTGTACGTTGATTTCATTAGACAAAGCCAAAAACAAAGGATCTAAGATTGGATATAGCTGAACTTCATTTAGGTACACAGATGTATGCCATGAGGAGAAAGATAGACATGCATGAGTCAATATCATTGTCCTTTTTGCTTAATGTTATATACCTATCTCTAACATTATTCTAAAACTATCTAATCAAATGAGGTTTTTTATAATTGTATCTGAAATATTATTACGGGATATTATAATTCTACTCAAATAATGGGTAATTTTGACGTATGCTTATGATTTAGTAGTTTTGGATATTGGAAACCGAAATATCGAAACTAATCCGTTCCAGATCAGACTAAATCGAATTCGTACCAAATAACCAAACCGAATTTAAATCCGGTACGATATCGAACCGAATCTGTTTGGTCCGATATGGTTTCGATTCAAGAGTCTGACATACCGTATTATCCCGTATCGTACCGAATTGGGGTTTTTTTTTTTATATTTAATATATAATTTAAATTAACATTCATTTTTTGTTTTGTATTAATGTGTTACTTGTACTCATTTTGTTTTAATGGTTCATTAGATTTATAGAGTCAACGAATTTTTTTGAATGTTTTCAATTTGCTTTTGAAAACGATACAAGTAAACCACCTTATTTAAAGACCTTAACAAAACGGTTTGTTGTGTTGTAGAAAGTTGAATAGAAAGGCATCTTACTAGGATTTTTACTTTTTGGAAATTGAGGTAATAATTTCTCTTGACAAAGCCTTAGACAAACATGTGGTTAACTTATACATGTACTTTGTTTTCCACCTTCAAATGTGCCATTTTTTTCTCTCATCTTTAGGTATTAACTTAATCATATTCCAAACTCGGAGATTTCAGAGCATTGAATGCCTTTATATTAATGTTTTTATTTGATGCTAGTCGTTTAGCCCATTTCCTTGTTGATTGATACAAGTTTAACTTACTTTTTGTAGTCATTGAAAGTGGGAATATTGTACAAATTGGTTTCTTTATTATTGTTAATTAAACTATCATAATCATCATTTGTTATTAAGATAGATGGGAGAACTGCTCGTTTGATGGGTCTTGTAATGAATTGTAGTCTATGTTGAATGAAAAAAGTAATAAATTGGCCCAAAATTGAATTGGTACCGAAATCATACCAAACATAATCGGTATGATATAATCCGATTTCAATTCCCAAATTATGCAATACCAAATTGATTTAAATTGTCAGGATATTATAATAGTGGGCCAATATCAAACCATGCCAACCCATGCTGAGCATTAATTATCTATTTTGTTGAAAGAAGAGTAAGAGATGTAAGTCAATTTCATCCATATCTTAAAAGAGAAAGATAAAGATGCAAGAGAAACTTTTCCAAAGTATATACATCCAACCAAATAATACATGCACTTAGAAACAAAATTTACCTTAATTATCACGTCATTTAATAATGCATGTGAATAATTTAAATAGAAATATTAATAGGAATATTAGTTAGCGATGATCATACATTAATTTATTTTAAGGACTGCGAGTCTCTGCATTTAATTTCCTCATATTTACACATATTTCGTTAAATCTCAACATTTTAAAGACATGACATGTCAATCAGAATTGAAATCAATTTCCTTGCTTTCATTTTGTATTTTTGACAATTCTTATATCACTTTAAAATTTTATTTTTTTTCTTTAATATAAAAATAAAAAACTTATAACTTATGGAAAGAAAAAAATTCAATACCCCAGCCCCCACCGGCAATGGCCATTTAGCTTCCCTCCTCCACCATCCGCTGCCACAATCTTTCTCTTTTTTGCTTTCGTCGTTCTCTTCCTCGTTCTTTTTCCTCCTCGATCTCCACCGGCTTGTTTTGATTTGACCCAAGCCACCACCCACCATCTCCACTCTCGCGTACTCATTCCACAAAGCCATCACCTAAATCAATCCCTCTTTCATTGATATCAATTATCAAGCCTACAATTCGACCTTCCTAAATCCAAATAGATCAATCGAAAGAAAGGGAAAAGGAGAAAAGCTTAATAGTGGTGGCGGTCGACGACCGGATGTGGAGGAGAAATATGGAAGAAGACTGAGAGTTGGAGATGATAATGAAGTTAATCATTTTTTTGAATTTTAAAATAATATAATAATTGTTAAAAAACACACAAAAAGGAAGAAAGAAAATTAATTTCAAATCTGATTGGCATGACATGTTTTTAAACGGTTGGATTAAAATAAATATTGAGATTTAACGAAATGCGTATAAATACGAGAAACTAAATGCAGTGGCTCGCGATCCTTATTATAATTCAACAACTATTCAAATTTTTCTTTTTTTTCTTTTAATAAAGTAAAGATTACTAAACTAAAGTTGGCGATGATTTGATTAGTTATATAATTATAATTAAAAAGCGTGGGTTTGCAATTATAATTGATGAATTGTTTTTGGGTGGTTGATGCATAACTGCATACGAGGTTTAAGCTTTAAGTTGTTTTAGGGATGGTTGGGACGGATGTCGTTGAAGATGAAGACAACGGAGGAAAGGTTGATGGGAGGGCCGACAATCCAACACGCATGAATCCAAAGACGTTCCATTTTTTGCGGCTGATGCAATTTCCAAACCTCATACAACTCACAATCTTTCCAATCGCTTCATAATTTTTTTCACCTTCATGTATCCCTAATTCTTCGTTAAAAGTTCGATTCATTCTTTTTTTATCTTCTCGTAAATAAAATAGTACTAATATAAGCGTCATTGGACATAAATAATTATGAATATAAATACATCATCAGAAATACTCTCAAATGAATTTGTCAAAATACGGTAAATTAAAACGCAATGAACTCATAATTTACGAGAATGAATACCCTAAGACATAACTTACAAATGAAAATGAATATCGTCACCCTCTATCGATATCGTTAGAGAAGAGCCACATACAATGCATGTAATTAGGAGGATAATTTGTTGTTGGATTGATAATTAGATATGGATTTTGGTAGAATGGACAAAAGAATAACATGTGAATCAGCACACAGCGGTTGTGAAAGTCCAAGGAAGCCAACTTAGAAGATTAATGATTAAGAACATCCACGAGTGATCATGTGGGGGTGTGGACTCAGAGCCAATTTGGTCGGAGGGTTCATGTGCTCTACAATTTGTGGTCAATTTAGGGCAAGGCGGGGTCTCCTTGACAATCCATCATGTTGCTTTGTGTTTCCTCCCTAATTAATTATCTGATTAAAGATTTAATTAAGCAAAGACATGTATATATATCAAACCCTGTATAGCTTCAATCATATATAATTAAATATTTATTTAGTTGGGGGATCGTAGTCGGCAGGTTTGCACATCATTAGATTAGTAATTGTTAATTAGATTTGGGGGATGCATGCATTGATACTTAGAGGTTCAATTTCTTTCACTTTGATCCTCCATAACTTCACGTGTCAAAGTTTCCTTTGTTGATGTTTTGGCTTGAATAGGTGGTGATAACAGTTTAAATTTTTTGTATCGAGGTTGATATTTACTTACGATGATTATTTATTGTGTAATTTACCTTATAATTAGACTAGTTTATTAAGTTTTTATTTTGCTAATTTATTGTGTGCTTTAACTTACTATCAGACCGACCGACCGACCCCAAAATGGGTCTTCACATTTCTCAAGTTATCAAGTTTACTATCTTCCTTACTTTACTGGTATTGACTCCACGTATAGTTCACAATTTGAATCTCCACGATAAAGAGAGCGAATATTAAAGAATATAATCTCGTCTTTTAAAATATAAAAATAAATTACAATATACAATGGATGTTTCTAAACAATACCGGGAGACATTTTGAGATTTAGACATAAAATTTCACATCTACTCAAATGATTAGGTGAAAAGTAAAGACAATATGACTTTAGTTGTAAAACTTGAGAGGAAGTCGATCATTTTCTCCTCATTCAAACACATCCTAAGTTGGGTAATTGTGACCATGGACAAACATTTCAAAATAAAAGATGGGTAAGGCCATTGAGTGAGCCAAGTGGGCTACAAGTGAGCCGCAGCATTGGGCTGTGGACTGTAAGTGAACTGTTTTGTGCTGGGCCATGACACAACCTTTTCACTTGTTCTTCGTGATGTGCCTATTTTAATGTTGTTCGATGACAAATGCTACACGAGTCCTATCAAATCCAATTATCAAGTCCTGAAATTACTCGACCTACGGGCACCTGCATTGTGAAATGTCATCGATGGTAAACCAATTTTAATCAAGTTTTACTAGAGTAAAAATAAAATGTTCATGTTAAGTGATCCATTCTTGTTGCCCTTCGCAGATCGATATCACATTGATTCTGGGTTTCATGGTCCCAAAACAGCAGATTCTCTTATCAAATTATGAAAACTTGCTTACGAAAAGCCTCTTCATAAACATTTTTTAATAGAGTTTTTTTAACTTTTCTCAATTGGGTTGATTTCAATCGAATAATTTTTTTAAGTAAACAATTTCGTTCTCCGACGTCCAAATACCACACAGAAACGCAGCATTAGATAGCAAGGAGAACATCGCTCTCGGCTCATCTTTAAAAAACACACACTAAATCGAATTTAAGTGCATGTTCAGTACGAATCCAAAGCCTTGTGAAACCATAACTAAAAATCATAACAAAAAAGATCTCAAATTTAATAAAAAGATTATAGTTTCAGAACTGGGTTTTTCGGTAGCGATCGGAATGTAGTTGCTTCAGTGTTCATCTCCCAAAAGTAGCAAAATTGAGGGAGAGGTTTAAGACCAAAAACAACACGATCGATTTGGCTTCAAGGGAACGAGTCATTTGGGAATTGAATTGATCCACAATGACCAGATAGTGAAGCCCTATCAAACAGAAACAGATCAAAAACCCAGTAAACGAATTCAACTGAATCAAATTAGTGGAGAAAGTGGGGGCTGAAGGAACGAGAGGGGCTTTGGAAATGAGAGGAAGCGGCGGTTTGAGACTTGAATATATAGGGGGTGAAGAGGAGGAGAGATAGGGCGGGTCTTATTTTGCCATCTAGATCAACGGTTCAGATTCTTTTTCCCTCTCTATGACCTGTGCCCTAGTTTTGTTTTCAAGCCTGTGTGATATTACAATGTCGCCCTCCGTCTAGGCCCAATTGTGTTTATGCCAAAAATGACACCAACAAAAATCTTATCCACGCTAAATATATACGTGATTCACTCAAGTTGGATTATTCTCATCAGTAATATATGTGTTTCGTGATACAAGAGGCAAGCATAATGAACCTTATGGCAATTGGCCCAAATGACCAAACCCCGATGATCGATTTGGGCTCAGCCCAATTAATCTTCCACTGAATCCATTACTTGGTCTATTTAATTTACACATGAAAATTGCATATTCAGTGATGTAACAATTTGGGCAAATATCACTTTGCCCCTCAAGATTTGGAAGTCAATTTTAAAATGGACTTCAATTTACTCCATCTACATATTTCACTATTGAATAATCCATAAGTTAAAGATATTTTTTATATTCATTAAAAATTGGTACCCATTTTATTTTTCATTAAGTGACTAATTATTTTAATTTAGCTATTTTTTAAAATTATTGCATTTAAACAAAATACAAGAGCATTGCATTTACATTTACATTAAGTTTAATTAATTATGCTCTTATAGTTTATTTAAATGCACTAATTTGAAAGAGTACCTAAATAAAAAATAATTAGTCAATTAATGAAAAATAAAATGATAAAAACATTTAATGAATTTCAAGAATGCCCTTAACATAATTAATTATTTAATAGTGAAATAGACAGATGAAATAAATTGATGTAACCTTAAAATCACATTGAATAAAATGATGAAATTGAAACTTAATGTTCCGTTTTAAAATTGACTCCAAAAACTTAGGGTGTAAAGTTATATTTTCCCTAATAATTTTTTTCATTGTCTTCCCACAAAAAAAAAAATAATAATTTCATTGTAGCAAATAAAAACGGATCAAGTAAATTAAATAGTGCTATATTATTCATTCTGCGAAAAATACTGAGTGTCTGAGTCTCAGCCATCTTCGATAAGTTTGAATCAAAAAGTTACAGATACCCAAAACTGTATAAAAAAATGTATCACTTTCAAAATATCAAAACCCCATTGAAATTTCCAGTGTTTCTTCCCAAATAGAGAGGAAAGAAAAAGACCACCTGCAACGGTATTCTACATCAGATGGTGTATCAACTGGACAGGACATACACAATTGATATCACAAAATCATAATTTTTCACAAGTCAATCTAGATACTGTAATACATATATGCTGCAGCTGCATTCAAAATCATCATTCAATCATCACATTCGAACCTTCCAGGTTGATGCTTGATCTCGGCCTCACCATAGATGCCTGAAATTTGGTTTGAGGCAAAGTTGAAATGCAATTATGGACAGTTCTGTAAAATCTGACACACAATTTTGTGTTGCTTCAGTGTAAAGAACTCACCAATGACATAGCAACTCATCTGAGTTTTGATTGTTTCGTATTTTATTTTTTGAATTCCAAAATCCATCCTAAAGGGGTTTAAACTTTAGAGTATAATCTCCTACCAACTCAAAAGCTGCCTCTGCAGATTCAGCTAGTCTATAGTACTCTACGGATAGAGGAATACATAGAGTTGAACATAGTAAAATAAGAAAATGAAAGATTTTGTTGAAATTGTTCGATTTGGAAATTTCCCAAAAAGCTAATCGTTGGAGTTCTATGTGTATGTTTATTAACAGCCGAAAGAAAATGCATGTAAACTAGAGAGGAGGTATAAGTAACATCTGAATTCACATTATCCCGTTGATACCATCACATCCAAATTCATCATCGCAAAGTATAAACTTCTACCAACTCATGATATCCAACAAGATAAAAAGGTTAGAACGGTACCTTTTGCAAAATTCTGTTACATACCGCGACCCGTTGTAAAAAATGAACCACATCAACACAATGACCAAAGTATCTGTCAAGATTAAGGAACTCACAAGTGTAAATATAAGAGCACGGAGGAAGATAGAGAATTCTATATTAAAATTGATCAAGAATGGTAGGAGACGGAGTTAAAACCCTAAACCCAAACTATTGCATTCATCCTTGTGCATTTCTTCAAGATTCACCAGAAGCATAGTTACCAAAAACACCAATGTTATTAAACTTATATATGAAAATGTAAAAGAAACAATTAAGCAAGCTCATAAATAATGTCGGTTCATAGCACAAGGTGATCTGTGAAGTTGCACAATAAGAGGCACCTTTCCAAGTCATAACAGGAAGAAGGATTCATTATAAGCTCAAACATTTCTTTTACTTATTTAATTGTACAAATGATAAATATCATATAACCCTTAAAAATGGAATCACATCCTCTATATGTGCTAGATCAAGGAAACAAGCTAGCTTATAAAAGCAGGTAGCTTTCGGAGAGGGATTGCATAAAATGGTAAATTTCGTGGAACCCACCTCACCATGTTTTACAAGAATCCCAACCGTCTATTTTCTAAGTCTCAATTCATAATCCATCCTTGCAAAATATTAGCCAAACCGGAAATCTGATTCTGACCAAAGAAATTGACAATAGAACTTTCATGATGAGTATGAAATGGTATCGGATTGAAATGAGACGGTTAGGATAGCGGTAAAACAAGGTGAAATCTACCTGCTTATCAATGTGATTTTTAAGCTAAAGAAAGGTAAATATCAAGCAAATTGGAAAGAACAATAAAAACATATAGGATACTGAAGAGATATCGCTCCCACCAATCCAACATATAGAGCCCAAATGTGACATTGTAAAGATAGATCTTTCGTCGAACCCAGTTCATGTCTCTACAACATATAAACATCAAGCATAAGGTTGGCACGGGGTTAAGATATCTCTGACCAAACATTAATCAGCACAAAGAAAAGAAAAAAAAATCACAAAAGTCCCACAAAAAACTAGCAGAAAGAGCTGTAGATACTGATCGGAAAATCTAACAGAGTTTCAGGTTCAACAAAGTAATTGGAAAAAATAAGAGAATTGGGATTTACAAAATTCACTAGATTTAGTCTAAAGCTCAGGTAAAAGAACAGGCACATGAAATGGAAGTGAAAGGTTCATTAAAAACAAACTGAAAACAGTATAATTTTATTACCGATTAACTGCCCAGATAAGTTATTTTGCAAAATTTGACGAATTTAGCAAATTTCCAACCTTTCCTGGAAGGTTTCCTAGCAACCAAACAGACAGAGAAACTAATAACTTAACAGTTGAAAAGAACTAAACCTAGAATTCAGCGGAGCTGGTCGGACCGTCGTAGACAATGAACCTTACCAAATGAAAGCTTGAGAGAGAGAGAGAGAGAGAGAGATTTTAAGATGGAGGAGGCCTCAGATCCAATAGAGAGAGAGATGGGGAGAGAGCTCAGAACTCAATGGGAGGCGTTGCAGGCAGTTTTCTTTTGTTTTTTCTTTTCTTTGGGTCAATGCGTGGAATAGTATTTCAGTATTTTTTTTAGTAAGTGAGGACAAAAGACTTTGGTCCCAAAGTAGGATCCAAATCGAGAGTTGGCCCAAAATTACCAAGCCCATATACAACATCCAAATCAAGAGTTGGCCCAAAATTACCAAGCCCATATGAAAATGATATTGATTGTTGCTTTCCATATATCACATGGCCTAATCCAATTTTGCCAACACTTCCAAGGCCCTTTTTCATAACTCCTTGCACACCATAATTAGGATTTAGGAAGTAGACTGGAATATGGGGTGATGCTAGACTGAAATTATAACAATTGGTTAAGTTGAGGGTCGGGTGACTTAATCCTCATTAATTTCATCAAACAATTGGGATGGAATATGAATTTTACATTTGGGAAATTTTTATTCAGATTCACCATAAATTTAGAATTCAATTTAAGTCGCTGGATGAATTTGATGATTATTAAATAAACCGATCAACTTAACCATTCTTCACCATAATTAGAACCTAAAGAGGATGAAAACCAACTTGGGTTCGGTTTGATAACCTGCTACTAATTCTTCTTCGGCTTCTGGTAAATCAAAAGGTAATCTCTCACATTCCGCTAGTGAAGAAATGATAAAAATGATAAACCCTACAGGATGACACCTTCTATCCTCAAAAACCGCCGCTCCTACCAACGCTTACTTACTTATGAGCAAAAGGGGTTGTAAAAAAAAATAATAAGCCCGCGAGGCTTTCCTGATAGAAAGAGTTGCATGCGACAGAGATCCCAATTCCGTGTATCCAGTTAAGCAAGCCCTGCTGTCAACTTCCACCCAGTAAAACGGCCCGAAATCCCAGGAACTAATCCAAAATCACCTACTCGATTGACAGGCATAGCTTTTGTAGCTGCTTTATCTGCCTGAAGTCGTGTAAACCAGAAATGAATTAACATAAAGTAAAATCCTTACCCCACATGTTTGTAGTGCTTTTATAAGCACTTTTGTTAATAATTGATTTCAGTATATACATAGGATTCTATTAGAAGCACATTCAAACTTTTATTATAAGAAAACTTTAGTTACAGTAAGCATATTTAGTCTTTTTAAATTCACTTTCACACAAGTACTTATTCCCGATTGTATATTAGAATAGCGTATGTAATGTTGGGTGATAAGCAATCTAGCGAAAACATCATGTGTATTTCAATTTTTATGTAATCTCTTTGTTGGATTGTTATGCTTTACAATACGCTCCATTCCATTTTGACATTCTATATTCTCGTTCAAGTTTTTTCGTGAATTATTTTTGCTGAAATAAATCCTTGAGATTAAGAAGCTGAGGTAATTTTCATTTTTCTATGGAAAGATAATTCATTACCATCAATGATAACTATGGTCAAGATTATGATCATAGATCACAATCGATGTCGACCACCACTTTTTTTTTTCCTATTGAAGAAGTTAGGGTACACTAAAAAGAGGCTAATTTATAAAGGTCCTGCAGTGCTGCTTATCTTATCTTTCTTTCTCTTTGTCTCTCCTTTGTTTAGTTAGTATCTAGCAACCACAATGTTTAACACATTCGCACCCGTCCCAACTCCATCCAAGCAAAAGGCCAAACTCATTCGTGTCTCACGTTCAGGGTCGGTCATGAGATTTTAAGAATTTTAAGAAAGAAGTTTAGTTCGGTCATAAGATTTGAAGATTTAGAAAGAAACGTATAGTCAAATTTTGAAGAATACGTCATTTTTAATCATGAGATTTCAAGAGCATGAATGACCGATCATAAGATTTTATAAATTAATCGAAAGAAAACATCAAGCCGGTCATCAGATTTCATGATCTAGAAAGAAACGTATAGTCAAAATTTGAAGAAGACATCCTATTCAATCATAAGATTTTAGGAGTCTAAATGACCGATCATGAGATCGTATAAATCTAAAGAAAACATCAAGCCGATTATAAGATTTTAGAAACTAAAAGAAAACATGTTATGATATAAGTCAACTACATGGCTCAAATTCTTTATTTTTAGGATTTAAAATCAATAAACATAAACTTATATCATTACACATAAACTGAATGCATCTTGTGACCGTGAGACAGAACCTTATAAAAAAATTTCTAGTGGAATAATTTTAAAAACATGCACTCCTTATCTTATCTTATATTATATTTCTTAATCATTATGTTTTTTTTTCTTTTGTTTCTAACAACTCGATGTTTCCACATTCGCACCTTCACACCTAGCTAGGCTGTCCCCTATGCATTTCCTCTGCAATTCCATCCAAAGCAAAACGCCAAACTTAGATGTGTCTCACGCTAATTTTAATTAATAAACTAAAATCAGATCCTAATCACGTCATGTCACGTCACTTTTAAATTAATTCAGTCGTCTCTAGAATGCTTGTACAAGTAGAGGCCAATCACAAACAAGTGAAAAATCTTTTTTTACTTGGGTTTAATTAATAGTTTAGAGTCAAATCAAAACAAATTAAGGATAAGATTTGGTTTAAACCTAGCAATATCTTACAAATAAATACATAAATAAATAAAAAAATTAACATATTGGATCGCTCAATTTGGCCTTATTGTCACTTAAGATTCGATCCTAATATAATTGCAGGATCCCTTGGGACATTTTCAAAGCTTGGATAGAAAAATGAGACAATTTTTTGAAATTATTGCGAGATCACATTATAGGTATTAAATTACAGATTTAAAATTTAAAATTTAAAATTAGTATACTTGTAAGTTATTGAAAATTGTATGTGTACTTCTAACAAGAAATATATCTCAAGAATTGGTACTGAGTTAGCTGAAATCAAAATTTATCTAAAGCTTGTTTTAGAATTTAGGAAAATTTGATTATTACATCGACAATCGATTATTCATCCAAAGTAATTTTTGTGAGAATGTAAAGGTACAAAAGTCCCACAATGGAAAGTTGCACAACCTTACAAGGGCTTATAAGGAGTTGAACCTCTCCCCCCATTGCCAATTGGTTTTGGGGTGCAACCTCAACTTCCTTCATGATATCAGAGCGGGTTATTCCACGTGTAAGGCTTAACCGCCACACCACGTCACCCAATATGAGTTATCCACGTGTTAGGCTTGAAAATTTGCCACACGTGAGGGGGCTTGTGAGAATGCAAAGGTACAAAAGTCCCACATTGGAAAGTTACATAACCTTACAAGGACTTATTAGGGGTTGAGTCTCTCTACATATTATCAATGTTATTATCAATGGGTTTTGGAATGAAATTCCAACTTACTTCAATTTTTATATTCATTACAGACAAGTAAATATAGGATCAACGAATATAATTTCGGACGCCAACGTCAGTGCTCAAACATTACACACGCAACTCAATCGTGTTGCCGCACGCCATGGAAATTTTAGGTCAAACAGCTTATGTAGCTATAGCTAGGGTTTTACTGGAAGAACTTGACCTATCAAAGCATCAAACAAAACAAAATTATTATTCACGCACTATCATGAGAGTGACCAGCAACCGGTCGTTATATTATCGATCGTTTTCACTTGGCAAGTTGAAAATTGTTTTATATATAATTTTTTTTTTCAGGAATATAATAATTAGTGTAATTAATTAGGGTTTTCATTTTCATCAATTGGTCCCCAATAAAAAGAGTACGATTATTACTATTAACAAATTGTCAACTACGTACAAACAGCGGATTCCTCACGCCACATATTTCTTGTACGTACACGAATCATCGCATATACGTACATTATTGAGTCTTAAACTATACAATTTGAGTGTGACAAAATTGATGTTTGGAAAAAATGGTCCCTGCTGCTTATATCATATGTATATTAGGTTTACTTAGAGCGGAGGAGTTCCTATATATTAATTACAAATTGACATGGTTGACCAAGGACTTCATCAAATTAATCATTTTAACGAGATTTAATTGAAAAAGGATATCAATATTAAATTATTGAGAGTCACGTACAAAGGCGTGATGTAGGAGTAACTCATTATATTCTTGGTGGAATTGCCATAACACGGGCGTTCTTTTTAGCAAGAACTATTGTAGTAGGATAATAACTTACTAGGAGGGTTTGAACGGCATTATTATGGTATTAAAATTTCTAAGTGGCGGGACTCCTTCCGAATTTCTTTCAAAATCCGTGTTAATCAATATGTTGTTGAGTATCCTGCTTCAGTCACGATCTCTTCTACGAAATGGGTGGATATGTAGATAATGAACAGCCCCTTTTTTCTTGCTAAGGGTTTGGTACTGTTTTCCTCGTGGGTTAATATATAATTATGATCGAAGATCATAACAATATTAAACAAGAGAATCTGGACTCGTATTATGAAATTAATTACTTAGCATTTGAAACTAAACTTTGTATTTAGGAGTATAATTAAGAAAATTCTTCCTTGATTTCTTGTCTACAATAATAATTGAGCATGAAAATTGTTTCAACACGTACATAAACGTTACAACGTACTATTAGCACATGCATAAGTAACCCTAGCTAGCTTTGCATGAATATTCTTTGCTGCATGCGGTTTCTTATTATATATAAAGAATCCCTTAGGTGATTCATTAATTAGAAAACTATAGATATTTATATTCTCTAATTAAGTGATTAGTACAAGAGTAATCCATTATTAATTTAGTGTTGATCCAACCCTAACATAAAACTGATCGAAAGTCTAAAAACAAAAATAGGATAATACCTAAGTGATTGGTTGATTGAAGACAAGCAGGTCGATGACAACAGACATCGATAAGTACACGTTGTAATGATAATAAGTTGACTAATTTTTCAAGTAAAAAAAGCAACAGAGATAACTTCCCGTACGTAACGTATCAATTTGATAATTTCGTGTGTGGTTAATTTGTTTCACACGTGTGGATGCATGCAATAATATTTTCTGGATCGTGGAACCTGGCCGGTATTGAGCGAAGTGTGATCGAGATACATGATATCATTATCTATAGTTCCACTTATCTTATTACCGTATATATATCTATGTTCTATAATGGATCTTTTGTCACCTTCAGTTTTCATAAAGATAAGTATGAATAGTTGGCACTTGAAGCTTCCATTATTATCACTCACGGACTCACAAGTCACAAATGACATGATCCATATCCACAGTCCTCCTCCCGCCACATTTATCCCCACAAACAAGTACCAATAACACATATTGTTATTTAGCTCTGGGCACGGTTCGATATTGGGTTGATACCGAAATCATACCGTTTAATTCTAACCGGTTAAGTATGATACGAGATGGGACGATTTTTCAAACTCTGGAACCAAAACCGTACAAATTTTCCATCGATTTAACTATTTGGTATTTTTTTAGGTATAGTTTGATCCGGAATGGTATGATTTCGGTATTTCGGTTCCATATGCCAAGGGCTACTAGTCCTGCTTTCCTAGCGAATCCATGAATATAATATTTAACAACTTCCTTACCCACCGACACTAGAGTATATTATTCGGGTCGATTCCACTTCTATCACGTGAATATTAATATTTGTGTCGAATTCAGTATATACTTTATTTATATTTACTTAGATAATTACATAATTTAAGCAAATTTCATTAATGCACATTCTCCAGGTAATATTGAGTCCTAATTCACTATTTCGAGTTTATATATATAAATAAAATATCGAGCCAATACATGTATCTACTCTGAAGTATATATATTTATTCTCTTTTTTTTCAAATATAATAATTGAAACTGATAATCTTATTAAGATATTATGTAAAAGCTATTTCAGCTTATATATGTATCAATGAAATTGACGGTTCATCATAAACATGTTAATAGTTATTAAAATTGTCGTGTTTTGATACTTATGGACCACTAAACAATCTTCAATATCCTGGTTGCATTTTTTACAGGATAATTGTTGCATTATGTTTTAAGAAATAAATTGTTCTACTTATTATCGTTGTATATCAAAATTCGATAATCAATCATCAATCTGGTTGCATTTTTTACAGGATAATCGTCACTTTATGTTAGAAGGAATGAATTATTCTACTTATTATTGTTGTATATTAAAAATTCGATAATCAATCATTAGGCACTGAACACAACTACTCTAGAGAAGAAAATGAGCAAAAAATTTCCCGAAAAAATACATATATTAAATTATGAATTAATACACTGTATGAACATATCACGTGTACATCGTGGACAAGCCATGCATAACTGCAAGAGAAGAAATTAGCGAAAAGGATTTAGATTGACATTATTGTTATCAATTTGGTTGTACGTTCGATCGAATGAAGAGATGCCATATGTATTATGTCCTTCAGCTTTTTGTCTACAACTAAGAACAGGATAAGGCCTATGACTACATCCACCTATGATTTTCATCTTCTTGTCTGCATTTATCAATACTAGATTTTGACACATGTGTTAATTTATTTTTTTCATTTTTGTTAAAAATAATTAAATTAAAATAAATAATATTAATAACAAAAATAAGAGAAATAACTACTTAAATCCACTATATTTTTTTTTACTACCCACTTCTTCCATTAATTATTATTATTCTTTTTAATTTAAAATTTTAATATTTGATTTTACTATTATATTTTTAATTATTAAATAATTTAAAGAGTATTTTGATCAGAAATTTTTAATGAAATATTTTGATCCTCATGACATTATAATAATAGAGTTTATTATTATTATTTTTATATTTATGCATATACATAATATATATATATATATATATATATATATATATATATAAGTGAAAAAAAAAAATTATCTTTACATCATGTCATTAGGGGATTCACGTGAAGGATATATATTAAAACCCATATGCGCGCTGTGTGTGATCAATGCCAGTACAAATATTGTTCTGAAACTGAATTTTATTGTAGTTTAATTTGGCAGCACTATCTGAATTCTTTTAATAAATCAGTTATTAAGTTACATGGTATAATTCATTCACGTATTATAGCAATAAAAAAGTACGTATGTAATTATATAAGATGTTATAGGACGTGACTGTATAACTTGTACGACCAAGTATTATGTCTTTAAAATGAGATCCTCAATTTTGTCTATTTATATTATAAATACATTGTAATGAACCGGATTTAAAAATTAAAGTGAATTTGTAAAATTAATTAGAAAATGACGACTATACCCTCAGGTTTAGAAGGGGTTTGAAAGTTACTTTTTGTTCAGGGACATTTTTGGAAGTTTATCTTGGACCGTTGCGTAGGCCTCGAACTCACGAGTTCGTAGACAGGCGGCACACTAGAATCAGAGTTCGTACGAGGAAGTTACGGGTCTAAAACGATGAGGATGTAACGATAATTTTTTAAATGTTCAAAAGTATAAATAGGGCACACTCTCTCTCTCCTCACGCCATTGGTCTATATGCACTCTCTCTCTCCTCATTCGATCTCTCTCTTTCTCCCCGTGCGATCGTCGCATCATCATCATCGACCGATTTTGGGGTCGATTCGAGCCAAACCAAGGCCAGAAGTAGCATCCCCTCGTTCATACGAACAATTTGGTGTCATTTTCGAGGTGAGAGCATCACCGTAGACGGTGGATAGAAGGATGGGAGTTGGCCAAAACTTCTCGGCCATTTTCCGATCAAACCATGTATGATCTAGAGCCATTGACCTCATTTTTGAGTTCATGGGAGTGAGGAGATGGATTTCAGTGTGTGGATCGTGTTTTTTGGTGAAGAAATGAAGGAGAATGAAGCTCGTTGGAGATAGCGGTTTCCAACCGTCTTTTCCGACGAGTCTCGACGGACTGGTTCGATTGGTGTGCTGACGGGGCATGCCACATGGCAGCCACGTGGTGCGACCTGGCAGCCACGTGGTGCGACCTGGCAGCCACGTGGTGCGACCTGGTAGCCACGTGGTGCGACCTGGCAGCCACGTGGTGCGACCTGGCAGCCACGTGGAGCCACCTAGCAGCCACCTAGCATCCATGTGGCAGTTCAGTCAACAGCACAGTCAGCAACCAGTCAACCGTTAAGTCAATTGACACCTTTAATGTGTGACGGAATATGCTGACGACGTTAGCATATTCCGTTAAAGGTTAACGAAGACATAACGGAGCATTGACGCCGTTAACTAGATGGAATATTCTGATTCCGTTAGAATATTCTGTCAGAGTGACGAAATATTCTGCCGTTACTGCACAGGCGGTGAGACGCGCGTGGGGGAGCGTGGTCTCGTGTGGTTGGCATTTGGGGTGGCCGTCGGTCTTCGCCGGCGTGTGGGACCGATCCTTAGCCCTTGGCGAAGCATGGCAACTTGTTTTCGACGTTCCGAACTTGGTGGCGCAAGTTTTGGGTCAATCGGAGTTCGTTTAGGGCTGTTTTGGGTGTTTAAAGTTACTTGGTACGCGTTTAAGACGCTTGTGAACTCCCGTGGTTTAGGGGGCCAGATTTCAAGTTAAGAATTATCGTTTAATAATGCCAAGTAATATTTTTGACAGGCGTAACAGCTCCGAGTGTCACGGAAAATTGAATAGCTCGGAGTTGGATTTGATATATATATACATATATATAAAATAATCCTTATACAATTAATATTTTATCTTCTTTTAGGATATAGTAGCAGTATTCACTCATTTGGTAATGTATAAATCACCTGATCGTGCTAGAGTAAAAAATTAAGGACAATACTTTCGCGCATCTCACCCTGGTGGTACCTTCTCATACCACTATTTCGATATATAGAATAATCCTTATACATATATTATAATCGGAATTGTTCAACTTTTAAATAATCATTTTAAGTTCATCTCCGCAAAAAATCCACAACTTTGGGGGTACTTTATTCATTCATATGCATAAAATAAATCAATGATATTGGCAACAATGAAGGTTCTCACGGTGAACCGTCCATTTAGTTTTCACAAATAAATGACTAAATGATCTCTAATTTGGCTAATTTTTTATTATAAATTATCTTAAAATAATGATTTAGAAATTGAACGATTCTGATTATAATATATGTATACGAATTAATCGATAAATCTAAAAGATGATACGATGAGGTACTACTAAATGTGAGATGTAAGTATTATTCAAAAAGTAATCACCACATTAAGTGAGTAAAAGATTTCGATTTAGTTAGTAATTATCTACCAGCATTATGATTTATAATATTCTTGATCATTATTTTATAAGTGCATGATTAATTTGGAAGTTGATTCAACTTGTATAAACTGATAACGACTATGTTAATTTAATTGCAAATATGACGACAGAATTATGTGATAGAAAATATAACCAAGAGAGTAAAACAGCAAAGACCTAAGATCACTAAAACATGAAAATAAAATTTAAGAAAGCCAAATCGAACGATCCAGATTTGGTGTGCTAATTGTGTTGTCATCGTGATCGTCACTCTTGATGTGGTATATATATATATATATATATCTCTAATAATAATTAGTTTATGCTAATGATGACTGATGACGATGTTAATTAAATATTATTAACAACACCATCGATCGCCAATACGATATCAACAATGCCCATGCATGCAACACATGGCTTAACATTTTCTTAATTGTGCAATATCCCCATGTGCAACCACCAATTTTTATTCTTATCGCAAAATCGCATTATTGGTCGACGAATATACGAAAGGTATGGGAAAATATTTGATCATATATTTAAGTGGTGACAACATATTAAGTGTGTGCGTGTATCTTTTGGAAGGATACTATTTGGATCCTATTTGGGTAATATTTTCTCGTATAATTTTATCGAATTATTTTTGTACATATATTATAATTGAAATTCTTCATTATTTAAATCATAATTTAAGGATTATCTCCGTAAAAAATCAACAAAATTAGAGGTCATTTAATAATTCATATATATAAAATAAATCAACAGTTTTTGTAACAATTAAGATTATCGTGATGGGTTCATTTAGTTGATGCATATAAATGGCTAAATGATCCACAATTTGATTGATTTTTAAATGATAATCTTGAAATGTTTATTTAAAAATTGAACGATTTCGATTATAATACATGTATAATTGCAATTGAAAAAATCAAAAGGTTAATACAAAGAGGTACCACTAGAGTGTGATGAAAATATATATATTTTTTTAATCTCATTATAAACAGGATATTTTGGATGTTTATAGTAGTAAAGTTGTGCTTAAGATGGTAAAAATGTATCAAAATGTAAGGGAAATTCGGCATATATATATATATATCTATATATTATAATTTTTATTTTATATTTTGTATTATAATCAGGAATGAGCTGGCCATGTTAGCAGAAGACATATTGCATGATGATTTGGATAAACGAAAAAAATCGAAGCCGTTTAGGCAGAAGATCAGATGATGAGTGTAGGCTGTAGCATAACTCTTTAAGGGGGGGCAGCATTCAATTTCAGCAGGTGCTGGGAAAGAGGCACCACATGCACTATTCTTTGTCTGCCTTATCCATTATCCAAGAGTCACATAAAAAAAATTGCCCTTTAAATTTAATAACAGGTGGCAATTCGGACTTCGAATATCAAGAACGATGGAATATTCGTTCCAGCTAAATTGGTTATGTCCAAATATTTTACTCTAAACTTTTTAAGCATCTATTACGAAGAGGCTGTGTCTTTTTATCAATATTTCCTCACATAACTAACATCTTAATCTTTATTTTAATCTAGGATAAATTGGAGTAATAGTCTCTAAATTTTACTATAATTTTAAAAATCATCGCTAAATCACGGATTCCGTTTGAATTTTTGACGGATGGACTAAATCAACTATTATAGTAAAGTTCATAAATGGAAAAAACTAATAATGAAATTTAAAGATAATTTCTAAAATTATATTAAAGTTCATAGGTTATTTCTCCTATTTAGCCTTATATTACCTTACTAAATTAAAAGTCACTTAATATATATTATGACTTGTTAGTATTCTTTTCCATATTTTATGGAAAAAATTTCGAATTTAACTCTCATAAATAATGAGATCGATATCCAATACGTATAATGTAATTCTCCTACACAAATATCATTATATTTGTATCTAACAAAAAAAAATCTTTATCTAAATGGACAAGGTTAGATAGAGGAACCTTCTATTACCTTACTAAAGTGCAACAACTGAAATTTGACAGATGTCTTAAATGAGATTTGACCACAAAACTGATTGCTATGATCAATTCGTGATAGATTTCAATAATTTTAAGATAGATGCATACATATATATTGCTTAAACTGAAAGAATGTGGACATAATATTAGACTTGGTACGTTTAGTGGAAGAATATATTTTTGTATTTGTATAGGATACTTTGTCACGTGATATATTCATATATTTGAATGTTATATTATGTATTAAGAATTCGTTGATATATTTCACTTTTAAATTATAAAAATGACCTAGTGTTATTCTTCTTTATATGTTATATAAGAGGTCTCGGATTCGATTATCGTAAAAAATAAGGTCGATATTCAATGCGTATAATGTAATCTTCTTTTTTCAATATCAGTGTATAAATATATATATATAGTAATGCAAAATAAATAAACTTATTATTCAAAAGTCAAATAAAAAAAGCTCAAATGCACTTTGCACAAAATTAAGGCGAAATTTGGAACGTGAATGTCAATGTCAAGAAGGAGAGGATATTCACTCTAGCTAATTTGGTTACGTCCAAATTTCGTAAAAAATCAAGTACCTGACAAGAAGAGCAGCGACGGAGCTAAGGGGTGCCAGGAGGGGCCTGGGCCCCACTCCAATTGTTTTTTAATTTCTTTTATTTATATATATAATATAATAATTAATTATTTATCATAGAATAATAAATATATTTTGATCTTTTTATTTATAATGCATATTTTTTTACTTTATATTAAATTTTTGAAGTGTTCTAAAAAAAATTATTTTATATATGATATTACACTAATTTACCATATTTCTATATTTGTAAATGTTATTTGCCTTATTTTCCTCTTTTGTTAATTTCTTTTTTTTCTTTTCTAACTACAAATATTCGTAAAATGTATTTACTCCGTATTTCCAAAGGGTTATGTATTTAATTTATATTTTCCTACTTATTTTTTTTATATCTAAACGTGATGAACTTTCTTAAGTTATTATTTTCTTAGATTTAAGAGTATGAATTTATAATTCATAGTGTACATGATTTATACAAATAAATAGAACAAAAGCAAAGTCGTGAAACATTTTTTTCTTTTTTGAGATACCACCAAAAAAATGCCCTTGAAATTTATTAAAATGTGAAATTTTGTATAACTGGGTTATTAAATTTGTGATAACCAATAAAAATATCATCAATTAAAAATATTTTGTAGAAAGAAAAAAATGGTTAGACCCCCGCTAAAGTTAGATTCTAACTACGCCACCGAAGAAGATGCATTGTTTTATTTACTAACATTTCGTCACATCTCTTAATTTTAATCTCTAATTTCTCTTAGCGGGTCGTAAATAAAATTTGAGCTCAAGATCTTCGTCAAGGCTTGACTTCTATGACTAAGTAGTGATAGATTAATATTTCTAATGTATATGTGCATATATTCCTTAAACTGATTAATGAACGTGGACGAAATATTAACCGACTTACGTTCATCTACAAAAGATGTTTTCGTAGCTGTCTATGAAAAATTGTTTTAAAAAAAACAGGACCAGTTAGTGCCGAATTACGGCAATCCATATTTTTAGATGGTTCAATAATATTTTTATATTTTTAATTTTATTTTTTAGTCATTAATTTCAAGGGATGCATGTAGACGTAAATGTAGATAAATAAACTCACAAAAAATGTGCAATAGGTTGCGTGTCTTATAAACACATGCATGCATGACATGCCAAAAGGCAAATCTTTGATCTATTTTAGAAAGAAAAAAAACAAAAACTAAAAAACTTATCCTCATCGATCCATCATGTTGTGTTTGCTTTTAATTTTAATTACAGGGTCATTATTAATTGTAATTCCACTAATCTTGTATCATTTGGGTTAAGTCCATTCATTAATTTTAGAGATGCATCGTGTCACATTTAGATGTTAGTCTATTATTTCATAATCACATTATAAAATACAAAATTAAGAAAATAGAAAGATGTATTTGGTGAATTCGACCTATTACGCCTAGGTTCCTCGAAAAATAATTTAATTTTGTACATTTTTAGTTGATGTAGCTCCAAATTATTAGTTGGCATTAGGTATAAAATTTGGATATTTACCAAAACTTGTAATAAATGTGGGGTTTAGTTAGGGCATGTTCGATTGAAATCTAAGAAGGCAAAAAAGAAAAGCATTAACCAAAGATAACTTTTGTTCTCTCTTGTTTAATTAAACATGAGTTTAAAGAGATCTTTTTCATGCTTGGCTCAATTTTCTGTTCAGTCAATTATTAGAACCTACCAAGATTACTGGTTTGTGTTGTGTCGAAGCTTTTTTTCATGGACCAAAATTTTTTATTTTGTTTAGAAAATATAGTTTAACCGCGCATTTAGCCGTTCATTTTATTCGTCCAATCTAAAAGTTGCATAATTTAACAAATATATACAGTGGTTGTCAGCTATCTAATAGGAGAAATTTCACCTAAGTACAAAATACTATATTGAAAATAAATAAATTTAGAGATTATTATAGTGCTAAATTTCACATATCTTAATGAATTCTTTTAGATTAACATTAGGGAGTTGGGACTATCACCAAAAAATTCAGCTTTTGTTTTCTAATTTTTATTTTTATTTTGTCGTTAAAAAGAAGACCAATTTAGTAGTGAACCACGACAACCCGCCCTTTCGAGAACTGGTAAGGCTCACCATTGGCGGGAATCAAACCCCTTGCCACAATCGAACCTCGGACGAATCAAGGGAGTACATTGGGCCTGCAAACACCCCAACCTTTGAGCCAACCTGTTGTGGTTTTTTCACCGACCACCACACCATCATCTCCCTCTTTGGACCTCTGCCCATTGCCCACAACCCACCGCGCATATGAGTTTCTCCTCCGCCCTCATCTTCCTTTCTCCAACGTCCGCAACACCAACACCTCCATCAACACCAACACCTCATCTTCTGTAAGGACCCTTCCCGAATTTTTCCTCTAAACCCGGAAAGAACCCTTATCCCGTCTGACAGCTCTTTTACCTCAAAATTTAAATACCAGAAATACCCTTTATTCTTGAATAATTTTTATTAAACCTTATAAGGTTCCCGACAGAACCTCTGTACGTACTGATCACTCTTACCTGTCAGACGCAGGATAGTATACAGGTCAAAGTCCAGACCTCAGAACAGTGGTGGTTCAAATAGGAATACCCTATGACACCAAATGTCAGTAGGTCAGACACTGCTGACATCTCTACTGGAATACCACAAGACAACCGACTAGTCAGATACTTGTGAACCAACCATAATTCGTCCCTCTGGGTCACCGCCCACACCAACCCACAGACCCGGCTGACGAAGTATTTTCATAGGTTGATTAAGCCCATGACAATTGTCGTCTGGTTCATATTAGAGTCGGATATATCCTCGGCTATCATATCGTATCATCAGCCGGTATAACCTTCGGCTATCATAACATATCAGTCGGCATATCTCTCGACTATCATATCCCTAGCCACCAGGGTATCCCTTGGGGTGTGCTAGTCATGTATCATATCATATCAGTCGGCATATCTCTCGACTATCATATCATATCAGTCGGCATCTCTCGACTATCATAACATATCAGTCGGCATCTCTCGACTATCATAACATATCAGTCGGCATCTCTCGACTATCATAACATATCAGTCGGCATCTCTCGACTATCATATCCCTAGCCACCAGGGTATCCCTTGGGGTGTGCTAGTCATGTATCATATCATATCAGTCGGCATATATCTCGACTATCATATCATATCAGTCGGCATCTCTCGACTATCATAACATATCAGTCGGCATCTCTCGACTATCATATCCCTAGCCACCAGGGTATCCCTTGGGGTGTGCTAGTCATGTATCATATCATATCAGTCGGAATATATCTCGACTATCATATCATATCAGTCGGCATCTCTCGACTATCATAACATATCAGTCGGCATCTCTCGACTATCATAACATATCAGTCGGCATCTCTCGACTATCATAACATATCAGTCGGCATCTCTCGACTATCATATTTTGGAGGTTCACCGGGTTCACCGCTAATAACGGATCCTCGTCCCGAGTCCTGGCCTCCCTCAAATCAATGTTTATCTTGGAGGTTCATCGGGTTCACCGCTAATAACGGATCCTCATCCCGAGTCCTGGCCTCCCTCAAATACGACCAAATCCGATAAACTCATACAACAGGGTCAAAACCCAAATCATTGACTCACTAATTTCCACGTCAAAACGTTATCAAAATCGAGTCCAAAACCATGATATTTCTCAAATCACACTTTAATCGAAATAGTGGAAAACATATCTCCAGTAATCATTTCTAAATGTCCAGGAAATCATTGCAACAATACATAACAATATGTAAACAAAGATACATTGATGCATGCATTACAGTTTATAAACAACAGTCCACTCACATACATCAACCAACCCTTAATTCATGGACGCTCTAGCCCAAGCAACACATGCACAATAACAACCCAACTACCTTGACTTCCCGAGCTCAAAACCCGCTAATACGGTCAATCATTACCGCTGGGATTGCACAAAACAACCTCTAAACGACGTCCGATCAACCTAAAACATGTACCAACAGATTCGGAACCTCGAAACTAGTTACCACGCGCCGCCTTGACCTCAGTCTCGGCTCAACGCGCCGCCACGCGCCGCCGGAAGGTCGGCACACTCGCCCACGCGCTCTCACGCGCCGGTCACGCGCCTGCTACAGTGTTCACGCGCCTGCTACAGTGTTCACGCGCCTGGATCGGTCCAACCCGGTCCAGCTCAACCAGACCGGTTCAACTCGACTCGACCGGTTTAACTCGACCCGACCGGTCACCGGTGACTCGCCGGAGAAGACGACTAGACTGCCGTCACCGTCACCGGAGGCTGGCCGGAGAAGATGACCGGACCGCCACCTCCGCCGCCGTCTGGTTCGCTGGAATCCCCCATTTCCGGCCGAAATTTCAAGGTTTTCTAACTTCTTCATTTCTTAACCGTTTTTCACGATCTACACATGAAAGTTTATCTACGTTTCACCAGGAATCCAAATATGAGGTCAACGTTCCGAGATCGTACCTGGTTTGGCCGAAAAATGGCCGAGAAGGTTCGGTTCACCTCCCTCCTCCGTCCGTCGCCTACGACGGTGCTCCCGCTCCAATAGCTACCCCAAAATGCTCGTGGGGTCCCGGGGAAGATCCTCCCGACCTTGGTTTTGCTCAAATCGAATCGAAATTCATCCGATGAAAATCAATTTTCCTTGTTCACACGGGGGGGTTGTCGGGTAGGAGAGAGATACCGAATTGACCAATCTCTCGAGGAGAGAGAAAAATATCTACTATATAGTTCCAACTTCTCCAAAATTACCAAACTGCCCCTGAAGCTTCTAGACCCGTAAAGAACTCATCGGGTCTCCGTTTTCCGTGTTCCGCCTGTCTACGAACTCGTGAGTTCGAGACCTACGCAACGACCCAATAAAAATTCCCAAAAGTACTGCCAGTCAAAAAGTGACTCCCGAACCCGTCCAAAACTGAGGGTAAAATTGTCCAATTCTCAAAATAATTTAATTTCTGGTCCGGGTCGTTACAATCTACCCCCCTTAAGAAATTTCGTCCTCGAAATGCATTCCTAACCATGAAACAAATGAGGATATTGTGCCCGCTTTAGTTCCGCGATTTCCCACGTGGCCTGCTCCACGTTATAATTCCTCCACAACACTTTAACTAGAGGAAAAGTCTTTCTGCGAAGTACCTTTTCCTTCAAATATAGAATTTGCACCGTCACTTTATTTAACTGCCGGTAGTCGATACACAATCTCAGACCACCATCCTTTTTCCTCACAATTAATACCGGCGCACCCCATGGTGAAACACTTGGGCGAATAAATCTCATTTTCACCAAGTCCTGCAACTGAGTCTTTAACTCTCGCAATTCTGCCGGTGCCATCCTATATGGTGCCTGTGAGATAAATTGAGTACCTGGCAAAAACTCGATGGTGAACTCAATCTCACGGTGTGGTGGTAATCTTGGAAGATCATCTGGAAACACATCAGAGAACTCACTCACCACAGGAATATCCTCCACTCTCATCGGAGTATCCCGAGAATCAAACACATGAGCCAAGTAACCCTCACAACCTTTTCTCAATAATCTCTCAGCGGTCAACGCTGATATCACTCCATAGGATAGTACCCTACGATCTCCCCGAAATGTAAGTTCCGGTAATCCTGGACTCCGAAAAACTACTGTCTTGTCGTAACAGTCTATGGAGGCATGGTGCATGGACAACCAATCCATCCCCAGTATCACATCAAACTCAAAAATATCTAAGGGAATTAAATCTGCCTCCAAACCATGGCCTTCAACCATCACCGGACAACTGCGAATCACGAGGTTCGCCACTAACATATCCCCGGTAGGAGTACTAATACCCATGTCCCAACCAATCGGAGACAATTCTCTATCCGCAAACAGTGTAAAACCCCGAGAAATAAAAGAATGAGTTGCTCCCGGATCTAATAAAACACAAGCATTGCGGTTGAAAATAGATAACATACCCGTCACCACCTCCGGTGCTACTCGAGCCTCCTGTTGCGTCATGGTAAAAACTCGAGCTGGTGTACCCGAAGATCGACCACGATCCCCATACCTGCCTCTAGCACTGCTGGTCCCACTAGCTCTACCAGCCCCACTGAAATGGGTCTGACTCCCAGTTGCAGTATCAAACATCTGTCCTGTCCTCGGGCTAGGATCAGTCGCACTACGACCCAAGGAACTACTGCCCGGACGACATTGTGGACAGAATCTCTTGACGTGACCAGTCTCCCCACAAAAATAACAAATGGAATCACTGAAGCCACTAGATCTGCCACCCTGTCTTTTGTTGAACTGCACTGAGGCACCGCTAGACTGTGCATAAGATTGTCGTGCCTGACCAGCTCCGCCACTGCCTGTACTAGATCTCGCATTCCCAGAAGATCCAAAACTATGACTGCCTCTTTTGGATGGTCCATGACTAGAGGTTCCGGCAGTCCAGTGATCTCGACGTCTCCTGTACCCACTGTACTGTTGCGGAATTGGGAAACCTAAACTCAACTTTATTCGGGCTGCAGCATTAGCCAAAGTCCTCAAGGAATCTCACTCCTCAGTCCACTTTCAAATCTGTGGCACTTATCTAACTCGGCCGCCACCAAAGTCGGTGCAAAGCGACTCAGCGCTATGAATCTCTGTTCATACTGGGCCATAGTCATGTCTCCTTGCTGTAAATGCAAGAACTCGGCCTCCTTAACATTCCGGTGTGAGCGAGGGTAAAACTGCTCCAAGAAGCGTTCCCGGAAAGTTTGCCAAGTAAGCGTATGGACATTCCAGCCTGACACTTCCAATGAGTGCCACCAGTGGTAAGCAGAACCACCTAGAAAAATGTAGCCAACATCACTCTCTCCTCTAGAGGACATCTCATAATCAAAAACACCCGCTTCATGCGAGTAATCCACTCCTCAGCCTCATCATGACTAGACTCGCCCATAAATATCGTCGCCCCCAGTCTCTGGGCTCTCTCAATATTAGAGACTTCATGAGAAGCTCTATCATGGAGTACAGAAGCTAAAGTCTGACCCAGCTATTCCAGTGTCTGCCTCAAATCAGGCTCCACTGCAGGTTCATGGTCATCTCCACCATTCCCCGACCATTGACGAAACTCACGTCTCGGAGGCATCTTGTTAACCGAAATCCATAAATAATTTGCACACAAGTGTGCAGTATGCAGGAAGTTAACCTAGAGCTCTGATACCACTTGTAAGGACCCTTCCCGAATTTTTCTTCTAAACCCGGAAAGAACCCTTATCCCGTCTAACAGCTCTTTTACCTCAAAATTTAAATACCAGAAATACCCTTTATTCTTGAATAATTTTTATTAAACCTTATAAGGTTCCTAACAGAACCTCTGTACTTACTGATCACTCTTACCTGTCAGACGCAGGATAATATACAGGTCAAAGTCAAGACCTCGGAACAGTGGTGGTTCAAATAGGAATACCCTATGACACCAAATGTCAGTAGGTCAGACACTGCTGACATCTCTACTGGAATACCACAAGACAACCGACTAGTCAGATACTTGTGAACCAACCATAATTCGTCCCTCTGGGTCACCGCCCACACCAACCCACAGACCCGGCTGACAAAGTATTTTCATAGGTTGATTAAGCCCATGACAATTGTCGTATGGTTCATATTAGAGCCGGATATATCCTCGGCTATCATATCGTATCATCAGCCGGTATAACCTTCGGCTATCATAACATATCAGTCGGCATATCTCTCGACTATCATATCCCTAGCCACCAGGGTATCCCTTGGGGTGTGCTAGTCATGTATCATATCATATCAGTCGGCATATCTCTCGACTATCATATCATATTAGTCGGCATCTCTCGACTATCATAACATATCATTCGGCATCTCTCGACTATCATAACATATCAATCGGCATCTCTCGACTATCATATCCCTAGCCACCAGGGTATCCCTTGGGATGTGCTAGTCATGTATCATATCATATCAGTCGGCATATATCTCGACTATCATATCATATCAGTCGGTATCTCTCGACTATCATAACATATCAGTCGGCATCTCTCGACTATCATATCCCTAGCCACCAGGGTATCCCTTGGGGTGTGCTAGTCATGTATCATATCATATCAGTCGGCATATATCTCGACTATCATATCATATCAGTCGGCATCTCTCGACTATCATAACATATCAGTCGGAATCTCTCGACTATCATATCCCTAGCCACCAGGGTATCCCTTGGGGTGTGCTAGTCATGTATCATGTCATATCAGTCGGCATATATCTCGACTATCATATCATATCAGTCGGCATCTGTCGACTATCATAACATATCAGTCAGCATCTCTCGACTATCATAACATATCAGTCGGCATCTCTCGACTATCATATTTTGGAGGTTCACCGGGTTCACCGCTAATAACGGATCCTCGTCCCGAGTCCTGGCCTCCCTCAAATCAATGTTTATCTTGGAGGTTCATCGGGTTCACCGAATAACGGATCCTCATCCCGAGTCCTGGCCTCCCTCAAATACGACCAAATCCGATAAACTCATACAACAGGGTCAAAACCCAAATCATTGACTCAATAATTTCCACGTCAAAACGTTATCAAAATCGAGTCCAAAACCATGATATTTCTCAAATCACACTTTAATCGAAATAGTGGAAAACATATCTCCAGTAATCATTTCTAAATGTCCAGGAAATCATTGCAACAATACATAACAATATGTAAACAAAGATACATTGATGCATGCATTACAGTTTATAAACAACAGTCCACTCACATACATCAACCAACCCTTAATTCATGGACGCTCTAGCCCAAGCAACACATGCACAATAACGACCCAACTACCTCGACTTCCCGAGCTCAAAACCCGCTAATACGGTCAATCATTACCGCTGGGATTTCACAAAACAACCTCTAAACGACGTCCGATCAACCTAAAACCTTTACCAACAGATTCGGAACGTCGAAACTAGTTACCACGCGCCGCTGTGACCTCAGTCTCGGCTCAACGCGCCGCCACGCTCCGCCGGAAGGTCGGCACACGCGCCCACGCGTTCTCACGCGCCGGTCACGCGCCTGCTACAGTGTTCACGCGCCTGGATCGGTCCAACCCGGTCTGGCTCAACCAGACCGGTTCAACTCGACTCGACCGGATCAACTAGACCCGACCGGTTCACTCGACCCGACCGGTCATCGGTGACTCACCGGAGAAGACGACCGGACTGCCGTCACCGTCGCCGGCGGCTGGCCGGAGAAGATGACCGGATTGCCACCTCCGCCGCCGTCTTGTTCGCCGTAATCCCCCATTTCCGGCCGAAACTTCAAGGTTTTCTAACTTCTTCATTTCTTAACTGTTTTTCACGATCTACACATGAAAGTTTATCTACGTTTCACCAGGAATCCAAATATGATGTCAAAGTTCCGAGATCGTACCTGGTTTGGCCGGAAAACGGCCGAGAAGGTTTGGTTCACCTCCCTCCTCCGTCCGTCGCCTACGGCGGTGCTCCCGCTCCAATAGCTACCCCAAAATGCTCGTGGGGTCCCGGGGAAGATCCTCCCGACCTTGGTTTTGCTCAAATCGGATCGAAATCCATCCGATGAAAATCAATTTTCCTTGTTCACACGGGGGGGTTTTCGGGTAGGAGAGAGAGACCGAATTGACCAATCTCTCGAGGAGAGAGAAAAATATCTACTATATAGTTCCAACTTCTCCAAAATTACCAAACTGCCCCTGAAGCTTCTAGACCCGTAACGAACTCATCGGGTCTCCGTTTTCCGCGTGCCGCCTGTCTACGAACTCGTGAGTTCGAGACCTACGCAACGACCCAATAAAAATTCCCAAAAGTACTGCCAGTCAAAAAGTGACTCCCGAACCCGTCCAAAACTGAGGGTAAAATTGTCCAATTCTCAAAATAATTTAATTTCTGGTCCGGGTCGTTACAACTTCCTTATCTTAGCCCAAATTTCACAAATTTTAACGATTCGACGAGTTCGACGCCATCGTTCTTAAGAAGAAACCACCATGCAATTAGTTCACAAGGAAGACCTCAACATCATGAATTCAAAGGTGAAGACAAAGGATTGAAAACTTATCTAAATTCGTCGGAAAAAAATTCGAAAGCTTTGAAGCCTCAGAACTTCATCTCCTCGATTCTCTCGGCACGGCGGTCTTCGACAGTGATGGTCGTCAGGGTTGGGTTCGCCTCGTCGAGGCGAGCTAGATGGTGGTAGTGCTGAGGGTTGGGTGGCCTTGAATCGAGGGTGGCGGTGGCGACTGATTTGCTCTGTTTTTGGTGGTTTTGGTCGTGCTCTAGAGAGAGAAGAGCATTGAGGGAGGAAATCGGAGCAACCTCTTCGTCCCCGACTCCCTCTTCGTCTTCTTCAACTCTCTTCCCATTTCCACCACGAAGTAATTGAATTTCGACGACGATTAGAGTCGTTGAGGATGCTGCAAGCGAGCAACTTGGGGTAGAGGTTGAGGACGCGGCAGAGATCAGAGCCGTTGACGTGTGCTTCGCGAATGAGGAAGGTAAGGACATGGACGAGTTCGGAGACTCATGAGGAAGGTGATGAGGAATTGGACGATGGATTTGATTTGGGGGAGAGGGGATGAGAGGATCAGATGGTGGTGGTTGATTATGGAGAAGAAGTCGAGGCCGATGAAGTCGAGGTAGATCACTTTTTCTTGGAAGTCAGAGCGGGGGTTTGGGCTGGTCGGGCGTTTGAGGGATTGGAGATGGAGGAATGTGGCGGTTTTGGCGGAGAGGATTGGGAAGTGGACACTAATCGGAGAGAGGGGAAGAAGGGGAATGAGATGTGTTGGGTATTTTGAGATTTATTGTAATTTTTTAAAAAGATTTTTAATTTAAAATTTAATAAAATTTAGCAAATGTCTTAATTGACCCTTATAAATTTTGTAATATTACTGCCACATCAGTACTTTGAACGTCATTAGTAACTGACTATAACTTTTGGTATAACGAAACTGACAGAAAAAGCATTCTGGGTGCATATTGTTACGATTTCGCATTCAGAAAGTAAATTGAAATTCAATTTTCTATTAAGAGAACCTTTAGAGTAATGAGTCTTTTTTTTTGTGTTTCTCTTGGTCATGAATCATGATCTACATGAGATGACATGGACCGTATGGGCCAAAAGGATAAGGCCCACATCTTTTTTCTCTCACCCTTTTGTGATGGGTCCTCCGAGGTCAGAGCCAATTATATAATGGCAACAAAACTCATCAATTAGAAGAAAAAAATATTTTTGATTGGACTAAAGCATAACAAATTATGGGACATTAATGGTTGAAAACGTTACACGTGTAAATTTTGTTCCCTCCTTTAATAAAAGGTGTATATAAAATAATTAAAACTTATAATATGATTAGATTATATGAAATTTTTTTTTAAAAAACGCGTCTTTATTAATTAGTACTTTATAAATATTTATATTTATTCTCAAATGATAAAGAAAAATCAATGTAACCGTTATTCTTTATGATATACAGTAATAATAAGTGAAAAATAACTAGGAAGAGAGAAAAATTGACCTGCCAAAAATCGCACAGCCACGTCAGCAAGGGAGACGAAGGCAGCATCCTAGTAATGGACACGTGGATGGTTGAAAAAGGCAGTATATTGGGGTGGACTATCAATCGAGTGAAACAAAGTGGTATAACTTTCCCCAAAAAAAACAAAGTGGTATAATATTCAAACTTCAATTATTACATTTTGTTTATTATATTTTAAAAGTTAGATATATTAATATCATCGTCTATTATATTACCTCTATTATTATAAAATTAAAAAAAAATTTATCAAAATTTTCTGATAAAAATATTAATTAATTAATGACTTTTACATTCGATACATAATAATAAATTAGTAAAATTAAATATTTAAATTTAAAAAATTAAAAAATAAACATTTTAGTGGAGAAGTAGGTAATTATTCCCATACTTATTTTTTTTTTTTAATTTAATTTCATTTATCTTTATTTCTTAAAAATTATATACAATAAATTCAAAATAAAAAGAATTAACGTACTATGCATACACATGTGTATGAGTCTAGTATAAAATAATACGTCATTAGTCGGAGCATACTTATGTTACACATTAATTGCCAGGGTGCGGCACTCAAAATAGAGCTTGTTTGACCCTGTTTCCACCTTAATTAACAACGAATATAAATTAAAAAATTAAAAACTAACAGTAAATTCATACAAAGAGCTTTCAATAATTATATTTTTTTCTTTTATAACCTCTATTTATAATTTGTTATTTAGGAAAACGTAAGTAAGACCCATCACATTGAATTCACCTCCAACACAAAAAATTCGCTTCGCACTCAAAGCTCACAAAACAAGAGGAGATAAAATAAGGATACGAAAATTTCGCTTCGTGCTCAAACCTCACAAGACAAGAGGAGATAAATTAAGGACTCGCAAAATAGCATTATTTTTAATCTCGAACTTAATTTTAGTTGTGGACTCTATACGGATGCGTTTTGAAATTGCAAGTATGTATATTAACCGCTTTCAATACGGAAACTGAACGAGTACACGTTAAAAATCTTGAAAGAGAAGAAGAAGTGGATAAACCTCACCCTGAAAATTTGGACACTCAACATAAAAACAGAAGAAAAAAAACCGTAATATACCAACAGCGAACCACGTGTGCACACGTGGCGCCCATGGAGCGGACAGCGCCGGTGGGTCCGGGTCCAGTGGACGACGGTAAACACTATAACAAACGAAAAAGCAGAAGGAAAAAAAAAGGAAAGAGAGAGAGAGAGATAAAAAATGAAAAATGAATAGAAACGTCGCCGCTTATGTGTGGGGGTGGGCCCAGAAGAGTAGTCTGTGGTTCCTATAAATACGGTGCCCGAGAAGCGGAGGTACACTTACTCCTTCCAATACAAAACAAAGCGTTCCCTAGTGTTTACGTGTCAGAAGGCAGAGGTACGTGTTGCCGCCTCCTTATACTTCCACTGCCACCACCATACCACCGCCATCCCCGCAGAGACTCCTCTGACGACCTCCTCGTCCTCTTCCTCCTCCTCAACCGTCTTTTAATAGCTCCTCAGTTTCATCGAAAAACCAAACAAAACATATTAGTTCCTTTTCCTTCTCCAAAGGTTTTGGTCTCCAGTTTCCCAGGTTTTTTTTGTTCAATCAACAACACCATAATGTGTGGAATTTTAGCTGTTCTTGGTTGCTCTGATGACTCCCAAGCCAAGAGGGTCAGAGTTCTCGAACTCTCTCGCAGGTAAAATTTATCCAAACCAGTATTTAAAAAGATACGAAAATTCAAACTCGCATACAAAAAAAGTCAACACCATCAGACCTCAATTTTATTTTATTTGAGCTGATATACTTGCATGCATGTCTCTTTGTTTTTTAAAAAAAAAACTTTGATCACGAGCATGGTCAATTTTGGATTGGTATGACAAGAAATTTGTTTGTTCAAGTCCCAACGTTTGATTGCAGAGCTATGACGAAGTTAATTAGTTTCTATTTCTTAAAAATAATCATATAAATAACATAAATTTAATAAATATTTAAGATGAATTATTGGATTTTGGTAGTTCCGTGTTTATTTGTTGAGTTGAGGGTCCCATACTCTAATAATCAAGGAAAATGGAAAATGGGTGTGGGGGGTCCATTTGTATGGTAGCATGATTGGAGGCCATTTTTGGAAGAAAGTAAGAGAATTTGAGGTGAAAATTAAATGAAATGACGTGATATTGATATTTTATGGTGGAATTGGAATTGGAATGGAACAGATTGAAGCACCGTGGGCCTGACTGGAGTGGTCTGTATCAGCATGGAGATTGTTTTTTGGCTCATCAGAGGCTGGCCATCATCGACCCCGCTTCCGGCGATCAACCTCTCTTCAACGAAGACAAGTCCATCGTTGTCACGGTAACTAACCCATCTTCAAGATTTTATTTTTTATTTTTTTCTGTATTTAATTATTTGGGAAAAAAGAAAGAAGCAATTTTGTGACGAGGGTTTTGTTGAAAATGATGATGATTAGGTGAATGGAGAGATTTACAACCATGAAGAATTGAGGAAGCGTCTGCCCAATCACAAGTTCCGTACCGGCAGCGATTGTGATGTCATTGCTCATCTGGTATTTCACCTTACCCATAGCTTTGTTACTGCTAATAACAAATTATACAATTTGGTTGAATTAAGCATGACCGCGAGGAGCCGGAGCTGGAGCCGGAGCCGGAGTAATTTTTTAGTGTATTAAAAAATTCGAGATCTCTTAAATGAATGGATTATGAGTGACGTGCATGGGTGATTTTACAACTTGGTTAAATTAAGCACGATATGAAGGAGTGATTTTTCAGTGTACCCGGAAAACTGAAAAATTCAAGATCTTTTGGGTGAATCAATCATAAGTCAATTGCATGTGGTTTCCAATTTTAATTTCCTAAGTTCTAATCAGTTTGATCAAACGTGTTGGTAATCATGGTACGTTTTTCTTTGTAATTTGGTTGAGTAGTATGAAGAGTATGGAGAGAGTTTTGTTGATATGCTGGATGGAATGTTCTCTTTCGTGTTGCTGGACACCCGAGACAACAGCTTCATCGTTGCTCGTGATGCTATTGGAATCACTTCCCTCTATATTGGATGGAGTCTTGACGGTAACTTTTTTTCAAATCGCAAAGCCCTGTTTTTCTCTGCAAAGATTCCTCTAATTTTTGGTGTATTCGACGCTAAATTAGGATATTTTGTTTGAATCCAGGCTCGGTTTGGATATCATCAGAACTGAAAGGGTTGAATGATGATTGTGAGCACTTTGAGAGCTTTCCACCTGGTCACCTCTACTCAAGCAAAGAAGGTGCACTGAAGAGATGGTACAATCCGACTTGGTTTTCCGAGGCCATTCCATCAGTGCCATATGATCCGCTTGCTCTGAGACGCGCCTTTGAAGATGTAAATTTTAAAATTTGTTTAACACAGATACATGTCCCAGATGATTTGGAACTGTAACATATGGATTTGAGTGTGATATTATCTGCAGGCTGTTGTCAAGAGGCTAATGACTGATGTGCCTTTCGGAGTTCTTCTTTCTGGAGGCCTAGATTCATCTTTGGTAGCCTCTATCACCGCCCGCCACTTGGCAGGCACAAAGGCGGCCAAGCAATGGGGGGCTCAACTCCATTCTTTCTGTGTTGGACTAGAGGTGACTTCTAAATTTCTGTTTCATGCTGACAATGAATTACGATTTAACTCGTGGGAGCTTCTTGATTCCTAAACTTGTCTCTCTCTATGCTGAGCAGGGTTCGCCCGATTTGAAGGCTGCAAAAGAAGTTGCAGACTATTTGGGGACTGTTCATCATGAGTTTCATTTTACCGTTCAGGTAGCAATACAGAGAAGTATTTTGAGCTAAATAGTTTGCTTCTTTGATGATTCTATCTTTACGAATACGAAAATGGTAAACCAATTTGGATTTGACATTTCATAGGATGGAATTGATGCTATTGAGGATGTTATCTACCACATCGAAACATATGATGTTACCACTATTCGAGCCAGCACCCCTATGTTCCTTATGTCTCGAAAGATCAAGTCTTTGGGGGTCAAGATGGTGATTTCCGGTGAGGGTTCTGATGAGATCTTTGGTGGATACTTGTACTTCCACAAAGCACCCAACAAGGAAGAGTTTCACCGCGAAACTTGCAGAAAGGTGCTGAATTATTTGGTTATTTACATTCAAGAAAGATTATTGAAATCTTCAAGTTTTAATGGAAGGAGATATATATATAACCGCGGGGTTGTTCTTTTTGTTTGATGCAGATCAAGGCACTGCACATGTATGATTGCCTCAGGGCAAACAAATCAACATCTGCTTGGGGCTTGGAAGCCCGAGTCCCTTTCCTGGACAAAGAATTCATTGAAGTTGCAATGGCTATTGATCCAGAACATAAAATGGTAAGAAATAAGACACTAAAATACTGGGATTGATTTCGATTGATACCAGGACTCATCTTTCAAACTTGAATGCTGATCACTTGGATTTTCGCTCTATTTGTAATCAACTTACAGATCAGAAAGGACCAAGGAAGAATTGAGAAATGGGTTCTCCGTAAGGCCTTTGATGACGAAGAGAATCCTTATCTGCCAAAGGTATGTATCTTTCTTGGGTAATAAGTTTTGCTTCTTCAAACATCCATAAAGCATCGAGTCTTAAACTAACAAACCCGGTTTGATCCCTTGCAGCACATTCTGTATAGGCAGAAAGAGCAGTTCAGTGATGGAGTCGGTTACAGTTGGATTGACGGCCTCAAAGCCCATGCTGCTCTCCATGTACACACATATCTCCAATATTT
The DNA here is from genome assembly GCA_037349345.1 of Oemleria cerasiformis. Classification (NCBI taxonomy): domain Eukaryota; kingdom Viridiplantae; phylum Streptophyta; class Magnoliopsida; order Rosales; family Rosaceae; genus Oemleria; species Oemleria cerasiformis. The sequence goes on from JAZGTL010000006.1 coordinate 3,645,039, forward strand.
TCTACTTCCATGTTCATCGAGGTTATTTGATTGACTTGGCTCATGACTGGTACTCAAATTTTATACTTTCAGGTGACTGATAAGATGATGCTGAATGCTGAGCGCATCTTCACCCACAACACTCCCACCACAAAGGAAGCCTACTACTACCGAATGATTTTCGAGAGATTTTTCCCTCAGGTAATATTTATGTTTTCCTTTTTAACTTCCACCACACAACAAACTCTCGTCCATGAGATTTGACCTAACTTGTCACGCTCATTATCAGAACTCGGCGAGGAACACGGTGCCTGGAGGGCCAAGTGTGGCCTGCAGCACAGCCACAGCTGTGGCATGGGATGCTGAATGGTCTAAAAATCTCGATCCGTCCGGTAGGGCTATACTTGAAGTGCATCAACAAGCTTATGAGAAGCAAGGTGCACCGGTGACCAGCGGGATTGTGCCTCCGCCGATCACCGACAATGTACCTCAGATAAAGGTTGGCGTGCCGGGGGTGGCAATCCAGAGCTAATAATGCCCTGCAGGACACAAATCCTGCAAGTTGGAGGGTTGTATTTAACAGAAGAATTGAGAGACTTTGCGATGCCTTGGTGTGTAAAAAGTAAAAGGGCACTATGTAAAGTTGGACAAAAAAAGTGTTATGTGTTTTTATCTTATGTTGTTCCTTTTGTAATACAACATTTGAAGTGTGCTGCTTGCTATCTTTTAAGTTTAGAATCTTTGTGTATTTTCAGTCACTTGGAATATTAAGAAAATGAGACTCATATAATTTGTGTTATTTTCTTCCATCCAATATACTTTTCATGTATGATTATTTTCTTGGAAACTGGAGAGGTTGATTCGAAAAACTGGTGAATTTTTGGCCACGAGTTTGTTTGGATTAAGGGTGTGAGATATGGATTAAACTTGGCTTTCTTCATATTTTTCAATGGAGCAAAAAAAATATGGCGGCAAAAAATGTTGCCAAAGTGTGGCTGCTGGGATTCGAGCCCAGGTCTCCACGGCCACAACGTGGAATTCTCACCACTAAACTACAGCCACTTTGTTGTTTGAACAAGTCATAAACTGTTATAAGTCCATTTAACAAAATAATAATAATAAATTCAATCGATCTTGCAATACTTATGTATTGGTTAAGTTTCAATGTAATAGATGGTTTTGTATTTGACTTTCTTAATGAACTAGTTTGATAACCACCTTGCATAATCCTTTTCCTTCAATATCACTGTATAAAAAAACATTAATAAATTTAACAGAGTAATCTTCTTGGTACTAAATATCTGGAATTTTTCCAAGAGATATCAGTACATTTCCTTTAAGCATGTCTATTGCGAAGCAAAGTTCGTAGCAAATGCTATCTTTAAGATTGGTCATTCACTCCACTCTCATGTGCATTGACATCATCCTCTTCCAATGTGGCGCAACAAGCTTGGAGTGATCATTATAGTCGTAACAAAATTCCAATATAATTTAGAACAATTATACTCTTGATTAGTAATGAGGAAATAAGAACATGATTTGTCTCTCACTAAGACTATCATCAATATATTTAGAATCATTATCACTTTACAAATTACAAGCTAGAGATAGAGCTGCAATTTTGCACCCTCTCATCATAAAACGTATACATATCACGTGATAAAATAAAACCTATATAAATTGTTAATTAACTAATTAATTACTGATTAGAGTGCACATAAATTAAAATTAGAAGAGCAAAGCTGTGTAAAAGAGTTGGTTCCAAGTGTCTGGCAATCCAGGAAGGCACCAATGGCTGCAATCTGCAGACCGGTCCGGGTTGGATCGCTGCTGAGGGCTCAAGTCCCCGCTGTAGATTGAAGGGTGCCCGTCTTTTCGAAGCTCCGAAAGCATCGTGATGTCGAGCAAAGATACGGAGTTTCGCATGCCACGGATGACGGTGTCAACTACCCTCATTTGGTCTGGATATGTAGTCCCTGGATATGCTACTCCACTCACTGTCATTGGTGCTGTTTCTCCATAGCAGTTCTTGGTGGTTGTAGGAGTTGCACCTCCATTCCATTCATTTGGGCTGTCAATTTACAAACATTCATCATCTAACCATAAAATCACTACGTTGAGTACCAATCTATAGTATTTGATACATTTGTCGATAATATCGACCAGATACCGACAACAACCGTGTCTGTAAATTGATAATGTGATTAGAGTAAGTCCTTATATGTTTCGCATTCGTCACTTGTGAAGAGCGAAATCCATACCTTATTTTGTATAATCCCCCTACTATATCGTTATTTCCGTCAAAGTCTGTTTATTCTTCAATCAAAATTTTCGGGCAGAAGGGTCTACCCACGTTGTATATACTTACCTAACCTCTTTATCTCTCATTTTCTTCTTCAATTTCATCCCAAGTTGAAGCCGAAATGCATTTTGGATGAAATTAGAGACTAAAAGTAGGGCTGAGAGGCCGAGCAAGTGCATATATTGTGAATAGACATTTTTACCCCTAAAGATTGATAGAAACCAACGGAATTTGACGGAAGGACCAAAGTGACGTACCGGTAAAAGTTTGAGGGACTAAAGTGAGAATTGGAGAATAATTTAAGGAGCATAGCTACAATTTACTCAAACATGTAATGTGTTATGTATCTATGCAAGATGTGAAATGGCCTATAGTTTTGTTCCGTCACATAGTGCAGGCCCAGATTTGAGAAAAGTCGTCCATTTTTTCTCTTGAGCCCTACATGGACTGTTTTGTCTTTTCTAAAGTTTGCATGTGTTATAGGGACGCCGACATAACCAGTGCTCTTACCGAAGAATGTTAACGGGATTCGGTCAAAATTTATTGTTATCATCTCATGTTTATTGTACGAAGTGAATCAAGAATAATATTAATTTTAAACAAAAATCATAAAGAAACTGTGAAAATATATTCATATAGAATTTTATTTTGAGTAAGTTCCGTTAACATTTTTAAGTGAACCAAACTTAACGGGGTTGAAGTCAAAAATGGCAACTGGCAGCCCAAAACAGATATTTAAAAATGGAGGGTATTTTTTTGTGCTTGGTGGTAACAGAGACCCACCCAACACACACATAATTATGAAGCAATTATGAATTATTGGAGAGAAAGAGAAGGAAGAGACTCACTTATAATGAGTGGGAGATATGGCGAGGAAGAAAACTCGGGTCCTTGTGGTGTCGATGTTGGAGTCAACCCAATTAGCCCATGTTCTCATCCCTTTCTCCAAAGCAGCCAAACGATCCATATCTTTGTAATATTTACCTCCTGATTCCATGTAATCCCACCTACACGTTTCCAAAGTTGAAGAAAAACAATAACATTTCAAATTCAAACAAATCCCATCTCAATAAACCCTAAGATACATTTCTAATTGATCTAAAAGCACTTTTGTTTACCTAAAAAGTGCTTCTACAATCAAGAAAGCATCTTTTTCCACCATTGTTTAGGAATGTTAACAAAACTCAAGAGTAATTAAGACAATTTACCGCATAAACTAATACTCTCTTATCAATTTCTCTCGTGAACTTTTATTTCAACTAATTTTTCGTCTAAAAGAAGTCACAAATGGTCACTAGATATTATTTATTATGACTTATGAGTGATCATTTATTTATGTTATTTGATACTAGATATTTTTTTTTAAGAAGTTAATACTAGATATTATTCATTATGCATGACCATTCCTTTATTTATGTTATTTGATACTCCCGAAAGATTAGGTGAAAAGTGACTATAAGGAGAAAATTAGCACTTCATAAGGAAATTGACAAAAGGTATACAAAATTAAAAGGCAATTAGCAAAGGGAGCACAAATTTAAAAGGAAAATTAGAAAATATCTATGTGATACTTGGAAATGTATTACTCTATGCAACAACACTATCAATCTGACCCTAAGGTTAGAATTGCACAAAAGTACCATAACATAAGCAAAACACATAAGTTGCTTACCCTTGGAGAGCTCCATTGTGGCTCCACCAGTGACCGGTGTTAAACGACAACACGTCGGCGTTCCTCCAGGCCTTGCTGTTCTCCGAAATTTCCTCGAGCCTTAGAACTCTCTTTCCTTGAAACATATCAATGTCGACTAGATATGGAGCTCGATAGAATTGTATGGTCACACCGTAGTCCTGCATTATATAATTAAAACCCAAATTAGGCCTTGTTTGGATTGACATGATGCACTAGTTTCCGAGGCTCATGACTTTTTGTGGACAAAAAATATGTTGGGTGCTCTCCTGCTGTCAGCAGCAATTGGCCCAAAGGGTCCCTCAAAACAGTTCCCCTATGTGATTCTCTTGGAGTACTCAAATTTCAAAGCATTTTCAAAAAGTGGAAACCAAATTTGTGCCTTTAGTAAATGGAACTTGAATTCTTTTGATCCTATACAGCTAGTAATGTTTGCTAAAATGGAAGTGCTTTTCAAACTTTTATTCACTAATTCACTTGTTTTTCTCAGTTCTAAGGCTAGAAACCAAATGAGTATTGTAAAAGGAGAATCCGGGAGCGTGAAAATCACTGCAGCAAACCCAAACACAAAAGGAATTGGTATACAAATTTGATGATGCAAAAAAGAATCAAATATTGATGTGTGTATTTGGGCATTGGCATTGAAACCCAATTGCTTGGAGAGAGCAAAAATACCAAAACCCAGAAAGAAGCAAGCAATGCCTTGTTTGGGTTAATGTTCTAAAAATCAAAGACTCACCAAGAAGCTAGAAGTTGAGAGTGGATCTCCTTTGACCATCTGGGTTTGGGTCTGAGGAGCTGCAGAATAAATCATACACACCAAAGACTCCCATTGATTCCTTCCAAGTGAATCACCCACAAACATAATTGTTTTCCCTCTCATTTTGAGCAAAAACTCAACCCCATTGAACCTACCAACAACAACAAGCTACACCAAAAGTCACCACATAATAAAGATACAAACTTTAAGAAAACCAACAAAAACCCAATTCAAAAACCAACATTTTTAAGCAATTGCTTACCTTGGGAGCTCACAATTGAGGGGTCTCCATCTGTACTTGAGGTACTCGGTGTCTGGACGACCGTACATCTGGCAGTTGAACTCGGGGTCTATTATGAGAGGGCACTCGGAGGATTGGTACATTGGGTAAGAGTCATCTTGGACCCAAGTGCCTGCAAACAATGCACAAGTGCTTTGGTTGGTTTGGAACATTGGGGCGGTCCGGTGGTGGTGGTAGCTGTTGTGGTGGTGGTTCTTCATGCTTATTATCAGAGCTGACCGGCATTGGACCAAAACTAGGCACAAAAGAGTTAAGCATGAGCCAATAGATTTGGGGTAGCAGAAAAGAGCCATTTCTAGAGCTGAAACACACAGAGATGCAAAGAAAAGTTGAAATCTTGGTGATGCAATTGGTCCTTATATATATAAAAAAAATTAAAAAAAGAATAGTGAAAATGGGTTCACGTGAGTTAAAAATTGTTGACGGTGGGCTTGCGAGATTGATCTGGACCCTTGAAGCCTTGAAGCTGAACTGATACTTTCCAGTTCACTTATTGGAAATTTGGAGCCCTTATTTTATTCAAGGGTTTTAGTCCACACATCATCATATAAAAAGATGGTGGATTTATCTTAGGAAAATTGGTTCCAGTAAAAAAAAATCTTAGGAAAATTGGAAGCAAGGGTTTAAGAGTACAAATGCAAATGTAAGAGGGTTGGATAGGAGCGGTAATAATCCTACACGTGTTATAATTTAAGTGAATTCTATCTAACAGTGTCACATACATACAATAATTGAGGGATTTTGGAAGCAAGTGGCAAAGGTTGTGTGGTGAGGTCTAAAGTCGATTACTCTGCACTTTTGTGTTTGTCAGAGAGAGGCAGCCAATGCGGGGGGAGGTCCTCTCAGTATGCTGCAACTTGGTGCCATTGGGCCTCTCTGTTATGCGCCTCAAAGTTGGATACTTTAACCCTATATTTCTATCTCCTCTCTCTCAATTATGATAAAAAGGATGCAGTAGGTTAGGGGAATTTGTATTTATGTTGTTTCATATATCATAGATAGTAAGAGTAAATTCAATGAAACTCTATTTTTAATAAATTTGTTAATGACAAAAAGATGTTCTTTGCTTTACCTATCAACATATGCATAGAATAGAAGTTTAGAACATCATGCTTGTGTGTTACTTTGCTTTATGGACAACTTTGGTGCAAAGCCTCATGCAGCATCACCATCCAAACCCGAATCACCTTCATGATAATTTGGGTTTACCAATCACGACAAAAGCTTTTAGGTAAATTTGAGACTTTCTATTTTGAGAGAACAATGTTGTATACATAAGTATTGTTGACTAATTTGAGCAATCACGACAAAAGTTGTTATGTGACTCTAATGTTTTATGTATTAATCTTATTAAGTTTTATGTTTGTTTTATTCATGTTAAAATTTGTTGATTGGTGATTTTACTAACATCCTTTTTATTTTTGAAAATCTCACTTCATGATAATTTGGGTTTACCAATCACGACAAAAGTTTTTAGGTAAATTTGAGACGTTCTATTTTACAACGTAAGTATTGTTGATCAATTTGAGCAAAAATAAAAAGTTTTGTTGACCAATCACTGACTATCATAATGTGAATGGCACAGTTTTTCAATGAGAAAAGAGGCTTTGGAATCTTTTGCCTTTCATTGAAGCGAGATTTTCTTCAAGTATTTGAAAGCACAAGTCTAGTTTCCATAGCTCAAGAAGCAAGAATTGGCTCCAATCATCCCTTTGATTATTTCAATTTCTTAATCATCATAAATATTTGTTTAATAAATCTTATTTTAGGTCGTTCAAATCTCGCCCTTTCTCTTTTGAAAAATAAATTTCTATTGAGAAATAAGTAAATTAAATTTCTATTTGATTTACATAACAAAAATGCATTTATTTTTTTAATGTGAGAGAATTTAAAAAGTGAATGTTACGTACACACAAAACACTTTAGTATTTTGTGAGAAATAAGGGTAGGGCAAAAGAACAGTCCTCTTAACCCAAGAATGTGACAGAGATGTTTGTGGTGTGTGAGCTAATCCTAGGGCCAATGTCCCAACTGAATTTACTTAGAAACTTTTGCTAGTTGCAAAGTGTGTCTCGTGCTGCATTGGCAGGCTGCTACCAAAATTAAAATCTTGCGACATCATTCATATCTTTGCAATGTGTGTCTGCCCAGCATTATTGAGGTTTGCAGTGTACAACCCTAGTGAAGATATACGATCGAGGTGCTATCAGAAGCAAAGATTTACTGAAATAATTTTTAAATTCTTAACCTAGTTTGACTAGGAATTCAATTTTACATTTTGAATGGATTATGGTTACCAGTCTTGGTTTTGATCCAGGTAAGATTAACATTGTTGGTTTTGGTACTTAGTTTAGAATTAAACTCTTGTTTAAAAGGAGAGCTTCCTCTAGAACCACTTCCAAGTAATTTTCCGAAAAGCACTTAGAACATTCTATGAACATAAAAGAGGTGATAAATAGTTAAATACATCTCAAATTCAAGGTTCTACTGACAAAAACAACCCTGTCTGCATGAACATATTATCTTCCCCTTCTAATCAAGTTATGCCTCAGGAGTACTTCAAAATATGAACAAGACACGACCACCGGGCTTCCCCTTCCTCGTTCCCCTGAAACAAGGAATTCCCCCATCTCCTGAAACAAAAATGTCGGTCTTGGCACTGCTGATTATTAGGTTTAGTTCGACTGTGTAGCGTGTAAAGTTATAGCATAACTAGGCTTATTTCCATTCGCTGATATCCTCCTCCGCTTGTAGAACTTAAAGCAGTAATTTGGTTTGTCCATAGCTACACTCTTACTCTTGTAGTTGGCATCTTCCAAGGAGGACAACTCCGGACTGCTCTCACCCGAGAAAGGTGTAGTTTCATTACCTCCTGCATTTCTGGTGAAAAATAGCAGTCAGTGTTAGTGCACTAGAAAAATAAAAAGTATGACAAGATAAGCTGTATAGGGTAACTTATCCAAGCTGCTACTTTAAACACAAATAAATGTGAAAACAAAATTTTCAAAATCATTGCTGATAAATTTTAGCAACTTAATTTCTGATCCGGCGACAAATCTGAGCTAGTCCTGGAAAACATCAATGATACGAGTGATCTAGTTTTCATTTCAGTCTTCTAAATATAAAGTTGTAAGAGATGAGACATACTCTACTCTTTGGGGCACAATGTCGCAGTCCTTCACGTGTTCCGCTTGATGCACTTCGGAGATGGCACTGGACCAATCAAAATCAGTATTATTATCAGGACTTGTACAGATATCACCATTAAGAACAAGCTGTGTTCCTGCAAAATGGCATATAAGATAATGCATCCTGGTTAGTTTGGTAAGTTGAGGAGTTTCATTTCATCACTGTGCAAAAAAAAATGAAGAGCATAAAAATACTTGTTAATGGGGTTGCTTCAGCTGGAGGGCTCTTCATTAATTGTTTCTGACACATAATGGTACCCTGAAAATCTAGGAAAGTACAATCCAGAAACTGTAGCCTCTCGGAAGGCATCATCTGTGAGAACCCAAATGAAGTTGTCCACGTGTGTAGTACACTGCTTACAGCAGGCAAAACCAATTTCTCCACACCAAAGTTCACAAGCATCTGAAAGAAGAAAAATTGCACTCTATTATCCAATAGGACTCAATAAAACTGAAACTGAGCAAACACTCATAGGGGCAACAATAAACTGTAGTAATATTCAATACATTACCTTTTCAAGTTCATCCATTAATATACGACACATTCCACGTCGACGATATACAAATCTGGTAGCAACAAGAGGTAGTTCTGCCACCTTGTCTCCGAAGATCCTTTGAACAAGAAAAAAAACAATTTAGAAACAAATAACTTGATGCGAATCTTCAGAAATTTTTAACAAGAAGCTAAATCATGCTCACCTTATAGTAGCCACAGTGATTAACTCGTCATTTCTCTCCAAGAGCACGGTATAGAACCCTCGGAAGTTCAGGCGATTAAGATCTGACCTGCAAAATTCCAGAAGTTGGTCTTAGAAAGTGAATATCAAATGCATGAAATTATCATCAACAAAATTTAACGAAAAACCCAAGTTTTTAGTGGAGAATCATCATATGTGCCAAGATCAACTGTTAGCAGTAATTTAGCAAAGGATACCAAAAAAGAATTTAGGACAATGACAACATGAACTTCTCACCTTCTATTGAAGAGAACATCTTCTACAAGATCACTCCTGGTAAGAGGTTCCTGAACAGGCACAAAACATTCATGCATCACATCCAGAGCAACATTGAGCCTGCTGTGACTCTCCGCCAAAGCGTCATCAATATCAGGTTCATCAGTATCATGGTTATCACACTTACTGAACCTCAATAGTGACCAAGATAAATTGCCATCACCAACTGGAATTTGTTTCCCTAAAATCTTTTCTATGCCAAAAAATATCTGAAAATCAAAAGTCATATAAAACATTATCAACATGGAGAGAAAAATGGAATAGACAAGTAGTTCATTAATTGAATGTTACAATAAATAAGATCCATAACTGACACTAACCATCCGAGAAGAATACAAGACTGAACTCGTCTAGAATAGTATAATTATTCATTCAATGAAGAATAGGTAAAATCAAATTAGCAATGCTTCTGAATATTTCTTTTCCAAATTAATCCAAGAAACAAGCAACCAAGTTCAAAATATTGAGGGCATGTTTGAGATACCTTTTCACAGCTTTTGCTGCAAAACCAATTTCCTTTTATATCAGTTTCCAACATATCATCCCCTCTTTCTCTCAGGCAACCTTTGTGATCTACATCAAATTGAGAAAAACTAAAGTTACAAACTTTTAAAGTCTGTGCCACATACACAAAATTCACAGACAAGTATTTGATAAGCTAAAACAAATGACAATTAGCCTACACTTATGCTGGCATTGACCACAGGTGAGAACACTACTATCATCCATAGTAGGTACTTTATCTTCCTTGAAGTTGGTTTGGCCACAAATTCCACAACAGCATGATGGGCAGAACCAGTCACCATCCGGAACAACCTATAGATGTAAAAAAAAGGCTGAGACAAGAAGTCAAAAACCTCAAACATTTTTGTGGAAAAAAAAAAACTAACAGAAAATTTTACAAGACATTCGAGAAACTCCACACAAACAATCTACCTTCAAGCCAAGGCAACACTTGTGAAATGATGATGGACATTGATCACATAAAATTAGGTCACCACCATAGTGACACACAGTGCAAATGTAATCATTATCGCCTCGACGCCAATTTCTGTTCATTCTATTATGTGGTTCTTTCTCGAAGCTCCTCTTCTTCCTTTCATTCATGATTTCCATCTGGCGATCTAAGAGAGACTTACCATTTTCCAGAAAAATATTGGCAGAAGGTCTGTGGTAACTGCTGCCAGCATGACTCCCGAAACAACTAAGAGTATAAACCTCTTGGCAACAACTGCACCTGATCCCCTTGCGAGTTATCCTCCCTTCTTTCATTGGATGACTATCCTTTGTGCTACGATAATACACTTTTGCCCTTGGAGAAACCATTCTATTGTCTATCAACCAAGATAAGACAGTGCGAGGACTGTTGTGCGAGGAAGATGGAGTAACCACTTCCTGCACCTGTTTGCTTGACCTAAGCACACGAGTCGGGTGTCTATGATGCAGACCATTTCTTAACCCATTCAAAGCTCTAGATCCCTTTCTCCTTCTCAACTTTGGAGGCCTGGTACAATGATCCTTTGAGCATCCCAGTTTTTCATCTCCTATTAACTCTATTGATCCATCTTTTCCAGTATGTAAGTTGGGCTGTCTTTGATGTAAGTGAGGTGCAAGATCTGACAAACTATCATTTGTCTTCCTTGGGCGTTTTCTACTTAACCCTGACATGCTAATAGAATCTCTAGACCACTGTTTACCCAAATTACTTGCTGCAGAACGTATTTTATGTCTAGTCAACTGGCCCTCATCTTCCTCAACGACATACATGCATTCAGCAGGTCTTTTTTCAGATAAACCTTCATCCATACAGCTTTTGCATGCACTTAAAAGTGTACGAAAAACTTTTCCATTGGGTGACTTGTAGTACAAGTTCTTACTTGATTTTGTCTTTGAGTACAAGAACACCCACCCAACAGCTGAGAGGTGCTTCTTTGCTTTTGATATCATTTTTCGTAGTTTCTTCTTGATTGTCTTATCTGCTGCATACTTATAATATTCCACAACTGCTTCAGGGATATATTCAGGTTTGAAAATAAATACCTCGGAACAAGGAGACCATGCTATCTGTGGACAATAAGTAGGATGTTGACTCTCTTGTGTTTGTTCAATGGGAAGAGGCTGTTCTGCTGAATCGTGCCAACCCTGGTGTGAATCTTGAGAGATCAAAAAAAGTGTATCTTTCTTGGAATTTTTCAACTTCTTACACAATTGAAGAAGAGAGTACTCGCATTCTTTACCAGGTGACACATAAAGGTATCTTTGCTTGCCATTCTCCTTTGTAAAATACGTCTTCCAGCCCAAATAAGAAAGATGCTGCCTAACAGCTGTTAGTGTGAATTTCTTAGGCATTCCCTTAACCAAATCTGCATATTCATCAACTGCATCAGGGAAAAACTCAGCTGGAATGTCCAAAAGTTGCCATCTTTCTGTATTTACGCCCCCAGTATTCCCTGCCACAGAAATCAATCGATCCCTATAAGATTTCTCTTGAACCTCCGCAGCGCAGTTAGAGTCTGGATCAATAGACAAAACCCCATTTGCATATCGTTCATCAATAATCCCAGCACTGCAGTTCAATACATCATTCGCTGCATTTTCACGATCAACTAATAAATCACTGCTCAGCGGGTCGTGAACAGGCATAATAGCCAAAGAGTCTACGATATTTTCTTTAGGATTCATATTAGCATCAGAAACAAAATCAGCTGAGTTCAACTCTACCGAGAAACCTGACTTGTCTAACACCCCAAATAGTTCATCAATTGTGATGTTTATGTTATCATCAATGACCCCCAACACCAGCTCTTCCCACAGATGTCTCACTGGAGAGGTCCACTCCTTGACATTCTTAAAGCCCTCTTTTTGTCGCACATCATACCAAATTTGCTTTATGGAAACAGGAATGTACCTCTCTTGATCATAATGCTCAAGCAACTCAAGAAATATCCAAGTCCCCCGTCGCTTCCAATTATCAGTAACCTCATCCCAGTCATGAGTAATTCGCATAGTGTCAATCCGAGTCTTTAATTCATCACCCAAATCCGGGAAGAATATCCTCCGTTCCTCTGAACCATCTTCATGATCAAAGACCACACCTTCCCACCAAGCCTCCTGGTGAAACACATCCACACACAGTCCATAACAAAGGTCCCATTTCCCAGGCTTATTGTTAGGGGGTTTCGGCCTTATATTCCCACGATAGTTATGCCTGTCCCCAGTGAATGAACCAATTCCATCCAAAAATGGGGAAACAGACACAACATCAACCAGATTATCAGACCCATCGTCATATAGAAGATGGTAGTATCGAACTTGACGAGTTCCTTGCTTCTCGCTTGCAATGACAATCCCAGGGTGCCACGACCCCTGAAACCCATCTTCTACACTCCTCACCTGCAAAAGTTCAGATCTTGAAGCTGGAAAATTCCTAATGAAATTGAGTACCTCAACAAAAAAGGAAATATAAAAACAAAGTACAGATTAAGCACAATCTCCATTACCTTACTGAGAACCCAAAATCAAACCATGCATAACGGCAACCAAAATAACGGCAACCAAACCCGGAAAAGCCATTGAATGCAAGGGTGCCATAATCAAAGTTCTGGGGAATTTGGCATTGAACCGAAAAGCTAATAAAGAAAATAACTTGGCATAGGACCTAGAGATTAAATAAGGAACACAAACAAAAACATAGAATAATAAATAAAACAAAAGCATTTATATTTCTGCTAAAAAACCAAACTTAAAAAAGAGAGTAGCAGGGAAGAGGTAGAAGCTTAAAATAACTCAAATAGAGAAAGAACAAAAAAACACCCAAAAATGGATTGAGATCCTCTACCAAGCTAGACGCATGCAGTTTACCAGCTAATAACCAGGCAATACCGGACTCGGAATCTCGGCTGTTTATGAAAAGACAATGGTCCAGATTTGGCCACATCATCTAAGTCATAGTCGTCTTCTCCACAAAAATAGAAAAGAGATTCAAAGGGATTTCACAGAGCCCGCGCCGGACGGTCGGTCTCTGGCGGCCGCCGCCAGAAATCGTCATTATGAAAGTAGTGTGAGTGATTTTTTGTTCTATTATGCAAATACAAGCAAAACCCAGAAACCAAAACCGAAAATCACAACAATCACAGCCCAAGAACATTTTTTTGGAAAACCCAACAAGAAAATAGCTCAAAGAAGGCGACATTACCTCGACTTCGTCATCAAAAATAAGCTTTTGGGTCGCTCTGCACTTTCTCTCCCTGAGAGAACCCGAACCCGGCTCCGGCTCCTCATCAATGTCCATGACCGCCATTGAAACGGAGCAAGAATGAGAAAGGGTTGATTGAGAAGGCTTTGGGTCTATGTAATTTGGAAAGTGCAAGAATTTTGGTCCAGAAATTCAGTGGACATTGGACTCTCCTATTGGGCTTAAATCTCTCACTCTCCTCACTCGAATTTCTTTGACACCAAGAAACAGACTCAGCCGCAGAGAATGGTACTCCGACAGTCTGCCATTGTCACCACGTAACTAAAAATCCTGCTCCTGTCTCTCACCTTTGCCACGTCATCACTGTTGGTACGGAACCATGACTTGGCAGGATACCATGTGTTCGCTGCGTCTCTCTCATCGTACATTTTATAATCCCTCACATTAAAATGAATTTAAATTTCGAGAAAAAAGAGTTAGTATTAATACACGTTTCTTCTTTTAATATACTTTTTGATTATCAAAAAAAAAAAGAAATCCGAGTGATCCTGTGGGGTCAGGTTCAGAGTATGAGAGGGAGTGATGTTGGAGCCTCGATGTGGACTGTTGGATGTTGGGCTTTAGGGTTTGTGATTCTCGCAGTGAGTCATCAGCCGTTGGGTTAATCCGTATGGTCCCGGGTGAAGAAAAATGGAACAGAAGAAATAGCTGCTGATGGGGAAAATTTCTGAAGACAGATTTTAATGTAAAATCAATTTCATATCTGAGTAAAATATTAAATATATGTATCTTCCTGGCTGAATTAATTTTTTTTTTTATAATTTATATTAGATTAAAAACATCAATTCAAAATATAAAAAAATGCATGATAATGGGCCGGGATTTTGGAGATTTTTTAATTTTTTTTAGGAAAATATAGGTCAAAGTAATGCTCTACATTCCATTATCCGTAATTTCATATTCACCAACCCGTTGACCTTATTCTTGGGGATCAAGAAATTGTTAATTTGTTTGAAATGAAGACCTGCGTACAATTAATATTGGATTATTATATCTAGCGAGCATATATGTTTGGTCCTAAGAATCGGGTGAATATGTTGCATGTTGATTTCTTATTCTTGGAAACCAAGAAATTGTTAAATAACCTACAATACCGGATTACGTCTAACGGCTTTCTTGATTCCTAATAATCGAATGAAAATATCGCTACATAATGAGTCATGAAAGATATATAGAACTACATGTATGTAAAAATTAATTTATTTTCTTCATTTTCATGAGTTTCTGCCCCCAGCTAGAACTTTCCCTAACTAGTCATTCATTGATCCTTTGAATACCGTAAGTCATGCATTCATTAAATTTCATGAACTGCCTTCCTTTTTAATTTTATTTTGGCACACAAAAAATTCCCATATTATTATCACCAACGCCCAGAAAATGTGCTATGTACTTGCTCCAAAAATAATAATATATGTAAATTTGATTTTTGAACAGGTATTTTTCATGAAAAAAAAATGGAAATATACGTAACCAGCGTGGATAATATAATCCGAGTTTCTTTTATACAAATTATATTTTCTTCGATTTAATTAATTTAATAAGGTGGGAAATTCATATTCAATACCTCAAACGTATAAAGAATACACATTTGTTATAACCAATGCGTAATTACACCAATTGCATGAAAACTATGTTGCCTCATTCTAAAATTATTCCCATTGAGCTCCACCACTGCTATGGACTAGTGATATTCTTTTTTACACAT
Source organism: Oemleria cerasiformis (assembly GCA_037349345.1). Classification (NCBI taxonomy): domain Eukaryota; kingdom Viridiplantae; phylum Streptophyta; class Magnoliopsida; order Rosales; family Rosaceae; genus Oemleria; species Oemleria cerasiformis. The sequence continues at coordinate 3,660,232 of JAZGTL010000006.1, forward strand.
TATGTGAGAGATCCTGAGTTCGACTCTCGTAAATGGCGAGGTCAATATACAATTTTTATATTGTAATTGTATATATATACAAGTAATATATGTATCAAACAAAAGACCTGGTCAAATTAAATCTCTGCTAGCCTGCATAGTCTTCAACCTACTGACTCTTCATCAAATCAATTTTCAATTGCACAATTTCTTCGAGTGCTTGAAAAGGTTGGAGCTACATTAACAAGCCAGAGCCACATAAGGTGTAAAATAAAAATTTGGCCACAACATTATAACACGTTCATTCATATTTTAATAAATAATACTTGCATCCCACCTCTGGGGTAACTCCTGGTACCACAATTTCGATTTATATAATAATCCTTATTCATATATGTTCATAATCGGAATTGTTCAACTTCTAAATCATCTTTTCAAGATCATTTGAAGTATGGTAGCTAGACATCCCTCTCATCTCGTTGCGTAGTGCAAAGTTCCGAATTCGAGTCTCATTAGGGTTTCAGGTTTGAATATCGTAAAGAGCGAGATTAATACCCAATGTGTATAAGGCACGTAATCCTCTCTTCTAATATCATAAATTGTATAGAAAAAAAAATCTACTCAAAATTAATTGATAACATGCAATAATATGACATTTTTGTTTTTTCACATTCTCGCAACCAAATATTCATACTTATACATATTTAGATTTTCGTGCTTATTGAGAATACAAATTATAGTTCTTTCGAGTTTTCTTCAAACTCCAAGCATATGAAGAAACATATAAGCTTTACTTAACGTGACTACACGTCAAAAAATTTGACCTTGTGAACTCAGTAAAGATAAGCATATGAAGAAACATATTAGTTTTACCTAACGTGACTACACGTCAAAGAATTTGACCTTGTGAACTCTGAAAAGGTATAGATTTTGTTGCAGAATTTGTTATGATTTCAGCTGGCTGGCCCATCTGCCAAAGGAAAGATCCCTTCAACCTCAAGTTCAAAATTTGAAGGGTTTTTATGTCGATGACTCCTTGTTCTTGAAACTTTGAAAGTGATTGTTTTGGTATTATATATATCTACCAGCAAGATATTGAGATTCTGACCAAAATGTGTATCAACAAGACGCTAAAAAACGAACACAAAGAGCCAGAAACAATAACAAGTGATTTGAAAAGAAAAAACAAAATGTAAGAAAACAAATTAAGACCGATTATAAAGTTATTGCAAGTGAACATGTTATACTTAATTTCTTAGAACTTTCTAGTCATTAACCCTTGACAAGGATACTTCATTCTAGGTGGATGCGCTCATTCTTCTTATAATTGATGATTACCGAATATATATTCTTCTTATTCAAGTAACCAAATTGATAGTTCACCGTAAATACCTGAACTGTTATAAAAAATGTCGATTGTTTTGGAACACACAAATTCGGTAATTAATCATAATGGGAACGAGCACATCCACCTTAGAGTGGATGCAAGTATTTTTCTTATATTGTTTTTATATGGGATTATTCTTCTATCATTTTTGTCTGCGGAGAGTAATTTTAGATTTAAATTTGACATACCATGTGAAATGGATTACGTAATTAAGTGATTCATTATTTTTGGAATATATTTATATATAGTACAAATTATTATTCGCTGAATTTCACTATTTTTTTTATCAAACAAAAAATGAACCATTCAAACTCGATACTCTTTTAAAGATTAGAAAAGAGAGATTTCGTTAAATAAAAAACGAAACGGTTTAGGATAGAGCAGACATAAAAAAAAATAAAAACAAAAGAAAAAGAAACATGGTGTCTTTTAAAGCCCACTATTTTCTCTGTGTATAGCCCAAATACATATTTGATGTTGAGGCCATTAGCATATCATGAATTCATCACCATGGATTATCTAATTAAGCTTGAATTTCTCAAGCCCAACTTTATACCCTACACTCTTTATATCCTGCTGCACTTGCTCTTGAAAATCACTGTAAGTAAAGGGCTTGTATTTTGAGCTTCGAATCACACTGCCTTCACCTGGAAACACAAAGTAGCAAACTGAAATCCTCTCCTTCCCCTTGTTCACCCTCACCCTGTGCTTCACGCTCTTGTATTTGTCGTCGCTTATCGCCTAAATTCAAATCATTCAACTCAATCCGTTAAAAAAAAAAATTAATCGAAAGATCTAAACGATTAAAACATAATATATGCGCATGTGAACGATTGACGTTGGAGCTGACCTGCATCATATCACCCAGGTTGACAATTAGGGTGTTGGGTATTGGCATAACAGCGAGCCAATCATTGTCCTTGAGGACTTCGAGTCCACCGATTTGGTCTTGGTTAAGTATGGAGAGCACAGAGCTGTCAGTGTGGACTTCCATGCCGCATGCAGAGCTAGGGTTTGAGCATGGAGGGTACCGGTAGACACGTGCGCAGCCAGTAGAGCATGATAGATTGGACTTGGAATGTAGGGGATCCAAGCCCAGGTTCTTTGACATGGCCTCGAATAGAGTTGTGGCAAGTCGGCCTACGTGCTTTCCATATTCTTCTAGCACAAGGCTTAATTATCAATTCACAAACAAAATTATACACCTTTGTTAAAACAAATTTAATAAGTATAAATGGCTCAAGCAAATAATCATTTTATTTTATTTTTATCTGATAAATAAATTATATGCGTACGTACTTACTAATAAATTATAGTTTCTCTTCGTTTATTTTATTTTTAATGGGAATTATTTCTTATTTCTTGAATGGATCTTTCGACATGTATAACAAACATAATTAAAGCTAGTATTATACTAATTTGTAGTTAACAAGAAATGACTTGTTACCAATACCAATAAGGAGTCGGCCCAAGCGTTAGCATATAATAATATTGTTCTATAAACTTTTAAATGAACACAACAAAAAATAAATTTGTTTATGATTAAAGTAGAAATAATTAGACTTTTCTTGTTTTGTTTTACTCCCCGAGGGCCATTTCAACTTTTCATCATCTACTACACTCATCAAGAAGTTAGTGCGTAAGAAAGAATATTAAATACGTTCGTTTAAAAAAATAACAGTTTAATCGTATTGTAATATATATAACATCATGTATATCCTTTGTAGTTAACGGAGAATAACTGGTGATAAGCGGATTCCTGAGAGAGAAGACAATGTTTCTAAATGAAGAACAGAATTCCAGTGAAGAAAATTGAATAATACTGATCGAGTACGTACTCCAATTACCTGAAAGAAGAGATGATGGGGTGATGAGGTTGAAATTGGTTGAGCCGGGCTAGAGGCACGCTGAGGCCTTCAACCAAATTGACATTCTGGAGATTGGTGCTTGTGCCCGAAGGATTAAGGGCAGGGGTGCCCCAGAAGTAGGACAAGGGGCTAGTGATTAGGGTCTGTTTGGACTCAAAGGGCAGAGCAAAAACTCCTCTGGCATGCCCTTCAAGGTGGCTCAAGAGGGCATGAGGAACCCCATGGTTCACCAAACGAAAAATGCCCCAATGCTTACAGGCCTCCTCAAGGTCCTGCCCAAGTGTAGGGCTTTGGAGATCCACCGAGGGTATAGGATCATCACCCGAACCGTGGACGGGGCTGGCGGCGTGGGTTGAACCGGCGGTCTGGGTGGGATTAATATTGGCCAGTGAACGGAAGGGAGGAGGGTACGATTCGGAGGTCATTTTTGTTTTGTGATTAATGGGGGTGGAAGACATGTAGACAGTGGCCAGGCTGCTGCTGCTTATAGGCAATGTGAGCAGCCAAAGAATGTGACACTCACCATTTTTTAATTCAGCGAGACATCACACATTTGTTTATTCTTGGAGTGGGACCCAGGACATTGTTTTTTCCTGCAACTACATTCGGAAAACTCGGCAATTGAGTTAAGTTATATATTGAGTCCGATCAATAAATATCAAGCACGGTATTACAATGAAAAATACGAGATTTCCAGAGGAATAAATACTAGGGGCGGTAATATTATTGGTGGAACAAAATATTGTTTGTTTGTATGTGTTTTGCAGGTGACACGTGTCCTATGGTCCCTCTTTTACTTTCCTGCTCAATGACCCCAGAAATCTAAAGAAAAATTAGTGACCCATAAGGATTGTAAAGGTGACTCATGAAAAAATCAGTCGAAATGAGTCACTGTTTTAATCCTTATGGATCTGACCACATGTTACATGCATGTCCGATTTTCACTGCTGCATGTTTTAACCAATTCCAATTGTATGGGGAGTATTTTTGCTCATCAGTCCATACAAATGAGCTTTAATTAACCAAAGTTTATAATAATATTGATTAATTATTTATAATTTAAGACAGGAAGAGAAAACTATTTCTTCTTGATTGTCTCAATCAAACCCTGAATCTTAATATTGCTAATTTCCAATTAGAGGGTGATTCGAGGACTCTTATTGATGCGGTTAATGAATACATCTCTATTCATTGGCGTCTCTTCATGGTGGTTCGGCGCGTTAAGGCCATTAGGAGACGATTCCGTTTGATATCTTTCAAGCACTTTTATAGGGAGGCCAACTTCTTGGCTGATAATCTTACTAAACTTGGTCATGATTGCAGCGAAAAGCTTAATTAACGCTCGTTTCTTCCGATTAGAGCTTGTAATACGTGATTATTTGATTTTGTTTATGATTATTATTCTCGCAGTTTTTATTTATAATTTATTTTTTTCGTAACAAAAAAAATTATTAAAATAATAAAAAACTAATTTTCCAAAACCATCTTCATCTTCTTCCCCCACTCACCCAAAACTCTAACCACCGTCACTAATTTTACAAAAAGTTTGAGATAGATATGAAAAAATATTTGAATTTTATCACTTATCCTTGGGATGATTATTTTAATTTACTTAGCTCACCAGATATTGGAAAGGGCAATTCAGAGTAAAATTGAATAATAGTGTAAGATCTGAAATTGATTACTGAAAGGACAATTGTACCCTTTTATGCTTCTTTCATGATATGAAAATCAAATGGCACCATTTGGGATTGGACTGTTTTGTTGAAACTGATTATGTTGTCTTTTTAAGAGATCTTTGGCACTTTTAAATGGACCCACTGTGCCAGTAATAGTTTAATAGTATTTGTATATCTAGAAAATTTTAAATTCAATTTTCGTCGGGTAAAGTGGAAAATTTTATGTTCAATTCTTATTGAATGAGGTCGAAGATTTTGGGTTCGATTCTCATCGAATAAAGTCGATATTCAATATTTATATAATATAATTTAATTATTTAATATTCTTATGAATAAATAAATAAATAACTGGACCCACGGTCCATTTTATAAAGTCATTGAAACTAGACATTTTCCCAGACAATATAACTTTCCCACGCTAATTATTATATTATTTTAAAAATATCGTAAATCTACAATATGGCTTTCGCATTCTTTGTCCCCATATTAATAGTAAAAGACGTGGTTTTGTTTACACAAAAATGGAGACCTAGACGATCATCTTCAATTATTGACTCTTTATTACTTCTGGCCATATTGAGTCGAAATATCGAAATTATACTATTTTGATATGAAAAAAAATATCAAATAGTTAAACGGATGGAAAATTAGTAAGGTATTGAAACCGAATCGATTTGATTCGGTACGATTTCGGTTCTGGAATTTAAAAAACCGTCTCATCTCGTATCGTATCGAATTAAAATTTTTATTTTTTCATATAATTAAAAACCTAATACTATTAGAAACTTTATTCTGACGAAGTATTCTCCACTCCCTTGGTCCATACCAGAGACCACGTCGGATCCGAAATCCTCCATGGAATTCTTCTCATCATGTAATTGTGACAAGTTGCTGTCGCTGGTATTATCAGATGCAGTAATAGGATGAGTTTGGAGGCGGCGTAGGAGAATAGCAACCGTTTTGGCATCCCTTTTCATGCGTGCATGGAATAAACGGTTACGGTGTTGGTGTTGCGAATGTTGTGATGAAGATATCATAATCTTATCTCTGTGAATCGCCTTCAGTTTCCATCGTTTGATCCCAGTTTCATCCTCTTCTTCATCTCCATCGTATAATTTGGCAGCTGGCCTATCATTCATTTTCGTCGTCATTGCCGCAATTGTTTCCTTTACATTCAGCGCTTGAAACTCGGGATAACTTGTGATGTTCGTGGCAGCGCATCAGCTCCTACAATGGAGGACGAGGAGGAGAACTGCAACCACCATGGCTAGTGATACACCTGCAGCTTCCTTCACGCCTATACAGATCCCATGCTTAATTAATTTCCTAACTATCAATTGCTAGCTAGTAATCATCAAGCTACCGAAAACCATAACATTTTATTCAATTCCTTCACGCTTACAAATTTTATTCTGTCATTCTTTTACAATTCCATAAAATTTTGACTTAAAATCGAACCATATCAAACACAATCGATTCGGTATGATCCGGTTTCATTTTCATATTGGGGAATACCGAACCAGTTAAATTTAAACGGTATAGTTCCAGTATCGATCTAATACCAAACCGTAACCGGGGCTACTCTTTACAATCTAGTTTTACAAATTAATAGTATATTTTTTTTAAATTTTGGAAACGAAAAATTTCAGTGTTGTATCGATGACAAGAATGTTTTATATTTGTCTGGAATTTCGGGATATAATTGCCTAACTCATTTTATGACTTTCTTAAAAAAGAAGAAAAGAAAAAGACAAAATCTAAATTCAAACGACGAGTAACGTAGTCAGGAATTAAGTTGAGGGAGAGTCTTTCAACATTATATATATCAAACTAACCAAAAGATAAAAAACATCACATCATATTACTAAATTATTACATTAATAGTTATCTTCGACGAATTCTCATCTTTTTAAATCGTGATACCTCGATTAACATTTGCTTATCTTTTGTGATATTTTTCCAAAATTGAAAGCATATTAATTCAATTTAAATTCAAACAATTCAAATAGAAATTTATGCATGTGAAATATAATAGAAGTAAGAAATCACAACAAAAAGTTCATCGTGCAAATATTAATAAATAAATTAATTTAACAAATTCAAAATTGTAAAGGAAAAAAAACACTCGAATTAGAATCAATTCAATACTTATTTAAACAACATATATTATATATAAGCGAAGGAGGAGCTCAGGAAATAAAAATGTCCAAGAAAGAAAGGAAAATAGACAAAGGCCCAAAGTAATAATATAATACCTATCGGCCCAAAGAATAGGCCCATATTTACAATACAAAAGGCCAACTCATAGTGGATCAGGCTACCATTACCGACTCGGAATCTGGATTCTTCTGAAACATCAAAAGCATCTCTCTTTCCTTTTTTACACACAATAGTGTTCGCTGGAAATCAGGGTTCTGCTGAAGTGTACTCAACGTTCGGCGCCAATTAGCTCCACCGAGAAGTTGAGAACAACTAAACCTACTCTCTACGGCGCAGGTTAGCCCTCTCCGAGAGTTTTTTTATGGATTTAGTTATGTTTATGACCATCGCTTATGCCTTATGGGTTTGATTTAAAAACTGTATTTATTGTTAGGAACTTTTTGAACATTTGTGTTGGGTTTAGAAATTTTATAGGAATTTCAGGAATTTACGTTAGTTGGATTTCTTGTAGCTATTGAATCTGCTTGGTGTTCTTATCATGCTTTGTGATCGTTGATACTTGGAGATACTTTGATTGAATTTGATGGGTCGTGTATATTTAATTGGCTCTGTTTGCCCAGAAGTCTCTATATAATTATTTTTATTTGACAAAATTTGTTTTTGGTATTAGGGTAAGTGGGATTTTCGTGTTCCCTCCAGAATTTTTGTATGAAATGTTAACCATTTTAGGTAAATTCTTAGGGTCTTGGCTTTGTCATTGATTTCCTTAGCAAATGAGTTTGCTTGATGTTTGTATCACGTTATGTCTGATGATAATTGGAGATTCTTTGATGCCATTTCGTTATATTTATACTTTGATTGATCGGTGATGCGAATGTAATGTGTTATGTTTGCACAAAGTTCATGTTTTGGGCAATGTGTTCTTGCTCCATATGATGTTAATGTGAATAGTCGACAGTCTAACAAAATAACATGTTAAATGAGCGTTGGGATTTACAGTAGTTCAACATATATTTGTCAACATGTTGGGTTAGATTAGACTGTATGACAAGAACATTCTAATCTTCATGTATTTGTTTCTTTGAACAGTACTTTAATGCTTGAGCTTTGTCGTGTATATAAGAAATCAGTTTTCTTCCTCCCTTTGCTGCCCTCAAGTCTAATGAGGCCGGCAGTCGATTGAGTTTATGTTCTCTGCAAGTTACTCACTCTCATACAAACTTGGCCATTTTACAAGAATGCCATCTACCCATGTGAGCTTCTTCTGAGGTCTTTGTTGTTCTATCGATTGTTGCTATGATTGGCAGGTTGTTTGTTTTTTCTTGGGCTTTTGATGGCTTGGTGTTGTTCCTGTCTGCGTTTTGTAGTCTGGATATTTCAATAATCTATTCAGTGCCCACAAAAACTCCAATTCAAATGCTAATAATACCGATTTGATGTCTATGCAGATCATCACAGAATAGTAAGCGATGGCCAAGCATCACCCTGATCTGATTATGTGCCGGAAGCAACCAGGGATCGCCATTGGCCGGCTGTGCGAGAAGTGTGATGGCAAGTGTGTGGTCTGCGACTCCTACGTGCGCCCTTGCACGCTTGTTAGGGTTTGTGATGAATGCAACTACGGATCTTTTCAGGGCCGTTGTGTGATCTGCGGAGGAGGGGGAATTTCGGATGCATACTACTGCAAAGAGTGTACACAACAGGAGAAAGACAGGGATGGATGCCCCAAGATTGTTAATTTAGGGAGCGCCAAAACCGACCTCTTTTACGAACGCAAGAAATATGGTTTTAAGAAAAGATGATGCAAAATGTGGACCGGTGTGCTTGGAGATTGAAGGTATTATATAAACATTTCTACTCCTTGTTGTATTTGATTACTTGTAGTCCTTATGGTTCAAGACATTGAAGCTTGTGAGGGTTAGATACATTTTGTATTGAAAGATAGTAGCCCTCCTTGTTATATCTAAATTATTAAGTTTAATTATCACGGATATTTGGATCTTTGTATCTACATGCTCGCGAGTGATTGTTTGGATATTTGTATCTACATGCTCGTGAGTGATTGTTCTATGAAGATTTGTGATGTCAACAACGATTTTACATAACCACAAAAGGTTGGCTCAGTGGTTAGAGCGTTCTCAGGCTCGGTATGTTCCTGGTTAGTCATGAGTTCGATTCTTTTTGGGTTATATCCTGATTGTGGCAAGGGGTGCGTTGTAACGCGTGTGTGAGTCTTTTTGGCCTCCGACGCAGATTAGTCATTGGTTGTCAGCTTTGAGATATTGCGTGTCAATGACAAAAAAAAAAACAACGATTTTACATGACTAGTTAAAGATCATATGTGCTTGAGAGCACTTAGAATACGATTTAACTGTTTGTCGTTGAAGATTTGTGATGTTAACAACGATTTTACATGACTAGTTAAACACCATACGTGCTTGAGAGCATTTAGAATACGATCTAACTGTTTGTCGTTGAAGATTTGTGATGTCAACAACGATTTTACATGACTAGTTAAAGACCATACTTGCGTGAGAGCACTTAGGATACGATCTAACTAGATAACGATTAGACGTGAAACTTATAAATTTACGATTAGATGTGCCTAGGAGTGCTTAAAATCTAACTGGTTTATGGTGATGGGTTTAACAAGGCTTAAACCTAACTAGTTAATGCTTTCATGCATGATTAATTATCATTACGATCTAAACCATTCATTTTTTAAACTCACCTAAATACATGGCACATATGCATATAATTAGCAGTATTGAATGAAGAAAGCAACTTCCTTTGGTGGTAAAGGAGAGTGGTCGACATCAACCTCGTTGACCTTAAAAGATCGTCTTCTTCAGATGCACTCACAGTCACCAGCTCCCCTTTTTTCTTTCATGTGTGAACGTGACAACCGTGAACCATGGTTTACTTGTGACCCTCGAGTTTTCATTACTTTCTTTATCCAAGCTTCTGCATTTTATATCGGTTACATGTATAGCAGCAAACCATCGGTTATGTGCCACGTATTATTTAATTCGTCTACCAAGACTATGTACATATATATATATAGTTTTATTCACCCTATAAATACAGCCTTCTTGCGACGAGCCTTGATCAATGAAAGAGATGATCAGGGACATGGGATTTGGAGATAGTCGTCGGCTGTGCTTATGTCTCTTGCTTGCCGTGGCTCTCATCTCATTCTCCTCTGCCCGAAACACCGTCGTATTTTCAGGTATGTATTCATTCCCTTCTCGCTAAAATCACATATTGATACGTATGTATGAAGAAATTTCATTTCCGTCCTCTTCAATATCCGCTTAATTATAAAGAGGAGTGACGATGACTTGTGAATATGACATGGTTGATTTCGGAAAGATCGATCATCAACACCATCACCAAAACCATGTAATGGCTAGTCTGCTTCTGTAAAACTAAAAACTACTAATTAATATAGAGTTGCTTAGTATAAAATGAATTAGCTAATTTATGATTAAGATGAATCTAGAGTGATTAAGTATTGATTAAGCTTAATTAAGCAGCAGCGTCAGGTATCCGTTGTTTGCGTTTGGAGGCTTTGGAGTTTGTGAAACACCAGCTACATGATCGCATGCATCCACATTTGTTTGTCTCTGAAAATATATTTTCCTATTTCTATATTTGCTAGTGGTGCTACACAAATTTCAAATTTTGTTTCCTACGAAAAATGCCCCCACTAATTACTGATTGTCCCTATTTTTTAATAGTATTTATTTTAAATATTAAAAAAAATGAGATTTCAAGTTTGAATTTTTAAAACGAGATAATCCAAATTACGTTAATTCTTTTATTCGTATAATAGTATATAGATACAATGTTCGCTTGTCAAACTACCTACCTCGCATACCAAGAAATATTACTACAAATTATATCAATGAATGAAGGCTAAGTTTTCTTTCTTTATTTTTCTCTGTGTGTTGGTGTGTGCTTGGTTTACATTATTGTAGATGATGAGGTGGAAGTGGCCATGGAAGGAAGGTCTTTGATGGTGAGGCTAAACGACTACAGTGATCCGACCGCCAATCGCGGCCACGATCCCTCCTCTAAAGTTAAGACTGGTCGCGGCGGTGGCCGGAAGGGCTAAATAACTCATACATTGCCGACCAATTCACCAAGGCTCTTGTTTTGCATTGCATGTGTGAGCTTATATATATATATATATATATAAACAATACTTGAACGTCAAATAAAAATAATTAGGGTTATTTTTATCCCATTTTTATTTTTTTTTATTGCATTAAGTGATGGTGGATGACATGAACCTACCTGATGAACACATGCATAATCGTTTCTTTACCGTGAGACACTATGAATAACAACCTATTATTGTTTTGTTGAAGAATCTCACATCGAAAACATAGGAACAAATAAATACAAATATATAATGAATGGTTTAATTTTCAATAACATCGAGGCATTTAATGATAAAACTCCATCCATGTCGAATTGTACAAGTGATACGGGCAAGTTACGACATTATCCCTGCTGGAAGGAATCGGTTGTTGGCCCGACTCTGCATGAAAGGAGTGAGCCGCTGGTCTGTCAGTATCGGGGTAGGCCGCTGGCTGGACTCTACACGAAAGCCTTTTGTGATAATATCCACACATCAGATTATACATATATGGCTAGTATCGCTGGTTGGGGACATCATTGATGTTGGAATTTAATAATTACGTTTTTAGTAAATTTGGATTAACTAAAAAGATAAAGTGGATATTTTTTTTTTTACACTTCAATTTAAATCTCGAAACTATATAATAATTTGACAAAAACGAATACAATATGCATTTTTCTCATTTCCAATATCCTTATATTAAAACAAAATTAACGAGGTTTCACCAAGAATGAAACGCTAGAAACGGGAGGCCAATAGAATATCAATGCTCATCCGAAAGTTTAGCTTCAAGCGAAGACGCCAGGTGTCGCCACTTGTAATATTCCGAGATCTGCCACGTGTGCAAGGATGCTATTGACTTGTTAAGATTGCAAACACCCTGTCGCAAATTTTAGCTAAACGACACTCTAAATTATTGGAAGCTTCCTCTCTCAACCTTTCTTCAACCTCATGTATATGAGCTACAGACCACTCTGTGCGTCACTCAAAACGGCGTCGTAGCGTACGAGAACACTATGTCTTGGTTCAGAAGCCTCATCCAAGTCTCCGGCACCGCCAGATCATCAGCCTCGTCATCAAGCCGACACAGAATTTCCGACCCATTTTGTTATACTCTGCTCTCGCGCTTCAGCACCGACCCGACCCCGACCCATGAGACCCGCGCTCCTCAGCCGCCGACCAAGTACTCGGGTCTGGGCCCAACGAAGCCCGGGGAGAAGCCCAGGGTCGTCGTGGTGGGCTCGGGTTGGGCCGGGTGCCGATTCATGAAAGGTTTGGACACCAAGCTTTACGACGTCGTTTGCGTGTCGCCGAGAAATCACATGGTCTTCACGCCTCTGTTGGCGTCCACCTGTGTTGGGACTCTGGAGTTCAGGTCCGTCGCCGAGCCAATTGGGAGAATCCAACCTGCTATTTCTCGAGAACCCGGGTCGTATTTCTTTCTTTCTAATTGCGTTGGCGTTGATCCTGATAAGCATTTGGTTCGTCTGTTTCCTTATTATTTTATTTTTTTTTGGATTTTGGGTTTTGATGAAAAATGTGTTGATAAATAGTGAATTGGGTATTTTAGATTTAGTAACTTTGTAAATAAAGTTCGGATCTTTTTGTAAAGACTCACTAAGTATGAAATTGTTACTTAAACTGTTTCATAAAAAATGTGAATTAAGCTTATGAATTTTAAATAGTTGGTAAAGTTTGATTATTATTTTTTCAGCTAAAAGTAAACGTATTTGATTCCAAGATTCTGATGGGTAATGTATGTTAATGAGCAAGTGCTACAGTAGTGATACATTTTAGAGTTACATGATATTTGAGATTATGTGGATTTTACAATGCCCTTACTTGCAAGAAATTGTGTGGTTTTGGGAAATGCAGGTGCAATGTGAGACTGTAACTGATGGAGCTGAACCCTTGAAGCCATGGAAATTCGAAATTTCGTACGACAAGTTGGTAATTGCATTGGGAGCAATGCCAACTACTTTTGGAATACATGGAGTAGAAGAACATGCAATTTTTCTTCGTGAAGTCCACCATGCCCAAGAAATCCGCCGGAAACTGCTCCTAAACTTGATGCTGTCTGATGTACCTGGTACGCTACTGCAGTTAGATTTAGTACTTGACGACAAAAATTACATGATACGAGTATGACCTCTCATTGTGTATTTCATATGATTTGGTTTGGAGGCAGGTGTTTCGGAGGAAGAGAAAAGTAGACTCCTGCACTGTGTTGTTGTAGGAGGTGGTCCCACTGGAGTAGAGTTCAGCGGTGAACTTAGTGACTTTATTCAGAGAGATGTTCGTCAAAGATATGCCCATGTGAAAAATTATATTCATGTTACCTTGATTGAGGTTTGTCCATTAAAGCCTTACTGATCAATCATGTTGAGTACTTCTGCCATCTTATCTTTTGAAAACTTAAGCTTCCAGCTGTATATATATTGTACTAGGAAAGTAGATTATAATTTCAGACTTGGCAAAGATGTTCGAGAGAAAGTACGGAAACTGATTAATGTTCATGTCTTAACAGGCAAATGAAATATTATCATCTTTCGATGATCGCCTGCGGCATTATGCTACAAAACAGCTGACAAAGGTAAGAGATATTTTGGTCATATTAGAACCTATTGACCTATTACTATGCTTGTTCTTGTTTTTGATTGTGCACTTCCTGTGCTCATGCTGGAATTCTGGTCTGCCTTTATATGTGACGGGGAACCCTTGTTTCTAGTTTGTACAATTTGTGTGAGTGTGACTATCTTTTCCCTATCACGGGTGCTGCAAGGATTTTAGTTTTGGGGGGAAAATTGTTGACAATTTCTCTTCTGTAAAGGCTACTTTAAATGCTAATAACTTGGTAGATATTGGAATGATAGCTAAAGTTTATTTCCAAATCTCTGGATATGGTCATTGTTCATTTGTTTTTTTCAGTCAGGAGTTCGTCTTGTTCGTGGGATTGTCAAGGATGTCAAAGATCAGAAGATAATTCTTAATGATGGCACAGAGGTTCCTTATGGACTGCTGGTTTGGTCTACCGGTGTAGGTCCATCTCCTTTAGTGGACTCCTTGCCACTTCCAAAAGCTCCTGGTGGAAGGTAATACTCTATTTTTCTTCTAATCAAACGAATTTATTCCTCCTCTCAACTATTGAAGCTTCTAATGAATCTAAACTGATGTTGATTGTTATGATCTTCATCTGAGTTTTCATAAATTTTATACCTTCTGGTCAAATTTAACTTCCCTACTTTTCCTGAGACTTCAGTTTTAAATTGTTTGATTTGCCTCCTCTGCGTTATATATTGTCTCATTTAAAAAATTTCTATACTTACTTTGTCATATGACTCATATCATAAGGTTTCAGCAAGTTTGTTGTCCATTTTTCCGTTCTTGTTTCCTATTTTCACTACCCAGCTTCTTACGTATGCTTTAGAAATAACATACCATGTCAGGGTAAGTTAATGAACAATTTCCGAATATTGCAGGATTGGTGTTGATGAGTGGCTGCGTGTTCCTACCGTGCAGGATGTGTATTCAATTGGGGACTGCAGTGGTTTTGTTGAAAGCACCGGAAAACCTACGCTTCCTGCCTTGGCCCAGGTGAGGTGTTAGGAGAAGAACTTGTGCTAGCGCCGATGTAGAATTGTTATGGACCTAGTCCATAGACTTTGGATCATGGCATTGATAGCCAACTTGTTATACACTGTTTCTGTTTTGGTACCGGACCTTTATGCGTCTCTATTTTCGATATTTGAAGGTGGCAGAGAGGCAAGGAAAGTATCTAGCAAATCTGTTGAACAAAATTGGCGAAGCTGGTGGAGGACGTGCCAACGGTGCCATAGACTATAAGTACGACGCTCCATTTGTGTACAAGCATTTAGGAAGCATGGCAACTCTTGGGAGATACAAGGCTCTTGTGGACCTCAGGCAGAACAAGGTGAGTTTGACGCCGCCGCAGCTTCCAAGCTTTTGCTGTTGAGCTGTGTAAGTTGAAGTTAACTAACATGTTTTAGCATTATCTTTGCAGACGGGCAAAGGCATATCTCTAGCTGGGTTTGTCAGCTGGTTTATTTGGCGATCAGCTTATTTAACACGAGTCTTAAGCTGGAGGAACAGATTCTATGTGGCCATTAACTGGCTTACAACGTTTGTGTTCGGGCGTGATATAAGCCGAATCTAGACTTGACATGGAAGATACCCAGCTAGTAGCCTGAATAAATACTAGCAGGCGATGGTGCTGTGGCAGCTGCAATAATGGTGTGGCGGCCACAATAATGATGTGGCGGTGGCTGCGGTGGTGAGATTGGTTTAATGACAAAGTTTCGGTTAATGATTGATGGCGGGTGTGGCTAATCCTGTTGAGCTACTTACCTGGGGAAAGAATAAGAATTGATGACGATTTCCTTTTTTTCGGGTAGCGTTATTTATTCACTATTTATAATTTAGATACATGATGTAAATTTTTACTAGTAATTGTGAATTTGCTTACAGAAATTAAGAAAAAAACACTTGCTATCACTTCTTGTAGAAAAGTTAAGTGAACAACTCTTAACTTGAGCTTTTCCAGGCTATAAGCTGTACCAATCTGAAGAGCAATACTTGAGCATGTTCAAGTTCCAACTACAAATCAGTGCAAAATGGAAAACGAAAACTAGTGTTAAAAGCAAAACATTCTATCGATGTTTATACTTCGGATAACAGTGATGAGTAGCAATTCGTGATGATATTCTGGGTTGAAGCCATGAACCCTAATATGCAAGTATGCCAGTATGCATGTTAGCAGTTCCGGCGAAATGCATTGAACCCCAGCTTGAAATCTAGGCCCATAAAGACTGAGCTTGCCCATCTGTGATTCTTGAACTACCCAACTTGCTGGAAATGATGTCTCTTAGTTCAATCTCTCCTGGAAATCTTCCCTCCTTAAGCTTAGAGAATACCTGAAAATACAGGAGAGCAAAGAAGCTACACTCAATCTTATAGCATCATTTAATAATAGCATTGTGGGGAAGGCCAACACCTTCTCCACCAAAGAAAATAACCGAAAAGCAATGAAATTTGCAGCTCGAAGCAAACTATAAGGCCAAAGAAAATAAAAAAGAAAAGGTTCACTCACCAACTCATCGTTGAGGTAAACTTCAAAGGCGCCAGTGCCTTGGAGGAAGGACTGCAAAGCATTTCCGAGAAGCCAAGTGGATGCAATGGTCCCAAATCGATTTGCACGCAGAGAATAGAACCATGGAGGGGGTGTCATCATTCCCAACATCGGAAAAATGTGCTCACCCGCCATCACAAGCCCGAAAACTCCAACTTGAGCAACGGGAACCAACTTGCTGAGCACACGTTTTGGAAGAGGAGCAGGATGATTCAAAAGAACGACATGGATTCCAGGAAACTCAGACTCCAACATCTTCGTTATGGTTACCGCATTCCCCCTACCAAAACCAAATTCTATTCATAAATAAAGATAGCTCAATTTCCACACCATTCAATCTAAAATCTACACAGCAAACCAAGTAGCAAACCACATGTGACATATCTCGTTTCCGAATAACTAATTGGAAAGAATTAAATCCCAGGTACAGATAAACGCATTCCAATTTCTTATGAAATAGCTGTTCTGATCATCGATCATCTCAAATCACAAACACATGCCAAATTCTATGAGCAGACGAATATAATTTGATGTAAGATTAACTACCCAATACAATAAAATCAGAAAATAACTTACTTGTAAGAGCAAGAGGTGCAAAAACTGATCTTGACTGTGCTGCCGACTCCGATTGCTCCGAAAGCGCTTGGTTTCTAAAATGAAACAAAAATGAGCAAATATGGTATCAATTAAAGAGAAATTGGGAATGAAAAAGAAGAAATTAGTTTAAATACCTGTGTGGGGAAGTCTTGGGCTTCTTTGGGAACTGGTGGAGGTTGGTGATGGTGGGGGTGATGATGATGGTGCGGAGGCTTATGGGAAGGAGGCGGCCCTGTAGTGAAGAGGCTTAGGAGGTCGGAGAAGAAGAGGACGAGTGGTAACCCTAGTAGAAGAATCTGTACCCGATCCATTGCTACAATATCTGCAGATTACAGAGAGAGTGAAAGAGAAAGGGAGTGTTGGAGAAGAAAATTGTTCTGTTGAGTCTAGTTGACTCGACTCAAGGTAGGAAAAAATCTTTGGGCATTTGGAGGGCTTGGGGTGCGTAAGCCCAAATCGTCTTGCGCTTACGGCCCATAACCATTTTTCTTATAACCAATAGGATAGGCAAGTTTCGGTTCTAAACTACTTCCAACAGATTTTTATGTACTCAAAATGTTTGTTGGTGGGCGGTAAAATAAAAAAATGGCTTATTACTTAAAATGCACCAACAACAAGTTAGTAATTCTCAAAATGCATCAATAATTGAAATTTGCCTCACTCTGCACCTAGAACATGCATTCTGTTACCTCCGTTGCACCATCCGTCAATCTCTGTTACTAACGCAATTAAAAATGATGATGAGACAGTAATATTACAAAATTTGTAGGGAAAATTAAGACATTTGTAATATTTTATTAAATTTAAACTAAAATTATTTTTTAAAATTAAAAAAAATTTTAATTACCCTTCCTTCCCCCACACAACACATACGTACGCAACCCTCCCCCTCTCTCCGCTCCCTCATTGCGCTTGCAACACCAGCCACTTATGTACCCCTCCACCCAACCACCATCGACCTCACCATCCCACGCAACCCTTCTCCAGGTCGAGACAACCTCATTCCTGTCACCCTCTGCCGTCGAAACACGTTGTGGAGGAGGAATCCCAACCGAGAACCAAGGTAGTCTCGTCGCCGTTGGCAACGTTTCCGGTGGTCCCAGGCTGCGAGATCACCTCCGTTCGACTCATCTGGGCAAGGCGAAGAGAACCTTGCCTTCCTTCACCGTCTTCGGTGCAACCGCACCACCACCGCCACCAACTCCAGCCCTGGAGGCTTACAAGGACGTGCCCTGTGGCTTGACCTCAATGTGCCACCCACTCTTTTGCCCGAATCCACCTTGCTCATCCAACCGACTTTCCTCACATCCACAAGCTCATCCACCAGATGGCCATCTTCGAACGCCTCACTGACTTCTTCGTTGCCACCGAGTCCTCTCTCTCTTCCACACTCTTCGCCTTGCCTAGATGAGTCGAACGAAGGTGATCTCGCAGCCTTGGTCCACCAGAAAAGTCACCAACGTCGGCGAGACTACCTGCACACTACCCAAAATGGATTGGGGTAGCTGCTTCATTAGCTCCTTTTAGTCAAGCGATTGGGGTAGCTGCTGATGGGTCATTTGATTTGGTATTGGGTCTGAATGTAGGGTTAGCAGGGGTGACGGGTTTGGAGGCTCGGGAGGAACTCGGGGGAGGTGAAGCCGATGGAGGTGAGGACGAATTGGACGGTGTTGGAGCCAAAACGACGTCGTTTTGGGTAGTGTGCAGAGGATAAAGGAGCAAATGACCAAAATGACTAAAATACCCTCCTACATAACCATCCTTAACATCGTTAGTAACGGTGTTGGTGAAATAGTGCAATATTTTTAACGGTGTTACTGTTCATAGTGCAAACTGAGGCAAATTTCAGTTCTGGATGCAATTTGAGAATCGCTGGCTTGTTCTGGGTGCATATGAAGTAATAAGCCTAAAAAAATCGACTAAAACCGAGCGAGTTAAGTGAGACAAAATAATTCCCCAAATCTTTTAAAAATTGAAACTAAAGACACAATAGCTTAAATTGAAGATACATGTTTGAAGTGAAGACGTAAATTATGTTTCAACATCACCTCTTATGGAGCTAAGAGTACAATTGGTGCAACACAAATTTGACTATTCATGTGATTTGACCAAAATGACTCTGCAATAAAATAAAAATTGATGTTAATAGAGCAGATAATTCCACATCTATTAACTTATTAACAACGGTGTATAAGAAACAAAACATTTTCAGAATCCTAAATCTGAGTAACATTGGTGGCCATTGCATGTTAATATATCTTTAGCCTAATTTAATTATTAATTATCATTAGACCTAAAACTTAGTCAAATTCAACGGATGCAGTCGCATAATATAATGTCGTTTTGATGTGGATAGATGTCGTTAGTCGTAACTACCAAACACCAATACGAACGACAAGAAATTTCCTCTTTGGTTTTTGGCGCCTTATTTTCTCTTCTGGGTAAATCTGCAACGTCTCTACGGTGGTAGAAAAATAATTTATTGTTTTTGAATAAATAAAAACCGTCGGATTGCAACTTGAAGCAACCCAGTGATGACGAAAGTGTATGCTCCACTGACGATTTTGACTTTTCCCGCAGCCCGAACTCCAAACGCGCCAATGCAATGACGTCGTCATCCCCGTCCTCCTCCGTCGCGTCGGCGCTGGACTCAATCAACGCCTCGCTCGCCGATATCTGCGCCCCTCACAACCAACCCTCATCCTTCGACCTCCCTCGCCGCTTCTCCGGCTTCGCGAGCCGCCTCCAGCTGTCCCTCACCCAGCTCACCCGCGCCACGCCATCGCTCGACGCCCTCCCTCCCTCCGTGCACACCGCCCTCAAGGGCATCGCTACCGACCTCGCCACCGCGCGGGAGACGCTGTCGTTTTACAGAACCAAGGGCAAGATATCCGTCCTCATCAACTGCATCTCCCTCTGCACTTCCCTTCGCGACCGTACCGTCGCCGTCTCCGGATGGCTCGCCCTCCTAGACGTCGCGATTCAGGAGCTCAACCTCCACGAGCTTCGCAAGAAGATCGCCGATCTCTCCAGAGACATGAAGCAAGCTGACTTCAAAGTAGGTAGTGAAATCACTGCACTTCATCTTCGATTTTTGAATTTGAATATTGAAATTGGGGATTTGAATGGATTTGTAGGTTACGGAGAAGGAAGAGAGAGTTCACCATACTCTACAGAAAGAAGGGCAAGCAACTCAATCGAAGACGAGCAAAGCTGTGGAGAGCGCGATAATAATGGACTTGGCTCGAGCGCTTGGAATCGATCCCGAGAATCACGACGAGCTCTCCAAACAGATCAGGCTGCTTAAAAACGACCTCGCTGCGTCAACTTCAGTGTCGGACCGACGGATTCTGTTGTCTTTGGAGAGAATTGTAGATAACTGGGCCGTCCGGCCCAGCATCTCGCCTTGGAAAACCGGAATGGAGTTCGAAGAAGACGAATTTCACATTTCGCCGTTTAAGAACTTTCTCTGTCCGTTGACGAAGGAGGTGATGAGGGACCCGGTGGTGCTCCAATCGTCGCAGACGTACGAGAGGACCGCCATTAACTTCTGGTTCGAGCGGTGTTTGGAGGACGGTCGAGACCCGACTTGCCCGGTCACGGGTCAAGCGCTCGGGTCACTGGAAATGAAGCCGAACATTGGACTAGCTGGGGCTATTGAGGAGTGGGTCAATCGGAATGTTGAGATTGTGGTGAAAATTTCAGTTCAACATCTTAGCAAAGAGCCTCCGGCGGTGGATTCTGTGGAGGGAGTGTTAGAGAATGTGTATTACATCTCGGAGGAGTATCCAAATTGTAGGTATACAGTTCGGAATGCTGGGATACTTGTGCTTATTGTTAAGTTGCTGAGGACCAATTCCAAGAGCATTGGGACAAATTTGAGAAGCAAAGCTCTCATGGCTTTGCTTAGCATGGCTAAGGATGAAGAAAGCAAGGTGGGTTTAATTTTTCTTCCACTTTGTCTAGCTTTTTTTCCTTCTAATTGATTAATTTTGAAGCAATGCTTGTTGATTATATTCATTCACGTGTGCATAAAAAGCAAGAATGCAACATACAGTAGCTTAAAATGGTTCCGAAATTGGGTGATGATTAGGCATGAGGTAGAAGGAACCAAAAACGAAGTTTTATGATGATTTTAATCCGTGTCTCCATTTTGATGCCGAAGTTTTTGCTCTGCTATGCCTGGACTAGAAATGTGAACTTAGAAATCGTGGTAACTTTGTGATAGTACTTATATTTTTTTTTCTTGTTCTTGTTAGAAATCATGGTGTCTTACATTTTTACGAGTTACTGATAGAGTGTGTTAAACATTTCTAGAAAATCATGCTTGAAGAGGGCATCACTAGATTGGCCATACATAGTCTTACCGGGAGCTCAGAGAAAGAGAGAGAGTATGCTGTGAAATTGTTACTTGAGTTCTCTAGTGATGATGCTTCTTGCACTAAAATTGCTTCAGAAAAAGGCGCGATGGTTCTTCTCTCAGGCATGGCAGGAAACGTGGAGCATCCTGGTTTGTCAAATCTAGCTGAGGAGGTATTAAATCGGATGGAGAAGGTGGACGATAATGTTCAGTATCTGGCTGCAGCAGGTAGATTTGAGCCCTTGCTTACTCGACTTTGTGAAGGTATTTCTTCCACTAGCTTTTCCTTTTCCATCTGAAAAATGATTTCATTGTCATGGATCATAGAAATTCAGAATTTTAAGTTTCTCAACATAATGGAATAAGAGCTGCAAGGAGCTTCACATATTATGGGTGATTCTGAAGTCTCTTTAGCAACAGGTTCTGACGATACCAAAATTAAAATGGCATCTATGGTGGGAAGCATGATCTTGACAAATAGCAGCAAGGAACAAATAGCCAAGCAAAGTGCGAAAATACTGGTTCAGATGCTATCCAAGCCAGAAGGGAGAGCACCAAGCTTGCAAGCATTGTTCAACTTGTCGGGTCTAGATGACAATGCAACCATCCTTGTTGATTCTCATGTACTTCCCATCCTTACCGACATCCTTTTCATTAACCAGCATACTTCACATGAATTGAAAGAATTGGCCGCATCAACAATTGCAAATATGGTATCAAAGCCAGGGCACTGGGAATTAGCATCTGCTGACAAACAAGGGCATTCTATGCAGTCGGAATCATTCGTATATAGTCTTTTAGGGTTTTTACCTCAAGCATCTCCTCGATGTCAAACTTCTATTCTCCATATCCTCTATGGAATTGCATCATCTCCCCAGGCATCAGGTAATTTTTCATTTCGTTTATGCATTGAGTAGGGTTCTTTCATTACCCATTGAACCATGCCTTCCTATAGGTATTCCTATTTTTCTTGATTGTATTGCCTTAACCTTGATCATATGTTCATATGTGTGGGCTTGCTGCTGTTATATTTCTCAAATTGCTAATCCCTTGATGTCCTGGAAAGTGTAGCCATTGTAGCCTTGTAGGTGAATTTATCTGCTTAGAAATAGTTTCTGTTTTGTTGGCACAATTTACCTGCCATAAACTGGAAATTCAGACAATTACCATGTTCTAACATCCATCCATGTTTTCTTGTTTATATTTCCAGCATCGGTGGCTTGTCATATAAGATCCGGGGAAGGGATTAAAACCATTTTACAATTTATCGATCTCCCAGAAGTTGATCGCAGAATTCATGCTTTTCGGCTTACAAGGCTACTCTCAGAAAGGTACGGTCAAGATATAGTTAATGAGCTAAGCCAAAGGCTATCTTACAGGCTTCCTCTGTTCAGAGACAAAGTATTAGACCCCCAATCGACTGATAGTGAGAGGTCTGATGCTGCATGCATACTCGCAAACCTTCCACTCTCGGGAGATGAAGTGAAGAAACTCCTGGGAGTTAGTTTTGTTAAATGGACAGTTACTACTCTAAAGAACCAGCGCCAGAATTCCGGCGGGAGGATCTCACGGTCTGCATCAAGCATGTTGGAAGGTCTTCTTGGTCTTTTACTTCACATTACAAGGAACCTCGACCCTCAAACCCTAGGCATATTCAAAGAGCATGGACTTATTAATATTTTGCATGATCAGCTTCATTATCCTTCAAACCCGAGAGTGAAACAACTAGCTGCTCTTGGGTTGAGAAACTTGTCTGAATATCGAAAGTCACAGGCGGCTGCAGAATCAGAGCCGCCACCTCCCCGCGGCTTCCTCTCTTACCTGGTCTTCATATGCGGAAGCAGCAGCAGCAGCTCTCACAAGCCCTTGACATGCCCAATTCACAACGCTTTTTGCGAAGAAGATAGCCAGCTGTGCTTGCTGAAGAGCAACTCCATCAAACCCCTTGTCGATCTCCTCAAACACGAGGACACGGGCGTTCAGATTACTGCGGTGGAGGCACTCTCCACGCTTGTAATAGACACTTCCAGTTCCAGCAGCTTCAAAAGAGGAGTTGATGAGCTTGAAGAACTGGGCGTGGTTGAAGCTGTGATTTCTCTTTTCACAGAAGTTCGGCCCGGCGAGCTTCAAGAGAGAACCACTTGGATCATAGACAGAGTGTTGAGAGTTGAAAACCATAGACATTCGCAAAATCAGTCTCTGGTTTGGGCATTGGTGGAGGCATTTAGGCATGGCAATGCAAACACAAAGAGGCAAGCTCAGGATGCTCTTACTAACCTCAAGCAGTTGTCCGCGGTTAGCGGCCAATCGTCGTTCCAAAACCGGCCACAGAGATAATCGACGACGGTGATGATTTTTTTTTTAACCTAGTCTCTGTTGTCAATGTATACTTACTGTATAGTTTGAGTCCACAATTTGTGGTAACTTGTAATGTAAGAAATCAATAGGGTCGTGAACTATCAGCTTACCTGCCGAGCCTATTTAAACTATTTTTACCCTATTTCCACAATTTTGATTATCGGAATGGGTTTTTGAAATTCCGAATTTCAAAAATTGAAACTGAAAACTCATATTCTGATTTGATTTAATTTTAATAAAACTTAGATTAATTTCAAAGAGAATATTCGTGGCATAAAAAATAATGAAACACAGTGTCCCTGCATTTTTGGGAGCTTTAGCAGTGCAGAAGAAGTATGCAGAACTGCAGATGATAAAAAACTAAAGGACAAAGCCAAGCAGCCAAAAAGGAAAAAAAGGCAAAGCTTTGCCCCTGTTGAAAAGTCAGAATTTTCATTTACATAAAGCTCCCCCACTATAAAAAAAAAAAAAAAAATAGTATATAAATTGAAAATTGATTTTGACATTTCATAAATTACTTGTTATAATTTTTATTTTTTTTTATAAATCAAACTTCCAAATTTATTCATTCTGTCTTAATTTACTTTAGTTTATAAAAATTCGTAATAATTTAATAATCTAACAATAAACCATCACCAAACATTAATATTTACTACCGCCTTATGAGTCTTTTTATCATATTGTAAAAATCTTTTTGGTTATGTACATATGCAGTAAAGTGTCCATATAATTCAAGCCGCCTAGAACTGTCATTATACTTTAATAGAAGAAGCTTAGTACTCATAATTGTAAAAATAGAAAGTGGAAAAGATATGAAGCAGGTGAGTAGAATTTTCTGAGAAAAAAAAAAAGAAGTTTAAATGTTTAACATAAACAAAAGAAATTTATGAAGTGCGAAAATCAACTCCCTATAAATTAATCTCAAACTAAAAATACGATAAATTTATTATATACATATATTATATATCAACTTTATATTTATAAATGTCGAACATAAAACCTTAAAATTTACACTTCATAGGCGATAAAAAGTACACCATGAGAGCAAAAAACAACATAGTAGGTCCAACTTCAATCCATTTGCCCCTCAAAAGCTAGAATCTTTTTACCAAATTTTTATTAATGGATACTTAGGTTCAAACCATGCAGGCCTCAAAAGCTCAAATTTTTTCAGTCCACGCAACAGAAACGTCAACAATTAATACGTTCGTCAATTTTACAGATGGGCCTATCAACCTTTTAGGGTAAATCACATTATAATATTCCTTGTTTTACGTTCAATTTTAAGATTTTATTTTAAATTTAAATTTTTTCATCTAAACTCTGCCCTTTTCATTATAATTTTTATCATAAGTGTCGTTAATTAATGACGCATCTCATGCCAGATTCATTAAAAAATGACTTTGAAGCTGGACTTAAGAGTAAAAATAATACAATATACACAACTAAACAAATGAAAATCGACGAAAATCGTACGAGCAAGTAATATTTTTTTTTCATGTTTCACATGTAAACACCTTTTTTTTTTGGATAATTAAAAATTAAAAATCAACACATAACACCTTTGCGGACTTTTTGGCTACGTAATTTATAGCATTTCTATAAACGCGGTCTATAATTGGTACCTTGAATTTTGCCAGAAAACTGAAGACAAATATTAGTACGGAATGCTTCTGTACATGCAGTTGATGAAACATAATGAATGAATTAATGATGTCTCAAAAATAACTTAAGGTTAGTCGGTGATTCTGTTGGCATCTTCAGTTACACAACACACTGCTGTTTGCTTTGCAAATTTTACCTTACAGTTTAATCATCTTGTCCCTCCATCTCCATCTCTTTTTGCACGTATTCATCTAGCACCTGTATTTGCCGTGTTATCATTAGCATTACAATTTTTACTTTTAAATTTAATCATCTTGTCCCTCGATATCTTTTTCACATATTCGTCTAGCACCTGTATTTGCCGTGTTATCATCAGCATTATTACAGTTTTTACTTTTAAGTTTAATCATTTTGTCCCTCCATCTCTTTTTGCACGTATTCGTCTAGCACTTGTATTTCACGTGTTATCATCAACATTACAATTTTTACTTTAAAGTTTAATCATCTTGTCCCTCGATATCTGTTTCACATATTCGTCTAGCACCCTGTATTTGACGTGTTATCATCAACAAACCTGTTTAGCGGTATTTTTCTTATTTTATAAATGAAAGAAGTTGTAAGTTTAATTGACGTTAATGATAATGATATATATTCGTATCGAATTTGATGTTAAGTGATTTAGCTCAAATTCGTCTGTTATGGTAAAATATTATTATATAAGAAGTTCATTGGACATGTCTACTTTTATCAAGATTCAAAAGCTCAATTTCAAAGTTGGTGGTTTGCCTAATTTATACTTCAAGGACTATAATAGGTGGGGAGAAGGAACCTAATATAATATTGGAGAAAAGTCGCTAATATAAGAGTTAGTTGGTTATTACTTACATTTTATAGTTTATACTTCTTATTAGTTGAAACTTGTCTCATATTTATGGTCAAAGTTGAAATATGCACTTTTGATTATTTTGAATGAACAAAAGCAAAGGAAAAAAAAAATTCAAAGTTGGTGTATTTCACGTAGAAAAGTAAGCGAGTTTTAATTACAAAAATAAACTTGTAATTTGTAAAAAATTACAGATTTTATCGAATTTCAATCAACTTATATCTAGATTTGTAACTTATTCCAATGTCAATGTACCAACCACTTAAACGCCTTGTTGACGATTCTTTACTCCGACAACATATAGGGTTCCTCGAACAATGTGATATCTCACACCGAGTAAATCCTTAACCCTTCCCCCTCTTACTAAATGTCCTACTGAGACATAATTTGTAACTTAATTGCTATTCTCTTGCCTAGCAGATAAATATTTATCTTTATCTTCGTGGAAAGGATAATTCATTCGGATCGATATGAGAGTCTTATTTTAATTATACTCACGAAATATAATGTAGCACACATACACAAATTCGCACTAACTACCGAGCTATCAAGAGGTGGTTAACATATACCTCAACTATGCATTCTGGCCAATCAATCTGTTAGCTCAGAGTGTGCACATTCCAAACTTAATTGGGATTGGAAGGCATGGATATAAATGAATGAATTTGCAGCAGAGGCTCACTGACAGATTGATAAAATTAAAATAATTTGAACTGTCGAGTTTCGTATCCGTCGTCACCATCATCATCTAGATATTCAGGAAATGATGGAAACTGTATGTAAATAAAGGTTCCCCCACGCCACAATATGATATGGGGCCGCAACTGAGAAAAGGACATGACAATGGCCTCTCTCAGTACTCACACAAACCTATTTCCTGTAAAAAAAAATTAGTGATCATGAAAATCCACTTGCTCACCAAAAGAGCCAAAATAATTGTCGGGCCAAAACTGAGAAAATTGCCTACAGTTATTAATAATCACTTAATTAGGTTATGTCTTGACAACTCTTTATGCTAATGAGAAACATCATTATAAGTGATCATGACTTTCGTGTTAATGCTTCAACTAGAAAGGAGGTGTCGTTTTAATTAACCTGCAAGTTAATTAACGGGACCTTGACCTAGGGTGTCCTGTCGGTCACCTTAAAGTTTGGTTGATAATTAGTGCTGGCTCTATTCGCAGTAGCCACTAGGTATGGGGCTTGGACAAGTTTTTCTTCGTTACTCGAACGTCTTTCGGCCAGATTTTAGGCCTTCACTCACTCTTCGTGGATGAACGTAGTGGAAAAATCCTTAAGTTTTCAAGCATTGGATTCTCTAAAATAGTTGTATTGCTCGTTTTCGCTTTGTCCATCACATTTGCGTACTCACGTATGTTGAAATGTGCTTTACCGATACAATTTTAGTCCCCGCCAATGCATTTTCAACTTCGCCCTCTTTTATCTTGATAGTGAGATATTAAGCGCTCTTTAAGGGTTGTAACTTCTCGGAACAACAACAAATGTAATTTTGATTTTACTTATTGAAATGCGAATGATACTAAGTAAATTCAAACATGAATATATTAGTTAAAACGAATATATTCCCGCTAAGCACTCAAGTTAAATTTACAATAGAACAAAACCACTTGTTTAAAAAAAATGATAAATCTGATTTAAAAAAAAGAATGGCATTGATAAATATATAAATAAAACCAACAATTTACCTTCGAAGCCAAATGAATCTTGGCTTGATGAGTTTAAATAATTGTTTGCAGATTGCATATGCTTTGCCCATGAATTTAAATAATTTTATATTGCATTCACATAATTGAGGTACCACGTACTTGATCAAAATTATTACATTCACATATTGCTTATGGTCGATCTTTTTTAATTACTAGGGTAATTTGTCCATTTGCTCTCTAAATTTTTACCCCATTATCAACTGTTTCACTAAACTTTTATTTTCGCCGATCTCTCTCTGAACTTTTATTAATAACTAATATCATATATGCTCATATTTTATCTAATTTATTGTTGAAAAAAACTCAATTTTTTAGAACATACGAAATTTCATTGATTAAACAAATATACAAAGTAAAGACAAGCTAGACTGCAATAGCTTGACGATAAACCTGGGTAAATACCTCCAGTGATCATGTTCGATATCTGTTGAAACGATCTAGATGGAAGAACGCACAAAATAATATAACTTGAATCCCCTAATTATCATCAAGGCTATTACTGCCCAAACAACTAATCTTTGCAATCTCACAAAAGGGAAAACCTAACACAACCAACCGAAATAAGAGCCGTTGGACTTATTTGCACAAAGCAAACTAAAAAAAAAAAAAAAACCCAACAAAAGGTACAAATTGGCCACTTCCACCGTTGTCGCTACCTATCACTTCCGTTATTACCACCTCCGCGGAATTCCAAAGACGATGAGGAGATACCATACACTACCATATTGTAGATGTTTCAATCCATCGTGATTGACACCATATTACCAATGGAGGACTGCAATGGCTCGATCAAAACCCACCATGCCGCATCACGAGTCAAAATTCTGTGAAGGCAGATCAGGCTCCTAAAGACATAAGTTTCACCGGCAACCTGACCCGTCGGGATGCCGAAACCTATGATAATGATTGACACCATGACGATAGACGATAAAATGAATTAAGAAGACAAACAAACATCGGTAAAATCGACACCAAGATCTGTTGGATTATCCGATTTATTCACTACATCCTTATGGGTACCAGGGGGAAGCCCCCCGGACCCGAAGAAGATCAGTCGAAGAAATTTTTTTTTTGAAGGAAGATTTTTTTTGGAGAGGAGGCTAGGGTTTTTTATCCCATAAAAAAAAACCCCAATTTTGATCACTAAATATGATTCGTTATGCCGAATTTTTCTTTTATAAATGTAGATTGATACATTTTCTTACTTAAAATGTGACAAATTAACAATAAATTAAACACAAATTTTAAAGAAAAATCATCTAAATAAAAGTTCAAAAAAATTGACAATACAAAATTTGTTCTTTCCTTTTAATAAAAAAGGGCTAAGTGAGTCTAGCTTATATGGTTTTAGCCTTGACTTATAGACTATTGGTCTCAAGTTTGAACACCGATGACATATTGTGTGGTAGATTTCCCCCTCCCCTGTAAATAACAATCATTTGACTGTTTTTAAAAAAAACAAAAAAAAATTAGCTAGTGGCAAACCACGAAAGTCTACCTTTCTGGAGGCTGAGATGACTCACACATGCATTTTAACACAACTCTAGCCACAATAAGAATATTCATTAACAGTGATCGAAATGAGAACGAGCCAAAAACATACCGACCTAAAAATATCCCAACCACAAGACCGTTGTACTTTGACAATACAATCAAGAGACAGCTTTTTTACTATTACGTGAACGAGTTTTTTTCTTTTGGTAATTTTTACCACGAGGTGTCCGGATCAACTTACGAGTACCTCGACTAATCTCCGCTCGGACCGGGAAATAAATAAAGCCCTGACCATAAGTATTTCCGTTAGAAATCGAACTCGGGCAGTATCCGAACGATACGTGGACGAGTTTTCATCATTCACCCAGAAAATATGTTGCATAGGGAACATTTTTGTGCAATGTCATTTAGCAGAGGAGATAAATAAATCATCCCAACGTGAACTCTGTAGTCTGTACCACTATTTGTCCCACTCACCCTGTTTTTTTAATATCTATCTTTTCTGATTTATTCCTTTTTCTTTTTTCTGGGAAAGCCTGCAGCCTTCCCTTTTAAATATCTCTTTGTTTTATCAACGGTCCCAATTCATTTCCACATGATTCCTTTTCTGATTCGGATAAATTCGGTACAAAAATGCCAATTGAACTTTTATTAAATAATTTTTATACAAATTTTATTTTTAGTTATAATAAAAATAAAATATCATTAGTTTATGTTTGTTTAGAAAGAAAAATGACTATTATGATTGAAAGAATAAAAAAAAGAAAATGATAAACGCCATTATATTAAAGATTATACAGTTAAATATACGATATAGAAATAAATTTCATTTACATTTAGGATTTTAGATCCTAAAACATTATTCTACAAGCAGCCCTAGTACAAAATTAAATGCTTTAAGAAGATTCAACTTTGTAAACTCGAGTATTTCTAAATTGATTAGAACAATGTGTTCTTCGTATGTATCGAAATTCGAATATAATTCCGGGTGTGAATTTACTATGCTTGGGGCTAAAAGGAGAACAAAGCCTGAAAGATATGCCTTTTCTCTATGTGGTATTGCGAAGTATATAATTATATATGTCTGCAACAATCAAGGAAAAGACAGATATGTACAATGAATTATATTTTAACTTTTCTTTTTTGTATTTTTCTAAGAATTATACTTTACTTCATACTTTTATTAATTAGTATTAATTTTCCATATGTGACAAAGCAAGCATCTAAGTATATTATTTTTCTCTCTAATTTTTTCATATTTGGGATCACACCCTCCTGATCTCTGGGATTTCAAACTTTTGATTTTGGTGAGGATGGGACCTCAGTGTGTTGTGGGGATTATGTCATGTTTTCATTTTCTTTTCCTAGCAAAAATACAAAAAACAAGCCTTTTTAGTAAATTTAGTGTTAATGTAAAATAGAATATTCATATTACTATATTTGATCCCCACTGTTACACCCCGCCCCGAATATCCATCTAGATACTGGCAATCTCGGGTGTTGGCTGACACCTGAACGCTAAGTTCCGATGACGAAAGCCAATAAACAACTCCACCACAACGAATAGCTCAAGATTTATCACGATGATCATAAATGAAGCCCTACATGCTAAGGTCACTTTCGACCTTTCTATCTCAGAAGTAACATATCATTGACTAGCACACTGATATCATGAAATCCATTCCAGAGATGGCAATCATGCCCAACCAAAATATAACTCGTCTACTCGGGTCACCGCCTATACTAAACCCACTTACCACAATAATGAGTATTTTCATAGGCTGACTAAGCCCGTGACAATCGTCGTCAATTCATATCAGAGTCGACAATATCCTCGGCTGTCATATCATATCCCCAATCGGCATAACCCTCGGTTGGCATAACACGTAAATGCAAATGAAATTTATTTCTATATCCCTCGATTGACATATCATATCATCAGCCAGCATAATCCTCGCCTGGTATACACATAAGCATGCATGTATCATCGACTATCATATCACATCAGTCGACACATCCCTCGATTGGCATATCATATCATCAGCCGGCATAACCCTCGACTGGTATACATATAAGCCGTCATGTATCTTTGGCTATCATATCTCATCAGTCGGCATATCCCTCGACTGGCATATCATATCATCAACCGGCATAACCCTCGGCCGGTATACACATAAGCCGACACGTATCCTCGACTATCATATCTCATAAGTCGGCATATCCCTCGACTAGCATATCATATCATCAGCCGACATAACCCTCGGCTGACATCATTACTCAATCATCATAATAGGTATCCTAATGGCACTGTAATCACATGAGTCACCCGCACGTGACATGACTAGGTGTCTTCGCTCGTACCACGACCACATGAAGGAATAGGTGCAAGCAACATCACTACGAGTCCCCTTAGGAGCTCTGGGACCACATAGACTCATAAGAACTCGGGGACAAGACTAACGCTGTTTAACTAGTATAGAGCGAGCGCAGGTGAACGATCACGTGCATGACTGGTCTGTGGCCTACAAACATGTACGACACCAGCGACCACCATATGGGCAATACCATGACTCATCACTGACATAAACATACAACTCAACACCGACCACTGACACATGACACCGACACATGTACTAGGCCGACAAACCCTGACCGTAGTACCATCATACTGACTAGTATGCTACACCGGCATGATTCCTCGACGAAAGCATACCCATGCTGACTCGTGTACTAAGCCGGCATGACTCATCGGCGATAGCACCTAAATTACATGTCACTTTATCACGATTATCTTAATTGTTGTATCCTTCATTTCGTGGCGATATCTACCATTAGGTTACGGTACGATATCATGAATAGCATCTCAGAATCAACCCTCGAGATATTCTATTATCGTAGTAGTTTATACTCATTCCAGAGTATTTTACTATTCCTAGGGTTTTCAACCCTAAAAATTATCTTCTACAATGCCGAGCCCTAAAGGTAACCTGTGGCATAGTCTGGGGTATACTATTGTATACATAATCCTACTAGATTTCCCTAAACATCACATTCATCAAGCATTCGACAATAAAATTTAATGCATGATTATAACTTTATGGAAAAGAGTCTACTCACCTCGCTAGTTTACTTGCTTTTGTACTTTCCCTCGATTTCCGTCTTGAGTGGTGTGACTCTCCATCGTCACCTCGTTCAAGATACCAATAAAAAGAAAGCATTAGTATTAGCAAACTCTTAATTAAAACATTACACGAGGCCCCTAGTCCTAGGGTTTACACACGCCCCTTAAAACAACTCAAATTCATAATTAAATTATTCAAACATGGCTTTAAACGGATCCCAATAGCCTCAAAACTATCAAAAACATATCCGGGATGCCTCAAAACCCCATACACGCGCCACCGTGGGTCGGAGAAAGGCTCCACGCGCCGGTGGAAGGCCGACGGCCATCCCACGTACCGTCACACACCGACAGAGGGCTAGGACACGCGCCACACGCCTGCCACGCCCTTGCATAGTCACGACGGAATATCCCGTTGCTTAGATAGAATATTTCGTCAACTCTGACAGAATATTCTAACGGAATTGGAATATTGCGTCTACTTAACGGCGTCAAGCCTCCATTATGATGTCGTTAGCCTTTAACGGAATATGCTAACAGCGTTAACATATTTCGTCAATTGTTGACTGCGTCAGTTGACTTAACGGTTAACTAATCGTTGACTGGGTTGCTGACTATGCTGCCACGTGGCTGCCAGGTGGCATGCCACGTTAGCACGCCAGTCGAACCAATCCGTCGGGACTCGCCGGAGAAGATGACCAAAAACTGCCATATTTGACGAGCGCCTGTCTCATTCATGCCTTAACCATTTTTCACGATCTACACACCTAAACCCATCTACTCACTCCCAGGAACTCGAAAATAAGATTAATGGCGCGAGATTGTACCTGGTTTGGCTGGAAATTCGTCGAGAAGATTCAGCCCACTTCCCATCTTTGATTCGCCGTGTCCGGTAGTGCTCGTGCCTCGAGGCTGCTACCAAATGGTTCATGGGGTCGAGAAGGTTCGATTTATGGCCTTGGTTTGGCTCAAATCGCCCCAGAATTAGGTCGATGATGGTGGAGGTACGGTGATCGCACGGGGGAAAGAGAGAGAACGAGAGAAGAGAGAGAAAGAGACTGATCAAGAGTGAGGGAAGAGAGAGAAAATTCTAATTTATATTTTTGGACTTTTCGAGAAATTACCAATGCATCATTCCCTTTTAGACTCGTAACTTCCTCGTATGAACTCTGATTCTCAAGTGCCGCCTTTCTATGCACTCAGGAGTTCAAAATGTACGTGATGGTACGAGAAAAGTAGTTAAAAGTGTTCTCGATCAAAAAGTGATTGCCGGGCCCATCGATAAATCAAGGATATAATGGCCATTTTACGACCCAAGTTTTCAATTACGGCCCACAACGCATTGGGCCTTCACGAACGGTCCAAAATTCTTTTTAGTTCAACCCAACACTTACCGGGTTCCATATTTAAAATTTAAAATTTCATTTCATATTCCGGAACGGGTTGTAACACCCACCATATACCATGATGCAACCATAATTAAATATTATTACTATTATTATTATTTCAGTTAATTTTCTTTCTATCTCATATTTTTTATATCAAAAGTACAATAATTCAAATCTCATTTTATTTGTAACTACAATATTGTCATGACCCACCTCATATTGTTTAATAATTTAAATTATTTAATTTTCACAAGCTAAGTAGGTGGGAAAGAACAGTCGATTATCATTTATCAAGTATCAACTAGAATGAATTAAAATTTGTTTTTTATGGTCCTAGAGAAAAGACTATATTTTTATCAGGTAGTAAACTACAAAACATATAACGAGAAAAATATATATGCGTATTTTAGAGTCAATATTTAATATAATATTACATATTTCCCATCTTTGAAAACGAGCGACAAGACAATTACAATTTATTTATGTTAGATTCAAATAATACCACAAATAAAGAAAGTAAATGAATTTTAATAAACTTATAAAGTTGAAGCTGTGAATTCATATCGTAACAATATTAATTGATTTGGTACATACTTAATTCTAGTAAACTTATAAACTTAATTTGGTACATACTTAATTCTAGTCAATCTATTATTAAAATTATTTATTCAATTTCGGCTTCGGTTGCATGGGATGGCCAATCATTTACAGCCAAGTGGAATTCTGTGAAATGCCTGAGAAATAGTAGGGTAGTCACAAGCCACCGCAGAGGAAGACATACTTGAAGATGAAGCAAGGCATGTCCCAAGTTCCCATGCGCCTCTTCCCTCAAAGAGATAATAAGGTAAGGTTCTTGGGGCAGCCTTTTAACCACTCATTATTCTCAACTAAATATCTTCTCTTTTACATTGTCAATCTTATCGTGAGATATTTACGTTGATGTATCTAATAGGTTGAATTTTTATATAGTTAAAATTTTATTTATTTAAATAATTAAAAATTAAAATTCAATCGTTAAAATATCTAAGAATTCTTCATATATATATATAAAAAAAAATATCTAAGAATTTTACTTTATTTTTTATGGTCCCAAATCAAGACCTAGCCACATGGTCTTTGCCATATTCTTGTACTCCATCTTTTATGGTCCCAAACCAAGACCTAGCCACATGGTCTTTGCCATATTCTTATACTCCATCCAACCTTATTCTTCTTTGTTCATATAGAAAATGCTATTTATTTTCTTGCTTTATTTGTTTCTTTTTCTCAATATCCAACCCCAAAAATTACCCTATTTACCAACTGCTGTGGAATTGGCATTATATGGAGAGACATTTTCATAGAAATGTCAAACTTCGTTTTGCCATGTGTCACTCAGAGCCAAAAAAATTAAATTAAAAATTAAAAATAGTTCTATTTTATGACCATTTAGGCCTCACCTAGCAATTTCATTGGCCACACATTCCTTTTTAGCTAAATGTCACCATACCCTATTTACTAGGAGTATGGCATTTATTATTCTTATAAATCATAATTTTTCACATATGTAAATTCAAATCGTAGTTTATCAACCACAAGCAAGTGGTCTAGTGAAAGCTCGGGTAAGTCAGGTTTGCTCTCTAGTCTTAAGTTCGAGGAAAGAAAGACTCACCGGCCTCCGGCGCATATTAGTGTTTGATTGAAAGCTTTCGAATTTGATAAAAAAAAAAAAAAAATTAGTTTATCACGTATGTAAATTCAGTTTGTTACTGTCCTACTTAATGTCACCAAACACTACCTAGTACGAGGTGCCATTCATCTATGTACAAATCAGACCTTGTCACACATGCATCATTCATCCACACATAAAAAATACGAGAACAAAAATCTTCCCACCCGTATTAAAGTGCGAGTCTTTTAAAAAAGCAAACTAAGTATTTTACAGTGCAATAAGATTTAGAGTCATTTATGGAGGCCAAATTAGTGGGCAATAGTATGGACAAATAGTCCACAGCTGGCCTTAGAACCTTGGTGGAGAATAGCACATGGCTGTTCATTTTTTGGGGTTTAACCTTTGGCCAAAAGGGCCACTTACTACTACTTTGTTAGTTGTGACCACCAAAGGCCAAGTAAATATTTCTTCCATCACTCAATTTTCTTCTTCATTTGATTTTTTCTTTATGTGTGACAGGTGCATTGTTTATCCCGTGCACCCCGTCACACAGAAACACTTAGTCTCTCTCTCTATGCTCTTAGCTTTCAGCCTCTAGCTTATAAATATTAAGTTTGTGACCTTAACCTCACTGCCTGTAGCAGCCCTCTTGTCCGCGCCTCAGTGGATACAGAGATTTTGAGCCAGTGGTTCCTTCATTCATCTCCTCCATTGAAGGAATCAATTTTAACAACAATGGTGGAGACTCTGAATCAAACCCAGACCAAGCCCATCGTCATCAATGGGGCTAATGGGATCTATGACCACACAGAAGATGAATCTGATTTCGACCCGAGTGCCCCTCCGCCATTTAAAATAGCTGAGATCCGAGCCGCCATTCCCAAACACTGTTGGGTCAAAAACCCATGGAGGTCTCTCAGCTACGTTTTCAGAGATTTAATTGTCATATCTGCAATGGCCGCCACTGCCATTTTCTTCGAAAGTTGGTACCTTTGGCCAATTTACTGGGCTGCCCAAGGAACCATGTTCTGGGCTCTCTTTGTTCTTGGTCATGATTGGTAATTTTCACAATAACTCACATCTACATTTTTCTACATTTACCGCATTTTTTTTTCTCCTGCATCTACTTACCATTACTAAAAAAAAGTTAGTTATTTTCCCACTCCTAGTTTCTCGTTGTTCACTCCTCTCTTTTCTAGCATTACGATTTGAATAAATCAAAGGGTAAATAAGAATCCGGGATGTGAAAATTACTACCCTTTTCTGTGTATATAATGTATTTGGTTTTGGTTTTGGTTTTGGTTTTGGTTTTGGATTGAACAGTGGGCATGGAAGCTTTTCAGACAGTCGCACGCTGAATAGTGTTGTGGGGCATATATTGCATTCTGCAATTCTTGTACCTTATAATGGATGGTGGGTTCTAAGTCTTCAAATCATTTTCGTTTTGTTCTTTTTAATGATTGACATTATCTTTAGATTGTCCCATGAAAATGCTGTTGATTTGTGATTGAAAATTTCACATGATTTTCCACAGGAGAATCAGTCACAGAACTCATCATCAGAACCATGGACATGTTGAAAATGACGAGTCCTGGGTTCCTGTATGTGCTTATCTTAGTTGCATCTATCAATTCTAACATTAATTCGTTTCCGATTAGTGGTTAAAATGTTTGTGTTTTTCCATCTCTGTTAGCTCACTGAGAAGGTTTATTCAAGTCTCGATGAAAGCACGAAAAATTTCAGATTCAGAGTGCCTTACCCCATCTTTGCATACCCTTTCTATCTGGTGAGAAAACAATCTATCTTTGCATAAGCTCCGTTTTTCTTTTTCTTTTTCTTTTCTGATTGGTTGCCTTTCACTTTCAGTGGACTCGAAGTCCAGGAAAGGAAGGTTCTCATTTCAATCCTTACAGCGACTTGTTTGCCCCAAGTGAAAGGAAAGATGTGATAACATCCACTGCTTGCTGGACTATGATGGTTGCCCTGCTCTTCTTTCTGTCCATTGTTGTAGGACCTGTCCAAATCCTCAAGCTCTATGGTGTCCCTTACTGGGTGAGGATATCAACCTTTCATGTTTATTGAATCACAGATTTTCACATTTTATGATTCCTAATTTCCATCTACAAAAACTTGCAGATTTTCATAATGTGGTTGGATTTGGTCACGTATTTGCATCACCATGGTTATGATAAGAAACTTCCATGGTACCGGGGCAAGGTAAAACGAAACATTCCACCAGAATACTTTGAGAATCATCCATGGCCTAATAAAGTACTTAAAATTTAAGAATCTTGGTTTCTTCTTCTTATGGTTTTGAGTCTTGATGATGTAGGAATGGAGTTACCTAAGAGGAGGCCTCACAACCATTGACCGCGATTATGGAATGTTTAACAACATCCACCATGACATTGGCACTCATGTTATACATCATCTCTTCCCTCAAATCCCACACTATCACCTAGTGGAAGCTGTATGTTCTTCTTCCTTAACCAAATTTAAACATTTTTCACAATTTTGATGTTGCAAGTGTTTAGGAATGCTTGATGATTTGGCATTGACATGATTGGTATTGCAGACCAGGGCAGCTAAACCGGTTCTGGGGAAGTACTATCGGGAGCCTAAGAAATCTGGGCCGTTTCCGGTTCACTTGATTGATAATCTGGTGGCAAGCATGAGAAATGATCACTATGTTAGTGACACTGGAGACGTTGTATTCTATCAGACAGACCCCAAGCTTTTCAAGAGTCTTAAGAACAAGTCTCTTTGATTTTTTTTTTGGGGTCTTTTTTTTCTTTTTTCGAGTTTTAGCTCAATTGAAATGGCAGATATGAATTGTTTTCTGTATTGCATAATCTGCTTTAAAAACCTTGAGAGGGATAGTTGTATTTGATGATTTGTTAGTTACTAGCAAATAAACAAAGGGTTTGTCAATTTTGTTCTAATTATTTTATATTAGATTTGTTTTTATTACAAATATATTCGAGTGGACGATTTTGTGATGAGTTACAGAGTGAATCTCCCATTGCATATCGAATTTCACACATATACATCGTTATTATGAAAATTAAATTCGAAAGTCCCATGATAAGTCAAAGTATACACCGGTCCAAAACAACTGAAATTAAAGCGAAATTAGGCCCTCCGTCTAAATCAATCACCCTTCGTCTAAATCGATCAAACCGTTATGACTGTTTACGTAAAAATGAAAATCTCCTTCGCCTAAGCCTCCTAAAGGAAGAAATAATCAAAGTTTGTTACATTGGTTGGATCACATTACTTAATTTGTAACAACTAGCATTTAGTTGCTAAGTTTTTGTAATTGAGTAATGCACTTTCATTTCTCGTTATCGGCGTTTTCTTTATATAAAAAATAAAATTAAATACAAAATCAAGATGGTTATCAAACCCAAAGTTTTAAATTTAATAAATTGACAAGAAAAATTAAAACGCAGTTCAAAGCTTGAATTGGTGATTGATTGTGGTTTGGTTTCGTGGGTTAATGATCTTCCTCTCCAACTCAATCAATCACAAGGTCGACACTTTTATTTCTTAAAACCCAAACTAATTACCCAGTACAGAAATAATATAACGATATAGATTTCCTTTCGGTACTCAAATTATGGATCTTCTGTGTCAAAAATAAGAAAATTCAAATGCCTAGTTTAATACTCAAAGTTACATGAAGTCAAAGATTTCCAGTTTTTAGATGCATGCACGCATCAAATTAAGTTTAATCTCCTAGTTACCCGTACGTCTTCTGTTTTTTTACATTTTGAAATATGGATGATATTTCACAATCGAATTATGATGCATAAAGAGTCCACATCCATCAACCAATTCAACTCGGATCACGACTGAAATACTAGGGTTTTGAGCATCCTTCATAATTTGGTAGTAGGCCCAAGTGATTGGTTTTGCCGGGGCCGATTTAACATCGACACATGAAAGTCATTACTAATATTGATCGCCAGGTTTTTTGTATTCTTGACCGCTAATTAAATGTAGGGTTTTGATCTATAATAATATGTTGAATAAGACTGAGACTCTTGGACTCTTTGGATTTCTCATAAATTTATGAAAACTCCAAAATTTCAGGCTCTTTGGATTTCAGAAAGGAATTAAAACCCCATATTAGTTTGACTAATTTCCATAATTAGGACTTTAAACACTTATAAATATCTAACCCTTAATCCGTTAAACACACTTCACACGTCAAGTGTCCCAATATTATCATAGTCTCACACTGGTAGGTCAATTTCAATTCCTACTTAGAATTCGGAATTATTTTAATTTTAATTTTTCTATTTCCTTTGTTGTTCTGTACTCTCGAGCAACTCTGAAATTTTTTTTGTTTCGATTGTGATGATCATTTCTTAAGTCATTGCAGAAACATGGAGAGTAATAATGTGAGTAGGGATGCAGGTGATTTCGACCCGAGTGATCCTCCGCCGTTCAAAATTGCAGAGATCAGGGATGCAATTCCCAAGCACTGCTGGGTGAAGAATCCATGGAGATCATTGAGGTATGCTTTGTGGGATATTTTTGTAATTTTTGGATTGGCAGCCATAGCCAAATGCTCAAGCAGCTGGTGGTGGTGTGTTTGGCCTTTCTACTGGGTCGCCCAAGGGACCATGTTTTGGGCTGTGTTTGTTATTGGGCATGATTGTGGCCATGGAAGCTTCTCAGACTCTCGTTTGCTCAATTCCTTTGTGGGCCACATTTTGCACTCTGCAATTCTTGTGCCCTATCATGGCTGGTGGGTTCCTCAATTCCTCCCCGGAGTTATGTTATAGTCCGTCGTTGTATTTGTTGAGTAGTCAATATTCTCTTCCTATATAACTGATTGAGCGCATTGAGTACTAATTTACAGTATTTAGACAATGTTGGTATTTGGTTGATATTACTGAAAACGAATTAAATGTCAACATCTATTAATATACCAGATTCTATAAATTGATATCTGGCGCTGACCGGTGATTCCTGAATAACTAAAATCACATTGTATATGTAACTTTACAGGAGAATTAGCCACAAAACTCACCATCAAAACCATGGACATGTTGAGAATGATGAGTCTTGGGTCCCTGTAAGTCTTTCTCTAATTTGTCTACTTCTCTTTCTTTGCATTGATATTCATACTTCAATTTTTCTTATACGTTAGTATTGGAAGAAGCGAATTATATAGATTGGTCAATTGTTATTCAGTTGGTCGATTATACGTGTCAAATCTAAGACCTTCTGATACACAACAAATGAAGATAACTATCACTAAACATGAATATTAAGTGGTCCTATTTCGACTCTTTTAACTTCGTTTTTTTTCCGTTTATTGTAGATGACTGAGAAGTTATACAAAACTTTGCCAAGAAGCACCAAAACCCTGAGATTCACAGTGCCTTTCCCATTCTTTGCCTACCCGGTTTATCTGGTAATTCTTGATC
The DNA here is from genome assembly GCA_037349345.1 of Oemleria cerasiformis. Classification (NCBI taxonomy): domain Eukaryota; kingdom Viridiplantae; phylum Streptophyta; class Magnoliopsida; order Rosales; family Rosaceae; genus Oemleria; species Oemleria cerasiformis. The sequence continues at coordinate 3,701,223 of JAZGTL010000006.1, forward strand.
CAAATAATTAAGTTAATCTTCTGGTTAATCATTCAATTATTTGCTAATTTATATTTTTGTTTTCTCTTTCGGTTAATGAAGTGGTATAGAAGTCCTGGTAAAGAAGGATCTCACTTCAACCCTAGCAGCAGCTTGTTTTCCCCAAGTGATCGTGGTGATGTTGTAACATCAACTGTTTGTTGGGCCATGATGTTTGCTTTGCTCATCTATTTGTCAATTTTGATTGGTCCAATTCAAATGCTCAACTTATATTTCGTTCCTTATTGGGTGAGTTGAGTTGATCTTGTTTAATTAGTATCGTCAAATCTGATTGGTTTGATATTTGCTCCTATTTGATCACGCTCCAATTTTTCAGATTTTTGTAATGTGGTTGGATATCGTCACATACTTGCATCACCATGGTTACGAGAAAAAACTCCCATGGTATCGTGGGAAGGTACATTGTTTTTGCCCATGTCCGGTGTTTGAGGATTAGGGTTTAGAGTTTTGTTCGGATTTAGTAACAGAGTTTTTAAATAGGAATGGAGTTACTTGCGTGGAGGGCTTACAACCGTTGATCGCGATTATGGACTGTTCAACAAAATTCACCATGATATTGGCACCCATGTTGTTCATCATCTATTCCCTCAAATCCCACACTATCACCTTGAGGAAGCTGTATGTTCTTTTTCGCTTCAGCAAGTAGGTCTATTATTATCTTCCTTTGATTAGTTTGTTTCTAATCGTTGATTCTGCATTGTTTTTTGCTTGCAGACCAAGGCAGCGAAACCAATACTAGGGAAATATTATAGCGAGCCGAAGAAATCAGGGCCAATTCCAATTCACTTGCTCAGGATCTTAACTAAAAGTCTCAATGAAGATAACTATGTCAGTGATAATGGAGACATCGTGTTTTATCAGACAGATCCTCAACGTCTTAGAAGTTCTAAGAAGTCCAATTAAATCTTTGGAGTTAGATAAAATGTTGTCATCCAATGAAGATCAGGACTCAATTGTTTGTTTGTTGTTGTAAGTTTCTAAATATTATAAACGGCAAATTACACTTTACTATCATGTGGTTTACACCAAGTAACACTTCTATACTTTTATTTTCAAAATGTTGCGATTACAATCCTATATTTTTTTAAATGTTACAACATGGATTATCCGTTAACTATTCCGTTAAATTTTCTATTAAATGCTAACGTGAACAAAATGGAACCCATTATTTAATTAAAATGTGTTCATATAAGCGCCATGTGACAAAATTAATAATAAATTAATTTTAAAAACTAGTTTATTTATTAAAAAAAAAATCTCCCTTAATCTCCTTCCCGGAACCCGAGCCACCACCCTACCCTCCTCCTCTCTTCTTCTTCCAACCACCACCACGATATCCAGAAGAAATTGAACACTAGGAAGAACTTGCTTCCTGTACAAAACAAAAAAGATCGATAACAACAGAACAACCTTCAGCAATTACACACATAATTCCGACAACTCAGCTGCTATTCAACAGTCTATCTACCCAAAAATACAAAAATAGGGCAAATTTGATAAGATTTCGCTTACCTTCCGAGGAGCTCCTTCCCAATGTCCATCAATTCTGCCACAGATTTGTCACCATTTCGAACAAACTCCAAAATCTACCAACCAAAAGCACATTAGCCCAAAATGTTTCCTTTGACAAACCCATTAGCAATCTATGGTGAAATTTTAAAAATTTGAAGCAAAGATCAAGTTTTGGAGCAAAGTGTAATAATTATAAAGCAAGAGACAGACACACCTGTGTGGCTATCAGTGCTGAGGCTTCTGGGTGGTTGAGCCTCAATCCACGGGGAAGGCGCTTCGGAGGAAGAAACCCAGCATTGCTTAGACTTAATTTCTCAGCTTCTCTTGGAACCACCTTTTTTAATGGTGGTGGTGGTGGTTGGAAGAAGCTGAGGGGAGAAGGGTATGATGGTGGGTCGGATTCTGGGAAGAAGATGAAGGGAGAATTTTTTAATTTTTTTTTATAAATAAACTAATTTTTAAAATTAATTTATTATTAACTTTGTCACATGATGCTTATATGTACATATTTTAATTAAATGGTGAATCTCATTTCGTCAACATCAATATTTAATAAAAAACTTAACGGATAGTACATGTTGTAACGTATTAAAGAGTATAAGGTGATAATTGTAACATTTGAAAGTATAGGTATAAAAATGTTACTTTGTGTAAAGGTAGTAAAGTGTAATTTGCGTTCTTTTAAATTTTGGGTTGTAATTGTGCTGTTTTGTTTGAATTTGTTAAACTTTACGGGTGCATATATCAAAATAGATTTATCATTCTGGAATCGTAAACAAATCATGACCTTAAGTAATGCAATTTTGAAAATGATCTGTTTCGGTTGTGAAATAAAATTATCTAGTCATGAAACTTGACGATGAGGCCTTTATGAAATTTGAGACATTCTTGGAGCTATTGAACTGTGGTCTTTATGGGCAGATTGACCCCCTTCACCCTCAACTTTGCTTTATTCTTAACAACATGGATCTACTTAAATCGAAATTTCAATTAAATCAGTTAAAATTTTTACCTTATGTAGTTAACAAGCGCACATAATCACGTGGTGTTGAACAGAGGCGTATCTATAATTTCAATTGTGGGGGGACCTTTCACAAGATACTTGAAAAAAAAAATTAAAATTTTGATGTAATTTAACTCATAAATTAATTTAAATTGTTTAAAACAATATAATAATATCAAATTAAATAATATTTTTAGTGGCTCATTACATAAAAATAAGACACAAAGTGCACATATGCAATACTTAATAAATTGATATATATTTACTTAATAAAAACAAAATTATAATGAAATTAAAAATACTTTCTTAAAATATGATTAATTTAATACTTATGTGGACAAAATATATTATAGTATTATACATATTGCACAAATATAAGTGAGAGGGGGATCTGGGGTTGAACCCAAAAATGGATCAAAGGATCCGTGAAGACAACGCACACACCTAAAGGCATAAAGATATACTTTATTCATCTAATTCGGGCTACGTCCACATGATTAGACCACTCTCATTAATGTATAAGTGTTAATACATGATACAAGTGACTTTGAGTATTTAGAGAGAATTTGAAATGTATAGAAAACGGTGAGTTCTCTTGTTTAAAGAGACATACATGTTTCTAGTGAGAGAGTGGAGACTGGAGAGAGTCCATACGAGGGAGAGTGCTTCCTTTATATAGACAATATCTAGGTTTAGATGATGGACCGCAATTGTTGGTTTTGGTGATGGATTTTTTGATGGGCCTTGATGCTGGCCATGGTCTTGGGCTAAGTGATCTTCCTTTTAAGTTCGTTGCTTGGTCAATTTAAGTACAAACATTTCATAAGATTTGAACCTATAACAACGGGTTTTGGAGCCGGGGTAAAGAAAAAGGATGCTAGCATGCCCTTGAAGAAACGGATGAATCATTTTTTCACTTGCTTTGTAAGGTAGCAACAATGAGTGGTTGTGATTGAATCAATTTTGAAGTAATGGGACCAAAGAGACACACATGACAGAAGGACCGGTCGGGGGAACACAAGACTAACCGTCCGGTCCAAAACTGGAAAATGTTTTATCTGATTTCATCCCCTAAAGCTGCCACTGTTTGAACAAACCCGTGAAAGGTCTTGATCTTCGGCTGCAAATCCCAAAAACCAATTCCTCAATTCAGCCACCGCCATGCCCACACAATTCACCTCCTCATGTCTCGTGCCTAAATAGTAAAAACAAAGTAAGTGCATTAAGGATGTAGAAGCCCACCCATTAATATTTCAAGTTACGTAAATGATTGTTAGTCGTTGATAATTGACAACCACTGATGGATGCATTAGAGTTCAATAACACAATACGAACTTTCTTGAAAGACCTTTCCTCTCCTTATCTCTCTCCCTTGCAGATCCATGATTCACATCTCCTAATGCAAATTGAAAATGAACTTCAAACGGGAACCAAACCAATTCAAACCGACATATCTAATTAACCAAACTGATCAATTTGAAATGAATTAGGTCGGGATTGGTTCCATTAATTTAGAAATTATTAAATCAGTTCAAATTTCAAGTTAAATTCTTTGGTTCAATTAACTGAACCGGATCCCGCCTTACACTCATGTATACGAGAGAAATTATGAAACATAATGTTAGTACCAAATTGGATTTACTATCTACAAACTTAATAGTCATAGTATTAGTCTTCCACATCCTCATTAATAACGTAACCAAATTTATAATCACGTCGACATAAATTTCAAATATTCTCCGTCCACTATATTCTCCGTCCACCAAAACGTACTATTAGACAGCATGTTGTATAAATTGACTCTACAATGCGCGTGGTGACAACCTCCCATATTCAAATCCAGAGCCCGCCACTTCTCTCTCACTCTCTTTTGATCACTTTAGCAGTTTTGCGCCTACAATGCAAACAAATTTGAATCTTCTCTTTTTCCTTCTGCCACTGCTTTTTTCTTCACTAACTACTCATTCTTCTTTTTCACTGTTTTTTTCTTGTTCCAACTTGAAAGCTGAAACTCCACTAAACCCAACTCCAGCTCACTCACTCTTTCATCTCCCAAGCTCAATTTCAACATGAAGTTTCTCAACTCTTCCCCTTCTTTTTCTTCATGCTCATCATCAACAACATCATCCCCTGCTTTTAATGCAACTATCTGCAATTCCAAAAGCGCCACCACCGGATGCCTCGCTGGCATTCTTCGCAGAATTCTCTGCTACGGCAGCTTCCCCACATACCCTTCTGATCACATCATCATCGAAGAAGAAGAAGAAGCGAATTCTATGAAATCTTGCAAAGATGAAGATTTGAAGTCAAAGGAGAAAACAGAAGAATCTGCCACTCCAAGCATAGTGGCAAGGCTGATGGGCTTGGATTCAATCCCGGACGCCAACTTGGTCAACAGCCAGTCAACGAAAAATTCAACTACACGCAGCAAATCCATGGATTCTGTGGACCGGTTTTCTGGATGTGATGATTCGAATTCAATGGAGGCACAGCATCGCAGGGTCAAATCGACTCATTCGTTTAGAGAGATGCCGACATTTCTTGAGCTGGAAAATGAGGATTTTTTTATTCTCAGCTTTGAGAATGAGAGCAAAGGCAAGAAATTTAGATCAAAAGGGAAGAAATCCGAAATGGGTTTTGAAGAAAAGAAGCTTAAAAGATCAGAAAAGTGCAAAAACAATGGAAGTAGAGAGGCAGAGAAGAAGAAGAAGAAGAAAAAGAAGCAAGATGAAGAAGGAAAAAGCAAAAGGGTTTTGAAGGATTTGAATGGGAGGGAAATTCTGAGACCAAGAAGAAAGTTTGATAAGGACACTAACAAGGTTGAGATTACCAAGAAGAAGGCCATCTGTGATGTGCTTAAGAGCGTCGAATTCGAGTTGAGTTCGGACGAGTTGAGCCCGGTTTCTGTTCTTGATTGTGGTCACCAATTCCTTGTTCATACATCAGGTTTGTCCCTCAACACCTTTAATTTTGTTTCACTCAATTACCAAGTGTAATAGTCCAGCTCTAAAATTGACGTCCATTCTTTGCTACTCATATGTTATTAGTGATAAAGAAGCAACGTCATACAGACAGAATTTCTGCCCATTATTATCGTATTGGTTTTGAATTTGAAGTAGTTTAAATGTTGTTGACCAGATCAAGAAGATTCGAGTGTTGATGCAAGAAGAAGAAGAAAGGCAAGTGGAGGAGGCAAATGTGTTGTTGGATCAAGGAAGAAAGGGTTTTGTAGTGAGATGTGGGGTGAGATTTGTAGGCTGACTGAAGATGACTTGGTTGGGTCGAATTGGATCAAACACAGCAAAGGCATGTGGAATCATGAAGGCATGGGGGCAGATTTCGAGTCACAAATTCTTGGTCAATTATTAGATGAGCTTGTTGATCAATTTGCTGACTTTTGCCCATGAAAATTCAAAACCTGTAAGATTTACAACATTCTGTAAATTTGGCATTACAATAAGTTTAAAAAACCAACACATTATTATAATGTGATACTTCTACCAAAGAAGAATATTATAATGTGATTCAAAACGCTCCACAACAACATAATGCTGACTTTTTCACTTAATTTTTGTTATTAGTAAAGACATAATGAAAGAATCTACTTTATAATTGAATCTATATATTTTTATATTTAAATAACATTGCTCAAGAATAATTGAGATTCTTATTTCCCCATAAAAAGAGTTGGAGTTCAAACTTCAAACCCTTTGATGACTAAGCTTGTATGATTAATTATATAAAAGTTAAGAAAGAGTCATGATGGTACTAGGCATGCCATAAAACATACCCTAATTATAAAATCAGTAGCTCCCACTCTTTCCGCTCAACTTTTCTTTTATTCTTATTGTGAATTGCACATTCAACATTCAAAACTAATAGCTTTACTTTAATTAATGGACTAATTACTCTTTAATTCCCAAACTTGCCATTAATAAAAGGTGTTTAATCCTTATCTTCCCAACCAAAATTGCAATTGTAGTTCAAAAGTTGGTGGCACCTTTTCCCTTTATTAAAGGAGGTTTGTTTGGTTACTAAGGTACATATTTGTGATGATTTAGAATGCACGTTGAGTTCTGATAAAAAATAAAAAAAGAATGCACGTTGAGCAAATTTATCGTGTCATTAAATATCTTGTGTTTGTCGTCATTATTACTTGATTATGGCGTAGACACAAAGAATGTATTTCAATTAGTAGATGGATTCTCTCATATACGACATCAAAATATCTTTGTGTCTATGAAACTATTACATGACAATGTCGTACACACAAAAAATGTACATCGATTATAAGACAAATTCACCCGTATACCGATAACAAGTTGAGACTTATGGGCCAAGGCATCTATGGCGTTTGAGACTAAACCCACTATCCTTTCTTTTTCTAGTGCTCAAGCCACTAACACAATTGCCCTCCTACTAAAGTAAAGATTGAAAGAGAGAAAAAAAAGGTAGGTCAAGTAGGTCTGCCTTTTCCTGTTTGTGATCAAATTCATCACCTTTGAGAAGCCGAAAGTAAAATATGCAGATTTGAGTAAAGATGACTAACCCCACACCAGTAAACCAGGGATGCAAAAAGTAAAAAAATAAAAATAAATAAATAAAAAGGAGGCTTACGAGGGTCAAGAGATCAAACGAGAAAAATCAAAGTGACAATGAGCTATCGGAAAGATTAAAAGGCCGATATATTTCTCTGTTACACAATAGAATCTACATTATCAACTTAGGAATAATGCATTTTTCTATCTAAGAGCCGGTCATACATGAAGGAATACCGTATACAACCCAGACCGACAATGTCGAAATTAACTTGATAATTTATGATCTCATTGCAGTCGAGTTGAGCATCATCTTTCTGCTTGAGAGATTCACATGGAAGCTACAATGAAGACTTGAGACAAACTAAAACGAAACGGTATGAGCAGAACTTGCATCCTGCACTGACTTATATCCTTTTCTCTCCTGTCGGGTTATTTCCCCCCTTCTCCAGTTGCTTGAACCTAAATTATATGATGAATACAATAAAAATTTTAAAAATGGCAAGAAAAAATATAGTTAAAGGGGTTAGGGTGACAGCTGCTCCAAAAAATGGCAAGAAATTTAAAAGTTTCGATTCAAGCCACCATCTGCTCCTGCTCCAAGTACAGCTGCTCCACCCAAGCAGGCAGCATCTCTGGGCCGCCATTGTTAGGGTGACACTGCTGTTGTTGCTGTTGTTGTTGTTGCTGCTGCTGATCCTCGAAGCCAAACTGCCCACTTTGGGAAGGCGGTGGTGCATCCTTGACAAGAGACTGAACCCAAGATACATCAGGCTCATCAACATTTGCTGGCTTCATGGATGAAGCTGTTGAAAAATTGCTCCCATTGCTTCGGAATCCAAAAGAAGCGGATTTCCTCAGCTTGTTCAGCTCTTCCCCTTGGATACCCCAGTCTAGTTTGCCACCGGGGGAGCCCCAATCTGAAAGGTTCGGGGGCTTTAAAGTTCCGGGATCAGCAGATGAAGAAAACCCAGAATTCCGGTTGCTAGCACCACGCTCAATGAAGCTCTGACTCCTCTTTGCAAATGCAGCTGACCTTGAACTCAAAATAGAAGCTGCACTTGATGCATCAACTCCAAACATGGGAGAACCCCTTACGGGAGAGGATGACAGGCTGGCAGAGTAGCTTGGCCGGGCCTGCAGGTTCATGTTTTGGCGCATCTGCATCCCAGTTGGAGAATGTAATTGAGGCAAAATTGCAGGATCAAGAGATCCAAAAATATCATTAAGGTTAGTAGGGTTTACTCCTCCGATCCTACTGAAATCCGCTGCTCGATTTCCAGAAGCAGCAAAGCCAGAAGGAGAAGGTAAGCCATTGTTCCAGCTGGATGGGGAGCCGGATATCTCATCTATCAACCACTGCTGCTGCCTGCGGCGCTGACTTTCCAGGCTAAGTAACTCAATGTCTAATTCCATATCTCTAGCACTTAGAGTGGATTTCAACCTGCTACCAGGGAGCTGCAAGGTGGGGGGTGCAATGTTTGGCTGGTTTTGCCACATGTTTCCGCTCATTGGGGAAGAGGCTCCAGGAGTCATGGGTGGAGTCGATGCAGAAGGAATCAACATAGATGGAGAACTGAGGGAAAGTGGGCTAATTGACCCCATGTCCAGAGACGAAGCATTGGCTGAGAATGATCTAGGAGAAGGCACAGCAGAACCAGTCGACGCATACAAGGGACGAAGCTCTTCTGGCTTGTGAGCAAAGAAACAGACCCTTCTTGTGCATCCAGTCTCATCCTTGCAAAGACGGGTGCGGTACTGGGCAGGGTGAAGCCAACATTCAAAAATACCATGTGCATATTCACAAGCATCTCCCTGCCTGCAGGTCCCCTTTCTGAACTCTGGGCAAGGAACACAGCTGTAGTGAAACTTCCTTGGATCACGCCGCCTTGCATTTTCCCCTGGGTGGACAAATGGGCACTCTGTCCAATCATGTGAGTAAGCCCTTGAGCAAGGCTTCACCTTGAAAGTATACATTCTAAACTCATCTGTGCTATAAATCCCGTTCTTGATGTCCGGCAAAGAAAGATCAATCGGATACTCTTTCTTCTCCGTTCCATCCTTTGAAGCACGAGGAGTTGTAACCTCTTGCTGTTCTAGCCCTTCTGTTTCATTAACCATTTGCTCGGAAAAGTCAAAAGGTTCATCTATGCTAGGAACACCCTTGAGCATTACCTCCAAAGTTTTCTTCCTCGAATTGAAGACAGGTGCAATCAAGTCACCTGCTTGGTTTCCATTAGCATCAAGAGAAGTTGCATCAGCAGAAGCAGCAAGCAAGAGCTTGACAACCTCAGCTGAAGCCGCAGAGCCACCAGCCGCAGCACAATGAAGAGCCGTGGCTCTATCTGAACCACATGATCTATTGACGTCAACAAGACATGATTCAAGAATATAATTCAACACGTTCTTGCTACCAAACATAGCGGCGATCATGAGAGGTGTCCTCTCTTCAAACCCCATCTTCTTTGAACCAATTACCCTCCCATACCAATAGCTTGCCTCATCAATATCGAGACCCTCTTCTTCTACGGCCCTTTTGAACCCATCAAGATCATCAGAAGCCGAAAATTCAAGCAAAATTGAAAAGCTGTACCGCATCCCTTCTTGTTTCTCACGCTCCATGATCGAGTCAGTGGGAGAAGGTTTCCTCTTCGAACCACTGCACATGGAAATCTCTTGATTCGGGAGCGAAAGATAATCTCTTTCCTATAACAATATTACAGCACATCAATTCAAAGACCCTCTCAGCCAGAAATCACAAGCATGGGCACTTTATGGAGGAAAAGAATCATGAACAAATAATAAAGAATGAAATTCCATTCAATCATGTAAATGCAAAAATAAATTGAAGAATAAAAAAGGTGGACTAGGCATATGATTATAACATAAAAATCCAAACTTTGGAGTCATTATTGACCATATTTCAACACTTTTGTTACCCAATTTCAAGCAAAACTGAAATAGAATTCTGTAACAAACCCAACAAACAAAAAACCTCATAACAAACACACCCACTTGTTTGGTTGCCGGGAAACTGGGAAAATAATATCATACGCAGCTAACCTTTTAGCTCACCATCCAAATTAAAAGTCTACAAAGTTCTTCTACTTATCCAAACTTTTAAAGTCTCCCAACAAACAACAAACCCCGCTTTGAAAATGAAAAACCAAAATCTAAAAACTCCCATTCTTCACCAAACAGAAACTTCAACAAAACTTCCAGAAAACAAAAAACCCAAGTGGAATTCAAGCTCAAAACCTTCAATCAAAGAGCAGAGAAATCACAAACATTCAAAATTGACATACCTTACAGCAGAGAACTGATGGAATTTGCAGAAGAACTCAGAGTGGCTGAGAAGCCCCAACTCCTCCTCTTTAACTATCGCAAAAGAGAGAGACTTTTCGTTTCTTCCTGTCAAGTTTCTATGGGTTTTGAGTAAAAAAAAATAGGAGCCTTTGAAAGCTACCTCCTCTGCCTTCTTCTCCCTCCCCTCTCGTCTTCGTCCCTTTTTCTTTCATCCGAAAAAGAAAAAACCAAAAAACCAAAAATACCAAAAATATTATTTTTATTTTAAAATTCTGGTGGGTCCGGATGTTTATAATATCTAACAGCGTTCGCGTAACGGATGGCCACGTGTCTCTGATCCTGTGAGACCGACCTCACCACAGTGATGTGTTCAGATTCGGGATTTTCACGCTTAACGCGTTGTCTTTTGGCTGGATGACGTGGACGCACCACCACCGTCTGTGAGTCGAGGAGAAAAAGAACCAATTCCCTACCCGATTGTGCTATCTTCACGAACGGTGATTAACTAAAGCATGACGGGCGGATATGAGTGGGTGCCGTGGTCAGTCAATGTTTTCAAAGGGTTATTGACGTTTATTTGTCTGTCACGGATGGAAATGGAGAAGCTATGTGAGGTTATCGTTGTTGATTTTAATGTCGTTGTGCAGTGGCCATTTTGGAATTCTTGGAGCCATCGACGAATGAGAGTTGTTCGATGCTTTCTAGAAGTCTCGCTTTCGCTTCGCCTGCAAACAAATTTGAATTTATTTTGGGTCCAATTAATGACGTCATAAAATTTGGCCTAAAATGTCTTCCATAGTGGGACGCCCTCATTTATTAATTTTCTATTTTCTGAAATTTGGTTGCTGCAAATTGGCATTTAATTATGGAATTAAGTTTTGTTCTATTTTTCAGTAATTAGATTAATGATTTACCCATTTTTTTAAGGAATATTTTGAAATTTGATTTGTTAATTGGCTTCATTTCATGCCTTGATCATCACCATTCTCCACCACTTTTGCATCCTCTCTTAATAACAAGAAGTTAAAGAAAATTAAGAAGATTTGGGACATTGTCGATAAATTTGTCCTTACGGGCATAGCTAAGTTAGTTGAAACTTCAAGTTGGGACGAGCAGTAAAATCAGAAGTCAGTTGTTCGATACTTCCGTCTTAAAAGGATTCTCTTGATAACAAAACAAAAAAAAAAACTCATCGACCAAATTGGAATAATATATCCACTTTGAAGTAGACTACTGGGTAGGGCGAACATGCATCAAAAAAAGAGTAAAAGAGGACCAAGAAAGATGATCGTAGGTTCAATTATATATGAAGAAATATATCCACTTGTGGGTACACTAATAGTTAGGCCGAATTTGTGTATGTATATTACTCCATTGATAATAAGTTTAATTTTATATAACGATTATATCCCAAAAAATAATACTTTCAATTCCTTAAAAAAAAAACAAACTTCCGAGATCACGTACCCGTCTTTCAATATGTTGTTAGAATAACATAAAAATTACTATAATTTGATTATTTATAGTTGCTTATATATCAATTTATTTATCTCTGCATTCGAGTTTAAATTCGTTATTTTAATTTTAAATTACATTAAATGAGAGTAGTGCAAGAATATGAAGTATGAGCTCAAAGCCAAAAGCTAAGGGAAAATTGATGATTATGAGGATAAGCAGAAAGACCCATCTTCTGGGCTACTACTTTTCTAGGGAGCAAAAAAAATTCCAACTTCAACACGACGACAATCGGACGGTCATCCTCGTGTACTATCGATAATCAACGGCTCAGATTGTGTCCCAGAGGCAAAGCCAAATTTGACTAATGCATTAGCTGAAAGAGAAAAATAAAATCGCCATCGACATTGAAAAGTCAATGTGAGTGTGATGAAAAACGACCCCACCAGTGTGGAAACGACATCAAGTATTGAAGGGTTATGTTAAGGATAAGAGCAAGTGGGGTCTGTTTTTGTGCAATAATATAAGCATTTGATGTCGTTTTCTTTGGTGGAAAGAGACCATTTTTGTGTTGCGATCACACCAGTTCCATTCCCATCCTGTCAAGTATCAAATGTTGTAGATTCTCATTAGATGTTGAGACAAAGGACGGTGCATGTTTTAAATTTCTCCTCTTTTTATTATTATTTTTATCAGAATCGTATTCGCGTTCTTATTCGTGAAATAGTATTCCGACACGATATTAAAAAAAATTAAAAGATAAATAGTGTTCCCTTTTTTTTTTAATAACAATTTTAATGATAAAATCAAATAGGGTTTAGAAAATGATTTTTCCAAAAGGGAAGTTAAATTGATCTTCTTTTTTCAGAAAGTGGAAATACAATCACTTTGTTCCCAAATTTCAATTGTTGGATCTTCTTTTTGATAAAGTATTGGGAAAGTTGGATGACAAACAATGCACAATTGTTATGGCAGTGAGTGGGAAGGTGTCACAGCAATACGTGGACTTTTCTTTCTAATTTCTTGTTTTGTTTCTTATGTGTTGAATAAAAGCCTAAGAGCTAGCAAAAAAACATGCTGAGAGAGGGACGGATCCAGAAATTTAAAGTAAAGTGGGTTAAATTTTTCGCCCTCATAAGTTTTTTTACAAGTACATATTATGTTTTTTTTATAGCGACCACACAAGGAGACTAGAACTGCGGTGGAAAAATAGGTTAGGAAGCACATAAAACAACTGGGCTTGGACGAGTTTTATGTTAAATTGATGTATCTGGTAGAAGTATTGTAAAAACTCAATTGGGCTGCAACCTAGGCTGCCTTATTCATAGGTCCATCCCTATGCGGAGAAATGACCCTAACCTATAGGGCCATAGTTGAGATCACAAGGGAAGCAAGTTGGCTAGAATTTATCTGTTTCTTTATTTGCATTTGAGTTCAACTTCGTTCTTTACAAAAATTAAATTCGAGACCTCATACTACTAGACGATGGGTAGGAATATCACTTGACTAATAGTGTTAGTGGTAACTATTAGGCTACGTATGCATATTACCCGAATTCACATTTTTGTATATATAATTTAAATTAAATTAAAGTAAAATAACAATCGTATACAAATAATAAAGTTTTGGGACATATGTCAATTACGAATTTATTCTTTATTTCAAGTATTTTATGCACTAATGTGTACATAATAGTATTTCTCTTCACTAACATTGTATAGTGGGAGATCTCGAATTTAAAATTAGGAAAGAGCAAAGTTGATATCTCATCTTTATATCCTTCCGACCCTTCTCTAATATCGTTGTATAAAAAAAATAAAAAAATAAAAATTTATGCACCAGCAAAAGAAAAGGAGGCCCATTGAGACAAAATGTTAATCAAATAGGCCCATTTATATATTGATTTTGTCACTCGGTGTTAAGATTTAGTGATATTTCTCTCTACATATTATGTGAGAGGTTTCGAGTTCGATTCTCGTAAAAAATGAAGTCGGTATCTAATGTGTATAATAGAATCACCCTCTCCCAATATTATTGTATCAAAAAAAAGAAAAAAAAAGAGGCCCATTGACACAAAATTATGGGCTGAAAGCCTCCAAGTTCAACCTGCTTCTGATTTCAAATGTGGGTTAAATATTCATCTTTACTTAGACCCAACTTGAGTGAGTAGGCTGTGAAATTCGTTTTCCACCAAACCGAGAAGATATAGGTATTGGACCAAACATAAATAAAGAAGATATAGACAGTTCGGTTCGATTCATGCACTTTTTGTATAAGTTAATTTAAGCCTAGTTTGGTATGCTATAGTATTATGAATATTTTATTTTGGTTTTTTTTTTTAAAGGGGACTAGTTAGTGGTGAACCACGTTAGTCGACCTTTTCGGGGATCGGGAACATACACACGCATTTTAAAGCACCCCTGGCCATAATAAGAAGACACACCAGCAAATGATCGACACGCATTTCATCGCACCCATGACCATAATCAGAAAACACACTAGCAAATGATCGAACCCAGGACGTGCTGGAGTTTTTTTGTATCAGCCCTGAGAACACCCTAACCACTAGGCCAACTTGTTGTGGTTAATTGACTATTTTATTTGATAGATTAATTTGTACATCAGATAATTGATTATATAATTAGACGTTTAATGCTTTACCGGATAGACTAATCTGATAGACCAACAACTTATTTTGGTAGGTTGTGCTGCCTATATAAATCAAATAGACTAACATGTCCACAGATTGATTGATTATATAGTCAGTCGTTTAGTACTTTATCGGATTAAAAGATTATAATAAAAATAGTAATATTATTTTAGGTTGCAGTGAGTAAATTTAGACATATATATATATATATATATATATATATATATATATATATATATATATATATATATATATATATATATGGTAGTGAGGTCGAGTGAATAGCTTTAAGGGAATCAAATAGATGATTAATATTTGGTTATCCCCTTATTGGCATGGAAAATATTTGGTGTGGGAAAAGGTGACAGTGGTTGCACTAAACTTGAAAATTGGTGGAATGTCGTCAAGTTGTCATAAAAAATGGTGTTAGAGACCTATCGTTTTTGTAGAATTGTTACATTTATTTTTTTGCAATTGTTACTGAAGGTATTATTTTTTAGAGTCTTCATCATCCGACTCTTTAATACGGAAAATTTGAGGAATTTTATTTTACTGGATGTTGATTGTATAAAGGTAGTTAACCGTTTTAATTCGTCGGGTGGCTAAATAATACAAATGGTATCAAACACTAGCTTCATATTATATTATTCTATTCAGTGTCTTATGTAACGACTCGAATATTTAATTATGCAATTTTTGAAATTTATTTTAGAAAAGGACAAGTTTACCCTCAGTTTTAGTAAGGGTTCAGAAGTCACTTTTAGTTTGGAAATACTTTTGAATGTTTTTCTTGGGTCATCGCGTAGGTCTCGAACTCATGAGTTCGTAAACAGGGGGCACACATAAATTAGACGTCGTTTGAGTGAGTTATGGATCTAGAAAGTGCAAGGGTATTTTCGTAATTATGACACGAGTTTAGGACGCATGTGAACTCCCGGAGTTTAGGGGGTCGGATTTTAGGTTAATAATTATTGTTTAGTAATGCCAAGTAATGTTTTTGACAGGTGTGGTGGTTCCGAAGGTCACGGGGGACCGAATAGTTGGAATTTGACTAGTTTAGGCCTTGAGGTGAGTGGATTTTGGTCTTTAAATCATAATGCATGCATAATATGTGTTTTTACATAAATTCCTATTAATATGAATTTTGGTATATTAGAATAATTATTCTAAAATGATTTATTATCCTTCTCAAATTTCAAAAACTTTAGAATAATTATTTTAATGGCTTATGATAGATGATGAGTTATTAATAACGATTTTGATATGATTTTAGGCATTAAACCCAGTTTTATGGATTTTGAAATGACTTTGAATTATATAATTTGGGTTTAAGCCTGGTTTTCAAGGTTTTGGGGATATGACCGGTTTTATGGATTTTGATATGTAAGGATATTGATTTATTATTGATTTTGGATTTCAATAAAAATTTTGGGAAACGATTTTGGCATTAACTTGGGCTTAGGCCCGGGAGGGTGATTTTATGGATTCCGGTTTACGGATTTTAGGCTTAGGCCTGGGGTTTTGTATTTGGGCTTAGGCCTAGGTATTTGATGATTTTGGGGTTTCTGCCCAAGATGGTGGGTTAGGCTTTGACCCTGGTAGGAGGTTCTCGATGAGGTATGGCATAGAGGATTCCCTCATACGCTTGGACGAACATGATGTATGGCAGGGAGGATTCCCTCATACACTCTGTGTGATACGAGGCACGGTATTGAGGATTCCATCATAGGCTCGAAAATGTACGAGGTATGGTATGGAGGATTCTATTATACTCTCGGGAGGATATGTGATATGGTATGGAGGATTCGATCATTGGCTCGGAAAGGTACGAGGTATGATGTTGAGGATTCCATCATATGCTCGGCGAGGTATTAGCGATGTAACGACCCGGAAATTTAATTAGTGAATTTTCGTAAATTAATTTAGAAAATGACGAATTTAACCTTGGTTTTATAAGGGGCTCAAAAATCACTTTTTGTTTAGAAACACATTTAGCAATTTTTCGGGGACCATTACGTAGGTCTCGAACTCACGAGTTCATAGAAAGGCGGCACGCGAAAAATGGAGTTCGTATGAGGGAGTTGTGGGTCTAGAATGTTCAGGGGTAGTTTGGTAATTTTTGCGAGTAAGATATTTTAAAACCCATTACTCCAGATTTTTTCTACATTTTATCCTCTCTCTCCCCGTGCTCTCTCTCATTCAACTGTGAAACACACAAACTCTCAAATTTTGATTTTCGATTTAGGCCAAACCACCACAATCCATTCACATCATCATCTTCCTCACTTCATTCTGAGCTCAACCATATCTTTCATTGAGCTTGGAGGTGTTAGGAGAAGGATATTTGAAGGTGAACAGTAACCGCCACATTCCCAGCCATTTTTCAGCTACCACAGGTAATGAATCTCAATTCTAATTACATATTTGGATTCCTTGACTCGAGTAGATGAATTTCCATTATTAGAACATTAAATTTGGTTGAGTATTGAGTGAGTTATGGAGCTCTAAATTTTCGGTGGTTATGGAAGATTTCTGCACAGTGAACAGTAACCGTAACTAGAGTTTGAAGGCGAGTAGGGTGCGCAGTTGCGCGTGGGGGAGGGAGTCCCGGCTATCCACCGGCACGTGGCGGTGTGTGGAGCTCCTCCTTGAGCTCCGACGAACACGAGTTTCAAATCTCTCGACGTTCCGGACCTGTTGGCGCAGGTTTCGAGTCAATCAGACATCGTTTAGGGGTAGTTTTGGGCGTCCGAAGTGGCTGTGTTTTTAGTGAGATGCGTGCGGACCTCCCGGGGTTTAAGGGGTCTGAATGTAGGGTTTTAATTACCGTTGGTAATTCCGATTGTTACTGTTGACAGACGATACTACTCCGAGAACTTCAGAGGAGCATACGATTCGGGATTGAGCATAATTGGACGGTCGGTGAGTGGAATTTGGTTTTGTAAATTATAATGCATGCATAAGCGTATATGTGAAATGATTTCTTGTTACGTATTGTTTTTGCAAATTTCTGGAATTTAGAATTTACTGGACACTGGTTCTCAATAATAAATTGGAAATGACGTTTTAGGCTATGGCCTGGCTTTATGGACTATGCTTTTATGTCGTTTTGACCTTATAGATTTTGGGTTTCGGTTGAGTTCATGATTTTTGGGTTTAGACCCGAATTTGTGATTTTATTGGATTTGGGCATAAACCCGGTTTTTCAATGAATTTGGCCTAGGCCAAGAAACAAGGATTTCAAAACATGGATTTTGGTTTTCACTGAATTAGTGTCCCCGAGGGTCAAGGTTTCTCCGATGCTGGCGTTGAGGGTCTTTCTCAGCCAGATCGTTGAGGGTTCTCTGACGCTGGTGTCGATGGGTATTTTCTTCACCAGGTCGTTGAGGATGTCTACGCGTAGTACATGGTTCTGTACAACTCGAGGTATATCGGGTATATGGAGGGTTGGACCCGGGTCAGTCAACTCGGATATCGAGCCACGGCTCGGGATTCCATTTGGGGAGCAGTGGGATATGTTATAATATATTTTGTATCCATGTCTGTTTACATGATGTTTAAACTCCTTTTAGGAAGGTTTTCAAATCAGGGTAGTGGGCCACAAGATGTTTTTATTATTTGGGTTTTCATGGGTCCCATCGGTATTTTAAAAAAACAATGGATTTTCTGGTAAGTTTTCGACTTATCTTTATGGATTTGTTTGAAAATGAATTTTATATTATGCATGCATTGTTTTTCTCATGGAGGGGGAAAATGTATGTTTTGCGCGGAAATTGTTTTAAAAGATTATTTTGTCCACTCACACTTTTCGTGTTTTAAATCCCCTCCAGGTCGTAGGTTAACGAGGGCACATCCAAAGGTGGAGGCATTACATTTAAGTTGCGCCTTTACCTAGACCATCGAGTAGGATTTGTATTGATGTATTTACATTTCCTTCCTAGATGCTCTGATAAGTCCTTTAGACTGATTGTAAATTATGACTACGTTGATGGTTGTTTGGTGATGTTGGGATTTGGAAATGTTATTTCATCATTCGTTTGACAGGTGGAAGACGGTTAACCATTCCCCAAAGGGAGGTTCTGCCGAATTTTTGGCAGAATTCGTATAATTAATTTTAAGGGCGTAAGGATATTATGGGAATTTTATTAAGTTGTCAGACGGGAGTAGGGCTTTTCCCGGGTTCCGAGGGGGAAATTCAGGAAGAGTCCGGTCAAGCGATGATGTGGAGGATTTCATCATACGCTGGATAAGGTATTGGGCTATGATGTGGAGGATTCCATCATATGCTCGGCGAAATATTAGGGATGATGTGGAGGATTCCATCATACGCTGGATAATGTATCGAGCTATGATGTGGAGGAATCCATCATATGCTCGGCGAGGTATTAGCGATGATGTGAAGGATTCCATTATACGTTGGATAAGGTATCGGGCTATGATGTGGAGGATTCCATCATATGCTCGGGGAGGTATTAGCGATGATGTGGAGGATTCCATCATACGCTGGATAAGGTATTGGGCTATGATGTGGAGGATTCCATCATATGCTCGGTGAGGTATTAGCGATGATGTGTGGGATTCCATCATGATATCGAGCTATGGCTCGGGATGACGGTTACAGTTGAGATATCGAGCTACGACTCATGATGACGGTTACAATTGGGATTTCACTACGGCTCGGGATGATAGTTATGGCTTGGATATCGAGCTACGGCTCAGGATGATGGTTATGGTCGGGATGACTGTTTCGGCAAGGATATCGGCTTCGGTCGAGGATCATGGCTTTTCCGGGTTACTGATATGGCGGACACATGTAAAGGTTGTTTGGGTTCCACCGAGGTAGATCAAATGGATTATGATAAGTGATATTTACTTGTATATGCGAATCTTATTACATGTAAAGGGTGATAACGATGTGAGATTATATCGATGAGTATTATTATTTTATTTGCGAGACCACGCTTTTATTGTGTTTGGTTCTATTTTCCATTCACAGTTGTTTTGGTTTTTTACCCTCCAAGCCGTAGCGGGACGAGGCGTCGAGACTAGAATGAGGCATCATCTTCTACTGCGTAGTTGGTATAGGGTTGGGTTTAGTTGTATATGTAATTTAACCTAGTGGGCTATGGTTGTTTTATGGGTTAGTTGTTAAGATGTTGTGTGGTTTGGTTGGATTTAGCTTTATTTGGTCTGTTTGGGTTGTATTTGTTTTGCATTATTCGTC
This sequence comes from Oemleria cerasiformis, assembly GCA_037349345.1. Taxonomy (NCBI): domain Eukaryota; kingdom Viridiplantae; phylum Streptophyta; class Magnoliopsida; order Rosales; family Rosaceae; genus Oemleria; species Oemleria cerasiformis. Next base: position 3,720,950 of record JAZGTL010000006.1, read on the forward strand.
TGACAGGTGGAAGACATATTAATCCTGTTACAGGGGAGATTCTGCCGAATTTTCGGTAGAATTCTATTAAGGGTATTTCTGGAAGGTTTAAGTTTTTCCAATGTTGTCATACGAAAGTAGGACTTCTCACAAGTTTTGAGGAAAAATTCGAAAGGAGTCATGTCATGTTATATGACGCACCTAACGTAGCCTTAAATTGCACCAATTTAATTACAATTTGGTTTGGCTCAATCTTATATTATAATATTTCTAGTATTTGCATCGAATTCAAATCAAACCATTTGGATTGATTTGGTTTAGCCATTTTTTTCACCCTACTCTTAATTTTCCACTAGGAAACCTATATTTTAAACCACACACTAATACAGGTAGAACCTACCAACATAAATAAGACTCGCATGTATTAGTGTGTGATTTACAAATATAATCTCCCTAACATTTTTCCTTCCTTTTTATCAAATAGGATATACATATGCTACAATCGGAAGCGGCCAGAAGCCCGAAAACAAAGACTATACTAAGATTTTTATCTTAAACTTTGCAACTCACTCTATCTGTAAAGAGACGAGCAATAACAAAATCCTTGTTCCTCAACATCATTTACATTCTTATAAAAACAAGTCAATACAGGACAATGATTTACCAAAAAAATTATAGGACTGAATAGAAAAACAAAGGCTTTTCTAATGGCAAATGCTATATGCTAAAAGCTACAGTGTACATGTACTTACAAAAACCACAGCCAGGGGAAAATTAGTTCAGACTAATTCTAGCCGGAAGGCAAATTCCGGGAGTCTGTTCTTCCCTGGAAAGGGCTCCACCGGCAACCAACTTTATTACAGAATGAGCAGAGAGCTGGTACTTGTGACGAGCTTCGACGAAGCTTCTGCTTAGAACTTGTTTGACCCACTCCTCTACGACTTTCTTCTTGTCTGATAACCAACAAGCTGCAAGTATTTGCACCATGACTCCGAAATCAATCTCCAGCTGGACTTCAGCACCAAATATTTTCTTGAATTCTTGATTGATTTCGTTTACTATTTTCCCAGCAAGTGCATCGAAATCAAATGGCTTCAAGATCACCTTTTGGTCCACTTGATTAAGAAACTCATCCAGCCAAACTTCTGAGTTTTCAGATATGGAGTCACTGTCGAAATCTCCAGAGTCCATGCTCTCATCTACCTCCTCTACTACTGGCAGATTTAAATCCAGAAAGGACCTTGATGCCTTGTTGCGCCGTTTCTGTAACTCTGAGGCTTGCTCTACAGAGGCATTGGTGTCAATCAGCTTTCGCTTATGTACCGAAAGTTGGTTTGAGGTTCCTGCTCTTGGTGCAATCCTCACATTCATGCCCTTGCTTTGGCTGCCCGTCCCCACGTTCAATATCTGCATTTGACAACTCTTGGCGGCAAGTACCATCTCCTCCGAAAATTGAAGGGTTTCATTACCTATATGGTGGTTCTCGTTGCCCTTTAGGGTAGCTGAGGTTGTCACAAAGACTATGTTGTTGATGCTGATTTCTCTCCCATGAGAATCTGGAAACTTTCCGGTCCTAATGGCTTGGGACAAGTTACTCTGGGACAGAAAATCAGCCTTGTCTACATTTTCAAGGAAGACCACTGAATGAGGTCTCCGGCTTAACTCCCCTGCAACATAATCAACAGCTGTCTTACCCCTAAACTTCACGTCATAATCATCTGCGTCGTCACATTGGATGAAGGAGTTTGATTGATAACTCCGATCTTGGGATCCCAGATCAACAGAGATTAGGCTTTCCCTGGTGCCAAACAAGATCTCAGCGAGTGCAAAAGCAATTTTCTTCTTTCCGACTCTGTCAGGTCCAATCAATGTCAGCCATATATCTCCTCTGAGTTTTGAACCCCGGTTCCTTACATCACCAGATCTCCAACAGGACACAGCTTGACTAATAGTGCATATGGCTTCATTTTGCCAGCCAATCTTTTCTGTGAGAACTCTCCGAAGTGATTTCATATCTCTTGGATCAAACTGCCCTCCAAGATCAGATCCAGAGCCGGAAGAGGACTGAGCTTTTTGGTGCGAAGTATTCTCACTTAATGCATCAAACTCAGCTGAAACGGAACCAGAGAGGCGTGGTAGACTCTCCTTATGCTCTTGTAATCTAGGACTTCTTGGTCCCAGACTAGTTGATGCATATAATGTTCCCAATCCCAAATCTGTAGTCACAGAAGTGACAGACGAAGGCGATGTGCGGTCAGTGGGAAGATTCACATTGCGGATAGGGTAAGGTGAACGGCAGGGGCTCCCCAATTCAAGTCGCTGACTCTTTGAATTGTTTACCAATGGCTTGGATTGGAGAGTAGCATCCGCAGCATCAGAAACTACTTGCACTGGTAAGTTCTGTTTTGATAGAAAGCAGTTTTGCATGTGCATGGGCTGGCAGCCATATTGAATAGGACTCTGGCTTCCATTACGACCTGAATCTTCACCACTGTTTTCTTTTCTATCTGCAACTACCCGAGAGCCGTCAGCTGATAGAACTTGACACCCTGCTTGATAGATGTCCACTTTAGGCAATGGTTGAGCCTGATGATTCTTTCGGCAGATATCATTCCATTTAATCTCCAGTGCTGATAATGTAGCATTCAATGTTGTTTTATCATCTTTGGTCTGCACAAAATTATGAAGCAAACTTACACATATGTTGTCACAATTTATTCGAGGGAAATAAAGCTAACTAAATAAATTCCGACCAGTTACAAGATACATGCTTGTTCAACTTCATGTGTATTTATGCATGAAGGCATGCTTGTGCAAAGAAAATTTACGTCAACTTGAGGCATAGAATTAAACATTGAAGGGGTTACACACCTTTGCTAGATCCACTCCCTTGCCAGTTTCAATTTCGGCCGTTCGCAGCCAAGAAGGCAAGCTATCTGGGGACTGATCAGTTGCTGAACTAGTTGGTCCTGCTTTCGGAATAGAAGCAACTTCTTGCTCATACTTCTCTGCGCACTGATTGCACCGTCTAAAAGATTGATACGTGCTGCTCACTGGATTTTTAAAGTCGGATGGTCCAGGAAAGAATCCCCCAAATGGAACGAAGGACCCCATCAAGCTGTAAGTATATCATGAGCATGGAACTGTGAGATCCAACGGGCACAAAACAGTCAGACACTTAACTGTATAACTTGAGAAAATACTTTTCATACAGACTTAAAATGGCACTGCCGACTAAAACATCATACATTACTTGGACCGCAACCAGATACTCTGGAATCATATTGAATATTTACAATACCTCCAGCATTTTCAGCACGTAAATAGATGGATTCAATAATCTCACTTCAAAAGTAACAAATTTTGCAACATAATATATTCAAAAGAAACTTTTAGAACCTAAAACCAGAGTGATGAACTGATGATTAAACAATACTGGTCTTTTGTCAATAAAAATCCACTTAGTTTGCATATTTAACTCACAACCATAATCAACTCATAATTTCAAGCAATTTCAAACAAACATACTCACAAAAAAATATACTACAATGAGCATCTGCACTAACAAGTTGGAAAAGAGCACAAAACAAAAAGTAGAGTTGAATAACAACCTGGATTTAGAGTAAACTCCTTCCATTGAACCTTTAGATGAAGTAATGGGAAGAAGATGAAGATCCCAATCCTTCTCAATAGCCGAAAACCGAGCCAAGAGCGTCCTGTAAACATCGTAACTCGCCGCAGCACCAACCAGCCACAATTTCCCATTGTGAGCCTCCAACAAACTCTTCAATTGCAACATAACAAAGCTCACAGCTTCACCCACCACATCCTCTCCAACTAAAGCCTTCAATTCCCCATAGTTGACAATAACACCGGTTCCAGCTCCCGAGCAACGCTCTGCCATTTGAGCCACCTCCTTAAACTTGGAAACCATCTTCTCCTCACTCCCACCATGAACAACGAACTCGGAAATCTCTTTCTCAATTGAAATCACACTGAAACTAGTGATTTCAGCTGGCAAGAGCCCTGCTTTACCTTTCTGCACGGCCTCAGTGAAGCGCTTGAGAGCTTCGCCGGCACAAACACCGATTAGCAGCGGGTTTTTCCCGCTCTTTCTAACTAACACGTCACTGATTCTTCTACAGTTCTCGTCTCTGTCTTCGAATCCAGAAAACGGGAAGCTGAACCCGGGTCGGGTAGGGTCTGCATCAGTCAAGTTGCATAAGAAAATGGGCGGGCACCGGGTTCTGTGAAACCGAGTCGCTTGAGTCATCGGTGGATGAACAATCGCGAACTTTATATCACAGCTCCGAAACCCAGCTTCCCCAAACACCCGACTCACAATCGGGTCGTCTAAGATTGATAAAATGAAATGTTTCAGCTCAACCTTCAAAAGCGACGCCGTTTGCTGCTGGTTGTGAATCTGATGCAAATGAAAGCTCTCCGGGTGCCTCCTCTGGTTCGCCTGAGACCGCTTGATCGCCGCCATGAGCGAGTTCGAGACCGGAGGCTCCTCCTGTGCCTTGGACGACGGCAAACGATCCAGCGAGACCCCAACGGAGAGCTCGAGCGCTCGGAACTGGAGTCTTGGAGAGTACGCGCTGCTCCTGGCGCGTGCGCAGGCTTCGCGGAGAGCCGAACTCGGCAAGGACAGCAAGGCCGAGACTGCGTGAAGCGACGTCGTCTGCGCGTGACTCCTCCTTCGCGCTACCGCCACCGCGTCATCCAAAGCCCGTGCCGCCTCCTCCGTCAAGCATTGCCTCGCTGCGCTCACCGGCGTCGGCATCGCCGGCTAGCGTGTATACTAATTAATTAATTAATAAATATATATAAATAATATATTCCCACAAAACCACAAATCAGCCTCTATGACTATGTCTACGAATACGTGTCTTCGTTTCGTGATTTTGAGGCCTCTGGGCTTGCAGATATAAAATATAGATAATAGTTTATTCAAAAACTTTCTGAATAAATTATGCAATCAGAGCAGACTATAAAAGCGAGAGAGAGAGAGAGAGATATTTGGCCTTGCTTGCTTCTTGCTTGTTGCTTCTTGATGTTGTTGTGCTAGTTGCTGAATGCTGCGGCTGTGGCAACAGTCGGAGGAGTTGCGCTTGTTTGTAGTATCGAAGAGTGTTTCTGGGGGTGGGACCTTGTCTTGGGCATTAACTCGGACACATGGTGAGCATAGCATATAGATTCGCTTCTTCTTCCTTTCTACCAGACCCCCACTTTTTTTTCAATTTCTTTTTTTTTTTTTTTTTTTTTGAGTAAAGGACGACGGGATTTTATTTGATGCGGATGCCGCGTCGAGTGTCCAACGATACAAATAGGCCAACAGGATGATAATAGCCGTCAATGTCAAGCCTTTGAGAATTATAGCTTTTGTTAATGTTGAATAAGAATAATAATATTATATTTTCCACAATTGTTCATGTCAAAGTGATAACAAAGGGGGCATTGGGTATATGTGAATTTCAACACATCGGACTTCTCTTTTAACTCGGTCAATACAACCAAGTGGGTATAAATCGTATGTTTCTAACCTTAATTTGTTGATTAATAGTCTTAAGTTCGAATCCCAACAGTATATTATGTGGTAAAATTCTCCTTTATAAATAACAAAATACTCGCTCAATGCTTTTCTTAATGTAATTGCATTACCCTAGCTTTATGACTTTGCTTTGAATATTAATACGTCACAACGATGATAATCCTATCTCATCGTCTGTCCTATTCGATTTTTCTGATAAGAGACGTATTATGTGTTTTATATGAATATAAATTTTAATGTACATTTACTTTTAGGAGATATCGAAGAATAATCAATATAATCAGACTAGCTAACTGAAATTTTTCTCAGCTCTTAAACTTGGATTCGATGCTAACTACCCCTACTTTTCTTTTATTCTCTTATAGTTCGCTCTTTCATATTTTCCCTTCTTGTCGTTTTGTGATGCTCCATGATAATCAAAACAGTTCTTTTTCAAAATCATCCATCAATTGATCATTTCTATAAAGAAAATTAATCTTTATTCTTTTGTCGATATGATAATATACAGATTAACAAATATTTTATATTAATTTTCGACTTAAATAGGTTAATTTGCGACCATCAACGCAAAAGATACAACAAATCAATAATTTAATAAAGCAATAAAAACACGAATAAAATAAAAGTAAACAATTAAAACTCCAACATTACCAAAATTAAGCCAAATTCTAAACGGAATTTACAAAATTGAAAACAATCAAAACGCTAAAACCACTCACAATCTTGAAAAATTGCCGCCACCACTTGAAACAATACCATTAAAAAGTAGATAGCATTCCAACCATGGACGCCTCATGCTTTTCTCCATTGATGTCATACTCAGCATCATTGTTGTAGGGATGATAATTTCTACTTTATTTTTCTTTTGTTGTTGTTTTTTTCTACGGCTTCTACGGTTCTAATGTAGTGTGCATAACAATTAATTAACGCCGACCAAGATAGTGGTATTGGCACACCACCTGAACAACGCATCTCTTTCCAAAAAACTCAAATTTGTCCATATTTAGTGACTAATCGAACCGTGATTATCTGCTAATGATACGACACATTAATCAGATAGAGCAACAAAGCTAACACACGAGGGAAAGCAAACTTCCAACTTGCATTTTACTATTTTAAGAAAGAAAAATTCTAAATTATACAATACGCTGTTTCGCTTGCGTGAAATAATTTATTTATATTTTATAAAGAAGAGAACTGTGATTATAGTTAGTAAAGAAAGAAACGGGTGTAATATGTGAAATGTGTGCACGTATATTGTTCGGTAATGTATAGTACTTTTGATTTAAAATAAAATATTTTAGCAAATTTTAAGAAATATATGAAACATGAAAGTGTTTATTAAAAATATATACGTATGTTCAAATTTAATAACTATGATTATGATTGACGAGTATAAATTTCAGATGTAATACGAAATCGTAAATTGATTATATTATGTGACTAATCAACATCACGTATTACGCACTAATTAAGATGAAAAGTAGTTGTATAAAGATTAGATTAGGAAACCCTAATCAACAAAAAGCATGGATGAGAGAGTATGAGGGGATGATGGCCAAACAATAACAAGAGTCATGAGTCATTCTCAATACAAACCCCACTTCGGGGCTAGATTGAAAAGGCAATAGGGCCCTTTTGAGTTATGGAAATTGGAGTCCCAGCTACGGGACCATGTATTGCTATTACGGGATAGTTTCTTCCATCTTCTTTTGTCTTCTGAATTTCACCGGCAACATGCACCAAATACAGTCACTTATTGTTTTATTTTATTTATATTAAAGGCTAATTCGATGGAAATTGGATGTATAATTAGAAAATTAATAAAACTCAAGCTATTTTGAAAATAAAATTGAATAGTATGTTTTGTTTTTCGCTATTTGAGGAATTAGACATGCGTTAAATTTTTTCTTTTTGATAAAATGATATTAGAGAAAATAATATATAAATATGTATATATATTGAGTAATAACTTCGCTCTTCATCATGATGGAACCCAAGATCATAAGACCTCACATTACAGAGAACTCGACCAGTACTATTAAGGGTGACATGAAAGAAACTTAACTCTTTTATAATCCTATTATTTTAAACGGATTAGATTGAACAAATTTTTTCACACATGAATATGATCCCCTCTATTAATTCAAAAACACGAAAAGTATTGTTAGCTTCCATCTTAATTCAAAATAACTTCGATTTTATGAGTTTTCCTATGCAATGAAACCCTACCCTAACTATCAAACAAATTCTAAAATTAATCATGTTAATCGTATCACCTACGTATATTATATCACCTCAAATGAAATGCACAATAAAGGAATCGATGGGCACAAAAGGTGTTTGATTTGATGGGAGTTTTTGTTGTTTGTAGTTGTCTTTTTATTCAACCTTTCGTTTTCCTTTGCCCTTTACTTCAAATTAATCATGCCCTTCTCTCTCTCTCTCTCTCTCTCTCTCTCATACGGTCCAAAAGATGTAAATATCTCAATGTGCAGATGTGATCTGGAATTCTAGATTCCCCATATCTACACAAAATCGCGTGTGCATGCACTTGCAAACTACATGCTTTTAAAAATAATTGAAAAATATTTGACTTTTTTATATTGAAATTTTGATGGACATATGTATAGATTTTTGTCTTATTACTTGAAATGTATTCAGAATAAGATAATGAATTTTAAAATGCATTTAAAATTGAAATTTGCTTCATTTCTGTTACTTCCATTGAACCATCTGTCAGTTTCTGTTACTAACACTGTTGAAAATGATGATGTGACAGTAATATTACAAAATTTATAAAGGCAATTATGACATTTGCTATATTTTATTAAATTTTATATTAAATTTTTTTTTTTAAATTAAAACAAATCTAAAATTACCCAATATGTCCTTAACCCACCCCAGTCGTCAGTCACCCACCGACATCTCCGTCAATCTCCTCCTCTTTCCACACGTTGAATCTAACGTGTCGGGCAATAACACAAACACCATTCGAGAATGGAAAAAAGCCTTGAAAAATGAACAAATTGAGGTACTTGAACAAATTCCAGGCACTTGAGTCTCTGTTCTTCCTCCTCTTCAGCTTAAAAAATCACAACATAAATTCAAGTTAAAAACTTCCATGAAAGGCAATTCTTTGTCATAAGAACAAAAGAGAAGAAATTTTACAGAACTTGGTTTTCTTGAAATCCCAAAATACATTGAATTCCAAATTTTCTCGGCAACCAAACACTGTCAATCTCAATTTCTCAATCAAAATTGAACGAAGCAAGAAGAAAATGATAAGTTTTGGTTCATACCATATGTTGCTGAACTTGCACGCTTGAATCTTCTTGGGCCATAATTTACTTTTCTTTCTTGTTTGTTAGTTGGGAATTGAAAATTAGGGTATTGATTTGTTTTCTGTAACTGTGATGTAGGGTTGGGTTTTATAAGAGAAAATTTGCAGTTGGGTATGAATATATTCTTAGCGATTAAGAAATGGGCGGGTTCGGTTGGCTATGTTTCGGCGAGAAGCCAACCAATTGCGAAGTCCGTGTTAAAGTTTATTTCCCTTGGCGAGGAAGAAGTCCGTCAACGTTGCGACGTTGACTACTCGGCAATGTTGTTTCCTCTGCAATGGTCTCCCCTTCGTCGCCGCCGACCTCTCTGGCCTCGTCCAAATTGCAGCACAATGAATAGGTACAGAAAACGCAGCAACTCAGTTCACGGCTCTGCATAAAGCAAGCATCTTTGTGAAAATTAACAGAAAGGGGGAAGTGGGTAGAGCCAATTTTAGAGAGAGAGAAAGGGAAAGGCAGAAAGACTTTCAATGTGAGAAATAATCGCACCCGTCATCGTCAAGTACTGGGACATTCCTGGGGAAACTCTAATTCACGGAGAGAATAAATCGGTGGTCGAGCTTTGGGGATGAAGACATCAATGGGTGATTGGGGTGGGTTGGGTAATTTAGATTTGTTTTAATTTCAAAAAAAATAATTTTAATATAAAATTTAATAAAATATAACAAATGTCTTAATTATCCCTATAAATTTTGTAATATTATTGCCACATCAGCACTTTTAATGGCGTTGGTAATAGAGACTGACGAATGGTGCAACAGAAGTAATAGAATGTCTGTTCTTGGTGGAAAGTGAGGCAAATTTCAGTTTTTGGTGCATTTTGAGATTCGCTGACTTATTCTGGGTGCATTTTAAGTGATAAGCCTAGATTTTATACCCCTAACCCCATTTTATTTTGCCACTTAATGTTATGGCCTAATGGTATTCCTCTCCACATGTTAAGTGGGAGGTCTCATGTATATATATTGAAACCCCCATTCCCCAATGTATTTTATTAGACATTTTTTTTAAAATTAATTTGATACTTGGTTTGAGGTGATTAGTTTGTATGCATGATTCATTTATATTTTGGGCTCGTCTAGTGATGAGCGGGATTTGATTGGATTAGATAACTCATTAAATTCAATATATTTGGAATATGAAAATGGATGAGTTTTTATTATAAGGGAATTAGCGAGAGTAGAGATAGAAGAAAAGTTATCCAATTCATTTCCTTTAAAATAGTAGGATTAGAAAATGTAAGTTTACTTCTATGTCTAATCCTATCTAATATTCATATAATGAAACTACATATATTTTCAGATTCAAAATACATTGAATTTGAAGAGTTATTCAATCAAATCATACTCACCAAACATGATCTTTATGTATTAGTAAACGCGAAAAAACTTTTTTTATAAGAGTATCTTTAATGGATAAGTAAACTTAGCACGTAAGCTAAATTTTATGGAGAATGCCCTAATTAAAATTGAACTTTAGCTACACTAGCTATCTCGCTCTTACAATAGGATAAGTTTTAAGAGCTTCTAATTCTAAGGAGGGAGGGGAGCACATGATGACTTCTTGAAAATAAAGAGTGTGATTTTGACAAAAAAATAAAAAAATAAAGAGTGATTAAAGACATTTCTAAGAATGATATTCCTTTTCTCATACGTTTTAAGTACAAATATAATATGATCGACATATCAATTTACTTGTAAGTTAAGTCTTATACAATTACCCAAGTCATCAACTACATCTTTTATCCTCAAATTAATAATTATTATTTTTATATACAAATATTTTGAAAAAGAGGGATATTACAATATATATATATATATATATATATATATATATATATATTGGGTATCGATCTCGTTATTTACGAGAGTTGAATATGAGACATCTCATATAATGTGTGGAGAGAAATACCATTAAGTTATAATACTAAATGAGATTCATATTAAATAATGAATTAGGTTTCAATTCGAAATCTTTCTCAATTATCAATAAAAACAAAAATTGTGCATATGATATAAAGATACTACATGATAATTTCGAAATATGTAGGCTCTTTTTGCCAAAATTTGACAAAACCAAAAAATAAATAAATAACATGAGTGGTTTAAAGAACATCACAACCATGGTTCTCGAGCATGTGTCTATCTCAAATTTTTAGGTCATTTTAAAAGACATAAAGCCTACCCTAGAAGCAAACATTTCTTCGGTTGAGCACCCGACCCTACCTAGAAGCAAACTTTTCACACAACAATAAATTCCTTTAAAAAAGAAAGAGGAGTTTAAGGTCAATTACAAATACCTAATTTCGAACTCAGTTCATACATAATAAAATATGGAACTCAACATATACAATTAAGTATCGAATTTAATACAAATTGCTTACAAAATAAAGAATAATATCACCGAACGGTAGAACGAACTGAATTGTATGTATACCTAAGTTAACTCTTGATGTGAATGGGATCACCATTACATAATCTCTCTCTATCAATCTCTTAATATATTCGTACCATATATATGCATCAATCTTCATTATTCCAAACTTTATTTATTTTCTTTCTCTCTCTCTCTCCTATAATGTTGGAGTTGATGTTTATGGATGGATGCTAGTGCTGTGCTCTATTGCTGCACATATCACTTTCATCTACCATGCGATTACCCACCCTTTCAATAACAAAAGAGTCACAAAACCCTACCACTACCCCCACAACAAAAAGCCCCTTGCTCGTGACAGCTTCTTTGGACTTGCATGATTCAACTTGCAAAACCATAAAGCCTTCTTTTTCCAAAAGTGCATGCTGCTTATATATGCATGAGTTTTATGTCAGTTGGATACAATATCGGTGTTGAAAAGAGTGATATTCTGACCGAACATTTACTTTAGCAAGTTGTGGTCAATATCGTTGTTAAAAAGAGTGAAATTCCGTTCGAATTTAGTGTTGGAAAGGAGAGGCACTCTGGCAAGTTGGGGATTGATGTTGAAAGGAGTGTGCCCCCGATCGACAATTTTGGTAGGCAATACTTCCCGTCCATCTCTTAGGGAACATCTTCATTCATCTTTGTTCTACACAGTAGATAACGTTCAATTTCTACAAAACTATACATTATACATCGTTCTTATTATCCATGAATTGAAGATGAAAAGAAATATCATTAAGCCGTACGTATTAATTGTTGGCGGTGGAAAATTGGATGTTGTAATAATATATGGAGGTGTAGTGTGAGTGTGTGTACTTTGTTTTGATATGTAATTATAATTATACATAACCATAAAAGGGTCATGAATCTCACTTTCTGCATAAAGTGACTTTTGCTTAATTTGGAATACCTGCATGCATTTGTTCCATGCTTTCTCTTCCTCTTTTAAACCCAGACCAGACAACAAAACCCTATTGGTTTGTTTTCCCAATTTATGTACCTACCATCCATCTATGGAACTAACTACTATCGCTAGGCTACTACGCTACCCTTTAGATTCTCACATCCAAAGGAAAAAGAAACGGGTGTTCAAAGGAAAAGTAAAGTTTTCTTTGTTTTTTGGGTAAAAGGAAAAATAAAGTTGCAATTGCCCAATTACTTTTAACAAAAACATACAAATCAAGTGGACTAAAAAAAACAAGGTAGTCATCATTTATTTACTCTCCACTCTAGATTCTTAAAAAAATAAGAACAATACTTGCATCTCATCCTGGTGGTACCTCTTCGTATCACCCTTTCAATTTATCGAATAATTCTTATAATTCTTATATACATGTATCGTGATCTATATCTTTCAATTCCTAATTTATCACTTCAAGATCGTCTATATAAAAAATCAACCAAATTGAAAATCATTTGGTCATTCATATGTATAAACTAAATGGAGGATGTATTTCTCTCCCTCATTTCCACGATAAATATACATATATATTAATATATACAAGGACGAGGCACAAGCTTGGATTAGGAGGGTTACAACCCTTCCCACCCATTCTAATATTTAGGAATTATTGTTTAGCGCAGTCCATTTTAGGTCTTATATTATCAGTAATGAAGAAATAATGGAAGGTTTTGATGCTCTTAAGACTCAAAGGGTATAATTTCAAATTAGAAAGTGATAATTTGTATTTGCATTGCATGTTTAATTATGATTTTTGTTGTAATTTTTTTTCCTTCTTTTTATCAAGCTTTTATTTATATATATAAGCATTTAAGGGGTAAGGGTCATAACGTCCCAATGACTAGATGTATATTTTTATATTTATTAATAAAATTTAATCGTACCGTCGAACTTCTTTTAGATATAGCATGTGAGTTTAGTTCATCTAAAATTTAGATTTAAAAACCGTCCATATATATATTTAGTACGTATCCCGCTTCTTGTGAGTATCAAACTCAAAACTTAAATCTCCCGCTACCTAATAGATATGAATACTAGTGGCGGAATTTGATAGTGGAGTTGTAGTTTAATTTGCAATTAATTAAGGGAGTGTTTAATTTGCAATTAAGGGAGTGATTAATTAAATGGGTTGGAGTTGACTCCCATTGATGCAGAAGTCAGAGCTTTGCACCCACAAGGATCATGGCATACCCAGACAATAATACCAAGTGATGTGTTGATACTTTCGTTAGATAAGATCAGACCAGAACCCTGTCAGGTGGCTATAATATTATAATATCCATTTAATTATTAATAACAAAATTCAGCCAAGTGCCAAAGCTGCCAAAGCTTATGCTCTTCTTACAATTGTATCGTGACATGATCTTTATCAATTAGATTCATGCACTCTACATCAATGTCACTAGGGTTTTTCATGAATCTAGTATTCAAGTGCACTTCTCTAATTTTAGAATTTCAAATTCATGCGCGAATAATTAATAAATATGAATATGAAACCGAGCATGCTAATTTACTGTTGGTGATATTATTTTTTTTTATAAATTTTTATACGTTCAATTAATTTTTTAATATGAAACTGATGTAATTCCGTATTCTTATGCGACAAATTTATCAATCTTAATTATTCATAACAAGTTATTTCATGGATATGAATTATTTAAGTTATTATAGATTATTTTTGTGCACCCAAAAGTGAAAGCTTCTTTGGTCTCACCGACCTATATTAATTATTCTCTTATAAGTGAGGTGTAAAAAGGTATTAAAAAGGTAAGTAAAAAAGGAAGTTGGTGATAAGCCAAGCTTTAAGCTTTCATTTTCTCATAAGAAAGAAGAGGAAAATTCATTAACCTTATCACATGTATAAAATAACAAATTATAAAACGTGGATTATGTTAGTTGGTTAAGGTAAAGTGCCTATTTTCTTATACTCGAGTGAATCTTCCTCTTATAAATTAAAGTAATTTAGCAAGTTAGATTATCGGAGTTAAGTTGGTTAGAATAGTAGAATTCATAGGAGACAGATTTAATCTCATTTTTTCTGTTGATTATAGTAATTTAGCATAGCGTAAACTGTAAACTACTAGAATTATGTACATACGAATTATATAATTGGGACACATTAATAATGCAAGTTTACGTCATTTATTACTTGTGCTAACACGAGCGTCGTCTAATTGAGTGTTATTACGTCAATTTCTATTAAAAATATGCTATATAAATAAACATAGTAAAAGTAGCATTATTCTTTCTACTTATCGAAATTATGTCATTGTTTGGGTTATTTTTGATGCAATGAAAGGCAAATGTGATCAACTAAACATGGTGAATACTTCAATAACCATTTAGGATGAAAATGTTTTGATTTTGATGCCACTAAAAGATCCCAAATTGAACGATAAGATTAGGGTTTGATCATATGATGTGATACCATTTGTGACATTGTCCAAATAAAAAGGACTTGAACGGTGAGATCTGAGGTGGGGAAGAAAATATATTGAGAGATCAAATTGGGGCAATGTGGGTGGGGGACCAAAAACCTTATTTTCATACTTTGAGAGGGAAAAAGAGGGTCCCCTAAATAAATGATGGATTTCCAAATTATGCAAAGATTCTTGATGAACATATTCAACCTCCCACTCACTATGTGGCTGAAAACTACTTGGCACCATTGCCTTTTACCCTTTGCGTAACCCAATTACATAATTCTATCACCTATTTGTGATGGACATCCCTATAGCTTTGGTAATATTGCTTTTTCCCCTAAGTATTTGAAAATTACTTTTCTGTCGTGAAAGCATTGCTCGATTAAGAGTTAGTTGGTTTATATGATTGAATCGATATTTAAGAAGAATGACAAATATCGAATTTAGAGTTAGATATTGTTCGATTAAGAGTTAGCTGGTTGATCAGATAGAAGCATGTTTGTTATATTTTTTTCTTCATATTATCGATATTTAAGAAGAATGAAGAAAATCAAATTTAAGCATTGCTTAATTAAGAGTTAGTTGGTTGATCATATTGAATCATATTTGTAGTATTCTCTTTCTTATAGAGTCGAGTTTTAAGAGGAATGATAGAAAATGAACCTAATTTGGGGGATTGCTCGGTTAAAAGTTTGTTGGTCGATCATAAGATAAAATCATGTTTATTATATTCTCTTTTCACAAATTGCTTGTAATTATATGGTTATGTTTGACAGCTATCAACATTAACCAACACAGTATTTGTTGACATAACTAAATTTAATTATTAAATGTCACATTAGGAGACCAAAACAAAGAGCTCCCATCAATTCTTTAATTTCGTTTTCGATGTGAATCTACCATTAAAGTTGTATGTGACACTTGGTGTAGGCTTCTTGCTTCTGAAGAAAAGGCATGGGCTTTCATCCACTTCCAAACCCAATAGTCAGGCCCAAATAATTAAAGACTATAATTGGTACTCAAATTCTCAAGCCCAACTAGACCCAAATCCTACCCAGTGCCCTAAAAACATATCATCCTCGAGCCATTTCCCCTGCTTACACTCATCTTCTTCAGTCTTCCTTCTCGTGCTCGCCAGTGGCTCCAGGTACTGATTAAAATTTTGAAATTTGTGAGTTGGGTCTGAGATTTCTGAATTACTTTTACTATCTTTGTATCTCAACTCGTTCTAGTCTTCTGTTTCGCTTCATGGGAATTTCTAAATTGTTCATTTCATTTTCATTTTAGACTTTTTTTTGTGTGTTCTTGATTTTGGTTTCTGAATGGGATAGATTTATTTCTGATTTCTTCTGTCTGTACATTACGTTCTGTTACCAAGTTGGTCTGAAGTTAGAAGAAATTTCAAATGGGTTCTTAGTTCTGATGTGCACTTGATTCATCCGATTCATTCATCGAATTATAAAAATGATGATATTGTCATACCATCATGTGTCAAAGTTGACTCTTGATGGCTTTCGATGCTCAACTTTACCTCCTCAATAACTTTGATTTTTGGCAGAAATGAAAATTGCTCGATTTGCTTTGCGATCCTTCAACAATGGCGTATCACGCCAGTTTCATCAGCCACATATGAGAACTCTCTCCACAAGTGCAGCGTCAGGTAATTTTCTATACAATTCTGTGCTGTAATTCTCTCTGTTGGTTCTGTTTTCCATGTTATCATGATAATTTTTAAGTTGAATTTTTGCGTGAATCTCCATGAGATAGTGTGGGAATAGAATTTTTGTACTTTTTTGGAGGTTGAAATTAGGGTCTGGTTCGGTTTTACTTATAATAAAGCTTCTCTTTTCCCAGCTTTATTCAATCTAAACAAAAATAAAAGCTGAAATGCTCCAATCATGACTATACACATTAGCATTTTTCTGTGGCAGTTGGTGGAATGGATGATGATAAAAATTCTAATTCTTTTGAATCTCCTGACGAGTTCGAGCGGCGGATTTTCGGTGAAACCTCCGGTGGTACTTCCGGTGGTAATTTTAAATCCGTTAACTTTTTCTCAAAGCTTGATAGGTTTGGGATGGGTCGTGATGGACATGGTTCGAATCTGGCTGGTGGAAGTCGAAGTGGAATTGGAAGTGGAGGTGGTTCCAGTATACTCGACGGCTTAGATGAAAGTTTTAACTCATTATCAGATGGAATGGATGGAAAGTTAAAGAAAGCAGCCACCTACTTTCAATATGATCCTGAGGAAATAGCGAAAGATGATTATTCTTTCAGACCAGATATGAACTTTAGGCAAGGAATGACTTATGACGTTAAAGTACGTAACGGAGTAACACTTTGTTTTCTGCGTTATCACTTTTGCTATTGTTGTCATGGATTTTGGTTCATATTTTGTGGTATTCTATATTTATAACCTGCTTATGAGCTTTCTTTTTTGTCTCGAGTGGAAGAAATCAGCCTCTTCTGGTATATCCTGTCTCATGTAAGAACCATGTGGTTTAATGCAGGATCTTGATCTCACTAGGCCAGGAGTTCGGAAATTTCCCAAGAGGAATGAGTTTGAAGTAACTACAAAGGAAGTTCTTAGAAAAGCTGATTTCAGGGTATGCATAACTGGCAACCTCTCGAATATATTGAATTCCACAGACTTACATATATCTAGGATTTTTTTGCTCCTTTGAATGTGCTTTGTCAAATCTAAAACATTTCTATTGTTGTTGATGGCCCTAAACCTCTTTTCCATGCTACACATAACTAGCCGTTGAAGCATAATCGTGCATAGTAGATTCATCCAAGTTGTGCAAGGAATTGTCTATTATTGATTGAGACTCGGTTTAAGAATTAAAGATTTAAATATTATGATTTTGGAACTTCCTGGCCCATTGGTTTGAATGAACTCTGCATATTAGTGGTTGAACTCAACTGCCTCACATTGTTAGATAATTGACAAGTTACTGTATTTTTAATTTCTTATATTCCTCAATCGCAACTATATAGATGATCAGAAAACAGATGTTTTAGTACAGTACAATTGTGAATGTAAAATGGTAGGGACTGGTTGGGTTGATGTTGTTGTTACTCTTTCTTCTGCCACCAGACATTGTGCATGGAAATCTGAAATCTTGTTTCACTATTTTTACTGCTTAGTCTTTTAATCCTGTTGCTTTAAGTTGCGTTCTTACGGTAATTGTATTATGCTGTACAGAATGTGAGATTCCTTGCAAATTTCTTAACAGAGGCTGGAATTCTCATCAAAAGAAGCAAGGTAAAAATGACTGTGTGTTGAGTGACTTGAACGTTTTTGAACGTGCATTGATATGTGAAGCTTTAACCTTTTATGTTCCCTCACTCTTCGTGTAGACTGGGATTAGCGCCAAGGCCCAGAGGAAGGTCGCTAGGGAAATCAAAACAGCTCGAGCTTTTGGTTTAATGCCTTTCACAACCATGGGCACAAAACATTTTGTTTTTGGGAAAACTATGGAGAGTCTTGATGAAGATTATGAATACCAAAGTTATTACAACCCTGATGCTGATGATAAAGACATACTCGGGGACTAAAGTTTTACAGTGAGAGGCTCTTGAATCTGTTGAATCTTCAGTTGTCAGCACAACTACAAACCCCCATAAGAATATACAAGAAGAAAGTGATGGAAAAAGATGGGTACTTTGTTAAGGTGAATTCCGACGTGCTAGTAACTCCATCATAAGTTTGGTACGTAGGCTATTCAGTTTTTACTTTCTGTATGCATTTACACTGTAATAACAGCCTGTGCTTAAATGCCTTGGTATTTCAAGCCTACCGGGTTTTGGGTTTTAGGTTTTTATCCGCCGATCCAGAATGTTAATTACGGTGCAGTTTTTACCAATTTGCTGAACGAAGAGGGATATTTTTGTATTTTTAGTACATAATTGATTCTAGCAGGAAGAAGACTGTGTGCCAAAGACTTACATTTTGAGATCAGAATTGCATGATTTTGTCTTTTCATTTTAGGGATGTGTTGACGAACTTGAGAAACAAGTTTGCAAACCATAATGTCAAAGGGTAAATTACTTACGTGTGACCGTCACAATGACACGTGGTGTTTCTACACTCTAATTTAGAGTCTCATCATAATATTTTGAGAAGAACCATTTTTGTTTTCTGAACACCATTGCCTTGCTCTAAGGGCAAACAATAAAGAAATAAATAGAAACTTGCATTTTTTTTAATATGCTTTATCATCAACCTATAGTTGTCATCCTTTTGAATTCAACTACCAAAGAAAAAGCCTTTAAATTTAATACCACTAAGTCTCCCTTGAAGTATATAATTAGTGGAGGGTCAAGGGTTGCTTTCGTGGTCCAATTTTCTGATGAATTTTTTACTCATCATCCATTGCATCTCAATCTTTCAGTATCCTAACATCCAAGGTGAGCTTTGATTGTGTCCTATTCATGCTACTAAGAGAGTCCTAACAAAATTAGCTCATAGTATATTGACAAATTTAATTTTAAGATACTGTCCACAAGAGGCAATTCCAATTTAGCTTGCGTTAAAGGTTAGGTGGATGCTTTTTCTGTATTTTCGAGCTTGAATTTCCTTTTAATTTATTTTAAAAGTTAGAGTCGATGCGTTCGAACTGTCATAAGATAAAATACAAGATAGTATTTTCTTTTTAAATAATTTAATAATATTTTATATGAAAAGGCGATTTGCAGCTCAAGTAATTAAATGCATTTCAAATAGCAGTGGTAGATATATGGGAACATAAAATTTCCAATTCACATGTAAGCTAACTATAGTGAAGCAAGACAACAAGCTACACAACCTGCATAGTGCATATTCTCTTCTCTCCTATTTTGTCATTGTCTTCCTCTTCCACAAACCAAATCCTCTCTCTCTCTCTCTCTCTCTCAATGAAGAAGGAAAAAAAACCAGAAAAATCCACTTGCCCATCACCCAAATCTTCATAAATGACACTTTCACCCTCTTCTTTCATCATCACCATCATCTTCACAGCCTCCATATCTTCACTAATCTCACCCCATGATTGGGAAGTCAATGGCCTTGGTTTAGCCTCAACCACAGCCATCACCTATGGCACTCCAACTGTTTGTGGCATTGTGGCTGAGAACCTCACACAGAGCATAAAATGCTACCAAAACAATGTGGCCATTTCAGTCCAACCCAACATTTCTTTTGAAGCCATTTCTGGTGGCAACACCTTTTTCTGTGGCCTCAGGTCAGGTGGGTTTAGCCTTCTCTGCTGGGAAACCACTTTGTCTAGCCCATATAGATTCCACCCTAAACGAATACATCACAGCGACACGGTTGCGTTGACTGATCTAGCAGTAGGTGATGAACAAGTTTGTGCCAGAGAGGTCAACACCAGAATAGTCAATTGCTGGAGAGGAGGAGATAACAATACAAGAGGATCTTTGTTTCCCTCACCTGGGGACGCATTGAAGTTTCATACAATCACATCAGGAAAGGGTTTTACTTGTGGGATATTGATGAATGGCAGCAGAGTCCTCTGTTGGGGTCAGAGTGGTTTCGGGTCTGAGATTCAAAAGGGGTTTGAGAATGTGTCAATGGCAAGCCTTGTGGCTGGAGAGTCTCATGCTTGTGGGTTGAAAATGAATGGAACTTTGGTCTGTAAAGGAAACAACGATTCGGGGCAGCTGAATGTGCCTTCTAATAGTTCAGCTTTTGAGTTTTCAGGCCTTGCATTGGGGGCAAATTTTACTTGCACTATCCGGCGAAGAAATGGGTTTGTTTTGTGTTGGGGAGGAAGAAAGTTGAGAGAAAGATTTGAATATGACAGTGATGCTATTAAAAATGTCTCGTTTGAGTTGATTGCTGCAGGTTTAGATTTTGTCTGCGGCTTGACGACAAGTAATTTATCAATGATCTGTTGGGGACCAGGGTGGTCTAGTTCTCATAATGTTCTTCCATTGGGTCTGATTGTTCCTGGTCCATGTGTACAGAGTCCATGTAGCAGCTGTGGTGAGTACCCGAATTCGGGGACTCTTTGTGGTGGTTCTAGACATATATGCAAATCATGCCGGATTGAGCATCCATTTGCAGTTCCAGTTCCCTCTATAAACCCATCTCCCAAATCTTCCATGGCCCGAAATAGGGTTTGGTTGGTGTTTGTAATAGTCGGATCAGTTGGGGCTTTTGCAGGACTCTGCACTATCATCTTTTACCTATGGATTGGACTCTGTAGTTCTTGGTTTAAACATCATGATTCAGTGCAAGCCACAAGTACTGCCATTGACCCAAATGCCGGTTCTTTGGTTGCTCCACCTTCAAGGTCAAGTTCCATCAAGGGCTTTAGAAGTGGTTCATCATCAATGCAAGGAGAAAAGACTGACTCTTTTAACCTAGCAGAGCTTTCAGCTGCGACCCAAAATTTCTCAACCGAAACCAAGATTGGTGCCGGGAGCTTTGGGACCGTCTACAGTGGCATTCTCTCTGATGGCCGCGAAGTTGCCATCAAGAGGGGAGATCCAAGCACCAAGAACAACAAGTTCAAAGAGAAAGAGAGTGCATTTGATTCCGAATTGGCATTGCTGTCCCGGCTTCACCACAAGCACTTAGTGAAGCTCATCGGATCCTGCGAAGAGAAAGAAGAGAGGCTTCTGGTTTACGAGTACATGAGCAATGGCTCCCTCCATGATCACTTGCATCACAAGAAAAATGTAGGGAAAAGTAGCAGCATTGTCAATTCTTGGAAAATGAGAATAAAAATTGCATTAGATGCAGCCAGGGGAATTGAGTATCTTCACAATTATGCAGTGCCAACAATAATTCATAGGGACATTAAGTCCTCAAACATTCTTTTGGATTCGAATTGGAATGCAAAGGTGTCTGATTTCGGGCTTTCGTTGTTGGAGCCAGTGGAAACTGGGCAAGAGATTGTGTCAATATCCATGGCGGTTGGGACAGTTGGGTACATTGATCCTGAGTACTTTGTGTCAAATGTTTTGACAGCAAAAAGTGATGTCTATGGCTTTGGAGTTGTGTTATTGGAGCTTTTGACGGGGAAGAGGGCTATGTTCAACAATGTGGAAGAGGGGACAGGTCCAATGGGGGTTGTGGAGTATGCAACGCCACCGATAAAGGCGGGGGAGCTGCAAAGCATGGTGGATCAAAGGGTGGAGCCGCCGGATACGAATGAAGCTGAGGCGGTTGAGGTGGTGGCTTTTACTGCCTTGCATTGTGTTAACTTGGAGGGGAAGGAAAGGCCTACCATGACTAACATTGTTGCCAATTTGGAGAGGGCACTTGCTCTTTGTGAGGATGACCCTTTTAGCTTCTCTATCTCTACCAACACAATTTCCTTCTCCTCATTGTGATTCTTCATCAAAAAAGCTACGTTCATTTATTTATTTTTCCTTATTAATTTCATACCAATTTTTTCACATTTTCTCAATTTTGTGATTAGGTTTATATGTGAGAAACAACATAAAAGTGGATTAATTCGCAAGGATGTCTTCAATGAAAGGAGGCAGGCATATAAGTTTTTCTTTCACTATCATCTCATTATACAAGTAGAAAAATACATGAGGATATATCGGTTGTTTGCAAGAATCTTCTCCCGTTTATGCATTCTTCCCTCACAATTATCTCGTTAGACAAGTAAAACGTAGAATTGTAAAAGAAATTACCCACTTGTAAAGAAAAAACATATCACGCTTTATGAGTGGTATATCTTAAGTTATACAGAAATAATATATTACGATTTACGAGTAATTCGTTTTGAGATAATTGCCAACTCTAATTTTTTTTAATACACGATATTAAATTATGTGGGTATAGAACGAATATCGACCTTATTTTTTACGAATATCAATTATTCATTTGAACATTCTAACTTGGAAGCATAGAAACATGAAGATATATCACTGGCATCTCATCTCTCGAGTTTCTGGCCGAGGAGGCAAGCGTGTGGGGGCCCATCAAAATAGAGGGACTCAAAACAAAATGAACAAATCACCGAAATCATTAGGAGCAAAAAAAAAAGTGTATTTAGTTCTTGAGATCCATTATTAAAAGATAAATCAGAAGAAATTAGCTATTGACTTTTGGTTTTGATTGTCACTGGTTGAAAAACGCGGGGCCCGCGGCGGCTGCATCGTCCGATCACCGGCTGTACGATAGCTGGGTGCTGAATTGCTGATGTTGAACGTGGGATTATAAAACATTAACTACTAATTAATAAAGTTAATTAATTAATTAGGTCAAGATTCGGTTTTCATCACTGATTAATAAAAACTTAACAAATAGTGGCATGGGATCACCAATGCGATCAAACATCAACATCCACTCGTTGTATTATCAAGTTGTTTTATCCAGAGTTTATAATTCGAGGGATTCAATGGATATTATAATAAATAAATAAAAACTGATCGTGTGATAACGGGTCGGATCCAACCAAATGATAGATTTGGTACCTACCCATGGTGGGGAAGGTTGTTTGGTGCCCTTCTAACCTCCAAGGCTTAAAGCTTGACACTGGCTCATCAATAATTTTAATTTTCTGTTTTATTACAAGCTCACGTTACTAAATTGGCGTTTTTGATGCAGGAACACAATACTCTTATGGCATAAGTGGTCTGTAAATATGTAACACCAATTACAACATAGGCAGATTATGAGAAAGCTAAGAAAATTTAATTCACTCTTCATAGTCTAATTCGAATCCCATAAGAAGCCTGACGGAATTGTACCGTTGACCTCTTCGATTATGCAGAGGAACTGCCCGGATTCCGATTCGGAGCTCCGGTATTGGAAGACATGTTTGGCCACCAAAATCATGTTTTCCAGAAGTGTCGTACTCTTTAACTTCAACTCGAAGGACAGCCAGTTCTGGAACACACAATGGAAATTTGAACTCCTTGTTCCACACTGGCACCCATTGGTCCTCAATTGGCCGTGTCTCCATAGTTTTTGTGTCTCTGGGAACTCCAGCAATTCCAACCTACACAAAAACACCAATAAAAAACCGTGTTAAACAACCTTATTTCGATTTCAGATTTTCTCTATATAGGGCATTCTGTCTTTAATAAAGACGTGATGCAAGATGAAAACCTCACTTATACATCATTTTATTCAAGTTTCATTACATTTATTGACATGGTTGATTAGTTAGAGTATAAAATGGTCGTTTGTAGGTTCGATTTTAGGTTTTAAGTAATAAGTTTTAGGCGGAACCCTAAATTTGATACTCAAAACTTAAAATATAAGTGATTTACGAAGCTAAGATCACAAACTTAAAGTTATCTAAATAACTAAAACAATTAGCCAACAAAATTGAAAAAAATTGAGTAGAAATAAGGTTTTCTAAATGCTTATTGTCTTTAATAAAGACAGGATGTTATGTAAAGAGAAAATTCATTCCAATTTAAATATTCCACATTTTATTTGTGTTCCCAACCTGGTAGACATCAAAGACGAAAGTTGACAACTTCAATATAATGTTAAGGTTTAGGGTTTCGTTGTTATTCGGACAATATAACATATGAAATTGTCTAGTAAGAGAATATTTCCGACTATAATAAATGTTTTGTTTTCATACCCTCACATAGAAGTCCGGTGGAGAATAGAGGTCAAAGTGTGTGCGGTGAAAATCCGAATGCCATCCTTCACCCATGTATACTTTCACCTGTTATGAATTCAGTTTCAAAAGTAAAATTTATACATCCAAAATTTGATCAAGTATTCATCCTATAATTATATACCTTCAAATTTGCCTTAGTTGGTAAATTTCCATCAGGATCAAAAACCTCATTGTTTGGGCCAGAAGCCAATAAACATTCAGGCTTTTTCACATATCCACATCCTCCATTGGCTCTGAACATTCCTTCCATGACCCAAAGATACTTTCCATGTCCCTACGAGCAAGATTGACACGTGTAATATTTTATTTTAAATTAATCTAAATTGTTAACTATTGATTCGAATTCAGATGCAAAAGAAACCGGTTATTTGAAAATTTTGGTAAGGATGAGAAAAGAAAGTCTAACTTGCATATTGAATGCCACCATTTGAGCTCCATGGGTCCATCCAAGCATGGGATCATAATTTGATGAGTCCAAACGTGTACCCTTAGGATACACCCTCAACAAATTCCTCTGAGTAAACCTAGAGAAAAGATTTTACCATATTCATTTAGATGGTGAAAATTACTAACATGAATGAAACTCATGTTTTTACAGTTACAATTTATTGCCGGTCTAATAACCTATCACTAAAAACACTGATATTGTTCCTATTTAATCACTTAAGGAGCATAACTGTTCTTCATATATTATATTTCTTTATTTAAAATTTCCAATGTAAGGTTCATATTCTTCGATACTTTAATGTTCTCACCTGACAATGTCGGGTCCACGAGTTCTTACTGCAATTTCTAATTGTTGCTCACTTAAGCTAAGACGTCTGACTTTGATTGGATCCATGTGCCACATATCTAATCCGCCTTTCGGTTTCCCGGCATGAATTGCAATCAACTGCTTATATTCTGGAATTTCATTGTCCTCCTCATCTTCATCTTGGTCATCTTCTTCATTGTCATCCTGCTAAATTCAAGTGTCTATAAATGTCACATGATTTTTGGATATTTGAGTTACTAAATAGTAGCATAATGTAATGTACCTTGTGATCAGTGGATCCAGATTGATCCCTAGGCCTCTGAGATTCATGATACTCGGGAGGCTTGGTCGAAATCAAAATCCTCCCTTTCAATGATTGGGGTGAAGGAAACTCCATCAAGAATTCTGACTCAGGAGCGTACAGCATGTCTCCAAATGTTTCAACCACCATCTACAATCAAAATTACATTTTCATGTTTGAAATCATGTGAAGTGGTAGGGTTAGCAACTTGGGTTAGGCCAATCCGAACCCGTTTATGTCCAACCCGTGTTTTAATTATTCGTCTAGATAGGATTTAAATTAGAAAAGTTTTGTCCGAATGTAATCCGATTTCAATCCGAACATTTGTCCGATTGAGTTGGGTTATGTTGAAGCTTTAACCGGCCCAACTCCGACCTAAATTTTAACTAACCCGACTAAATTAAGATTTTCATAGAGTTTAAATATCTTTGAAAATTCAAATGTATTCAATTAAGACTTTTATAGAGATTTATATAGTCATTGAAAATTGAGATGTATTCAATCATATCATTTCATAACTCCATAAAAATTAGGTGTATTGAAAATGTCAATGAATATTGTAGACTTCATTAAATGATAGAGTTTTATGGAGTTTGACAAACATTTTAGTTTAATTTATGTTTTAGGAAGTTTTTGATTTCTCTAGCTTCCCGTCTCGGATTTCTACAGATTTTATAGAAGGCTTAAAAAATATTATTTGTAGTTTTTATATTTTTCAATAGATTCAATAAAATTCAAGTTTTCTACCGATATCTATTATCATATATTACTCTTTATTTGAATTATAAGTAATTAAATAATACAAATTATAAGTAATTAAAAAATACAAAATATAAGTAATTTAATAATACAAAATTTACATGAATTTATTTATTGTTTGAAGAAAAAAATAAACAAAAAATGAAAATTAATAAAATGAAAAAAAGGTTATTTCAAAGGCATGTATATATGATGCCTCTAAATTTTATTGATCGTTAAAAGTTTTATATTTTTGTAATTATGTTTGTAGTGTTATATTATTTTATTTTATATTAGTGAGTTTTTAGAAACAACATACTTATGATTTGATTATAAAATTCTTCAAATAAATATCTATCAAATTATATAACTCAACATCATTTTCTATAAAACTCAATCACATTATATAAAACTCTGTTATATAACCTTATAGAATTCCATTATTAACTCTGTAAAAATTTATGAAATTCAATAGATTTGTAAAACTCAATCACTTCAAAAAAACTCTGCATTATCTGTATAAATCTGAATTTAATACACCCCTAAGATTATATTTTAAACGTGTAATTCTGATCTTATTGGACCTCCACATATGTATTTACTAACAAAATATTTAATTCTAATCATTATTAAACTTAAGATAATTGATCCTAACCTACTTGTTTCTTGTGTAATGATAACTATGATGATCATGAAAGAAATGTTCAAAATGAGACTACTTGAGCTTCAAATTGTTAAAGGAATGTAGGCAATATATTCCACGTTGATTGATTCATTTGAATTTTTGGTTTGAATCCCTAGGTTTAAGTTTATAGGCTGAGCTCGAATTAACCCGAATTTAATCCGAAACCTGATTAATTCAGGCCTACATAAATCTGAGTTAATCTCAACTCAATCCGAATCTGAATTGTGAAAGTTATTGGGTTGACCTTCTAATCTCCCCAAATTGTACCTCTTGGAGGTGGGATGGCGAAAACCAAAATAGGATAGCTTAAGGTGTCAATTTTTTGATATAACGATATAGGAGAGGGAGATTACATTATACACATTGGGTATTCACCTCGTTCTTTAAAAGAGTCAAACACAAGATATCTCGCACAACGTATAAAGAGAAATATCACTCAACTGTATTACTAAGGTGGCAATTAATTTCTATTCACCTTTGCAACTTTGGCTTGAAGATTTCGAGTTAGATGGTCTTCAAATGTTATGACAACAGGAAACTCAGAAGCAACAAAAGCATTGTCCTTGATAGCACGCAAACATTTGATGAGCTCCACCGGCCGTGTGAGAGTGCTAAAGATTCAAATACATCAAATCTTATTATGCAAAAATATTCATAATCAGATTGGTTTCTATAAACCAACAAAATTTAATTTCATACCCTCCATGTCGAACCTCCACATCATTTCTGTTAGGACCTGGCCACAAATCCAATTCGATAACTCTAACACCTTGATGCAGTGCTTCTATAATCGGATCAACACTGCTGTCGCTGCTGATTTGATTTCCGGTTAAGTATGAATTGTGCCCGGTGAACAGAAAGTAATGAGCCAATGGCGCAGTCATGTCATGGTGCACCTGAATTGATGATCAAATCGTCTTCAATAAGATCTATTTTCGTGACGTGAAGATGTACAAAGTTTGATGAGTTACCTTCGAGCAGAGAGGAGGATTAAGGTCACCAAGGAGATAGCGAAAGAAGGCATCAAGGTGGAGGCCTTTTCTTTGGAAGATGTTGAGATGCTTGAGGCTGTTGAAAATGGCTTGAGCATCCTCCCTGGTGGCACTGGTTTCTCCTTGGAACTCAATCAGAAAATTCTGGAGGTCTTCAGTAGTCATGGTCCCAGTTTCGGCGTACTGATTGAACAAGTTCTTTATGTCTTCCGGAGGCTCAGCCATCCTCAACCGAAATATTCTCTTGAAGCAGAAGCAGACCTTGAAAGACTGCTTATTAGTAGACATCTTTGAAACTCACCGGTTTCTGATGTGCCAAATTGCCAATGGTTTCTCTAGATTATGTTTAAAGGAGGGAGAAAGGAAAAACTAAACTACTGTGAAACTCACATACATCTACAGCGGACAGGGGTTTAGAATTTCCCAAAAAGAAATAGATTGGACTTGAAATTCTTAGGGCTGGCTTTGCAGCAAGGTCAGAATCTGTGCCCATGGAAACTTTATTTGCCAACATTCCACATTCTTTGTATTTTAAAATGTCATATACAAGCTATTTTTTTATGGCCCTTCCTATCTCATTCCAACTTTTTCTAGGTCCCAGATATAAAGAGAATTCTTCTCCCATACAATTTACTTTCTTTTTAGATCAATAGAGAGAGTGCAACAAAACCCACGAAAGTCGAACCTGTTACTTCTTCAATCTGCAGAATGTTTGCTGCAAAATTGTTCAATCTGCAGCTTTCATCAGTATTATTTGGTTGAGTAACAATGTAGGTACGCGAAACCAAACCTTAAAAAATATTTGAGAGAAAGAAAAAGGGAAAGAGAAAAGGAACAATCAAAGGGCAATGCGCCAACGCCATTGTATACTGTATAGAGAATCCACTTTGAAAAAGAAGAGAGGACACTATCTTTCAATATATATATATATATATATATATATATATCTATTACAATGTGCAAAACAAACAAAACTGCAGCAGAAGATGAAATTTAAGAAAATTTGATGAGCAGAACAAATTGCTCAGATGAACTCAAATCGCATTAGAAGCCTTACTGAGTTGTATTTCTTTCCTTTCCTGTCAAAGAGAGGGACTGCGCGAATCCCATGTCTCAATTCAGAGACCGGCAGACATGTTTGGCCTCCAAAATCATCCTTCTCAGACATGTCATACTCATGTACCTCAATTCGAAGCAAAGCTAGTTCAGGAACTGTCAATGGGAATGTGAACTCTTCATCCCATACAGGTGTCCAGTCATCCTCTTTTTTCTTAGTTTTCTTCATGGTTTCATCAGCTGGCACTCCTGCTATGCCAACCTGAAATCATAAGTTATTTCGTTTATCAGTAGATTAGTTGACAGAGGTAAAAATTTGATTACCAAACCCAGATCATCATCTTACCCTGGTGTAAAAATCTGGTGGGGAATATAAATCGAAGTGTGTTTGTTTGAAATCCAAATGCCACCCATCTCCCATATAAACTTTCACCTGCCAAGAAACAGAATTACATTACGGGTCTTTCCAAATCAGGTGCATATGCAGAAAAAATGAAGAGAAAATGTGCTCACCTTTAAAGTCTTCTTTACAGGCAATTTTTCCTTGGGATCGAAAACCTGATTATCTGAATCCTTCATGACAAAATCCGGCTTTTTCACATAACCACAACCCCCATTGGCTCTAAACATCCCATGCATAAGCCAAAGAGATCTACCGTATCCCTGGACATTGGACCGGAGAAATGTTATTATGCGGGTGATTTTGGAGGAAACAAAAGTACAAAACTGAAAGAAAAGAAGAGAACTTTAGGCAACCTGCATATTGAATGCAACCATTTGAGCACCGTGCATCCAACCAACAAGTGGCTTGTAGTTGGAGGAGTTAAACCGAGTGCCTTTAGGGTACACCCTTAAGATGTTCTTCTGAGTAAATCTATGAACAATTATTTGAAGTATAAAGTCAGTCACGTTGAAAATATGTCATCTGAGTAAATCTATGAACAATTATTTGAAGTATAAAGTCAGTCACGTTGAAAATATGTCAAGTGCTAGAGAATGAGGAAGAAAGAGAAATGTACCTAACAATATCAGTTCCATGAGATTCAGCAGCCTTTTCAAGTGCTTGTTCACTCAAGCTAAGGCGTCTAACCTTATCAAGCTCGACTTTCAGTGCCTCCTTTAGGCCACCCTTGGGTTTCCCGGCATGGATGGCAATCAGACGTTTGTATTCATGTTCTCCTGATGAGAACGATCCACGAATACTGTGATTGTTATCTTCGCTTGTGTCACTGTCACTCTACAAGCCAATGGAGAAAAATCAATCACCTTAAAGGCAAGACATTACGCATAATTGGTGTTGTCAAGACTTAAAAATCAAAACACACCATATCATCATATTCGTGCTCATCTGTTAGCTCTGATGGTTCCTTCCCCCATAAATCTTCCTCACTCTTATGTGATTCCTCTCCCTTTTCATTGCCATTTTTAGCCTTAAGATACTCCTCAGGAGGTTTCGTGGATATAATGATTCGATACTTAAGTTCTTCTGGTGAAGGCAACTCTTTCAAACAATCAGAGTCAGGGTAAAACAACATCTCACCAAATGTCTGAATAAGCATCTGGAAATACAAGGAAAGTTCAAAAATTTCATAATAGAACTTTATCAAGAACTTGACTTGTTACTCATATAAGAAAAAGAAAATCACCTGAGCTACTTTAGCTTGCAGATCAGGCGTAAGATGGTCTTCGAGCGTTATGATCACGGGGTATGGAGATCCAGAAAAGGCATGTTCTTTGATTGATTTTAAGCATTTTATAAGTTCCACAGGGGTTGTCAAGGTCCTAGATTCACAAATACTCACTTTCAATGTGTATCTCATTATGTTTTTAAGAGAAAAAGAGCTATAAATACATGCCAAATTTAGATAACTTTGGAGTTTTGGACATAATTAAACTTACCTTCCATGAAGAACATGAACATTTTCCGTGGTTGAATTTGGCCAAATATCAAGCTCCACTACTCTCACACTTCTCTCCAATGCCTTAATGATCGGCACGTCACTGCAGTCACTGCTGAGTTGATTTCCGGTCAGGTATGAATTATGACCGGTGTATATATAGTAATGGGACAATGGAGCAGTCATATCCTGATGAACCTGGAAAAAATATAACCAAAGCTTCAAATTAAGAATTGTCTTCAATCAAAGCTAAGTAAAATTAAAGCAAAGCATCGAACTTTGAATATCATTTACCAAATGCTTTGTTCATTTAAAATACCAAAATTTGGCAGCTGAAAAATTCGTTGCATTAAAGAAAATCCTTAGACCATAAGTCATAATTAGACGGATGTACCGAAATAACTCATTAAGAGTTGCACTCGGATTAAACTGTGATTTATTTACATATTTCCACTCAAATTGCATAAGCTGTTCGAAAATTCATATCAAGCTAGATAACAGAGTTTCGACTAAATGAGAACAATCTAGAAGTTTCCTGCACTTTCTCGGGAAACAAACAAATCCCAAAAAAATAAACTGCAAAGTAAAGGGACAATGAATGAGTGGATTAAGTGATTAAGGAGGTAGTTAACTACCTGATCTCGAATGGGAGGGTTGAGATCGGGAGAGAACAAGTAATGGTGAAAGTCGTCGAGGGTGAGAGCGTGCCTGGTGATCAACTTGGCAATGTGATGCCTCTTCTGCAGGACCTGCTCCACGATCCGCTCGGCGTCTGGGGCAGACGCGCCGCCCTCCGCTTCCGTCTGGAGCTCCACCAAGAAACGCCCCAGCTGCTCTGCTGTCATGTGGGTCCCGCCCTCCGCGTACTTGTTGAAGGCCTCCTTCACGTCCCGCGGCGGCTCCGCCTCCGTCACCCTGAACTTCCTCGTGAAGCACACGCACATCCGGTAACTCCCCATCTTAATTAATTAAATAAAAAACTCACAGCTTTGAGAAATGGCAGAGATGGACTCGGAGAAAGAGAAGAGAGGTTTAAAGAATGCAAAGGGACTCTGCTTTTGGGGTTTAATATATACATCTGTTAGCAGTCTTTTTATATTCTTTCTGTGATTGAATTTTACAGTTTTGTTTGGCGCCTTTTTGTTTTTCTATTTTCTTAAATTATTGCGTGTGCTTGATGATCAAGACAATGATGATGTAAGATTGTCTTCACACATCCCAATCTCAATACGGTATCAACACTGAAATACTAATAATCGGAGCTGTTTACTTTTTAAAAATTGATGAAAAAAATCAACTTTTGCAAACAAATTAAACAAAATTGTGATCATTTAATTTTTCATTTATTACCAAAGTCGTCAATATTATTACTTTGATACATATAGATGCGTAACGATTTCCATTTTAATTCGTTTTTATACAATAATTTTTTACATGATGTTTTAATAAATCTATAGTCCCTATTATTCTACCTGCATAGGAAATGACACATCTACTCAAGGACGTGGCTATGCTAAGGGCCGGGACGGCTATAGCCTTTCCAAGACTTACGTTTTATTTTAAAATTATGTATTTAGTTGTTTATTAACTAATTATTTGTAGGAGTTAGTCTAACTCATTTCAGAAATTTAGCCCATCTAAATTTAACATCCTAAATAAAATTAATATAATTGGATCTTAGATAATAATATTTGTATTTGCATTATTTATTGATTCATAGTATTATTGTAATTTTTTTTTTTTTTCTATCAAGTTTTTATTTATATATAGATATGTACTTGAAAGGTAAGGCTCACTCGTATCGTTTAATTTTTTCGATTTTAGCATGTAAATTTAGCTAATCCAAAATGTATAATTTTTTTCTTTAATATAAACTTTTGAATGGTGCGTGTATGAGTAGAAATGAATTAAATAAAAAATTGTCAACCCTTCATGTATAAACATAAAACTGAGTCTTTATATTTCGGAGTTAGTTAAGCAAATTTTGTAAGTGTTCACATCGGAATCTACACGTAAGCAACTTTCAGTCAAGTGTAAAGTGTAATGCAGGTACGAGAGTAGCAAACACAATTGAAGGTGTAGGTCCCGCCTGTTTCTAATTTGTATGGAGACAGAGGGGCAAATAATTGTGGGATTCTGTTTAGCACGAGATGCACGTGGCCATGCAATAAAGAAAGGAAGACCCACATACGGACAAAAACGTAAACTAAAACGAGCTCATCAGTCGCCATGAGGATTTGGACCGTGTTAATTATCGTTGAATTATAAATCCAACACTTCTTGTTATCATGCATTCAACATGACGATCTGCTTTTTAAATCCCTTTATAAATGAACTTGTGAAAAACCACCCAAATAAAAAATCGCGTAATTGTAACGTCGCTTTTTGTTCATTGTTGAAATGTACAAAATGGTTCTTTTAGATGATTAAAAATTTAAAAGAATTCAAATTGAGTTTATATATTTTATTTTTTTACGTAATTCATCTTCAAAAAAGAGTTTATTACTTAAAAAGTAGATAGTATATGTCACTGGAATAAAAAGAAAGACAAATTACATTTTATTATTCTATAGTTTATATATTGTAACAAATTAA
Organism: Oemleria cerasiformis; assembly: GCA_037349345.1. NCBI lineage: Eukaryota > Viridiplantae > Streptophyta > Magnoliopsida > Rosales > Rosaceae > Oemleria > Oemleria cerasiformis. Next base: position 3,754,256 of record JAZGTL010000006.1, read on the forward strand.
TACATAATTTTTCAAATGTTGTAGTTGTCCCCACTGAACTCTTCAAGACATGACATTTTGGCCGTCCGCAAAATTTTTTGCTATAACTTTCGTTAGATGTTAACGTGGTGTTTATGAGTCCCATTTTCTAAATGTTACAACCTCATTAAAAGACATGTCTATCAATTTCCCTATTTTGACTCCCAATTTGGATTTTTTTTCTTCTCGATTTCGTTGCCTTTCTTTTAATTTTGGGAGAAAAAAATAAGTAAATTGACAAAAATGCCCTTTTAATGAAGTTGGTAGCAATTGAAAAATGTAACTCAAAGACGTCACGTCAATATCTAACGGAAGTTGGGATGCAAAATTTAACGGACGAAACAAAGTGTCATATTTTGAAGATTTCAAGTGAGTAATTATAATATTTAAAAAATCAGATATAAATTTATTATAAAATGTAAATTACTACATGATAGGGAAATGTCACTTGCTCAAAGAAAATGATGTGTTTCTTCGATCAAAAACAAAAATCTAGGCAGGCATACGCATAGCATTGAAGTAAAAAAGCAGTAAATTATTTATGCAGTTGGGCCCCAGTTGCCAACCAACACATTTGACATTAGTCAAAACATCTTTAACAATATGAAGATCATTATCCATTGGTAATAACAAATTAGCCAGCTATAAATGAATTTCCACCCCCACGCATTTCAACATTGGATTCTTTTATTTTTCATTAAATCGGAAATGGAAATTCCAACTCTATGAAAGCCAAACCAGAATACAGAGAACTGGATCAGCAGATTCAGCAGGAAACCTATAATGTGGGCTTTAAACTTGGCCCAAAAGCCCATACAGGGAAAAAAGAGAGGGAAAAGCATCTAGTGAGCGTGCAGAAGAAATAAAATCCACATAGTTAATCTTGAAAGTGAAAACAATTTAAAGCTACCTTGAACTTGTCTTGTACATCATATCCCAACCTTTCTCCACTCCGCTTATATCCTTTATTATCCTACTATCTCTAACGAAAGAAAAAACTAAAATCCACATGGTTATCAAACCAGTCATAAGCTTTTGGAGCCTCACGTCCCATAATATGGTCCATTTTCTTTATGCCTAGATGAAAGTCAATACAAAACCTACTCAATCATCTCCAAACCAAGCTTTTTGAGGCACCAATTAAACAATAAACCGGCAGATCAGACTCTAATTATTATAGAATCATCTCAATTAGCAAACGTAAGTAAACAAATAAGTAACTAACCTAGTATCGAAAAAATTGATATATTCTAAGCAAACGAACCCGGAGGTGACCAAATATAGTATGCTAGGAGTGGATAAAGATACAAATAGCTTCAGTGGCAAGAAGTGAATCCTAATCTTAGTTTGTAAGCTTTTCAAACCCATCAATACGGGTCGGGTTAGAAATAAGCTTATAAAAAACTTGTTGCTTAAACCAAAACAAAACCTACTCAATCCTCTCCAAAACAAACGGAGAAAACAAATACATATACACACAATAGCGATGATAAGTTGAAAAAAGACAGAATTATCTCATGAAAACATTTGTGGTACCAAAACAAAAAGGTCCAAAACTGAAATTCTAACAATGACACAATGCTGAATGCCACCACCAAAGAGACAGTGAAACCTAATCTATCCATTTGACATAGCCTCAATCAAATATCATGACCTAAAACAAGGAACTTAATGCTTGAAAAACCATAAAGATCATCTGTTAGTATGCATTGCATAAGAGGTTCACAATCGGAAGGATGCAATTACTAAGCAGATTGCGTTAGTGCAATACAAGATCAGCTAGTAAATTAGTGCTATTAGGCAACAAGCCCGGTTAGGAGGTAATGCAGCTGGCTCAATGGCAAATTGGCAATCAGTAATCCAAAATTCCAAATGAGTAGTGGACCAAGGATAGAGTTGCATTGATGACTTAAGTATGCAAATACTAAAGCCAGTCTCCCATGGCTTAGGATCATTCTCTATGAAATCAAGCACCAGTTAAGTACCGCTGATTCAATACAGAGAAGGAGAAATGATATCCAGAAAGAAAAAAGGGCAACTTATGAGTTAGAACTAGAGAAAGGAAAAGGATAAATCTATGTTAATTTTGAGATACAAACAGGGGATAGACTTAAAAAGTCCTAAAATCATATTTCAGAAATATATTACTTTCCTCAAATGATATAATCTTCAAAGTTATCCTAGTTTGGATTTTTAACTCAAAAGGGACCAAAATAGCATTAGTAAACTAAACTGTCCTAATCATTCAGGGCCAAAGAAAATTACTGATTCTAACCCCAAGTCCAAATCATTCATCAACAAACAAACTAAACTTTGGCACAGCATAATGAATCAATGCAATCCAATATATTCCTACACAAGTATCTTTCTTGTTCTTAATTTCCAATAAACTCATCCAAATCTTGCAGTAAACTAAGATGAAAATGAAGAAGCTCAGAATCCAATTGACAACCGTTCTAACAACACTGTGTCTTGTCTACATCTATAAGAAACAAGGAAAGAAACCAAGAAACAAACAAATGAGTAGAGTCAATTACCACGGCAAAAGAATGAGTATGAAAAATGGTGTATATGGGCATATTCATTTTCAGAGGGGCCTTTAGCCGCAGCCTTTGGGCCTCATCCAATTCAATTAGACCGAAACGCGTACCTCTCAACCTTCTCATCATTCAGATTAATCCCAACCATGGCTTCACCCAATCCACAGCTGACCTCGGCCAGCACATCCGGGTCACTATAATGGGTCGAAGCCTGCACAATAGCCCTGGCTCTCCGCGCCGGGTCACCACTCTTAAACACGCCGGACCCAACAAAAACCCCATCGCACCCCAACTGCATCATCAGCGCCGCGTCGGCCGGAGTCGCCACGCCACCTGCCGCAAAATGCACCACCGGCAGTCTCCCGAGCTGCTTCGTCTGCATCATCAAATCGTACGGCGCCGAAATTTTCTTGGCGTACGCGAACACCTCGTCGTCATCCATGTTCCTCAAAACCCTTATGTCCCCCATCACGTGCCGCACGTGCCTAACGGCCTCGACGATGTTTCCGGTACCGGCTTCCCCCTTGGTACGAATCATCGCGGCTCCCTCTCGGATCCGGCGAAGCGCTTCCCCGAGATTTCGGCATCCGCAAACGAATGGAACCCGGAAGTTGTGCTTGTTGATATGGTGTTCTTCGTCAGCGAGGGTGAGGACCTCGCTCTCGTCCACATAGTCGACACCGATGG